>JAPDNY010000009.1:124890100-126250600 GCA_029375565.1 Gekko gecko
CTTGGCTGCTTGCTTGCCACCCCCCCACCTGGGGAGTGCTGCGTTGGACCAGAAAAGGGTCCAAACTGTCAAAAGGATCTATCGTCCACCCTGCACAGTTCGCAGAGTGCGTCAACTCGCCATTTTAACTCCGACCGGAAGCCAGGAGATATCACAATCTTAAAAATTTGTTGGTCAAAGCAGAGGTTTCCCCTTTAAGAACTAAGGGCAATAGCACAATTAAAGGATTTTATGGGTGCAGGAAATGTGCAGCCTGCAAATTCATGACAGAAGGGGAAGTTTTTTGAGGATCCTTCTAAGAAGATAAGAATTAAGTGTAGCAATTTGGCCACAACAAAAAATACTGTATGTGTCCATCTGTCCCTAAGGGCTCTTATGTGTGGGTATATCCACATGTTCTATCCATACATGCATGCAGGAACACCACTCTAGGGTTCATAATAACATTAGCCAAGCCACAATGATAGAACATTACACACAATCTTGGCATAGTGCTGAAGAAATGAGGTTTTTTATAGCATTTGTGTAGAAAAATAAACCATTCACCATTTCAAAATGCAAATCAAATTTTATTGCAAAAAGAGTTTAGGTTTGATTTTTTTAAAATATATTTTATTGGTTTTCAGAAAAAGTGAAAGAAAGAGAGAGTTTACATTTTCACATTATCTGTTTTACTTTCTCATACATAACATAAAAATTGAATTTCATATAATTTTACCTTCACCTAAATTAACTACTTAGCAACACTATATAATAAGGCAATGTAAAAAGTTATATGCTTATTTTTACTTTAATCTAGCAAATACCTATACATTCTACTATCATTTTTTTTAACAAAAGGAAAGAACAAATAAGACCTGGTTAACAATGCATTTTCTATTTTATATAGTCTAGTATATATAAGACTAACAATATCTATAAGCAGTAAATGAAATAAACAGAGGGGAAGTAGATACGAAATAAAGAAAGGCTTATACTTTTCCCAGTATATTAGCTCTTACTGCTTTTAAATTTAACCATTGTATTAGTAGTGAAATCTTCATCTAAACACATTCTGAAAGAATAAATCTTAAAAATATTTCGAATTCATTTCTATCAAGTGGTTTTCTGCATTTTATATCAAAGACTGACTTGTATGATCAGTTATTTATGAGCCAAAAACCGTTACCCAGAAAGCAACTAAATACATTTCCAATAAAATAAGTCTTGGGAAATTTGCACTTAACCATTACTAAACAATTACTAGCAAAACCTTTGCTTCATTTACAATTAAGATATTGTTCCAAATATCTTTAGCTATTATTTAGCTAAATCAATTTATACCATGCCTATGTTATCTTTCTGCAGATTCCAACATCAAAGAATTACTTTATACTAACATTAAACTTCCTGCTTTTTACCATTTAATTATGAATTGGGTTAAGTTATAATTCTCATTAGTCAGTTGCTCATAGGGCAGGCACAATTATACACAAAACAGTTCATTTATAATATTTAATCTTTTTCTTTTTTCTTTGTACTTTTTTTTTAAAAAAACTAACATTACTTTGTGTCTTTTCTCTTTATATAAAAAGAAAGGTTCCTTTATTTCATTCCATCTGTACTTAAGTTCTTGTTTAGCTTCCAAAGGGAGAGTCTTTTTCTTTGCCATCTCAAGAGCTGAAAGATTGTCAGTAACAATGCTGGATTGTCCTATAAAGCTTCTTGTCTTCTCTTTAGGTGCAAAAGTTGAATCTTGATTAGGGATGTTCTCCTTTAGTGTAGTTTGTCGCTGATGTGGGTCTTCCTGTCTAATTGCAAAGTCCTTTTGTTTGTTATCAAAAAATCTCTGAAATGCTTCTTCGACTGCTTTTTTAACCATAGCTTGGATTATTGCTGAAAGTTTGGATTATTGCTGAAAGTTTGTCTTATTGCTCCTTAGAAAATTGCACCTCTTGTACACCATCCAAGGTATTTCTGCTGTCCAAGTCATTATACATGGTTTGGGAATCCATCTTTTTCTACACGTCACCAGGTTTTACTTATAGCCAGTAAAAACAACAATCTCTGAACTTTGTTTTCGTTAAGCCTTTGTAGCCACAGTAATTCCAAAGAGCAAGAGTGTAGACCAAACAATATGCAGTTTCCTTTTAAAGTCCTTGTAGTGCAAAAAGTACATTTTATTTTAAATGCAAAGCTATAAAATCAGCAAGTTATCCTAGATTTCCCAGTAAGACATTTATTAAGTATTTTCCTTTTACCCCCAAGTGTTATTATGTAGATTTTTCCCAGTCTTGTTGCTGCTGCTTATGAGAGGAAAGAGGGGGGGAAATTCTACTCCTTAGTTCTTCCTTGTTTGGGAGATTTGAGGGGGGTTTGGAAGCTGTAGATCATAGAGTTTGGTTGTTACAAGTTCGTTTACTCATGGTGAAAATGATGTCTTCATCAATGTTAAGATGAGGTTCTGGACTCTTGTACACGGGTGTAAACCAGCTTCTGCAATCATGACTCCATGGCTGCATATCTTCGTGGTTTGGCTTTGGGACATTCCTGAACAGCCAGTCGTTCACCGCCACTCACAGGGCACAGGATCGAGTCCCCTGCAACCTCCCCTCCCTCCAAGAGGGGTGGGTGGGACCTCAGGAGCCCTCGAAATTCCCCTAAAAATTGGGGTGAGATACATTATTTCTATGGTTTTGAACTGATATATGTATTATGTAGTCAATTTTGTCTATCTATGTTTATTTATGATTGCTTCACAGTTCCATTTTACCAGCCATTATTGAAGATCATTGAAATGTCTTGATTTATAACTGGGAGAGATGCATGGATGTTATTCTTTCCACAGTGGGTGTTTTCTGCTGCAGTTACTTTCTGTTTGGAAGTCTATGGACACTATGTATGGAATTAAAGAGTTGTGAATTGTGGGCTTCCCTTGGTGGGTGTTATTTGTGGCTATTCTTTGTACGCTAAGGGTTCCCTATTGTCTTTGGCCTGCTCGTACCCCCAAGCAGCCTCCTGCCTTCCCTCCCTCACACCAGTTGCTCACAGGCTCACAGGCTGGATCCAGGCCCCGGGCCTTATGTTCGACACTCCTGATTTAAAGGGATCCTGTTAAATGGTTTTTGCAAGCCACACAGCCATGGCAACATGGCATGGAGAAGGTATTTAAAGAAACTGCGGTCTCTTTAAATGCCTTATCCAAGTTCTGTCACCAATGTGTCTGCCAACACAAACCATGCAAACTGGGTCCAGTCCTTTTTAACTTGTTCGTTAATGATTTAGAGTTGGGAGTAAGCAGTGAAGTGGCTAAAGTTGCGGATGACATGGGTGGTGAAAACCAGTGGGGATTGTGAGGCAGTCCAAAGAGATCTGTTGAGGATGGGTGAGTGGGCACCAATGTGGTAAATGGGGTTCAATGTAGCCAAGTGCAAAATGATGCACATTGGAGCCAAAAATCCTAACTATAAATACATGTTGATGGGGTCTGAACTGGCAGAGACTGACCAAGAGAGAGATTGTAGTATATAACTCACTGAAAATGTCAAAACAGTGTTTGACTGCAATAAAAAACCCAACATTATGCTGGGGATTATTAGGAAGGGAATTGAAAACAAATCAGCCAGTATCATAATGCCCCTGTATAAATCGATGGTGCAATCTCATTTGGAATACTGTGTGCAATTCTGGTCACCACACCTCAGAAAGGATATTATAGCACTGGAAAAAGTGCAGAAAAGGGCAACTAGAATAATAAAAGGGTTGGGACACTTTCCCTATGAAGAAAGGGTAAAGCGTTTGGGGTTCTTTAGCTTGGAGAAATGACAATTGAGGGGTGACATGATCAAGGTTTATAAGATTATGCATGGGATAGAGCAGGTAGAGAAAGAAGTACTTTTCTCCCTTTCTCACAATACAAGAACTCAGTGGCACTCCATGAAATTGCTGAGCAGTCGGATTAGAACAGACAAAAGGAAGTACTTCTTCACCCAAAGAGTGATTAATACATGGAATTCACTGCCACAAGAGGTGGTGGCAGCTACAAGCGTGGACAGCTTCAAGAGAAAATTGAATAAACATATGGAGCAGAGGTTCATCAGAAGCTATTAGCTACAAGAAATAGATAGGGGCCACAGTGGCTCAGAGGTTAAGACACTAGCTGCAGACTGGAAGTTCTGTAGTTCGACAGTTCAAGACACTAGTGCAGCCTGACGGAGTGACCTATCACTTTGAAAGCAAGAAATTGCAAGTACATAAATACGTACCACTTTAGTGGGAAGATAACAGAGTTCCATGCACCTCGGCGTTTAGTCATGCCGGCTACGTGACCATGGAAACGTCTTCAGACAGCACTGGCTCTTTGGCTTGGAAACAGAGATGAGCACTGTGCCCTAAAGTCAGATTCAACTAGCTTTTAAGCAACAGAAACCTTTACCTTTATAGATAAGAACTCTCAATCTGGGGCAAGGGATGCTCTGTATTCTTGGGGGACAACAGTAGGAGGGCTTTTAGTGTCCTGGCCCCACTGGTGTACTCCTGATGGCACCTGGTATTTTTGGCCACTGTGTGACAGAGTGTTGGACTGGATGGGCCATTGGCCTGATCCAACATTGCCTTCTCTTATGTTCTTACGTTAACACACCTAGAAGGTCTGTGGGAGCTTTGTGTGGGTTGTGAGGGTGGGATGGCATAAACTGAGGTTCACGAACCATGAACCAGGCCCGGTTTGTCATGAATTTCAGTTTGTAATTTGGTTCATATCCATCCCTAGTCCAAATTATGCAAAGTGATGGTATCACATTACTCTGCTCTGGTTAGACCTCATCTAGAGTATTGTATTCAGTTTTGGGCACCACAATTTAAGAAGGATATAGACAAGCTGGAACATGTCCAGAGGAGGGCAATAAAGATGGTGAGGGGTCTGGAGATCAAGTCCTATGAGAAAAGGCTGAAGAAACTCAGTATGTTTAGCCTGGAGAGGAAGAAGAAGAAGAGATTGGATTTATACCCCACCCTTCACTACCAGAAGGAGTCTTAGAGCAGCTTACAATCTCCTTTCCCTTTCCCTCCCCACAACTGACACCCTGTGAGGTATGTGGGGCTGCAAGAACAGCTCAGAAAGAACTTGTAACTGGCATCTGCATGTGGAGGAGTGGGGAATCAAACCCAGTTCTCCCAGATTAGAGTCTGTGCTCCTAACCACTACACCAAACTGGCTCTCAAGATGACTGAGAGGCGATATGATACCCATCCTCAAGTACTTGAAGGGCTGTCATATAGAGGATAATGTGGAGTTGTTTTCTGTTGCTCCAAAAGGTCAGACCAGAACCAATGGGTTGAAATTAAATCAAGGGTTTTCAGCTAAACATTAGGAAGAACTTCCTGACAAAGTGGTTCATCAGAGGAACAGGCTTCCTCGGGACATGGTGGCCTCTTCTTCTTTGGAGGTTTTTAAACAGAGGCTAAATGGCCATCGGACAGCAATGCTGATTCTGTGAACTTAGGCAGATCATGAGAGGGAGGGTTGTATCAGTACTTAGTTATTGTGGCCATTTCTTACATGCCCAGGGAAATGCCAATCACCACTTTGGGGTCAGGAAGCAATTTTCTCCAGGCCAGTTTAGGTAGGGATCCTGGAGGGTTTTTTGCCATCTTCTGGCATGGAGCAGGGGCACTGGTGATTTGGGGGAGGAGGTATTTGTGAATTTTCTGCATTGTGGTAAGGGAAGTGACAATAAGAGGCAGGATTTTTCTAGTAGTGGCATCTTGCCTTTGGAATGCTCTTCCCCCTCAAGATTCACTGGGCACTTTTTTTACTGTCCTTTAGGCACCAGGCCAAAATATTTCTCTTTACCCAGGCTTTTAAGTAAAATACTTCATATTTTTAAGCTGTTTTATAGTATGGGGGCTATTTTATGGCTTGTAGTTTCAGGGCTTCCTTTAATAATTGTAATTATATGTCTTTTTAAAAATGATTTTATTATACTTTTTAACCTTGTGAACCAGCTCAGGCAGATCTCTGTATGAGTGGCATATAAATCTGAATAAATAAACATTTGCTCAGTCTCATGTAGGACCCATCACTTTTTCCAGTTTACATCTTTAGCTCCCATCCACTGCAAATCCATCCTTTCCCCAATGAGGCTACCTCAGGTTCGTAAAGGGATACTCCCATATCTTTCCGTTCCATTAAACAGGTGGTTTGGCTTGCTCTTTACCAGCATTCTAGTTGGTATTATAAGATGGATTTCTCTTCTGAAGTTTTGAAGAGAAAGTCATAAATATGTCCCAGATGTTTCTAGTCTTGGTATATACATGTACCAAATTTCAGTTTTCATTCTGCATAGACACACACCAACAATACTGACATTCCCTGAAATAAGACATGTTGAGTATGTTGGATGTGTGCTACTGAGGAAATTATGTCAAAACCAACTCCACAAGCTATGTGATACTCCATTTACATTATTGTTGATTCCTTCAAAATCTTGGCAATATGAAAGAGCTAAAACATAAATTCAACATTGGAAATATATTGCATGCTTCACAAAACACTTACAAAATTCTCTCAACACTCTTCCATTCTGAAATTTGTAGTCAGGTCATTAACCAGTTCAAACTGCAGGCTGAGGATTGGATGGGAGCAAGCAGAGGAGGAAAGAGAGAGATGTTTATAGATAGGAAGAAAAGCAGCAGCAACTGTAATAATGGTTATAGCATGTACACATTTTCCTTTTTCTTGAACTAAGAACCAAAAGGAATACTAATTTTCAGAACTGGGTTTTTTTCTGACAACCCTCTGTTCCTTCTTATCAGCAATGTTAGTTACCCAAATAGTTTCAATAATTGTTGGGGAAATGTGATATGATTAAATCATTATTTTAATTGGATTTGGCATTTGAATACACAAGCCTTGCACCAGCGGTCTAGAAAGTGATTAAAAAAAAAAAAGAAGCACAGCACAAGGCTCACACAAGGCCCACTGATCTTTCTGGCTTTCTGCTCCACCTAGCAATCTTTTCTGACCCCGCAACAGTTTATTCCCAGTAAGTCCCATGAGCTTTTTTTGTAAGGACATTGATTGCAAACTTTCAAAATTGTTGAAATACTGTTTCATAGCCTTGATACCTTTTAGAATTTTTTTTTCCTTCCTGGCAGACAATTCACGACACTTGTAAAATTTGACACATGTACTAGGGCTCACCTTGCAAAGAATGTCATATTTTTCTATAATTTTCATGCGGTCTTAATTATGAATCAAAGCTGTGTTATGAATAGGGGTATTCATTGCTAATGCTTTCAACATGCAGCAAGTAATAATTCTGTTACCTAAACTATGGTCATATCCACAGGCACTTCATTCGCAATGGCATCTTCCCAGTGAGAATCCCAACATCTGCATTTTACCTAATCCAGTGGTCAAGGAAATGATGCATTTCCCACAAAATTTGACTTTGGAAATATGAATGAATTTTCAAACCGGAGAAGTGCAAACTTCACAGGATTGCTTATTACTGACAGAATATTTTATCTGCATACCAAAACAAACACACTTATCAAATGAAAGAGAAGAAGAAAAATTACTGGAGATTTGATATCTCTTACAGCTCTTAATAGTAAAATACACTATGTGATTAATGAACCTGTCAGCTGTAATGGGCAGAATATGTAACAACTAACTGTGCATTGCTTGTTTGTGATTTTTATCTTATATAAACTCAGCCAAGTGTAATGTGATAAGATTAACTCTTTACACATATTAGGTAACTCTAAAATAATATATATCTACCTGCCTGATCTTCCTTCCAGTTCTATTAAAATTGAGGCTTCAAGAACACATTAACTCAGTCATTATTCAGCATATTTTACATTAAGACTAGCTGATTGCCTTGCCAGCTATACTCTTAGTTTGAATGTGGATTGCTCACTTGCAAGTGCATTGTTGAAATAATACTGCTTGGTAAAACAGATGGACACTCACTGATCCCCAAGTTCTCTCCCCACAAATCTCTCCTCTTTTTCTCTCCCACCCCACTTAAAGAAAAGATGGGTAATTAGGAAACTCACCTCTTCCAGTCCTAAAGAACATCATGATAATGATGCTGTATTGGCCCCCTTTACAGGCACTGTAAGCTATAAGACATGCTTCCATATGGTGTGATCCCAGGCTGAAAGAATGTGTGTAAAAATAAAATTAAGTTTAAGTCCAGTGGCACCTTTAAGACCAACAAAGTTTTATTCAAAGTATAAACTTTCATGTGCATGCGCACTTCTTAAAATACAGTAAAAAAAAAAAAAACTTCTTCAACTATTACATATAGGTAGAGGGAGGGTGTTAGTTGCCAAGAAGGGGTACCCAGCTGACAAACCAAAGTTTGTCACAAATTTTGGCCTGTTTAGGGTTTATGAACCAGAGTTAGAGAACTGAAGAACTGGGATGAACTACCATGAATTTTGGTGCAATTCATGGTGGTTTGTGATGGTCCATGAAGACAGAAAGCAGGTATTTACCCCTGCCGAGTGGCCGGGATCTAAGAAACAGCTGAGTGGCTGGGAGCTCCCTGCCGCTCAGTTGTTTGGTTTAAATGGCTCAGAGCCATTTAAACTGTGCTTTCAGCTTCCCATGTTTTTTTGCAGGAGCAGAAAGCAGGGTTTAAATATTTGGGAGCCATTTAAACCACCACTGCTTTCTGTTCCCTGCAGCTATCCACCAGGAGCATAAAATGGGGGGTTAAATGGCCCTGCTTTTCTGCTCCTCAGGAAAAGCCATGGGAGCAGAAAGGAGGGTATAAATGGAAGGGGTTAAATGCCTTTCTGGGGGCACGTCACCCCTACCTTTCTGCTGGCTGTGGCTCACCACAGCCAGCAGAAAGGTGGAAGGGAAGCCCCTTCCCAGGGGATCTCCCCCCCTTACTGTGTGCCGCTGTTTTTCAGGCTTCTGCAGTTTAAAGTAACTGCAGAAGACAGCCCCAAACTGCAGTCCCTTTCAATGGAGTTTGCAGGGCCACAAACTGCATGAACTGGTTCCCAGTTTGTTCCAGGGTTCAGCTACAAACCAAACTGAACTGCATTTTCCCATTTCATGCCTATCCCTAAAAATAATACAGCATTTACATAGGGTAATTCATGTGAGTGTTCCCCATGCATTAGGCATTTTGCTAGAAGAAAGAGTTGTTATTGGGTGGGAAAGGCTCATGCTATTGAACTTGTTTTTTCAAATGTGCAGCCTGGAAAATGGAATTTTACCACATTGTAGTGGCTCATATGCTGCTGCAAATGTGAATAAATGGGGCTCCTGACACCACCCTATTTCTCCATTGTGGTTATTAAGATGAATCACATTTGCTTTCCTGGCTGCATCACTTGTTTGTCTGGCTAGCTCAAATAAGAAGGACTGGTCCCAGTTGTAAAACTCTCTTCTCCACATGTCCTTTAAGTCCAGTCTTTTGACATCTTTCACATTTTGTACAACTCTTCTCTTTCAGTTACCATTTGATGTGAGAGAGTTATGTAGCCATAACACAATTTATATTACTGTGAGTGAACAGCATCCCCACCAGGGATGGGCTTCAGATCAGTGCCTCAGTGAGCCCGGTCAGATGTAAAAACAATCAGGCCACTGCACCACCATCTGTGGGGATGGGACAATCCCCCACAACCTGGAAATATTCAAAGAGCAATGGGTAGCAAGGGACAGAGGGCAGAATGGTGCAGATGATGTTCCAGAGAGCCACATTGCACGGTGTGAGAACCTTAGGATAGGAAGCAGAAAAGGGAGTTGAGCCTCCAGACAGAAAACAGGGTTTACGTGTGGTACATGTCCATCTTTGTCTTAAGGGACAGAGGTTTGATGCCCACTTCATCAAGCCTGTGGTCAGAAACCACAGCAACTCTCTGCAGAAATAAAAACTGTAAGTATGTGGGCCAGTGAGGAAGACAAAAAGCCCTGCCCCCAAGTAAGCCCAGAGAGAGGTGGGCTGGGTGGCAGTCAGTGTTCCCTCTAAGCTGAGTAAGTCTGAGCTAGCTCACAGTTTTTTATCCTCCAGCTTGCACATTTTTGTCTTAGCTCAGGAAGGATGGTTCCAGAGCAAACTAATTTATGCAGTAGCCAAATCGCTCACTCACAACTTTAATGCCAGTAGTTCACAAAGTAGAATTTCTTGCTCACAGGTCTCCACAGCGTAGAGGGAGCACTGATGGCAGTTCTTGCTCTGAGACCTTAGGAAATTATAATACTGTATTATGTAACCACAATAACAATGCAATCCTAAACAGAGTCATACCCTTTTAAGCCCATTGAAGGCAATGGGTTTAGAAGATCATAACTCATCTTAGGCTTGTATTGTAGATAGCATTAACATTTTCTGGATAGATACTAAACAATTTTTATTTTTATTTTGTTCTACAATTATCTTATGTGCCATCTGGATTAGCCAGCCGTAACTAAATAGAAGTAAACTGATTAATTAAAAATATGGATATTTGTCAATTCTCTAGGAAGCAGTACCATAAACAATATGTCATTTTCCCCATTTGTGTGTTCTTCAAACTAGACAGGTAAACAACATTCTCTGTCCAAAACTGACTGTAAACACACACACGCACAGAGAGAGAGAGAGAGAGAGAGAGAGAGAGAGAGAGGAGAAAATTAATTTTACTGACCCATATAACTTGCTTATGAAATGTCAGTGCCTTAGAGAATTCTTTGCTGAGCCAATTAGTTTCTAATAAAAATTATGATTTAAAAAATTATTTCAAAAATATTCGCCTTATGTTATCATTAAATCTCAGTATTCACAATGCATGTTTTTAATATTTTTCATGCAACAGATGATTAAGCACTTCAGAGGGAGGAGAAATCAAGCATTTTACAGGTTTGTCTTCAGAACTGGCAGGAAATGCCTTCTCTGGTTTGCTTTCCTACCCCTGCCATATGAGTAGTCAATATATTAGGCATGTCAAGAGAAAACTCCTTAAACCACACCCACTGGCATTAATGATAGACTTTAGAGAGGTTATTAATAATCAGCATTCATGTTGCTCTCAGCTCCTTGAATTCATTCATGAGGAATAAAAGAATTCTTAAGAAGTGTATTTTGAGGAAGTATAATAATAGCAATACATTTGCATTCATGTCAAACACTTAGAACTTAATATTTTATATTTGACTCATTATTTACTATTAGAGATCTGCTTGTCAGGTATGATTAGTGATCCCACTGAGTAAGGGATGCCAAGGAACTAGGGTACACTACTTTCATCCCCCTTGTCCTCACCACTTCTGAGTCTATCTGTCATGTGGTAACAGGACAGGTCTAGCTCTCTAGGCTTGTCTTTCACTCCATCACTTTGACAGCAGCAGTGATTTGGAGAAAGGACTCTGGAATGGGAAAATAGCAGACTCTTTTCCTTACCTTCCTAACATGCAATCTTTACTATTGCTATGGGATGAAGAGTTGATCCCAGCCCCATTCTTGTTGCTTATTCTGAAGCAGAAGCTGGGCAGAAACACTACTGGGTGCAGGATAATAGAGAGAACTCTTTCCTCCATCACCACCACAAACTTCCTTTGTTGCCAGTCTTTCAGGCATACTTGCTTTTCATCCTATGACCCCACTGATAAAGAAACCAGTAGACTTGTGCATGAGGGTTTGTTTCATTTCTTTTGTTTTTGTTATCAGTTCAAAAAATGATGGTTTCATTGAGTTCTTTTGTATGGTTTTGTTTAAGTATTGTTTATTTTGTTAGCGTTGTTTTGTTTTCAAAAATTTGTTTTGTTATTATTTCCCATTGGTTTCAATAGAAACAACTCCCCCCCCCCTTTTTTCTTGAGTGTGTATTTTCAGTTTTCCATCCAAACTGGACAAATCTCAGGATGATTGTAGTACTCCTCTAGGACACCAACACTGCCGTATTTCAGCCAGATAGACTAATGGACCCCCTTTCTGAGGCAATGAAAGGCACCCATGTTTCACATTACAGTCTATGGGAAAATTTATTCTAAACATATTTCCAAACAGCAGCACAGACAGTACTGTAGCCACTTAGCTTGAAGAACAGAAAGGAAGGAAGTCTGCCAAGGAAGAGGCAGACTAACAAGGCCAGGGCATTTGGTGGCACAAGGAGAGTAAGGTATCTGAGCAGGCAGGCTGCAGCAGTAGATTTGTTTGGATGGGGAATAAGGTTTGGACAGTAGCAGGCAAGCAGGCAAGGCTGGAAGGAAAAATTTGGCACAGCAGGGCAGACGTTGGGACGAGAAAGGAAGGTAGTATCTCACAAATTAATGTAATCCTAGTGGCTACAGCTTGAAAGCCCAGAGCTTCTCTCTCTACCCTTATTAGACAAGCCCAGAGCTTGTCTCTCCACCCTTATTAGAAAAATGCTAGCTGCTATAAAAGTAAAACTAGTAAAGGGAAGAGTTTCAATACTGAAAGAAACCAGAACAAAATGAGAGAAGATCATGTTGTTGCTGTTATAGGATGGTTAGATGGGAACTTGGTTTCTTTTTCATATTAATTATGATAGTTACAAATCACCCCATTTTGGTAATTATTGTATGCCCTCCTCTTGGGTTCACACCTTAATGTGGTGAGGGGGATTGTGTGTGTTAATGAAGCTGAGAACAATACCGTAAGGAATTTAGACTAGGTCAAGAAGCTAAATTCCTTGCAAAGTGACTCAAGGCACAATGGTCACAGCTGAGACACCAGACTAAGATGCATCCATCCCGTTCAGGGATTAATGGCCACCTCAGAAGAAGAGAATGGACAATTCCAATAGTGATGGGGTAGGGGGAATCCTATTGAGCAGCAGCAGTAGTGGAAGGTGACACTGGCAGAAAATCTTCCATAGACAATGGCAGTGACCCTACACAGAAGAAAGAAATGGTAAACCACTTCTGATCATTTACCTGGAAAATCTTATGATGAGACCACACATAACAAAATAAGATATAGTGCTGGAAGACAGGACTCCCAGGTTGGATAGCACTCAGTCATCCACTGGGGAAGAGCTGAAAAAAACTATGAATTCTTAATTATGCAACTAGACTAAAGCCAAAAGGACGTTCAGGTGCTGATATGAATGGATGCAAATGCAAAAGGAAGTCCAGAGGTGTTCAGCACATATAAGAGGAACATGGAAATGAGTATGCATCAAGGTCAACTCAAAATTGTAAAACAAGAAATGGAACGTTTTTAAACATCTCAGTCCTAGGAATGACTGAACTAAAGTGGACTGGATTAGGGCATTTTCAGTCAGAAAACTACCAAGCATTTTACTTTGGAAATGGCAATCACAGAAGAAACAGAGTTGCTGTAATAGTGAGGTGAGATGTAGTACAAGCAATCAGGGGCTATAATGCAAAGTCTGGCCAGATACGGGAAGGAAGTAAATTAGACTCCTATAATACTCTAATAATCTTGGTTAGAATTATTACTCATGAAACTGTTTAAAGGGAAAGTAATGGTCAGATACTAAGGCATGACTACTGTCAGATGAAGAGCTATTTAACAAGTCTAATTTATAATTATATTAATTTAAGACAAACAACTGATTAAAAAAGACATGATGCAACCTCCAAAACTTTTATTTTCGGAGCATTGCAAACAAATAATTAATCAAGAAACAACAGAGACACCAAAGTTTAAAGTGGAATTTTGCACTAGGATATGAAATATCAAAAGAAGTATGGGAATTTGAATTAACAAGAGGATTAAGGTTCACAGTCTGTTTAAATTTTGGAGAGAATTTATGTAAGATGGCATACCAGCTTTATCTAACTCTCAAATTAATTACTAAAGTATATAATTCATGTTCATGTTCAGGTTGGTTTCATAATAAAGAACCTGCCAATTTTGTCCGTATGTGGCAGTTTTTTCCAAGTATAGTTAGCTATTGGAAGAGTGTAGCAGTTTTCATTAGTGCTGGTTTAGAAAGACTAATAGAAAATATCCCAGAATGCATGCTATTAAATTATGTCCCTGGAATTCCAAAGAAAGAACAATCAATAGTCTTAAACTTGATCACTGTGTTACGTTTAATCTTTGCATTGTATTAGAAATCAAAAGAGGGTCCAGAAATTAGCAAGTGGATTGCTAAAATAAAGGAGGTTTATTTAATTATAAAACTTACAGCACTTCAAAAAAATAAGTGTCCATGATATTCAGTCTTAGTTGTATAGTATACTATAGTATAATTGTATTCAGTTGAAATTTGAAGAATGTCTAAAATATGCTTTTTTGCAAAAGTTGTATATTTTGTCATCTTTTGTATGCCTTTTTGGTTAAATTTGTAAAATTTGATGATATAATAAAGGAAAGATTTTTTTTAAAGGTCTGACTGGATAATATCAATCAGACTTCATGGAAAGTCTACCAGCACAACCATCATTCAAGTTTATGCCCCAACTATAGATGTCGAAGAGTAAGAAATTGAGAGCTTTGGTGCAAGTGTCCACTAAGAAATTGATCACACACCTAAACAAGATATGCTGTGCTGTTAATCATAGGCAACTGGAGCACAAAAGCAGGAAACAAAGAAGAATCAAATATTGTTTGAAGATTTGGGCTAGGAGCACAAAATGAACCAGGAAAGTGATTCGCAGAATTCTGTGAAGACAATTATTTATTCATTGTAAACACATTTTAGGCAACCAAACAGACAATTAGATATGTGGACATCACTAGATGACCAAAACAGAAATCAAATAGATTACATAATTGGAAGTTTTATTTAAGATGCAAGCTTTCATATTCAAGTACTCTTCTTCAAATACATTGAAATGGAAGTTAACAGCCCATACATATAGGTAGAGGCCCCCCCAGCTAATTAGCATACAACATAACAAAGATGTTTAACAGATGCAAGGACCAAACAGGAATAACAGGTTTAGTTTATATGATTACCATTTGTTTGGGTTTGATTCCCGGTGAAAACATAGTGAAGGAAACAAATATATCAAAATTGGAGATTGATGGGCAGCTGTACACTTCTTAATTATGAGATGCTGAGAGTAATTAACTGAGATCCTGCCATTATACTCCATCCATCTCCTCTCAAGTGTGAAGGTGACCTTACAGCATCCTCTTCTTTGCGGTGGGGTGACTGGCTATGTAGTGTATCTCCTCTGTCTCCAGACCAGAGATATACATTCCAATCTACCACTATAAATTACAGCACATTCTACTATTCATTCAATGGCAGAGTCTCAGTTAAGCTTGTTATTCCTGTTTGGTCCTTGAATCTGTTAAACATCTGCATTTTGTTGTATGCTAATTTGCTGCTTGCCCTGTACCTATATGTATGGACAGGTAACTTCCATTTCAATGTATCTAAAGAAGTGTGTGTACACACAAAAGCTCATACCTCAAATAAAAATTTGTTGATCTTAAAGGTGCCTGCTGCTTCAGATCAACATGGCTACCCACCTGAATTAATTCATTGAGTTGCCATAAGTTCAAAGCTACTTGATGGCAATTAACACACATACACACACACTAACCAAAAATAATGCACAAGTCTAGAACTAGCATAGATGGACTTAGTCTGCAATTCATTCTCTGTGTCTCTTGGCCCAAGTCCCTACAAGGAAGTATTATTTGAGGAATAGCAGCTTCTTGCAAACTTTAGCCAAGGAAGGAATACTAGAGAAACCGACTTTTTTTTTTTGACAGTCTGACTGTCACTATAGTCATTGCTTTTCTGGAGTGGCTCTGCTTGCAAGAAGCTGTCATTTTATCAGTGAGAACAATTTTGCATCACTATCCATGATCACAGCAGAAATGTCAGGTGTGTGTGTGTGTGTGTGTGTGTGTGTGTGTGTGTGTGTGTGTGTGTGTGTGGAGAGAGAGAGAGAGAGAGAGAGAGAGAGAGAGAGAGAGAGAGAGAGAGAGAGAAAACTCAAGCTTCAGGCCTTGAAACACAGGAAAGAGCTTGGGAAGGTGCAATCAGTTGGAGCAAGGATGGAATGCCTTTTAATGCCCTTCCTTTCTAGTATAGTATTGCTTCCTTCTTTCCTATTTGTTCCCAATATCTTTTTATCATTGGGAAAAATAGTTTGTCCCCTTTGTTCTAGTTTCTCACTCTGGAATTTTACTCTATTGTCTGGGAAAACAAGGCTAAAGTCTTGAAAAATCTATTCTTCTATTCAAATCCCTGCCTTGCTTTGAGGAAGCCCCATCGTGTAGCCCTATAAACTTCCCCAGGAAAGGGTAGTGTTTCTACATGGAAAATCCAAAGTAACACATGGTACCACCCCACTCAGTATCCCTGTATGTAATGCTAGGTCAGCCAATTTCAAAGCAGAGATTTTGGTCTGTTCACAGCACTGCTTTGCATTTTTCTACACAGAAGTAACAGCTATGAACAAACCTGGGGAAAAGTTAAAGGACAGAATTCAGTAAGAGCAAAACATAGTCCATACCTCTGTGACCCAACCACTGGCAATCAAGCCTGTTTATCAACATGATTGCAAGCTGAGTTCTGTCTTTTGATCACACCAGAGTGCTGAACATTAGGAGATGGCATATATAATGGGTTAGTTGTACAATACATAGTGTATTTATGCTGGAATGCTTGCAGTGAAGATAGTGGAGTCCTATAGAAAAGATTTTCCTTTTTCTTGCTTTACAGCAATTGCTTTAAGTACAATAGATATTTTTGTACTTAAAATTATTGTACAACTACTGGAAAATCATTGAGCCAAGTTACACAGAGAATATCGCCATCCACGAGGGTCTTCTTGATATTCATTTCCATAATTACCATCCACATCTTCTCTCAGTGACTCCAGTTTTAATTATGTTGAAAGCTTTTTTGCCTGTGATGACATGTTTCTATTGGCTGGTTATTTATACATTTTACAAGCCTGAAGTAGGGTTAGTCAAGAAATGACAAATTATTTGAAGACAGGACACTGAAAAGATTTTATGACTTTTAAGTCTACTGGATCGTGTTGTCCCCTGGCATATTCTTGTGCTGAATCATGTTACATGATTATAGAACTGCACAGTGTGATAGGAGGACATAAAATACTTTCAGAATGACAGGAATTTGTGATGAAATTTTAATAACCCATCATAAGGGTTAACAGGAAAATAAAGTTGGCTCATTGAGCTTTGCTTTTTCTCTTTGGTACTATGGCAGATGAATATTGTATTTTATCTGAGGGATGAGATTAGTTCAACAAGTATGGAGGTCATCTCCACTCAGTGAATATTATTTTTTTCCAGTTGTAATTTTTTTAACAAATAATCATATCAGAGTTTTGCTTTACTCCAGTCCAAACTATAACTTCAATCTTACATTGAGGATCTCTACATTTGCAGCACCTAATAAAAACAGAGATTGTAAATGCTTTCTGTATTATGGTTTCCCATATAATGACAAATTCTTAAGTGATAGCTGTGGAGAAACTTCAAGAGAACTTAAGGGGGGGGTGCTTGTGCTTGAGTCTAGTTTTGCCAGAAGGAAGATATATTTGTGTAAAAATGGTCCAAGAGAGTTACTTCAGGAAGGAATTGTAGCCATTCCATCTCTATAAAACTTTCTGGGAATGCAGACCCCACTGAAGACTAGTTCATACAATTAAATTAGTATGCTGGGAATGTGCCTTTTGGAAATCTATGTAGAATTCAGTATATAGTTCATAATGGGCTTGTTTGAATTGGCCCTGTGTACAACATTGGGAACCTAAAGCCATTTTTAACAATTTTTAAATAACATTTAAAGAGATACAACATTGTACAGCATGGAAGAGAATTTGTGTCACTCATTTGTCTCCTGTGATGTCATAGGCACTGTCCAGTAAGAGTCCATGGTCCCTATATAAGTACATTTTGTACATTATTTACTAACAAAATGAAAGCACCATGGTAGGGGAGGGAGGAATTTAATTTCCCAAGCAAAATTTGCATTTTGAGTATAGGGAAATGAGATATCCTAATGCCTTAATTGATTCCTTAAGGGGAACCATCTAGATTGTATAACAACTGAGAAACCACTGTGCATTCACTGTTAAAATAATGTTCTGGAAAGTCCCTAATTGAAAAGTTTTGCAAACTGAAGTACATATATTGTTAGTACTTGTGGATATTGGCAACTCCTGCATGCAATTCAGGTTACTTTATACAAATACTCTGTAGTACATTTTGAGTGTTTTGAAGAGATATTTCTGTGTTCTTTGGCTCTTTAAGACTGTCTCGTTATGTAATCTCATAATGTTGTTCCTGGACCAAAGCTGTAATACCCATTTTTAAAACCACACCAGACACATTTCTGAGTTTAATATGACTCTGATGAGTGTTCAGCTTTCAGTACCTCTTTCCAGTTATAAGACAGTCCAGCCCAACACCCTGCAGGTCTGTCTGCATCTGTTAAATTAATCTATACCTTTGGTGATATACAATATTACAGACTAAAAATGGAGGATGAGCTACTTTATTTTGCTTTATTTTAATTACTTTAAGAACTTTGTTGAGGTAAGAAATTTTCCATTAAAATTGTTAACTGCAATATCTTGTCAAAACCAATAGCACTTTTGTTTGGTTAAATTATATAAAGAAATAACCTATTGCATATACTTTCCATAGATCATTTGGCTGTTTCCTTGTCATTAATAGCGGGGGAAACTGTAGGGTGGAGCAGAATGAATTGGAAAGAAGACTTACATTACCTGATCCAGTCCAACAGACTGCAAGAATTTCTCTTCATATCCCACACATGAAAGTGGGGAAGGAGATTTTGGAAAAGATGGTGATGCAGAACACCAATCACTTCTAGTATAAACCACAAGTGCTAGTCCTAACATAAAGGCATCAGCAAAGAGAGGAAAACTTACCTACCATCCCTCCATCTATCTATCTGTCTGTCTATCATCCACCCACCCACCCATCCATCCCACTTGACACATAAAACAAGCCCTTTACCCAATTTAAGAGAATCATTGACATAGGGAACATGTGAAAAAATAGCTGGCACATGTTTAAAGTATCTTAAGAGGTATGAAAGAAGAAGAAGGTATGAAAGATGGGGTGTAAGGTGAGTGATATGGAACATGCAATTGCAACATTTTTAAAGAAATACAGGCAAACTGATAAGCTTGGAAAGTGTGCAAGAATCATTATGTGATGCAGAAACAGTAAGCAGAAAGCTTTTCTTATGTCACCTTTGCACATTTCCACGTAAAAAGGTTCACTTCTGGTAAGTTACAGGAGACTTTTAATGTATTGAAATTGTTTATTTACTCTTGCACATAAACTCTTATTCAGACACAGTGGCTGAATAGTGCTTTATATTTTAGTGCCACAGAATGCAATAAACCATCAAGCCGTCTCCATTTCTTTCAGGGTAAGATTCTCTCAATGTGTTATTCACACTAACAGCATTAATGAAATACAATGAATATAGTAAGATCTACACTGTTCATAATGTAGATGTTGTCTTTTCAAAGAAGGGCCAATTGTATTCTGAATAGGTCAGTCTGTGGGCCTGACATTTCTCTTCAGTTTTCCTATGACCTTTTAATAAGCGCCTTGTCCTTGCACAGTAGAAAATGGCACTGTCTGTTTTGAATCAGAAAATATGAGAGGCGCAGTTGGAACACCAGATTTATTGTATTGCATTATTATTACTATATTAAGCTAATGCAGAACAAAAAACTTGCATATAGGCATGTTAAGGGATAAAATGTGCCTCAGTAGGGAGAGGTACAGGTGCAACGGAAATAACTGTCTTGCAGCACAATCATATGGAAAGTTACTCCAGTATAACAGGACTGAAATCAATGAGGCTAGACCAGAGTAACTCTGCATAGGACTGTATTGTTAGTGATGTTAACTCTAAACAGTCATTTAGCATTATGGCCATTTCAGCTGTTTAGTACTAAACTCTTGATCAGTGTTTCACAGCTTTTATTCATTCTGAAATCAGTTACTGAACACTGCACATATGTTGAATATTTAATAGTAGTAAAGCCGTCTGAATACCAAGCAGACATCTTATCCTGTACTTCAATCAGAGACAAAACATTAATAGAGGAATGTGTCAGTGATGAAATATAGAAAGATCCTGACTTGGGAGGTCAGCATATGAAATTTCTCAAGTATTGTTCAAATGTGTACTTAACATCTTAAGTCTCCAATTCCAACTGTACATTTATTGTTTATCCACAGGTATTATCATGTATTCTAATAAAGAAATGCCTTTGTTCTTCTATAATAATACATTAATAAAGCCTTTGCTCAACATATCTGTTGTTGGAATGGCTATGTGAAAAAATAGTAATATAGAGTTTGCTTAATATTGAAAGAAAACTGGAACATTGGAATCTTTGATCTAACTTCTGACATTTCATAATAATGGATTATTATATTATCCTTTATTAGATTTCTGCTTAATGCTTCAGTAAAATTAAAGATTTTCAAAAAGAGTTCAGCAGAGCTGCATCTCATAATACTTACATGTATTTAGTAATACCATTTATCTGTGCTGATTAAGATTACAGGTTACATACATAATTGTGGCTCTATATTTAGGATGTGTGGACTTATGCTAGGGAAAGGCATGTAATACTTTCAGTATTATGTAGTTCGTATACTTCTTTTTATACAATATGGACCAAAATAGCTCTATGTATTAGGTCCTGCATATAATTCCAGTTATTGTTTAAAAACCCAGAAAGGTTGATATGCTAAGTGGCTCAGCTGACCATTTATTTTTTATTTGCATTATTTATTGTTTGCCTTTCTCACTGAGACTCAAGGTGGATTATGCAGTATAGGTAAAATGCAATCAACAAGATGGGACATCCAACTGTGCCATAATTATTTTGTTAATGGCAGCATTCATGAATAAATTCTGTACTCTTCATATAGTGATTGATCTAGAACAGTCCAAGGATGAGGAAAATAATAATACCAAATGAGATTTAAAATTATTACAATTTGGGTATTTCATACAAACTAGGAATAAGGCCCATTGTGGAAATAAATACAATGAGCTCTAGAAAGAGGGTTTGGGTAGGTGCCCTGGCCTTGGGCACTCAGTGTCAATTTGCTGTGGTGAATTCAGCAAGGTATAATGACACAGAGCTTACAGTTTTCTCCAGAGGAACTGATCTCTGCCATCTGAAGAGCAGTTGTTATTCTGAGTGACCTCCAGCCCTTTCCTGGAGATTGGCAACAATTGTTCCCCAGGAGAAAATGGCTGGTTTGGAGGGTGGAGTCTATGGCATTGTACCTGTCTGAGGACCTATTGAGGTTAACTGGTTTGGTTAGTCCAGTCACCATTAGTTAGCAGAGTGCTTAAATAAAGCTACAAATGCAGGAACATCACTTTAACCAGGTTACTCTTACCGATTTCCCACAAGCCGCTGCTCCATGCTCGCTCTTCCCTTTGCCTCAATCGTACGTGTCAATTTCACACTATGTGCTGTGTGGCTGCATTTTGCTCCCCAGCTTAGTCCAATTTTCCCCTTGAGTAGATGCGGGGAAAATTGGGCGAAGCTGCAGGGCAAAATGCAGATGTGCAGCACATAGTGTGAAATTGACATGTACGATCCGGGCAAAGGGAAGAACAAATGCGGAGCAGCAGCTTGTGGAAAATCGATCTCAGTTTACAAAGCTACACAAAGCCACATTGCAAGTTTAGAAGAGAAATACTTCTCTCTTTATTTGAGAAGTACAATTTGGGTTTCGGTTTCCAGCGTTGCGAATGGCGGCCACCTTTTGGGAAGCTCCCAGAGGTGGTTAGCCCACACGCAGTTTGGGGGGGTCTTTGCAGGTTTGCAAGACCCTAGTGAGCCTTAGGTAAAGGCTCCAAACCGGGGGCGCTTGGGGAGTAGCCTCTTTGCCGGCAGTCAGCCGGGAAATTGAGGCTTTCTCCCCGCCCCAATCGGCCCCGCTGCGGTGTGCCCGTAACGGGGCTTAGCAACGCCACCGATTTCCAACAGGAGTGAGGAACAGCGATGATTTAAAGCAAAAAGAAGAAACGGCAGGAACTGTGAGTTGGAGGTCTGAATTTGAAGCGAAACCCGAGCCCTTCCCCCGTAAGCGAATAAGCGGCTGGGAGGAGGGGGAATTCCCCCCCACTGAGAAGCGGGATTTGCATAAGAAAGCTAAGGGGGATGAAAGGGAAGAAGGGTTGGTGAAATTACCTTTGGGGTGCCATTGAAGCGAATGAGTTAGCGGGACTCCTGAGCGACGCGTCACGAACTTTTATAAAGTAAACAAATACAAGAAATGTCTGCCATGAAGAAGGTCCCTTTGAAAATTGAGAAGAAGGGAGGCGGGACTTCCGGTCCGGGTAATCCCCCTCCAGAGCCGACTGTCAGTCAACAGACAAGTGAGCTACTGCACCCTCTGCTGGTCCAAATACAGAAAATCAGCGAAACCTTAACTAATATGGAAGGTGTTCTCAACAGTCAACAGAGGCAACTAACAGAGACATCAAAGAAGATGGAGGAGATCGCACAGAAATGTTTGGTCTCGTCGGAAGACATCGGAAAAGTGAAGAAAAGGGTCAACAAGTTAGAAAAGCATCAGGATGTGCAAGAAAAAAGAATTTTGATGTTGCAAATGGAAAAATCGAATCTGACTCTTCGATTTCAGGGCATTAAAGAAGAAGAGAAGGAAGATCTCAGATCTATACTTGCGAATGCCTTGGCACCCGTAACTGGCAGAGATCAGCGTGAGTTAAAAGAAGAAATGGATAAGGTCTATAGGGCCTACTCCACATTTACAAAAAAATAATCTGCCAGCAGAAGTGGTTGTCAAGTTTGTCAAGCAGAGTACCAGAGATCAAATCTTGCGTGCAGTTGCAGCGGTGCCCTTGAAAATTGGGGAGCAGACCATCAGAATATTGAAAGATGTGCCTTATGAAATCCGGATGAAAAGGAAAGCTTATAAAGGATTGACCACTTTTCTACAAAGAAGACAAGTTATATACAGATGGACCTATCCTGAAGGCCTTTTGTTCAAGTACAAGGATAAAAGAGAGAAGATTGACTCCATCTTCAAGGCGCAGGAATTTCTGAAGAGACACGCCAGTCCAGAGGAAGAGGCAGCACTCGCAACGTGGACAGATTTGAGCAGTGAAGATGACAGCGGCCCAGAGGAGGGAGGTGCCGGAGCGGGAGAAGTGAAAATCAAGGGTGGCCCATCCTATAACTTGAGGGATACCAAAGGAAGACAACCTAAGAAATAACTGTTCGGGAAACGTCAAAAAGGAGATGACTAATAATTAACCCCAAAGGACATTACTAACCTCATTAACAGAGTTATTTAGAATTTTGGTTAGATGAAAAGAAGACTCTCAAATCACGGAGATTGCCAAAAACTGTATCTATATTGATTTAAACTAACCTTTATTAACAGAATACTCACTCCGCTCTTTTCTTTATCCCTCTATATACCCTACCTTTTTCTATTTATAAAAAGAATAAATTCCTCTCCTTTTTAGGAGGGTTTTGATAAAAAAAAAAAAAGAGAAGTACAATTTGGATAGGATAGAGGAGAGACTGATAGATTATTAACTTACTAGCTAAAGGATGGATGTGGTTGGCAAGAGGCCCATCTGCCTCATGGTGCCAAGAGAGGACAGCATGTCCCTCTCTTGGTGCATGCTGGTAGAGAGTAAGTCTTCATTCAGAGTGAGAGAGAAGCAGGAAAGGGAAACTGGTCCCTGAGATTACAATCTGCATATCAATGAGGACATTGGCAGAAGAATAGATACAGGAAGAAAGGTCAGTGTGCCTATCTAGCTATCTAGCCTCTCTTGCCACTCAGTCTGGAGGTCTGAGGCAGGGGACATCACATCTGGGACTTCCAACAGGACCCACCCCCCTCAAACCCTCTTCAGGCTCCACCCTTCAAATCTTCAGAAATTTCCCAACCTGGAGGTGGCAAATTTATCTCCTTCCCAGCCAACCATTGGCATACCTTTATCTGACCCTCTGACTTCAGCTTTTCATCTCCCCCCCATAGCTGGAGCCTCTACCTAGGAAAAGTACAATCTTTCTCCACAGTGGAGACCAAAGCAGCTCACATCATTCTTCTCTCCCCCTTTTTATCTGCACAACAACCCTGTGAGGTAGGTTAGGCTGAAAGTCTGTGAGTGGTCTGAAATCACCCAATCAGCTTCCACACGAACAACCTGGGTCTGGCAGACTGCTACGTCACACTGGCTGTCATGGGGGAGCCATCTCAGCAAGGTATAATGACACAGAGTCCACCATTTTCTCCATGGAACTGATCTCTGCCATCTGTACAGCAGTTGTAATTCTGAGTGACCTCCAGATGTCCCCTGGAGATTGGCAACAAAGGCTCCCCAAGAGGAAATGGCTGGTTTGGAGGATGGAGTACCTCTCTGAGGCCCCACGCCTCCTCAAACCCCACCCTCTCCAGGTTCCACCCCTCAAATCTCCAGGAATTTCTAAGCTTAGAGTTGGCAACCCTATCTCCTTCCCATCCAACCATCAACCTACCTTTATCTGCCCTTCTGACTTTAGCTTTCTATCTCCTCACCACCACTTGCAGCCTCTACCTAGGAAAAGTAGTCTTTCTCCACAGTGAGGCTCCAAGCAGGAGGGAAGCGACCTCAGCAGGGTATAATGACACAGAGTCCATGCTGCAAAGCAGCCGTTTTCTCCAGGAAACTGAGCTCTGCCAATTCTGAGTGTTCTCCAGCCCCCACCTGGAGAATGGCAGCAACGGTTCCTGTTATGTCTTAACTGTGAACGCTGCCTATTCTTCACTATGTAAAGCTTGATTCTTAGTGCAGGATCATAAGACGTAACATTCCTATTGGCCATTCCTATGGAACTGTATGAAGCAACCAGTCACAGTGTATATATACGTTTTGGAGGGAACAGACCTCATTGGTCTTTATCCTGAGTTTCTTATTGGTTCTTAACTTGTTATGGGTGTGGCTTTGATAGCCTGGGATGGTTTAAAAAGGGAGCTGTGTTCCACTGTTGTGTGTGTGTTGTTGAGTTGAGTTTGCTGTTACAATAAAGCTGAAATCACTTTGCTGAAATCCAATTGTGTTGAGTTGCATACTTAACAATTGGCGACGAGGATGGGATTCCAATAGCGGGTAGGCAGCCCCACTGCACCGATACAGTAACAGCAGACGAGACCACACACCCGGCCGAGCCAGCTGAAGCCCCACTTGCAGTAGTGACTGCACCGACAGTTGAGATGGCCGTCAATCTGGCGTTCGAAGCATTCGACCTGGCAACAGAGGACTGGGACTCTTACCTGGTGCAGTTCAAGTTCCACCTCCAGGCGAACCAAATCACCGACGAGGCGCGAAAGAAGGCAACTCTTCTGAGCTCCTGCAGAAATGCTGTCTTCGATATTGCTCGGTCCCTAGTCGCTCCCACCGAGCTCAGTGCGGCTACGTGGGCTGACATCACAGCCAAACTCAAGGGCCACTTCTCACCGCAACCACTGAAGATCGCATGTCAGCATGCTTTTTACAAGCAGTGTCAGGGCCCTGCAGAATCCATTGCTAAGTATGTAATGGCCTTGTGGAAGGCAGCCCGGCCCTGCGGTTTCACTGACCTGGAAGAGGCCCTCCTCAACTGTCTCGTATGCGGCCTATGGGACGAATGCTTCCAGCAGCGCCTTTTTGCCTGCACAGAGCTGATGTATGCTGTGGCCTAAGCAGAGGCTGTTGCTGCCAAGGCTGCTGAAAGGTCAACACGAGAGGTCTGGCAGCACCAGGTTCCCAGTATGAAGGAGCCATCAGTTCATCGGCAATCCTCCAGCGAATCGGACGGGGAGCCGGATGATGTCTGCAGGACACATGAGGTACACTCACCGTGGACTCAACCGAAAACTGCAACACCACGTTCCTGTGCCGGCTGTGGAGGCAAGCACGAGAGAGACCTCTATTGGGCGAGAGAGCTGATTTGTCTCCACCGTCTACGCCACCTGCAAAGCCTAGGGTTCATGACAGGAACAGCGACAAGGCATCTGATGGTCATCAGACCAACTCCTGCTGCTGCCCTTCAATGGTCCTGGCCACCGGGGACAAACCCGGCCGAAAGATCCACGTCATGCTTCGACTGGATGGCATTCCCTGCGCCATGGAGGTGGACTCTGGATCGTCCGTCACGGTCATCTCATCGCAGATGTGGCAGCATTTGTTCCCGCAAAGGAGCCGTCGCCATTTGTCTCCAGTCTTGACCCGCCTGACCGACTTCCAGGGCAGGCGTATTCCCTTGGCGGGAAGGGCCAATTTCCTAGTAGAGTTCAAGGATCGGAGAGCCAAATTGTCCCTCCTGGTTGCGGAGGGTGAAAGGGTCAGTCTATTGGGCCTCGATTGGTTCGAGGCTCTAGGTATTGCTATTACTGGTGTTAACCAAATATGCCAAATTAAAAGGGACTCTTTGTATAGTGAGTTTCCTGAAGTGTTTGGTGAAGGTTTGGGGCAGTACACCGGGCCTCCGGTGACCTTTGATTTAGATCCAGCAGTTTGCCCCATTCGGCTTAAGTATCGTAAGGTGCCACTTGCTCTAAAAGAAAAAATTGAGGCTGAGTTGGACAAACTAATGAACCAAGGTATTCTTGAGCCTGTTCCTTATGGTAAATGGGAGACCCCCATAGTAACGCCTGTGAAATCCAACAGCTCTATTCGAATATGTGCCAATTATAAATGTACTGTAAATCGGGCTTTGCAACAACACTCCTACCCAGTGCCTGTGATCAGTCATGTGTTGGCATCACTGGAGGGAGGAAAGGTATTCGCAAAACTTGATCTGGCACAGGTTTATCAGCAGCTGCCTGTGGATGACACAGCTGCTGAAGCACAAACGATTGTGACCCACAAAGGGGCATTTAAGGTAAAGCGTCTTCAATTTGGGAAAAACATCGCCCCTGGTATCTTCCAAAGCTTAATGGAGGGGATCCTGCGAGGGCTACCTGGTGTCGTACCATATTTTGATAACGTGTTAATAACTGGTACAGATAAATCTGAATTGATGGCTCGGTTATGAGCAGTGTTGGGTCGCTTCAAAGAAGCCAGGTTGCGAGTGAAACGCTTGAAATGTTTTGTTGGTGTGAGCCAGGTTGAGTTTCTGGGGTTCCTCAAAGATGCTAATAGGGTCCACCCCACGCCTGACAAGGTCTCTGCCATCAAGAATGCGCCCCCGCCTAAGTTGAAAAAGAGCTGCAGTCGTTCTTAGGCATTTTAAACTTCTACCACTCATTTTTACCACACAAGGCGTCTGTGGCAGAACCTCTGCATGCCCTGTTGCACAAAAATGTTAAGTGGGAATGGGGGGAGAGGCAAAGGTGTGCTTTCTCAGCAGTCAAGGAGTTATTGTCATCAGGGGCTGTGCTCACCCATTTTGACGGATCAAAAATGCTTGTGCTCGCCGCCGACGCGTCCCCTTACGGGGTGGGTGCTGTACTGAGCCACGTGATGCCTGACAGTTCAGAGGCACCAATCACTTTTTATTCGTGGTCCTTAATGGCCACGGAAAAGAACTACGCTCAGATTGAAAAGGAGGGCCTCACCCTGATTGCAGGGATTAAAAAATTCCATGACTTTGTTTATGGGTGAAGGTTCCTCCTTGTTACTGATCACAAGCCTCTGCTGGATATCTTCTCTCCGGACCATCAAACCCTGAACATTCTCTCACCTCGAATGTTGCGGTGGGCAGTCTTTCTGTCTGCATAAAACTACGACTTGGGAGCACAGACTGGGGAAAGCTATTGGGCACGCTGACGCCCTTAGCCAATGCCCTGCACCATCCATGGACACTGACAATGGACAGACTCTGACATTGGCCATCGATGAACTACCGGAGGCACCAGTCACCTCCCTGGACATTGCTGCTGTGTCGGCAAAGGACCCTGTTCAAGCCCACGTCCTTAATTGGACGTGGAAGGGGTGGACAGCAGGAAAAATAGAGCCAGAATTTAAACCATATGTTATGCGCCAAAATGAAATGTCTGTGTCTAAGGGGTGTTTACTTTGGGGGAGTCGGGTGGTGATTCCCGCCAAATTTAGAGAATGCATTTTAGAGGCCTTACATGCTGGCCACTCGGGCATGGTGCACATGAGGGCTCTCGCTCGTGGGTATGTGTGGTGGCCCAAGCTCGATGAAGACATTGAGGCTTGGGTAAAGAGGTTCATGCCTTGTCAGCAGTCTCGCCCAGAACCACCACGGGCTCCCATTCAGCCATGGGAGAAGACCCGGAGGCCTTGGTCATGCCTCCACATAGACTTCACTGGGCCCTTTCAGGGTCAAACCTTTCTGATTGTGGTGGAGGCTTTCTCCAAGTGGTTGGAGGTTGTAAATATGTACTCCACAGGGGCAGTAGCGGTCATCAACACCCTAAGAAAGTTGTTTGCCACCCACGGGCTCCCTGACTGTGTGGTCTCAGACAACGGGCCACAATTCGTGTCCGTGGAGTTTGAAAAATTCTTGACGGACAACCTCATCCGCCACCACACTTTGGCCCCATTCCATCCTGCCTCAAATGGCCAGGCAGAGAGGATGGTATGGTCGGCCAAGGAGTCACTTAAGCACCTGATGTGTGGGGACTGGGGGCAAAAGATCGCCTCATACCTCTTGAGGCAACACATCACTCCCTGCTCTGCCACAGGGAGGAGCCCTGCGGAGCTGCTTATGGGCAGGAAACTGTCTTCTCTTCTGGATCGTCTGCACCTGGACTTGAACCAGTCCAGGCAGCGGTCCGAAGCCCAGGTGCAGGGGAGAGTTTTTGTTTGTGGGGACAAGGTGTTTGCCTGCAATTATGCGGGGGGACAGCATTGGCTACCAGCCACAGTCGTAAAGGTCTCAGGTTCGAGAATGTATGTGGTGAGGCTTCCCAACGGATGGGACATACGCCGCCACATAGACCAGCTCAGGGAGCAGTACGCAGACTCCAGCCTAGAGTCAGAGCCCGAACCTGAGCTGGTCCCCATCGAGCAGGAGGGGCCTCCCGATGAGGAGGTGAGTGCTGCTGATCCTGAAAGGGAACAGGAGTCTGGGCAGACCCCAACTCCTGAACCCGAGACCCCTGTCCTTGTTCCCCCTATCTCTCCTGTGAGAGAGAACACCAGGGTCCCCACACCCAGTGCCACTCCACCACCTGAGAAGCAGGGACTGCTGTGCCGGTCACAAAGAAATCATTGTGCCCCCTTCTATCTCAAGGATTATGTATGGCAAGGAAATGTTCCATCTTAGGGGGAAGGGATTGTTATGTCTTAACTGTGAACACTGCCTATTCTTTAATATGTAAATCTTGATTCTTAGTACAGGATCGTAAGATGTAACATTCCTATTGGCCATTCCTATGGAATTGTATGAAGCAACCAATCACAGTGTATATATATATGTTTTGGAGGGAACAGACCTCGTTGGTCTTTATCCTGAGTTTCTTATTGGTTCTTAACTTGCTATGGGTGTGGCTTTGACAGCCCGGGATGGTTTAAAAAGGGAGCTGCGCTCCACTGTTGTGTGTGTGTTGTTGAGTTGCGTTTGCTGTTACAATAAAGCTGAAATCACTTTGCTGAAATCCAATCGTGTTGAGTTGCATACTTAACAGTTCCCCAAGAGAAAATAACTGCTTTGGAGGTTGGACTCTATAGCATTCTATTCGGCTGAGGCCTCGCCCCTTCCCAAACCCTGGTTTCCGTAGACTCCACCACAAAATCTCCAGGAATTTCCCAACCTGGAGCTGACAACACTAGTTAGGACTGGCCCCAATGATTTCCCAAAAAAGGTCTGAAAAGGCTTTGCCTTTTTAGTGACAGAACCAAGCTTGGTTGCCTAGCAACATCCACTGAGGGAAAAGTTAGTCCCACAGGAGCCAAGCAGAAGTGTCTTCATCAGGAGAGACAGCCGTTTAGGTAGTTAATTCTGACAGGGAACAGTGGCTGAGGTGGCAGTGGGTGGGGAAGAGGAGTGGGCCCAGCCCCCAGCCAATGGCATGCAAGTACGTTTGATTGGTGGTTGATGGTCCAATGGCTGATTGAGCGCACAGCACAGCCAATGGGAGAGTTGGAAAATGCCAATGCATTAGGGCAATTATATATATCAGATAAGGGAAGTTACAGAAGAAAATCCATAGCTGTTCCAACAGCAAACAACATCTATACTGCACCTTCAAACATAACCCTAGCATGGGCAGGAGTGAAAAATAAATCCAGAAAAAGCAGGAAGATTCACTCCTATGTACCATGTATTGAGAAAAAGCTAAACATTCACCAAGCTGAGAGGATCTGCGATTTCAACAAGTGAGATACAGAATAGAAATTTGCAGAGATATTTTTAAAAGTTCCTCTGATCAAGACCAAAATGACTTCACTTGACTATATTGTACATATAAAAATGACTTAAGATGCTTTAAGAGTAATTTTCAATTTTATTGTGATTATAATAATAGAAAAGTCCTCATACAGAAAAACACCTGGACCTCGTGGAAATCAATTGCTGTGTGCAAAGTGTAGCTAACAACTTCAAAACACAGCCAATAGTTTGTTATAGCTGCACACAAGATGGTTATGTCCTACTATTCTTATGATTCAGAGCTGAACTAATCAGGTGTGAATATTTGATCCTGGGGGAAAATCAACCAACACCAAGATGAAGAAACTGGCGGTGGATGAGGGTTGCCACTACTGACAAACAGCTATTTAATATTAAATGTTGTCAAAAACACTGAGATAATATGATTAAAATTCTACTGAAACTTGGCAGTGGGCCTTCTTATGAGAATACATTATTACTCTTGATGTATTACTTTTGGTTTCCAACTTTCTCTTTATGTTTAGCATCTTCTACTACTACAAATCCAGAAGAAAATACTTCAGAGAGTTCAGGGAGAGACAGAATGATTATAAGATTGGTTGTAAATAAACAGGTGGCTATTTACAGAGCACTCATAACATAATCATCCATATCTTTATCAGGATAATCCCCTGTATAAAGCATGGTCAGAGATGATTTATTAATTTTTTCTATATAGCTTCTTGAAAAATCATATTGAGGTTCTAGATCTCCTTGGGTCTGTAAAAATAGCTCTGTTAAAGTATTTCCATGACATTTCTACATAGTATCATTCAGAGGCCAGATACTTGAGCTGTTAAAATCTACTGAGTGGTGGTCTGAAGGCTGACCATAAGGCTGAGGGCACAACTAGACCTGAAAGCATCTGTGGGTTTGACTCACAGACACTGCTGCTATTTTATAGCTTAAAAAACACAATTAAAAATGCAGTGAGGGTGCAATACTGTTCAGGCCCACCATGCGGCAGCATTTTAAAACCACCCATTTTTAGGCACTGAACTATCAGGTATTTGGACAGAGCTTAAATACCAAAGCCTCTGGTATCAACGGCAAAGCACTGACATCACTTCTAGTGAGTGCTGGAAGTGATGTCACTGTGTCACTGGTGAGACTGCTGCATTGCCAGCCTAGGCCTCTCCCCACTGCCACTAAGTCCACCTGTCACCCAGCTGATCAGGGATCCCCTGTCCCAGGTGTGGAGCTGGCAGCCTTAAGACCTGGGAACACCCTAACATCTAGCTCTGAATCAGTAGGATGCACACACAGTGAAATTCTGAACAGGTGGAAGTAAAACTGACACTCAGTGAGGTGGTTCTACAGAATGGTCCAATAGCAAGCAAAGAAATGAAGGAAGTTTAAGGGGCAGTGTTTGTTGGCTGTTGACCACCAACAAAACATCCAGATGTTTGATTAGGGATCAGGAAGTATTTATACAGTGTCCCAAACCAATCAGAATATGAGGCTAGGAATCTCTTAGGGCCGGAAAGTTTCTGCAACAGAAAGAAAGAAAAAATCATGCAGTAGTTATCTATCTGACTTTGGACAAGAGGTTATAGAACCAAAGAAACTGCAAGATGTATGAAAATCCCATTTCCAGATTTCATTTCAGGCTGGATCATGCTTCCTAGTATTATTTTAAGAGAGAAAAGAAATAAGAAAGCAGTGGCATGACATTCTGTAAAGTAAGTAATAAAGGTTCATATCATTTCAGGATATGTGATCGCAACTGATTGGGGTGACTGAAAGGAATCATGTCAAATGCTTATGTCTCCTGGAAGGACTTATCAGTCTTTGTTCTTATAATGTAAAGCACTTATTTGCATAATAAAACTAAATAATTTATTTCTAAAATTGTTCTTTACAAATTGATAGGATATACAAGAAAAAAGAGCAGCTTTGGTCAAATTAACTTTTCCTTTTATGTAAAGGAAACCTAAAAATCCTTTCAGTAACTGAAGTTAAGCTGACAACTGATGTGAACCACTTTAGGGCCTAAACAAGAAAAAAAGACCCCCACCTCAAAGTCAATCACAGTACACAGCACAATATTTATCTATTTTATTTATTTCATTAATAATTCACTTTTCTTGTTGGACTCAAGGCGGATTACAAATTTCAAAAAACAATTTTATCAGACAGCAAGGACCCCCAGTAAACAATGACAGCAAAAATAAAAGCAGAAACAAAAAATGGTCTGAGACATTAAACTGCCAGAATAAAAAAAATGGGTTGCAAGGTCAAAGAAAATGCAGTAAAGAAAGATGATACATACAATAAACACTGCAGTAGGCTACAATCCCATTCCATTATAAAAGCAACCCCTTGAGCTGTTCCATTCTGCTACAATTCTAATCCCTTCATAAAAAATGCCCTCCAGAGCATTACTGTTTTTCACATTCTGCAGAATGACGGAAAAACTGGGACATTCTGGATCTCCTCAAGCAGGCAATTCCACATGGAAGAAGCCTCCACAGAAAATGTGTATGGATGGGCAGTTGCTGATCTTACCCATTTGCAGGGTGGCACCTTAAGAAGATTTAAAATTGCTTGATGACTTAAGGACATCATTAAGAAATACTTTGATAGTCATTGGGTACCACTGAAAATATAATCATACATTAATTTCTTAAAACCACTCCTATCGAACTGATAGTCTTGTAAACAACCTTGTTTCGGAATCCACATATGATGCAAGGCAAAACTGAGACACTAAACATTTGGGCACTTTATATTCATAACTGAACATTACCATGAGACAAGATTAGCTTAAGTGATCAGGAGGGAAAACAACCCTATTGCATTTTCAGTCAGGTGATAGGCATGGAAAAACCCAAGCTTTTCAGAAAAACAGTTTCTCCAGGAAATGGTTTCTCTGAACTGTGAATCTTCCAAAACATTTAACAGTTTAGCACAATTACAAATAATAGCAAAAGAAAGAAGTTAACATGCTAGTATCTCATTTTTATTTTTTTTTACATTCTCCCATTGGGACACTTTTCAACTGTTGCACCACAGCATTATCATCTTTGTTCAATGTTACAAGCCTAAGCTGTTCATCAATTTGCTCACTTACCCATTTCCCCCTTGTTCGAGTTCTCCGTCCTTTTCTTTTTCTGCCTCGCCTTGTTAATAGTTCCCAAGAAATCCTATCACTTTGCTGGAGGATTGATGTAAGTCTCCGGCAATTAACATAATTACAAGCCTGATTATCTTCTAATTGCATTATGAGTATTTGGTTATTCACTACACAAATTAGGGAAAATTAAAGAGGAGCAAGATCCTGCGGTGTGGGCGGCACAATTTTGAAAACTGCTATGAGTATCTGAATGCTGTGATACTATGAGACAATTTCATGTTATGGATGTTGTGAAGAACACTGTTTTTCCTTTTGCAGTGTTTGATAGCATTCTTTTTTTCCCCTTTCATATTTACAGCACAGATACTAGGTACTAGGGATGAACACTTGGTACATGAAGGTTTCATTTACTCACCATGGCCAGTAGGCACCTGTCCTCCATGAATCTGTATAATCCCCCTTCTAAAGCCATGAAATGATAAAACCATAAAAATAAGCCAGAAAGATGCATCTGCATCATTTTTTGATCCTGGAATAAGGTGTCATATATAAGTCATGTGTACCACCACTGAGCTTATAACCACCTTTCACCAACCTATGTGGAATCAGCTGCTTTATCTGCATAATAATCACTGTGGAGTTGCAAATAGAATGCTGGGCTTTGAATACAGAATGCCAGCTCACTGGATAACTTTGAGAAGTCATTCGTTTTTTTAAAAAAGTTATTTACAAAATTTGTATGCTGCCCTTCCGTCCACTCAGGTCACTGAGGCTGTTTGTTTTGGGGATAAAATGGGGAAAATGTATGTCTCCATATCATTAAAAGAATGACAAAGTATAAATGTGATGAGTGAATTCATAGAAGTAGAAAAGTTCAGTGGGAGTATTTCCCAGCATAATATCTTCAATTGTGAGTGTTCTTTCAATTTTTAGTACTATATCTAATTTTGTGCTAAACATGCACGATCAAGAATAGGAAAAGAGTCTGTGTAATCTTACTGATAAAGTGAAAGATACTTAAATGTTAAACTGTCTGTGCTCTTCCCAATTCTCATTCACCATAGGTATCCTGGGTGACTGAAATATAGTACAAAATGTATCATCAGGGAACAACAGAGCCATCTCCCAGTCTCAACCAAGTGAAGACTCCAGGTGTCTTAGAAATTAATATTAAGTGTTACACTACTGGGAGCTGTTTGATTTAGGGATGCTAAGACTGTTAACTGTCACAAAAAATCTTGTAAAACTGAAACCCCAGTCTTTATAATCATGTTCCATCCAGTATTAACAATAAGGTACATTTTTTAGTATAATCATCCTCATTATGTCATTGTCTAATAGACTGATCATCCCCAAACTCACCATTATTGCCTCAAGCTCTAGCTCCTTGTTTTGTCATGACAGAGTTCCCTTGTGGCTCCATTTATGTGCTTTAAAGACACACTTTGCAATATCTTCAAATCTACATTTGACACAGGCCATGCAGTTGGTCTGACACACAGCCTTTAAACTTTTGTCTTACATGCCCATTTAACATAAGTGCTAATAAGATTCCTTTTTTACACACATCATTCAATTAGAAGAGAAGCTGGTATTAGTAGAGGCTAATTATGAAGAAAATACTGAAAAGCAGTATTTATAACAATGTAACTCTACAATGTTTTAACTTGACCCAAACAATCCCTTTGCAGCTGCACTCAGCACTCAGCACTGAAGTGGCATCCATTCTTATAATTTGTTTCTCCTACTTGAGAAGTCAAATCTATTATTTCATTTCTTCCTTACTTTGTTAAGGAACATTGATGACATGCTTAGCTGGCAGGAAAAATAATTCATTTCATTGTCACTTCATTTGTTCACCTGCTGTAAGGTAAATAAGAGGTAAGCCACTTTTTGTTTGCTTAGCTTTTGCAAGACAGCCACTCTAGCAAAAAGAACATGGTCTATTAAGAACTGCAAACTTATTTTCCTGATCACAGCATAGAATTAATAGAACAAATCTTTGAGTCCAGTGGCACCTTTAAGACAAACAAAGTTTAATTCTGGGCAGGGTCGGCTCGCTCACTAGGTGAACTAGGCTTTCGCTAGAGCGCACCGGCCCTAGGGGTGTCAAAAGGCCCCCGCCCCCCATCAAAAGCCCCGCCAACCCCCCGCCCCTTCCCCTGGCTTGCCAGTGTGCCCCACAGCTGCGGGGAGCCCTGGCAAGCCGGCGCTCAGAAGGGACAGCCCGGGCACATGTGGACAGCTGCGGAGCAGGTGAGCTCCATTCCAACAGCAGCGAAGGCTCCCTGCCCACCCATGCCAGTGTCCCCGGGTGCCCAGCTCAGAAGCCTCTTACTTGTCACCGTGGGCAGGGCTGTGCCTCGGGGGTAGTGTCTCTCTCTCCAGGCAGGAGGGCTGGCCGCGCTCGAGAAGGCCCTGGGGGGAGGAGGTCCTGGGCTGGGAGCTGGGGGGGGAGAACTGCTGAGACCCGCCCAAGGAAGCCCTGAAGCCACTGGGAGCAGCAGCACACCACACCCCCAGGGGACCTTGCCCGCCACCCCAGGCAGGCACTCTGCCACTACCAGCAGGGCCATTGAGCCACTGCCTGCAGGGAGGGGAGAAGCCCAGGTGGGACAAGGTGGGGGTCAGGTGGCAGCAGCCAGTGTCCTGGGGAGTGGCACTTGGCCGCGGGGGGGGACCTCTGGGAAACCGCCGGCTGCCTAGCAGTCCCAGCAGGCAGAGATGCAGGAGCTGCTCCACCACCCTCGGGCAGAATCCAGGAGGAGCCGTGCACAGGAAACACCGCTCGGAAGCCAGGGTGGTGGTGGCTCCACCTGCGCAGGGCTGTTTTTGTGTATTAGAAACCCTAAAGTAAACATACCGGTGGGTTCATATAAGCCTCCCTAGAGCTGCCCTCTGGGGACCAGGGGAACCCGATTATTAACTGCCAGAATGGAACCACATCCAGAAAGGGCTTTTTTCTTCTCCCTTCAGAAGAAAAACAAAAAGCAGAGAACCAGGAGGAACTGGGTCTCCACAGGCAAATGCCCAATACATTTGCTTTGTGCATGATTTTAGCCCAAGTTAAATAACTGTGAGGAGAAGATATAGCCACCCACGCGGCTTCCGGTCGGAGTTAAAATGGCGAATTAACGCACTTTGCGATCCGTGCAAGGTGGACGGCGGTATCTGACGACAGTTTGGGCTTTACCTGGCCCAACGCAGCACTCCCCAGGCAGGGGAGTGACGAGCAAGCAGCCAAGCCTGAGGGGGAGTTGAGATCGGTGTGGATAAGCTTCGGAGGAAGCTTGTTTACACCTTGATCTCCTTCCGCGAAGAGGGCAGTTGCAAGACAGCACTACAGATACCAGCCGGGCTGAGAATTCAGCATAAATCCGTCATCTACCGACCTCTTTAACATCAAGATTAACATCGATTGCAGAAGAAGCACTGCAAAACCCCGAGATTACAAGTAAGGTAACAATGAACGTTTGCTTACCAGTTTGAAGAAGAACACAAAATTAAAACGTATGGATAATCGTATAAAGCATTAAAGAACTAATCCGCTTGGTTTAAAAGTAAAAAGAAGGCTTTCTTACGGAGAAAATGGCAGAAAAGTAACTTTGTTTTGCATTCCTGTGGTCAGCTAAGACTAAACTTTGCGTAGCAGAAACGAAACTGACTGTGATTCTATGGTACAGGAAGTAGGCTAGAGTGGATGTTTTAAAGTTGTCCTGCCGGATGTGGACAGACGCTTTAAAGTGTGACACTGGAAGTTGGATTACCGAGACGGACAGCTAAACAGGAAGTTTCAAAGGAGCCTACTCTAGCCATAAAATCATAGAGAAATTGCGCCCGCCATTTTGAGGAGGACTAAATTTTAAAAAGTTATTTTTAAACCAAAAAAGCAACGGAAAAAGTTATAAAGGTGGCGATTTGACTTTATGATTGACAATATAAAGATTGGTTAGTTTTGAATTTGCCTCCAAGACGGATTTGAGGTCAAGACCAAGGGCCGCCTCATCACCAAGTCCAAGAATGACTGCAAAAGAAAAAAAAGAATGGCAGGCTGCCATGGAGGCGATAGAGAAAAGGATGACAGAGGTGGTGCAGAATTTAGGAAAGCAAATAGAATCACAGTTGCAACAACAGATGCAAATACAACTGGAGCAAATAGAACAAGTGCAAGTTCAAGTACAAGAAAAAAATATGGCAGCGTTGAAAGAACTGGTACTAACAGAAGTGGCAGGGATAAAAAAAGATACGGAAGAAGTTAAAAAAGAGGTTCAAAGTCTGGTGACAAAATCAGAAGAAATGGAACAAAAAGTGAAAAGAACTCTCCAAGAGAACATAAGATTGGAATCTATGATGGAATATAGGGCTACCCAGAATCATCTGAAATTGAGAGGAATAGAAGAGGAGGAAGACCAGGACATACGTGCGTTAGTAATAAGTACGTTGACAACTTATATAGGAGAGGATCAAGGAGATTTGGATTCAGACTTTGACTTAATCTACAGAGTAAACTCAGCTTATGCCAAGAGAAAGAAATTACCCAGAGATGTGATTGTGCAATTTGTGACAACAAAAATGAAAGAAGATATCTTCAAGAAGCAATTTACACAACTGTTGGAAATCAATGGAAAGAAAATAATAATTCTAAGAGAAATTCCGAGAATGATTCTACAAGACAGAAAGAAGTTCAAAAAACTCGTGGATAAGCTAAAAGAAATGGGCATCAGGTTCAGATGGGAGATTCCACAGGGATTATCATTCTCGTACAATTCAGTGAGATTTACAATTAAAACAGAAGGAGATTTGTGTAGATTCAAAGAGAACAATTTTGATGATTTTAAAGACATTTAACTCAAAACACTGATGGATTACAAATTTTTATCTTGGAATGTAAATGGACTAAATTCACCAAATAAAAGAAGATTAGTGAATCATTGGCTAGAGAAACAAAAATGTAATATAATTTGTCTGCAAGAAACACATATTAGAAAACAAGACAATAAATATCTGATTAATAAAAAATTGGGAGAAGAATTTTATTCATCAGCAACTAACAAGAAGAAAGGAACAGTGATATATATCTCTAAAGAATTGGAACCCAAACAAATCTTCTCAGATAATGAAGGAAGATATGTTGGTGTGGAAATAACGATGTACAGAAAAAGGACATTGCTTGTAAATCTATATGCACCCAATAGAGCAAAAGAGACATTTTTCAATGATTTGACAAGAGAGTTGGACTGTTTAAACTATGACCAAATAGTTTTTGCAGGAGACTTTAACGGCACGGTGAACAACGCATTGGACAGAAAGTCTAATGCAATTGGAGAAGCGATTGGAAAATTGCCAAAAAAATTTTTCCAGTTGATGAGACAAGAGAAACTAGAAGACGTTTGGAGGAAATGGAATCCCAAGATCAAGGATTACACGTTTTATTCTAATAGACATAATTCCTTTTCTAGAATTGATATGATCTGGATGTCAGAGGAGATGGCGTTAAAAACTCACAAAATTGAAATTTTGCCAAAAAATAACTCAAATCATAACCCTTTACTTTGGATGTCAAAAGAAAAACCAAAACAACTATATTGGAGAATTAATGAAGATTTATTGGACCAAAAATTAATTAATGAGACATTAAAAAAAGAAACGAAAAATTTCTTCGAAATGAATTTGAATAAAGGTACTGATATACAGATTGCGGTGGCTCAAGTGGTTAAGACGCTGAACTGCAGGCTCTGGAAGGTCAGTAGTTCAGCAGTTCGAGACCCGGGTGCCGCATGACAGGGTGAGCTCCTGTCTCTAGTTCCAGCTCCTGCCAACCTAGCAGTTCGAAAGCAAGAAATTGCAAGTAGATAAATAGGTACCACTTTGGTGGGAAGGTAACAGCATTCCGTGCACCTTGGTGTTTAGTCATGCCGGCCACATGACCACGGAAACGTCTTCGGACAGCGCTGGCTCTTCGGCTTTGAAACGGAGATGAGCACCGCAACCCTAGAGTCGGATTCGACTGGCTTTCGAGCAAGGGAACCTTTACCTTTACCTTTTATACAGATTGTATGGGATACATACAAAGTGGTAATGAGAGGTTTGCTTATTTCATTGAATACTAAAGACAGAAAGCAAAGGATGCAACAACAAAATGACCTTCATGAAAAAATTCGACAAAAAGAAAAGGAATTAAAGAAAAGACCAGGGAAGAAAAAAATTATTAAAGAGATTCATTTTTTACAGGATCAATTGAATGTTTTACTAAATAGAGAATTATACTGGAACTTGAAAAAACTACAACAAAAAGCGTTTGAGGGTGCAAATAAACCAGGAAAATTTTTAGCGTGGCAGTTGAAAAATAGAAAAGAAAGAAACTTCATAAGTAAGATTATTGAAGATGGAAAAGACGTTGTGGATTTGAAAGGTATAAAAAGAGCTTTTTTCAAATATTACGCAAAATTGTTTAAAAAGAAAGGAATTGACCAACAGAGAATTAAAAAGTATTTGGAGAATATTGAAATACCAGAGTTGGGACAACAAATGAAAGAACTGCTAAATGGTTTAGTAACAAAGGAAGAGGTAACAATGGTGATAGAAGATGCAAAGTTGGGCAAAGCTCCAGGTCCAGATGGCTTTACAGCAAAATTTTATAAGAAATTCAAGGAGGAGCTAACCCCTATTTTAGTACTTCTGTCAAACGACATAAGAACGACCAAACGGATCCCAGACTCATGGAAAGAAGCAAATATTTCACTTATACCTAAAGAAGGTTTGGATTTAACTAATGTAAAGAATTACAGACCAATATCGCTATTGAATAATGATTACAAACTATTCGCAAAAATAATTTCGGAAAGGTTGAAAAAATATTTGAAAGATGTTATAGCGGAAGAGCAAGTTGGTTTTTTTTACCAAATAGACAAATTAGAGACAATTTGAGAGTGGTGATTGATGCAATTGAATATTATGATAAACATCCAGAAAAAGAAGTTGGATTCCTCTTTCTAGATGCGGAAAAAGCTTTTGATAACTTGAATTGGGATTTTATGCTGCAAGTAATCGAAAAAATGGATATAGGACAGTCTTTTCTAAACATGATTGTGGCAATATATTCAGAACAGAAAGCAGCTTTGAATATAAATAAAGAAAAAACAGATTTTTTCCAAGTTCAAAAGGGAACACGACAAGGCTGCCCGTTGTCTCCGTTATTGTTTATCTGGATATTGGAAATATTATTAGCAGAGATAAGAAAAGACAATAATATTGAAGGACTTACAGTGAAAGGCTTTATGTATAAATATAGAGCATTTGCAGATGATGTAATGTTTATGATTCAAGATCCAACTGAAAATATACCACAATTGATGGAAAAAATGGAAGAATTTGGAACAATTGCTGGATTCTACGTTAATAAAAATAAAACGAAAGTGATTTGTAAAAACATGACGAAACAGAGACAAATTGAACTTCAAGAGAAAATTCAATGTGAAGTAGTTACAAAGACTAAATATCTAGGAATTGAATTGACTATGAAAAATATTGATTTGTTTAAAAATAATTATGAAAAAGTTTGGTATAAGATCCAGCAAGACATGAAAAAATGGGATACCTTGAATCTATCGTTACTGGGAAGAATTGCAACTGTAAAAATGAACGTTTTGCCTCGCTTGATGTTTCTATTTCAGACTATTCCAATATTAAAACAAAGAAAAGTATTGGATACGTGGCAGAAAGAAATATCGAAGTTTGTATGGGCAGGAAGAAAGCCAAGGATTAAAATGAAAATTTTATGTGATGCAAAGGAAAGAGGAGGACTACAACTACCAAATCTAAGACTTTATTATGATGCCGTCTGCTTAATATGGTTGGAGCAGTGGATTAATCTTGAGAATAAGAAGTTGTTGGCTTTGGAAGGTCATGACAATAAGTTTGGATGGCATGCATATTTATGGTATGGAAAAGTAAAAATAGACAAGTTTTTTAAACACCACTTCATAAGACGATCACTGTTCGAGACTGGGATGAGATATAAAAAATTCTTCTCGGAAGAACGACCACTTTGGATAGTGCCGGCAGAAGTGATTAATCCATATTCAAGAAATCAGGGTTTAGATTGGTTACCTTACAAAAGCCTTTTAAAAATAGAAGGGAAAAGCTTTGTATTAAAAGACAGAACTGATGTTGAATTTGAATATGATTGGTTGAAGTATAGACAGATTTATGACTTATTTAAGACCGATAAAAGAGAACATGGTTTTAGAGAAAATAATAATGAAATTGAAATTGTATGGGCTGAAAAAGGTAAAAAAATGATTTCAAAATTGTATAAGGTTTTATTGAAATGGTATACTGAGGATGAAACAGTAAAAGAGCAAATGATAAAGTGGGCAGTAAATATTAATAATGAAATATCTATGTCATCTTGGGAATATTTGTGGAAAAAGTCATTGAAAATTTCAACTTGTATAAATGTCAAAGAGAATTGCTATAAAATGATGTACAGATGGTATATGACTCCTAAAAAAATTGCTATTATAAATGATAGCATGTCTAACAAATGTTGGAAATGTAAGAAAAAGAAGGGTCTTTTTACCATATGTGGTGGACTTGCGATAAGGCAGTAAGCTACTGGACTGAGATTCACAATGAGATACAAAAAATTTTGAAATGTACTTTTAAGAAAGACCCACAGATGTTATTGCTAGGTCTTAAAATGGAAGAAATAAATGTAACCAAGAGAACATTATTATGGTATTTGATTACAGCAGCCAGAATGACTTTTGCACAATGTTGGAAGCAAGACAAAATACCTGAAACATGGGAATGGATTAAGAAGATGTTGTTTATGGCAAAAATGGACAAATTAACAAGAAAATTAAACAACGAAGAAGATGAAATTTTTTTTGAAGATTGGAAAGACTTTCAAGAATACTTGTTGAAAAATTGGGATGTTAAACGTGGTTTGATTTGTTTTGATAGCTATTAAGGAGAAATTGAAAGGGACTAGACTTTTAAATTGTTACCATTAGTAAGAGAAAATAAGCTTAGTAGTAAATGTAACTGAATAAGAGAGATATCAATGGGGTTGGAGCACTGCGGGAAGCCTTGTTTGGGGGGGAGAGGGTGAAAGGAAATGGATATGTATTTACTTGTTTAAGTTGTATGAACATGGAAAATATATCCAATAATAAATTGTATTTACAAAAAAAAAAGATATAGCCACCCACGCAGCTCTTGTCAGCAAGCAGACTTGAACAGAGCCAGGGAAGCCCCCCCCCCCATTAAAAAGTCTAATTGAAAACTTTTCCCGCAAAAGATGGGGGGGGGCAGTGGTGGAGAGTCTGCAGTCCCCATGTTAAGTGTGACACTGATGTCAAGTGTCTTCGGCGATTTGCAGGAATAGAAGAAGAAGAGGAGGAGGAGGAGGAGGAGGCTTCCTTCCTTCCTTCCTTCCTTCCTTCCTTCCTTCCTTCCTTCCTTCCTTCCTTCCTTCCTTCCTTCCTTCCTTCCTTCCTTCCTTCCTTCAAAAACATAGGACTGAAATTCATTCCCATCAACTCCAATAGTATTTGTTTGCGGGGAAAGGACTCTGTATAGTTTCCCACTACTTTCTTACCTATCATACATGTATTGCAGGCGTCGGTATAGGAATTTGTGGCAAATAAGCAACTCTTTGGTAACCACCCTAAGTAATACAGATCAGCAAATCTGAGAGCACAATCCAACCCAAACTGACCTCTTGATTTCATGGGGAGAATATCAGTGCAATCCTAGGTAGAGTGACTCCAATCTAAGCCCCCTAATACCAGTGAGTCTAGGAAGGGTAGTTGTGCTTTGGATTGCAGTGTTCACCACGTGTTTAGTAAGGCATTCTGTACAGAATCACTCCAGTCTAAAAGTCCATTGATTTTAGGGGGCTTAGAACGGAGTCTCTCTGCCTAGGATTGCCTGGTGAATCTTTTTCAGTTGAATCAAGAGGACTTTAGAATGTTTAAACCTGGCTAGATCGTGCCCTGAGCTTTTGACAGCTCTAGATTATGGTTTGCATGAAGTTTCTTTCATACATAGGCGTTTAAATCCCCTCCCCTTCCCCTGGCTTGCTGGTGCGCCCCGCAGCTGCGGGGCACGCAGGCAAGTCGGCACTCAGACAGAAGGGACGGGGGTTTAAACCCCCGCCCCTTCCCCTGGCTTGCTGGCGTGCCCCAGGCCCCGCCTGGAGGTTGGCAACCCTGTAACTGGGTGCACACGGGGGGGGGGCACCAGAAGGTAGCCCTGCCTAGGGTGCGAAAAACCCTTGGGCCGGCCCTGATTCTGGGTATAAGCTTTTTTATGCATGCACACTTCATAAGTGGACTCAAACTTTGTTTTGTTGCTTCAGACCAACACGACTACCCACTTAAGCACAGAATTAAATAATACTTTCATAATAGTTAGAGCAAAGTTGTCCATAAAAAGTTGATAGTTTTACAAAGAATGATGTGGTGTTTATTTTAGAAAATAATAATTAACAGCACAATCCTAAGGGAGTGTGCTGAAAACACTCAGGAACTGACTTTTACATCAGAGTGTGACTGAGATACACCAGTGTAAGGGCCAGTTACAATGGCGCAGACCCCCAGCACTGCTCCATTGCTCTCAGGTGCCAGTGGAGGGGTGGTAGCTGCCTGTTGGCACAACCGAGGCTTAGCCTCCTATGCTGGTGTTGTTGTGCATGATTTGGGGGGCAGGGCCAGAGTTAGCTGGCTCCCTGAGCCCTTTCAGCCTGGGAATACCCCCTGCCAGAGGTGGAAAATTAGATCAACAAAAAACTTTGGCTGATTTCCCACTACAGCTGCCTTGGGGTTGCGCCGCCGTTTGCCCCGATACTATTTGTCATTTTCACACCCAAAGCTGTGGGGCTGCATTTTGACTCGCGGCTTCGCTGATTCCCCCCGCAGTTTCGTGATCCTGTTTTTTGAGGATCACGAAACTGCGGGGGAAATCAGGCGAAGCCGCGGGTCAAATGCAGCCCCGCAGCTTTGGGTGTGAAATTGACTAATAGTATTGGGGCAAACGGTGATGCAACCCCGAGGCAGCTGAAGTGGGAAATCAGCCATGGTGGGGCACATAGGTGCCAATCGAACTGAAAACTCAAGTCATCCACCAGCCACTGCAGTCTTGCCAGTTAGGCTCAGAGAAGCTCAGGATGCCGACTAGTGATGTGGCCAATCACCTCCCTCCCTGTGGTGACCAAGTCCCCTCTTCAGCACCCAATCGTGGTTCCCCAACTCTACAAAAACTTCAGCCAGGGCATCTTACAATTCAGTAGTTAGGGTGTGTGGCACAGGATTCCATCTTAGACTTCCCTGCTGTGTGGACTTAGAGAAAACAGCAAGGCACTTCAGTGATGGGGAAAGCACAGAACAGGGACTTAGCACTACAGGGTGACCACTGAGCGCTAACACCCAGGAGGAGAGCAAATTCCATACTCTATGGCTGACTGCTCCCATTTCAGAACCCTAATAGGTACCCCACATTTGGAGGCTCGACCCAAAGGGGCAATCACACACTGACAGGTAAGCAAGTGCAAGGATCCCAAACCAGCTCCCCTTGCTTGAGGCCAGGTGCCAGGATGGCACCTCCTGCACTCAAGCCCAGCATTGGGTTCATGCAGGGGCAGCACAAACCACAGCCTCACAGCACCATGGCCCCTGACATGCCATGGGAAAAGATGCCAGGAAAGTTTCCCAGGAGAACTGAGGGAGGGGGATGTTTTCAACCCAGGCATTTTTTCTGTTTTCCATCCTTGGCAGAAGACAGGGCGTGTCAGTGGTCTGGGGGGTGGTCTGGTAGCTGCCCCACTCTACGTGTTGAACCACCTTGCCAGGTGACCCTTTAACTCATTTTCTTGCAGAATCAGAGCCTTGAGCAGCAGCTGCAGGTGCCGCTGTGGATTGTCAGCAATCCATGAGCACTCTAACACAGGACAGTTTATTGTAATTTGGATGGTACCAACATGTGCTTGAAGGGGGGTTCATTGCAAGGCCCCCCCATGGGTGTCAGGACAACACCTCTATGTTGAGCCCAGCATGGCACCCATGCCTGGTTGCCATGGCTAGACATATCTCTGTTTTACTTGCCTGCAGGTGGAGATCTGACAAGGAGACTTGTGGGTGTGGCAAGTCCTGCCTCCCTCCCCACACACTCTACACCATCTGTTGTTCCAGCCCTCCTCTTGAAGTGGAGCGTAGCACCCAACCAGCCCATCCAATCCCACCTGCAATGCCATCCCACTTTAGATGCATGCCATGCTGGGGATCCTTAGTCCTCTTCCCCGTGATTCCTGGGAGGAAGTGAATGGAGTCTTCACACCTTGCCATTGTTTACAGTTCAGTAAAGTATGTGTTGTGCCACAACTGTGTCTCTGTTTGGTTTTGACTACATGACAGGAGCTCCACACCCCTCCCAGCCCCACGCCCTCCCCAGCTCATCTGTGACTCCCCCTGAGGGCTCCCCGAGGACATGTCTAGGAGGGTGACAATTGTAAATATTGTCAGTGTCCAGGCTGATAGCTTTCCTCTGAAGAATATAAAACCATTAAGATATTGTAGGATGAGGCCTCTGGGGGAACCAGTCATGTAGCTATGGAGGAGGGAAGGGAAGAGAACAAGGTTAAAAGCAAACATTTAGTAGAAGTATCTTCTCCTTTTTTCCGTGTATGCTGGGATTTTGCAATTTAGTCATTTTTAAACCTAAAACTGTTCTATATCAAGGAAATAGCCTAGAAATCAGTCAGGCCAGCTTTTCCACTTCAGAAGTACAGTTACCTTGCCAATGCTGGATTAGGAAATTCCTTGACAATTTAGAGGTGGACCCTGGGGAAGGTATGGTTTGAGGAGGGAAGGACTTCAGCAGCATATAATGCCACAGAGTCCTCTATCCAAAGCAGCCATTTTCTCCAGGGGAATTGGATCACTGTAGTCTGGCGACTACAATCATAGTTCTGGGAACTCTCTAGGCCCCACCTGGAGACTGGCAACCTTATTCAGAAGTCTTTCAATGGAACAAAGTTTTCTGTATACCTGATAAATTCTCCTGGACACCTCAGCCCCAGCTTCTATTTCAAATTTCCCAGTCCTGGTTATAATGGCTAACTTGCTGGAATTTGACAGCTTCTACTAGACTCTTTTAAAGAAGGCTTCAATGACATTCTATGCCATGTTGTGCCAAGGGGTAAATAACATCATTACATTATTTGGGTGGAATTCCACCATAGGGGAAAAAAAGATTAAATGACCTCCAGATTCTGTGTGGTGTGGAATTCAGATGTACTTCTGCTAAGTACATTTGAAAATAAATTTCCTTCTGACATACTACAGATAAATGTGCCCAAACAATGATGGTATTCAATATGTTGTCGAAGACTTTCACAGCTGGAGTTCATTAGTTGTTGTAGATTTTCCGAGTTGTATGGCCGTGGTCTTGGCATTGTAGTACCTGACATTTTGCCGGCAGCTGTGACTGGCATCCTCAGAGGTTTAGCACAGAAAGATGGAGTACTCTCTAGTGCCTGACGTTTCGCCAGCAGCTGTGACTGGCATCCTCAGAGGTATAACACAGAAAGATGAAGTACTCTCTAGTACTCCATCTTTCTGTGTTATACCTCTGAGGATGTCAGTCACAGCTGCTGGCAAAACGTCAGGCACTACAATGCCAAGACCACAGCCATACAGCCTGGAAAATCTATAACAACTTATGATGGTATTCTATAATTTTTTTTCTTACAGGATTATTTTATTATCATACAGTTTACTGTACATGGTCATGCATCAGTGAAGTGCAGTACCAACCACTGACATACAATCACAGAGAAACTTAACTTATAACTCACAATAACTTAAATGGTTACAGGAAATGTATACTTTGCCTTGTAATTTTCCTGACTAAGGGAAGTCGGTGCAAATTCATTGCTCAGAATGACTGTGCAAAGTGTGACTCAGGAAACATCTTGTTTGCTTGAGCCTGCTGCCATTTGACCTCACAGAGTAATTGTAGTACAAACTTGCTGTGCAGAGAATGGGTAATGTGAGAGAAGCTATTTCTGAGTAAAATTCACCCTGGGGCTAAAAGAACGAAATTTATTTATTCCTTCATTCATTCATTCATCATTCATTCAATTTATACCCTGTCCTCCCCACCGAGGCAGGCTCAGGGCGGCTTACATAAAAATACATAGATACAATTACAATCATTCATAAAAACACTGTAACTATTAAATATTAGTTGCTCTAAAATGCTGAAGCAATATTCAAGAATAGTGCAAGAACAGAAGTTTCAAGTTTACAGTGCTACTTAGGTGGCAGTTATGATGACATTTTCACACTAGCTCAGTTAATCCGATTACGTATGTGGTGAGCGCAGGCTGTAAGTTGTTGGCCAGGGAACAGGGACACTTCTCAAGTGTTTGGTGAGGCTCCTAATCCAAGTTCCATCTTACAGGCCCTGTAGAACAGTAGAAGGTCTTTTTTTTTTTTTTTGGCCCTCCGAAGGGGAATTTTTTTATTTGCATTTTCTACACACTACAAACTATAACAGAAAAAAGGGGGAAGGGAAATATCTAACTAAGGGAGAAAGAAAAGATAACCACACTAACTAAAACCCCAAGAGATGGAGATCTTCACTAATGCTTGTATCTGTGTTAGTCTATAAAAAGCTTTAAAAAGCATTGAGCATGATATAAAAAAGGAAACACCCACTACTGTTTCAGCAAACTATTTTCCCAATTCAAGAGCCTTCCCCTCCTGTAATAAAAAGGCTTCGTATGACTTTCAGAGTCTCAGTTCTTGTTTTGCTTCTCCTTGCGATCTCTCAGTTGATAGCTTTGTTTGGAAGCAGCTGCCCCCTTTTCTGCATCAGTGTCTTCGTCCGAAGACACAAAGTCCAGCTCGCCTGTAGATTTGCTGTCTTCTTCTTCTTTCATCAACTCTTCTGGACCTCCCAGTTGTAGCCACAAAAACTCTCGGGCTTTGAAAACAGAGTCAATTTTTTCTCTCCTTTCTTTTATTTTGAAAGTGACGCCTTCAGGAATTAACCACCTGTATGCAATGCTATTTGTTTGCAAAAAGAGAATTAGTTCCTTGTACTTCTCTTTTTTTCTTATCTCAAATGGAATGTCTTCTAAGATCCTTATATTGTTGCCTCCGATTTTCAAGGGGGTGTTTGTAGTCGCTTTTAAGATTAAATCTCTTATATGTCACTTTGAGAATCTCACGAAAATTTCCCCTGGCAGATTATTCTTTTTAATATACACAGAGTAGGCTCTGTAAGCCACATCCATTTTGCTTAAGAGGTCTTCTTCTTTTAAATCCGTCATTGGGGTCAGTGCCTTGCTCAGTAATTGCTTTAGATTCTCATTGGGGGCTTCTGACACCTCTTGGAACCAGAATACCATGTTTGCTCTTTCCATTTGTAGCTGTAGTAATTGAGTTTCCGACAAAGCATACTTCTTTTCTAGCATTTGCATCTTTTTCTCTGCTTTTGTAGAGCTGGCATCAAGTTCCTTCACTTTTTCCACCACCTGCTCTGTTTTCTTTGTAGTTACAGCAAGTTGCAATTGCTGTGCTGCAAAGTTCTGGTTCAAAGTTGTCAACTGCTGGTTGATGTTAGTCATCTGGTCCAGTAAGGGGCAAAGAGAGTCAGCTAATAGCCTGGAAAACTCTATGGTTTCTTCCGACCTTGGACTTATGTTGCCTGGTGGTTTAGCTTTCTGTCCTTTATCCAGTCACCTCCCCGTCATCTTTATGGGTTGTTTACATTAACTGAAAGTTTATAAAGTCTCTGGAAGTCTCCGATGCGCTTAAACTTCAATTGGTAAGGCTCTTGAAATTGGTTTCTATGTTAGCCTGATTGCTCGTAATTATTAATAATACGAGGGGGCAGATGATTAATTATCAATAGGCAATCGGCCGAGGGAGCGAACACCTGTGTATACAGAAGTCCCGCCCCTCCGGGAGGTATTGGTAACAGACCAGGAGACTTTATGAGGTTGAAAATAAAGTCTTTTACTGGAGTTCTTCACAAGCAAACAATACACAGTCTCACACACAATTACGCAAGTCTAGGAAAATAAAGAGAGAGGCATAAGCACATTTGCATTAGCAGGTAAGCGTTGGTGGGCAATATTTACTGGTCCTGTTGTGCAGAGCATTTCTCAGGAAAAATGGAGGGGAAGAAATAGAAAAATGGGGCCACGTGGCCTGAACCAGCAGGTAACACGTGGAAACTCAGGCTGCAGACCTAGAGTTTAAAGATGGAGGCAGGGGTTGGGGATAACAAGTTGGACATAAGAGGGTCAAAGGTTCGATAGGGGTCGTAGAGCAGAGAAAGCGTCGGTGGTCAGGCATCCCCTTATATGCAGGAGGGAGGGGGCTGGTCACAACCCCTGGTCACATGTAGTCCATCCCTGAAAATACCCTATTGGTTGGAAGTTTTAGGGGAGGTGGAACTAAGGAGTGGTCAATATTGAGGGCTAGAAACTTAACTCATGTCTGGCACCTGGTAGCAGGCAGGATGAATCACCAAGCCGATTCCATTGTCCTCTTGATGACTTTAGCCAGGCTGCTAATGGCTAGCAATTAGTTGCCATGCAACAATGAATAGTCTCTGCCTGGTTTACGTGAGGTCTTGTAGGTGAGGGGGAAGGGAAAGAGGCTGCCTGCATGAGTCAGAAGGAACTCTTAATGGTGGTTTTGGAGTCCTTTGCCCTTGTTCTTCAGCATGGCATGGCACTGTTTAGTGTATACTGGGGCTGATCCATTCTTCTTCAGGAAAAACGGGCTGGTAACCTTTGCTAATCACTGGAGCTGCTGGGGAAGATCAGGAGGATGTCTCTTGCCTAAGGTGCAGTCTCTTCTGGCATCATATTGGGGTTACCATGTGGCACAGTCCCTTTTATACACACTTGCATAGTTTATTATTTTATTACAGTTCATAGAAAGGCTGAAAAGCCTTGCAAGGCAACATCTATGCTTATTCTTCCGCTCCCCCCTTACTGAGCTGCTTTAAAATCTCCTTGTGTGGGAGGGGTCCTTCCCCTGCTCGTTTCCCACGCTTCTGCCAAGGGGGAATGCTTTTAAACCACCGATTCCACGCTTTTAAAAAACTCATAGCTGTTTGCTCATCTTACGACATCGCTTGCATAATCTGTTCACACCATCTCTGCCGCTTGTTCCGGCCCGCGCCTCTAAGTCCATTCAGATGCACAACAGCTGGACCATTAGGGCAAAGGAGTGCCTCGAGTCTCCAGCATTGCGCTGGAGTAGAGGCCACCCCCTCAGAAGCGCCTTTTCCCCAAGGCTCCTGGGGGACAGCGATTGCTCGCCCCCCCTCCAAACCACTGGCACTCAGATTGTGTCCTGGGAGCGTCCCGGAGACATGTTTGATCTCAAGTCGCCATTAACTGGAAGTCCGAACTGTAGAAGGTCTTGTAGGGCTCTGATCTCCTCTGGGAGCTCCTTCCACCAGTATGGAGCTGCCACTGAGAAGGCCCTGGCCCTGATTTTCACCAGCCTGGCATCTTTGGGGCCTGGGAGGGCCAGCCAGTTTTGGGCCCCTGAATGCAGTGCTCTCTGGGGAACGTATGGAGAAAGGCTGTCCCTTAGATATGCCGGACCCTGACCATAAAGGGCTTTAAAAGTCAAGACCAGCATCTTGAAGCTAATCCAATATGCTCTTGGCAGCCAGTGCACTTCATATCACAGGTGGGCACTGAATGATTGAATACATACAGGGGTCATTTCATAAAAAAAAGAGGTGCAGGAGATCATTTGCATAATAGCTAATTTGCATATGCCATGTCCCCTGACAAAGGGCAGGCATGTTGAGAATGAATGCCTTTCTTTCCCTTCCCCACATGGGGAAGCATGTGGCAAGGAATGCTACCCCCTAAGTAAAGTTAGCAATTACAAAACAACAACAACAAATTAATCAAATCATATTTCTGATACTAAACTTTCATTTCCAGCAAGACTTTCCAGTCTAAATGAATTAATTTCAGTCGGTTTAGACTGGAGTAAACTCTGCATAGGATTGCACCATAAGCAGTGCTTCGATTCTTTCCCTCCTGCTTAGACTTCCCAGAGCCTTTTGCATGGGAGGCAAGCCAAGCAGCCAGGCTGGGTCCCTGCACTCCCAGGTGGGGGCCCTCCTGGGCCCGAAGGTCCAAGCCTTGCTCAGAGCCAGCCGCTAAGCACAGCGTCTCCACCCAAGCAAAGCTGCGAGGCAAGAGCAGAATCAAAGCTTCTGGCTCTCTCCTGCAGCCATGGCAAGAAGGTGCCATCCTCTCAGGGCTGCTCTCCATCTAACTGCCCACCTCCTAAATCCCTGATCCTCCCACACCCTGAAGGGGAGAAGAGCCCCTCCCAAGCCAGCCTCCCAGCCTGGGCAACTAACTTCCTTCTGGTGAGGCTGCAGGAGACCCTGGGAGACCATGTGGCAGCGGGTCCAGCACTGGAGGACAGCAGCCGCTCGATGGCAGGGGGGTAGGGAGAGGGAGGCCATTTAGCTTCTCATGCAGAAAGATTCATTACTTGGCAAGGAGGTGGAGGCTACTGGCGGGCCGCCTCCCACTCGCGTGCCAAGTGATCTACCTTAGCAGCTGCACTGCTCGTTCCATCAACTGTGGCATCCTCTTCTCTTCCCCCCGCCTCCTGGGGCTCTCTCGCCCCTCCTTGCTCGGAAAGGTGAAGACAGTGGCTCCCTCTGGCCAGCTCACCCAGAAGGGCGGGGCAGTCCCTGCTGGAGGTCCCACAGTGTGCCGTGCACCCCCTTGAGCCGCTGGAGTCTTTGTGTACCCGAGTGGTGATTTCACCTCAGGGGGCTCTGTGCGATGCGGAGCGCTTGCAGGGCATGGGTCCAGGAGCCTCCGGCTCCAGCATGAGCAGGGCAGCAGGGCAGGCCATGCCTCTATGGAAGAATGGGCCCTGTTCAGGCGGCAGGGGGGCCTCTGCAGGCCTCTCTTGGTCTGTCCGCCTGGGCAGGTGGGCCAGGTAAAGTGGGGGGGGGCGCCCCTGGGCTCATTACTGCCAGAGCACCACTCCGGTGCACTCCAGGTGGAAATGACCCCTGAATATATATATAAACATCTCTTTTACTGGATCCTCTCTGGAATTTTTATACCTCCACTAAAAGTCTCACAACCCTCCTTGGCTATTCTGGTTACAGCATACAGAAACCATATTTTGTTTAGTGCAACTTGTTTCTGATTTATTTTTTTTTTGCAATTGGAAAAGTATTTTCATATATGTTTATGAATAAACTGCTATCCCTTACAGAACTAGGATAAATGTTATAGGAACAAAGGTTTTATAAGGAACAACTTGATTTTTCTCAGGGGTTACTAGTTCCAGAAAGTTAGAATTCTTTCCACCAGGCATTTTATAACAGCTACAACAAAAAATGTTGTTTGTTTTTGTTTCTTAAATTTCTTTGTATGGTTCTTGTTTCTATTTTTAAACCAGAATACAGGTGATTGAAGCCATAAATGAAGATCCTGCTACCTGTCATAGTATGAAACTGCACTGGCCTTTTAGATTAACAGTTCAAGATGATAAGGGGGGGAACTGCTTATTTGCACATTTGATATACATTTTCATTTATATTCTTGAAAAAAAAAATCCAGAGTATATATAGCACATCTGCTACTGATAAGTATGAGGAAGTGGCTCAGTTCATACCACATCCTGAAATCAGTCACTTCTTAGTGCTCTACTTCCTGTTTTATTGTGAAAGCTTATCTCAATATAATACATACCATTAATATGAACTTAACTTTCACACTCTACCTCAGCCTGAACATTGCCCCACAGCAAGAAGAGAAAGCATGCATAAATGGAAAAGATGACAACTGGAATAACAAGGGGGCAAAACTAAAATAAATAGAAACATGATAGACATTCTGGTTATGTACAGGCCCTAAATAATATCTGTGAATAAATGAATGTGCGAATTAGAATCATTGTATGTAGCAATGGCTGCAAATATACTGCTGCATGTAAAAATCATCCTGATAAATGAGATGGTTGATTTTATAACCCTTGAAAGTCACATAGTGGGATGGAGGGAAAGGGATAAAGAAAACAGTCACCCACTGTCCAGAGAGATGGCCATCTCATTGATTCTACATGATTAGTCCTGACTGAGCAAGCTATAGGGATGCCATCCTCCAGGTGGGAACTGGGGATCCCCTGGAATTGCAGCTTATCTCTAGATCAGTTCTCCTGGGGAAAACTGATGCTTTGGAGGGTGGACTCCAGGCATTGTACCAACGGAGGTCCCTGTCCTCCCCTGGTTTCATCCCCAAATCTCCAAAAGTTTCCCAACCTGGATCTGGCACACTTACCTCCATCCCCAGCTGGTGGCCAGGAGGACCTGGCAACCCTAGCAAGGAATATCATGCACCACATTTTTTGCTCCTTTAGTTCCTACAAGACATAATCTTGTTTAGTTTAGTTTATTATTATTACAGGCTTAAGACCAACATACAGAGTAAGCATAACATGTGAGGGAGAGAAAAAAACCAGTCATAATATACAAAAACAGAAATCTGAGTTTAAGAACTTTTAAAATGTGATTCTTGCAATCTAAAAATTAATGCGCAAAACTGAGCGACTGAATGTATAATTTCTGCATTCTTATCTGATAGGAGTCAGTGAAGCCTTGCTTTGTTTGTATTAATGTGCCCAGGTGTTCTATCGACTAATAGGGTAATAATTTTAAGACAAGCCTCCCTGTAAAATGGACAGCTGAAGAACATATGCTCTACTGATTCAACTTCGCTTAAAAGGCATGGGCATAGCCTTTCAGAGTAGGGGTTTTTATTGTACCTGCCTTGAATAACCGCAGATGGAAGGGCAGAACATCTAGCTAGGGCAAATGCCCTTCTAGAATTCTTTCCCTCCACTGAAGTCAAATATATTGCCAGCTCAATGGTGCTTTTGATATTTAACAACACCCCAAGTTTGGAAGCCTTAGAAATGTCAGATTGTCAGTCAATATCCTCAACTCTTTGGTCAATTTCACACCCAAAGCCGCAGGGCTGCATTTTGACCTGCAGCTTCGCCCGATTTCCCCCGCAGTTTCGTGATCTTGTTTTTTGAGGATCACGAAACTGCAGAGAAATCAGGCGAAGCCGTGGGTCAAATGCAGCCCTGCGGCTTCAGGTGTGAAATAGACCAATAGTATCGGGGCAAATGGTGGTGCAACATCGAGGCAGCTCTAGTGCGAAATCAGCCTTTGTTTAATTAGCCCTTTGGCTTGTTCAAATCCATAGGATAAGAGTAGCTGAGGTGAGAAGCCAATTCTGTGAATATGATAGTGAACTGCCTTGATCCAACTGGATTGGAAATCATCCTGGAATATCAGGGGAAGCAAGCCTTGTGGATTGAAATGACCTTTCAGCCACATATAGATGGATAGAATACATACCCTAGCTCAGGGCTTTTTTTGTAGAAAAAGCCCAGCAGGAACTCATTAGCATAATAGGCCACAACCAACAGCAGAAATGTATTAGCATATTAGGCCACACCCTGACAGCACATCTTATTAGCATATTAGGTCACACCCCCAAGTTACCAGAAGTGTGGTCATCCAGCCACACCCACCTTCTGTTTCTTAATCTGTTTACCTTGTTTGTTGTCAAAACCCAGGGCTTTTTTTGGAGCAGGAACTCCTTTGCACATTAGGCCACACACCCCTAATGTAGCCAATCCTAATGAGTTTCTGCTGTTGGGTGTGGCCTGTTACGCTAATGAGTTCCTGCTGGGCATGGCCAACTCAGGAGCCAGCCAGAACTCCATTCCTGTGCGTTCCTGCCCCAAAATAGCCCTGCCCTAGCTTCAGTTCTAAGATTCCCAGACTCCAGTCATATCCAAGAATTGGATACACAGTTAGGAACTTGCAGAACAGCTCTTAAAAATTTGGATTCAACTCTTTCTTGTGGCATAAAGCATGAAGAAGGCAGTCCTAAGAATGTTCCATAGAGCAGTTGTGCCAATGTTTTGGCCTTATATAACTTCAGAGCTGCAGGAAAAAAGTATCCACCATGAGTTCAAAAAAATTTCAGTATGGCATTTGTGGATCTTTCCCCTAGATCGGCAACATATTTGCTGTGCTTAAACCTAAAACCAGAGGCCTGTAAAACTACGCCCAGGTAATTAAAACTATCAGCTTGTTCTATCTGATAGCCATTTATTTTCCAATTCTTGGGTTTTGATCTAATCCTAAAGGCTACAATTTTAGTTTTTTGATAGTTAATTGTGAGAAGCTCATCTTCACAAAACATGCTGAACTTCTTTAGGGCTCGCCTAAGACCAACTGGGGTTCGAGATAATATCACAGCATCATCAGCATACAGTAAAACATATATATGCCGGTTAGCAAGTTTAGGGGGATGAAGATCAAAGGTGTTAAGCCAACTTACTATATTATTAATATAAAAAATGAACAAAGCTGGAGCTAATAGACATCCTTGCCTGACACCTCTGAAGGTTTTAATAGGATCAGTAAGATGGTCAAATCTACCTAATCTTGATATCTTGTTCACGGCAATAGAGACGTAGCTGGGACTTGGCCTTTCCAGGCTTTTTCCATGGCATACCAAGATGGTTGTGTAAACAGGCTCTCATCTCCCTATAATTATTCTTTTGAAGATAGTAAGACTCTGGAGCAAAAGGCTTCCCAGTAGCAGTTTGTGAACATTTTTCACCCATTGTGAAATAATCAGGATACAAGAGGTTAATTTTCCCCCCATTTTGATGTGTGATTAAAAAGAAGTGATTTTTTTCTTCTTTATAGGACAGCTCCTTTCCTCCAAAATAAATAACTTATCTAATTTCATCTTGATAGCATGCAGTAGCACAGCAGATAATTATTTTCTGATGCATTTTTACTGATGGGTATGTCACTTCTCCTGACAAATCAGAATTTATTGTCACGTTTAAACCTAAATGATAATATAAAGTTCTCACTGCCACCATTATTGTCCTTGGACAGCACTTCACAATATATATAAATTCTGGTTTTTTGCAAGAAGACAATTGTGCCACTAGCTTTTTGTTACTGCTATATTGCTGCTGTGTTCAAAAAATGACAGATGACAGTGGGCCAGATAATTGACTAGAAAATGTAATGGACCTAGAGCTTTCTAAGCTTCTAGAAACTTCCAACTCTGGCCATCATTTTCTAGTGTTATGTATTCACATGATGATGATCTTTCCTAATCCAATTTATATGTATTATAAGACAAACAAAATACATGTGCGTGTACATAGATATGAGGCAAGACCAGATAAAGTGTTTGAACATAGTGCTCATTTTTAAGCACTCACTTTTAAGCACTTTCACTTTATACTGATTTAGACCGGCTTTTTAACATTCAGAAATTTGGACTGTGGTGTGACTAGTAAGTAGCTATTTTTCTTGTTTGTAGCTACACTTGGGAAGACAGCTAACCAATGTGATGATCTAACAAACTGAAGGTTAACCCCTGCATTAGAGTTGTACTCTTCTTTTAAAAATGAGCTAGAGGTTAATTGTAGACCTCACAGGTGTCCTAGTGAAAGCAGTGGCCAAGGGTTCCTTTCACCCACTAATGCTGTGTCCTTTTAAAAAGGTTTGCTGTGCGATTTTATGCAGTTCACACAGTCTAAATCCATTAATTTCAATAAACTTAGACTGGAGTAACTATATGTAAGATTGCACTTTAGTCATGATAATTTGTGCCCTTCCCTGTGTCTTCTCTGTTCTTACTAATGTAGTAGAATAGACAAGAGATTGGGGAAGGGAGAAAGATGCAGGAAGTAGTGTTGAAGTATATGGATACATGATAATTTGCTGGATTTCTAGGAGAAATTGAGTAAAGAAGAATTAAGAGAATTTCTCTTAATAACCCTATTGTGCAGCTATTTATACTTTGTGAAAACGGAGCTCATTCATTGTGGAGCTCTTTATATACTGTGGAGCCTGATCCCCTGACGCTAGGCATATTTCAGCTCATAGAAAGACTCTGGGAGGATGGCCAGAAAACAGTGTTCCCTCCACAAGAGAAAACTGTGCTGTGCAAGTGGAAGCAAGGCATAAGAACATGTCTCCACTCTAACCATTAGTCCTCTTCCCTCCTGCTAAAGGAATTTCCAAAAGATGTTAATTTCAACACAACCAGAGGCCTGTTACTTATTCCATCACCCAAAGCAGCATAAATTCCTAATGAGTTTTTAACCAAGACAACCATGTTTTGAATGTCTTTAAAGAGCAAGTCAAACCAACAGTTATTTGATGGTTTGGTAACATTAGATAGCTTTTAAAATACCAATCTCTAACTTTTTTTGACCACAGTCATGTTTCTAACAATTTGGCTAGATTAGTTTTAGTTAAGTTTGTATTGATAGGCATTTTATCTTCATAACTTCATCTCCTTATTAGCATAATCTAACATGACTTCTTCTGTCTCCACAAGACAACATGAATCACTAGCAATTTCACACTCTACACTGCACAACAAAAGTTGTACAGGGTGCATATGCTTGTTTCAACAAACAATTAGAATATTCCATTTTCATTGAGCTAGCTTCATCATTGTCTTTACATTAATTCATTACTTCTGTCAGACTAGCAAAACCAGTCCAATCTGGTATCTGATTTCATCATAAGTTATCAACATTTATATTAGTCATTTTATCGACCTCCAAAATATCCACCTGTGTCTTTGATGTGACAAACAACATTATTCTGGTATTGTTGCTAGAATGTGATTCTCTGAGGAGCCATCCACAAGGAACCAATTATTGCTTCAGATGATGAAAGAATTCATCTTTCTTCAGAGAACTGCTTTTGATAAATTCTCAAGATCAGCCTCCCTTCTGCTCTTCTTCCCTTCATTCACCTTTCATGTTCATACATGTACACAGTTTACCCAATTTACTACCTGACCTCATAAAATCAAACAGGATAGTTCTATAAAGCAGCCAACTAGGGATGTGAAATTATTTATCTATCTCTTGTAATGACATACTGTCTTGTTGTCCAAATAGTTTATACAGAAACTATTTATATAGGAACTCAAAACAAACAAACAAAAACACAAACAAATAGATGTGCACAAACCTTATAACAGGGCTGAAAGGAGTCAAGAAGCTGTTCAGTGCAACCTTCTGCCAGAATCATTTACTACAAGCAACTTTGTCTCAGAAGCAGCCCACAGGAGAGCAGATGCATAGTCCAGAACAGTGTTCCCTCTAAGCTGAGTTATTTTTATCTTAGCTCAGGAAGGAAGACTCCAGAGCAAACTAATTTAGCTCACAACTTTAATGCCAGTCACTCACCAAGTTGAATTTTTGCTCACAAGACTCCACGGCTTAGAGAGAGCATTGGTCCAGAGGTTCACAGATGTTCAAGGATCAGATTTACATTGTTTGCAATGCCCATTCATTGTAAAGTCAAGCTTCAATGACCTGCTTGCAAATCCAAAATGAGCAGAATTTTGACCAATTTTATGTCTGTGTTGTAATGTCATTCAGCTTCACAGCTGGCCAAGTACCCACTGTTGATAGATCTCACTATATACTACTCTGCATTGATTACAGAAACCCTAGAGTGATCAATAGGTAGACTACATGCCTCATTTGAAATTAACTACATTGGAGCATATATGCTGCCTTTGCTCCTATGCCATTGATGGTCTATAGCCCTCAATGTGCTATCTCAGAACTTATGGGACTGAACTACATTTCCCAGGGAACAGTGCAAGCACATGCAAATATGATCCCAATAACACACACACACACACAGCTTTGGTAAACAAGACAGGCCATGCAGTTTCCCCTACACAACACAGCAGGACTGGAATAATCAAAGAAAGCACCTGGCTGTGGGACTGTGCCTGTTGTTTTAGTGTGCCTGATGTTTTTCTTGGTAATTTTTAAATTGTACTTTATTATTGCCATTTTGTTTTATTTTTTTCCTTCTTAATCTTAAGAGCCTTTTTGGCTGAAGGTGGCATATTAAAATACTAAATAAATAAACATATAACAGAGATAACAGATGAGGATGGGGTGGGGAAAACAATGTGAGAATACACCTGTGCACTTGCAATACAATGAAAAAAGCTCTTTAGAAATAAAAGAATAAAAAAAAGTTTGAGGCTGCTGATTGGAATTTGTAAATGATTAATCTAAACAGAGAGGTGACTAAACATCTCTGCTTCTAAGTAAACATGTACTGAAGCACATTTGATTTAAAGTCAAGTTGTTTACCTGCATGGGAGACTCAGTTTGAATCCCCACTCTGTCATGAAAGCTTGCCAGGTGACCTTGAGCTAGTCACACAGTCTCAGCCTAACCTACCTCACAGTGCTGTTGTGATGATAAAATGGAAGAGAGGATAAAGATGTAAGCCAGGGGTGTTAAACACCTGTGAGCAACTGGTGTGAGGGATGGAAGGCAACAACCCTGTGAGATAGGTTAGTACTGGATTATTCAACACTGATATTACAACATGTTAAATGTTGTATCTTACAGGTGCCCAAAGATCACAAAATGAAAAACTTTCTTTCTTAGTATGTGTATCAGAAATGTCTCCTTTCACCAATATCCTATAGCTAAGATGTCCAACGCACTTTCCCAGTGTAGATTAACTACAGTTGACATTATATCCAGTTATATCTTTCTAATGGCAGCTATAAATGGGATTGCAGTGTTGATAGACTTTAGAAGAAACAGCCAAAAAAAGGGTGGGGGGGATGGACACAAAATGGTCAACTTCAAGTTAAAGTTATGAGCCATGCATTAAAGTCTAGGGATTCTGTGCTTTTGCTGCAGTGTAATTATTTTTACACTAGAACTCAGCTGAAAAAGGAATGACCTAGTTTTCTGTTAAGTGTGACAGAATTAGAAAATGTAAGAAAGGGGGCCCCTCAAACATCATAAGCATGCCACTTTGCAATGTATAAAACATGTGGCTCAGCTATGCAGCTTAGCAAAGTCATACTCTGTCTTCATGGGTGACTGGTTTGAAAAGTTGCAAAACTCAGTGAGCGTGAAAATTCCACCTTATAGTTGGGCAAGACCAGTTCACTTTTATCCAATTTGTAGTCTATTTTATTGGGGAGGGGGAGGGATGAGCAATTTGGGAATAACAGTTTATACATCAGGCTCCCAAAATTGAGTAGTACTATTGCAAACTCCAATGGGAAAGAGACAATTCCCTTGTGAGAAGAAGTCTATCACAAAATAAATGACAGCAAAAATATATGTAACAATTCATAGGATTTCAGGTCTTTGGGGCTGGATTTTACACAACAGACAGTGGATCGTGTTATATATATGTAACTAGTGAACAGTCATGATTGAATGGAAAGTTAATTACACTTGTTATGTTGGGAACTTTCTTCTTGTTACCAAACCACAAGTAAATAAACTGAAACTTAATTCAGACAAGGAATAAGGACTGTGGATCAGGGTAAAGCTATTCTGAAACACAACTGCTTACCAGTCAGACTGATCTTGAATATTTTGTCCCTTCTCACGTGGCAATTTGGCTTTGCTTTTGGTGTTACAAAGGGCAGAAATAGGTAGTAGTAGTAGCAGATGGGGTATCACTGTCATGTACACTTCATTCTAGAAGCCTCTGGGACACTTTAGTGTCTAAATCTGCATCCCTGAAGTGGGGCATAACCTAAGGTAAGAACAAAAGACAATTATTATAGGAGGTTTGATGCCTAATTTTCTGTTGTTGTTAAATGGGGTTTAAATGGGGGGAGGCTGTTGTTAAATGGGGTTTACTTCCAGGCAAATGTGCATGGGATTGCAGCCTTAATTAGATGTTTGTAGATGACTGTGGATCAAATTCATGAAATAACATTGTATTTAACTGATGCAAAAATTACATCTTTTTCTTGAATTGTGATGGCTCATTCATAGATTAACAGAGCAATCCAGGGGGGACAAACCGGAATAGGGGGCTGACTCACCCCTACGCATGACTTGGATATACACTGGTGTAAGGGGCATTTATGCTGATGGAGGGCACAAGCTGTGCTTCGCAGTGCACTTGCACCAGCATAACTACACTGCAACAGCATGTCAGTGGCATGACAGAGTGAACCACTGCAAAGGCAGAAATGTGGGTTTGCCAGGGGTTGTAATGCCAGCCAGTTGGCTTTCTAAGAACTTCCAGCATGGGAATGCCCCCCAGAACAGGAGTAACTTTACCCTGGTAAAAATGGTGGCATAGTCCTATTGGTGGCCATGGTAACTACCTTTTCACTCCTCCCCCTCAGCTGCAGCCATGCCCTCGGGAACCCAAGTAATTCAGGATACTGACGAACTGTGCACCCAATCAGCACACCCCCATGCCATCCTCACCCCTTCCTCGGCACCCAACGATAGCCTGCTCTGCCCTACAAATAGTTCCAGAAAGTCAGCCCACAATTTCAGAGGTAGGGCACATGTCATGTGGACTTAAAGCTAGCACACACACACTTTGATGGCAGGCAAAACACAGGTAGAGCACCTAGTACCACTAGGCAAGCACTTGGGGGGAAGAGACCACTGGGAAATCAATGTCCACACTCCATGGCTGACCTCTCCCAGATTTCAGGCCCGCAGGTAGCATAGCTTGTTTGCTGGGATCTCATGTATGAACAGCAGGCCCTTAGCTACAGTACGGCATCTCGGGGCTAGGCCCCCTGACTTACTGGCAAGGCCCCACAACTTCCTATCCAGCCCAGGGCCCCTGAGCAGCGGCAGGAGAGGGGAAGGAGCTGGGTATTTCTTTAATTTGATTACCCAGGGCCCCCTAAGAAATTTAAATGCCTTCGACTTAAAAAAAATCCTGGCTACAGGCCTGATGAACAGTTAAGTAAGAAAGCCTTCCCCCAACCCCCTTCCTCCCCTTTAGCCAACAACAGTGGCATTGAGCTGCACTAGACACAGCTCCCCTCCATTTTTCTTACAAAATTTGCATATCTCAGTGGTCCCACCTGGTGGAAATTCCTAGCTCTGTAGTCACTATCATCCCTTCCCCTGTTCAGGGGATCCAAAACAATGTTAAAAATAGAAAGGCTGAGGAAGGGGGCCACCTGACCTTCTGGCCACAGACATGGAGGCCCTTGTACCACTGGTGTGGATCACTCCAATGGCAGTGTCCTCACTGACCCCTCTGGATGCCAGAGGCCACTATGGCTCCAGCAATTGTGCCACAGGCATGTGCATGCAGACCTGACTGAGCCCTGATCCTGGCCAGTTGAGCCCAGGGGTGCCACTGTGTTCACACTGGTGTGGCCAGTAGGCCACCCTGTCAGTTCCAAGGACTTCTGAATGACACCATGTGCTGGGGGGGGTCGGTCCTCATGGGAGTAAGGAAGGCCATACAGGGCTGGAAGACCCCCAAAGCCCTATGTTGGGCTTCAGCCATCATGGATGGGCCACTAGCAACTCTGACATTCCTCATCCTGGCAGAAGGGAGGGGAGGCTCCCCAGCTGTTTCCGCACCCATTGGGATGTTTCTGCAACCAGATGCATGTCCACACATGATCCTGCTGAAGATAGCCCCTAACATGGGTGCCATGAAGAAGCCAATGGTGACAGCATGGGGTCCCGTTCTCTGGGCCAAGGACCCTCCACATCAGCTCCACTAAAGAGAGGTGGGATGCACTAGCACAAGGTGATGTTGTGGTGCATGGCAAACTGTGAACAGCTTTGCTACTGCCAGAGGCTGCATTGCTCTGCAGTCCCTTCTGTGGTGAAGGCATCAGAATTGCATCTTCACCTGCCCAAATGCCCACTCGATCACCATTCGTGTTTGTGGGTGGGCTTGGTTATAGGCTGCGCTTTCTGGAAAGGGATAATCTTTAGGATACAGCATCAACAAATACAGCAGCAGGGGATACATTTGGTCACTTGGAGGGAATGGCATGTGAGCCCTAAGCGGTACTGTTTTCCTCTGTATGCCCATCCAGCCATGCCAACTATACTAATCCAGGAGCCATACTTTGCCCTCCAAGAGGCGATTGAAGCTGGATGCTGCAAAGATCTAGGCATTATCTACACTGCCTCGGAACTTGGCCACAAGGTCCATGAAGATGCCCTAGTGGTCACAGGAGGCCTGAACATTCAGACTCTAGAAATGGTGGCATAAGAACATAAGAGAAGCCAATGCTGGATCAGGCCAATAGCCCATCTAGTCCAACACTCTGTCACACAGTGGCCAAAAATACCACATGCCATCAGGAGGTTCACCAGTGTGGACAGGACACTAGAAGCCCTCCTACTGTTGCCCCCCCCCAAACACCAAGAATACAGAGCATCACTTGCCCCAGACCAAGAGTTCCTACCTATACTTTGTGGCTAATAGCTACTGATGGACCTCTGCACCATATGTTTATCCAATTCCCTCTTGAAGCCGTCCATGCTTGTAGCCGCCACCACCTCCTGTGGCAGCGAATTCCATGTGTTAACCACTCTTTGGGTGAAGAAGTACTTCATTTTATCTGTTTTAACTCAACTGCTCAGCCAGATGTAGAGCCCCTATATAAATCAATGGTGCGACCTCATTTGGAATACTGTGTACAGTTCTGGTTACCACACCTTAAAAAGGATATTATAGCTTTGGAAAAAGTGCGGAAAAGGGCAACTAGAATGATAAAAGGGTTGGAACACTTTTATCAATGACCTCCCCCACCCAGGCCTGAACAGGGACATAGGATTCTTCTCACTACAAATGCTAATTTTCTTTCCCTGAACTCCTCTATTATAATCAAGCAGATTCCTAACTATAAATGGACGTTGATGGGGTCTGAACTGGTAGAGACTGACCAAGAGAGAGATCTTGGAGTTGTAGTAGATAACCCACTGAAAATGTCAAGACAGTATGAGACTGTAGCAAAAAAGGCCAATGCTATGCTGGGGATTATTAGGAAGGGAATTGAAAACAAATCAGCCAGTATCATAATGCCCCTGTATAAATTGATGGTGCAACCATTTGGGATATTGTGTGCAATTCTGGTCACCACACCTCAGAAAGAATATTACAGCATTGGAAAAAGTGCAGAAAAGGGCAACTAGAATGATAAAAAGGTTGGAACACTTTCCCTGTGAAGAAACACTTGGGGCTCTTTAGCTTGGAGAAATGACGACTGAAGAGTGACATGATACGTTTACAAGATTATGCATGGGATAAGCAGGTAGAGAAAGAAGCACTTTTCTCCCTTTCTCACAGTACAAGAACTTGTGAGCACTCAGTGAAATTGCTGAGCAGCTGGGTTAGAACAGATAAAAGGAAGTGCTTCTTCACCCAAAGAGTGATTAATACATGGAATTCACTGCCACAGGAGGTGGTGGCAGCTACAAGCATGGATGGCTTCAAGAGGGAATTAGATAAACATATGGAGCAAAGGTCCATCAGTAGCTATTATTCACAAGGTATAGATAGGGACTCTGGGACAAGTGATGCTCTGTATTCTTGGTGCTTGGGGGGGTCAACAGTGGGAGGGCTTCTAGTGTCCTGGCTCCACTGGTGAACCTTCTGATGACATCTGGTATTTTTGGCCATTGTGTGACAGAGTGTTGGACAGGATGGGCCATTGGCCTGATCCAGCATTGGCTTTTCTTATGTTCTTAATGTCATTGAGTACCCATGAATTCTTGAATTGTGAGAAAGAGAGAAAATTACTTCTTTCTCTACCTGCTTTATTCCATGCATAATCTTGTAAACCTCAATCATGTCATCCCTCAGTTGTCATTTCTCCAAGCTAAAGAGCCCCAAGCGCTTTAATCTTTCTTCATAGGGAAAGTGTACCAACCCTGTTATTATTCTCGTTGCCCTTTTCTGCACTTTTTCCAATGCTACAATATCCTTTCTGAGGTGTGGTGACCAGAATTGCACACAGTATTCCAAATGAGGCTGTACCATCAATCTATACAGGGGAATTATGATACTGGCTGATTTGTTTTCAATTCCCTTCATAGAATCATAGAATGTTAGAGTTGGAAGGGACCTTGCAGGTCATCTAGTCCAACACCCTGCACTCTGCAGAAGCAAAGCTGAAAGATAGCCCTACAACATACCCAAAAGATGGTCATCCAGCCTCCACTTAAAAATGTCCAGCGAAGGAGCATCTACCACCCCCTGAGTCAGTCTGTTCCACTGCTCAGACACTCTTACAGTTAGGAAGTTTCTCCCAATATTTAGCCGGTAATGACTCCCTTGTAATTTCCACCCATTAGATCTAGTCTTGCAATCCGGAGCAAGAGAGAAATTATCTCCTCCATCTTCTACATGACAGCCCTTAGAATATTTGAAGACCGCAATCATGTCTCCTCTAAGCCTTCTCTTTCCCAGGCTAAACATACCCAACTCTTTCAGCCTTTCCTTGTAAGACTTGGATTCCAATCCTCTCAGCATCCTGATTGCCCTCTTCTGGACAAGCTTGAGCTTGTCAACATCCTTCCTAAAATGTGGTGCCCAAAATTGGACACAGTACTCCAGGTGAGGCCTGACCATAGCAGAATAGAGCGGAACTACCACCTCCTGTGATCTGGACACAATGCTTCTGTTAATGCATCCTAAGATTGCATTAGCTTTCTTCACAGCCACATCGCACTGCAGGCTCATGTTGAGCTTGTGATCAACCATAATACCAGATCCCTTTCACATGTGCTGCTGTCAAGTCCCTCCCATTCTATATCTGTGCCTTTGATTTTTTGTACCTAAGTGTAGGACTTTGCACTTATCTCTATTGAAATTCATTTTGTCTCAGCCCACTGTTCCAGCCTATCTAGATCATTTTGAATTCTAACTCTGTCTTCTTCAGAATTAGCAATCCCACCCAGCTTCATGTCATCTGCAAATCTGATAAGCATGCCCTCTATGTCTTCCTCCAGGTCATTTATAAAAACATTGAACAACACTGGGCCCAGGACCGAGCCCTGTGGCACTCCACTTTAGACTTCCCTCCATGTAGACGCAGAGCCATTTATGAACACTCGTTGGGTACGATTTTTCAACCAACCATGAATCCACCCAACAGTTGCACCATCCAGCCCACACTTAACCAGCTTATCCTCAAGGATATCATGAGAAACTTTGTCAAATGCTTTATGGAAATCTAGATACACTATATCTACAGCATTGCCAGAGCCAACCATTTTAGTAACTCTGTCAAAAAAGGAAATAAGATTGGTCTGGCATGACTTATTTTTGATAAACCCATGCTGGCTACTACCAATTAACTCATTCCATTCAAGGTGCTCACAGACAGAGTGTTTAATAATCTGCTCTAGAATTTTTCCAGGTATTGATGTCAAACTGACAGGCCTGTAATTTCCTGGGTCTCTCTTTTTTACTTTCTTGAAGATTGGGACAACATTCGCTCTTCTCCAGTCTTCTGGCACAACACCAGTATTCCAGGGCATCTCAAATATTAGAGCCAGAGGCTCTGAAATAACATCAGCAATTTCTTTTAGCACCCTGGGATGCAAGCCATCTAGCCCTTCCTAATAAACCCCAGCATAGTATTGGCCTTTTTTATTGCAGTTGCACACTGTCTAGACATTTTCAGTGCGTTATCTACTACGACTCCAAGATCTCTCTCGTCAGACTCTGCCAGTTCGGACCCCATCAACATGTAGGATTTTTAGCTCCAATGTTCATCAGTTTGCACTTGGCCACATTGAACCCCATTTGCCATGTTGTCGCCCACTCGCCCATCCTTGACAGATCTCTTTGGAGTGCCTAAAAATCCTCCCTGGTTTTCACCAACCTGAACAATTTAGTGTCATCCGCAAATTTAGCCACTTGACTGCTTACTCCCAACTCCAAATCATTAAGGTACATGGCAATTACAGTAGACTTGCAGCTCCTCCCTGGGCATGATGAGGACTGTGTGTGCAGTCCATGGCTCCAACCATATTGGGAAAGCCTCTGAATGATGCAAGCCCAGCCTTGATTGGGTACAAGGTTGGCTTCCTCAGTGGAGAAGCACACTTGCTCCTGGAGGTGCCCCAGCATGGCATCCAAAAAGCCATGTAAGCATTGGCTACCAGAGGCCTGTGACACCTCAAGCAGCTCTGAAACAACCCCCTGGAAGGACCTGGTGGCCAGGAACCTCAGGGTGAGTAGGACTTTCTGCAAGATAGGGATGGCACAGGAAATGGGAACTTGGCTCTGGAGGGCTGGCTCCTCGCACAGGGCCTGGATGGCCACTTGGTCTAGGTGAAACTGATCAAGGTAGGTGCTGTCTGAAAGACAGGGTGTGCTGATGCATTTCCAGTACCACTGGGCACAGATCCTTTTCTGCTGTTGCTGTGCCTGCCAGATGTAGAGCACAAGTAGCAAGTGAATGTGCCACACTCCAAGCATGAGAGGTAAGGGCAGGAGGGAATACCATTCTGGTCACACCTGGCCTGGCCCTGCAAAAAAAGGGAACAGCAGTCACAAAGGTGGCAGGCAGCCAGAGCCACACTCATCTGTGTGGCTGCTGCCCTCCTCCCCAGATGTGACCTACCCTCTCTGTGAGCACCTCATTGCCCCCCAATCACAACCACCTCCTGGTGGGTGATGGCTGCGGTGTGAGCATAGGGAAGGGTAGGGCAGGGAGATCAGCTTCTTCCTACAGTGGGATGGCTCACACCTGGATCACACTGCTGTGCCTTCTGGTGCATGGCCACAGAATGGGTGTCAGCCCTGGGACATGATGTCTGGACAGAGATGACAACTCTGAATCACTGGAATGATTCCTTCTGCCCGGTAGGGAAGTGTGTCTGAGCCCAGTGGAGGAGGATCTGCTGGGAGCAGAGGCCATCATGTGGCTAGTGATCTCCTCCATGGTGATGGCTGGTTGCGGCATTGAGGTTCTGTGTGGTGTCTGCTGTCACTTGCTCCAAGCTATGTGGGTAAAATCTTGCCACCCACAGCCTTGCAGTGCCCCCCCAATGTCCTCACCAATCTTCCTCCACCCCAGAGGTGACTCACAGGATGGGGATGATGCTGCTGGCCTGTCCTCCAAAGATAGCAAGGAGGGCCCAGGATACAGTAGCAGCCAGAGCAGCAGGGTAATGACCCCTGTCCTCATGGGGGAGGGCAACTCTGCCATCATCATGCCCCCATCTCCACAGCCAAGGTGTTCCTATGACTCCCCTGGGATCTCTTGGCAAGGACCCCATCCCACATGTCTAGTGAGAAGGAGATGGAACAGAGTGACAAGGAAGAGGGTAAGGCAGTGAGGGTCCCAGGCCAGGAGCTGCAGGAAGTGAGGCAGCACCAGAGGGCAGGGTGCAAGGGCTCCAACTCTTGTGGATTGATTGCAATGTTTCCTCCCTTTGCCCATGTGCCTGACTTCACTGCTGATGTGCCCTGACCCCGAGGAGGTACACGGAAACAGCTGCCTTCATGGTACTGCAGACATTTGGAATCCCAGGGTTCCCATTCCTGGCACCTGAGGAAGAGCTGGCACAGAGGGTGAACTCAACATCTTTGGATGCCAGTGGCCCTGCCCAGGCAGACAGAGGGGGGACAGGGGTGGGGTTGGTTTCCCTGGCCCAGATGTCACCCCCACTGCTGGCCCAGAGAAAGGAGGGGATCCAAGCCCCTTGCCAGGCCTCAGGCATGGGCCCGTGTTTGGCACAGCCCATTCCATCCACCCTTTCCTCTATGTGGGTGGCAATTGAGCAGGAGCAGCTGAAGCACCATCATTCTTGTCCATCATTAGCTTCTGGTGCCCTGAGTGTTCTGTGTTTGGAGTGCCACCATGGTGTGCTAGTGGGGCTGACGGGTGATGCCTCCTTCCCACAGACAGGTGGCCAGGTCTTTTTAAGGTGGGGTGTCTGGTAGAGAAAGAGGCCCACCCCTCTCCATTCTGTCAGTGACAGACACTTATCTCTGCCTCCTCAGCTCATGGATCCCATTGGTTCTGTCTGTCCTATCATGCCACCCCTGCCACTCTACTGTGCCGGAATGGAATGCTGAGGCAGAATTGCCATGGATGCTGCCATGGCAGTGGACAGCAACTGTTGGGACACCTTTTTTCCCCATTCAGCCGCCATGTAACTATCCCCTTACGGAGGTGACTGGTAGCTGTCTCAGCACTGGCATGGTTGCTCTACCCATCATCTGCACAATCCTGTATTCATCAAGGTCTGGTTCATGAAGGTTGCAGATATAAAGGCCCACAGTGGAGAACAGCCTTGCATAGTCCCTACCATGTATAAAACATAATTTATGTACTCCCCACCTTTTAAATGCCTTTGCTGTTCAAATCAAGATCACAAAATGAATATCCAAGAGGGCATTCTCATTTAGTCTTAGAAATCACAGTGTGTAACCAACTTGCCACTCAGGGCTCATTCTCTACTGACAGCCACCCATTCTGCAGCTGTTTATCAAGAAGAAAGAAAGGTGGCCAGACAGTGAAGGGCCTGCCAGTTTGATAACTGGGACCAGCAACTACATTTCACATTCCATCAGCAGAAAGCTTTGCTCTCACAGGCAGTGCTACACTAGCGACTGAGTGGAGGGCCCTAGTCTGTTTTCAAGAACTGCTGAAGGAAAGGGGGAGAAACTATTCAGTATGGGGATTGTATAAGAATTTGACATTAGTTGTTTTTTAGCATAAACAAATGCCTTTTGTGAAACAGAATGTTTGAAGTATCCATCAGTGTCTACAGGATAAACCATTTCTCAGTGATACCGAAAAACTTACTACAGAAGTCAACACAACTATGTAGTTTACATTCTGATCCTCCTTTAACAATATCCCTTATCATCTCCTTACATTAGGTAATACATGGAGAATTTAATAGTGCCCATCTTCCAGGGAGCTCAAAATAGCACGTGTGGTTCTCTCTTCTCCATTTATTCTCACAATATGAATAGGCTGAGGTAAGCATCATGGCTGGGATTTAAATGGCTGGGATCTGACACCTGAATTTGATTGCATCACAGCTAATCCTACATTGTAACACAACACTGGCTCTTCTATGGAATTCTGTAAAGGCCAAACTTGTATATGACAAAATATGCATGCAATTGAATGGCTATCAGTGCAATTCAAATCAGAGTTACTCCTTTCTAAACCCATTGAAGTCTTACAAGGTTGTAACTCTGCTTTGGACTGCACTTCATGTTACCTGTTTTGATATTAAAATAAATAAGGGTACAGCTAATGAACAACATATGATCTGGAAAATACACTCCAATAGAAGACCGTTATTCTACCATTCTGTACTCTTACAGACAAAATAAAGTAGAAGGGGACCTGACGTAACCTTATGGAAAAACCCTTTACTCTGCAAAAGAAAAATCTGATGAATAACCACTGTACTCCAATGAACGAACTGCCATATCTTTCAGAATACAAAACCGTCATTCTCATATTATATGAAATATCTCACACACTTCCTGTTGTTTTTGCATAGTTTAACATTTTGACCATGTATTTTCCACTTTCCACACAGCATTGATTTATTTTGTTTGGTGATTGGAAAGCCCCTACTCATCATCTTCTATCACTGCAACAGTTTTCATTTCTTAGTGTTTCACATCACTTAAGAATCACAAAGCATAAGACTCCCGTTGGTTGTATTCTATGACTCCATTGTGCTAATTCCAGAGCTTTCTTCTGGTGCAGGGTGCTTCTTGCATCAGCCAAAAGCTCTTGCATTGGAGGAAAGCACGGGTACTCACAAAATGGAACTGGCCCAATATCTACTTGCTGCAACCACTTCTATCTTCTCAGAAAATTTCCAACACAATTGTTATTTTGAAGAAAATACCAGTGAAGTCAGTGCCTTACTTCTTATTAATTGTGTTTAGAATCACATACCAATATTCTAGAAGACTGTTTCTTACGTATCATTGAAAGACACAGAGAGTTCACCTCTTAGTCTTCAAAGATGTCTTGGAGTAGTCTGTCTTCACCCAATGATACTGATCTTATTCAAAGATTGCAGAAGGATGTGAGGAATGTGTGAAGATAATGGCAAAAGCAGAGGAGTTTTATGTACGACACATGTAACCACACAAACACTTGTGACATTTGAATCTGCTGGGAAGGTGGAAATATTACAAAACTGAGAAGAAAGTACATTTAGGAACTGGGTAGTCTTGAAGTTAAACATTGATCTGACATGGAACTGGATTTGTGACCAGAGAACTCAGCCATAGCTGGAAAAGCAGAGAGATATCAATGAAGTATACAAAGAAATTAATGTATTCTCTTGCATTTAGCATCTCGCAAAAAATAACACATGCAGATCAAAAGTCAAACTGTACCTATTCTTCGAACTAAAATAATACCTAATTACTAATTAGGTAGTAGTCACATGCATACACAATTGAGAGGCAAATTTACAATGAAAAAGATGTAGGAAGGAGATTATTGAATAGATTGCATGAGTGAAGGAAGATTGCCAAAATATATTTTGCAGGGATTGTTATCAAGGAGAAAGGCTAACTATTATTAATGGGGCTTGATAAACCTGTTGATTTATGGAATATAGTATGACAGTATTATCCTGATGGGTCCATCTGTTGGACAGATGTTAGTCTTAAGTACCGATTTGAAATAATCTAAGGGACTGATCAGCACCCAGTGGCTGTCTCCATCAGCTGAAGTAAGGGCTTCTTCTATTGTCTTCTCTGTTCTTACAAATGTAGTAGAACAGGCAAGAGAATGGGAAAAGGGGGAAGATGCAGGAAGCACTGTTGCAGGATGTAGATACATGTTTTATAATATGAAGGAAAGATAACTGTTATGGATGTTTTGCTGTTCAGGTACACCATGGGAATTAGACTAGGAACATAAATTTTCCTGCACTTTCTACAGAGAAAATTCAGTCACATGAGGCCTCACAAATGAAATAGGATCATATGCAGAAGGGGTGAAAGGGTTTAACCCTTCAAACCAAATGAGATTTTATAATGGAAAGCATTTCCTCACCTTTTTTACTATTAGCCTTTAAAGTTAAAAAAAAAAAAAAGATAGACACCCATCTTTAGCTGTCTTTGGCTTTCAAAGGCTAATAACAGCATGCGAAGGAGATGGTTTTGATTAGTGAAACCATGTGGGCAGGTGGGTCGAACCACTTCTTCCTTCACCTTCTAGACCACTGTGCAAATGAAATTGCTCTTTAAAAATCACTGGAAATATCAACACAGATGTTCGGTTTATAGAGGCAAAAAAACCCTTCAAGCAACACAGGAAGTTAGATTTAGTGAGCTTGAGAGAAGCTGTCAGGATATTTAGAAGAATGGGGGCTAAGAACTATGATGTATAGAGGGTGAATAATTTATATTCCCACAATGTTGGTAACATTGAGGTGCTATACAAGATTCTCACCAGCATAATCATTGACTGATTGATTTAACCATCTTTGTGGTTAAATCTAAACCACTTGTAACATAAGATACATTTGTAACTAAATTAAACCAAAATAGTTTAAATGAAATAATGCCAATTTCATTGTTTTGTGTATCATCCGCTCTTTGACCAGGGGGAACTGGGTTAAAATTACTATTTAGCAAAAAGGACAATGGATGCCTTGCCTAGCCTACCTCAAAGGTTTTTATAAAGATATATTAGAACAGCCTCATCTATGCTGACTTGAAGTATTTGGAGCAAGGATAGGATTTTAAAAAATGATATAGAAATATTAAGGGTGGATTCCTATTCTATGATTTTATAACCCTGTTTTAATAATGATCTGATTGAAATATAAATGTCCAAAGGCTTTTTTTTTAAGTTAAGAGAGAAACATCAATTACCAAGTTCCCCCTGCCTCTTCCTGCCATTATATGCAGCATCTCAGGGATTAATACCACAGAAAACTAAGTTATGTTTTTGAGGGTGAAAAGGTGGGGGATGAAACTCTCTAGTCCATGGTAAGATGAGCTGGAAAAAATCCAGCTCTCTAGCAGATGACCACACCAATTATGTTTAAGCACTTTATGGAAAATCAAGTTTATAGAAAGGTATTTATGGCATTGCAACTGCCTCTCTAGATTCTCTCCTACATATAATTCTTTTTTCAATCTTTCCATAAGAAAATCAATTATTTCATATTCTGTTTTCAGTTCTGCTTTTCCTTGCCTCAGTTCTTCCACCCTCACTTTGCAAGCCCCCCTTCTTCTTTTCCTTTCATATCACAGCTTTCAGGGGGGGAAAGCTGTCTTTCTGCCTGCTATGTTCTTAGGCTTTAGCAATTTTCCATTTCACTTCTTCCTTGTTATACTTTTTTCCATTTAATATTTTTGGAGAAAATTTGTTCTTTTGAAGGTGAACAGGCTACTGTCAAAATGATTTAAACAGAAAGTTTAGTTTATGGCCAGTTTCCTTTTAATTCCCTGTAACACTTATATATAGACAAGTGGGGACCTGCAAGAAACTTGTGGGGCAGCTATCTCATTCCCCTCATCTTTGCTTCCTCCCCTCTCCCCCTACCTCTCTCACACTCTTTCTCCCATCTGCCAGTCCTTTTCTTACTGTTTCTCTCCTCCATGCATGTCACTTCCTCTCTCTCTGTCCCCCATAACTCCCTACCTCATCACTCTCTCGTTCTGCCCCATCACTCTTCCAGCCTCTCATCTGCTTTATACCCCTCCCCACACAGCAGTAGCAGCAGCAATGGTGGCAGCGCTCCCAGCTGCCCACCTGCTTCCTGCCCCCCAGCAGCAATGGCAGTGACAGCTCTTCAGGAATCACAACAGATCTCCCAGCTACAGAGATCAATTCCCCATTAGGTTTGCCAGATTCAGACTGGGAAATTCCTGGAGATTTGGGGGTGAAGTCCTGGGATGATGAGGGTTGGAGATGGAAACAACCTCAGCAGCATATAATGCCATAGACTCCACCTTCCAAAGAATTCATTTTCACTAGGGGAACTGATCTCTGTCATCTGGAAAGAAGTTGCCATTCCGGATGATCTCCAGCACTCACCTGAAGGTTGGGCAGTGGTAGTTCTTGTGGAGGAAATGACTGGTTTGGAGGGTGGAGTGAATGGCCTTATTCCTGTCTGATGTCTCTCTCCTCCTCAAACCCCACCCTCCCCATGTCCCCACCCATCAAATGTCCAGGAATTCCCAAACCTGGAGTTGGCAACCCTATCTCCTTCCCACCCAATAGCCAACCTACCCTTATCTGCCCCTCTGTCTTCAGCTTTCCATCTCCACCCCTAGTCCCCACAACTTCTACCTAGGAAAACTGCAGTCTTTCTCCACAGTGGAGACCAAAACAGCTTATATTATTCTCTCCTCCTTTGTATCTGCACAACAACCCTGTGAGGTAGGTTAGGCAGAAAATATGTGACTGGTCCAAAATTACTCAGTCAGCTTCCACAGCAAGATGGGGATCTGAACGTGGGTTCTGCACATCCTACTTTGATGCTCTAGCTGCTGTAGCACACTGGCTTTCATAGGGTGGCTGCTGTTGAATAGTAGCAAGCAGCCAAGCCTAGTTGAGTCATGCAGGTCAAGTGGTATCAAATTACTCAAACATGCTGCCAGGCTTAGGGTTGCCGATCTCCAGGTAGGACCTAGAGATCTCCCAGAATTACAACTGAACTCTAGACAACAGAGATCTGTCTCCCTGGAAAAAAATGGCTGCTTATATCCAGCTTCCTGAAACCCTATCTTCCTCAGATTCTACCACAAAATCTCTAGAAACTTCCAAATCTGGAGCTGGCTGTAAAGTACTGGGTTTCGGGCCTCATGACTCGGACGACGACATAAGAGAAGACGCGTTTATTCGTACTTCACGTAAGACAAGAACACACAGTAACGGCCGGAGGCCAACTATATACAGTTAGGGGGGACGGCCCTATATTCCTATTGGCGGGTTTGAATCGCCCGCCAATGCTGCCATTGGTTCACTACTGGCGAGCTCAGGAACCTAGTCCCTATTGTTCTCAGAGAGCGAAGCTTGGCTGTATTTCGCCAGCTCTGCCTTCTGATCCCAGGACACAACACCCCTCCCCCCATAGTTCGTCTCCTATCAGGTGACGTAGTCTTTTAAGTATGTGGGTGCCCTCCGTTCTCTTAGCGAACGTTGGGGGGCCGGTACCGGACTGGCGGGGCCCCTATCGGGTGGTCCGCCAGCACAAGGAGCTTGGACCTCTGGTAGTAGCCGAGGCGGTGATGGTGGCGGCTGTAACGGCGGCGGCGGCGGCGGTTCAGCTGTCACCGGGGCCCCCTCCGGATTCTGTGGACTTTCTGGCGCTGGCTCCGCTGTCGGTGCTTGCGGTCGATCGGATGATGGGGCGGCGGCAGCATTTCCCGGTAACTGGATCTCTGTGTTGGGGTCTTGCCGCCTCCGGAGCTGGTCGACGTGTTTGCGGAGGACCCGGTCCCCATCTGTTAGGACTTCGTAGGACACTGGGCCGGTGGGTTTTAGGATGCGCCCGGCCACCCACTGCGGCCCCGCCCCGTAGTTCCGGAAGTAGACAGGGTCTCCCGGTAGGAAGCTTCGGGGCGCCTCCCTGTTCTCGACCAGCTTTCTCTCTGGGGCTCGGTCCGGGTGGAGTCTGTCTAATAAGGTGGTAGGGCGGCGGCCCATTAATAGTTCTGCGGGGCAATGCCCGGAGATGGGGTTTGGGGTGGTGTGGTATGTGAGAAGGAAGCGGGCCAGCCGGAACTCCCAGTCCCCCTCCGTTATGTGGCTCAGGGCCTCTTTGGCGGTGCGTACCGTCCTCTCCGCCTGTCCATTGGTTGCCGGGTGGAAGGGCGCTGATCGTATGTGCCTGATGAGGTTCCTTTCGAGGAACACTTGAAACTCAGCAGATGTGAACGCAGCCCCGTTGTCCGACACGATTGTGTCGGGTAACCCGTGCGTCGCGAATATTTTCTGCAGGGCCCTTATTGCCGCTTTGGCAGAGGTGGTAGACACTGGGCTTATTTCCACCCATTTCGAGTAGGAGTCTACCGTCACCATGAACTGGAGCCCCTGAAACGGCCCCGCAAAGTCTATGTGTAGGCGTGACCACGGCTTGTGGGTAGACTCCCAGCTTTGGGTTGGCGCTCTCGGGGGATTGGGGCGGACTTCCTGACACCGTGTACACCCTCGGACCCAGGTTTCAATTTCGGCGTCCATCCCGGGCCACCACACGTAGCTCCTTGCCAGAGCTTTCATTCGTACTATGCCGGGGTGGGCCTCATGTAGCGTTTCTAGAACCCCTTGTCTCATGGGCCCCGGGATGACCACCCTGTCCCCCCATAACAAGCACCCTTTTAAGGCGGATAGCTCTTCCCGCCTGGCTTTGTATGCCGTGAACTCTGGCCCTGTCTGTTCCGCTGGCCATCCCCTCACCACCCAGTTTAGGACCCGGGAGAGAATGGGATCTCGGGATGTGCGGGCGGCCACGTCTGCTGCCTGAAGGGGGGTTTGGCAGCTCCTCCATTAACAATACTGCGGGAGCCGGGGCCGGATCTTCCCCTGTATGCGGCAGCGGCAGGCGGCTCAAGGCATCGGCATGACCCAGCGCCTTGCCTGGCCGATGCTCCAACTGGTACTGGTAGCCCGCCAAAAACAAGGACCAGCGCAACACCTGGGGCGACAGTACCTGTGGCGTTTGTTTGTCCGCCGCAAACAGTCCCAAGAGCGGCTTATGATCGGTTACGAGCATGAAGGGCCGCCCGTACACAAAGTTGTGAAACTTTTTACCCTCGCCACCAGTGCCAAGCCCTCCCGGTCGATTTGAGCATAGTTCCGCTCCGCGAGGGACAGCGTGCGGGAGTAGTAAGCCACCGGGACTTCCCTCCCATCCGGTAGCTTGTGGGCCAAGACTGCCCCGACCCCATACGGTGATGCGTCGCACGCAAGGATTACCGGGAGCTTTTCATCAAAGTGGGCGAGCACCGCGTTAGAAATCAAGAGTACTTTAACCCCCGAAACGCTGCCGCCTCCCTCGCTCCCCATGCCCAAGGTGTCGCCTTATCCAGCAGCCTGTGCAGGGGTTCGGCCACGGCGGCCTTGTGGGGAAGAAAGGCGTGGTAAAAGTTCAGGAGGCCTAAGAACGCCTGGAGCTCGGCCTTGGACTTCGGGGTGGGGGCCTCCACGATGGCCTTCACCTTGTCCCTCGCCGGATGCAGGCCTGTTGCATCTACCCGGTATCCCAAGAACTCCACCTCCGGCACCCCGAGGAGGCACTTTTCCCGCTTCACTTTCAGGCCCGCGGCTTGGAAGCATTCCAGTACAGTTCGGAGGCGGGCGGCGAAGCTTTCCGGGGTGGTCGCGGCGATGAGGACGTCGTCGAAGAACGGCGTCACCCCAGGGATCCCTTTCAACAAATCGTCCATTAGATTTTGGAATATTCCTGGGGCCACACTGACCCCGAACTGCAGCCGCTTCACCCGGAAGGCCCCCGGTGTGTCACTATTGTTTGTGCCTCGGCCGTGGCCTCATCTACCGGGAGTTGCTGGTACGCCTGCGCGAGATCCAGCTTCCCAAATATGCGCGCCCCGCCAGTGTGGCTAAGACATGGCTGACCACGGGTACGGGGTATGCGTGCGCCTGAAGTGCCTGGTTAATGGTGCACTTATAATCCGCGCAGATGCGGATTTCCCCGTTTGGCTTGACGGGTGTCACAATCGGGGTCTCCCATCGAACGTTCGGGACGGGCTCTAGGACTCCCTGGGCCACTAACCGGTCCAGTTCGGCCTCTATTTTCGGGCGGAGGGCCAGGGGCACGGTGCAGAAGCGCCGTCGGACGGGCGTCATGGTGGGGTCTAAGTGAAGCGACACCGGGGGCCCTTTGTAACATCCCAGTTTCCCGTCAAAGACCTCCGGAAATTCCTTGCACACCGCCCCCCAGTCCCGCACCCCGCACTTATTCACTCCCCCAATCGTTATGCCTAGGGCTTCGAACCACGCCCGCCCCAGGAGACTCACGAGATTTCCCTCTACCACCACCAAGTCCAAGTTCCCCTCAAAGTCTCTGTACTGCACTCGGAAAGTGCCGACTCCCCGGATGGGGACAGGGTTCTTTTGAAAGTCCACCAAGCTTAGTGGCGATGGACGAAGAGGGGTCCCCCTAATGGGCAAAGTCTTTTTAAAGTGTCAAGGGAAATGATGGACGCCGCCGATCCCGAGTCCACTTCCATGCAACAGGGGGACCCCTCGATCCGCACGGTTACTTGGATCTTCGGGGCAGAGGAGAGGTTGGGGTTGGGGAGGCGAAGTACCTGCAGCGGCTGGTCGGTGAGGTGGTACAACTCGGCGACCTCTTCCGTCGTCTCATACGCGGTGGACGATGCGTGGTGCGGTGGAACCGATGCTCTCGAATTCCTGTGGCCCTTGGACCGGCAGACCCGTGCGAGGTGTCCCTGCTTTCCGCACCCGTGACAAACGGCATCCCGGAACTTGCAGGATTTCCTTCCGTGGCCTTCCCCGCAGCTGGCACAGACGATCCGGTTGCCGGAAGGCTTGGTTGGCTCTCTGTTGGCCTGCAGGAACGGCGCCGGCCGGCGTTGTTGAGGTCTGAGGGCGAAGACCTCTTCCGTATCTGCATACCCAGGGCTGGGACTCCTCCCGACCACATGGGCGGTCGCGACCGGCCGGTCCCCTTCCGCGGCCTCGTGGGCTGTTGCGGCGTCTAGGGCCTCGTCTAAGGAGAGCCTCCGGTGTCCCACCAACTTGCGCCGCAGCTTGGAGTCCGCCAGGCCCCACACGAACTGCGTCAGCAGGTTGTCCTCCACCTTCGGGAATCCGCAGTCCACCGCGAGCGCCCTTAGCGCGGCCAGGAAGTTGGCAATGGATTCCCCTTGGGCCTGGACTCGCCTCTGGAAATCCATCCTCTTGGCCAGGAAGGTCGGTCGGGGGCTGAAGTAGGCATTGAGGACATCCAGGATCTCCCCAAACGAGCTCTCCAAGGCCGTGCGGGGCACCAAGAGGCTCTTGGCGAGGCGGACGGTTTGGGTGCCGCAGGCGTTCAGGAGGATCGCTCGTTTCTGGTCGGGGTGGCGGATTTCGTTGAGCTCCAAGTAGCTGATGAGCTGGTCGACCCATGCGTCCCAGGTTTCTGGCTGCGACGGGTCGAAGTGCTCCAGTGTTACATGGGAAGCGGCCATGGTTCTGTCTGGAACGGCGTGTGCCGGGGCGAGCGGTGCGGTGCTGCTCTCGGGGTCAGCGATGCGATGCTCGGCGAGCGGTGCGGTGCTGCTCTCGGGGTCAGCGATGCGGCGCTCAGCGGTGTCCTTTTCGTCGCTCATGGAGTCACGGAAGGCGTTGAAATCCCACCTTCGTCGCCACTGTAAAGTACTGGGTTTCGGGTCTCATGACTCGGACGACGACATAAGAGAAGACGCGTTTATTCGTACTTCACGTAAGACAAGAACACACAGTAACGGCCGGAGGCCAACTATATACAGTTAGGGGGGACGGCCCTATATTCCTATTGGCGGGTTTGAATCGCCCGCCAATGCTGCCATTGGTTCACTACTGGCGAGCTCAGGAACCTAGTCCCTATTGTTCTCAGAGAGCGAAGCTTGGCTGTATTTCGCCAGCTCTGCCTTCTGATCCCAGGACACAACACTGGCAACCCTTGTCAGGCTTGGCCCTAAGTTTCCCTCCCTCAAAGGCCAAAATAGGCCTGGAAAGGGCCCTGCCCCCTTCACCTGCCTTTTACTGACAGAATCAAACTTGGAATACTATGGTTGCCTAGCAATAGCCATTGAGGGAATCAATTTTTTAAAGCTACAGGTGCTCTTTTAATGATTTTTGGCTTTTTAAAGCTCCCCAGTATATTTTTTAAGATGTCACATTTTTCTGCAAACCTAGGGCCCTTTTCAGGTTCATAGAAAGATCTGCCTTGTCGTTCACAGCTCCAGTCACTGAATTTAAGTATCCAAAGATATCCCAACGTTGCTATTAGAATATACGATATTTAAAATAACAAACTTCTGCAAAGGATATTATGACAGCCCCATTCATTTCCCTCCCTCATAGGCAAGATTTTCCCTCTGTTTTTCTTTCCCTTTACTGACTGAGCCACCCTAGTAATGTTTTTTTTTTCTTTGCTGAAGAACTCTGGCTGTCTCACCCTGTCCCAGTACAGTATTTAGACTGTTGGCTCAGCCCAGGAACCTGAGGGAAGGACCAGGAGGCCACTTTAACTTAGGCTGTGGTCACATGACAAGCTTACTATGATCAGGGGTTTTGTGGATTGGGATGATCACACATCCCTCCCTGAACTGCTTGCATTGTGCAACAAGGCTCCAGGCACCATACAGATAGCCATGCTGCCCAAGCAGCGGCACAAGTTTTTTTAAAAAAATATCTTTGTGCATGTGCATATGCAAATAGCCAAATCACCACTCCTACTTGGACCACTCCTCCCTTGTTTTTGCAGTGTTTTTCTCCCTAACAGTGAACAAAATGAATCACTGATGTACAACCGAGCGCTGGAGTCTATATATGCGCGCTTGAACATTCATGCATTGAATATATTCAGTGCAGGATTGATCATGCACACAATGGTGAAAGCTGGAAAAAAATTCAGTGCAAGAAGAACATTCAGACAACCTAATTCAGACAACATTCAGACAACCTAATTGCATTCATAGCGAGAGATGGCTGTCCAAATTGGTGAAATTACAGATTCACAGATGCAAAGTACTTGATTTTCCCAGTGTTGGAAAAATTGCTAGGAAACTGGGAGGATTGCAGGTGTGAGTCCACTTCAATATGGGAGACAGATACGGTTGTCTGATCAGCCCTTTTAAATGTGATTGGGAACAGTGGTGAAACCTGATCAAAATGACCATGTGACCACAGCCTTAAACAACTTAAATGGCACTCGAGGCATTTTGAAATTCAAAAATAACAAAATATTTTATTTAACATAGAGGGAAAGGTTGGGTGAAATCAGGGCTTGAAAATTTCTGAGGTAACCCAGCAGAGATAACTCTGAGGTAAACCAGTACATGCACAGACTTTAGTTCATATGTTTCAGGCTAATTAGAGTTTCTTAAGCTATTCACAGTTACTTAAATCTTTATGTTGAGAGCTGTTTGTTCCAGTGTTCTCCTGAACACTTCAGTACACTTTCTTTGAGTATTCTCGGGCTCTTTTGGTTTCCAGAAGGCTGGTACACTCTTTCTCTGCACAGCTGATGCTAACAAATCAAATTGCTTGAAGCAGCCTGTCACTCAAGGCTCCCTGTTTCTGTGAAGAATTAACCCTTCACGGACCTTCAGCTTTTTGTACAGCATTTTTAAGCTTTTAAAAAGTGCAGTCTGTCACAGATATTCTCACCACTTCTGTGAATTTACACACAAACTCTGTCACCAACTGCTGAAAACATTCTCATTCCTGGGACCATTCACTCATTGTCTACATTCCTGTCAGTATTGACAAATAAGGGAACACTCCACCAAGGAACTCCAGGGGTGCAAGGCTCTTGCACTGAAAACCCAATGGGGTCACTATAAGTCGGCTGTGATTTGAAGTCACTTTCCACCACCACCAAGAATCCTGGAAAAGAAACTTGGTAAGGTGCCCGCATCTGGGCATCGTAACAAACTGAACTGGTTTGAAGACTTCAGTCTCAGTGTGCTATTCAAAGAAGGAGAGAGGATGAACATGAGCTGACAATTAATTGGGTTTATGCCTATCATGAAAAATAGAAATTGAGACATAGTCAAGAGGCTGTAGTACAACTTGTACACATGTGAACATAGCCCACATTTTTTACATTTGTAGGTTCACAAAGAAATGTTGTGTGTGTGGAAGTTGGGATAGGATACAGCAAAGACTATTCTGCTCCCCCTTCATGCATCTGAATTTTTATTATGTGTTAAAGGCTATTATCATCTGCAGAAGGGTCAGCTTCCATGAGGCAGCAGTGGTAATATCTAATATGACTTGTCATGGACCCAGTGCTGGATGTTACTCAACATGTTCATGTTAATTGTACCACTTCAGAATGCAGTTGGGAGAAAGCATATTTTGACATTCTTTCCTTAAAAAAAAGTGCTTGGCAGACAAAAAATTTCAGGAACATTCAGGAAGTTAGTAACATATTAGGATTCCATAGGAACACCAAGGATTAAAATGAAAATTTTATGTGATGCAAAGGAAAGAGGAGGACTACAACTACCAAATTTAAGATTGTATTATGATGCCGTCTGCTTAACATGGCTGGAGCAGTGGATTAATCTTGAGAATAAAAAGTTATTGGCTTTAGAAGGACATGATAACAAGTTTGGATGGCATGCATATTTATGGTATGAAAAAGTAAAAATTGACAAGTTTTTCAAACACCACTTCATAAGACGATCACTGTTCGAGACTTGGACGAGATATAGAAAATTCTTCTTGGAAGAAAGACCACTTTGGATAGTACCAGCAGAAGTGATTAATCCATATTCAAGATGTCAGGGTTTAGATTGGCTACCTTACAAAAGTCTTTTAAAATTTGAAGGGAAAAACTTTATACTAAAAGATAGATCTGATGTGGAATTTGAATATGATTGGTTGAAGTATAGACAGATTTATGACTTGTTTAAGACCGATAAAAGAGAACATGGTTTTAGAGAAAATAATACTGAAATTGAAACTGTATGGGTTGGTAAGAGTAAAAAAATGATTTCTAAACTGTACAAGGTTTTATTGAAATGGTATACTGAGGATGAAATTGTAAAAGAGCAAATGATAAAATGGGCAGTAAATGTTAATAATGAGATGCAATTTCAACTTGTGTAAATGTTAAAGAGAATTGCTATAAAATGATGTACAGATGGTATATGACGCCTAAAAAAATTGCTATTATAAATGACAGTATGCCTAACAAATGTTGGAAATGTAAGAAAAATGAAGGGTCTTTTTAACATATGTGGTGGACATGTGATAAAGCAGTAAATTACTGGACTGAGATCCACAATGAGATACAAAAAAATTTGAAATGTACTTTTAAGAAAGACCCACAGATGTTATTGCTAGGTCTTAAAATGGAAGAAATAAATGTAGCCAAGAGAACATTATTATGGTACTTGGTTACAGCAGCCAGACTGACTTTTGCTCAATGTTGGAAACAAGATAAAGTACCTGAAACATGGGAATGGATTAAAAAGACGTTGTTTATGGCAGAAATGGACAAATTAACAAGAAAATTAAACAACGAAGAAGACGAAACCTTTTTCGGAGATTGGAAAGACTTTCAAGAATACTTGTTGAAAAATTGGGATGTTAAACGTGGTTTGATTTGTTTTGATAGCTATTGAGGAGAAGTGGAAAGAGATCTAGATCTTTGAATTGTTACCATTAGTAAAAGAAAATAAGTTTAGTAGTAAATGTAATTGAATAAGAGAGATATCAATGGGGTTGGAGCACTGCGGGAAGCCTTGTTTGGGGGGAGAGGGCGAAAGAAAAATGGGTATGCATTGGTTTGTTTAAATTGTATGAACATGAAAATATATCCAATAATAAATTGTATTTACCAAAAAGGATTCCATAGGAACAGAACCTTTTACATGAGAAGCAGTAATACAGTCCCAAGATGGCTAAATGTGTAGATAAATCCTTAAAGTCTTGACTTCCAGTTTTGGCAGCTGCTATGGCAGCTGCGGTTTCCTGAGCTCCCAGGAACTGCATACCAGCGCCTGCTGCTGGGAGGGGGTGCTCCCCGCCATGGGATGCTAGAAGAGCTCTTCCTCCAGCAACTAGCTGGTGAAGCTCCTCCATGCCCCGAACTAGCTCCTCCATGCCCTGAAGGTCCTGCCATGGAGTATCCATGAACAGAACTAAGAATGCACACCAGAACAAACATTTAGTGGCTGAGCATATGAGTTATAAAAGCAGAGACAAGATTGAAAGAGTTAAAGTTGAAATGAGAAACACCAAAAAAACAGCCAAAAACCTCCCCTTAGAAAGCGAGGGGGGGAGGGAACTCTCCCCCGATAAGAAGAAAACAAACAAACTTTGAGCGTTTGAAAGAGGGAGTGGACTATAAAAGTGAAATGTACTAAAATAGAGAACTTATAAGAACCTACTAGGCTTTCTAAAGAGTTTTTAGAAACTGTGAGAACTTTTGCAAAAAGTAAACAACTGGGGAAAATGATGCCTCCAAGGACGGAAGAGAAGGACAAACAAATGAAACCTAAATTGCCGGCCGGGAATGCCAGCCCAGTGAGTCCTGCCCCTAGACAGGACCCAACTGTAGAGCTTCAAAGGATGCTGACCAAAGCATTGCGACCTCTGCTGGAACAAGTAATGGCATTGTACCATAAGTTTGATGCACAACAAACGCAATTGAAAGAGACGACAAAAAAGCAGACAAAACAGAGCAAGAACTTAAAGAGGTGGATGCCAGCACTAAGAAGCTTAAAAAAACAACTGCAGACAATGGAGAAAAGGACAGTAATTAATGAATCTCATTTGTTATAGCTTCAAATGGAACGGGCAAGCTATGTCCTAAGATTTCAAAGGGTCCCGGAAGAGAAGGGGGAGAATCAGAAGCAGATCATGTGTGACTCTTTAGCCCCAACAGCAGATATCAAAAGTGATGTATTACAAAGCGAAATCGATATGATCTTTAGATTGTATTCAGAATTCACAAGAAAGAACAATCTGCCTGGGGAAGTAATGGTGAGCTTCTTCAGAAGACAATTGAAGGACTAAATACTTAAAGTGACAACTGGAATCACTTTGAAAATTAAGGACAAAGAAATAAAAGTGTTGAAGGATATTCTGTTTGAAATAAGAAGGAAAAGAAGGAAATTCAGAGACTTGGCTTTATTCTTGCAGAAGAACAACGTTGCCTACAGATGGATCATTCCCGAAGGTATTATCTTTAACTTTATGGACAAGAAAAAAAACATTGACTCTGTTGAAAAGGCACCGGAGTTTTTGCAAATTCATAGTCGTCCAACAGGAGAAGAAGAAGAGAAAGACAACAGCACCAAAGAAAGTGAAGAAGAAGGAGTGGTATCTTCTGATGAGGACTCTGATTCAGCATTAGGGGTGGCAGCCCCAAAAACAAAATACTGGTTGAGAAAGGACAAAAAGTGATAAGTTTTTACTCTCTGGAATCTCATAAAATTGCTTACTTCTATGACCGTATCTTATTTTGCTCTTTATGAAGTCAGATAAGAGGGAGTTTCAAGGCTTTTTTAGTTTAATCATATTTTTAGATGACCACATTCAATGAATTTGTATTGTAACTTTTAGCTAAGAGCTAATTTTATAAGCATTATGTATGACCACCATCTCTTGGGGTTTTAGTGGGTTTTCTTTACTTTCTTCCTTAGTTTGTAGTTCCATTCCTTAATTTCATTGTAGTTTATAGAAAAAGCAATAAAGAATCCCCTACGGGGGGCCAAAAAAAATCTTTAAAGTATTTATTTGTGGTTTTCTATAAAGACATTGAACATAACCTCAAACGTTAACATTTTGTTCGGAACAGTGATGTGAAGATCATGCATCACTGACATATCTCCTTGAATTGTAAGAAAGGAGGTCTATATGTCTTTGCCTAATACTTCATACTAGAAAAAAAATTCAAGTACCATTCAATTCAGTTAAAATTTATTTCCTCATTGCTGTCAAGGTTGTTGATGTACTCTGTAAATGCTGATTCAGGAAGTTACGATTTTCAAGGTCATCTTTTATACCCTGTAAAGAAATGCAGACTAGCCTTTCAGTTAAACTGGTCAATCTTAGAGCCGATGACCAATTATTCTAGATAATTATGATTTGTGCTCCACCCACCATCAAGGAAAGATTATTGAAGAAGAGAAAAAGTGACTTTGTTTAATTTTATTTTTTAAAACATTCACCCTTTAAGTCACTCAGAGTAAATGGTGAAGGACTTCTTAGTGTTTTGTTCATAACAGTAAAATTAATGTGGGTCAAGCACATGGACTTGTGCTTTAAAAATTCACAAAGCCATTCTGAGTTACAGGGCTTTATTCACTGTGAACAGCTGTGTGCCAAATCAAAATGTTAGGGGTAAAGGGGAAAAAAACCCAGTCCTCTTTAGCATGGTTGTGTAGGGCTGGCTGGCAATATTCCCTCTAAGCTCCACAGTGTTGTGAGCAGAAATTCTACCTCATAAGCAAAAAAAGCTAGTAGCATTAAAGTTGTGAGCGAGTATACATTTGACTATCAAGTAAATTAGTTTTTTAGAAGATTACTTCCATTACCTTTTAAAATCTCAAAATAAATTCTTTTAAACTATATTTAAACTATATTTTAAGAATGATTTAAACATTATAAAGCAGAATCAAATTTCACCCACCCCTTTCCACTATATTGGCAGAGCTGGACCCTGGAGAACAGGTTTATTCTCCCCTTGCAACTATATTGGTAGAGCTGGCCTCCAGAGAACAGGTCTACCCATGCTAGTCCACTTTATTGGTAGACTTGGCCTCCAGAGAACAGGTCTACCCATCCCTTTCCACTATACTCGTAAACCTAGCCTTGGACTGTCACCTTGTGCTGAGCCTTAGAAAACATACCAGCACGGGGGGGGGGGGTGGACTCTTGCAGCCTGATTTGTTTTTTTAGTGAAATATGACAACCAGCATTACAGGTCAAGTATAACAGAGGAGGAACAATCACTATCAGAACCCTGCCTATCCTAATGAACAGGAAGTTGCTTAAACTCAATTCCCCACTCCTCCACATGCAGCTACTGGTGTGACCTTGGGTCAGTCACAATTCTCTTGAGCAGTTCTTGAAAGAGCTCTCTCAGCCACACCTACCTCACACAGAGTGTCTATTGTTGCAAAGAGAAAGGAAAGGAGAGTGTAAGCCACTCTGAGACTCCTTTGGGTAGAAGAAGAAGAAGAAGAGTTTGGATTTATACCCCGCCCTTCACTGCCCAAAGGCGTCTCAGAGCGGCTTACAAGCTCCTTTCCCTTCCCCTCCCCACAACAGACACCCTGTGAGGTAGGTGGGGCTGAGAGAACTCTAACACAAACTGTCCTTGAGAGAACAGCTGCGCCAGAGCTTGTGACTGACCCAAGGTCACATCAGCAGGTGCAAGTGGAGGAGTGGGGAATCAAACCCGGTTCTCCCAGATAAGAGTCCGCACACTTAACCACTACACCAAACTGGTAGTGAATGGCGGGAATCCAATCTCCTCTTCTTCTCTTCTTAAATGTTACGAACCTGCTCAAACTACTTACCTATTCAAATATTTATATCCCACTTTTCCCTGTGACTCAAGGAAGCTTAAAAATCACACTGAAAAGCATAATAGGGGTGTGCAAAAAATAATCATTTTTTCCTGGCTCCATTGTAGCCTATAGGGACCATTATAGTAAATAGGCCCCACAGGCTGGAGAATCAATCTGGGGGTATTTGGGGCTCAGAGGGGTGTTTTTTATGCACCATATTTGCAGCATAGCTGCTGGCACCTTTCCTCAAACTCCCCCCCCCCAAGTTTCAAAAGATTGGACCAAGGGGTCCAATTTTATGGGCCCCAGAAGGAGGTGTCCCCACCCTCCATTGTTTCCAATGGAGGGAAATAATGTCTTGTGAGCAGAAGCTCACAAGCCCTGAGCTGCCTGTTAAAATGTTGTGTGCCAGCATCCCTAGCATGGCTTAGTGGGAGCTGTGCTGCCTGGTGACTGGACACAACCACCTGGGTCTTTATCTTAAATGTTTGTCTTTTATTAAGGGAGGACTTGTAGTTCTACTACCCCATCCCTTATCAGGTGGTGCTTTTCCTTCTCTCATGCATACAGCAGTCATGGGACTGCAAAGAGAGCTATTGGCATGTGTGACGGAAGGAGAAGAAGAAGAAGCTATTGGATTTATATCCTGCCGTTCACTACTTGAAGGAGTCTCAGAGCAGCTTACAATCTCCTTTCCTTTTCCCTCCCCACAACAGACACCCTGTAAGGTAGGTGGGGCTGAGAGAACTCTTTCGAGACCTGTTCTTGAGAGGACAGTTCTGAAAAAACTTGTAACTGACCCAAGGTCACACCAGCAGCTGCATGTGGAAGAGTAGGGAATCAAACCCGGTTCTCCCAGATTAGAGTCCATGGTCCAAACCACTACACCAAACATGCTTGACTTGCAGACCCTGTTCTGCCTACTCCCTACTTGGTGTTGCCAACTCCTGGAGGGAACTATTCATCTTCCTTCAACTAGGGTACTCACTGCCACCACCTGCTCATTTTAGGGGTTGCCACAGTTCCCCTTCCTAGTTCTGAGGCCTGGCCTCAAGGCTTCCTGCTATCCAGTGCCTGGTTACCACAGAGACCAAGGGCTGCTTTGTGGCTTCCCTGGAGACCACTTCTCTCCTCCCTGGGGATCCCTCTTGCAAAATATCATGCCCAAAGCAGTTGGGGAAAGTGTAGTACAGAAATCCACTACCTGCATCAAAAGATTAAAATGTTTATTTAAAAGGGAAAGCTTACAAGCATACTTGAGCAGTGCACCAAATCAGCAAAAGAAAAAACAAAAGAGAGGTGGTTATAAACACAATTCTTTCTGTCCCTGTTGGCTCAACATACTCTAACTGATGTTAAAATAGAGTAGGCATTACTTTTTTTTTTTTTTTTGAGTAGGCATTACTTTTCTTAACAAGTTACAATGTTCCCTTGGAGGTTGTATTACCTACAATACTGCATGCTCTGAAAAAGATGGCCACCATAACTGGCTATCGCCCAGAGGTCTGTCCCCACTGAAGAAGCAGCACTATGAGCCCTTTCTTGCCCAGTGAGGATATTTAAAAATGCTGCTCCTCACCCAGGAACCATTCACAATACCGGTCAGAGCACTACTGGGAAATCTCCCAAAGCATGCCTGGGAGCCTCCTCCCTTTTTCCTGTCTCTCTAGTAAACAGATCTGTGACTGAGAAGGGGAGGACAGAAGAGAGCTTCTCACCTTAGTGAGCTGTAATCTGTTTCCCCCATCCCATATCCAGCACACAGAAAAAAAAAAAAAACAGCCCTTTTAAAAATGGACCCAGAAAAAAGGAGGGAGGCATTTCTTCACATCCCCCCCTCCCAAGATTCTGCAGTGGAGAAGCATCCTGGTATGCAAGCTGTTATGTAGCAGAATCCAACAGATCAGTTATGAAAAATATACAGCTAACATACTACACATGTGAGAATAAACATACTAGTCACACATAAATGAATCTACTCTAGGAGTCTATGTCCTTTCTGGAAAGGAGGTCTGAAAATACATTGTTGAGTCCAGCAATATATTCAATTTTTATGTTGAATTCTTCACTCTTCTGTGACCATCTCTGCAGTTTACTGTTCGTGTTCTTCATGGTTTGCAGCCATTGTAAGGATGAGTGGTCTGTCAAGAGAGTGAATTCTTGCCCCTACAAATAAGGCCTGAGTTTGTCCAGTTCCCACACACTTGCCAAATCCAGGAAAGCTCTGACCTGCTTCTTCGTCTCTAGGGGTTCCCAGTTTTGGGTTGCCTTTACCTTGTTCCTCATTGGTGGGGTGCTCCCTTCTACCCACTCTGTATCTCACAAAGACCACCTCTGGCATTCCAAACAGCTGTGTTTCCAACTTGATCCTGAGATCGCCCCCTTGGATGGCAATTCGCTCTCTTACTAACTGCTCCCAGTACAAACCCAAGTCCCTACAAAATGCCCTGATGTAATCCAGGTAAGCCACTGCAAGTGCTGACTTGCCATTTCACAAGTTATTTGCCAGCTTTTGAAACAATGCATCTGTGTTAACCTCAGGCAAACTATCTGGAGTGATGAAGGCGGATTTAACTCTGGCTTCTCCCTTCAATCCCAGTTCTTCCTCCAATCCATGCATTTGTGCCTGTCTAGCTGGCTTTGCATGTCAAAAAAGCAGCACTTCTGAAAAGGCTGCCTTGGAGGTCCTGGCCTTAAGTCTCCTGTCCAGCAGTCTAAATTTTCCTCCAGGACCACACAACTACATTTCCCCAAACCATTGGTGCCAACATGTACCATGACCATTAGCTCCTCCCAAGCACTGTCTATCAGCCTATCTAGACCATATGTAATGTCTGCTACCTTTGCACCAAGCAGGCTTGTGTACTGAATGCTTGTGTACTGAAAGCATGGTGACTTGTACCAGGCAGGCAAGTCACCATGTGTTCAGTACACAAGTTCGTAACACATCTATCTACATGCCTAAGGCTCAAATCACCACCAAGAGCCCCCGCCTGGGATGGCTCCTTGGTGTAACTGTAGAAGTTGTCCCTTCTGCAGGAACATTCCCTGTTTCTTCAGCATGATGCCCTGTTTTCCCTTGACCCTCATGCTCCCTGATAGCAGTGGGGCTGCCATATGCAGAGTGGGATGCATCTAACAAGTCTTATCTGTGTGCCTAACTGACTTTCTGCTTCTCCAGGTCAGCCACCTTGGCCCTGAGGGTGTGAACTCATTCCCTGAGAACCAGGAGCTCCCTGTACTGAGCACATACCCTGTGACTTCTGTCCAGCTGGCAGATAGTCATACATGTTGCAGTCCAATCCCAGGCTGGCATGCTATATTCACAATTGTGTTTTAAAAACAAAAAACAATCCCCCCCCTTTTTATAAATTTCCTAATTATGTAGATTTCTTTGTGGAAAGTATGCTTACCCTTTTTAGGGACATGGAGAAACTAGTGCCCTACACTTCCTCATCCTGCTGCTAAATTCACACATCTGCTAAAACTCATGTGTTTATTCTCCTGTTCCAGACACTTTGTCACTGGATCAAGGCCTACTACTTTGCAGAGCTGAGGACTGCTTGTAGGAACTCTAAATAAATAGGTTGGGCAAAAATTCGACCCCTAAACTGGAGCCATTCACAATTATTGGGAGCCAACCAATAAAGGAAAATGAGTGAGTCATCCTCTGGTCGATTAACAGTAGGCGTTGCTGAAAGGGAGCTGTTCAGACAAGAGCACCTCTCCTTCTAAGGCTTTAACATTGGTCCTCTTGTTTTTTAAGCTTTAGATGTATTTAAACCCTAGCTGCAGTTTGTTTTGTTATTTGTTTCCCTTTTTCTGTTACAAAAGCCTGCCCAAAGTTTATCCATATCTGTGAACTCACTATTTATTTAAGCTTATATCCCTCCCTATTCCACAAGTGGGGACAGGGCAGCTCACAGCATATAAAAATATACAATAAAATAGGAATAAACATATAATCAAAGCCAAATTTAAAACAATCAGAACAAGATGGCAACTAAGACAAAAACAACTCCAGAGCAATCCACAGTGCCTCCTGCAGGATGATAGTCAGATAATAAATTACTATCCTTCGTCTCTGGTATTAGTACTTTAAGCTATAGATGTAATAAAGTTTCAAAGTGATATTAGAGCTTAAGTTAGTCCTGTGCCCTCAGTTTTAATCCTTGTCCTTTGTTTGACCCTCTATTTAACCCTTCCCATACTGCAGTAAAACTAGCCAAGAACCTCTAAGCCTGTTTAGAACTAAAATTAGCTACACCTGAGTAGTTTGAGCAGCTACAACATTTATAAGTTACAAAATATTGGTACTTAAATATATTTTTAACTATTTGCCCTTCTTGCTATTTTAACCCTTTTCACTTAGCCTACCTTGACAGAATTTTATATTAAAACACACACACACACACATACCCTCTCCTGCTAAACTCTCCTGTTCCAGACACTTTCACTGGAGCTAGGACCCTTCATCACTGGAGTGGGGCCTGCTACCTCTAATACTTTAATTAGATTTGTGTGGGTAGCCATATTAGTCTGAAGCAGTGCAACAAAGTTTGAGTCCAGTGGCACCTTTAAGACCAACAAAGTTTTGTTCTGGGCATAAGCTTTCATGTGCATGCACATTCTTCATATAAGAAGTGTATCTGAAGAAGTGTGCATGTACACAAAAGCTTATACCCAGAATAAAACTTTGATGGTCTCAATGGTGCTACTGGACTCAAACTTTATAATTTAATTAGGCTGAAGTAAGTCAGATCTGTATTGACACAAAAGTTTGAGTGAGTCAAAATAACTCCTGAAACAGGATGGAGCTTGACTTGAGTGCCTTCTTGATTGAGTTAAAAAGAATGAAAAAGAGGAACCATGCATTGGTTAATATAATATAATAGCAACTTCCCCAGACACCTCTGGGGTATGCAGTGTTGAAAAATCTTTTGTTATTGAGAATGAAGTAAAGTCTTATTGAGAAGTTTTACTGTTATTGAGAACCCTGAGCTGAGGGAGATTGCACTTAATCAGTTTGTAATGCCAGCACACCCTTCTTCTCCATCTTTGGGATTTCCCAGTGTCATGGCTGTACCCAGGTGTCTTTATGAGACTCCCCAAGTTTCGAATCCCCTTAACATTTAGGCTGTAAAAACGGGGTGCCTATTAAAACAACTACATCCAGAATAAGATCCCACTAACCAAAGGGGTCTTAGTTGGAGGAGGGGGCAGGGTACTTACAGTTTTATTATTGAGAAGTTCTACCAAGTAGCCAGTTACGTTTCTGTGCAGTTTAGTCGGATTAATTGTTCTACTGTTGAAAAGTTCTATCAATTAGCCAGCTAGTTTCAACTTCTGTATGCCTTTTCTTTGCAGCAGTTAATGTGACATACAGTAATCATCTTGATAGGTTGTTAGATCGTAAAAAAACAAGGTAAGTTCAGTTAGAGTTTCCTGATTTTAGTTTTAGTTTAACCACCTCAATGTGTTTTTGACAGTTTGACCTTGAGCATTTTATTTCAGGACAGAAAATATGTTTAAATAGAATAGTGCGGAGCCAGACTTTATCTTGAAAGTGATATTAAATGGGTGGGTTGTTTGATTAAGAAGATATGGTATGCCTAGAGTTTGCCATTCTGAAGCACAATAGCTTCGGCTGCTTTAAACAACATATTTGAATCTAAGCCAATTTAGGCCTTAAATCTAAGCTCATTTACTCGCAAGCAAATCCATAGGACTTACTTCCATATAAATGGAATACCACCTTGATGAATTTGTACACCAGCCACTGCTCCAATAGTTAGAATTTATCTACCAAAAAAACCTATTTCTTAAAAAAATGGATATTTTTTTAACAGAAGAAAAGATGCTTCATTTGGATATTTTGATTATAATTCCTTGGCAAAAAATTATGCTAAGCAAAGGAGATCTAAACACAAAACTACTATATGTACACTAACACTGGTGGGTATGTATCTGTTAGATGGGTCTGTCGGTATCTGATGGTGCATCAGAAAACTTTCTGCTGAATTGTGGCTCAAAAACAAACAAACAAACAAAAAGGGACATCTAATTCTTTAAGAAAAGTGGCCGGTGTGAGAGATTTACATATTCACAGGAAGTAACCCTCTGAATACCAGTGCTGGGGAACAACAAGAAAAAGGTAGGATTTGATCTCTGTTTCCTTCATGTAGGCTTCTGGCTGGTCAGTGTATGAAACAGGATGAGCTAGATGGACTGCTGGTTTGATCTACCATGGATACTCTTCTTATGATTGGTAAATGTGCTTACGATACTGTAATCCAGAACTAGTAAAAATATTCATAAAAAACAATAGGAACACAATGTACAGTACAGATGAATTATGAGCAAACACTGAATTAAGCTGCTACTATTTCTATACTTTCAGTCAAAACCACCTTTAATATTTCTTAATATATAATGTATCTTTTTGCAGTAATTTTTATATATACTGTATAATACCTGTAACTATTGTATTGTAACAAATTAAACAGTGTTTCGGAATATTACAGTCCAGACATTTTTAGGTCAATATCTGACCAATATTTCACTTGACCAATTCAACCAACTTCCTCTTCCTCTTTGACAAGTCCCTAGATGAACATACTTATTTTGTTCACTCAAAGGATTTTCCAACAGAATAAAATTACAGAAGATCTTTGAGCCATTAACTAGAGACAGATTAGCTCTTTACATTCAGCATTGTCTAGAAACATCATATTCCAACTCCTGAAATTCATTACTTCTGAGGAATGCCTTCTGAGTTTGCTCATGTTGTGCCGCCACCACAGTGCGACTCCCAAGTCAGCTCAAAAGGCATTTAAATGACTTCTGAGTTTGAGTTGTGTGGCCACCACAGCACGACACGTGAGCTGTCAGAATGCTTTCTGAGCTCACTCACATTGTGCCACCATGGTGGGACAACTCACAAATCAACTTTTGACTTGTGCAAGTCATACCGCCACCACAGCGCAACCTGAGTGAGCCTTCTGAGCTCACTCGTATCATGCCACTGTGATAGCACAACTCACAAGTCAACTCAGAAGGCATTTAAATAACTTCTGAGATCACTGATGAGTTGTGTCGGTGCTGCTTTAAAGGGTTCCCATGGCTTTGGGTGCCAGCATGTCTGGCCCACAAACTGCACATACCTTGGCGAAAACCAAACTGGTTTCTGGGTGGTTTGTCGGAGAAGCAATTGCATGAACTGAGGTTTGTGAACCATGAACTGGGACTGGTTTGTGACAAACTCCAGTTCATACATCGATTTGTGCCCATCCCTAATACTGATCATGATAGACCACGGGTCTGTCTTAGTATGAGGCAATTTTGTGTATGAATTTTGTTCCACTCTGTATAGGAGACATATAGGAGACTATATTGAATATATTTAAGGTTATCACATAATACAACTATTCCTAGATCTAATGCTTCAGACTGCTTGCATGGAACTAATTTGTAAATACGCTTCCATGTCATAATTATCCTATTCTTGGAAAGCTAATCTAGTAAATTCTGTATTGATTTAATTTCATTAGACAGTTTATATGAAGCTTCATATACATATTCCCTTCCTCACACTATTTCTTATTTTCCTCCTCCTAGCAGCCCTCATATTCCCCCCCTTTGCATGCTTCCTTTTCTCTCTCCCACCCACTTCTCTACTAACCCAGTCCAACTGCTTCTTGTCAGCTACAGCTGCAATATTGATAGTTGGAGTTGAAGCTTGGGCGACGGTCGTCTCCTCTACTGATGCAGAAGCTGTATTTGCAGGGGTCAGTGGGCTAGAGTCTGCAGGTCCAAGCTGTTGGATCACATGAACTTGTGACTTGGCAGGGGAGGCGGGATTCTCTCTTCTTGCTTTCCACACAGGACAGTCCACACATCAATGTTGGGGAGACTTGCACTTAAAACACATTCCGCTCTTTGGATCCACACAGGTCTTGCCAGGTGAAGAAAGATGAGGGGTCCTCTTCTCTATTGACTTGGACAGGTTGGGTTTGGTTTCAGGAAGGACTTTTCTGCAGCTGGATGAGGAGGTCTTCCAAAACTCCTCTCCCTGTGCTCACGCATGCTTTGAGCAAGGTCAGCTGCCACCTCAGCAGTAGATTTATTTATTTATTTATTTATTTATTTTGAGATTTATACCCCGCCCTATCTGGTAGCTCAGGGCAGCTAACAAGCGGCCAAGCCGAGTTTCAGAACTAAAACAATGAACAATATTATATACAGTAAAAAATTCAATACAATAGTAAAATTCAGTACAACAGTAAAATTCATATAAAACCAAGATGCACGATGCACAAGATGGTTTCTTGTCCCTTACCAGGGCAACAATGTCATCAGACACTAGTCTATAGAACTGCTCAATCAATATCAGTTCTCTCAGAGTCTCATAATTGTGAATGTTCTCAGCACAAAGCCAGCGGTTCAAGTTCGGTGCTAACATAGCCAGAGCCACAGGATAACTCTCTGGGGGTGATTGCTTCTCCACCCTACAAAAAGAGTGTCTATATGTCTTAGCTGAGACGGCGAACCTCTTTAAGGCGAGCATTTTGAATTTCTGATAGTTAGACACGTTGGGGCCAATCAACGTTCCCAGGAGATCAGCGAGCACTCCAGACAATTGAAAGTGTAGAATCGACATGTAATGCTTAGCCTGGACACCAATCTCTTGACAGGTATTTTCAAAGAGAGTAAAATACCTTTGGACGTCCTGGCCAGCTTTGTAGAACGGAAATAATTTCCTGTCAATATCCCATGGAACAACAGTTCTGGGACGGCCAGAGGCCAAAACAAGGGCAGGAATGTCCTTTCATGGGACAGTTCCCACTGTCTGGATACTGCAATCTTGCTGCTTCTGCAAGTTAGAGTTTTTGTGCCAGCCTGCTGAATTAGTGGACTTCAGCACCTTGGACAGCTCAGACCCTCTCGGTTGCCAGTCCGCCTGGGAATTCCAGGAGTTTGCTAGCTGTGAATGCTTCGGCAAGCTCCATTCCTCAGCGGTTCCTCTTGCAGAAAGGGCATTTTCTGGGTCTGAGAGCGTCTGCTCACGCCTGTTCCCACTAGGCTGCACCTCTCTCTGGTACAAAGGCACATTTTTCAGCCGTACCACTGAAGATTCAAGTTTGGAAGCGTCCCAGAATTCATCCTGATTCCCTATTTCATCAACAGTGAGGAGGGACAACTCCTTCCCTAGGAAGCAAAAATTACCTTCTTCAGCCATGGTTACCAATTCCTGGCTAACACTATTTAAACAAACAAAAAAAATGCCTTCACAGCCTGCATGCATATGCAGCTTTGCACAGGGTAACACACCCAAAATTGTTGCAACTGGACTCTAGTTCAGAATCTCACAACGCTAAGCTACCATGTACAGGCTTTGAGCCTCTCTACCCCAGGCCAGGGAATAAGAGGCACAACTCCTGATACTCTGCCAGCATGTACAGGATTTCACTCCACCCTCACGCCAGTCCAGGAATGAGAGATCCCAAAATCCCATATGCTCCAGGAACACTTAAACAACCCAAGAGTATGTCTGCACACATTCCTGACTTATCAGTAGTCACTGCCACCAAGATCTCTTATATCAGGGCCCTCACCAAAGGCTCAGGAGAAGAGATCTAAGCTCCTGTCTGGTCTAGAGGACCTAGCAAGTTCACCAGCTCTGGGCCAGAGCTGCAGATAATTAATTAACACACAGTGGTAGCCTTCTAGGCGAACAGCTTAGGCACAGGGTCTAGGCTTGAAACCCAGTTGCAACATAGGAAGCAAACTCAGATAATATTGATCAGATATTATATTTTATTCAGTGCAAAAGTATGCATATATCATAAGACTTGCAGAGGTAGGAAAACAAAGAATATCTATAGCTTGTTCAGCTCTAACTACACATAGAAGTATTCATAGTTACCAGTCATTCAGAGATACCAGATAATTCAATGATCTTTGTGGAACCAGTAAATGTTCAGGAAGAACCACATGGTTGATGAAGGCAACTAAGACCAGCTTGGTTGCCTAGCAGTAAAATTCCATGTTGCAGGTATGTAATCCAAAAGGGGAACTCACTCTCAGAAAAGGAGCTCTCTTTCCAAGAAAACTCTGTCCCTCTTCCCATAGGGTGATCACAACTCCCTCCCTCTCCTGTCATAATTGAATATGGCCATTTATCCAATCACGAGTTTGGATAAATATCTGGTTGCAGTAATTGCATACATGACTGAAACTACGTCTGCTAAGCTTTGATGTGTTAATGTTTGGAACATCTGTGTCCCCCCAGTTTGGGAAGACGCCTTAATGTCTACTCTTCCCGGCCAAGGTGTCGAAATGCCTTGTGTATGGATATCAAGCTTGGCATCTGGGAAAGGAGTTTGTAAGACACTCTGAGACCTCCTCCTCCTCCTCCTTCCTCAAAACTTAAAGATATTGCCCAAGTTACAACTGGGACTTCATTTTGGTAACAACACGTTTTAATAGGGTAACAAAGAAGGCTGCCCTCAAATTAAGAACCATAAATGTTGTGAATGTTATATAAAGACAACTGACTCCTCCCCAGCACTGGCTCCTCCCCAGCACTATCTACCAGCCTATCTAAAACACGTGTAACGTCCGCTACCTTCGCACTAGGCAGGCAAGTCATCATACGTTCAGTACGCGGGTTCGCCACCCAGTTGTCTACCTGCGTAAGGATTGAATCACCAGCTAACAAGAGCCCCCCTCCATGCCCATAGCATACATTATTAAAATGTTGCATTCAGCACCATTCAAATTGTGTGATTCTGGTTGGTGCAATGTTTTAGGCTTGATTCCCTGTTAAAAAATTAAGGATCTATGATGATTCTTGCTTTTAAATGCAGCTTTTGTGACATGCCGAAACAAAGCACTGTGATCCAGTTCATGGACATTGGTGTGATGCAGGAATTATGGTAGAGTGCATGTAAAATTTGTAAGTTCCCATTAATGTTTTTGTGCTATGATGGCACTATGAAGCACTGAATCTGTGTTCTTTGAATTGACAGTAGATTTTGGACACCTGCATGTAAAAATTATGAGGATCTATGCCATTGATCCACGTTTTTGAGCCAAAACAACACTATAGAGTAATAGGCTGTATATTGTAGAGTAATGGAGTTGAATTGTAATTGGGTGGTGTATTGGGTGGACAATATATGTTAAAAACTTAATGATCCATGCGAATGCATGTAGATTCAGCTTTTTCTTTATTCTATCATGGACTGCAAATGCTGCCACTGTTGTGGTGGCATAACTCTAAAGAATTAAAGTTGTGTAGTTGGTACTATTGGGTCTGGCCCTTCCATGTAGGGTTGCCAGCCCCCAGGTCCCAGCTGTGGTTCCCCCACTTTTAGGGGCTTAAATCCACCACTGGCCAGCTGACTAGTGGGGAAAACTCCACCTCCAAACAGGGATGTCATTGTGTGATGCCCCAACATGATGACGTCACTTCTGGGTGACATCATTGCACCGGGGATGCTGCACAGTGATGCTCTTGATTTTTTGGGGAAAACCCCATAGTTTTGCTCCCAAACCAGTGTCACGTGCGACGTCACCAACATGATGATATCACTTCTGAGTGATGTCATCGCATTGGGGGTGTTGTGTGTGACATCCTGCCCACCCCCAAAATGTCCCCCAAATCCCAAACAGTGGGGGGACTTGGCAACCATGGATCCATGGCAGGAGGGAGGCAGGGGTGAACAGAGAGGTCAAAATAGCCCTAGAAAGGGACCTTCTCCATCTCTTTTAGAGACAGAAACCAAGATTTGAAGTTGGCATATTGTTGTGGTGGTCTAGTAACCCTTACAGTGACTATTGAGATCTCCTTTCTTAAAGGTACAGGTACTGCTTCTATTATTTGGGGGGAGTTTAACCTCCCCAGTTGTATTTATTTTGTTTTGTTTTTAGATTTTAGACTTGTCTACAAACTTGGTGTTTTCTGTTCATGATTCTAGTACCTGGATTTAAGTATCCATAGATTTGGCCATATTCAAAATTAAGGTTAGGGTTCTCAGACCTTTCTCATCCTGCAGGAAGCTAAGGGATTACTCCAAGGAGAAAAGAAGATTCTTAGTTTTCTTGTTATGGCAGGTGAAGATAGGATGTCCAAAGTCCACCTACACTCCTCTGAACTTACCCAAGAAGAATTAGGGTGAGGCAACAAGGATCTATTTCATATCAGGGACTCCTCAAGGCCATGTGGGCTTATGGGATGAGCATGGAATCAACAGATATGCTTGGCCCTTCCTTCATCCCCAAAAGACCACTCCCACCCAACTGGTGAGGGGAGAGAAAAGAGAGGCACAACCAAGTGGTTGAGGCCAAATGATGAGGCCAGCTGGGAGATGGGTGGGAATGTCCCCACTAGCAAGGGCAGGGCTCTCCCTCCCAGGCGATGGTGCTTGCTGTGATGAGTTAGGGGCCATCTCTGGGCTTACACCATTACAGGGTGGAAATCAAAAAGTGAGTTCAGACAGCTGAGAAGGGTAACTGGATAGCCTCTGATAGCTTTTAAAAAAGCCAGCCAGGAAGAGAGCCAAAAATAAGATAGATGGGAGTGACTGAATTTTTTCCTCAAGCTTGCTCTGCCTGCACTGAGGCTGCCTTTCCCAGAGCACTGGAGTGCCAGAGGGGACCCCTGACTTATCACCTCCACACAAACATAGAAGCCTGTTTTACAAGACCAGCAACCCTAGAAAACACACCCATTCATTCAACCAAGCCATAACATTATTTTGTTACACACAGGAAGTTACCACTCACCCATCCTCAACAGATCCCTTTGGAGTGCCTCACAATCCTCCCTGGTTTTCACCACCCTGAACAACTTCGTGTCATCTGCAAATTTAGCCACATCACTGCTTACTCCCAATTCCAAATCGTTAATAAACAAGTTAAAAAGCATCGGACCGAGTACTGATCCCTGTGGTACCCCACTGCTTACCACCCTCCACTGAGAAAGTTTCCCATTTATACTCACTCTCTGTTTCCTATTTATAAGCCAGTTTTTGATCCACAAGAGGACTTGTCCTTTTATCCCATGACTATTGACTTACTTAGGAGCCTTTGATGAGGAACTGTATCAAAAGCTTTCCGGAAGTCAAGGTAAATAATATCTATTGGGTCCCCCTTGTCCACATGTTTGTTCACTCCTCAAAAAACACTAACAGGTTAGTGAGACAAGATCTTTCTTTACAGAACCCATGCTGAGTCTGCCTCAATAGTTTTTGTTCATCAATGTGCCTACTAATTCTTTCCTTAATAACAGTTTCCACCAATTTACCCGGTATCGATGTCAGACTGACTGGCCTGTAATTTCCTGGATCTCCCCTGGAGCCCTTTTTAAAGATTGGAGTGACATTAGCTACCTTCCAGTCCTCAGGAATGGAGGCAGATTTTAAAGAAAGATTACATATTTTTGTCAGGAGATCCACAAGTTCACATTTGAGTTCTTTCAGAACTCTCGGATGAATGCCATCCGGGCCTGGTGATTTATTAGTTTTTAAATTGTCCATCAGTCGGAGGACTTCCTCTCTTGTCACCGCAATCTGATTCAGGTCTTTCAAACCCCCTCCCGAAATCGGTGCTTCTGGAGTGGGCAAACACTTCTCCTCTTCCACAGTGAAGACAGAGGCAAAAAATGCATTCAGCTTCCCAGCCATTTCCCTATCATCCTTCACTACTCCTTTTACCCCTTGGTCATCCAAGGGCCCCACTGCCTCCCTGGCTGGCTTCCTACTTCTAATGTATTTGAAGAAAGTTTTATTGTTGGTCTTTATGTTTTTTGCGATATGCTCCTCATATTCCCTTTTTGCTTGCCTGATCACAGACTTGCATTTTATTTGCCATAGTCTGTGTTCCCTTTTATCAACCTCACTAAGACTAGCTTTCCACCGCTTAAAGGAATCCTTCTTACCTTTTACAGCTTCCATTACTTTATTTGTTAACCATGCAGGCTTTTTTCTATACCTATTTGTACCTTTCCTAACCTGCGGTATATATTTTTTCTGAGCTTCTAGGATTGTCTTTTTAAATAGTCTCCAAGCTTCCCCAATGGTTTTGACCTTCTCCACTCTTCCTTTCAATTTCTTCCTCACATGTCCCCTCATACCAGAGAAGTTACCCCTTTTAAAGTTAAAAGTGGTTGCGTCAGTCTTTTTGGGCAACTCCCTATCTGTACAAATGTTAAACTCAATGACATTATGGTCACTGTTCCCAAGTGGTGCAATCACTTTTACATCTCTCACCAGGTCTTGGGTGTTACTTAGGACCAAATCCAGGATCGCCTCTCCCCTGATAGGATCTGTGACCATCTGTTCCACAGCACAGTCATTGAGAGTGTCTAAGAACGCAATCTCTTTTTCCCGACTAGAACTCATATTGACCCAATCAATGTGTGGGTAGTTAAAGTTGCCTATTACAACACAGTTATTTCGTCTAGCCGCTATCTTTAATTCATTCATCATTTTATAATCCTCCTCTATCTTTTGATCTGGTGGGCGATAACAAATTCCCACTGTTAAGCCTCCTTTTGGACCCACTATTTCAACCCATAGCATTTCCAGAAGCGAATCCAATTCTCTTACCCTCTCAATCTTACTGGACGGTATACCCTCTCTGACATACAGAGCCACCCCACCTCCAACCCTTTCCCCCTATCCCTCCGATATAATTTATAACCAGGAATCACCGTATCCCACTGATTTTCCTCATCCCACCAAGTTTCTGAAATACCCACAATGTCTATTTCCCCCCCAACACCAAGCATTCCAACTCCCCGATTTTACCTCGGAGACTTCTAGCATTTGTGTATAAACACTTATAGTTTCCCATGTTTGTTAAGCCCACAGCCTTCCTCTTGCTGCCTCGAGACCTTGCCAGGCAGTTCCTATCATTAGCCACAGTCTCAGTGGACAATTGTAATCCATTTCCTTGTACAAAAGTAATAGCTACCCCTTCATCTCTTTGAGATGAGCCATCCCGAACCAGAGACTTTTCATCTCCTGTCGGCTTTCCCCCATTATTCAGTTTAAAAACTGCTCTGCCACCTTTTTGATTTTGAGCGCCAGCAGCCTGGTTCCTTCTCGGGACAAGTGGAGACCGTCCCTTTTGTACAGCTCCCTCTTGTCCCAAAAAGCATCCCAGTGCCTAACAAACTTGAACCCTTCCCCCTACACCACCGTCTCATCCACGCATTGAGACTCCTGATCTGTGCCTGTCTCTCCGGCCCTGCGCGTGGAACAGGTAGCACTTCCGAGAAGGCTACCTTGGAGGTCCTGGCCTTGAGTTTCCTGCCCAGCAGCCTAAATTTCTCCTCCAGGACCTCACGACTGCATTTCCCCACATCGTTGGTGCCGACGTGCACCACGACCACTGGCTCCTCCCCAGCACTATCTACCAGCCTATCTAAAACACGCGTAATGTCCGCTACCTTCGCACCAGGCAGGCAAGTCACCATACGGTCAGTACGCGGGTTCGCCACCCAGCTGTCTACCTGCCTAAGGATCGAATCACCAACTACCAAGAGCCCCCCTCCCACCCTTCCCAGGGACGGTTCCTTGGTATGAAAGGATACCTGTTCACCAGCTGAAGAAGAGGTCCCTTCTGAGGGCACATTCCCCTTATCCTCAGCATGGTGCCCCTTTTCCCCTTGACCCTCATGCTCCCTGGCAGCAGCCGGGCTGCCAGATCCAGAGTGGGACATATCTAACAAGTCCCCGAGAGTCTTCCCTGTGCACCTAACTGACTGTCCCTGCTTCTCCAGGTCAGCCACCTTGGCCTCAAGGGAGCAAACTCGCTCCCTGAGAACCAGGAGCTCCTTGCACCGAGCACACACCCAAGACTTCTGACCAGTGGGCAGATAGTCATACATGTGACACTCCATGCAAAACACTGGATAGCCCCCAACCCCCTGCTGGCATTCTGGCTTCATAATTGTTTTTAAACAAATACTTTTCTATAACCCCCTTTTAAAACACTTTGTATTTATATGGCTCCTGTTGTAGGAGTCTACTTACCTTACCAAGGAGCCAAGGTCCTGGCTTTCTGGCTCTTCCTGGGCTTGTTACAGAGCCCCTAGGCCAAGAGCCACAGGCAAAGAGCCTCGCCCTTTTGCTCTCGCCCTTCGGCTTTGAAGCTTGATAAAGTTAAACAGTACAGAAATGGGGGGGAAATGTAGGGAAGGAAGGCAGCATGGCATAGTCTGATCTCATAAGATCTTGGAAGCTAAGTAGGGTCGGTACTTGATGGAGAGACCATCAAGGAAGTCTCTGCAGAGGAAGGCAATGGCAAACCACCTCTGCTTCTCATTTGCCTTCAAAGCCCCTTGTGGGGTTCACCATAAGTTGGCTGCAATTTAACAGCACTTTACACACACATAATAAAATGCACTCCATTTAGGATTAGTAAAAAGCCAAAATGTCTCCTACTACAGGGCTCCAAACAAATAGGGTTCCAAGTTGATTATAAAGACATGCTACCCTGACAAATGTTCAACAGTGTCCGGTCTTGAGGTTGCCCAGCCTTCCCAACACATGAGAAATGACTGGCATGACTCTAGCAGTCCCAGCCCCAGGTCCTGTCAGCAGCAGGACCCCCCCCCCAAGATTCACCTGGCTGGGGCCAGGGGACAAGGAGTGTGATGGAACCAGCAGTCACTGCCTGGGAGCCAGCAGTGGCAGCAGCGGTTCCAGAACAAGCACAAAAGTGGTCACCAGGCAGAGGCAGCCACAGTCCAGTCACTTCAGGGGCCAGCTGTGAGTCCCAGAGCCTGGGGGCTGCCAGCAGCTGCACAGTGCAGGGCAGGGAATACTAGCCATTGGAGGCTGTACCACTCACTTCTGACTCAGCCCTGTCCCTAGGCATTGGCAGCGAGCCTGCCCTCTCTTGGAGGAAAGACAGGAGCAGGGGCAAAGGAGGGAGGCCAGTCCTAACCAGTGTTCCCTCTAAGCTGAATTAGCATGAGCTAGCTCACAGTTTTTTAGCTTCCGGCTCACACATTTTTGTCTCAGCTCAGGAAGGATGGCTCCAGAGCAAACTAATTTATGCAGTAGCCAAATCGCTCACTCACAACTTTAAAGCCAGTAGCTCAGAAAGTAAAATTTTTGCTCACAAGACTCCACAGCTTACAGGGAGCATTGGTCCCAACCAACATCTGCAATGTGAGGCTGAATGGCCATGATGAGCAGAGTCAGGCAAGCCGGGGTGGGGGAGGGAGGAGGGGCTTAGAGGGAAATGAGGGATATAAAAGGGAGCCTGTAGTTGGAGGGCAGAGAGGAAAACAAGCTGAGCTCCCAAAGCCGTGTTGACAGGGACCCAGCAGGGAGGAGGAAGACGGTGGTGACTGAACTCCCTTCCCTCCGATTTTGAGACCTCTAGCAAGCCCTAGGACCTGGGAAAGCAGTGGAGGGGCAGGTGGGGCATGACAAATAGATATGGCCACTTCTCAAAAAGATTATTAAACACTAAAAATGAGGGAGAGATGATATAATGGTAACATGAATTAAATGTTCAAACCACTAACAATATTTTTGGTGAGTATTTTGTGGGTCTCTGTGTGTTTACAGTTGTGAGCCTGAAAGTCATGGTGACTTCAAGTGACCCCTAGTGGGACTAGGCCATTTCAGAAAGGTGGCTTGGTAATCTGTCTCTGCTTCCCAGCCCTGGTATTCCTTGGAGGCCACCCTCCCAAGTACTTGCCAGGGTCGGGCCTGCTTAGCTTACAAGATCTGATGAGATCAGGCTTGCCTGTTTGGGAGTGTGTGGAAGAGATTAGAGTTGTTGCAGAGTCCTGGCTGCTTGAGAGAGGGTGAGAAAGGGTCATTGTTTGAATGTAATTGAGTGCCTGGGTGAATTTGAATAGCTGCTGCCCCACCCTCTCCTGGGGGAGGCCTCTATTTAAGGCAGCACCCTGCCAGAGGCATGAGCCTGTGGCTCTTAGCCTAGGGACTCTTAGATTAGGGGCTCTGTAAGAAGCTCAGGAAGAGCCCTAGTCGCCTTGTGTTCCCAGTAAGGTAAGTAGACTTCAACAAGGAGAACCACATAAATACAAAGGGTTTTAAAAAGGGGATTTTAAAAGCAATTATGAAGCCAGAATGCCAGCAGGGGGTTGGGGGCTATCCAGTGTTTTGTCACATGTATGGCTATTTGCCCACTGGACAGAAGTCTTGGTTGTGTGCTCGGTGCAAGGAGCTCCTGGTTCTCAGGGAACGAGTTTGCTCCCTTGAGGCCAAGGTGGCTGACCTGGAGAAGCAGAGACAGTCAGTTAGGCACATGGAGAAGACTCTCAGGGACTTGTTAGATATGTTCCACTGTGGATCTGGCAGCCCTGCTGCTGTCAGGAAGCATGAGGGTCAAGGGGAAACAGGGCACCGTGCTGAGGATAAGGGGAATGTGTCCTCAGAAGGGACCTCTTCTGCAGCTGGTGAATGGGTATCCTTTCGCACCAAGGAACCATCCCTTGGCAGGGAGGGAGGGGGGTTCTTGGTAGCTGGTGATTCGATCCTTAGACAGGTAGACAGCTGGGTGGTGAACCCGCATACTGAACGTATGGAACTATACAAAAGAGATGGTCTCCACTTGTCCCAAGAAGGAACCAGGCTGCTCGTGCTTAAAATCAAAAAGGTGGCAGAGCAGTTTTTAAACTGAATAATGGGGGAAAGCCGACAGGAAATGAAAAGTCTCTGGTTTGGGATGGCTCATCTCAGAGAGATGAGGGGGTAGGTGTTGCTTTTCTACAGGGAGGTGGATTGGAGTTGTCCACTGAGACTGTGGCTAGTGATATGGACTGCCTGACAAGGTCTCGAGATAGCAAGAGGCTTAACATGTGTGGGAAATTGAGGTTGCACGCATGCGTTAAACCAAGCCGGCTGTGTTTCCTCCGAGCTCCTCCTTCGAACTAAAGAATTTATAGCTCAAAGTTTGTAAATACTACGCAAACCCAGATAAGAGGCTGATAACCAGGAAGCAGCTGGCTAGAACAACTTCAGAGCGGTAAGAAACTAATTTATTGCTGTGATAGAAAGGAAAGCCTTGAGATTCTTAAGGCCGCTCCCAAAGCTTTGAACCAGATATGGCGAAGACAATTAAGGACCTATCTGAACAAACTGCAGGACTCCAAAATACAGTCCTTGCCTTTCAAGAAAAAATTAGTAGTGAGTTAATCTCACTATGTGGAGAAATTAGCAAAATAGGCACAGAAATAGCTTTTATAAAGCAGACAGCTACAACAGCCAAAGAGCTTGCTGAAGCTAATGAGCAAAAAATAACTGCTCTGAACCGCCAAATAAATGACTTGTCAGACAGAAACAGGAGAGCTAACCTTATTTTATCAGGGATATCTGAAGAAATTTTCGTAAATAAATTGGAGGAGTCTCTGATACAGTGGATGCAGACAAACGAAGTAGAAATAAAAACAGAGGATGTTGAGAGAGTGCATCGACTACAAAGGAATGGGAGAGGCGGGGCCCCTAGAGATGTAATAATTAAATTTGCCAGAGAGAAAATTCAACAGCAAATATATACGGCACTAAAGAAGAGGAAAGACCTGACTTTTAGAGGAAGAAAAGTCTGGGTGAGACAAGACTTTTGTCAAGAGACCTTAAGGAAAAAAAACCTCATGCGCCCCTTTGCCCAAAAGCTTTATGCAAATAACGTGAAATTTTTATGGGGCTATCCATCCTCGATAATTATATTTTGGGAAGGAAAGCGACTTATGGCAAGGAATACTACAGAGGCAAAGGAACTACTTAAACAATTAGGTATCAACACAGACGATATGGGAGAGCAAGAAATGGAAGAGGAATCGGGGGTTCCTGAAGATGGCGACAAAGGAACTTCAGAGAGAGGAGGGAAACGTCTCAGGACCAGCTCCCGATAACCAATTAAGGGAAGTATACCTTTATTGATTGAGCTAATGACTATTAATAGTATTATCATTTTTTACAGTATCAAGAAGGAGGAGGAGGGGGGATGCATGCACCCCATGCAGTGGAGAGAGGGGAAGAGATTTTCTTTCCACCTTTACTCTCAACCACGGGAGGGGGAAGGGTAAACTAATTAACCATTCAAATTTTTCACAGCCATGAGATGTCAAAGCCTTAATTGATGTGGGATATGGATAAAACAATAAAAATTTTATCACTGAATGTCAATGGTTTAACATCAGAAATTAAATGATATAGGATAGCCAAGTTGGTAAGAGAGCAAAAAACTGATGTTCTGTGTTTACAGGAAACACATAAGAAAAGAAATGACAACAAGCCTTTGCTAAAAGTCTTGACCTGGATGATGTTAGCGGAAGCTAGGAGCCACACCAAGGCCAGAGGAGTGGCAATAATGACTCATAAGAAACTTAGAGTAGAGGTACTAGAAAGAAAGACAGACAGGGAAGGGAGATATGTGATGGCTAAATTCAGATTAGAGGGGAAGAAATTTACATTGGTAAATATATATGCACCCAATAAAGGACAAAAGAAATTTTTAGCCAGGCTAGTTAAAAAAACTAAGCAATTCGCAGAGGGAGAATTAATTATGACAGGAGATTTGAACATGGATCTGACCAAAAATAAGGCAATTAAAATAGGAGATTGGGGCTTGAGGGAAGCACATGAATTGATAGGACAGCAGCCAAAACCCACCCATGTATCCAGCCGGCACAAAACCCCATCATGCATAGATTACATAATTGCAGAAAAAAGCAGCAACCTGACTATAAAAAAAATTACAACGCACCCAATCTGGATATCAGATCATGCACCAATCACTATAGAAATAGAAGGTAATCAAAAACCAAAAAGTAGAGCTTGGAGGTACAATAATTTAATAATGGCTAAAGAGGAAGATAGGAGCTATATGATGGAGCAGATAAGATTATATTTTGAGGAGAATAGAGGGACTGTCCCAACTAATACCCTGTGGGATGCCGCGAAGGCGGTGATAAGGGGACACTGCATAAATAAGGAAAAGTACATCAAAAGAGAACACTATCTAAAAAGACAATCTAAAATTCAGGAACTGGAGAGGTTGCAAAAGGAACAAATCAACAATCATGATTTAAAAGTACAGAGTCAGATAACAACAATTAAAAAACAATTAGATGAGTTGGACTCAGTTACATTATGGAAAAGAGAAGCAATGGTAAGAAATGACTTCCATAGAAATAGTATTAATTCGGCCAGAAGGTTAGCTAACTATTTGAAAAACAGGAAGGTAAGGCAAAAGATAGAAAATATAAAAGTGAATGGCCAAAGAACTGGCAACTCAAAAGATATAGTAAAAGCCTTCGAGACCTTTTATAAAGAGCTGTATAAAAAAAAGGACATAGTCATATATGAGGAAGATATAAGAACAACACTTAAAGAAAATGATAAAATTATGTTAAGGGAGGAAATAACACTACAGGAGATAAAGGATGTAATTAAAGAATTGAAAAAGGGCAAATCCCCAGGCCTAGACGGTTTCACAAGTGAATTCTATAAGGAGATGGTAGACATATTGGCCCCAGAGCTCCAAGAGGTGTTTAATGGAATACTGAAAGGGAAAAAAGCCCCAGATTCATGGAGGCAATCAGAAATAGTGGTAATCCCTAAACCACATAAAGACCCAGAGGAAGTGGTCTCATATAGACCTATTAGTTTACTAAATCAGGATTATAAAATCTTTGCAAAAATATTGGCTAATAGATTAAAGAAGATCATACCTAGCATAATAAAGGAGGACCAATATGGATTTGTAAAAGACAGGAATATAGCCCACCCCATAAGGAATATTATAAATGTATTACAACATGGCCACAAAAAAAAGCTAGGCCTCTTGAAATTAGATGTCTACAAAGCATTCGATACACTCTCCCAGGATTTTCTGTGGCAGGTAATGACTAAATACGAGATGGGGGAGCCATATATAAAAGCGATCCAAGAAATGTACAGAGAAGGGACAGCAGTGGTGAGAGTTAACGAAGAACACTCACAACCCCTCAAGATTCAAAGAGGAGTCCGGCAAGGATGCCCGCTCTCGCCCCTCCTATTTATACTAGCAATAGAACAGCTAGCTGAAAGAATAAGAAATTCTGCAAGGGTGGAAGGATACAGGGTAAAGAAGGAAGAAATGAAAATCAATTTATTTGCCGACGACATCATAATCGCTATGACAAACCCCAAAGAGGCAGTAAAAGAAATAAAAGTTATATTAGAGGACTTCGAAAAATGTTCAGGACTGAAGGTGAACATGGCTAAATCAGAAATTATGTACCTTAATGTGACTAAAGAGGAAAGGGAACAAATACATGGGATTACTAATATTGGAATGGGCACCAAAAAATTCAGATATTTAGGCATTGTACTACAGAAGAATATCGATAAAATAGCAGAGAACAATTATAACAAGGTCTGGAAGAAAATAGAAAAAGATATGAAAAAGTGGAAAAATAAAATAATGAATATATCTACTAGAATAAAAAGTGTTAAAACGTTTTGGCTGCCAAGATTAATATACCTCTTTCAGACAATACCTCTAGGAATGTATACCAAAAAACTAGACCAATGGAACAGAGTGATTAAGGAATGGATTTTTGGTAGTAAAAAATGCAGAATACAGAGAAAGATAATTTATAGCCATAGATCAGAGTTGGGATGGGGAGTCCCTGACCTGATTAGCTATTACGAAGCCTTCCAAATAAAATCGATACTGGAGATAGGCGATGGAGAGGAACTAAAATGGGTGAGTTTTGAGAACGAAATCAATAATAACATAGGGAGTTTTGGGGTATTCTCCAAAATGACAAATAAAGATCTTATACAAGTTAAGGGACCTAGGTATTCAACACTAACAGTGTGGAACAAGTGGCAGCCCTCATGGCTTAAAAGAACCTCAAAATGGGCACCACTAAAGTCCCTCTATAAGGAAACAGAAGAAAATAAATGGTGCGAACTCCTGAGATCAAAGGGATATTATAGGCTATGAGACTTATTTAGAGGAGGCACTCTAAAACCAGCACAGGAATTAATCGAGGAGACAGGCAAGCAATATTGGTTAAAAATTACAGGCCTTTCTAGAGTGATTAAGGAAGTTAATGAAAAAGGAAATATTTGGACAGAAGAACCAATTGAAGAAATACATAATAGGATGCAAAAATTTAAACAAGGATTAGCAGGATATACTTACAAGAAAATGTTATCCAATAAAGATAAGGCGATAATTTATTTACAGAAAACATGGTGTAAGGAAGGCCAGATAACGGAAAACGATGCAAATAGAATAATGAAGGGAAGAGAAGAAACCAAAATTATTAAATTTAATGAACTGGAACATAAATTTTTCACAAAGTGGTATAAAACACCAGCGCAGATAGCAAACATGTTTCCGGGATCGAGTTCTATGTGTTGGCACTGTAAACAATTTAAGGGTTGGTTCTCCCATATGTGGTGGGAATGTCCAGAGGTGAGAGTCTTTTGGTCAAAAATAATACAAATTATAAAGAAAATATGTAGAATCTCATTGAATGTAGACTTTAAACTAATGTTAATGGGTATATTAGGAAATAAGGCAGTCAATAAGGAAACCCAGGCTATACTCAAAGCTATGGTGTTAGCAGGCAAGGCAGTGATAGCTCTGGGCTGGAAAGATAAGAGCAAATGGACAATAGATACCTGGCACACTTATTTGTTTGATTTTGTGCAGTCGGATATCATTGAGAAATTGCGCCAGAAGACCACATGGGAGGATAAAGCCGAAGAAATTAAAGCGAGATGGAAGACCTATCTAAAGTGGATAACAGTGGAAGGAAGACAGGACATTCGGTGGAAGATTCAGACTTTGTGCCCGTGGCTGTGAATAAAAGATCAACAAACAAGGGGTAGAGGGAGGGAGGGGTGAACTTATTGAGTTATGTAAAGTAAGGAGACAAAAGATACTGTGTAATATATAGAAAATTCAAAAAAATAAACCTATTTAAAAAAAAAAGGGAATATGAGGAGCATATAGCAAAAAACATAAAGACCAATAATAAAACTTTCTTTAAATACATTAGAAGCAGGAAACCAGCCAGGGAGGCAGTGGGGCCCTTGGATGACTGAGCGATTAAAGGAGTAGTGAAGGATGATAGGGAAATGGCTGAGAAGCTGAATTCATTTTTTGCCTCTGTCTTCACTGTGGAAGATGAGAAGTGCTTGCCCACTCCAGAACCGCTGATTTTGGGAGGGGTGTTGAAAGACCTGAGTCAAATTGAGGTGACGAGAGAGGAGGTACTACAGCTGATAGACAACTTAAAAACTAATAAATCACCAGGCCTGGATGGCATACATCCAGGAGTTCTGGAGGAACTCCAGGGGTCATTTGGGGCTGGAGCGCATCGGAGCACTGCTCCAGCAGCCCAGGCACTGGCACAAATGGCGGTGGTGGCAAGCCCCGCCCCCAGCTCCCTGCCCCCAAGTGCTGTGGCCTGGAAGAGGCCTGAAGATGTCCATCACTGGTCTCCCGGGGCCCGCGTTGGAGCACTCTGGCCATGAGGAGGCCCGAAGAGGCCTGTTGCTGGCCTCCCGGGGCCCGCGCTGGAGCCCTGTGGAGGCCTGAAGAGGCCCGTCACCAGCCTCCCAGGGCCCGCGCTGGAGCACTGCAGCCCTGTGGAGGCCTGAGGAGGCCTGTTGCCGGCCTCCTGGGGCCAGTGCTGGAGCGCTGTGGCCCTGAGGAGGCCCGAGGAGGCCCATCGCTGGCCTTCTGGGGCCTGCGCCAGAGTGCTGCAACCCTGGGAAGGCCTTGATTGTGGTAAGTGAGGGATCCGCATGATGCATCCAGTGGGGGGGGGGCTTGATGGGGATGTGGGAGAGCCTTCCTCCCTCTCACCATCTCTTTGCCCCCTTTCTGTTCCTCCTTTCCCTTTCTGTCCCTTCTTATCCTCATTCTTTCCCTTCTCTTTCTTTCCCTTCTTTCCTTCTCTCCTTTTTCTCTTTCCCTCCTTTTGTCCTCTCCTTTTCTTTTTCCCTCCTTCTTCCCTTCTCTCTCTTTCTTTCCCTCCTTCTTCTCTTCTCTCTTTCCCTCCTTTTCCCCTTTCCCTTCTTCTTTCCTTTTCTTCATTTTCCTCTTACCTTCTCTTTTTATCCCCTTTCCTTCTCCCTCTTTCCTTCTTTCTACTCTCTCTCTCTCTTTCCTTCTTTCCTCCTTCTGCAGCCCAACTCTAGTGAGAAGGGGTTTAAACTTTAAACCCCTTCTCTGTTTCTTCCCCCTCCCTGCCCACATGCCAGCTGGGGAAGGGAAGGGGAGGCTTTTGAAGATGCCTTCCTCCCCCTTTTGCTTCCCCTTCTGTCATCACTTCTGGTGATGTTAGGGGGTGCGACATATGCTAATAGGCTATTATGCTAATGTGCTCCTGCAACTGATTTTCTATGAAATGACCCTTGAGGAACTCAAATGTGAATTTATGGATCTCCTGACAAAAATATGTAATCTTTCTTTAAAATCTGCGTCCATTCCTGAGGACTGGAAGGTAGCTAATGTCACTCCCATCTTTAAAAAGGGTTCCAGAGGAGACCCAGGAAATTACAGGCCAGACAGTCTGATGTCGATACCAGGTAAATTGGTGGAAACTGTTATTAAGGAAAGAATTTGTAAGCACATTGATGAACAAAAACTATTGAGGCAGACTCAGCATGGGTTCTGTAAGGGAAGATCTTGTCTCACTAACCAGTTAGTGTTCTTGAAGGGAGTGAACAAACACGTGGACAAGAGGGACCCCATAGATATTGTTTACCTTGACTTCCAGAAAGCTTTTGATAAAGTTCCTCATCAAAGGCTCCTAAGTAAGCTCAAAAATCATGGAATAAAAGGGCATGTCCTCTTGTGGATCAAAAACTGGCTAATTAATAGGAAACAGAGAATGAGTATAAATGGGCAATTTTCTCAGTGGAGGGTGGTAGGCAGTGGGGTACCGCAGGGATCAGTACTCGGTCCGATGCTTTTTAACTTGTTCATTAATGATTTGGAGTTGGGAGTAAGCAGTGAAGTGGCTAAATTTCTGGATGACACGAAGTTGTTCAGGTGGTGAGAACCAGGGAGGATTGTGAGGCACTCCAAAGGAATCTGTCAAGGATGGGGAGTGGGCATCAGTGTGGCAAATGGGGTTCAATGTAGCCAAGTGCAAAGTGATGCCCATTGGAACCAAAAATCCTAACTATAAATACATGTTGATGGGGTCCGAACTGGGAGAGACTGATCAAGAGAGAGATCTTGGAGTCGTAGTAGATAACTCAATAAAAATGTCGAGACAGTGTGTGACTGCAATAAAAAAGGCCAATGCTATGCTGGGGATTATTAGGAAGGGTATTGAAAACAGATCAGCCAATATCATAATGCCCCTGTATAAATCAATGGTGCGACCTCATTTGGAATACTGTGTACAGTTCTGGTCACCACAGGATATAATAGCTTTGGAAACAGTGCAGAAAAGGGCAACTAGAATGATAAAGGGTTGGAACACTTTCTCTATGAAGAAAGGTTAAAGCATTTGGGGCTCTTTAACTTGGAGAAATGACGGCTGAGGGGTGACATGATCGAGGTTTATAAGATTATGCATGGGATAGAGCAGGTAGAGAAAGAGGTACTTTTCTCCTTTTCTCCCAATACAAGAACTTGTGGGCACTCAATGAGGTTGCTGAGCAGTTGGGTTAGACTGGATAAAAGGAAGTACTTCTTCACCCAAAGAGTGATTAACACATGGAATTCACTGCCAAAGGAGGTGGTGGCAGCTACAAGCATGGACGGCTTCAAGAGGGAATTAGATAAACATATGCAGCAGAAGTCCATCGGTGGTTATTAGCCATAAGGTATAGATAGGGACTCTAGGGCAAGTGATGCTCTGTATTTTTGGTGCTGGGGGAGGTCAACAGCGGAAGGGCTTCTAGTGTCCTGGCCCCACTGCTGGACCTCCTGATGGCACCTGGTATTTTTGGCCACTGTGTGACAGAGTGTTGGACTGGATGGGTCATTGGCCTGATCCAACACTGGCTTCTCTTATGTTCTTATGTTCATCACTTCACTTTCTTATGCCATCTTTCATTTAATTTGTATACTTAAACTCTCAAGAAGGCTTCGCCACCCTCTTAATTACACAAGCAATGTGTCCTATATGTCTGAGACAGCCCTACCACAGTATATAGCCAGCTGGCAAATGGAATCACTCTTCCCTTTTTTACTATGGCAAACCTAAGTGAAGCAAGCTTTTCAAATGGACCAATGGCTAATGAGAGGCGCCATGATTTCCAGTGATAGGAAATGTTCTTTGCATAACTTCACTGCTCTGTGTACCTTTTAAAACATCCCTTCAATAGCTTTTGAAATGCAGGTTATAAATGAAAATGATGATAATAACAGTAATAATAATAATCTTGGATGCCCCAAAAGGCCATTCTGGAATAATCTCTTCACCTTCTATTATTTATCCTGCCCTTCCACGTGGTTTCCCTTTCTTCCATTTCCTCCACACAATAAATTTGTGTTGTAAATTGGGTTGACCCAATGCCCGGCCCAAGGTCACTGAATGAGTCACTGATTTAAGATATTTGTACCTCTCCTTATGTCCTTAGGCTCAAAACAGCTAACAACGCAGCAAAAGCTGCCTGTAAAAATTGTTTAGTTTCCAAAAAAAAGAAAGCTCCGGCTCCAGCCCTTAATACTAGTCACGCTGGGACTGCCTCTAGTCATTTATCCAGAAGTTACCCTTTGCACATGCTCAAAACGTCTTTTAACACTACTAACCACTGTCTGTCCAAAGCTGACCAAGAAGCTGAAGGCAAGTGACTGGGTTCAACCAGAAGCCGCCTCACTTTCCTCTCCCTCCCCTACTAGTCTTCGGCTGCCTTCCACCCCCTTTATTCTTGCAGTCGCGGCGTGCTGAGGTGGTATCATAGTAACTAGCAGGGGGTAGAGGATGAGGAGAGCAGAGGGGGACGCTCGGCTCACGGATGCTGCAGCGCCCCCTGTCTGTTCTTCCCCGCGCTCTCCGCCGCCAGCCGCAAATGGCTCTGGACTTACGGGCTCCTTTGTGTGAAGCACACTCGGAGCAGCGGCGCACGCTGAGTCCCTCCTCTCCGCCCTGCAGCCGGCAACGCAGGGCAGCTGTTCCCGATCCCTGCTTCCTTTCGACTCCCAACGGCAGCTTTTTCTTCGTCCCTCTTTCTTTCCTACTTGAGGTGGAAAGACAGACATCCGAAATAAATCCCCGAAATAAAGAAAGAGAGAGAGAGAGAAGAGGGGCTGGGAGCGGGGGGAAAGGAGCCAACTCTCCACAGAGAGCGAGAACGCGAGATCCATGCCCCGCGCATAGCCGACTAGAGTGTGGTGGGCGCAAACAGAACTTGAAGTTACCTGCCCTGCCGTAAGAGAAAGGAGGAAGCTTTCGCTGTTGCTCTTGCGGCCATCTGCAGACGAGACTGGGGCTTTTTGGAAGAACCCCCCGTCTTTCCCCCCTTTTTTTCTCTTTTACAACAAACCACAAACGGATGTGAGGCAGGGAAGGTGTTTCATTTCTTCTCCTCAACTCAGGCGCCTCAACCTTGTTGGTTTCTTTTCTTTTCTCTCTGCCCCCTCCCTCCGCCCCGCGCCCGCTTGAACGTAAACACAAAGAGGGAAAGCGAGGAGTTTGCTTGATGTTTTAGTGCAATGGACGTGAGATTTTATTCACCTCCTCCTCCTCCGCCGCCGCCGCCTTCATCCCAGTCTGCAGCCGCTCCTGATACTCCTTGCCTGGGACCTTCGCCTTGCTTGGACCCCTACTACTGTAACAAGGTGACTTGTGTGTGCGTTGTGTGTGTGTTTGCTTGCTGTGGGGTTGTTATCGTAGGTTTCCTCCAAGGGGGTGTGCTGGACTGATCTGAGGATGGCTGTAGCTTGAACGAGGGACTTCGGGCTTTGGCAGGTTGCAGACTTGAGACTGGAGAAACACTCGAAGAAAGGCAGTGGCGGGGGGGGAGGTTCCTTGCCTGTTCGGTGTTATGGTGTGGGCGAACGGTGGCGGGGGGGGGCAGCCTTCGCGAGTCGTCCGCTGTATCTGACGGTCTGGCGTTTTCTAAAACACAGTCCTAGACTGGTCATTGGAGGGCGGAGAGCACGTTCTCGGTAGCAGTAGTAGGAATCCGAAGTCGAGTTCCTGGCAGGTCCCAGGGATGAAGGAGGCATCTTCCCGAGTAAACGCACGTAGGATCGGCGTAGTCCTTAAGACCTCAGACTTTTCTGACTAGTGACTCTGCACGCGTTGGGTGCCTGTGCGGGAGATTTAAATTACGACACCCCCCCCCCTTCGCGCTGTTTGGTGTTGCTTTCGGCGACTGAAGGCAGAATGACAAAGCATTGCCTTCGCACGCCGGCTCAGATGTCAGAGCTCACCGAAAGCTCGCGCCTGAAGAGTTTTGTGGGAATTTCAAAATTGGGAAGGTGACAAGTTGGTACTGAAGAGACAGAACGGTCTTCGGATGCGTACAAACTGTGCCAGTTCCCTTATAAATCCTGCCTCAGCATGCTTTGGGTTCAAAGGGACCAGTTTTCTCCGTGCTCTTTGCAGAAGAGGAGAAATTGGCAAAGTGAGCCAGGAGGCAGTGATAGGAAAGAAAGCTAGAGAGTAAAATGCTCTACTTCTCTTGGCCTTGGTTGTGTGCTCTGATCTTTAGCACTTGATACATACTGAGGTCCCCAACAAAAGGTGTGGATTGTTCCCTTTCTCCCATATATAATTTCTGGATTTAACCAGCTGTTATTTTATCTGCTATGTGCACTTTCAATGGCTGTTGAGGAATGGCTAGCCTTGGCCATAGGAAATAAGCAGGAAGTGCAAGATTTCCAAAACACAATTTGGAACACACACTCCCTGAGCTGGCCGGAGGGAACTGTGAGCAAGCACTTTTAGTAAGAGAGGTTTTAACCTGGGTGCCTCTTAAGCTTTTGTTTAAGAGCTAGCTCTGGAAAGGATGGCACTGTTACAGGCAGCACCTTTTTTGTGCTATGTAGAGCCCCAATCTATGTAATCGGCACTTGGTGTTGTAAGGTGGTTCTCTGCATTTTTATAATCTTTGAAAAGTGCAAGCAGCTATAGACAGCCAGTGCCATTCTGCAGAAGAGCAGTGGACACTGAACAGGAAAAAGAACCCTACTGTTGTGATTTGTCTATTGTCTCAGCCATGTGTATGTGTTCATGGGATATTTCAAGCTATCTGGGCAACTGCACAGAGATCTGGTGATATAAATAAATAGTTCTGTTTTGTTCCTTGAATTGCGAACACAAACTGTTGTTTTTAAACACACACACCCCGTTCACTATTCAGGAAATATTTCCAGCATGATTTCATCTGCCACTTATGATGCATGGAACCCATTCTTATCCCTGAAGAGAACAAGTGTGAAAGAAGGGACTTGCAATGTCTTTCTGACTTCTTACATGAAATCAGTGTAACAAGGTAGATTTGGGTACAGTAATCCTCTAGCCTGTGATACTTGGCCTTTTGGTCTGATCAAGTAAAACAAAAAAAAGTTTTTTTAGGTTTGTTACCAAAGAAAAGGGAAGAGAAACTGAAGTTTGGACAGGAGTAATGTGTCTTGCATGTGTCAAGCTGTTCATGTGCAAAGGCTCTCTAAGTACTCAGCAACAATTATTATAAAACTGCTTTTACTCCGTGACTTGCCACTATAAAATATAATCTCTATTATCTTTTATTGTGAATTGTAAGCCTGCCATGCTGAAAAGTAAAGAAGCATTGGGTAGAATTAATGACATAAGCACCAAAGTGCCTGAAGAGCCATTTGGCAATGAAAACTGGACGAACAGTTATTAAATCTATCAGTGATTTAAAGCTTCAAAAAGAAGGTAATGACTTGAATACACATTTTGCTCATCATACTCAAGATGGTGAATCAGATTTAATTTAAAAGTTAAATGCTTTGGAAAATCAGGAATTACGTTAATATATTAAATCATTTTCCAATTAAGTGCTTTAAATCATTTTGCGTGGGTATCATTCCTGATCAAATAAATTAATTTAGAAGGCCTTTCTCCCCCTTCTTGGCCCTTGCTCCCCATCAGTAATTCTTTACTAGCCGGTTTAATCCAGCCGTATGTGAAAGAACAAACTTTTCTTTGACTATGTAAATAAGGCACTCTATTTAACTTAGTCAGGAGTGATAATAGAATTCAGAAATGCAAAGTATAACACTTCTTTTTTTAAAAACCGGAGGAGTGACTTACCAGGAATGTTTCTCACAAGACACATTCTACAAGCAATGCATGTCTCTGTCAAGCAGTTCTGCCAATGACCATTGATTATAGTAAATGGACTGAGAGTAGCTATGCTGGCTGGGCCCCTATGAGGCATGTGTTGACTGAACATCTCATTTTCCTCCATTCCTTCAGCCCCATCCATCCAGGATGATTAACGTTTTTATGAAGCTGTAACTTTATGTGCTCTGTTGTTCCTGATTATAAAAATACACCTCACTCTGTCACATCCATGAACTGCTGTGGGGAAAAACTTTCCTAAATGCTGCATCTTCTTTGGCAAACTTGATGGGCACATGGAACCAGATGCAAAGGCCATTGTATATTCTAGAGCACTGTAACAATCTTGTGCCTGGCACATATATAGATTGAATCTTTCTTTCTTTGCAGTCTATGGATTTTTTTGTCAGAATAACAGCTGTTATGTTGCACAATTTACTCTCTGTATTTTTTCATTAACATATAGAAAAGCAAACTTTAGTTGTACTTGTTTACATTTCAATGAAAGTATTGTTGAAGGGGGCTGCATGTACTTCAGAGGAATCCCACTGAAGCCAGTAGAGTGACTCTTCTATACATTACTTTATAGTTTTGGATTTTTTGACATGTAAACCATTGATAAATAAAAAATGTTGCCAGTTTGTATAAGTTTTTATAAATAATCCCAGGGTGAAGGTTTTTAGACAACTAATGATACAGTTAACGGTATCTATACATCTCTGTAGTTTATTACAGGTAATCCCTAATAATGTTTTGAACAAAATGTGGTAATGTAGATCTTTTTGCTACACTGCCTTTTTAGTGAGCTTTGTTTCTAAAGATAACTGAGATCTCTTTATAAACTTGAAATAATGATCTTGAATGTTTTCATTGGCTTTTGCCAAGTTTTCCCTTGCAAGGTAATGTACTTTGTACGTATTTCATCTGATCATGTTTCTTTCCCATCTAAACCTCAGAGGGAGAAAAAGTGAAAGAACAATGCAAACAATGTTGGTTATGGCAACTGTGTGAGGTATCTCTTATACAAACAGAGAGAATGGATGGTATGCTGCTGTATATAGGTCATCCTTTGAAATAACATTGTGAAGCTCATAGGCTGGACAGCTAGATTTAGTCTTGAAGTAATAGAGTTCACCTCTGAAACTTATAGCAAAACTATATTCAGGCAATTTTGGATTATGGTTCACAGGAAATTCATAGACATTAATATTCCTAGAAACCCTTAAGCAGAAGTTGCATATAGTATGAGCACAGTAGTAAAATAATTCCATGGCCTTCTGCTTGGGTCATGTTATAGTTTCATTTTAAACATGTAGCTATAAAAAGCAGCAGTTAGTCTCTCCAGACACAACTGTAATAAGTATTGAGAACACAGCATAATTTTGTCAGTTACTGTAGTTTGCGAAAATTGCTGAACTGTTATCTGTGTTTGATATTATTTTGTTTTGACACTAGTAATAACAGGGATGCTGACTTACACCAAGAATAAGAAGATAATAACCTTTAGTGCTCCCAATAGCTAACCTTGCAAAATTATGCATGGATCTCCCCCCCCCCCAGAACTGTTGGTTCAACAATAGAGGCCCACAACTCATTTACTGTTTACTTCCTGATAGTTGTCAGTGCAGTATAAAACTAAAGGAAGATGAGACATAGGGAGAATGTGTGTTAGACTAAATAAAAGGCGGCTGAGGAAAAGGTAATATATAAAAATAATGCACAGTATAGGCAATATTTAAAAACTTTTTACTGACTTTAGTCAAAGAGCCAAAGTCTTTGAATGTTTAATCTTTTTATACCTGACTGAAATGCAGATATTATCTGTTAAGCAAGCCTGCTTTGTTTTTGATGTCTGAACAGCTTTTTTCCTGAAACAGATAAATTGTATGATTCCCCCAGGAAAACAAAGTGCTTACACAGCAGTATTTTTGAGTGATTTCCAGATATCTGCAAGAAAGGTTGAATGTACTCAAAATGAATGTTGGATTTGTTTTGTTCTTTGCTGTTGATACAAAATGGTGATTAGGTAAAACATATTTTGTGAATTCATTTTCAGAGATGATGCAATGCACTCATATTATTGATCCGTTGTGTTTTGGAGCCTTTTAAGATACTTTACTGAAGTTAGGAATTGTTCTGGTTGTTTCTTCTAGTCCTAGTCTCAAAGGTACTGTTGTATTCCAGTATTTCAAAACAGAGAAGAACTTGTAAGTTACAAGAGATAAGAGTCCCTAGCTGATATGACATTTGCAGCCCTCAGCACCTTGTCCTGAAATTATTGTTGCATTTTTAGATACTGTTGTGTTCACAAAAAAGAACAAGCAATCTTTTGCTGGATGGACTTAATACAGTACCATCTGTTAACAGAGAGACTATAAAAATAAATGTTGATGACCATCAATATGTAATATAATAATATTTCAGCTCCTGACAGGGAATACCGACCTAGCAAATTAAATGCCATTGATTCCAGTGGAGTTTGCTCAGAGGCACGTCTGTTTAGGATTAGGGTCTGCATACTTCAACTAGGTGAGAGACCAGAATTCCTGAAACGCTATAGTCAAGGACAACATAATGGAGCATACTGAAATAAGACTAGTGAAAGCTTTTCCATTTTGGCTAGGGTTATACCACTGTTAATACAGGGTAGTCTTGTGTTCTGTTTCACCCTTGCTCTCTTTGTTAAAGCAGACAACAGTAACAGTCATTGACAGTTCTTACTGATTTCTTTTATGAGGATGATGTTTGCCTTGCATGGATGTTTTGCCCAAGGAGTAGTTTTTTGTTAAGAATCCTTAGTTACAAACTTTGGAAAATGTGGTTCATAATGCAAGTGCCAGCAGATAGTTAATTATAGGCAGAACAAGATGGAATTATCTTTAACACGATTGAGGTTTTTCTGGCCATAACATTTTCCCCTACAGTGTTGAGTTTGAAAATGGCAATGTATTCTCTGCATAGATACTGATGGAATGGCAGAGGTGACAAAAATCTGCATTCTGGTTTAGCAGTAGCTGAGGCAAAAAATTGTGCTCTGGTCTCTTTCCATACACACGCACAAACACAGAATATTGTTCATGTTAATCAGATATTCCCTTGCTGTTCCTTCACAGTACATTTTGTTTGATAATGTCTGCAAATTCACTGAAGTATATAAACCTAGTTTTCCTTTTTAATAGCTGTCTCTCCCTGAGCTCTTTGCCAGCCATTTTGTTTTATTGGGTCATCAGCAGTCTTGAAAGAGGCCCAAACAGCTGACAATTCGAGTCTGGTGAATAAAATGTGCCCGATTACTTTTACAATAGAGACAAGCAGCCAAAGCGTAGCTGATTAGTTCATATTAATATATCAGCTCCCAACTCCTTTTTTCTCATTGGTTGTTGGTTCACTTTTGTTACCTGTATCTTCAACCTTTTTACTCACTGGTCACCTACTTAGTTCCCTAACTTTTGCTTAGATTCATGGATGTTAAGACGTATACACTATATGAAAAAAACAGGCACAAATCAGATTTGATTTGATTTGATTTGATTTGTTCACTACTCCAGTGCCTAATATATGTACTACTCCAAAGCCTAATGCCAACTTGTCAGCAAACAAATCATTTTTTCAAGTAGCAGAAGTATCTCAAAATATCCAGACTTTTGACCCAAGATGTTAGAAAACGTATCAAACTATGAAGACAGCATCTATCATTATTAATCTGTAATATTGTTGGTATTTGGGGGTCATTTATACCTGTCTGTAGTAGAGTTGCCAGTCCCCAGATCCCAGCAGGGGTTCTCTGCTTTTCGGGGCTTCTGCCCTCCACTGGCCAGCTGGCCATTGGGGAAACTGCCCCCAAAAGTCAACATCTGGGTGTGGTGTCTCCAACATGATGATGTCACCTGGAAGTGACATCATCATGTCTGGGATATCATGTGTGATGCTGTGGTTTGAGGGCAAAACACTATGGTAAATTTGGTCTAAAACCATAGAATTTTGCCCTTAAAACAGTGTGTCACTGTGTCACATCACCAATATGATGCCATCACTTCCAGGTGATGTCATTGTGTCAGTGATGTCCCAGAATGCCCCCCCAATCCCCCTGCTGGTGCGGTGAGGGGACCTGGCAACCCTAGTCTGTAGTGAGGGAAACATTGTCCAGTAAAGACCATTATTTGCACCATCCTGTAGTTGTAACACTCCAGTGATTCTCTGGATCACTTTTCTTTTGCAAAAACTCAAAGGACATTTGTATTCTAATATAATGCATTGATTAGGACAAAAAGCATCCAATAGCAAGATCAGTTGACTTTTGAGGGGTGTTTTTTTTTTCTGGGAGAGGTAGATTACTGTACTTTGGAGGCATTGTCCTCTGCACATTAGTAAACAGTACCCTAAGAGGAAAAAGTTGTAGAGATGATTATCTAAAAAGGGAGGAATTCTTGTAATTCTTATAAGTTTATAATGAATCTTAAATGACCGCTTTGCTTTCCCTTCCATAGTCTTATTCCTTATTTTCTGGGCTCTTTCTTAATTAGTTTTATAGGAACTACTAGACTGCATGCAGTGGCTTTCTTTTTGCTTAACTTCACCTTCTGACTGACTGCTTAGAATAGTAGAAAGGCCCTGTACTGCCTTGAAGGATAGCAGGCAGGTTGCTTGCTTGAAGAGGCTGGACTTGTCTCTTTTTGTTACCACTGTCCTTAATGAAGAGCAAGCGGAATATTTCATTCAGTGATGCAGCTTGTTAAGTTGTCTGTTATGCTTTAAGCAATGGGATGTTATATTCTTTTGTAAGAGTTCTTGTTGCTAGAAAAGGTGAGATACTGGTGCACGAACCCAAGAAAAAGATAAGAATGTGTGACATAGGGTCTACCATGACGCTTTTATGGGATTCTTCGTAGCAACAGCAGCCGGTTTTGGAATCATATGACTATTGCATGGTACTGAATTAAATTGGATATCCCTTGCTTGTTTGTGTTTGGGTGTGAGGGCCTTTTGAGTCCAAGACCCATTGCAGTATTGGACCTCTGAAAGGCCTATACTTCTCCCCTGTAAGGGTTCACTAGCTTTTTTTTAGATGTTATGTTTGAGAAAGTGCCCCCACCTGCAGTCCTTCCTGACCTAAACCATGTAGAATGTTGTATATTCTAACTGTTTATTGTATTTCCCAGAAACTATAAGTAGCATTCCATTTTTTTTACAAGGAAATAAAGTGAAATAAGGATGTCTTCCTTTATTGAGTCAAACCATCTCATATGAGGTCTTCCTCTTTTTCCTGCGGCTTTCAACTTTTCCTAGCATTATTGTCTTTTCCAGTGACTCTTTTCTTCTCATAATGTGACCAAAGTGTGATAGCCTCAGTTTAGTCATTTTAGCTTCTAGATAGTTCAAGCCTGATAATCAAGAATAATCTATTTTAAATCTTGTATTATCTGGTTTTTATTATGACCCCTATGACCCACTAATAAGGTATAAAAAGCAAGAACACCTGTGAACACTTAATAATTAATGCATAGTTAGTTGTGTTATGAATAGGATTGCCACTTCTGGGTTGGGAAAATCCTGGAGATTTGGGTGTAGAGTCTAGGGAGGGTAGAATTGTGGTGGGGGGACAGACTTCAGAGGCATATAATGCCATAGAGTCCACCCTCCAAAGCAACCATTTTCTCCAGAGGAACTATTCTCTGTAGTCTGGAGATAACTGTAATTCTGGGAGATCTCCAAGCCCCGCCTGAAGTTTGGCAGCCCTAGTCAGGAGTCTGAGTTATGCTCTGACTTATGTTCTAAGAGTCTGACTTACGTTCCACCTACTCCAGAATTCTTTGCAGGAATTACAGTAACCAGCAGTAGGTACTCCAATAGAAATTGGTCACCAGTGGCTGCAATCTATTATCTGTCTACATGAACAAGTCTGTATAACTGTCATTCTTTCTATTTCATTGCTGTTCCATGTTAATACTACTGAATGAATGTATTTCCTTTGCAAACTGCTGTTGTTTAATGCAGGTAAATTACAGTTGTTTGGTTTATACCAGTTGCATTTCTCTCAGTCTAGAAACAAAATAAATGGCCAACACTTCAGCATTACGATTATTTGACAGCTCCACTGAGTTCTAGCTTGTTACTGTGTTTTGCTTTTGTAGTCCCTTAAATTCCATTGGGTGGGCTAAGAGTCTTCTACTTTGGGACAATAGTCATCCTAGCCACAGGGGGGAAATGAATCTGTTAATTACCATGTTTTAAACTGTGAATTTATTTCTTCGTTAATCCAAAATAGTTTTACACAGAAAAGCTTGTCAACAAAACAATAGTCTTTCAAATAAGAATTAAATTAAAAGAATACATATTATACGTATGTTCAAGTAGCAATGCTAATAAAAGAGAGAAAATAATTCTGACATGACAAGAAAAACTTTCCACAGAAGTATATTTTTCATTTGGCAAAAGCAGTAATTAAAATTAGTCATAGAAATCTACAGATAGTAGAGTTTAATATCATAGTTAATGATTTATTTTATGTTAATGACTTTCTGCTGAGGCATAAAAGACTGCTCATAATGGACTCTCCGTGCTGTATTCAGTTGCTAGGGATAATGGGATAATCTTGCCGAAAATTAAGCTTTTTTGAAGTAAATTACGCTGTTATTTTTCAAGTTAACTCTTCACAATTTATTGCAACACTAATCTTTCAAGACCTGCTTGTATCCTTAATGGAAATGTGTTTTAGAAACATCAGATTCCTTACTAATTAACCAGGTCAGTTAATTGCTTTGGAAATGTTTGATTTTATGTTTAGTTTTATATTCTGGAGATTAATATTCATGAAGTGGAAGTCTTAAATGTGGTGTTATATTCTGTGCTAGATGTTCTAGCAGATTGCTTAAGGGGAGAGTTGGGGAAAACAATGGTCTTCTTAGAAATTTCTAACTCACAACTGGCTGACCAGTAGTGAAACCTTTTAATTTTGCCCTGGGAAGTTTGCTTTAAAAAATCATTTGATAATTGGTTATAACTAACATTATATTTCACTAACAGATAATTTGCCTACTGAAGTTTGCATAATGTGCTAATCATGTCTAGTGGTTAATAAAGGCCTCCTATCTCACTCCCTTGATGGCTATAAAAGGCTATTATGTTTGTGGCAGCAGTTCAGGTACAGCTGCTGTGTGTTAATAATGCATCATTGTCCCACTAATAAACACAGGAAAGGTCAGCACCTCCAAGCACCTAAAACACCTATTTTCTTTCCAAAATATTTATTAACACCTTAAAAGCATATCTATTCATTTTTGTTAGTTGAACACGAGTTAATGACACTCCTAGAGTCTTCTGTTTCAGAGCTTTTGATACCCCAGTTGTACTGTGGATGGATTCATGTGTGATACAGCTAATCTTTTACTTCTGTGCTCCTTTCTGTTTGTTTGTTTAGCAATCTGTATCATGTGAATATTGGCCTATATCTGGTACAATTAACTTGTGATGCTGCTTGATGTGAGGGGTCAGTTTTGACTTGGTTGATTTAAGATCACAGGACAAAAGGATCCTTCTACAATACTTAGACTGTGGAAGCTTGTTGTAATCATGGCTAAAAATTGATAGAAACTAATTTGTGTATATGAAGACTGGTAGGGTGTGGATTGGATTCTTGCATCTGCAAATGCACTGCATTTTCTTTAGGCTTCAACTTTGTACTGTACATTATATGCCAGTAATCTATTTATCGCTAACATATTGCCTTTTGGCAGGGATTGCTGTGTTCATAAAGGCTTTATAAAATATATTTTCCCCAAACAAAGAGGATTCACATGGGATTTCCATTTTGCCAAGGAAACATGCAAATCAATAGGGCAGCACTTATCTGCATTGAAATTAGGTATGCTGTAATTTATGGACATAGCAATATTCCCCCCCCTTTTCCCATAGGCTAACATTCTGTAAAGTAACCCAAGTTATGTTTCCTTGGAGAGAAGCAACTGAACAAAATCTCATTTTCATATCATGTGCTATTGTATTATGTTTTCTGTTACTCATTTTGATACCTCTTGCATTTTCTACCCCCTCTCACTTGATTTGGAAACAAATGTTCAGAGAGCAGAGAAATTTAACATTGTTTCTATCATCAAGAGAAATGAGAAAAGCCTGCCTAACTAAAGGAGTTTTATTTGTACTATACAGGGCACACAACAGTTCATTTGTCATGCTTTAAATACATAATACAGACAATAAAATATGTACAGGCACAGTTGTGATATATGTAGTGTCTGGCCCCATTGCTATTGTTCATGGTCTCTACGGTTGTCATACATTGTTCTTTGCACATCATACCCTTACAGAAGAATTTGACACAATTTCTGGCTTTCAGTGCTACAGCGTTTTCATTACACAATATACATGAGTTTGACAGGGTGTGTTGAGGACAACTCTGGCAAGCAATTGATATTTTGAAGTGGCAAGCGTTTCAGCAGCTGCTTGCTTGTGAAAAAGGAATGATAAGATATACTGTATTGTTAGTTTCAGGCAAAGCATTAAGGTTTAAGCTCTGTAAAAATGTACACATTATTCGTCAGTGGTGAAGCAAGCCTTTTATGTTTTTTAGAGCTTAGCTGCCTGGCTGATGTGAACTAGAATGACATTGGTTTAATGGTCAGTAAATGAATAGGAGTACTTTGAATTTGAACTGCTGCCAATTTTGCACCAACAAAGAGTCTGACAAAAGAGAGATTTTATGTGAAATGCAAAGCACAAGAAATGTTTTCAGCAGGGGGAGGGGAGACAAGTAGGGAAAACTCCGAAAAGGAATAATTTTAAGGCAGTGTTTTAATAAATGATAGATATAATTTAACAGTTTCATATAACTCAATGGCTTTAGACCTGAGCTTCTCTGAATAATGTTCTACAAAACCTGTTGTGTGTCTCATTCGATCTTTAGAATATATGTATATGGAATTTATAGAATATGTTTTGCTAAATAGCCTACTGTGCCCTGAAGGGCTGTTGGCAGAACATTAGAGTTGTCCACTGCTGGAGTTTCCAGCTATCTCTCCCTCTCTGGTAGTGTGAAAATGTAGTTTAATCAGTTGTGGCACTTTCAGTGTGTAACGTTCATTAGCAAGGCAATTTGTCATGACTGCTAATAGTCAGGATGCATCTGCTCGCTTTCTCAGTCAGTGACTGTAGTAGGTAAGATAGCAGATATTTTCATTTTAGAAGTTAACTTTTACCAGATTGTAATCCATGGTGTCTCTCTGTGTGTATAGGTGGCAAATTAACAAGTAAATATGTACTTTCCCTGCTTTTTATGGATTTATTTCCATAAAGCATACTAAAGCTATTAAAGGAAAGCATTCTTTGGTTAGATATTAAATAGAAAGTGTGAGGTATGGGTGTGGTGTCATCTGCATTAATCTGAAATATTTTATGAGCATAATACTTAGAGATTCTCAAAATTTAAAATGCATTGGCTTGTGGTAGTTCTGTGATAATGGCTTTGTGTATGTAATCTAGTACCCAATACTTTCTTACTTAATTGGATTGTTTTGCTGGTTGTACATTAACTTACCAGGTTTGTTAGAGTGCTAGAAACGATTTTCTTTCTTTCTTGCATTTAACAATGTGATAAAAATATAATTAGAAAAACATTCTGTACCCTAAATAAACTATCTTGTAATCATTATTCTAAAAGTGAAAGGTTAACTTATTTCCTTTAGACTTTCCCCCTCATATAGAGATTACTGTCATGCAACACAGAAGTTCTATTAACATTATTTTAATAAAATTGATTTTTTAGACACTGAATCCAATCCTGATAAAATCTGTTCCTGCTGATAACAAAACTGTTACTGTTTAAGTTCTCATTTGGCAGTTAGTTTGTACGCTTCACTGAATGTTGTCAAAAAGGCTTTTCTTTTGAGTGACAGCCTTGTAGGAATGTGAATGGAGATTTTAATTGTATATCATGTGTGCATATCAGACCGAATGGATTCACTGAGTCTGCTTAGCGTTCTCTCTCATTCTCTCTCTTTCTCTCTGTCTCTCTCATTTTTGTGGGTCAGCTCTACCAAAGATACTTTTAAGCAAAATGTCAATTGGTTATATTTTAAACTCAGTTGCTTAGAATAACTTTCAGGTTGCATATTAGTAAAACATTCCATTATAAATATGAGCCTTCATTTCCCCTGTAGACAGAGAATACCACATGTAGTAGATCACTACGCTACTTACAAAGCTAGCTTAGAAATATAAAGCCCACAGAAACTTTAATTGAGGCCTACTGTCATTCAGTAACTGTGCTTTCAATGCACTGATCAGTATATCAGTAAAAGTAGATGGATTTAAGTAAACAGGAGAGTGCATTATCTTGAATGAGGGTTGAATTGGTCTAAATGCTATATAGCTGAATACACTTATCTGGGACTAAGTCTATTATGCACAGTGGGACTCTGTTCTGAATATATGTACATTGGTACATCAGAGTAGCTTCAGATGTTACAAATTGTGTTAGGAGCAGAAAGCAGAAATATTTTATGATCTTCTGGTAAAAATGTCTCCAGTTGTGGAGCTGTCACAAGCACCTTGCATGGGAAAAATGTAAAAGTTCTGGGTTTTTGTCTTCAAAACCATAGAGTTTGCCCAAAAACTAGAGTGTCACCTCTGACATCCCCAATGTGATTACGTCACTTACAGGTGATATCATCACGTCAGGGATGTTGCAGGGTGATGTGCCTGTTCAGGGGTGGGGCTTCCCCCACCTACCAGCTGGCCAGTGGCAAATTGGAGCCCCAGAAATTGAGGGAACACCACCCAGACCACGGTTCTGGCAACCCTAGTCAATGAGTACAGATCAATTGGGTCATGACATAAAGTTTATAAGCTCAGAGGGTGGAGTTGAATGGTCAAAAGGTGGAACCGACAGAAAATATTAATTCATCTAATGTACTCAGATCTACATCTCTTTCCATGTTTTCTGTCTGAGGTGACATCAGGAGAGGAAAAAAAGCATGAAAGGCAGTCATAGACAGCTGTAGTATTTAAAGAAACTGCTCTGAGGCACTGAAAAGCCTCTATAAAATGAAAGAAAAAACATTAGTTGCAGGCCCAGTGCTGCAGTGGTGTTAAAGGTATAATGCAGCAAATTCCATTGCCCTAAAAGGCAATAAAACAGTTAAAATTGGTGCCTGTTTATTCTAGGGTGGTTTCCATTACAGGAATGATCTTTGTCATCCTCAGTCAATCTCTCTTCTTCTCTTTAAGCAGACTGCTAGGAAATAAATTGTGTCCACATCCATGGCAAATCACATTTTGTTGCTTCTCCTGAATTGCAAACTACAAGTTGCCCCCTTGCATCAAAATCAGAATTCCAAGTCCAAGGCTTTGTCCTAATTGAGAATCTTTATGGCAAGGGAGCAAACTTGAAAAAGGATTGGGAAAAGGGGGGGCAGATAAAGGTAGAATGTCTAGTAGACAGGAAGAAAAGAAACCAGTAAAGGCGAGAGACTATGGGGGATTTCAAGAAAGGGAAAGGAGAGGGAGAGGAAACTTAAATGGCTGTTTGCCCTTGTGGGTTCCCTGCTTAAATATCTGATTCTCAATATGGCCTCCTCTGTGGATACTTAAATCCAGAAATTGGGAGCATGAACAGACACACCATATCTTCCTACAAGCCGGATAAAAGCCCCAGATTTGCAGAAAATACTGAAATCTGTGGAAAAAAATACATTGGGGTTAGACCTCCCAAATGATAGAAGTGTCTATCTCTTTAAGAAATGGATGCCATATGGGATCTCAGTGGTTACTGTGGCAACCACAATCATATTGCCAGCCTTCGAGCCTTACTTTCTGTCACTAAAAGGCAGAGGTGGGGCAAGGCCACCCCAGCTCCCCCCCTCCTGCCCTGGAGGAAGGACTTACTGGATCAGCAGCCACCAGGTGACTCACTACCATGAAAAATGCACAACCCACCTAGGCTCATCAGCAACCTCTGAGCAACGGGCCACGAGGGGTTCCGAGGTGCCTTGTGGGAGATTGTCAACAAGTCCTTCTTGGAGGGACAATTCCCTGGGGCGCTCAAGGAAGTGATGGTCCGTCCTCTCTTGAAAAAGCCATCTTTGGACCTGGCCGAACTGGCCAACTATTGGCCGGTGTCCAATTTGCCCTATTTGGGCAAACTTATTGAGAGGGTGGTGGTGTTACAGCGACAGGGCTTTCTGGATAATGCTTCTGTCCTCTATCCCTTCCAGTCTGGTTTTCACCTGGACCATGGGACGGAGATGGTGCTGGTCGCCTTGACTGATGACCTCTGTAGGCATCTAGATTGAGGAGATGTGGCAGCACTGTTGTAGTTAGAGCTATCAGCTGCGTTTGACACAGTCGACCACCAGTTGCTGGCCCTCCGCCCTTCAATGGTTTGCCTCTTTTCTCCAAGGTCGGGGACAAAGGGTGGTGATAGGGAATCGGCAGTCCTGAAGGCACCCTCTTGAGTGTGGGGTGCCTCAGGGCGGTGCTGTCCCCAATGTTCTTCAGCATCTACATGCACCCCCTTGCCCATATTGCCTGGAGTTGTGGGCTTGGGTGCCATCAATATGTGGATGACACCCAGTTCTATTTCATGTTGGGCGGCCAGTCGGACTTCACCCCAGATGACCTGCATTGGGTGTTACAGGCTGTAGCTAGTTGGCTCAGACTGAACTGGTTGAAACTAAACCCGGCAAAGACAGAGGTTCTGGGTCTGAGTTGGATCAGCTCGGGGTTGGGGCTCCCTCTCTCGACCTCTGACGGGGTACCTTTGGTGCCAGCGTCAGAGATTAGGAGTTTGGGTGTGCTCCTGGATTCCTCCTTAACGATGGAGGCCCAGGTGGGAGCCGCTGCCAAGTCAGCCTTTTACCATTTTTGGCTGGTTTGGCAGTTGGTCCCTTTCCTTGACTGTGATGACAGTGATCCATGCAACGGTCACCTCGAGACTAGACTACTGTAATGCTCTCTACATGGGGCTGCCTTTGTCACAAATTCGGAAGCTGCAGCTAGTGCAGAACGCTGCAGCCAGGCTGCTGATGGGCCCTCTAGGCGGGACCACATCCGACCTGTGCTGAAAGTGCTGCACTGGCTGCCAATGGCGTACTGGATTTGGTTCTTACCTTTAAAGCCCTATATGGCCAGGATCTGGCTTACCTAAGAGACTGCCTTCCCCCGCATGTTCCCCAAGGGGCACTACGGTTGGGGAGTCAAAACCTTCTGGTAATTCCAGGCCCCAGGAACATCAAACTTGCGATTACCAGGGCCAGGGCATTTTCGGTGGCAGCTCCTACCTGGTGGAATGAGCTCCTGGAGGAGATCTGGGCCCCGTGGGACCTTGGGCAGTTCTGCAGAGCCTGTAAGATGGAGCTCTTCCACCAGGCTTTTGTGTAGGAGCCGCCACCACCACTTTTTACCATTGTTATTTTCCACCATCGCTCCCCTACCACCATTGTGTGGGCTTTGTCGGGGTGCGAGACATCCCTGGATGAAGATGAAGATGGGATAGTTGAACCATGGGGTGGTATGTTGCTGGACTGAAATTAACAACTTTTCTTAGAAACCCATTTTTGAGAGCATTGACATTGAGAGCACCAACACTTCAGTATATTGTATTGTATTGTTTTATTCTGTTTTATCTGTGGCATTTATGCTTCTTTGTTAGCCGCCCTGAGCCTCAGGGGAGAACATAAGAACATAAGAGAAGCCAATGCTGAATCAGGCCAATGGCCCATCCAGTCCAACACTCTGTCACACAGCGGCCAAAAATATCAGGTGCCATCAGGAGGTCCAGCAGTGGGGCCAGGACACTAGAAGCCCTCCCACTGCTGCCCCCTCCAGCAACAAGAATAGAGTGCATCACCTGCCCCAGACTGACAGTTCCTATCTATACTTTGGGGCTAATAGCCACTGATGGACTTCTGCTCCATATGTTTATCTAATTCCCTCTTGAAACTGTCCATGCTTGTAGCTGCCACCACCTCCCGTGGCAGTGAATTCCATATGTTAATCAATCTTTGGGTGAAGAAGTATTTCCTTTTATCTGTTCTAACCTGACTGCTCAGCAATTTCATGGAGTGCCCACAAGTTCTTATATTGTGAGAAAGGGAGAAAAGTACTTCTTTCTCAACCTGCTCAATCCCATGCATAATCTTATAAACCTCGATCATGTCACCCCTCAGCTGTTGTTTCTCCAAGCTAAAGAGCCCCAAGCGTTTTAACCTTTCTTCATAGGGAAGGTGTTCCAACCCTTTTATCATTCTAGTTGCCCTTCTCTACACTTTTTCCAATGCTATAATATCCTTTTTTGAGATGTGGCGACCAGAACTGTACACAGTATTCCAAATGAGGTCACACCAATGATTTATACAGGGGCATTATGATACTGGCTGATTTGTTTTCAATTCCCTTCCTAATAATCCCCAGCATAGCATTGGCCTTCTTTATTGCAGTTACACACTGTCTAGACATTTTCATTGAGTTATCTACTACGACTCCAAGATCTCTCTCTTGGTCCGTCTCTGCCAGTTCAGACCCCATCAACGTATATTTATATTTAGGATTTTTGGCTCCAGTGTGCATCACTTTGCACTTGGCCACACTGAACCCCATTTGCCACGTTGACGCCCACTCACCCATCCTCGACAGATCCCTTTGGACTGCCTCACAATCCTCCCTGGTTTTCATCACCCTGAACAACTTCGTGTCATCTGCAAATTTAGCCACTTCACTGCCTACTCCCAATTCCAAATTGTTAATAAACAAGTTAAAAAGCATTGGACCAAGTACTGATCCCTGTGGTACCCCACTGCTTACCATCCTCCACTGAGAAAGTTTCCCATTTATACTCACTCTCTGTTTCCTATTTATAAGCCAGTTTTTGATCCACAAGAGGACTTGTCCTTTTATCCTATGACTATTGAGCTTACTTAGGAGCCTTTGATGAGGAACTGTACCAAAAGCTTTCTGGAAGTCAAGATAAATAATATCTATTGGGTCCCTCTTGTCCACATGTTTGTTCACTCCCTCAAAAAACACTAACAGGTTAGTGAGACAAGATCTTCCCTTACAGAACCCATGCTGAGTCTGCCTCAATAGTTTTTGTTCATCAATGTGCCTACTAATTCTTTCCTTAATAACATTTTCCACCAAGTTACCCGGAGGGCAGTATATAAATCCAAAAATAAATAAATAAATAATCTCAGTACTATTTGACAGCAGCAACTGTATGAAAGTCAATGTGGTTTAGTGGTAAGAGTATCAGACTAAAATCTGGGAGACCAAGGTTTAAATTCCCCCTCTCTCAAAAAATGACCTTGGGCCAGTCACCTCACAGAGTTTTATGAGGATAAAATGGAGGAGAGGAGAACAATATAACTGCTTCAGTTCCCTACTGGGGAGAAAGGAAGATGAAAACTAGAGGGCAGGAAAGATTGGTGGGTATGGAGGAAGCAGGGAAATGTAGGAGGACATGTGGACAGCCTGGAGGAGAGAAAGAGACATTAGTGTAGAGAGGGGGACAGAGGGGAAAATGAACTATTCCCCACAAGTTCCTTGTGTCTTATATTTAATGTTTTCTCATTCATTCATAGGTTACCTTAGACATTTGCGATCATCATGGTTTTGGGTAACTTTTTAGAAACTGTCCTTATGAAGCTTTGCTAATGTAGAAGTCTGCTTTACCTGTTCTGAAGAGGTGGAGTACAATTTTTAAAAATCTGGCAAATGGTTATAATCAACATTACCTACAGTAATTTTAGGAATCCTCTATTTTCTTAACATGTGCAGTCAGATTATGGTACCCCCTCATAATGCTGTAAGAACTGAACAACACCCTTGCAACTCTTTCTACATCTTAAATATGCTGTTTGTATGAGACCACTCTTGGCTGTCAGGAGCTGTTCCTCAGTTCATTCCCATACTGTACTTTTATCAGCATGTATTTTAAATTGAATCCAGTGCCAATAAATGGTTTCTTCTCTTCAGTTTTAAATTTTTCATATGTTCCAGTATTTATAATGGCTGTAAATGGTATGTGTATGTGTTTAGAATTATATCAGTAATGAAATGAAACCATTTTCATGTTAAAAGAAAAACAAGAGTGTGTTCAATACTGCATGTACCCTTTGTATGTTTTCAATCTACATCTCTAAATTAGATATCACTTCTGTAATGTTTTTCCAACTGTTGTACTCTAAAATTGCCTTTTGTGTGCAGGGTAACGATGAATGAGTCACTCCAAAGTGATGGTTGTGCAGTCACATTTAAAATGTTAAACACTTTTTTGTTTAGATTCGAACTCTGTTGCTGAGAGACAGACTATTCAGAAATACATTTGAATGTAGTAACAATTGCACAGTTTACGTTTAATATTATCCTGATACCCATATCTAGGCCTTTTTTTCACCATTGCTGGGTTTTTTAGAAAAAAATTACAGTGGTGGTATTTCTTGATGTCATACACTTCATTCAGTTGGCATTACTCATCCGTGGCAAATGACTGGCTCAAGGTCACCCAGCAAACATCATTGTAGAGTGAGGATTTGAACTGCATCTTCCAGATGTTAGTCCAACTGCCTAACCACTACATTGCTGAATATCCCAGTTGTCCTTGGTTTTCACACAGATATTAGTGTAGTTGAGCCCTAGGTCGTGGTCAGATGACAGGCTTAGTGTGTTCTGGCAGCACTTCTGATTTATCCCGGTTTCTTTGTAATGGTGAGTTTTGATCAGACATCCCCCCCAACCTGCCTCAACACGTGTTCACCCTGTGGTTGATTGATCAGACATGGCAGCCATGGAGTGGGGCAGTAGGGCAGCTGTTAAAAATTATTTCTCTTTTTGTACACGCACATAATGCTTATTAGAAGCAGCGCTTCAAACTCCTGGCAGGATGGCGGCAGCTGTTGGCCAATGGGGTTGCTAGAGGAGCTGCTGGGATATGTAGTGCAGTGTGGGAGAAGTATTTTTGAAACTGTGCTTTTGAAAAAAATCAGCATTTCAAATATTCCAAAGCTGGGGGGAGAGAATAGAGAATAGAGAAGACTCATCCTGTGTCCTGTGTGCTGCTGGTGTTTTTATTTAAAAGCTTGGAGTGAAGCTGAAGTCCCAGCCAGGCATCATTCTCAGCCTGCCTTCCTCCCTTCCTTTCTGAAAGAACTCATCTTTTCAATTAACCCCTTCCCCACCCTATGTGCCACAAAGCACAGAAAAAAAGCTGAAATACACAAGTGTCTTTGGATACCAGAAAGTAAATTCACATAGTTCACCCCAACCTGTAAATTCAACCTACAGTTAGCCCCTAGTTATGTTTGCTTTTAGTGGATTAGGGGTATATAGAATGCATGACACCCCCCCCCGACTTATACTTGCAGCAGAGGCTTTGCTGCCAACAGACAACTTATCTATTAAAAGGTTTTGCTGGGATTTATCAGTACAAACTTCAGAAAGAAGTTTTGTTTGAAATTTCCAAACTGTTTGAATCTTCTGCAACTTCTAAATTACTTGAATCTACCTGAAATCTCTGTATTATTTGAAATGTTACATCTTTATTCAGTTTTGAAAAGTTTCTTTAGACATAAACATTGTCATGTTGTACATAATATATATGTTGACAGACATAATTTTCTCTTTAAAAGTCTATAAACCGGCAGTGGATAACATGGGCAGTATGTCAAGAATGTAGGGATGCTCAGTAAATTTGTTTTCCCCAAAAGGAAAAAGAAGATGAGTAGGAAGGAGGAAAACTAATTTAAAAAATCTATCTGATACTTGTACATTCTTTTTTTAAATGGCTTAAAAATGTTGTACAATATTGTTCATAGTGTTGCTGAGTTTGAAGACTGATCACGTGAATCAATATAACAGTCAATTTATGTGGTTCAAATATCAGTGACTGATCAGCATGAGGCTAAAGCTCACAAGCAGTACTAATCTTAAAAATGCTAATTAAAAATAATTGTTTCCAGCCTACAATTTATTATTATTTATTATATTACATTTATGAATTGCCCAGTCCCTACTATAGTAGGGCTCTGGGCGATATACAACATGGTAAAAAAAAAGAAATTTGCAGAGTCTGAGTAACTATAGTTAGGTGTTGACATATCAGTGATTGACATCAAGTATTCAGGCCTAGAGACCAATGTACTTGAGCCTTCACTTGCAGCTTCTGGATGATGGAGAAATGGCTGAAGGGCTCAGTTCTTGCTGTGTCCCTAGGCACTGTGTGACCCTATACCTTTTGCATGCCTAAACCTTCAAGAAAGCTGCACAATGAATGCTGTATATGTTATATGTTAGGAACCATAGGTCAGGAAAGATTTTCTTGGAGAAGAAATCTATATATTTGTGTTGTGCTCATCATCAGTTTAAAACAGTGATACTTGTGGCTTGGGAGCCACATATGGCTCTTTAACATGCCACCCCAGGCTCTTAAGGGTACCATTCCCCGATACCCACCCTCATGTTTCAGGAAACTGGGCCAGGCCATTGTTTGGTAAGGCCTGTAGTTGATAGGTAGTTTATACCTTGAAACAGCTACCACCAGAGGGACTGGAGGATGGATAAACTGCAAGGCTTCCTGAGCTGCATGCCTTGTGCCATGGATTAAAGCAGGGCCCATCTTCTCCAACATCCCCTGTCATTCTCTGGTTATATACATTTAATACTAATAGTTATATTTTATGTATGTATGTTATGTGGGATGGTGCGCAGCGCATGCAGTAGTCACATGGGTCTTTTGGTAATTGAAAATGTAGCTTTCCACAAAGTGCAGAATGAGTACCGCTGAAAATTTTAAATTTTACTATTATTTTATATTTATTTCAGACATTTATTTGCTGCTTCTTCAGAAATCTGCTCAAGGTGGCTCACAAAACAGCACATGATAAAATGATAAAAACATAATATCATTAAAATGTATTACTATTAAACCCCCAGAAAAATAAAAGCATATAAAATACTTCTATATCTTTTTCTTTTCCTTATTTATGTCATAATTTTTGTCCAATGTTATTCCCTAGCAGTAGGTGCCATTAGGCTGTGCAGTAATGTTAAGCACTGACTGGTGGTTCTTATTAGAGCACAATAGCACAGTACTTCATATGTTGGAAGTATCACTATTCAGTAAATGTTGATGAATTAATAGGAGGGTATTTTTTAAAAAAAATAGTAGTTGTGCTATTTAATTTGGAGTTAATACTTTCCCAACAAATGTGCTGTCATGTAACTGAGCAAATGCACAGAAATGCCATTAACTTGCTTAGACTTCAAGGCAGTGATGTATGTGACAATGTGAATTGTCTTTTCATATACCACAAACTACCTCATTTGCCAAATATGGCTCTAGTCCTTTGTCTGTATCAATTGATAATGGCATCTTTTATTCATCGTGTATGATTTTGTTTGTAACCATTAATATTATGCCCAGTAATGACCCAGTAGAGGAAACTGCAGACTAATGCACACTCTTGATTATATGTTGTTTTGTAAGGCCTTGGATTTACACCCTTGTAATCAATAGGCACAGGATCATGACATCTGGATTGTAGAACCAGTGCTGTAGAGTATAAATTTATGTTTAAAATATTGTTGTTAAGATCAGTATTCATCAGTGTTCATTTCAACAACAACACATTTTTTTCTTTCCTTCTTTGACCTTCTGAAAAAAAGAAACAAAATTTATTAATATAATTGACATTTCTTGTCAAAAACTGTGTTTGTTTCTTTGATAATAAAAGTTTCATTCCCTTGATTAAATTTATGTTTATATTTGACGCTTTCTTGGGTACATAAATCCACATGACAGTTAGAGTCCACACACTCTCAGTACCTAGTGCCAAGTTGAGTTGAATTTGGACACATCACATAAATAAAAGTGGTTTTATGTTTCACCTTCATCTGGTAGGTAAGCACTCCACCTTTTCTTGTGAAACATAATCGCTTTTGACATGGCAAAATTAGATCCTGGCTATTTATTATCTGCTGAAATCAAAAACCATAACTGTAAAACCATGTGGCAAGTCCATTGGAGCAGCTTGCATGCAGAGTGCAGAAGAGACTATACAATTTTTAGCTCAAGGTGATTTTCTCTAACACCCAGAGCATTTTAATTAATTACCCTGAAAGATTGAGTAAATTATTATTTGAATATTTTATGGCATTTCATGTTAACATTTCAAGGACAAAGTGCTTTACTTCGCTTTTCAACAATGTTTCATCTGTCAGAATATATCTTCTGAATTTATGTAGTATACTATGCTGTAAAGGATAGTCAGTTCTTGAGCACTATGAATTATTATTAGGAGCCAAATTATATTTGATGTACTAGAATAGGAATTAATATTTATGGATGCATTGTTTGGGCCAGAAAATTAACTGCAGCACAACCCTTGTCTGTTCGTGTGGTTCAGATTGCATTTGTCTTTGCCCCCCCAGCCGGAATAATGAGACAGACAACAGTGTGGTATTAAACAAGGGCCACTTTATTAACTATTTATCAGAACACTGCAGCAATGGACAACTAAGCAAGCATGGAACAGGCAAGGCAGGTGTCACTCCTCTGACCAACCCCCTTGCCCTTAAAGGGCGGGTCACCCAGCTCCAGCCGTGAGCCATTTACTCTCTGGCTCGTGACCAGCAGCCCAGCAACTGGTTGCCTTCTAGGAGCGCCTACCCCTGAAGCCTTTCAACTTGCAGGGAGGAGCCTGCCATAAAGGTTCCCAGTGGAGGTGATCACCATTCCCCACCCTGGACCTTTAAATCCGAAGGCAGTTCCTGATGACCCCCTGTTCCCTAACGGGATATGCCGTGAGGTGCTCACCAGTTCCATTTTTTGCTTGCACAAACCTGCCACAGCCAAGGTCAAGCCTCTGCTATGGCCTTTGCTCCCCATTCAGAATCATAATGCCACCTAATCCCTTGCTGCAAGTCCTGCAAAATTATCCCATTGCCCTTGACAGACAAATGCACCCCATCAACCTATACAGGTCTAGACCCAGACCCGTATGGCGAGGTGCAGCAAAAACTACCCTAAACCACCCTCTACAAACTTCCTCAGTTGGTGGTTAGGCTTTACGCCTAGCAGGGGTCTCCCAAAATTGTGCCATACCTGGCGGGGCAAAAGTAGCCAACCTGAAGAACTACACACTGGGCCATCTTGCTCTTATCATCACAAGGACTGCCGCAGCATGTAACACAAGGGCCCTGATGGCCTGACTATCAGCACACCGGGCCACCTTGCTCTTATCATCACAAGATCTGCCTCAGCGTGTAACACAAGGGCCTTGATGGCCTGACTATCAGCCCACCGGGCCACCTTGCTCTTATCATCACAAGGTCTGCCTCAGCGTGTAACACCAGGGCCTTGATGGCCTGACTATCAGCACACCGGGCCACCTTGCTCTTATCATCACAAGATCTGCCTCAGCGTGTAACACAAGGGCCTTGATGGCCTGACTATCAGCACACCGGGCCACCTTGCTCTTATCATCACAAGGTCTGCCTCAGCGTGTAACACCAGGGCCTTGATGGCCTGACTATCAACACACCGGGCCACCTTGCTCTTATCATCACAAGGTCTGCCTCAGCGTGTAACACCAGGGCCTTGATGGCCTGACTATCAGCACACCGGGCCACCTTGCTCTTATCATCACAAGGTCTGCCTGATGATCTGCACACTGGACCACCTTGCTCATATCATCACAAGATCGGCCTCAGCATGTAACACAGGGGCCTTTATGACCTGACTATCCGCACACCGGGCCACCATGCTCTTATCATCACAAGGTGTGCCTCCGTTTGTAACACAAGGCCTTAATGGCCAGATGAGGGCCTTATCAACCAGCTATCAGCACACCATGCTGTTTTGGTGTCATCACCACCAGATCCACATCAGCCTGCAACATGAGGGCCTTGCTGGTCAGCTATTGGCACGCTGGGCCATCTTGCTCCTATCATCGCCATGGCTACCTCAGCTTGTAACACAAGGCCTTGATGGCCTGACTATCAGCCCACCGCAAGGCCTTGCCATGCTGTGGCCGCAAACGGTGACTCATCATCTCACCCCCCCCGGCCTGCAGCACCTGAAAGAAGAACCACATTAATAACATTAAATTTTCAATCCCGCAGGACCAGTGCTAGACCAGATATATCCTTACACGACTTCACAACTAGTTCCCTGATTGCTGTGCCCGAAGGCTTACCAGCCCTCATGTAAGCTCCCCAGGTGGAAGGGGCGAGAGCATCTGACCAGGGAACTGGCCAGCCTCTGGAGGACCAGCAAAGGCAGATGTAACCTGCCACTTGCCTTCGACCATAAAGTCCTCCCACCAAAATACCCAATCGTATGAATTCAAAATTTTTCCATACGAACTCATCTCTTATCCCCTGAGGACCCTAGTTCTATAGTATGTTAGGCTCAAGCCCTTCAGGGACTCAATAATCTTATAACAAATGCCTGGCTGGGCACCAAAAATTTGCATGCACAGATGAGGCAGCCAACCAGCTGCTGCAGCTCCAGCAAAGTAATCTTCTTCACCCTGGCTGTGTCAATTAAATGTCTGGTCAGTAAAATTCACACTGCCCTGCATCTTTCCTTCTTACCCATAGGCAGTCATCAAAATAATGGGCAGCTCTGCATAGTCCTGCCCTGCAGCGCAAGGTCCATTCCAAAAAGGAACTGAACCTCTCGAATGCCGCACATGACACCGAGCATCCCAGGGGAAAGGTCCTATCCATGTGGAATTTGCCCTCTAAAGCACCACCCAGAAGCACAAAATGTGGTCGGTAGACAGGGTGGTAGAAGGCTGACTTGATGTCCCATTTTGGGGCAGCAGTGGGAGGGCTTCTAATGTCCTGGCCCCACTGCTGGACCTCCTGATGGCACCTGGTATTTTTGGCTACTGTGTGACAGAGTGTTGGACTAGATGGGCCATTGGCCTGATTCAGCATTGGCTTCTCTTATGTTCTTATGTAATTCTATTAAAATATTTATTTTGATTCTTTAAATAAAGATATGTGTTAAAAGTTTTTCTTTTGAAAGCCATTCCCTTACCCCAACTCCCACTTTCTTTTATTCATCAACCCTGGAAATGTCTGCTCTGTAGCCCTTGGTCTGCACCAGCCTTTAATGTATTGGAGAAGGAAGTAGTCAATAAGAAATGTCTCTAGTTTGTATTTAATACTGAAGCTTTTGGGAGGAAAGTTCAGAGACAGAAAACCAAGAAATTCATTTTAAAAATATATATTTAATGTGAATATCTTTGCATGCTTTATTAACATACATAGTTATATGATCTAAACTTATATAGTATGTAGGTAGCTTTTTTGTCTCACTATAACCTGTGTGGTATCAGACTACAGGGATGTATATGCTCCTTGTGGGAAAATCTGCTTTATGCTGTCTACTCTGTACTACAGCTTGTTTAATAATAATAATTGTTATTGTATGGGATTGTGTGTAGAATAACCAAGAGAGCCTAAGATTGTCTGGCTGTCAGAAGTTCTAGCTCTTTTAGCATTATGCATCACTAGGTGGTGAGCTAGACTTGTTTTTAAGGCAAGAGACATTTCAGAGGTGGTTTGCCATTGCCTGCCTCTGTGTCACAACTCTGGAAGGTTCACCCTTCCAAATACTAGCCAAGGCCAGCCCTGCTTAGCTTCAATATCTGACGGGATCAGGCTAGCCTATCTTATTTAAAATAAATATGAATCTGAGCTTCCACTTTAACAGGCATATATCAAGCTGAAGTTCAGGGTAGCTACCTCAAAGAATGAGTCCCCTTCTTCCTATAAGAACTGGGATTACAGCACCCATGGGTCTGCATGGCACATCCAAGGGGAGGCTGTGTGAGACAACTTCTCATATGTAGTCTCTTGATTCTAGTAACTACTCATCACACTGTAAGTCTCTGTTATGAATGTGCAAACATTTCCCCAGTGAGAGCCCCCTTTCTCTTTGCATTAGGAATCTCAAACTGAGATTGTATGAAAGGTATGCATACAGGTGACTAGGGCTGCTAGACGCATGTCTGACAGGTGCAGGGGCCTTTCCTTTCCATGCCACAGTATGGTAAACTGGCTATGGTGCAGAAAAGAAGCTTTATCAGTGTGTTTCTCCAGGCACCTAGATAAGGCTATTGACCATAGCAGTCTTGTACCAGGAGAAGAGTGGGGTTTTGAGCATGCAGAACCTCTGCACACTGTTCTGCACACACTGGACATAATTGCAAAGTGCATTGTTTGAAATTTCTCTATTGCCCCATGTAAAGATGATTTCTGTGTAGAAAGTTAAGAACATTTTATTGAAATCCATTCTGTTCTGGTTTTTGTCTTTTCTTGTGAAAGAGAAAAATAAATCTCAAGGTACAGTGCTGACTCTTATTTGGTGAGCCTTGTTAAAGGTGGAAAGGACATGCAATATCTAAGCTGTTAACTGAACTTTCTAATCAATAATAACAAGCTGTACTCAACAGATATAATATGTCTTTTGCTATAAAGACACTGCAACCTTCTTCTGACTTCAGCCTAGCATCAGCAGATTAGATTAAATTCCCATTTGCTGTGTTATATTAATATTTTTAATCCAAGAAATAAATGTGTCAGTTTCTATGGCTACACTATAATGGGCACAGCCATAAGAAAGTGTCTCCAGGTTGCATAAAAGACTTAATGTGCAGACTGAATAGGAACACATTATTTATTACCAACTATTGAGCTAAGAATTTAGTGATCTCATTTTTTCAGATTTAATTTGAACCAAACTAATTTGTTTGCCTAATAATATTGAGTAATGATTGTGAGAGACAGACAGACAGGCAGACAGACAGAGAGGCATTCTCTAAGTAAAAAAGCATCTTTAGATCTTATCCATTGATGCTGCATTAAAGTGTCACTGTCACATCATAGATCATGATGGGTAGCTGTGTGAGTCTGTCTGTAGCAGCAGAAAAGAGTAAGAGTGCAGTAGCACCTCAAAGACTAACAACATTTGTGGTAGGGTATGCATGTACTTGTTGTCGCTTGTGTACTCAAACAGTCCTTCTGGATCCTGGCCAATGTTGTATCACTATTTTTTTTTTGGTAAATACAATTTATTATTGGATATATCACATGTTCAAACATTTTCAACCAACCTACATACCCGTTTTTCTAATTCCCCCTTCTCCCCCCCCAAACAGGACTTCCCGCACCGCTCCAACCCCATTAATATCTCTCTTATTCTATTACAATTATTTCTAAACTTATTTTCTCTAGCAAACGGTAACAATTCAAAAATCTAATTCTATTTCATTTTCCACTTAATAACTATCAAAACAGATCAAACCACGTTTAATGTCCCAGTTCTTCAACAAGTATTTTTGAAAGTCTTTCCAGTCTTCAAAAAAGGTTTCATCTTCTTCGTTGTTTAATTTTCTTGTTAATTTGTCCATTTCTGCTAAAAACAACGTCTTTTTAATCCATTCCCATGTCTCAGGTACTTTATCTTGTTTCCAACATTGAGCAAAAGTCAGTCTTGCTGCTGTAGTCAAGTACCATAGTAGTGTTCTCTTGGCTACATTTATTTCTTCCATTTTAAGACCTAACAATAACATCTGTGGGTCCCAGCCAATGATTCACCAGTCTTCTTTTACCTGGTGAATTTAGTCCATTTACGTTCCAAGATAAAAATTTGTAATCCATAATGACGTTGAATTAAATATCTTTAAAATCGTCCAAATTGCTCGCTTTAAATCTATATAAGTCTCCTTCGGTTTTAAGAGTTGATCTCACCGAGTTGTACATAAATGTAAGTCCATATGGAATCTCCCATCTGAACCTGATATTCATTTCTTTTAACCTGTCTGTCAATTTCTTGAATTTCTTTCTGTCTTGTAGAATCGATCTCGGAATTTCTCTCAAAATTATTATTTTCTTTCCATTAATTTCCAACGGTTGTGTAAATTGTTTCTTGAAAACGTCTTCCTTCATCTTTGTTGTCACAAATTGAACAATTACATCTCTGGGTAATTGCTTTCTTTTGGCATACGCTGAGTTTACTCTGTAAATCAAGTCAAAGTCTGCATCCAAATCTCCTTCGTCTTCCCCTATGTAAGTTGTCAATGTCTTAATTACTAGAGCCCGTAAATCTTGATCCTCCTCCTCTTCTATCCCTCTCAATCTCAAATGATTCTGAGTAGCCCTATAATCCATTATGGTCTCCAGCCTTGTATTTTCTGACAGGGTTTTTTAACCCTTTGTTCCATATCTTCAGATTTTGTCACCAGACTTTTGACTTCCTTTTTGAGTTCTTCTGTATCTTTCTTAATCCCTGACACTTCTGCAAGTACCAGTTCCTTCAATTCTTCCATATTTTTTTCTGTACTTGAATTTGCACTTGCTCTATTTGCTCCAATTGTTGTTGCAACTGTGATTCTATTTGTTTTCCAAGATTCTCAGTCATCCGTTTTTCCATCGCCTCCATAGCTGCTTGCCACTCTTTTTTTTCCTTTGCAGTCATTCTTGGGCTGGGTGATGAAGCAGCTCTAGGTCTTGTTCGCAAATCCGTCTTGGAGGCCACTTCAATATTAGTTAGTCCTTATATTAGCCGTCTTCAAGCCAAATCGCCAACTTTAAAACTTGTTTAAACACTTTTTCGGCCTGAAAATAACGTTTTAAATTTTAGTCCTCCCCAAAATGTCGGGCGCAATTTCTCTATGATTTTCCGGCTAGAGTAGGCTCCTTCCGAACTTCCTGTTCTCCTGTCCGTCTCTATAATCCAACTTCCGGTAAAGGTGGTGTCACATAATAAAATGTCCATCCGCTTCAAACACAACAGCCTCTGAAAACCTCCACTCTAGCCCACTTCCTGTATCACAGAGTCACAGTTAGTTTCGTTTCTACTACGTAACGTTTAGACTTGGCTGACCACAGGAATGCAAAACAAAGTCTCTTTTCAGCCTTTTTCTCTAACGGAAAGCTTTCTTTTTACTTTTAATTCAAGCGGAATAGTTCCTTAAGGGTTTCAACGCTTATCCGTACGTTTATCACAGTCTTCTTTGAACCGGTAAGCGCTTAATCGTATATTTGTTACCTTGCTTGTAGTTTCGGGGTTTCGCGGTGCTTCTTCTGTAAACGATGTTAATCAGATGATGAAGAGATCGGTAGATGGCGAATTTATGCTGAATTCTCAGCCCGGCTGGCATCTGTAGAGTTGATTTGCAACTGCCCTCTTCACGGAGGGAGATCAAAGTGTAAACAAGCTTCCTCCGAAGCTTATCCACACCGATCTCAACCCCCCCTCAGGCTTCGCTGCTTGCTTGCCACTCCCCCGCCTGGAGAGTGCTGCGCTGGGCCAAATAGAGCCCAAACTGTCGTCAGATGCCGCAGTACACTCTGCACAACTCGCAAAGTGTGTCAATTCGCCATTTTCCCCGACCGGAAGTCCCAATGTTGTATCACTATTGATCATTATGTAGTATGTAGAATGGAATGTAGTATGTAGAATGGAATGTAGTATGTAGAATGGAATGCCGAAATCTGTAATAAATGTAACTTGTCAGCAATTATATTGCATTGTGGAAACAATTCAGGTTATATTTCTGACTGCAGCGTGTACATTTGTAATTTGGCCTTTCCAAAATAATTGATGACAGAGAAAACCGTTATTGTAAAATACGATTTTGCACTTCCTGCTTGGCCTGATATTACTTTTGATCTAGGTCTACTAATAATAACAGTGGTAGACTTCAGTGCTGCCAGGAGCTGATGTTTCCAGAGTTTCGTGTCAATAAAACTGTTTTAAAACATTGTAGGGAGTCTGAGTGAAGACAAGAGAGACTTAGCAGAACATATTAGTGGTTTTAACAGAAGCCTCCCAATCTAGTTAAGCCTTAAAATTTATGTTGTGGAAAATCCCTTTTCTAGTAAGTCAAAATAACCTTTGTGACAACTTTTATAAATATAAAACGCTAAAAAAGGTGACAGTTATTTACAGAACATAGCTCATCTAGAGTGTGAACATAAAGTTATAACCTATGAACTGGTTACAGTCCATAGAATAGTATGCCCATGAAGTACCATAGACTTGGGAAAATGCAGAATTCAATGTCTTTGCCACCTCATAAGTGACTAAAGTTTATGGGCCCTTTGTGGGCATTTGCCATTATCAACACTACAGTAGTCTTTTGCTTTTAGGTACTCTTGTGGATTAAATACATCTTGTTAAAACAACTGGCTGCCTGTTACATTGCTGAGAAAATGTAACTCATACCATTTTTGTGCTGCTGATGAAAATATGAAAGAAAATGAAATAACTCTAGAGTGAAAGGTAGATTTAAAAATCTTGTGCAGTGAAATGTATGCAGAAATAGTAATCACTTATGACTTCATTCTTCCTTAGTTTATTAATCCATATGACTATGTTGTGCTGGCGCCACTTGGTATATTTATTTTGACCGCATTTTATGTGATCTTTTTCACTGTCCGAGGAGAAAGGCACTTGTCATATGATTTTTAATATATATATATATATATATATATATATATATATATATATATATATATATATACATACATATGCCATCAAGTAACTTGAGGTTGTATATGTAGGTGTTCCCAGGTTCTGACCAGACCCTGACTTTATATGTGCAAAGAGTGCCTTTCTGTGGGCTCTGGACTGGACCTGTGTGATAGAAACTAGGTTCAAATATACTCAGATATTTATCTCATTTGGTGAAGTATGCATGCACACAAAAACTTATGCCCAGAATTAAACTTCATTGATCTTAAAGGTGCCACTGGACTCAAACTCTGGTGATTGGTAGTACATCACCAATCCTAGCCTGCACTTCACAAGATTCCTTATGAGGGCAAGCACATTATTAATGTGGTATTAATAATGCAGTTATGATGATTCATGATATTATTTATGTATGTACAGTATCTGAATTTGTGTCTATAAACAATGCATCTGATATACCTTTAAATGCTGCTGTCATTTAAACTTAATTGCATATAATGTGCATATAATATGTGTGTGTATTAGTCAAAGATTGCCCAGCATTTTAATTTGCTTTAATGAATCCAGATAAGGTTACAGTACAAGATGCTAGATATGTATTCATATTGGCCCACAGAGGTGCTTCTCACACCTGTTCTGTGGCTGTTCTCCAGAAATGTATTTCTGGGTTTGGGCAGGATCCCAAGCTTCCTGCTTCTGTGCTTCTCCATCTGCTCCAGTAGTCCATGACCAGTGACTGTGTTTCTCCATTAATATGAAAGCAGTACTTCTTGTCACTGGCAATCTACATTTTTTTTTCTTATCTGTCCTATAAAACAGTATTATTTCAAATGTGTAGAATTAACTGAGGGCAGAATGTTTTACAGGACATAGCAGTAAGAATTAAATTATTTCAATCCATTTTCGAAAAGAAGTTTCCACAGCTTTAGAACATGACATTAAGAAGTTTTTTTCTTATGGAGCAGTGAGAATTTTAACACAGAAGCACAGACTGAAATCTAGTAAGAGGAAAACCCTAAACTTTATTGACTCAGGAAGCTTGTATTTATAGAGATTCTTTTACAAACAACTGTTCCTCTTATGTATAACATGCTTTTATTGACGAATAGGATGATACTCCCCCTCCCAAGTTATTGGTTTAATTGGCTCTATATTTTAAAACATTCAATCATAAAAGATCAGAATATCTATAAAATAAAAGCATCAACTGCATACAAGATATACATTCTCTGGGGCTTATGCACCATTTGGCAAAGAATCAGTAACCTTAACATTAGCTGGTTTTTGCTTTTACCTGTACTCTCTACCATGTAATTTTTGGAATTTATTTGTAGAACTACCCCCCCACACACACACACCAACTTTAAAGGCTTACAGGAGAACTGTAACAAGACATTAATACAGTTACCATTCCTACCCATATATTGAGCTGTCAGAATTTCTTCCTCTGTTATACAAATTCTACTTGTAGTTTAATTTGGAAAATGGTGCTTATTTGGATCTCAGATTAAGGACAGGATTGCTGTTGTGCAAGTATTATGCTTGTTTATGTCTCCAATGAGCCAAGAACAAATTGAAAATACAAGTATTTTATCTGCTAAATCTAGTTTAATCTCGTCCTCCAAAATCAGTGCAGTCTACAATGATAAATGTGGGGCAACTCTGTTTTTTCTTGGTATGTGGTCCTATAATCTAGGAACAATTCAGGTCATCTTGTAATAATTTCATTTAAGCAGACATATTTTTTTATTTTTACTTCCTTAGGTTTGTAATTCATCCCATTAAAATGGGATAAATAAGGATACACTTGGAACCTCTCATTATACTGGAGAGGAGTCCTGGGCCTTTCAGTTTGGAGAAAGGACAAAAATGGGTGTGATAGAGACATAAATTATGCATATGGTGGGGAAAAGTGAATAAAGAGAATTTATCCCTGTCCCATACGACTAGAATTTGATGGTAAACCGATCAGGACTGACAGAAAGATGTACTTCTTCACTTAAGTAATTAACAGTGACAGTCTACTCAGAATCTTACTCAGAATCTTAGGGCTGAGTTAGCCAGTACAGTGTGCCTGGTAATTCTACCACTTTGAAGCAGTGAGTTCTCACTGGGGAACTCCTTTTAACTGCTCCATGAGCATAATTCTGGATGGAACCACTGTAGTGTGGAGGAGGAGGATCTCCTGCCTTACCCCAACTGAGCCATTTTGGATCAGAAAAACCGTGCATAGGAGAAGTGAGGCCTCCCTGGAAATGCCCAAAGTATCTAGTTTGGCCTTTATTCAGGATTATTCTGTGGGCCTTAGTTTGAGGAGAGTGTTCTTAGGATTGTCCTGTAAGCTACTAGCCACTGAAAGGAACTTCCACATTCACAGGTGAAAAACCTCTAAATACAAATGACAGGTTAGCCCCAGAGGGAGGGCTGACACTCTAGGGCAATTAGTTTGACACTGTGAAAGGGTGCTGGACTACATGAATCATTGGTTCCCAAGGTATCACCTCCTTTTGGGAAAGTTGAGATTGTACATGGGATGAATCTCTCTTTAATTGAGAATTTAAAGGTCTTGTCTGTTATTGGAGAAACAAGTGAACCACACTAATCCATGTTATGGTAATCTTGAGACACTGTAATGCTCTCTATGTGGGGCTGCTCTTGAAGACAATTTGGAAGCCACAGCTGGTTCAAAATGCAGCATCTCAATAGTTAATGTGAGTGAAACATTATGTCTGTGAACCCAGTTCTTAAATATTTACTTTGGCTGCCCATTTGCTGCAGTATACAATTCATAGTGTTGATTTTAACCTTTAAAGCTCCACTAGGTGCCATTGTGTCTATCACTATGTTACCTGGTGCCAGGTGTTTTAGAAAGTGGGTGGGACCATATGGGGCGTTTGCCAATTAGGGATTTTGACTGATCATTGTAGATCTGATTGGCTGTGCAGATTTTTTAAAAATTGCTTTGGCAGCAGGTTCCACTGGAGTAAAGTTGCCAGGTCCCCTTGGCTTGCCAGCAGGAGGATTTGGGGGCGTTCATCCCCTATGCGATGATGTCATGCAGAAGTGACATGTTGGGAATGTTGCACAGTGACACACTGCATTTTGGGCAAAACTCTATTTTTTGTGCCTAAAACCATAGAATTTTGCTCAAAAAGCAGAGCATCAGTGCGTGACATCCCGACATGATAATGTCACTTCCATATGATGTCATCACATCAGGGTCGTTGCCACTTTTTAGTGAATGACTGCAGGTAAGTGCTATGTGTATGCAAGCTTCTGCCTGAAATGTTAAAGAATTACTATTAAAGCTATGCATGACCTCACTCCCTGACATTTTGTGGTTGGCTCTGCCTCTTCTGGCAGCCATTTTGTGGTTGGCTCTGCCTCCTCCGGCATCCATCTTGTAGTTGCACCCACCACTCTGTGCTAGAATTCCATAGGTGCCCACAGACTGAAAAAGGTTGCCGGATCTCTGCCTTAGATATTGCCTTTCCTATACACAGTTGTTGGACAACTTGTATAATCTTCCCAGGTTTTATTAACAATGTGTTCCTGAAAAGCTGTGAAACCTCTTTCAGCCCAGGCTGAGGCCTTTTCTGTTGTTGCTCCAACTCTTTGGAATAGCTTAGCAGCACAAATTAAAAAAGTTTCTAATAGAGCAATTCAGAAAAATTCTGCAAAGCAGAATTGCTTAAACAAACGTTTGATGGTGTTTTATTGTTGATGCCTAGGGATGGTCCCTTGGTTTATTGGACATTATTATGTTGGGTTTTTGACAGCCCCACCCCGTTTTATTCTCTGAATGGATATTTTCAGTTTTATACATAAGCCACTTTGAGTCTGGTCCTCTAAGAAAATCAGGATATAATATTTTAAACAACTGAATAAATCATTACCATTTGGCTGAAGTCTAATTCAACAGCTAAAAATGTAATATGTTGCTTTCAGAATTCTTTGGGCTTTGGGCAAGTGTTTGTGAAGACAGAGAATGCTGTTCTTGGTGTAAAGTTGTTGAAATTAGGAATCATAGTGCATTTTAGTGAATGCATTTCTTGTTCTTATAATACTGCAGCTCTTGATATCACTAGGACAAAGAGACACAGTGTTCCTTACAGAAAAATGAATTTTCTGTTTCTGTTAAAGTGTTATTGTCCATATATTATAAATCGTGGAATACTGGGTATAGCATTACTACAAGGAAACAGGTGTTCTGTTCCAAGCAATGTTTTTCTATCTAAAGGTTAAGTACAGAGTTTTTCCCCCCTCTGAGTCATAGTTATGCATTCAAAAGAATATTAGCAAAATATGTTTAAATAAGAAAACATGAACAGAAAGATTCTGGACCCTTTCATTCTTATGTGTGAGGTATGGCTCTTCCCTGCTGTAGTCATTAATAATGACAGATGTATGCAGTGCAGAGTTCACCCACATTATTGTCAGTACTAGGGAAAGAGAGAGAATATTTATTACAGGAGGAAAGGAGATGGTGAAGATGTGATGTTGAACTGGAAGAAAAGAGCAGAGTTGGATGTGTTCCTTTCAGATATGTAAAGAAGTGCCTTTACAAGAGTTTGGGGCTCTAGTATTAGCAGTGGTAAATATTCATATTTATATAACATCTGCTCACTATTCAGAGTACATTACAAAATGCAGCAAAGAATACTGTGTTCTATTCAGAGTACATTACAAAATGCAGCAAAGAATACCTAAAATAATTTCATTTTTAATATCAAGAAGGGAAGGAATATTTAAATGGAATCAACTGTCAGTGTCATGTCACCAGTCAGATTTCTGTAGTTGCAGGGGGCAGGAGGGGATTCACAAGATTGAAAGGCCTGAACTTGGTGATTTACACACAACAAAGCTTTTAAGGGCTTTTGTTGTGGGTTTTTTCATAATTTTGCTTTTGTGTGTGTGTGTCTGTGCCTGAAAGTCATGGCAACCTCTGGGGACTCCTACTGGGGCATGGAGGATGTTTAGAGAAGTGGCTTGATAGCCTGCCTCTGCCTTCTGGACCTGGTATTCTTTGGGGGGGGGTCTCCCATCCAAATACTTGCCAGGGTCAGCCCTGCTTAATTTCCGAGATCTGATGAGATCAAGCTTACATGGGCTATCCAGGTCAGGGCATTGTGGTTATTTTTTATAGTTTGCAACAATAAATTTATAATAAATTAACTGCCTTGTTCATTATTAAAATGTAGCTCTGTTTTTATATAAAATGACACAAGGTAAATCAAGTTGCACCATTTAGTCTGACTTTTTATTTATAGGCCATGAACTATTGCAGACTATTGACTGCTTCATCAGATGCTAGTGAGACTGCTAGCTGTAAAATAGGGAAATCACTTGGTTGAACATTTACCTAAGAATTTTGAAAGAGACATTCTCTAATAAAGATTATGCATGGGGAGATCAAGGTTAGTAGCGTGGTCACTCTCAGCTCTGATAGTATGAGATAAACCATAATTACTGTTTAGCCCATCAGATTTCTGCATAAATTCCTCTTTTGTGTTGCTACTTAAGGTTCCATACATTTGCCTGTAGATAGTTATTTATAGATGGCATCTCTGATAGAATAAAATAGTAATAGAGAACAGGAACAGGTGCAGTTAACAGACTCACTAATAACAAATTGCCAAAAGGTTAAAGAACATGTAATAGAAAGTCATGTATATAAAGTGGTAACAATAGAAAAGTACAAAATGCAAACCATAGACAACTTGTGCATCAATACATAACAACAGAAAAGTACAAAGTATGAATAATGGAGAACAATTATATAAATACGACGTTGTGTCCAGATGTTTGATTACGTTTCAGAGTTCATCCTTCATCAGGGGTGTTACTTTTAAGCTGCTGTAGTTATCATACTTTTACTCGCATGCATTGGGAACAGTAATAATTTATTACAAAATCAGATGCCAGTCTCCAACACGTAATCAGCTCCAGTAGCTGGGACTGGCTGGAAGCTTGAAGCTACTGGATTACATGTTGGAGATTGGGTTTTTTTAATGGAGTATTACCTACTTGGGCAACTCCTGACATCTCCAGCAATCTCCAGAGCTGCTTGGATCGTACACTGGATCTCAAGGTTTTTATATAATAGCATAGGCATCACCAGATGAGTAATTCCTTTGTTCCATTGTCTCTTGCAGGGGTGGCCCCCACATGTGGGATACCCCAGTTACCCACAGCCCTACCCTTCAGCCAGTTTGGTATAGTGGTTAAGTGCGCAGACTCTAATCTGGGAGAACCAGGTTTGATTCCCCACTCCTCCACTTGCAGCTGCTGGATAACCTTGGGCAAGCTATAGTTCTGTCAGAACTGTCCTTGAAAGGGCAGTTCTTGAAAGAGCTTTCTCAGCTCCACCTACCTCACAGGATGTCTATTGTGGGAAGGGGAAGGGAAAGGAGTTTGTAAGCTGCTCTGAGGCTCTGAGTGAAGGGCAGGGTATAAATCCAATCTCTTCTTCTTCAAAGGGGGGGAGAAGAAGAGCAAGCTCCTGTCATAACTTGCACCTGCCCCATCTTGGACTCAGGCAGCTGGCTTTGGGTAGCAGCTTTGGCTCCCATCCCCTTACACAGGATAACATCCACCCTTTGCTTGGCCCTGGTGGTAGGGCAGTAAATTTTAGGACTTGGAGAAATGATGGCTGAGGGGTGACATGATCGAGGTTTATAAGATTATGCATAGGATTGAGCAGGTTGAGAAAGAAGTACTTTTCTCCCTTTCTTACAATACAAGAACTCGTGGGCACTCCATGAAATTGCTGAGCAGTCGGGTTAGAACAGATAAAAAGAAATACTTCTTCACCCAAAGAGTGATTAACATATGGAATTCACTGCCACAGGAGGTGTTGGCAGCTGCAAGCATGGACAGTTTCAAGAGGGAATTAGATAAACATATGGAGCAGAAGTCCATCAGTGGCTATTAGCCACAGGGTATAGATGGGAACTCTCAGTCTGGGGCAAGTGATGCACTCTATTCTTGGTGCTGAAGGGGGCAGCAGTGGGAGGGCTTCTGGTGCCCTGGCCCCACTGCTGGACCTCCTGATGGCTCCTGGTATATTTTGGCCGCTGTGTGACAGAGTGTTGGACTAGATGGGCCATTGGCCTGATTCAACATTGGCTTCTCTTATGTTCTTATGTTCAGAGGTGGTGAAGGAGCGGTTGGTTCCTGTAAACAATAATCTAAGATGTCGGGCGTCGGGAAGAGGGTGGCGAAACCAAAACCTCCGGGCGGTCAAAGTCCCAGGCAGGAAGAGGAGGGGCCAGATGCCATAAGACTACTAGCGGATATGCTCAAGCCAGTCATGGATCAACTCGCTGGTATTAACCAGCAGTTAGCCGTTTTAAACCAGACGATGGCAGCACTGCAGCTCCAAGTGGCGGAAACGATTAAACAAACGGAGCAGACGATTGCAGAAGTGAAGGAGATGCACTCCGAACACAGAAAGTTGAAGAAAAGAGTGGATCAAGTGGTGAATAAGCAAAACCATCAAGAATATAGGCTTTTGTCCTTGCAAATGGAAAAAGCTAATATGATCCTCAGATTTCAAGGGGTATCAGAGTCTTCGAAGGAAGATTTAAAGAAGCTCCTTAGTGAGCTTCTCGCACCAGTTGTAGGCTTAAAAGCGGAAGAAATTATGCACAACATTGAAGCAGCGTATAGGGTGTATTCAAACTACACCAAAAAGAATAGCCTACCTGGTGAAATATCAGTCAGATATTCAAGAAGACAAACTAGGGATGCAATTTTATGAGCAACCTTGGCAGCTCCATTGAAAATGGGGAACGACAGTATCAAGGTCTTAAAGGACATACCATTCGAGATTCGTCAGAAGCGGAAAAGTTACAAGGACTTGACACTCTTTCTCCAAACCAACCAAATCAGATATAAATGGGTAGACCTGGAAGGAGTGGTCTTTAAGATGAATGATAAGAGAGAGAAGATTGACTCTGTGTTTAAAGCCAAGGAATTTCTCAAACGTCACCTGGGGACTAAAGAAGACGGCGAAACTGGTTCGAGTGGCTCTGTTCCCTCCGAGACAGACGAGGACCTGGCGGCAGAAGAAGGCGCTGATGCCCGAAGACCAGCTTATGCACTTAGGGACAGGAAACTTAAGTAAAGGCAGAAGGACTCTGAAATTGGCCTTTATGAAGCGAGTTTGAGAGATGCTCTGGAATACTCTCATAACAACTAATCAGCTAATTTTGAAGCAGGGAAAGTTAGACAGGAACTCGCGGTATTCATGCATGCTAACTGTGTAGTACTAACATAGATGCTAACGGGGTGGAATGATTTCCTACTCTTGGGTTTTTAGTTTAGTGTGGGTTTGCTTTTCTTTCTCCCTTAGTGTTAGTTCCCCCTCCTTTTTTCTTTAGTTTGTAGTCTATATATAATGCAAATAAATAAAAAATCCCCTTCGGGGGGCTTTAAAAAAAAAAAAAGGAATGACTCTGGCATACCTTGGATGTTAAAAGGGCACTCAAGATCTTCATTGCTAGAACAGAGGCTTGGAGAAAGATGGAGTCTCTATTCATCAACATTTCCCTGACACGCAAGGAAGAGAAGATGTCAAAGTCTGCAATCAGTTTGACATTGAAGGCATGTATTGTAGAGGCATATCGGGACTGGAGGTCTCTAGTGGCATTACGGCTCATTCCTTAAGAAGCGTGACTACCAATGCAGCATTTTCCAACAGGGCATCTGTGGAGGAGGGGTGTAAAGCAGCCACCTGGTCTTCCAGTTCCACTCTTGTCCGTCATTACAAGATCAACACTGTTGCTTCTGCAGATGCGGCCTTTGGGAGAAGAATTCTTCAGCACGTCATTCCAGTGGAAGAACATGATGACCCACCCGAATAAAGGACACTGCTCTGGGAGGTCCCATAGAGATGTCCTCCACCTCAGAGGGAGGATGATAATTGGTATTCACCATGAGGGGTCCTTCTCCTCTGAGGTCAGGAGGACATCTCGGCCCTCCCACTGTCATCTTCTCTGATATCTTTCTGTGCTGAGCTTCTTCTCTCTCCTTTCATCTCTTTCTAGGGATCTGCATGCTTGCAGAGTTTTTCCCTAGTTATTGCCAAGTTTGAGCAAAGTTTAAGTTACTGTCTGCTGTTATGTTTTCTAAGGTGCAGTTTTTCTGGTAGATGGCTAGTACTGCTTTTGGAGTCCCAGAATTGAGGATGGGCTATTCCGGAGGCACCAACAGGAAGGGGAAAAAACTGTTTCCTGACTCCCTAAAGGCACAGTGGGAATAACCCATAGAGATGTCCTCCTGACCTCAGAGGAGAAGGATCCTTCACGGTGAGTACCAATGGTCGTTCTTCTTTGGGTTTGATCCTGACTAAATTTTCCATCAGCCGACTGCAACTTTCTTGCCTCTCCTCTGCCACTGCAGCTTGTTCATATCCATGAAATGCTGCTCCTGGGGGATAGGGTATCCTGAGGAAGGGCATGAGGAGGCTGTGCTGTGGGAAGGAGAGTCTATAGAAACTGAAATTTAGTCTGGATCCAACCCGTCTGTTTGTGTATTTAAATAGAGAGTTAAATTGGATCTTAGCCACCCCACAAGAAATGTATCCTGCAACTCTGTATGAATTCAGATGTTTTATTCAAAACAGTTCGCTCCACTTCATAAGTTTTTCTATAGGCTTTTAAATTATGAAAAGAGATTTGAGATTTGTAATCCTGACCTTTGAGGGTTTTTCATCCTATAAGGGAAGAAAATATGCACTTGTGGTGTAATACAAAACTCATTAATGCCAAGTATATCGGGAATAAAATAAATAACAGTATAATGGAGAGAAAAGGCTGTCACACCTAAAAAGCTTCTGCATCTTTACTTTGTGAATGAACACAGGGCTTTTTGGCATTGTTTTAGAAGTTTGTGGTTTTCTATAAAAATCAGGGAAGATAACCATTAATGTACTTGGAATACAATAGAGAGACAGTTGCCGCATATAATTTGGGAACTGGCTTTTTTTCCTCTTTGTGTGTGTGATAATATATGCTTGGCTTCTGTTAATGCAATCCAAACCTGAAATGTGATGCCAAAACATTTTAAATTACCATAATCACCAAGTTTTGTTTCTAAACTTTCAATTCATGATCTTTTTTGTTTTGCAGTGATGGTTGTGTTGATAATGGGTGTCTTCAATATAGTGGCACAAAACCAGGTTTTTATCTCCTTCTCTGAACAAAAAGCAAGTTCATTGACCAAGTAATTCTGCAGATACTTCAAATTTATGACTTGACTCTATTGTCTTGAAGTAAACATAGGATAGGCCCAAAAGCACTGTTTCTGAGCAGAATGACTCCTTCCATTAGTGGAAGGGAACCATTGCATCCAGCCACATATCCAGTTAAGAGGATCCTGGATCTTTCTCTAGTGAGTGGTGGAAAGATCCAAGTGAAAAGCCCCTTTATTTGTATGACGGCAGTCATTCACTGGTTCTGCCTTCACAATGGCCCCACCTACTTCCTAGAGCACATGCTAAGCACCCAGGAAAGTACCTGAAGGTACCATGAGTGCCACATTGGAGAACCCTCTTGCAACTTTTCTGAATTTTTGGTTCCCATATTTAAATAATTGTTCCTGGGAATAATTTATATACCTCATCTCTACAGCGCTTTTGCTAAATTGGTTGGTAAGTAGTAGTCAGTGCAGTGGCTTACATGGGGAACCACTGATCCAAATACTTTATGATGTACAGCTGTCCTTGTGGGACACTGTTTCAAGGTACAAACTGCATGTATGAACTGGATTAAGAAAAAAATATTATGACTATATGCACTGTAACATGATGGAAGTCAATTGGGGGTCACCATTGGTGGGTTATACATTAAATAAATAATAAATAACACCAAATCTAAAGTGACTTTACATTGAAAAATGGATTTTTAAAAGTTTTATAGAATTTAGTCAAACAATGATCTGAGTGTAGTGTTTCCTTTATAGTAGTTGTAACTCAAAACACATTTAGCTACCTCTTCTATCTTAGCAGGTACTTGTGGTGGTAGAAAGAAAGCTAGTGCATTGTATTGCACATGCGAATGAACTCTTTCAGAAGTCTTTTTTAAAATCTACCTAAGAGGCGAATAAAATCTACCTGAGAGACAACTACTTCTCTGGTGGTCCAGGGCAGGGCACTCACAGCTAATGGGAAGAAGTTCCTCCCTGGAAACAGGAATGTTTTTGATGATTCCTAGTGGGAGGGCTTCTCTCCTAGTCTCCTGGTTTCAGCCCTGGCTGTCAGACAGGTAGCCATTAACTGTACTCATTAAAGAGCACAGTGACTCTTTTCTACACAGCCTTTTATTTTTACAGTGCCCACCTGCCTCCCTGCCTTATTTGAGGGTGTCTCTGGGGGGATATTTATTTCAGGTGTTGCCAGAAGCTGGGATTGAGTCATCCCTTAGAGGTGACCCCCTCCAAGATTCTCTCCCTGGGAGAGGAGGAAGGCTACGGGGGTTCTGGGTTTTGGCCAGGAGCTTCCCCTGTCACTCCACCACACTTTCACCAGATCACACAACCTCAAAGAGGTATGGTGAGGTTGTGCTTGTTCCTCCCAAACTTAGGCAGGGTTCAGGGCTTTGTCACTTCCCACCACATCATGCCATATTCCTGGGAGCCTGCTGCGGAGCATTGCTCACACCATAGCCCTCCAGTTTGGGGATTGTATAATTGCATGCAAGAGAGGGCCAATCCCCCCCCCGTTAGGCCCAAGGTGGAAAAAAGAGGCAAGATTGTGGCATCTGCTGTGCTGGCTGATTTTTGATGTAGGGAACATAGTTTCTTACTGGGCTCAGACTCTGAAGTCTCAGAACAATCCATTTACTTCTCATCTAGAGATGAAGAGGAGCTTTCTGGGAAAGAGTAACCTCAGGTGATGGCTGTGCAAAGACATCTCTCTTTACAGGAGGTTTTTCCTAAATTGCTTTCCAGATTTTTCTGCATTCTGGAGATTCGATGTAGGAAGAAGGACCCTGATGAACTAGACCCTGTTAGATCCACTGGATCAGATAGGGCCTTTCATCATTCAGAGACTTCTTCCCTAGGTTTTTCTTACCCATCAATTTTCAACAAAGCCATCAAAGTGGAAGGGAAACCCCCTTGAGGCAGAAGACCAACCACTACATTATTTCCTATTTCAGCTCTTTGGTTCCAGAAGCAGCCAATGATCTGTGGCTGTCCTGACTTCCAATAGTATCATTTCTGCAAAGTCAGATAGACTTCTCAGGGATCTTGCAACAAGAGGATTGACTTGGCCCTACATAAGAATGCTGAGGCTTCTTCTACCCATCAATTTTCAACAAAGCCATCAAGGTGGAAGGGAAGCCCCCTTGAGGCTGAAGACCAACCACTACATTATTTCTTATTTCAGCTCTTTGGTTCCAGAAACATGGATGATCTGTGGCTGTCCTGACTTCCAATAGTGTCATTTCTGCAAAGTTAGATAGACTTCTCAGGGATCTTGCAACAAGAGGATTGACTTGGCCCTACATAAGAACATTGAGGCTTTTTCTGCAGTCGTTTGGGCTTCCACAATGGGGTCTCTGTTTGTGATCTATCTCTGGCCCTTGGAACTCTCTGCTGCCAGCAAGGACATCCTTAAAGATGATTTTTAAAAAATTGCCCTGACAGCAGCATTCACAGCAGATGCCTCCCTTGACACCATACATCTATTGGTCATAGTGCCTGGCTGCATAGCTAAGAAGTGGATCCCACCTCCCAGGCCAGGGTAGCTAGCGTTCCTTTCAAAGGGGTCAGCCTTTCCAGGGGTGCCATAGACGAATACCTGGTGAAGAACAAGGATAAAAAGTTAAGGCCAAATCGCAAGATGGAGAGCAAAAAGATGTTTCAGCTAGCTTTAGATTTTTCAGAGTTGGGGGAAAATGGCAACAATCGAAGTCCTTTGAAAGCTTCAACAAACCCTCCTCTCAGCCTAGGCAAGGAAGAAAAGAAAGGAAGAAAGAAAAACTCCAACAAGCTATGACAGGTTGGATTCCAAGTTGCCTTCCCTAGGATAAACTGCTTTTGTACATGACAGTGGTTGTGACTGCCCCACCCTGGGCCATCAGAGAATGGAAAGTTTGTTCACTTACTGTGAAGTTCCAAGCAACAAATTGCAGTTTAGGCACCAGTGGCCCCACTTGTAAAAAGCATTTAAAGGGAGCCTTTAAACGTTTTTTACAAGCAAGGGCCACCAGTGCCTGAACTTCAAGTGGTGAATTCACCACTTGCAGTTCACGCTGCCTCCTTAATTTGGTGACGTCACTTCTGTCATCACATTGAAGACGTCCCCTCCCTCTCCCGGAACACCCCACCCCTGAAGTCCTCCACTGGCAGGACCTAGTTTAGGAGGACAATTCTGACTATTTGGGGAGATGCAAAGTTTGCTTTCTTGACAAGTGATTCTTCCTCTCCATATGCTTACAAAAGTTTTAATTGCTTGCACTTAATAGCATAGAAAGCCATCATTCCATGTAACCAAATTATTATTCTAAGTTCCTTAGGATAAGGGCAGGATATAAATATAACAAATGAGCTAGATGTACTCTGATATTGCTCCATGCTGCCATTCTTGTCTTAAGGGCACACTAGGGTTTTTAAAATGTCTTTATGAAAATGTTTTTGAAAATGCAGTTTATTTCCTGTCGGAATTTAAATGCAGTGTTATTATGAGTATGAAAGACTTACTATTTGCTTTTTAATTTCCTCACTAATATGTTGGGATGTTTGATTTGAACCTGAGCTAGTGGAAGTTTATTCTTAACCAAAGCAGTTTATTTTTCATTGAAGTAGGTTAAATGTGAGTTGTAGTGCCTCAGGGCTCTTTTTTGTTGAGCTTTAGAACTCCTTCAAGTGGGCCTCCTTTTAGAGACCTGGAATCATATGTTTTCAAGGCTGATCCAAATTAACATCAGAATAGTTCCTTTCAACTTTTTATATATACAGGGAATTGTAAAAAAAAGTGTACTAACTGACAAGTTTTGAAATCCCCCTGAATGAAGACAGTTAATTTTCCTTTTGCTCGACAACATTTTTTAAATGTCTGTAAGAATATGTTAAGGTGTTGTAGAGTATAATAAAATGCTATTACTGTCAAAAAAGGTACATAATGAAGGCGTCTGAACAAAAGGCTCCTATTAATGTCGATCACTTTCTTCTGGTTTATACTCTAAGTGCAATATTTTTAAGCAGATAATGTTTAATGTTTAGGCAACATTTCAGAACTTTCTATTTTCATCAGAATGTCAATCTGTCTTTATTACAAATTGTAAAATAGTTTGCACATTGCTAAGTTCTGCTGTGTTTGTTGTTAGGAACAAAACAATACGTCAGACATTTTTATAGGCAATATAATGCTTTTTTTAAAAAAAGATACAATTTTATATGAACTCTTAGTTTTTTAATCTATGATTTCTGATAGCCAGATATTTTCAGAATACTGCTTGATGTCTCAGTGGTTCTTTTCAAAACATCTTCTTTTTCTCTCAGTTACATATTTTTGCTGTTCTTTCCTCACGAAATGAATATCAGTGCGTGCTTGTTCTTTTGTTCCTCATTGTATCCTCAGAACACCCCTGTCAGGTAAATTAGGCTGACAGAATAATCCCTCAAATCACAAAATAGATTTCATAGTTAAGTGAGGATTTGAACCCAGGTCTCCCCAGCCTAAGCTATACGACTTTGGTTCTCAAAGCCCTCATCAACCCCATGATAATCTTACATTCACCTTCCTTACTGAGGTTCCTTGCCTCCCACAAACTTCAGTGAAATTACCTGGAAATTAACTGGAGTGCTTACACATGGTTGGTCTTTCACAAAGAGGTGTTGTGTGTGTCATACTCTACAGTTTTCCATGAAAAACTGACACACATGAAAATCTTTTTTGAAAAAATAAATTTTATTTTAACATTTTAAGAGATTACAGAACAAAGAAAAGGAATAGGGGAAAAGGAGTAAAAGATATGATTACAAAAACACAATACAGAGGGCAATTTTGCAGATACTAAGGACAATACTTGATTAAAATACATGTGTGTATAAAAAGAATATATGAGATGGTAGCAGAGCAAAGTGGTACCATCACTTCACATGATCTGGACACTATACTGCTGTTGATACAGCCCAAAATTGCATTTGCCTTTTTAGCATTGCTGACTCATATTCAGTGTATGGTCTACTAAGAACCCTAGATCCTTTTCGCACAAACTACTGCCAAGACAGGTTTCCTCCAACCTATAATTATGCATTTGATTTTTCCTACCTAAATGCAGAACTTTACATTTATCCTGAATGACATTCATTTGTTTTAGCCCAGTTTTGCAGCCTGTCAAGATCATCCTGTATCCTGACTCTGTCTTCTACTGTATTTTCTACTCCTTCCAATTTAGTATCATCTGCAAATTTAATAAGCATTCCCTCTATCCTTTCATCCAAATTATTGATAAAGATGTTGAACAAAACAGGTCCCAGGACAGATCCTTGAAGCACTCCACTTGTCACTTCTCTCCAAGAAGATGAGGAACCATTAAGAAGCACTTTTTGGGTGCGATCTATCAACCAGTTACAGATCCATCTAACAGTCATAGGATCCAACCCCCATTTTTCCAATTTGTCAACAAAAATATTATGTGTAACCTTATCAAAAGCCTTACTGAAATCAAGATAAACTATTTCTACATCATTCCCCTAATCCAGCAAGGTAGTAACTTTCTCAAAAAAGAGATAAGGTTAGTCTGACATGACTTATTCTTGAGAAACCAATGCTGGCTTTTAGTAATTACAGCCATCCTTTCTAAATGCTCAAGGACTGTCTGTTTGATTATTTGTTCTAAAACTTTCCCAGGTATAGATGTCAAGCTGACAGGTCGGAAGTTACCCAGATCCTCCTTTTCCCCCTTCTTGAAGATGGGGACAACATTTGCCTGCCTCCAGTCTTCTGGCACCTCACCCGTTCTCCAAGAATTCTCAAAAGTAATGGATAGAGGCTCAGAAATCAATATCCACAAGTTTTTAGTACCCTTGGATGCAGCTCATCTGGCCCCGAGGACTTATGTTAATTTAAAGAAACTAGGTGTTTATGTACTACCCCTGTGTCGTTCCTAGGCTGCAACTCCCTTCCCTCATCATGTGTTCTGTTTTTGCCATATTGAGCACTGTTTCCCTTGCAAGAGAAGACTGAGGAAAAGTAGGAATTGAACAGTTCTGCCCTCTCATCATCACCTGTTACAATTTCACTTTCCTATCCCCACATTGGGCTTACCACATCCTTGCTCTTTATCTTACTTTGAACAAAGAACCCTTTTTTGTTGTTTTTAGCATCTCTCGCTAGCCTAAGCTCATATTGAGCTTTAGCTTTCCTTTTTTTAAAAAAACTGCCCCAAAAGGCAGGGTTTTATTTATTTTCATGACCAACTACAACTAAACAATACGATACGATACAATATCACAAAACACAATAAAACAACACTGGATACAAAACACAACATAACACAGAATCTAAATCACAACATAAAACATAAATGGGGGTTATTCAGATCAATTTCTATAACATATTTAAAGCACTTTATCATTCAAAATAATATTGCCCTTTACATGAGTATCTCATTACAAACCATCTATATCATCCCTGGTTTTATCTTCTATTTTAACGCACCAATTCTTTACCCTCTCAACCATTTAATTTGTATCAATCATAAAAACGTTGCCAAGTGTTCTGAAAAGTGGAATCTGAGTGTCCTTTCATGCTTAAAATCAGCTTGTCCATCTCCACCACCTCAAATATCTTCACAATGTATTCTTGTTTTAGTGGTATTTGGATGGTTCTCCAATATTTTGCATACAAAATCCTGGCAGCACTTGCCAAGTATATTAACAAGTAATGATCATATCTACTTATCTCCTTAAGTAAAATACCTAACAACAACACTTCCGGCTTAAAAAGAATTTAGCTTTCCTAACTCTGTCTCTATAAGCACTGGTTATTTGTTTATATTCATCCTTGGTTATAAGGCCCTCCTTTCACTTTGAGTCTTTTTTATTTCTCATGTCTTAGAAAGCTGTTTATGGAGCCACCTTGGCTTCTTTAGCCTCCTCCCATTTTTCCTTCTCATAGGAATCATTTGTGATTGTGCCTGCAGTATTTTACTTTTAAGAAACTCCCATCCCTCTTGAACTCCCTTCTCCTTAAGTATTTCTGACCATGGGATTCTATCCAGCATAACTTTAAATTCGTCAAAATTTGCTTTCCTGAAGTCCAACCTATACGTCTGACTATGTACAGCTTTTACCTTCCCCAAGACTGTAAATTCCAAAATTACATGGTCACTATTACCCAGGGTGCCCACTACTTTCACCTTGTCAACCAGTTCTTTCCTATTGGTAAATATCAAGTCCAAGATAGCAGATCCCCTTGTTTCCCTCTCCACTTTCTGTAAAATGAAGTTGTCAGCAAGACAAGTCAGGAATTTATTGGACCTTTCATTTTTAGCAGAGTTGGACTTCCAACAGATATCCAGGTAACTGAAATCTCCCATGACCACCATGTCCTGTCTCTTTGAGAACTTTGTAATCTGTTCTAGGAGTGTCTTATTCAAATCCTCTGCTTGGCTTGGTGGTTTATAGCAGATCCCCACCATGATATCACTATTATTTCTTACTCCTTTTATTTTTCCCAGAGACTCTCAGCTGGACTTTCATGCTCAGATTCACATATTTCCTCACAAATATATACCTCCTTTACATATAATGTGACTCCTTCGGCCTTCGTTATTTGTCTGTCCCTTTTAAATAAATTATACCCCTCAGTCCTAATATTCCAATTGTAAGTGTCATCCCACCAAGTTTCAGTAATGCCTATTAGGTCATAGTTCCCTTCTTGTATTAGGACTAAGTTTCTCCTGCTTGTTTCCCATACTCTGCGCTAGTGTGGAGACATTGGAATACATGTTTCATGCACCCTGAGGTTTTTGTTTCTGTATTTTTATGTGAGTTAATGTTATCTAGCATACGTGCCACTCCCTGCAAAACTTTAGTGTTCTTATCTCCAGTTATTGGCTTTGCATTTTTGTCTTGCTCCCCCACAGGATTTAGTTTAAAGCTCTCCTTATGAGATTTGCAAGGCTGTTTCCAAACACATTTTTTCCTACTTTCATGAGGTGCAAATCATCTCCCGATAGAAGAGGTTCATCTCGAAAGTATAAGCCATGGTCCAAAAATCCGAACCTTTCCTGATGACACATCTATGTACCCAGTCATTGATCTGCAGTATTCTTCTTTCCCTTCCTAAGTCACAGCCTTCAACAGGAAGAACTGACAATACAATTTGCACTCTCAGTTCCTTCACCTTTTTACTCAGAGCCACATAGTCTCTTTTAATATGCTTTGGGCTGTGCCGAGCTTGTTCCCACATAGATGAGCAAGAAGGGATAATAATCTGTGGGCTTGATGAGTCTTCCTACCCTTTCTGTCACATCCTGAATGCATGCACCCAATATGCAACATACATCTTGAGATGACAAGTCCGGTCAGCACACTTTAGCTTCTACCCCTCTCAGTAGGGAATCCCCAATTACCCACACCTTCTCCTATATTGGGGAGCAGAGACTTGAGTCCTTTCATCCACAGGGGTCTGAACATTTTTCTTCAAGCTTTGTGGACGCTGGGGGCAGAGCCCTTGTTACAGTGGTTCAAAATCAATATCTATGGGGAGATCCAGGAACCGATTGCTTAGTAACAGAGGCTCAGGATGTCTCTTGATCTTCCTGCTCCTGTGGGTTACATTCTTCCATGTGCCCTCCTCCTGTGTCGGGCGCTCCTCCAGTTTTTGAAATACCTTTCCCTCCTCCTGCTGTTGCCCTCTCAGGAGTGCTTCATGCTTCCCTTATAAACTCTTCACCTTCCCTTATAAACTGGAGTGTGGACAAGCATGCCTCAAGTCCCTGTATCTTTTCCTCCAGTATGGCTACCAACTTAGACTTGCTGCAAGTGTAATTGGTGTTACCCTCAGACAAGAATACGAACATGTCACAGACTTTACACGTCACTGCCTCAGCTCCCTCAGCTCCCTCCCTCCCATGCTGTTGCAATCCTTTTCTAAACTAGTTCAGTTTAACTGACACTTCTTTGATAACTTCCCTCCCAAACTGCCTCTCAAGACTATTTGTGAAAGGTTTGCAGAAGCAAAGACTAACTTAACAAATATAGAGTGTAAGAGCTACTCAGCTTTCTATGGGGCCCCCAGGGCAGACCCACAGGCTAAGAGCCCTTCAGCTCATGCCTCTGGCAAGGAGGAGCCTAATATAATTAAGGCTCACCCAGCAGAGGGCTGGGCCAGCAGTCAGCCCCAGGCAAAACTGCTAAAAGCTGCAATCAGTTACAGCCAGGCAAAAGAGACAAACAAAAATCACATGCCCTCAAACAAGCACCACTCTCCATCAGGTTATACACACCCACACACCCTCAAATACTATCCTCTCACACAGTAACTTCACTTACTCCTCCGCAGCAGTTAAGGAAAGGCACCAGTCACCACTCCAGCAGCAGCAGCTCCCTCTCCTGCTCCTTCTCAGAGCCCAGCTGGCTCTGAGATCCAAACCAGATAGGCTGCTTGATAGTACAGCTTGATATTAAGGACTGATAGTCCTCTTTTTTTCTCATCTTCTAAAACTTTAAATCTGACCCTTGGTTTCTTGCCATTCCATATAAACACACGTATCTGTCTTTGTCAGTCTTTCAGTACTTTATCATGTATCTCAATTGGGAATATTTGGATTAGAAAATTAATTTTTGGGAAAATATTCATTTTATTCTGGAATCTTTCCCAAGCCAGGACAAATTTAGATTAGACCATCTCTCCAAATCCTTTTGAATTTTCTTCCAGACTATTTCATAGTTATCTTGCAAAAGTGTTTCTTTTTCCCAGGACGCATTTATTCACAAATGTTTGACTGAATTGATAATAAAGTCACAGCCAGTGGCGAATTTAATATTGTCTTCTTGTTGTTTAGATAAAAAAAATTGAAATCATTTTAGTTTTTTCCCCCTGTTCATCTTAAATTCAGAAAGAAAACCAAATCCATAACAGATTGTATTGTATTTTGTGGATTTAAAATTGTCAGTAGTACATCATCTGCATAACTCTTTAATTTAAATTGTTCTCCATAAACTTTCAGTCCCTTGATTTTTTGATCTTGTCTGATTCTAAAAGCATAAGTTTTCATTGCAAGGATAAATAATAATGGTGACAAGGTGTATCCTTGTTTTCTTTTCTATCTGGAATCCAACATGCCATTAATTAAAATGTTTGCATTTTGTTTCATATAAATACCCTGAATTCAGCTCAAGAATCTAGGTCCACAGTTTATATACTGTAATAGTTTTAGCATAAAAGCCCAACATTATCAAAGGCTTTTTTAGTATCCCAAAACATAAAAACTGCTTTCTCTTCTTTATTTTGCATTATAAAACAAAGATTGCCTTTCATGTATCTCTTTGGGACGAAACCTGTCTGGTCTAGGTGAATTATTTTTGTTATGCATTTCTTAAGTCTCAGGTGATATCTGGATTGAGGCAGAATGGCAGTACTGTTGTTGTTAGACCTGTTGGCGGCATTCGACACAGTCGACCACCAGCTACTGATTGACTGCCTCACTGATGCTGGGATTCAGGGATCTGCCTTACAGTGGCTGGCCTCTTTTCTACAAGGTCGGGAACAGAGGGTGGCATTAGGGGAGCAGCTATCCCAAAGACACCTGCTGGTTTGAGGAATGCTCCCCAATGTTACTTAGCATCTTTATGTGCCCCTTGCCTGGATTGCCCGGAGTCATGGACTGGGATGACACCAGCATTGGAAGTTAGGAGCTTGGGAGCGCTCTTGGAGGCCTCCTTAACAATGGATGCCTAGGTACCAGCCTCTGCCAAGTCAGCCTTTTATCACCTTTGGCTGATTCGGCAGTTGGTTCCCTTCCTTGAACACGATGACCTGGCAACAGTGATCCATGCTATGGTCACCTCGAGACTTGACTACTGTAATGCTCTCAATGCGGGACATCGTACAAAGGAAGATGGCAACCCAAGTACAAAGATGGAAAATCCTCCACCTTTCCTGCAAAACAACCCACAAATGGATGGAGATGCCAAGTGGAGTTAGAGACCGTCTTCAGAGCTTTGCACTTGTCTGGCGAAAGTCAATCACTGACAGATGGGTAAGGGAAACAATCTCAAGGGGCTATTCTCTAGAATTCCAGTCCTTTCCCCCACCATGCTTTTTGAAACTTTTTAGAACGTCCTTAAAACAGATCCAGTGTGAAGCACAGAGAATAAGAGGGAGCCATAGCACATCTAATAGAGATTGGGGCAATAGAACCAGTCCCACCCCTAGAGAGAATACTCAGTATTCTTCACTGTGCCAAAAAGAACAGAGATGTGAGAGCAATACTGGACCTCAAGTGGCTCAACAAGAGAGTGAGTACCAAAAAATTCAAGAAGGAGATGGTGAAGTCCATACTGACATCCATACAGGTATCAATAGACCTGTTGGAGGCATACCTACATATCCCTATCTGAACAGCTCACCACAGGTTTCTTCGTTTTGCCTACCACAACATACATTATCAGTACTGGGCACTTCCTTCTGGTCTGAACTTGTCACCAAAGGTCTTCACTGAGGTTATAGTCACCCTGATTGCTTTGTTGAGGACCAAGGGGTATTGCTAAACCCCTCCTTGGATGACATTTTGGTCAGAGCCACCTCATACGATCTGACGGCTCCTGATGATGGTACTCAGGAGAGGTCAGGATCCTATTAGAGCTTCAGTGTTGGAGGTTTTGTCCTTTCTTCGAGAGGGGTTGGGAAAAGGCCTTAGTACAAATACGTTGAAGCGTCAGGTGGCAGCTATCTCAGCCATCAGGGGAGTCAAGAAAGGTCATTTGTTATCTAAGCACCCTCACATCAAAAGGTTCCTAAGGGGAACATCTCTATTGAATCCCCGGTAACACACAGGTTTCCCACATGGAACCTCAATCTGGTCCTTAAGGCTCTGTGTAAGGCTCCTTTTGAGCCTATGGCTACCTGCCCATTGAAGGAGTTAATGTTCAAGACGGTGTTCCTTGTGAGCATCACATCAGCAAGAAGGGTATCAGAGTTGGGGGCCCTTTCAATAGATAGAGAGCTCTGTGTCTTCCATAACGACACAGTGGTACTATGCACTGATCCAGCCTTTGTTCCCAAGTTTGCTTCAGCCTTTCACAGGTCTATGGATATTATTCTACTGTCCTTCTGCCCAAATCCTGATAAAAAGGAGTGGCATTGCCTGGATGTGAGATGGGCAATTAGTTTTTACATAGACAGGACCAAACATATGAGGTTGACTGACTCCCTCTTTGTTTCTTTTAGGAAGTCTGCCATTGGAAAGAAGGTTGCGCCTTCCTCTCTGAGCAGGTGGATTAGAGGATGCAGATGCTTGGCATACAAAGCTAGGGGCTTGGATTCCCCACAAGGGGTGATGGCACATTCCCTTAGAGGGATGGCTACGTCTGCAGCCTACAGGGCTTTCCCTTCACTAGAAGTAATGTGCAAGGCCACTACGTGGAGGTCAGTGCACTCTTTTATGAGGCACTACAGGATAGACAAGTTAGCATCAGCAGATACAGCCTTTGGTTGTAGAGTCTTACAGCACACCCTGTAGTTGGGGAAGTGGATGGATGCACCCTGGAAGGTACTGTTTTTTCACATCCCAGGAGTTAGGAATCCAAAGGACTGCTCCACTCCTGGACCACCGGAAACCAGAAGATTTGTCTCCACTTACCATGAAGCTTCCTTCTCAGTGGTCCAAAGTGGGGTCCCACCCTTAATTTTGGGGAACTGCTTCCTTGATGGACGGGGGTGTTTTCAGCTGCATGTACATATACAGGTAGAAGGGGTGTTTCCCTGCCCGAGGGTCCTGGCAAGGATGGTTTTGTTATGTTATTGACTGTTTAGCTCCCCGTTAGGAGTAGAATGTTCTCAGTTACATTTTCAGTGTGGGGAATGGCGGCTTGGAGAACGACTGGGTTCCAGGGGACAAGCCCCTCCCCCTCCATGCCTAAAGAGTCTGCTGGCCCTGCCTTCAGAGTAGGGAGGAGCTTCCCAGGAGTTAGGAGTCCAAAGGACTGCCCCGCTCTGGACCACCGAGAAGGAAGCTTCACAGTAGTGGAGATAAATCTTCTGTTTCCCTATAGTGGATGTGAAGGTGGCTCCACTGTCTTATGGGAGCGGTATTTTAAGTGGCTTGTTGATTTTAAATAGTTAAATTATTAATTTGTTTTATTGTTTATAATGCCTATGGCCTTGTTAGCCACCCTGAGCCTGCCCTAGCGGGTGTTGGAAAAATTGGTAAAAATAGTTAAATATTCAGAGATTGCATTGGATCTTTGCTTCACTGGAGAGCAGGCATTTTCTTCTATGTAAAAATCTTTATTTCTAAAGGAAGGGTTCACAGGAAATCTACAAAACAACAAGGATACCTAAGGCTACATCTTTACACTTTGACCACATGGTTTGCAACAATAGATCTTCTTCTTCTTCTTGACCCCTAGAAGAAAATCACCTGAATGCATTAAACAATGATTGTTAGTAAATAGGCTTCAGTTTCCTGGGCTATCTGCCAGGTTCCCTTCCAGGTCAGTCTAAACAATAGCACACAATGTAAACATACATTGAACCTATAATAACTGAATTTAAGACCTTGCAACACATATTTCCAACACCCTTTCTCAAGGTCTACCATGTAAGTCATTATACATGCACATACAAGAAACATCATTATTCACTTTAACATTTGGATCAACCATATTCAACATTTTACGAAGACGTTCAAATTTTTCTTGGTCAGTGGCTTAGTCAAAATGTCAGCCACCGTTTCCTCTGTGCGACAATGTTCAGTCTCTATTAGCTTCTTCTGGTACAGATCTTTCACTGATGCACACTTAATACCAGTAGATCTACTTTTCACTGTGGTGCTTTCTCCCTTGATTGTGGTGCTTTATCCCTTCATACAAGCTTGATTGTTCTCAAACATAACTACTGGTACAGGTTCTCTTATTCCAAAGTCCTTCAACAAATGAAAAATCCATTCAAGTCTACTGTAGGCACTTGCTGCTGAAACACACTCAGCTTCTGCTGTAGACTGTGCCACAACGGTTTGCTTTCTACTAGTCCAGTCTATTAGGCCATCTCCACAGAAGAATAGATATCTGCTTGTTGACTTGAAACTGTTCGATTCTTCTCCCCATTTGGCGTCCATATATTCGACTAGTTCTTGCCCTTCAGATGATGCAATTTTCAGTTCTAAATCTATTGTTCCTTTCAGGTACTTTGCTAGTTTCTTTACTGTACTCCAATCATGATGGTTAGGTGAACTCACTTTTCTGTATTAAGATGCCATCTGCTGTTGTGATGTCAGGCCCTCGAGGTTTTGCTCAAGTAGAGAAGTTTCCCAGCTACTTCTCTGTATTCTCCAATTTCTTTGAGAAATTTCTTTTCCATTAGATATGCAGGTTCAAGTGGTAGGGATGATGCTTTGCAGTTTTTCATACCAACAGGTTCTATAATGTCCATATTTTTTGGTTTCTGGCATAGAAGAAAGGTTCCATCCTCAAGTCTTTCAACTTGTATTCTGAGGTAGTGTTTTACACCTCCAGGCTGTTTGATTTCTACTTCCTTGTTCAGAGCATCAGCTATTTCTTTAGCATCCTCTCTGTTTTGACAAGGCGCAATCAAGTCATCAACATAAACATGAATGTACTAGTATTGTCCATTTTTAATTCTAGTGTACAGGCAAATTTAATTGATTTTTCAATTGTTTAATTTCTTTTAAAACTGTTTTCTTTGATATTTTTATACGTTGGTCTTCCAATGTTTTAAGTCTTTCTGTTATTTTAGCAGTTCTTTCCATTCTTTCTTTCTTTTTATTAGAAGCTATCACTATAACTTTTCTTCTCATGAAAGCTTTGCTTGCCTCCCATATCAATGTCATTGATGCATCTTCTGTAGTGTTTAGTTTAAAAGACTCTACCAAGTCTTTTTTACACTTCTCAATTATAACTTTTTGAAGTAGGAGATCATTGTTTAATTTCCATCTTCTTTTCCCCATTCTTCTCCCTCACCATGATATCCATAATGGGTTATGGTCCTCAAAGAGCTATGGTTGAATCTCAGCATTTTTTAGATTCATGATCCAACACTTATCAATTCTGGAATATGCTTGATGTCTGCAAGAATAAAAGGTTTCTGAATTCGAGATTAATTGCTCTCCAAGCATCAATCAGTTGCAACAGTTCCATATACTGAATGACATTCTTGGGAAGTCTGCCCCCCTTTGTCTTTTTATATTTATCCTTTTTGGATTCCAGAACTCCATTCATATCTCCAAAAATTATTATTTTTCCTTCTTGAAAGTCCAACAGCTTTTGAAAGTTTTCATGGCATAAGAACATAAGAGTATAAGAGAAGCCAATGTTGGATCAGGCCAATGGCCCATATAGTCCAACACTCTGTCACACAGTGGCCTAAAATACCAGGTGCCATCCGGAGGTCCAGCAGGGGACCAGGATACTAGAAGCCCTCCCTCTGTTGCCCCCCCCAGCACCAGGAATACAGTGCATCACTTATTCCAGCCTGACAGTTCCTATCTATACTTTGTGGCTAATAGCCACTGATGGACTTCTGCTCCATATGCTGATCTAATCCCCTCTTGAAGCTGTCCATGCTTGTAGCCACCACCACCCTCTGTGGCAGTGAATTCCATGTGTTAATCACTCTTTGGGTGAAGAAGTACCTTCTTCTATCTGTTCTAACCCAACTGCTCAGCAATTTCATTGAGTGCCCACGAGTTCTTGTATTGTGAGAAAGGGAGACAAGTACTTCTTTCTCCACCTGCTCTATCCCATGCATAATCTTATAAACCTCGATCATGTCACCCCTCAGCCATTGTTTCTCCAAACTGAAAAACCTCAAGTGTTTTAACCTTTCTTCATAGGGAAAGTTTATCATTCTAGTTGCCCTTTTCTGCACTTTTTCCGGTGCTATAATATCCTTTTTGAGGTGTGGTGACCAGAACTGTACACAGTACTCCAAATGAGGTCACACCATCGATTTATACAGTGGCATTATGATACTGGCTGATTTGTTTTCAATTCCCTACCTAATAATCCCCAGCATAGTGTTGGCTTTTTTATTGCATTGGATTGTATAAAGATACCAATGTTTTGGTCTTGCCATCAGGAAATTGAATTTTCAACATTAAATATTTCCCATCTACATCTTTCAATTCTTTTATCATGTTGATTCTGTGATTTGTTATGTAGATTGTTATCCCTTTCATCTTCTCATTTGCAGATTTTGCCAATTTTTTATTCTCAAGAACGTGTTCATGTTGTTTCTTTATGTGGGCCTCTTGTAGACGAACAATAACTGCCTTTTGCTTTTTAAATAGATTGAAAGTTTTAGACCTTTTAGTGGGAGAGTTTAAGCGATTGATGTTTATTGATATCACATTCAGATTATCCATTTTCTAAAGCAACACTGCTGCTTGGTCTAGTTCCTCTTCTTCCTCTTCTGGCCTGTCTGATAACTCTTCTGCAAGTTGTTTTGCTTGGTCAATTGTGCATATAGTTCTTCTGCCTTTTGGTAGTTGTGCTTCCAATGCAAATGGTATCTTCCAAAAGTACTTTATTTATTTCTTTTGAAAATCTGTTGTGTAACATGTCCTTTAATTTAGAAGTGGAACAGGCATGAAAAAGGACATCATATCTGACTCATAACAGAAATATGCTTTCAGTATTTACTTAAACTTGTCGCATGTTATATCTTTCCATACATTATTATTTACCCAATACAGTGCATTTTACATTGTATTATTTTGATAAAGAATAAAATGAGAATGTTGTTTAAAATTAAATTTGAAAAAAATGGTATATGCTAATAAGTATGCAGGGTATAATAATCTAAAAATATTGCTGGAATCATGGGATGTATTTATAATCCATGAATTGAGTTGCTGGTTTTGCTTTGCCTTTATAGTACAAATAAATGTTGTGTTACAAAATTGAAAAGTAGCATAATAACATAAAATAATTGTATAGCTCTTAAACATCATGCTTATCTTTTTTATAGTCAAGTTTATTAAAAGGAGTTCAACTAAATATATGTTCTTTCAAAGCACATATAAAAATACAAACCGTAAATGAACAACGTTAGTCTAAAAAGTACAACACAACAGTAGGTTCAAATATTAAACTCATAAATCTCATACTAAGTTAGATTATTGCTTCAGTGGCAAGCTATGTAAATAGTCATTGCCCTTCTGTCAGAAATGGCTTCATTGCCTAATAATTTTAGAATGGCCCATAGTTGTAAATGGGCAATTCAGGGTGGCACACAAGCAGAAAACCAGTTCTCTTGTTGCACCTGTGTTCACTAGATTTAGACAAGTAGTGGCTGACCAGGATATCATCAGTGATCCCCAGCCCTCTCAGAATTGTAGAGGACCAGGATTCTAGAAGACCTATTCATGTTCCATTCAACAAATGTGCAATCTGTGTAAAGTGTATGTTTCATTTTTCTTTATACATATGCTGATCCAATATATATGCTGATTCTTTATACATATGCTGATCCTTTATACATATGCTGATACATATCCAACACATATACATCTTAAACTGTGATACAAACTCTGCATTTATGCAGCTACTGGTCCCTTGTTTCACTTTTAAAATGAGCACAATTAGGGTTACCAGCCATCAGGTGGGGCCTAGACATCTCCTGCTTTTATAACTAATCTCCAGTTGGCAAAGAGCAGTTCCGCTGGAGAAAATGGCTGCTTTGAATGTACCATGTTGAGGCCCCTCCCATCCCCAAACCTCTCCCCCTCCTGGATCCACCCCCAAAGTCTCCAGGTATTTTCCAACCCAGACTTGGCAACCCTAGAGCACATGTTGATTTTTTCTTACAAACAAACGTATGTATGTACATACAGTACGTATGAGTGTTCACTGAAATATGTGAATAGGGCTTCTACAATTACTTCACATCTCCCTCTTTTAATATGCAGACTATAATTTTTCAAAACAAAAATTTTTCACTAAAGCCTTATGATGAATTTTGTGAATTTTTAAAAAAGGTTTGTGTGTTTGTTTAATAGTCCACCTGTCTCACTGAGACTGAAGGTAGAGTCACTTGTGCACAATAGATCCAGTCTTTGAAGAGGTCTCTTCAGTCTTTGTATTACAGAGAGACACTCTGTGAAGCCAACTCCTCTCCTATAGGCAGACTGACTGGATACTGATTTTCTTTTGTTGTGTTAGGAAGGCCTACTTCACTAGAGAAGTCCATGTGGCATCTCAACAAAATGTGATCTTGGTGTCCCTGCACATTTTTCTATTGTTCCAAATCTCTGATATTTTTTAAACCAGCCCTTGTCTCCTGCCCTTGTCTCCTGGTACTGATTTGCGTAACAATTTTACCTTGTGCCTGTCATTGAACTTTTGTTGTTATGTAGCTTTTAATTTTACATTCTAACTTCTAAACACATTCGATTTTGGTCACCTTGAGTTAAATTGTGTTGGAGCTGTTGGTTACTTGATATGCCAAAAGTGGTCTAGGGATGCCAGCCTCCAAGTGGATCCTGGGGATCCTCTGGATGCCCAAAAGTCTTTTTAGCTTTGTCTACTTCTTCATTGCCATTTGGAGAATATGGGGTCCAGTGTACATCGCAAAGAATCATAGTCTTGTGCAAATTCTGTAAACATAGTGGAGGTGAACGGAGGTTCATTGTCAGAAAGTATCTTAGGGACTGTGTGGCTTGCAAATACTGACTTTTTAAATTAATTGCATAGATGTGATTTCTTGTAACAGGAACAGTTCTGTGTATCTAAAAAAGAAATCGGCCAACACAGTATATGCAAACCCTTCCAAAAAACACAAATCCATTGATACATGCTGCCATGGTTTGGCTGGTAATTTGGTACTGTGCAAAGATTCTAAAATATGTAACAAAATCTTCTCTATTACATATTTCAAAACCTTCTAAGTCTGGCCACCATGTGGATTGTTGAACTTTTGTCTTGCATTTGGTTATGCCTTGATATTATTTTTGTATCTTAGGCAGCATTTCATTCTGAAGTAGTAGGGATACCAGCCTCCAGGTGGGATCTGGGAATCCCAGAATTACAGGTCATCTCCAGACTACAGAGATTAGTGCCCCTAGAGAAAATGGATGCTTTGGAGGGTGGACTTTATGGCATTGTACCCCACTGAGGTTCCTGTCTTTCCCAAGCTCCATCCCCAAATCTCCAGGAATTTCTCAACCTGGAGCTAACAACCCTACCCCCCATCCCCTACCAGTAGCCGGGGGGATCTGGGGCAACCCTATGAAGCAATGCAGGTCCCAATATATCATCCTTTCGTAAGATGGCTATCTTCCATATGTTAATCATTGTGGTCCTGTCAATATTGAAGTAGGTCTGTTGTAAGTTGGTTCTTTAGTAGAGGTGCATAAGTTTCTGACAGAGTCCATTGCATTGCCTTCATTTTTGATTTGCTGTATTGTGGGTTCAGAGACTGGCATTGTTTCCATAACTAAATCAATGCATGCTCTGAAGTCTTTTCCCAAAGTCTTAATTTTCTTTGTTAAAAAATGCACTGTTGGAGATATCTGGAGGCCAAATATTGGTGAATGCTGTTTTCACTGGAATATGTACAAGGTCAAAAGAAAATTATGTTACCACACCCACACAAACACGTGAATATTACATTCAGATTAACATGGGGAAACAGCTTTGCATGTTTGTTCAGGATGCAGAAAACTGGGATCTTTTACCTAAAGTGGTGGCTGTGAGTAGCAAGTTTTCAGGAGGAAAAGGATGATAGAGACCTGATTTTAAAAGGAATACAGAATTTATTCAGGGAGTTGGTACAATAGACTGGGGGGGATTAACCCTAAGCAAATACTAGCTATAAAAATTAAAACGTGGACACATTCCTTATTCTAATTTATATAGCTAAAACATTCAGCAGAGCTATTCCAAATTGGAGCAGTAGTTACTCCTTGAGCTAAAGATGTACATATGGTTTAGAAAATAAGGGGGCTGGGGGATAGATCAAGAGGGAGAACAAAGGTTCTATTCTGCAAATAAATCAGATGGAAGAAGGAGGGATCCAGTGTGTATGATGGGAGTCTATTGTAGTTCTGTTGGTAACCAGGATCACCCTCCAGTTGCTGGCTCTAAAGCCAGGCCAGTAATACTGTCTTTGGCTCAAAATGGGTTCTTTTCAAGAAACAAAAGGTTATGATAGAAGATAACAGAATACTTGAGAGTCGGGCAGCTTATCTGGAGAAAATTGTAGAACTGATTAAATGGCACCAGGGAAGGGCACGAAGAAGGAAAGTTCTTGGTTAAATTATAATTCAGGACTACAAAGCTGGAGATATGAAGCTGAGTCATATTTGGTGGGAGCTTTGAGGATTCGGTTGGCTTTCGAGCAAGGGAAACCTGGAGGAGAATGGGAAGATTTGAATTGGAGGTTCCAGACTGTCACAAGGCATTTAACATTGGAATTGTGTTAATGGTCAGTGATTGCATATCATGAAAAAAAGACAATACAGGAAGAAGCATCTTTGTCTTCTAGCCTAGGGTAGCTTAATTGCTGTCACCCTGTTGGCACGCCCTGATTTTTCCCAAAAGGGCCTCCTTGGAGGCATTTGCTGTGGCTGTCCCAAGATCCTCTGCTGTGTTCACTGCTGCAGGATTCTCTGTGAGACACAAAACATGATAATTGCTCCCCATGTTCTTTGTGTGCCTTGTAGGTCTTGCTCACAATGTTGCATGTGCAGTACTACAGTCAGGCTGGGAGGGAGGGATGTGCAGATGAACGTGGAGGGAGGCCGGTAACACTTTCATCAGTTGTTGATGAAGCCTTTAGACCCTAAGAGTGTCAATAAGGATTTGTGTTTTAATAGTAAAATGAAGACCCATGCTGAGCCATTCACATGCCCCTGTAACTGCAAAAGCTTCTTTTTCTCCTGTAGTAAGGTTAGAGTTTTTTCCCACTTGAACATGCCGGTATTACTTTTCTATTAAACTTCTAATATTAATGCCAAAGTCTTTGACCACTTTCTGGCTGCTTTCACATGAGAACTTTCATAAGAACATAAGAGAAGTCAATGTTGGATCAGGCCAATGGCCCATCTAGTTCAATACTCTTGTCACACATTGGCCAAAAATACCAGGTGCCATCAGGAGGTTCAGCAGTTCCCAAGTCTACAAGTTGATGCACTAAAGTCATTAGTAAATCTACTGAATATTGTCATTGAAAATGTAGGGCTGTCAAAGTCTTTTCGGTGCCTTAAAAGCTTTCTGTTATGAGCTGTCATATATTATAATATATTACACTTGTTAAGAAGATCCCATAAGGGTTTTGTCAAATATATCAGATTTGGTATGAATTTGTCAGACCCAAGAATCTTCAGGCACTGGCAAAGTTAGCAATGCCACCAGTTTGCCTGAAGCAAGCTGAATTCCTTGTTTGTTAATGATGTGTCCTAGAAATGTTGTCTGTTCCTTTCCAGATTTGCTTTTTCGATTCAAGGTAAGATTCCTTACTGGTACATTTCAAAATTGCATGCAGTTGCTCATCATGTTCATTTCTTCCCATACTGCATGATAGAACATCATCTACGTGACACAAGATGCCTGACAGCCCAGACACAATCTGAGAAACTCTGTTTTGGAATTGCTCAGAAGCAGATTGAATGCCAAAGGGAAGTCTGTGGATGCCATTAGTGGTCTACCTTCTTGGCTAAATAGTGCAGTAACATCCAAATTTGGGGGGAAAAAATTAGCTTATGACGGCTATTTTACTGCTATTACTATTTACTTTTACATATCCACAGACATCTAAATCTTGTTATTTGGCTGTGCTACAGTAACAGTACCTATGCAAACAATCATGGATTTATCTTCTATTCTTCGTAGTTCCTCTTTAACTTTCTGTAACAGAGAACTATGAATATGATGTACAGCAATGTGAGCAAAAAAAGTTGCTGATACTAATTGTTTTATAGTCCAGTTTCAGTGTTCCCAAACCAGTAGATACCTGAGGATACATTGTTTTAATATGTGGTGCTTGTTCTTGATTTATTCCAATTTTTCTACTACATGGAGTTTTTAGAGGATTGGTGACCCAAGTAGGCAGGCTGATAGTTGGTTTATTCCATATATTGTTTGTTGAACCTCTCATTTGGTGTTTTGCAGTTTGCTGAGGAATTGGCCATGGACATCCACTATATTGTTACCTGCCCCACGTAATACCTTATTTGCTTTGGGGAGGGGTGTTGTTGTCATTTTTTAGTTCTCCATCCCAAGGTGTGCAGTAGTTTTTACTTGGAATTGCAGTGCCTACTGCTTCTTTATCAATCTTAAATTTAAGATTTATGTATTCAGACTTATCTCTGAAGTTTGATCAACTGAAAATATACTCCCCCAAAACCAGTGGAACTCATTTTCTGATTATGGTTATTCTTCTTGACTTGTTTCCATTGTTCTTGGGTCACCTGTATGCGCCCATAAAATATCTTTTCTTACAGCACTCCCTTCACTCTTCTTCTTTTGCTGCATGTTATTTGAGTTTGTGATTGAACTTCTTACCACACCTTCCACACTTTTGGTTGTGTCTCTTCCAGTTAGTGGTAAAACCCTACATGACATTTCTCAGATATGTCTCTCAGACTGTCCAGCATAATATGTAAGTCCCACGAGTAGAAGGGTGGCTAATAAATGTTTTATATAAATAAATAAAAAAGCAAAGTGATTCTTTTACTACAATAACCTTTCTGTAGAGCAGTTTAATATATTTGCCACTTAAATGAAAATTATATCAAAATGTAAACAAACTGAGTTGTAATGGCTGTATGACCAAATAACAAGAGCTAACATTGGTCTCTAGAAAATTACTGAAAACAGTTTGCAATTTATGTTTCCCCTAGTGAGAGAGGGGCCAGCATTTTTGTAGACAAATCCGCTGGGAACTCACTGTACTGTGAAGAATTACTTAAGACTGTATAAACAAAACCAGTGTATAAGTTAACCAAATGAAAGAGGGATTTGTAAACACTGTGATTTTACAGATCTGCCCTTATTAAACTAGCATAATTAGAAATGAGTAAAAAGAATGTATATTATACAGTGGGGGGAAAGTAAGTATTAAGTATATGGAATATGGAATAGTATGGTATTGCCTGAACTCCTCAGATCTTGGAAGCTAAGTAGGGACAGTGCTTGGATGGGAGACCACCAAGGATGACTTTGCAGAAGAAGGCAATGGAAACCACCTCTGCTTAATCATTTGCCTTGAAAACCCTAAGCAGGCTGTGGCTTGTCACACATCAAGTATACATATCAGTAGCATCTGATTTTACTAAGAATTGTGAATTTTAGCATTGTGGACTAAAATTTTATTCTCAAGTTCCATGCATATGCCTTTGAATTCCACCTCTTCTATCTCTGGCATTAGTGGCTTAAAAATGTGCATAGAAATTTACTTATCCAGAAATATCTAGATTTTACTGTGAAAATGTAGTGCCTATGAGTGTTACTGGTTTTGTTCCCAACATGGCTAATCTGTTATATAGTACTTGGGATGGGCATTTTATGTATTCATCTCATTACACTCATGTCTAAATATAATTGATTGTAAGAGACTGTATAAATTACACGTTAGGCCATTGGTCTTCCTCTTGACTCCATTTTGGATACTGGATCGTATTTAAATTGTAAGATGTTCACATTTTCTCTCCTTCCTTTCCATAACAAGTCCAGTGCTGCTTCTAGTCCATACACTTCTATTGTCCATACATGTGTGTGCCATGGTACATGGATACTGCATAAAAAAAAAAATTAGTTTATTTTGTTTTATGAAAACATGAATACCCCACTTTCCTCTTGGCTCAAGGTGATTGAAACTCCTCAGAAGTATGACTAAACAATCAACTGGCTTATTACTTGTGTTTCAGTTTTGATCAATGTAAAAATAAAAAATGAGAAATAGAGGAAAAAGCTTTTAAGTATACATACCGACTGTTCAAATATTTACTTGATGTCTTGGAAAGAAGCAACACTTAAGATAGCATGAGAAGATAGGATGCAAAATCATTGTTACTAGCAAATACTCTTGGGTAGTACAGCATCTAACTGTATAGCTTCTGCAGTGGCATTTCCATGTATGGAAGAGGGTATGATTTTTCCCAATTCTCCTCTGCCACTTAACACAAAAATGTTTTTTTTCTGACCATCTTTTACCCTAAGGAACAGAATTCCAGGATACTCAGTGTGGCTACAGCAGGAGGAAAAAGTGAGAAAGTCCCTCTTTGCCAAGACTGTAATAAATATGTGCCATGATAATTTACTGAATATTCCTCTGTTAGAAGCCATTAGGAATGTTTGATAGTGTACTTTTGATACAGTACAAATAGTTAAAATGTGACAATTAAAGGAACAGAGCCACTAAGAGTTCAAGATATATACAAACTATTTTGTAGGAAAGATGGCCGTGCACATATTAGAATGGTATATCATTAGACTGATTCACTATATTGGAATAGTTCTTGAGAATGCAGTGTTGTTTGACGCTAAGGATTTTGTTGGCCCAGCACTGACAAAGGCAGGGTTTTATATCTAGCCATCTTTAATAGTCAAAGCAATTACTCACTTTAATGCCGTAAGAATTTTTTTGTGTTATGGGCCCTTTTAAATTGTTTTATGTAACACCAATGATATCTGTATAGGCTATAAGTCTTCCCTAAACACAAAACAGTTCTATTAAGTTAATGTCATGAAATTAAGTTTTTTTAAAAAACTTATTTTTTGTTTATTTATTGAAATAATTCAGAGGAAGTATGGAAATACCCTATAGAAGATTTGGAGCTATAACACATTTGAGAAATTAATTGATAACAGACAAAAGGCATCCCGAGAAAAAGCTAGGAAGTGATGTTCCTGCCCCACACAATATGGGCTTTTAGGTCTGAGATGCAGTAAAGCTTTGCCAAAGGAATAGCAAACTACTATTGAAACACTATAGGAATTCACATTATCAAATGCAGTTTGTAGATTACAAAACCTGATACCCAAGTGAGTTCTTTTGTGCAATTACTCGCCGTTCCAGAATTGCCTGGCTCTAAATTTAGTTTTGTTATGGTTATCTTGCTTAGATAAAAAATATTTTTTTTCTACCCAAATAACACATCCACAAATGTCCATTGTTTCTCAGAAACTTAAGCTTATCTGGTATGTATTTCAACTGTAAAATACTTTTTAAAGCAGGAATCAGAAAGGAAATTCATATATTTTAGTAAATATGCTTGATTTTTCCCTTTCTCTGTTCTTTCTCTGTTTAGTTTTAGGAACTAGATTAGCATTTTTAGGCTTTTACACTTTAACAAGGTAGTTTCATTGATTAGCTACTTAATTACCATTGATTCTCCATGTGAATACATAATCTCATGGCACAGTTAGAGTAACAGTTGTTAAAAGCTCAGTAATCATTTAACCATTTCACTACTTTAGCAAAGAACTGCAGGCTGTGGAAGGTCAGTAGTTCAGCAGTTCGAGACCCGGGTGCCGCATGATGGAGTGAGCTCCCGTCTCTAGTTCCAGCTCCTGCCAACCTAGCAGTTCGAAAGCAAGAAATTGGAAGTAGATAAATAGGTACCACTTCGGTGGGAAGGTAACAGCGTTCCGTGCGCCTTGGTGTTTAGTCATGCCGGCCACATGACCACGGAAACGTCTTCGGACAGCGCTGGCTCTTCGGCTTGGAAATGGAGATGAGCACCGCAACCCTATAGTCGGATTCGGCTGGCTTTCGAGCAAGGGAACCTTTACCTTTACCTTACTTTAGCAAAACTGATGGACTTTGGGAACAATATTCTGCTATTTTAGTAGATCTTCCTTTAAAATTATAAGGCACTTTGTCATCATCATACTGGGTACAAAGCTATTTTGCTTCCTTTGAAGAGAACTTTTTTAACAGTTTGGGTTTTCAATAATTTCCAGCATGTTCAGGACAACAGAAAATCTTCCGGGTGATTTATATTCAGTGATTTTGAATCCTCATATATGCAACTGAAAATATGTTCAAGGACATTTATTTATTTGAAATAGTTATGGCCCACTTTCCTATTAAAAATGGTAGTGAAGGCAAATTAATACAAAAACAACTGCAAGTCCCACAGGTCCCTTTAGGTAGCTGTTGGGCAAGTGGGAAAAGAAAAGGAGAGCCAGAGTCACTGCTACATCTGTCAGGCAGATGGCAGCTCTATGTAGCAGGGGCAAATGTTTGTCCCAGTGAGGGGAAACAAAAAGATGGGGGACCCACCCCCCATGAGTGTCATGGTTCCCTACTTGTCACCTGCAAACTGGCACAGGATACAGGGGGGGCGAGCATAGGCATCTCTCTGGATAGGGAAAGGGCCAAATAAATGTGGCAGTAACTGAAATCAAACTTCCTTAGACCCAGTTTCTTGCAAAGGTATACACCATTTTTACAGTTGGTGTCAGCTTTCAGAACTGCCTCAGCCGTCTACTTTTCTGACATTGAGGTCAAAGGGTTGGATGCAGACTAGATTTTCCAATGGCAGAATGGAATTTCCTGCCTGCCTTCCTCCAATTACAGCCTACTGGTCTCCATGAAAGTCTGCTGTTGGGGGTTACAGGATCCTGAAGAATGACTTCAGATTGGGGTGCAAGGAGAAGGAGGAAATAAGTGGAAATTGCCATTTTAGTTTGGATACAACCCTATAATTTAGACATTTAAGATCTGAAATTCATGAAATGACAGGTGTTCTAAGCTATCTACAAAGCTAATATAGGTGTCTTTTTTCAAATTTATTCCCCAGCTAGCCCCTAACTAGTGGTTGTAAATCTGAGTATCTTTGATAAAGGCAGAGATGAACTGAGAGAGCTACAGTTTAATTCAGGTGCTGGTAGCTGGTCTTCAGTCATGTGCTTGCATGGATATTGAGGAAGGATCTCTTGTGCCTCTGTTGTAGCCTTCTGATTATGGTGCTGATTTTTCCTTTCCTTTCTTCCAAGGGTTAACATGAATGGTGATGGACCTGTACTCATCTGCAGGTGTTGCTAATAGGGGTTTGCTTGTTTGTTTTTTGGCCTGCAACGATTCTTATCTTCAAGGCCAAAGAAAGAAGTCAGTTAATTAACTTCTCATGTGATCTGTGATGGGAGGGGGAAGGGGAAAGGTGATGCAATCTTTTAGAAGATTATCTTGGAGACCCATTCTGATTGGATGCCACCATTGCCTGACTTGATGGGTCAAAAATTATAACTTGAACTGTGGCCCAGGAAGGGAAGCAGCTAGCTGAGATTTCTCATGGACTGTGAGCCAATACTATGTCTGGCAACTGCTAGAAATGTAGGCAATGCTATCTGAGGTCTTCTCAATGAAATTAAGGTTGGTGCCACCTAACACAGCTCTCTACAGTGTTAGGTAGTTGAAGCTAGCTTTGTAATTGTTGGCAATAACTATCTTTCTTAATACCTTTGAATAAACTTAACATTATTTTATAACAATAGTCTGATTCTTGTGTGCACCTGCCCTGGAACCCCATGGGGTCTGACCTTGTGTTTCCTTTGTAGGCTTAGAGGCAGAAACTGAAGTCCTCACAATGCACTGCCTACTAAACTATATCTGAGTTTTGAATTCCTAGAAGTATCATAGTTACAGGAAGATAGTTGAGAGATTCCACAGATACCAGAGGAGGTTGTTCTTAGCTTATGTCAGAGCCGGAGTGTCAAATTGGTTTAGGAGGTAACTTAACAAGAAATGTAACATTTTCTCTCTTTAAAATGACGGGTAACAAGGCTTATCCAGGATGATCCTGAACACCACTGGCCTATTTGGCTGACAAAACTGTGATCCATTCCAGCTGTTGGTTCCCTTCCAGATGGTGAAGTGCTTTTTCTGTTTGATAAACTATAAACACAACCTTATGTATGTTATTTTGCCTACTACTATTTTTTTTGGTAAAGAAGTAATTCGCTTTTTGTGAACTGTCGCTGTGGAAAATCCCAATAATAAGAGCTGAAAAATGCTTCATAATACTTTTTCATTCTAACATCCCCAAGATGATTTGACATAATAGTGTCATTAATAAAGGAAGCTCAGTTTTGGAAGAAGACATTTAAGGCACCCTCATTGGTTCTCAGAGTATATAAATGTTTAATGTAACTAGAAGTTCTGATCCTCTCGTATACTAGTATAACTTGCTAATATGCCACTGTGTTTTGTAGATAAAAATTTGTAGCTCAGTAAGTTCATTGTGTAGCCTCTACTGGAGTAAATGTTGCACAGTCATTAGTAGTCACATTTTTTAAAAAAACATCAAAATGATGCCAATAATATTTCACCATTTATATCATACCTTTAATAGATGTAGATAACATAAGTTTGTGCTGACTTGGATAGCCCAGGCTAGCCCAATCTCATCAGATCTTGGAAGCTAAACGTAGTTGGCTCTGGTCAGTATTTGGATAGGAGACTGCCAAGGAATACCAGGGCTGCGAGGCCAGAGTCAAGCAGTGGCAAACCACCTCTGAACATCTCTTGCCTTGAAAACTCCATGGGGTCTCCATAATTCAGCTGTAAATTGATGGCAAACAACCAAACCTATGTTTTAAATAAGAATCTGAATCTGGAGGGAGATTCTATCCAGGGCTATCCTAGTAATGTGGCAGTAGCAGTGGGATCTGAACCCAGGGATTCTAAAACAAGCATTATTCCTTGTACTGAAGCTGTGTTCCTGTATCTAAATTGCAATAGTTCTGTCTCAACCACTTACACGAACTCCTAAAAGTACAAAAGAGAATGAACTGTCATCTGGGAGTCCCAGACTCAAATCTCACCTCTTTCAGGAGCTCACGTGTCTTAGGCATGTCATCATAGTTCTGCGTTTCATTTCCTGTCCCATTTCCAATATGACAATATAATGATGGCATACAGGTTGTTAAATGGATAACAGCTAGTAATGCATTTGATGTCCTTTGGACACTGGAAGTGCTATATAAATACAAAGTATCAGGTACTACTATCAATGAAAATGTGTGTACAGAGTTCTCTAAATGTGGATTCTGCACAGTATTTGTTTTCAATGGCTCTTGAGGAGGAGGAGTCTATTTGATTGTCTCTTGTTTCTGGTTTGTATTACCAGGTGCTGATTAGAAAATAAGTTTGAATTAGATGTCTTCGGGATTACTTCCAGGTTATGGTTGTGTTATGTAATATTCCAACAAGATACCTTTTGTGATTGGTAGGGGCTTGTGGATTGTGAATCTTTGAAGTACCAAATGTGAAGAATTAATTTGAGAAATACAAACACATGTTTGTAAATATCAGTTTTAATCATAATTTGGCCAAAATGTGAGAAGTGTACTATGGCTGCCATACAGAGCTAAAGTACAATAACCAATATTTTTCAGCATATATACCTTCTTATAAATATCTAACTTGTTACAATGTATAACATTCACATATTTTGCCTCTTGTATATTTCAAAATAAATTGCTGCAGTACTATACAAAATCTTTTTTGTGAGTCAAATTAGATAGTAAAGCAACCCAGAATAGAAATGAACAACAACAAAAAGAATTTTAAGCAAAAAGAATGTATTTCAGCAGTAACAAAAGAGCTTTAGAGTTTCACAGGGGTCATTAGTAGGTCAGCCACCCAGAGAAGATGAAGAATGGTATTTAGATAATTATCTGTTTGCTCTTCCTTCCACGGGTTTGCCAAATATGCTTTTAAACAAATAACAGTTATACTCTAATCCTTCATCTTAATTATTTATAGCACTTTCCAATTTTATTTTTCTAGAAATTGTCTGAGATTATTTCTTCTTTATGAAATATGCTTTTAACAGCTAAATTTGATGAATCAGCATCAGCCAGCATAGAAAGATACCAAAATACTCAAAATTGGACAATCATCCATCGTATACCACTGTCTTTAAGAAAAAAGATGGTGGACTTCACCTAGATAAAGAAATGGCCATATATATCATTTTATATTCTTTTAGTAGCTATTCTACAGACCCTTCTACCACTACCTTTCAGTTTAAAATCTTAACTAGTAGAACAAACTTAATAAAATTCATTTCTAACCGTAAAATCACACTGGGGTGATACCAACCAAAAGACATTTTCATTTGCTCAAATGGAAATCTGTAATAGGCCTTCAGCTATAGTCCGCCAACTGTCCATTCATGATATTTCCAAGTGTCTATCTAAAGATGGCTGCAGAAAAAGGACCAAGATGGGAAAGCTCAGTTCATTGGGTCCATGGATGGTTTTCTAGGTTCTGCTCAGAGCAGCAGGGTAAAACATGGCAGCAGCAAAAGCAAAACAAATATTAAAACTTTGGGAGAATAACATCATCATGACTTGGTGGGTAAAGTAGGTACCAGTAAAGTTGTATCTCCAGTTTCCATGCTGACCTCTACATAAGGAGAGTCTGAAAAGAATCTTAAGGAATAGGTAGGTTTATATGTGAACTGATGGTCCTGTTCCTGTAAGTATGATAATGTGACCAGATACCTAGAAAGAAAAGCTTATGGTTTTTAATAGTTGGTTGAAAGAGGGAATATCAGGAGATATAGTTTTTCTTGCCACGTAAGAGAAATCCTTTGTAGAGATTTTAAAGATGTATTAGTCTTCTTTTCCTTAGCATCTGGTTAAAAACCCCATCTGAGTATTCTCGGTAAGGAAAACCATATAGATCACTAACGTTCTTTGATGGCTAAGAGAACACCAATGTTAGCTGTGAATAGACAGGTTTATGTAGCTGAAACAGAACAGTTTAATTCTCTGAAGAAAATGTTGTAGATGTTGAATAGCAACTATACTTCTTGGCTGCCAAATTTCAGTGACTGGCATAAGCTGCTTATTTCAAAATGTGTTAATTATTCACAGTTTCAGTAGAATTGTTTTGCTTCACACATGATTGCTGTCTGTGATGACTGTATTGATGAGCTGCTTATATAACATTATTAGGGTGTGGGGTTTGTTTTTGGCTTCCATCCCTTACCACAAAGAATTTGGCAGCAGTCTTAAGAACACTTTCCTAGGAGTAAGCCCTATTCCAACAAAGTGGAATTTACTTAAGAGTAGACCTGCTTAAGATTGCTTCCTTTGTCTTACATCAATTCTTTATAAAGCTTTACATCTGCATTAGATTGTATCAAGTAAATTTACCAAGTGTACTCCAGTCAGTGCATGTTTATGAATATTTTATTTACGTAATTTGTAGTCCGCCTTTCTCACAGAGATTCAAGATGGATATGCAAGTTTTTGAATAATGAGTACATTAAGAATATTTTTTAGAAAGCTGAGTGGTATGTTTCAGAGCTAAATGTATGAACTATAGTATAAAAACAGAATAGCTGAGTGGAAAGAATTCAAGGATTCTATCGTAGCACTGCTTTATATTCTATTTGAAACATTTGGATAGGATTATGTATCGTCTCTGCTTATGGCTAAACAAAGGTGATAGAAACAGCTGGTGTGCTTTGTTCGAAGTTACTCAGATCTGTATCATTTACATACCAACTTCTGTACGCTCAGTTTGCATATCAGCTTTAGAAGTTGCACTTGAACCGATTGCTTTTAAGCCAGCTGCTGTTTACATACAATAACAATTAGAAGTTCTTCTTTTACCCATAGTTATGACAAATAGCAAAGCATGTATTTTTGTTCCTGTAAGTATCAGATTATGTGGTATCTCAAGTTTGTCTTCATATGACTGCTTAGTTATGTTTAACATAGATAAATGGCAAAGAGTCACTTTAAAGATTATTTTGGAATAATCTTTCATGGGTCAGATGGAGGATCTTACCAGGAAAAGTGATTCTCTCTCTCTTTTTTTTAAAGATGATTTTTGTCTATTTAAATAAATCCAAGGTGTTTTCCTATTAATTTATTCAAAACAAATGCAATGTGCTTCTAAAATCTGGGGACAAATATATGTTGCAGCTGCTGAATTCATATGTTACATTATTCTCATAACCATGGTTCACTTGATAAACTTGATGTGTGCTATTCCTGCCATCATTCCCCAATTGAAAGGGTACCTGTTGTGCATTTACATACTATTTGACTTAAATTGACTAAAATTATCCCCTTTGGACCATTTTACATTAGCAAGATTGTTGGAATATATCCTTTACCAGGTGTGCCATCTGCTGCCTGTGGCCATATATCCCTCCAGTGGAAAGATGAGAAACTGAGAGATCCCTGCAGCAACATTAGTCTTTTAACTGTTTAAAAGATTATGCTCCAGGAGATTTCACTGTGGATGGTGGAAAAGGATAGGCTTTTGTTTTTATGTTTGTACATTTCCATGATGTTACTCTTTACTGAAAGCATTTTTGAATGCATTTTCTTTTCTATAGCCCCCCACATTTTAACGGGGTAGCAGAATAAGAACTCTTGTAAACTAGCTTTTGTAAATCCTAGCAAGACTACTTTAATTCAATTTTAAGTGTCATAATTGTACCCTTACCTATGGTCTTTTGAACAACTGTCTAAAAAGTCTGTAGAATTTCCACCCTCAACGATTTATCACAGTTGCTTCATGTGAAGTGTTTTCACCTTGCAGCCTAGGGAAGGGCCTGAAACCTCAGTCACGTGGATTTTAACTATAGGTTTCCTAGGAGTACTAGATTGATTCCAAACATTAGAAAGATGAACTTTGACCTTTGTCATAGCAGATGGAATGTTTAGTGAGCAACTGGTCATGTGTAATGTTAACTTGTTTGTCTTTCATAGCAACTAACAAAGGAGCAACATATGCCTTGTTCTTCAGCTTTGTACAGCCTGGAAATAGATGTTATTAAAATTGCATCCTACAAGCACCATGCAGTTCTAACATGAAATATTATGTTCATTAAAATGTGGTAAAACTTCTCCATATTGCCTTTGGAGCAACTGTGCATAATGTTTTAAAAATGAACATTAGCAAACATTACATATAGCCACAGTTGTCAGTGTTTAATTAAAGAGGGTCTGCAATGTAGAATGTCAGTGTTTGTAAATGTGTTGTAAAAAGGTCCAAATTAAAATGCTGTACAATTAGTTTGCATGACAAAATGACTTTGGAAGACCCCTACAATAGACAATTTAGAGAAATAACTATTCTGTGTTTAAAATACTAAAGGAGCAACAATTTAAACAGATGGCAGTGGGTTTCCTCTTGATTATAACTTTGAGGCATGCTTTACTAAATGGAATCAGCGGGGTTCATTAAGGTCCCGTTTGATGTATCAGTATTATAAAAATACCATGTTAATTATCCTCAAACGTTGCAAGTTACCTCCATTTTCCTGCAATCAGAAGATGAGAGAAACCCTGTGAAGCAAATTAGTCCTAATTGAAAGAAGACTGATTAATATTTAAATAAGGCATTGTGTGAGGGATTCTGCCATGAGAAAAATAGGCTGAACATCTGAATTAATTGCATAGCAGGTTAAATTAAATTTCATATAACGGGTTGGAAGATGAGTTGGCACAGTGCTTTAGCAGAGAACACAATGGCTGGAATACCAGGCTTTTCTTTCACTCTTGGCTGGATTCCATCAAGGTCCTTGTAGCCCTTTCCTCTTTGTTGTCTCTCTTTCAGTACAAACAAAGGTACTAACAGAAAATTGCAACTACATTTAAAAAAATGTTAATTTTGGGGTGGGGGTGGGGAAGAGACGGGGAGATACCACCTGTCTATATTTTCTCTATTTCTCTTGCATCTTGGCTGCAAAACTGGGAAATATCAGTATCTTTTTCTTCCCTTCTTGCACAATTTAATGAGGATTGATGACATAAAATGCTAATGGCTAGAATATACTTAGAATTGTGCTATTAGAGGGTTATCACTGTCTGACATTTTCACTGTACAGGAGCATACATGTGGAGCCTGTTTAAAGTGATTGGGTTACTTAAGGGTCCCTGTTAGGGATATTTAATCCAACATAAATTACTTATGCACTTTGTTAGTGTTCAAAGAGAGAGTGTCACGTTGTACATGTTGGCAGTTTTCCAGTCAAGAGCTGTTAATTACTGTACAGTTCGTGCATACATTTTGTGGCAACAGAAGCTGGGGGAGGGAATGACCTCCAACCCTGTATCTATATTCTGCCGAACTAAAAATGAGTAAGTAAGAGCACAGAGGTGAGAATTATTTTACTGAAGTCATTTTCACCCCTAGGAGTTACAATGCCATTTTTATCTTGTTGAAAGTAAAAACAAATGACAGTACAATGTCCTAAATGTATAAGTATTTTAACTTTGGAGAATCTCTGTCAAAAAAGCGATTATCTATTTATTTTAACAATAAATGGGGGGAGGAATGATCGCCAAAGCTCTATTTAAGAACCTTACACCTTTGTAAAGTTTAAGGTTTGGTATGATATTGTTTGCTAATCAAATTACATACTAGTGATAGCTAGGAAAACTGTGTATAATGTATCTTTTCTTTGAAGCATATTAGTAGCTCTCTGTAGCTTTTTCTAACGTTGTCATAATTTTCTCAGGAAAATTTAATTTACTCATATATAAAGGGCATTGTTGTTGAAAAGAAAGCACCCGAATAATCATATGTTGGTTGATATAGTTACGTGTCTTAACCTTTGCACTTAGTCATAAAAATAACATTGAATAACTAAGTATATTCAGCATTTAGTCATGTAGATCATGTTACTCCAGTAGCAGAATAAAGTAGTCGTTGAGTTATATGTACAGATAAAGGTTTTTTTTCTGCATTTCATGTTTGTGAAAAGGAACTGAAGTTACTTAACAAGTGTTTTTAAGTAATATCTTTAGCTAACATTATAATTTGATTTATTTGCTACTTGCTGGTTTGTCCATGGAAATTTATCAGCATGGTAATCTGCTGGCGATATCTGAAAAACTAGCATGGGCACAGTATACACAATATTATGTTTATACATATTGATTCTTCATGTTCATCACTTATAAACACTGGGAGGTCTAGAATTTGTACCAATACCTTGTCCAATTAAATTTAGGCTGTGTGCTGTAGAAGATTTAACAAATTGTTTAATGAGTTAATATACTCATATAGATGGTCGGCAAAATATATTCTTCATTTACTGGATTCACTAGAATCAATTGCTGGTGTAGAATATTGACTACAAGAATGAGTTGCAATCTGGGAGGCTACCAGTTCAAATCTTACCTCAGACACAAGCTTACTAAATAACCTTAGACAAACCACAGCCAACTGGATTATTGCAGTGCACTCAATATGGTGCTGCCCCTGAAGACAGTAAGTTGTGTTACCCAACACTTGGTTATTCAGAATGCTCAGTTAACTGGCATCGCTCAGAGGGCAAGGTCCTCCCCCTCAGCCACCATACCCTTACATCTTTGGGCATGCATGCACTCCAGTCCTTATCCAGCTGGTCAACTTGATGCCTCTGGATGTTGCTAGGCTTCTGACAGCTAGTATTGTCACCTAATTTTATCCTCTGGTGCCTCCTTCCCCTTCAGCCTGCCTTGAGCTGTCAGAAACCAACTCTGCCAGTAATTGCCTAGGTTGCTGGCCTGCTCTGTTGGCTGCTTCAAAAGAAGGATTGGTGGGGGATACGTGGAGGTGAGGGAAAGCTCTGCCAGGTGTTGCCATTATGTTTCCAATGGGGTAGAGTTTGGTTGTTGAGGATTCCTCTGGATAGGGTGCTGGGCAGAGCAATAAGCCTGAATTAAATATCAGGCACATTTGAGTAACTGGCAATCCACCTTCCCTATGACAAAGCTTTTATTGTGTTGGCTTGCTGCAAAGAAAGATCAACCCAACTGTGAAAAACTTTACTAGTTGTCTGTTTCTTTCCAGCTCAAGATGCAAGTCACTAGCTTTAAAATAGTAAATGATCTGAGACCATGATGCTCATATTCCAGCTTGACCAGATTGGACATTCCAGGTGTACCCCCATCTACACAGCTAATTTGGACAGCCACAAGGGAAAGGGAATTTGGGGACACCCATTTATAGAACTTCTGTCCAGTAGGCATTTACCTGGGTCCTAGCCTTGCTGTTTTGGGCTAAAGTATTTGTTGTCACCCAAGGTTTTTGTTTTCAATTTTTAACTGAAGTTGTTGTTGTTGTTGTTTTTAAATCAGGAGAGATTAATATTTTAGCCTTGCTATAGTTTATTTTTTACACAAGGCAATCTATACATGAGATAATGGTTATTCCCATGTGTTCTTAGCTATGCATATTTTTATTGTGGCCCTGACCTCGATAGCCCAGACAAGCTCGATCTTGTCAGATCATGGAAGCTAAGCAGGACTAACCCTGGCAAGTACCTGGAAGGCCCACCTCCCAGGAATACCAGGGCTGGGACACAGAGACAGGTAATATAAGCCACCTCTCTCAAATATCCTAGTTTACAGGCTCACAAACGTGCATGCATGCACGCGAGCACATGGACACACACAAACAAATAGTTACCATAAAAGCATATTTTTATTGTTTAACTGTGATCAATTTGTCCACAATGTGTTATAATGTGTATGATGATAATACACGATTGAGTCAGTCAATGGCTGAGTTTAGACTGGCAGTTTGCCCCACTATAGCCATGTTTCAGCCACGTTTTACAAGCGGATTAAAGGGAGGTTCACACAGGCACATCTGCCTGACGTTCCCCACCCATAGTCAACCCGTGCTGTTCTGCTTCGCTCCTGCATTTAAAAGATACCTGTTAAAAGCAGTAGCAAATCCCTGAGAGCCCGTTTATCCCGCTTCATTCTGCTTCCAGGAAGTGTGAACACCAGCCTGAAAAGCTGGGAGCACCCGCGTTGCGCATAAGGCAGCAGCGATATTATTGGCTGTGCTCTGCTCTACCGCCCAATGCGGTGTCGGTGCAATGGGATCCTCCCCAAATCGGCCAGATGTGCTTATGCGCATGAGCGCATATGCGCACATGTGCACATAGCTGAATTACCAGGAAAAAGCCATTTACAGCTGTACCTCTGTGCCAGCAGTCTGAATGCTCCCGTATTAGTTGGTGCAGTGTGACCAGGAAAACCCTGAACAGTTTGTTCCAGGGCTTTTTTGCCACGACTGGCTCCCACTTCAAACTGCCAGTCTGAACTCAGCCATAGTTATAATATTTAACTTGATATCTAAATATGCTGGTAGCCATATTTGCATGACTGCATGATGCTGTTTCTGTTTAAATACCATCCATTCTTTAGTATAAAATTTAGGCTGTCTAGTTTCAATTTTTATTTTTTCCTTTATTTAATGCCTTGGTAGGGACTTGGAATACTAAACTCCTTGGGACAATAGATAGGGTTGCTTCCCTGTGTCCTCTTCTATCCTTGGGTAGGAACCCAGTTCCATAAACCAGTGTCTGAGGAACTGTGGAAACTGAAAATGAATTTGAGGCAGCATGCCACAGAGACATTGAAAAGCCCAAGATTGTTGTTTCTAGCTCAAAATATTCCTGTTTTAAAGAGAACCAGGTAATTCATTTGGCACCCTAAAAAGCTAGAATAAAATGGAAAATATTGCAAGATAGAAAAGAAAGAGGGGGGTTTGGTCTCCCCAACTGGAATCTGTATTATCAAGCTGCTTCCTTAAATTGGATTAAAGATTGGATAAATCTGGAGGACACTAGATGTTTGAAATTAGAAAGACACGACTTATGTATGGGATGGCATGCATATGTCTGGTATGGGAAGGACAAAATCCATTCCAACTTTCAGCATCATGTATTAAGAGGTGCACTTGTAAAAACTTGGAATATTATAAAAGAGAAATATTACAGAAAAACACCTAAATGAGTCTCACCCTTAGAAGCATTTATAAAACCATCACTTAGTACAAGATACAACAGGGAAAGCTATGAAGTATTATTAGATAAAACGAAGAAATTAAAAACAGAGGAGAACCTATTTTTGTATCATAATATTAAACTATCATGGTGGGAAAATGCACCGTTAAAATCTGGATACAATAAAGTTATGGCAAATGGTTTTATGACACAAAAATGAGTTGGACAAGATATGGCTATCTTCAAATGATAAAATGATTCAGAAACTGTATAAATTCTTATTATATGATTATATGTTAGATGGAATAGTAAAAGCTATGATGATTTCTTGAATGAGGGATATAGGCTGTAACATAGAGATAGATGAGTGACTGAAAATATGGAAAACAACTAAATACATGAGGGCCATTTCATATAAAGAAAATATTTTCAAAATGTTTCACAGGTGGCACTGGCCCCCTGAAAAAATAGCAAGATGCTACTCAAATATTTCTAATTAATGTTGGAACTGTAAAGTAAATGTAGGAACATTTTATCACACGTGGTGGCGTTGTACAAAAATCCAAAATTATTGGCGGAAGGTACAGAAAATAATTCTAGAAATTCTAAATGTAAACCTTACATTAGCACCATAAGTATACTTACTAAACTTGATTCCAGAAGGTTTTGATCATAATGATGTTTATTTACTGATATATATATTAACATCTGCTAGAATATTGTTAGCTAAGTACTGGAAACTAGATAAAACTCCCAGCAGGGAGGAGTTAACTCATAAACTGTTGAATGTAGCGGAAATAGATAAACTGAGCTTGTTAATGCAAGGAAAGGTTGAAGATGTTTATGTGACAAGATGGTCGAGAGTATACAAATGGATAGATAACGGATTAATAAGGCAGATTCAGAATGTATAAGAAATGACATGAAGAAACTATGTATATGTAAAACATAAATAAATGGTTAAAAAAAAGAAAAGAAAAGCCCATGAGCTGTGGGAGATAGCAGAAAAGAATGTTATGAACACAGTATTGCTTGCTCTGATGGATGATCTGTTTGCAGATTGATATAAGGAATGCCTCTTTAGTAATTATACTGGGTCTTTCAGCTGATTTTGACAAGATTAATCATTAGGTTTTATTGCAGTCCTTGGAGTATTGGTGCCAGGATAAAGAGGAAAACTCTAGAATAGTTAGTTGATGGTATTCAAACAGTGATGACCAAAGGTTTTGTGTTAATGCTATAGGATTTAACCGGAAGTATTCTATAGGATTTGGTGTTACTGCACATGCTTTTTAAATATCTGTTAGACCTCTGAATGAAAATGGCTACAGCTTTGAGGTAGGGTGTTATCTGTAGGCTGAGACCAGCAAAATATAATTCTATAATTTCTTTAATTAAGTATACAGAAGCAACTTGTTCTGATCTAGGAAAGTATCTAGTAAGGAGTTTAGCCTATAAGCTAGACTTGGCTGACCTAGCTATGTTGTTCCATGCTACAGTAACCCCAAACTAGACTGTGGTTATATTCTTTATGTGGGATTGCTAGGGTTCCCATTCCCCAGGTGGGGGCAGGGGATCCCTTGCTTTTGTGGGCTCTAGCCTGCTGCCAGCCAACTGGCCAGCAGAAGAAAATTCCCCCACCTCAATGCCATGCGTGCGGTGCTGATATCACCTGGAAATGACGTCAGCACATTGGTGATGTCGGAGGGCACACTCTGCTTTTTTGGACAAAACTCTATGGTTTGAGGCTATTTTTACCATAAAGCTTGCCCAAAAAGCAGAGTGTCACCCCTGACATCACTGATGCACGGATGTCACTTCCAGGTGACATCACTTCATCACACTATGTCCCTGCCCACCCCTGGAATGCCCCCCAATCCCCCCACTGGTGCAAGAAGGGGAACTGGAAACCCTAGGGCTTGCCCTTAAAGGCAACCTCTAAACTTTAGGTGGTGCAAAACAAGGTAGCTGATTTACTGGCTGGAGCAATTCTGTACACACAATTTTTGGATTTTTTTTTGTTGGATTCCTGTTTGTTTTTTAGTTCAGCTCGCGGTGCTTTCTTTAAAGACCTTCACAGCCTGGGACCTGCAGGCTTGAACGATTCTTTCTCCAATATGCATCTGTGTAGCAGCTCTAGACTCCTGTTCAAGACATTTAGTCCATCCCCTCTCATAGGCTGTTTTTGTTTTTTAAACCTACTTCACAGTCTTGAGCTTTTTCAGTAGTGGCCCCCATATTGTGAAATGGTCTTCCTGAATGTGTCAGGAAGGCATCCACTCTTGAACTTTTAGGAAACTAAAACTGGCCTTTTGTTAGCTGAATTTTTTTGTGGTGATGATTGCTCTTTCATTTTTTTAAACAAATTGGAGCAAACTGGTTATTGCTTTTAGCTATCATTGTTAGCTGTCTTGAGTCCTTTACAGGAGATAGGAAAACTAAAAATGTGTTAAATAAATGAACAGGAGCATCTGTGCTATCCAAAATTAACCTTGCTTAATGATGCCATATATCCTGAATTATGCTTGCTTAAGTATACATCATGAAAATAGCCATGGTGTGGATTACATACCCTGATGCTCTTTTAGCCAAGCTTGATATCAAGCTGTACTTGATCCTGATAATTTTTCCTTTCTGAATGTTGTAGTCAGAGCATTCTTAATTTTAATAAAGTAATCCTGATTGGCCGTTCAGTTACATAGTTCTTTTTTGAAATAGTGTTTTTGATGGCAGTTGGGTTATAGGGAGATGTCAGCGTTGGCCTGAAGAGTACAGAAGAAATCTCTGGGCTGCCTCAAGATAAGTTAGTGTGCTGAGGTGAGAGAGATTAACAAAACAAGCTGGCACAAGAAAGTATTGCTGAAGGACTTGACATTTACAGGACATTTTACCATTCCGTATGTAATTTTACCCTGGCAACATGGTACTCCTTTCTCATGAAACATAAAATGTCCAGTTGCAGATGGAATCCATCTTGAGGGAAGATAGATTTTAGTAAATGGAAAAACATGAGTTTGTAAAAGTACTTGTGAGAGACAGGAAGCTGACAGCATGAATTGACAGGGTCAAGAAGACCTTTTGAGTGCTTTGCTTTGGGAAACCACTTAATACCAAGGCAGTATATTCTGTAAATGAGAAGATGACTTTCCAGAAGACAAGATAATATCCTGGAATTTCTATCTGGGTTTTATTCATTCATTGCCTTTCTTTCTTGCAGAGCTCAAGATGGGTTACAATATAGATGAAACACATAAAATACAATAAAAACAAAATTTAAAATCACAACTCAGGACTGCCAGTAAAAGTAATCAAATGTAGTCCTATATAAAACCATCATTTGCCTCCTAAAGATCAAAAGTGAGAGGACCAGGCACACCTCCCTGGGGAGTTTGCTTCACAATTGTGGGGCTGCCACTGAAAAGGTCTTCTCATCTACCCATTAAAGGAGCTGCTTTGATGGACAGTCACAAGGGCATCTCCCTGTAATCTTAATACCCAGGCAGGAAAATATGGGAGAAGATGATTCTTCAGGTAACTCAGTCCCAAGCTATGTAGGGCTTTAATGGTCAAAACTAACACCTTGAATTGTCTTGGAAGTGGATTGGTAGTCAGTGTAATTGTTGCAGTATTGGGGTCATGTGCTTTGCTATTTTAATATCACTTGCATATTGTCTTCTGAGTTACTCCTGTACTTGATATAATTATCACTCAATTTCCTTTTTGCTTTTATACATTCCTTGTCAAACCACTTTGTAGGACCCCTTTCTGGTGGAAGAACTGCAAAGATCCAGAAGAGAAGCTATGTGCCTTGAAAATGCAGTGGAGGAGGTGTAAACGATTAAGTGTTATCTGTATGGGGTTTGGGGTGTGGCAGCAGTGTTCAAGCCTTTTATGATTTCCTCTTTTCTTTAGGCCCTGTGGAGGGTAGAGTATACTCTTAGCAAGGTAGTAACAGCTGTGGTCAATTAAGACTGAGATAGCTTAATAAGTGAGGTGGATAGAGAGGGAGTAAGTTGGTATAGTTTTTATCAGCTGTTAGTCATCAGACAGAGAAGGCAAAGCAAGAAACCGGAGGAAAGCCGAGAGACTTTTGGAATTCATTCCTCTTCAGGAGCCTTGTATGAGGAATTCATTTGAAGGCTTGGATTGTTGCTTGTGGTAACTGCTGTGAAATTTTGGCTTTTAATTGCACTAAATATGGGACTGTTATCTTGTTTTCCTGTCTCCTCTTCCACTTCGTCCTTGGATATAGTAAATAAAGAGAACTGTTCATTTTTTTGAATGTGGAGTTCCCTCCTTTGTGCAGCAAATAGCCCATGGCAAGGATGAAGAGCACTATCAGAGTGAGTCCCTGGAGTTACAACTTCTTTACAGGAGGATCTAATTAAAAACTTTTCAACTTTACCAGCAATCGATCACCTAGCTATTACAAACAGACCAGCAATGTAGCTGCAGTGTTCTATGCTAGCCACAGCCTCCAAACACTCTTCAAGGGTAGCCCCAAGTAGAGTTTCTTGCAGTAGTCCAGTCTAGATGTAACTAAGTCATGGATCACAGTGGCTAGATTTATGTGACCCAGGAATGGAAACAGTTGATGCATCTGCTGAAGCTGGGCAAAAGCACTCTGAACCACTGCAGTCACCTGGTTTCCTAAGATGACTGCTGTGTTGGACCTGTCTTTTCAAGGGGAGTATAACCCCATCCAAGACAGGAGAGATCTCAAATCCCAGGTCTGACTTTCTACTAATGCAGAGAACCTCTGTCTTATCAGGGTTAAGTTTCACCTTGTTCATTCTCATTCAATCCGTTACTGACTTCAAGCACCAGTTCAGAACATAAACAGCACCCATGGAATTAGGTGAGAAAGAAAAGTAGAGCTGGGTATCATCTGCATATTGGTGGCACAGCATCCCAAACCTCTTATAACTTTTCCCAGTGGCTTTGCATAGATACTTTATATAATGGAGGATAAGATGGAACCTGCAGAACCCCAGGGGTCACTGGCCATGGAGTAGAGCAGGAATCACCAAACACCACCCTCTGAGGCTGCCTACCCAGATAGGACTTGAACCACCATAACACGGTGCCCCATGGTCCCAGTGCTGAGAGGCAGCTCAGTGGAATACTATGGTCAATAGTATTCAAGGCCGCTGTGTGATCCAGTGGAATCATATATGGGTTTTATGGTCAGGAGCCTTGTAAATGGACCTCCCTTGAATTCCAACAGAGCCTTCCACTGGATCTTGAAAAAAGTCAGAGAGTGAAGCTGACACAAGCAACCTCAAGTGGCACATGCCTGATAGGGAAGAAGTTTTGAACCAGGTCTAGCAATGTTAGAGGCAACATAGGATACTGTTCTTGGTACTGCTAGGAATGTTATCAGAACATGCATTTTTGCCTCCAGATAAAGTGCTAAAATGATGTTAATGCCTCTGTTCCCACTCCTGGTCAAGAAGAACTAATAAAAGGCAGAGGATACAAGAGGTCTAGTCAAACAGCTAAGATACTTGGGTTGAAGATCCACTGGAGTCATGCTGAAGACCTGGGCCTTTACAGAAGCCTCTGAACTTCTGTAAGGCTTTGTAGGCCTAGAATAATTCAACTGTATTTCCACGTAATCATAGCTGCGATTAGACCCAACATAGGTGCGAATGCCAGGTGGATTTAAAGGGCACGATCAGACGACAACATCTGGGAACTGCCCCACAGATGTCAGCAACCCCTTCTGCTCCGCCACAGAAGTGGAGTTAAAAGACACCGGGGAAAATCCAGTAGTTAACGGGTTGCGACAGTCCACAGATGGACTTTTCCATGTCTGATTGCCCCAGCGCACTCTCATGGTGTTGGGATGGTCTGATCAGTGCCGTTGTTTTTCCCCTCTTCTCAGTATGCACATCAACACAAACTCCATAGGGAGCCCTTGGTGCGATTCATCGATCCCTTGGTTAAGTGCATGGGAAAAAATAGCAGGAAAAAACCCCCGAATCACCTGCAGTTGCATCTGATCACGCACTGATGGACCGCACCCATAGCTTCAAAGGGAGGTGTGATTGTGCAACTGCAGGTCAAATTCCTCTGGAGAATAGCCTTGCTTCCTCCCCCCTTTTTCTGGCACATGTGACCGCAACCCATGTATTCTTTTCCTATATTCTTCCTGTGCTTCCCTATAGTCTCACTCTTTCTTTCAGTAAGTTGCCTAACCTTTTTCAGTTAAAATTGTGAAGTCTGTGTTTTTCTTAGTGATTGCCTACTGAGGCTATAAAAGGACCTCATTTTCTCCATGTGAAGTGATACTTCCTGAAATGGTCTTCTTGTAACCATGTTCATGGACCTGTGGTAGAGATTAGAACTTTGCAGGATTATATCATAGTATCCAGGAAACTGAAAAAGGAGTAGTTGAGATGTCTTCTTGGATAGCTTCTAGGTATCTGTTACCTTACCTTAAATAATTTTTTATTGAATTTTTTTAAACAGTTTAAACAGTGAATGCAAATGCAATATTTTCATCAGTACTGAATACAATATAAAAGTGAGCGAAAATACAGTAAATCACGGTGAAGTATTCCTTAAACAACTATGTTCCCATGTACGGTAGTAGCTTGTAGGAGTAAATTAAAAGCTCAGACTAAATGTAATAAAGAGCTAGAAGCGAAGCCAGTCCATATAGTGAGGGCTATGAGATATAATGTCTTGTTCTATCATGTACTGGATAAAAGAAAACCATGTTTTGACAAAATCGGAGTGTATATTTGTAGTTTTCGAGTGCTGTCTGGATATGTCTCAGCAATCCTATCCATTACAAAGTGTTCCCAGACTTTATTTCTCCATGTTTTTATATCCGGTGGGTCAGAGGATTTCCACAAAGCTGCCACAGTCAATCTGGTAGTTGCTAGGAGGGTAGAAGTGAGATTTGAAATGTCTGTGCCCTGAAAATCTCTGTCTTTTAGTTGTAAAACTATTGTGGCTGGGTATAGAGGGATTTGTTGAGAGGTTATTTTGGTGATTTCGTCTGCCACTTGTTTCCAAAAAGAATGTATCACCGGGCATGCCCACCAGCAATGGAAAAAGTCACTTACTTCCCAACATTCTTTCCAGCAAAGATAATTATATGCGGAGTGCATATGTTTCAATCTTGCAGGGGAGAGGTACCACCTTGTCTTGAAGTTTGAAGAATTCTGTATTATACACACATGTATAAAATTCTGGATTTGCACACATGTGAGCTCCAAATTTCCGTCCATTGTTGAGTGGTTTTTATTTAGCTCCTTGTGCCATGCATTTCTGTTCACTATCATTTTGTCTTTTCCATCTTCCAGCAGAGTCTTATAGATTAATGATTTTTTATTTGTCAGGAGATTTGTCTAGAATGCGTTCAAATATAGTTTTGGGTCTGGAAAAAGCTTCTAGGTATCTGTTGATGCCAGAGTCTTAGTTTTATGTACATTCTGATACTGCTAGGGAATTACGTTTTGAATTGTATTGGGGAGGCAAGTGATGTGCAAAGAAGTGGCCATACAATTGGTCGAATTTGGATTTAATTTGTGCTTGTATGTTCTGAAGTTTTTTCCCATTCTGGTAGCTGTTATTTGTGTTAGAAAAGTCCATAATAAGAATTTGTTTTGTTTTCCCGAGAACTAGGCTTTGCTGCACATTATGAACCTTCAGACATTTGTGGATGATGAAATTAATGTATTTATAATGTATTTTGGGTTTAAATGCTAGGTATGCTTCTGTAAGTGGCAGTAAAATTTCTATGAGGGCTTCAGGATTCTGGCCTTCAGTAATAAAAGTGTCTCTCTCATGGATTGACATGGCAAGGGGGCTTGCATGGTTCGATGAGACTGCGTGTTATGCCATGGAGGGCCACCCAGGATGGACAGGCTGCAGCAGAGAACTCAGACAAAACACAATCCACTGGAGAAGGAAATGGCAACGCACTCCAGTATCTTTGCCAAGACAACCCCATGGACAGTAACAAAAGGCTAAAAGATATGATGCTGGAAGATGAGCCCCTCAGGTCAGAAGGTGTCCAATATGCTACTGGGGAAGAGCAGAGGGCAAGTACCCTAGAAAGAATGAAGCAGTTGGGCCAAAGCTGAAAGGACTCTCAGCTGTGGATGTGTCTGACAGTGAGAGGAAAGTCTGATGCTTCAAAGAACAATACTGCATAGGAACCTGGAATGTAAGATCTATGAATCAAGGTAAGCTTGACATGGTCAAAAATGAGATGGCAAGACTGAACATCAACATCTTGGGGAATCACTGAACTAAAGTGGACAGGAATGGGCAAATTTAACTCAGAAGACCATTATATCTACTACTGTGGCCAAGAATCGTGTAGAAAAAATGGTGAGTATAGTCAACAAGAGAGTGAAAAAGGGAGTAATGGATACAATCTCAAAAATGACAGAGTGATCTTGGTCCAAATCCAAGACATACCATTCAATATCACAGTAATCCAAATCTATGCCCCAACCACTGATGCAGAGGAGGCTGAAGTGGAACGGTTTTATGAAGACCTACAATACCTCCTAGAACTAACACCAAAAAAAGATGTCCTTTTCCTCATAGGGGCCTGGAATGCTAAAGTAGGAAGTCAAAAAGTAACTGGAATAACAAACAAGTTTGGCCTTGGAGAACAAAATGAAGCCTGGCAAAGGCAAAGGTTTTGTCAAGAGAACACATTGGCCCATAGCAAACACCCTCTTCCAACGACCTAAGAAGCGACTGTACACATGGACATCACCAGATGGGCAACACCAAAATCAGATTGATTATATAATTTGCAGTCAAAGATGGAGAAGCTCTATCCGGTCAGTAAAAATGAACTGGAGCTGACTGTGGCTCAGATCGTGAGCTACTTATTGCAAAATCCAGGCTTGAACTGAAGAAAGTTGGGAAAACCACTAGGCCATTGAGGTTTGACCTAGATCACATCCCTCATGAATATACAGTGGAGGTGAAGAATAGGTTTAAGGGACTAGATTTGATAGACAGAGTGCCTGAAGAACTATGGACAGAGGTTCATGACATTGTACAGGAGGCAGCAATCAGCACCATCCCAAAGAAAAAGAAATGCAAGAAAGAGAAGTGGCTATCTGATGAGGATTTACAAATAGCTGAGGAAAGAAGAAAAGTGAAAGGTAAAGGTGAAAAGGAAAGACTTACCCAACTGAATGCAGATTTCCAGAGAACAGCAAGGAGAGATAAGGAGGCCTTCCTGAATGAACAATGCAAAGTAATAGAGGAAAACAATAGAATGGGAAGGACTAGGATCTCTTCAAGAAAATTAGAGAAATCAAGGGAATGTTCCATGCAAAGCTGGCCACGATAAAAGACAAAAATGGTAGGGACCTAACAGAAGCAGAAGAGATTAGGAAGATATGGCAAGAATACACAGAAGAACTATACAAGAAGGATCTCAATGTCCTTGATAACCACGATGGTGTGATCACTATCCTCAAGCCAGACATCCTGAAGTGTGAAGTCAAATTGGCCTTAGAAAGCATTACTAACAACAAAGCTAGTGGAGATGATAGTGTTCAAAGTCCTAAAAGATGCTGCTGCTAAAGTGCTGCATTCAATATGCCAGCAAATTTGGAAAAATGCAACAGTGGCCACAGGATTGGAAAAGGTCAGTTTACATTCCAAACCCAAAGAAGGGCAATGCTAAGGAATGCTCAAACTATCACACAGTTGACTCATTTCACACGCTAGCAAGGTCATGCTCAAGATCCTACAAGCTAGATAGAGGACTACCAGAAGTACAAGATGGGTTTCAAAAAGGTAGAGGAACGTTTCCTGGATTATGGAGAAAGCGAGGGTGTACCAGAAAAACATCTACCTCTGCTTCATTGACTATGCTAAAGCCTTTGATTGTGTGGATCACAAGAAACTGTGGCAAGTCCTTAAAGAGATGGGAGCACTAAACTACCTCACATATCCCCTGAGAAACCTATTTAAGGGTCAAGAAGCGACAATTAAAACCAGACATGGAACAACTGATTGGTTTAGCATAGGAAAAGGAGTATGACAAGGATGTATATTGTCACCCTGCTTGTTTAATTTATTTTCAGAGTACATCATGCAAAATGCTGACCTGGGTGGATCACAAACTGGGATTAAGATTGCCAGGAAAAACATTAACAGCCTCAGATATGGAGACGATACCACTCTAATGCCAGAAAGTGAAGAGGACCTCAAGAGCGTCTTCCTTAGGGTGAAAGAGGAGAGTGCAAAAGTTGGCTTGAAACTCAACTTCAAAAAAACTAAGATCATGGCATCCGGCCCCGTCACTCCTTGGCAAATAGAAGGGGAAGTCATGGAAGCAGTGACAGAATTCATGTTCCTGGGATCCAAGATCACTGCAGATGGTGACTGCAGCCATGAAATTAAAAAACACCTGCTCCTTGGGAGAAAAGCTATAGCAAACCTAGACAGCAAACCTAGAGACATCACTCTGCCAAGAAAAGTCCATATGGTCAAACATATTCCCAGTAGTAATGTATGGCTGTGAGAGTTGGACCATAAGGAAGGCTGAGCACCAAAGAATAGATGCTTTCGAATTATGGTGCTGGAGAAGACTCTTGATAGTCCCTTTGACTGCAAGGAGATCAAATCAGTCAGTCCTAAAAGAAATCAACCCTGACTGTTCCCTAGAAGGCCAGATACTGAAGGCGAAGCTCAAATACTTTGGCTGCCAAATGAGGAGGGAGCACTCACTGGAGAAGACCCTGATACTGGGAATGATTGGAGGTAAAAGAAGAAGGGGACAGCAAAGGATGAGATGGTTAGACAATGTTATTGATGCAATGGACATGAAATTGAGCAAACTCCAGAGAATGGTGGAGGACAGGAGGGCCTGGTGTGATGTGGTCCATGGCGTCACATATAGTCAGACTTGATTGTTTGACTGAACAACAGCAATAGAGACATGCCTTAATTCAGAGTCAGTCCTTCAAGATCTTTGGAGCCTTTCAGTTTTGAAGTGAATCAGGCTATTTGGTAGTATTTGTAATTTTTCTTCATAGCCATCAGTACCAGCCTTTGGGTAGATTCAGCAAGTGTGAGAGAAAAGGGAAATCATGTCCAGATGAGGCAGAATCAGTATTGCCCAGAAAGTGTCTAGGAGTTGGAGAATAGTGCCTAGATTATTTAGCTGCTGGAACTATCTGGATCCTTGTGTATCTCTGAGATTAGAAATCATTTTGAGAAGTGATCTGAAGAGAATCTGTGTTATAATTACATCCTATGTACTTAGAATCGGGTGGGTAGCCATGTTGGTCTGAAGCAATAGAACAAAGTTTGGCATCTAAGACCAACAAAGGTTAATGCTGGGTATAAGCTTTTATGTGTATGCACACTTCTTCGTGTGCATGCACACAAAAGTTTATACCCAGAATTAAACTTTGTTGGTCTTAAAGATGCCACTGGACTCAAACTTTATCCTACATGCTTGTTTGACTGTTGATTGTGATAGATGTTTCCAGCAGTTTACAGAATGAAGCCTTCCTGGGTGAAGAGAGGGGAGCAGAAGAGGGAATTTAAATTATTGAGCTGGTTCCAGTGTCACATTTGGGTAGCTGATACAGAGGACCTGATTCCAAGTTAGAGGGGAGTGGCCTGGCATTTTTATGGTTTCTGAAACAACACAAATGGGAAGAGGTCATGCACTGGTGCTTCATGCTGTGTCAGTGGCTTAGATGTGTCTTGTTCAGCTTTGAAGGAAGAAGAGGAGATTGGATTTATACCCCGCCCTTCACTTGGAGTCTCAGAGTGGCTTACAAACTCCTTTCCCTTCCCCTTCCCACAACAGACACCCTCTGAGTTAGGTGGGGCTGAGAGAGCTCTGACAGAAACTGTTCTTTCAGGAACAACTGTGCCAGAGCTTGTGACTGACCCAAGGTCCCATCAGCAGGTGCAAGTGGAGGAGTGGGGAATCAAACTCAGTTCTCCCAGATTAGAGTCTGCACATTTAACCACTACACCAAACTGGTCCCATAGCCAGGAATATTTTTCAGGGGAGCACCGGGGGTGCAAATTAAATTAAATTAAATTAAATTAAATTAAATTAAATTAACAGAGCAGTAGCTCCTTACCCCAGACAGCTTGAAGCAGGGAGGGGAGGGGAGGCAGAGCTAAGCTCTCTTGTTATACAAATAACAAGAATTCCTGGCTACTGGAAGTGCGTTATTGTGGATGAAGCTTGTTCTGCAAAGATTCCGTATCTCCAGAGTCACACAGGGCAAGTGAAGCTTTGTCAACAGTGTCCCCTTCCTTTTGTGAAGGCCTCCTTAGCCACTATGAAAGTGTATTTTGTGTAATCCAAGAACTTGCCTCACCATTAAAGGCATGTAAGATTCTGTGCAGAAATGCTCTGTGTCCTTTGGCTTTCAAGCCTTCCTCCCAAAGTTCTTGCGGAGTCACAGGAGAGCTCCAGTGTCCAAGTCCCTCTGGCTGAGTCCCACCAACTGAATGTCCCTTCACACTGGGCTGGCTGCTGAGCGCCGCTGCTCTTGTGTTCTAACAGAGGCCATGCGCGTGGTTTCTCTACACACGCAGTCAGCCAAACAGCCAGACCTTCGATCCCAGGAACAATGGGCACAGAGGATCCTAGTAGCAGCCTATCAGCTCACCAGGATCCTAGAGGAACCCTATCGATATAGAATTATGTAAATAGGCCAGTCACTGGTGTGGGGGGGTGTTTGGGTGGAGTAGTTTGTTGTGCATTTAAGCAGCCCGCGGGCTTGCCCTGTATCTCACTTTCTGAAATCACTTAGTAAAGGTATGAGCTGAAATCACTCAACAATGCATCAGTCAGTACTTTACAGCCACCGAGCTCTACCCACCACAGCCACTACCACTGCCAGCTACCTCATGGAGGTGCTGGCCAAAGACCAGCCAGCTGCCGAGGGCTTTAAGGTCGAGCACAAGAAGGAAGCCATGCCAAGAGAAAGCTGTGCTGTGTGGGTAGGGGGTGGAATTTGCAGAGAATAGATGGGGCACTGCAGATATGATAGGTTTGCCACCATCAGCACCCCACTGCTGGCTGTGGGCTCGGAAGGAGTACTTGTAATACAGCAAAAGGCAGTAGGACATTTACTACCATTTACTAGTGTTGAGCAATGTGCTACCTTTGTTCCATCTCAGGATTATGTATGTGAATAGCAGTAAAGCCCATTGTGAAAGCAATATAACGAGCTCTAGAAAGATGTGATGTGTAATGAATGCACAGGCTGGAGGTAAAGTAAATATTAGCAGGCTGTTACTGAAAGAAACAAAGGTGGAAGTAAATTCTCACATAACTAATGTAACACAGTAGCCTGTGTCCAAGGTCATAGAATGTGGGCCATAAAATGTAGCACACAGGGGTCCATGGAGTAGCATCAACAATTGGGCAGTCTGTGAAGTCATTGTATGTTGGATGTCCATAGCATTCAATTTGGTCATGGTTGCGCTGTCTGTCCTGTTAGAGTAGAGGTCTCAGGGGAAGTGGGGTTGAAAGTGATTGGTTGTGATGAAAGTCTCAGTAGGTTATGTGAGAATGAGAAGGAGCAATCTTGATAGACCTGGCCTCTGGAGAACAGGTCTACCCACCCCCTTCTCTCCGGGTGGGCGGGAGAAGGTGGCTCAGGGGCAGCGGCTTGTAGGCCTTCTCTCCTCCATCCAGCTCTCTGGGCGGGGGGAAGAAGGTGGCATGGGGGGGCCTACTTGTAGGCCTTCTCCCCTCCGTCTGGTTCTCCAGGCAGGTGGGAGAACGGGGTTGGGGCAGCTTGTAGGCTTGCACCCCCCAAAATGTCCCATTCGGGCCCCTTTCAGGCTTCTGAGCACTGATTCAGATTCTCTGATCTGAATTGGCTTGTTGCCAAATTGCACTGCCACAGTGCCATTTGTTCTCATGGCAAACAAGCATCTCCCAAGACAATTCACTTTCCCTGAGATTCTCTGGGAGAGACTGCTGGTGCTGCCTGCTTGCCTGCCTTAAGTGCTGCTGGCTGGGTTTCCCCATTGGAAACAATGAAGGTAATGAGGGTAACCTGTTTGGATACCCATAGAATTGGGCCCATTGGTCCAATTGCTTTGAGACATGGGGGTGTATGTAGGGAGAGGCTCACGAAGCTACCCTGAAAATTTGGAGCCTCTCCCTCAAATCCCCTCCCCCCCAGAGCCACTAACAGCACCGTGAGAAAAAAGTAACTTTTTTTCTCGCCATAGAGAACAATGAAGGGGATGGGGCAACCTTTTTGGGGGCCCATAGAATTGGACCCCCTGGTCCAATGTTCTTGAAACATGGTAGGTATCTTGGGAAGAGGCTCCATCAGCTACCCTGTGAGTTTTGAGCCTCTCCCTCAAACCCCCTCTCCTCTAGACCCCAGAATATACCCTATGTTTTTGCCATTTACTTCAATGGCTCATAGGATATAATGGGGCTGAAATTTATTTATTTATTTATTTATTCGATTTCTATACCGTTCAGACCCCCCCAAGGGGTCTCAGAGCGGTTTACACAGTTTATCCTTGCCTAACTAGGGCCACAATCATATTGGGAAGGGACCTCCTACCAGCACCCGAGCAGGGCTTCTTCTTTGTCTTTCTTGTTCCGGCGGGGCTTCAGATGGCCGCGCTTCAGCCTTTGATGTCCTGGGGCCCCTGGGATCGATCTTCTTTCCTGGGCCAGGAGGCTCCCTGCGGCAGGCCCATCTTTGACGCGCAGGCTCCGTGTAGGCTCTGACTTCCGGCTAACGTCCCAGAGGCTCCGCCGCGCCACACCATCACGCTGCCTGTGCCTCGTAGCTCCGCCCACCACCAGGATCAGTCATCGGCGTTGCTTCTGCCTGCCGCTGCTGCTGCTGTCGCCACTGTTGCCGCTTGCTGCTTGAAGTCGCTGCTACACCCCCCGGAAGGGAGGGTGCCCCCCGCCACCTACAGGCAGGTACCCATTGATCTACTCGCTATGCTTTCAAACCGCTGAGTGGGTGGGAGCTGGGACTGGGACCGGGAGCTCACCCCGGTCGCGGTGGGACTCAAACAGCTGCAATGGCTGTTCGCTTTTGATGTTATAGCAGGTGATTTACTACCTGCGCCACCGCTCCCTTTTACATTGACATTCGGCTGGCTGAAAGACTCCCAAATGGGTTCCTACTGCCAAAACTGACATGCATAATCCAAAACTGATTGTACTCGATTTGGCCAAACCGAATCGGGCTGGGTTATTATTTTTTTGCACACCCCTACTACCTGCTCCTTTCCCCAGGCTTTCCTATCTGTGCTGCTTCTGAAGCATGATCCTCCGCATGTTTGACATCATGCATATCTGAGTGATTTAAGAATTCAGGGGCAATGACATATGCCTACATGCTAAAGGGTTAGCATTATGAGCTTCCATAACTTGAATTCCAAACTCAGGGGATACATATTTCTGCTATATCTTTGTAAACAACGAACACCTAAACAACAAAACCATATTCTGTGACAGCCACCTCCAAGCCATGTACTGCCCCGACCTTCTCTGGGTCAGTGACTGAATCTTAATATTCAAGTACTACAGTGCTTAAATTATCTGCTGGTTTCTTGCTTGAAAGCCATAGCAGAGAAACTAATTATAATAGTAAGGATTTATATAATAAGTAATTAATTTAGGTGCCTTTTTAACCAATTATTATTTTGGTTCTAACACATCCATTCTTAACATTGTTATTACTTTAATGAAGCAATGTGCAGTTTGGTATACAATACAAGTGTGCACACTGCTATTTCGCAACAAAGCATTTACATAATATTACTAGAGTTTCCCATTTTTTCCCAATGTGTTTCAATATACCTAAAGTAATTTTTTAAATTTCAAACTGAATAATAGTCATAGGCACCTTATAATACAGTGTAACAACTGATTCAAATGTGTATTTTACTCAATATTTGATGACTTACAGCTGAATATGGAAGTGGTTAATTTAATAAGGTTATACAGTACTATTATTAGACAAATATAAATTATAGACAGATGGATTTTGGAACCGCCCTACCATAAAATGGATATGGATTAAGGTTATTCAGAGGGAAACATCCAGGCTTTCATTCTTTGCTATTGATGGAATTCTTGCTAGCTTTTCAGTAAATGAAGGAGGACAATATTAAAAAATATTAGGTTGGATCCAGCCAGCTTTTTCAGTTTTACCTAATTCACCTTACTCTAGCCCCCATCTAGCATAGCTTTTGTACTTACAGATCCCAGGATCTCTATCATAGCCATTTTAGTAGTCCAAAAGACCTCCCCCTCCTTTTCACCTGTGGAAAAATGGATTGGGTCCAAATATTGGTATTTGTTTTGGTATTTAGTTGAATCAGATTTTTTAATCTCATTCAACCGCTGAACTAGCTGAGCCCAAATAAAAGCCAATATGATGATCTGGCTTTTATTTGGGCTCAGCTTCACTAGCAAAAGTGGCATGAGTTCATCCAGCTTCCGGGTGAGCTTGCGCCTCTTCCGGGTTCCTTGTGTGTGGCTTGGCTTTGTAAAAGCCATTTAAAGATCACAAGCTAGCAGCTAGCAAAAGTTAGCAAAAATTAGAATGAATGTATGGGAGGTTTTCTTTGACTATAAAACCTTAGGGTGATATTTGTTTTATAGCAGGATGACTGCTGCAATCTTTGTGATTGTACCTTGTATTTGTATAATACTATTATGCAACCTAATTAAATAAACCTGCAAATGTTCACTGTCTTCATTAAAGAACTAAAATTCACTGTTTCAAACCATGGCTGTGAACAGCTGCTTAACTGAGAATTATATTTTCCTATTTCTTTGTAGTGTCTGATTTGCTTATCTCCACATTTATTGCAAGAGATAATTAGAACATTTATATCATGGATGTCTTTAAATGTACAATCAATGATATCTGTAATTATCTTAAATGAAACACTTATTACAAAGACTTTTATTGATAAATTAGGGAATGCTGGTGCAGGATTTCTTATGTGCTCTAAATTGGGGGGGGGGATTCTAAAATTCCTGATTTGTAGCCATAAACTATTCTTTTGAAAAAGTCTACACTTAATTCCTGCAGCCATAAAATATAATCATGGATAAATTGTTATCTCTGTCCTAGTTGTAATGTATTTAGGGTGATCATCTTTCAATTTTTAATCAAAGAAAGCAACATGATTCCTGTAATTTATTCCATTCTGATATGTGGTTTAAATTGCAGCAGTGGACTTTATTTATTTATTTATTTATTTATTTATTTATTTATTATGGGATTTATACCCCGCCCTCCCCGCAAAGCAGGCTCAGGGCGGCTCACAATTGATGTAGATACCTACATAGAACATATTTAAAATACACCAGTTAAAACATATTATAATACAAATCTAAAACCATTACTGTACAATAAAATGCAAGATGCAAGCGGATTGTTAACCAATGGCCAATGTTTCACCATAGCTAGAGAGCTGGTGTTCCCCCCTTTAGTCTCTGGCATTCTGGAAGACTGCTTGGGAAGTGTATATGGACAGAGACTCTAATCTTGTTAGGAGACATTAGCCACAGGGAACAGGTTATAGTCATACTTTAAAACTTTGTTGGTATTGTTACTTCCAGGTAGGGTTGTGTGTTCAGATGTACGTGAGCTGAAATATACCTGAAAAATACCTTATCTTTTGAGTATATTACAGAATCCCAGAGCTTTCTGGTTTTTTTCAGGGAAACTGAAAAAAAAACCCAGAAAAAATCCTAGATATATTCTGGAATTACTGGGTATATCCAAAAAAACAGCTGAGAAGTGGGAGCAAATTGTTCCCACTTCTCAGCTGTTAAGCTTCTACTGCTGCCCGTTTAAAGAGACTGCATAAGACAGCTCGAGGATCATCTGATCCTGGGGCTGGCAGTTTGGGCAGTCTAGTTTAAAGCCAGCCCCAAACTGAGCCAGCAGGGAACAATGTGTTCCCCACTGGCACACCTGATTCTTGGGTTTAAACCAGGCTACCCGAGGAGCAGCTGTGTGTGGGCTGGCTTTTCCTGCAGACCAGTTTAAACCCCAGGATCAGCCCCAGGATCAGCTGTGCTCCCCACCAGTTCAACTTTGGGCTGGCTTTTTAATTTCTTCTTCTTCTTGGGTCTACTGAACCTGGGAAAAAAGGGATTTCCAAAAAATCCCAGATCATAATACTGTACCAGGATTGGGATCCAGGATTTTTTGGGATTTCTGAAAATTTTTGGAGTCCAATAGACCCGAACAGAAAAATACCTGTTAAAAAAATTGCACACCCCTTCTTCCAGATCAAATTTGTGTTATTTATACTGATCTGTAAAGACTTACATTGGCCGTTACCTGTGGGTTGATCTCTTAGGCTTGCTTCCTAACCCCCAAGTGTGGCAGTGCATTGAAACAGCATTTCAGGTGTTCTTTTTTAAAAAAAATTAAAATCTGTCAACTAGAGATGACCTTTAATCTCTAAAGAAGTTTTCAGGGTTTGCATCTCAGTGTCTGCTTTACAATATATTTCTTACAAATTAGAAAGAGGTTTTAATTAGTTGAATCCGGACTGCTGTTTAAATTACCGTGTGCTCTTAAAATTTCTGAAGAATCAGTAAAGGATAGAAGCATGCATGATAATAAAATTCTGCAGAAAGCAATGAAGAAGAATAAGAGAGGAAGAGATTGGATTTATACCCCACCCTTCACTTGAAGTCTCAGAGCAGCTTTCCCTTCCCTTCCCCACAACAGACACCCTGTGAGGTAGGTGGGGCTGAGAGAGCTTTTTCCAGAATTGTCTTGAGAGAGCATCTCTGACAGACCTATGGCTTGCCCAAGGTCATCCAGCAGCTGCAAGTGGAGTAGTGGGGAATCAAACGCATTTCTAAAGACCCATGAATCTGAGAAAATAAGGCATGATAGAAATGTTGTAAATAAATAATGATACTGTGTTTAGATATTCAAGTACGCTTACAGGTCATGTATATTGTAGAAATGTAATATCTTTTAGAATATTCTTATATTATCTCAACAAATGTACATGGGATGGGTCAGATTATTAATTTCAGAAAGATGTGTATCCACAGCTATTTTTTAAGTCTCAGGTATCCTAACCATGTGCAAAAGTTAAGTGTTTTTTTTGGTGGGGTGGGGTTGTAAAGGCAACACAAAGAACAAAAATAAGTTAGGAAGTGTCACACCCCACCTGCCCCTCATGGATCCTGCCACCTTCAGCCATTGTGCCCTTGTCCCCTGGAGTACCTTGAAGGGCTCAGAAAGAGAGGGGATGGGATTGACTCACCTCAGTCCTTCTCCTCTCAACTGGAACACCCTTGGCAACAGCCCTGGCATCCAGCTAGTATCCTCCCCGACCTCTGTTCATGGGCCTCCTTTTTTCTCCCTTTCCTGCACCTAAGTCCAACTCCCTCTCCTCCACAGGCCTCCTGGCCCTGCCCATCAAGGCTGCCCCACCCCTCCCTGCTGGGCTCCTCCTGGGCTGACTGCAAGGGCCTCAGTCACCTATGCCACTGTAGCATGGGGTGTGCCCGTCTTGACCCCTTCTGGGCTGGGGTGGTCTTCTGCTTTGGGCCGCTTCTGCAAGGTTGTGGAGCAATGGGGCCTGTTGCTGGGCCCTCCTGTGCCTCATCACTTGTGGACAGACCCCCCCCAAGTCAGACAGCCTCCACTGGGCCTGCATCAGGCCTGAACCTGCCACCGCCTTCAGCAATGCAGTAGTTGGTGCCACATCCCTCACCACCTTTCTCCTCCCTGATGCCCTTCACATCTGTGGGTCCCATGTCGTGAACAGCTTTAATTTTATTTATTTTTTATTTATCAAATTTATACCCCGTCCTCCCAGCCAAGGCCAGCTCAGGGTGGCTTACATAAAAATAAGACACATAAATAACAGTTAAAACAGTCGTAAAACCATCTGACATTATAAAGTGCTAGTAATCATTATTTAATGATGACAGCCATTATTCGATGATCTATTCTCACAGTTGGCACAGGCTGTTGTTGGTGATTCCGGGGGCAGGGGCCATAACTAGCTCCTTGAATTAAACTCAGAAACAGATTGGCAGCCAATATAGCTGTTTCAAAATGGGCAACATATTCCTGGCAGCTAGCCCCTAACAGTAGTCAGGCTACCACATTCTGGACCATTTGTAATTGACTTATACTGTGTCTCAGTGAGAACGATGAACTACAAATACAGTAAATAAATATAGTAGAAAATTGGCTACATAACCAATGTATTAATAAATGGAAAGCTTCTTAAGAAGGATGATAGTCTGATCTTTAGCGACAAAGGCCATTGTACTAAGGAAGGGAGATTTGTGTGGTCCAAACCGACACCGCACCCATAATATTGAGTTGAAGTACATGTGCCAGTTGACTGATTTGATACTTCTCTCTGCCAGCAAGCATCATTACATCCCATACTGCAGTCATCTATATGCATTGGAAGTTAGAATAAACAATTTAACAGAGAATCTATGTTTTCCATGTTTCTGTGAAACTATGTGATAGTTTTTGAGAAAATGTAATGTATTGTGGGTCTCGATTTATATACCTCAATCAAATAGCAAAAGAACTGTTGGATGCAGCCAAAAGTGTTAGTGTGTAAAACAGTGTGATTTCCCCTGGTAATGGAGGCAGTCATTGGATTTCTCTTTATTGTGCAGTTAGGTTCTTGCACATTAAAAACCACCTAAGGTCCAAATGTCTGTTGTAATTGTTATGTTCTGGGCTTATTCTATGTTGTGTTGATTATGGATTGCCCTTGGTATCTTAATCGCCTTGTTCTGATTGGCTGTATAATAAAGACCACCCATTGGTCCTGAAGCCTTCCAAGGTAACCTATCCAAGAGCTCTGCTTAGGTCCAATCAGACTGTCTGTATATAGTTACATTGTATATAGTTCACTGCTGAAATGGTATACATTTGGATGTCACTCTTGTCAGAGTAGATCAGAGCTGAACAATCTTATGAATAAAAGCCTTGTTATGGTTCATTGTCTCCTGCCTATCAGTACTTAAAACTGGCGACAAGGATGGGATCCCAGGCCTAACCAAACAGGGGAAATCACTCTTCACCTGCCCAGACTGAAATCACTACGGCGCCTAGAACTAAATCACTACGGGCATGGCATTCAAGGGCCATATCAAACTGTTCGACCCCAAGGTTGGGAACTGGGAATCACACCTCGATCGTTTTGAATGCTTCCTCATAGCAAACAGTATTGAAGGAGATTATGTCCGCCGCGCCACTTTTCTGAGTACTTGCGGCCAGGCTGTATTCAACATTGTTCTGGACTTAGTAGCTCCGTCCAAATTGCTGGAGACACCTCTCAGCATCATCAAGGCATGACGCAAAGATTATTTCATGCCAAAGATGTCTGCTGCCGCACACCGATGTGCCTTTCATCAACTAAACCAGAAAGGGTGAGTCTCTCACCAAGTATGTCACCTTGGTTCATCAACTAAACATGAGAAGGGCTACTCGAGACTGTCAGTTCCCAAATCTAAATTCAGTCCTTTTAGATCGGTTACTCTGCAGCCTTAGAGACGACAGTATCCGGCGAGTGCTTCTACTACAAAAAACTCTTACGAATCAGCCCTCGAAGAAGCATTGTGGGTGGAGGCCGCCAATCTTTCTCTTCGTGAACTGTGATTGGGTACCCAGAGTCACACATCATGCCGCACCGACACTGTTCACCATGGCAACACTGCTGACTCCTCTGATTTCCAAGATGACCAATCAGAATCATCTGATGATGGAGTTTACAGGATGGGAATCAGCCAGAAGCCGCGCCGTTCTCAAAAAAGCCCGTGAAAGAGAGTATGTGCTGGCTGTGGTGGCACGCATGCTTGCAGAGACTGTCAGTTTCGCAATGCTATGTGTCATTCATGTGGGAAGACGGGCCACATCGCTAAAGTCTGCTGCTCATCACAAGGTCGTGCTACACCAGAAGTATCACATCACCAGTATGTCTCGCCATCCATCTCATTTTCCGTCTTCTCAATCGTCCAATCGATGTTTTAAATACAATAATGAAGCAAGTGTCTCAGAAGATTACACCAATTGCCTGTACATAAACCAAAGTCTGCACACATGTCCCAAGATCAAGGCTATGGTCTTCATTGAAGGTCGTGCTTGCCAGATGGAGGTCAATTCTGGTTCCGCGCTGTCAATTGTCTTGTGGAGCACCTTCCAAAAAGTCTGTCCTTGTTTCCCTGCACACTGTCTTCAGAAGTGCAGTCTGCAACTTTTCAACTTCCAGAGAAACAGAGTTCCTGTCATCGGTATCGCCCCCATCCAAGTCAAGTACAAGAAATTCAACGGTCATCTTAATTTACTTGTTGAAGGTCGCCGTACGAGTCTTATCGATCTGGATTAGTTCACCACCCTTGGTGTTGAGATTGTCAGCATTAACCACACCAGTCAGTCGAGTGTTGCCGATTTTGTAGAAGAGTTCCCAGATGTTTTCAGCTCAGAGCTTGGTTGTTACAAAGGTCCACCCATCTCCTTCACCTTTAATCCTGTTGTCCAACCCATATGCCTGAAGCTGTGCTGATGCCCCATCACTCTCAAACCATGTATTGATGAGCAAATCTATAAGCTGCTAGCTCAAGGCATCCTGGAGCCTGTTCCCAATGTCAAATGGGAGACTCCGATCATCACTCCAATCAAACCAGATGGTTCAATCCGCTTGTGCACAGATTACAAGTGCACCCTTAACAAGGCCCTACAGCCACATGCATCCCCGGTTCCTTTGGTGAGCCATCTTTTAGAGCCTATCTCTGGGGTCCAGGTGTTCGCCAAAATCGACTTAGCTCAGGCATTTCAACAACTGCCTGTTGATGCAGCCACAGCCGAAGCTCAGACAATCGTGACACACCGTGGCTCCTTCAAGGTGAACCATTTACAGTTTGGGGTAAGCGTCACCCCTGGGATTTTCCAGGAACTAATAGAGCGCCTTCTGAAAGGTTTACCAGGCATCATCCCTTATTTTGAAGATGTATTGACATTGGGGGCCTCTGAACTAGAACTGACTGCTCGTGTGTGAGAGGTACTCCATAAGAACATAAGAGAAGCCAGTGTTGAATCAAGCCAATGGCCCATCTAGTCTAACACTCTGTCACACAGCGGCCAAAATATACCACGTGCCATCAGGAGGTCCAGCAGTGGGGCCAGGACACTAGAAGCCCTCCCACTGCTGCCCCCTCCAGCACCAAGAATAGAGTGCATCACCTGCCCCAGACTGAGAGTTCCCATAGTGGCTAATAGCCACTGATGGACTTCTGCTCCATATGTTTATCTAATTCTCTCTTGAAATTGTCCATGCTTGTAGCTGCCACCACCTCCTGTGGCAGTGAATTCCATATGTTAATCACTCTTTGGGTGAAAAAGTACTTCCTTTTATCTGTTCTAACTCGACTGCTGAGCAATTTCATGGAGTGCCCACGAGTTCTTGTATTGTGAGAAAGGGAGAAAAGTACTTCTTTCTCAACCTGCTCAATCCCATTCATAATCTTATAAACCTTGATCATGTCACCCCTCAGGCATCGTTTCTCCAAGCTAAAGATTTCTGCTGTCTGCAGAAGATTAGCCTGCGAGTAAAAAAGAAGTGCAAGTTCTTCATCCTTGCAGTCCAATTCTTGGGTTTTCTTCTGGAGAAAGATGGCATCCATCCTGTGCCAGACAAGGTTGCCACGATCCGCAAAGCGCCCCCACCAAAATTGAAGAAAGAGCTGCAGTCCTTTTTAGGACTCCTTAATTTCTATCATTCTTTTCTGCCAAATAAAGCAGCTACCGCTGAGCCACTCCATCGGCTTTTGGACAAATCAGCTCCGTGGGCTTGGGGCCACAGGGAGCAAGCAGCATTCCAGGCTGTAAAGGCTCTTCTAGTCTCCAATAGGGTCCTCGTCCACTATGACAAAAAGAAGCCTCTTGTCTTGTCTTGCGACACGTCACCCTATGGGTGGGGGCAGTCCTCAGTCACAGGCTGCCTACTGGACAAGAAGCTCCCATAGCGTTCTATTCCAGGACTCTATACCCAGCAGAGAGAAATTATGCCCAGATAGATCGGGAGGCTTTGGCAATCATCGCAGCAGTGAAGAAATTTCAGTTTCATCTATGGTCGTGAATTCGACATCGTCATCGATCACAAACATCTGCTCAGCATCTTCACATCTGATCGCAAAACCCCACAGATCCTGTCACCTCAGATGATGCGTTGGGCCATCCTCCTCTCCGTATATGATTTCACCATTGTCCACAGGCCCAGAAAAACCATTGGGCATGCTGATGCCCTCAGCCGCCTGCTGCTACAGGAAAAACATGAGGCCCTGATCCATGAGATGCTCCTCATCGAAGAACTTCCTCAGCCTCCACTCACCATTGCTGACATCATGTTCCACACCACCCGGGACCAAACACTCAGCCGCATTTTCAATTTTGTGTGGAAGGGATGGCCGTCCAGGAAGCTCGAGGCCAAGTTCCAGTGTTCCAGTCATGATCCACAGAACTGTCAGTAAGCAAAGGCTGTCTCCTGTGGGGAAACCAGGTCGTAGTCCCTTCCCCACCCAGACAACGAGTGTTAGATGCCCTACATGTGGGGCACCCCGGCATCGTAAAGATGAAAGCAATCGTGAAGAGCTATGTTTGGTGGCCGGGACTTGACCAGCAGATCAAGTGATGGGTCTGAACTTTCCAGCCTTGCCAGGGGTCAAGGCCAGAAGCCCCCTCAATCCCTGTACACCCATGGGAGAAGCTGCGGGGTCCTTGGTCCTGCCTCCATGTTGATTTCACTGGCCCATTTCAAGGCAGAACACTCCAGTGGGTCATGGATGCATACTCCAAGTGGCTGGAGGTTTTCCCTGTCACCTCCATGACTTTGGCCATCGTTGCCCACTTCCTGGACCACCTGTTCACCACTTTCAGCCTGCCAGACCTTGTCGTCTTGGATAACGGGGCTCAATTCAACTCCATTGAGTTCCAGAGATTCATGGACGAGCGTGGCATCAGGCACGTCACTTTGGCTCCTTTCCATCCGGAGACAAATGGCCAGGCAGAGCATATGGAGAGGACCACATAGGACTCACTCCGCAGACTCAGCGGTGGAAACTTCCTCGCCAACCTTATGGAATTTCTGCTCCACCAAGATTCTATGCTGCATGCAGCCACAGGAAAGACCCCAGCAGAGCTTCTCATGGGACGCCAGCTGTCCACCCACTTGAGCTGCATCCTCCAAGACCTCGCACCAGACACCAGCCATGACCCCATCGCCTCTGGGAGCACAAAGTCCTTTGCTCTGGGCGATACTGTCCATGCCCAGAACTACAGGGAAGGTCCACACTGGGTCCTAGTGATCGTCCTTCGCACTACAGGACCCATCTCCTACGAGGTGCAGGACGATGCTGGGCAGGTCTGCTGCCATGACCTGGCCCAAGTTCGATGTCGCTGGTCATCCATGAGTGAGTTTTTGCAACACACCTCATTTCCTGATGAGTGTTTGCAATGCACCCCAGTTCCTGTTCCTTTCCTGGGAGATCTCCCGTCCCAGCGCAGTATTACATTACATTTGCGATTTATATACTGCTCTCTCCATACGGCTCAGAGTGGTTTACAGAGTACATAGCTTTTTGATCTATACTAGGGGCACAGTGATAAGGGGAGGTGTATGCCTAACACGACACCCGACAGCAGGATCTATTGGCTTCAGTGGTAGATTCTCTCTCTCTTTGGGCAAAGACATCTCGATGCCGCGGCACAGATCTTCTCGTGATAGTGACTTTCTTCCAGAAACGGCCCCTCAGCGCGTGATTGCAGAACTCAGCTTCTCGTCCAATCAGCTCCAGCCTTGCTGTGCCACCACACCTCTCCGGGACCAGTCTTCGTGCTTGTGCTCGCCGTTCATCATTAGCTGCTGTTGCTGCCGCCATCTTCGCCAGCCCGTCACCACTGCTTCAACCACTGCTAACATCGATCCCAAGGGAGGGAGGGAAGGGTGTCCCCCGCTTGTAAGGAGCAGGTACCCATTTATCTACTTGCCCTTACGGGCTTTCGAACCGCTGGGTGGGCGGGAGCTGGGACAATGGGCCGGGAGCTCATCCTGGCCGCGATGGGACTCGAACAGCCATTGGCTGTTCAGTTAGATAACCTTGTAGGCTTACAACCCCCCACCTGTTGTGCTGGCTCTTCACAGTGAACTGTCTCCTGCAAGGGGCATTGTGACGTCTAGTCCACTGGCTGAGCTGGTGCTTTGCCAAACAGACTCTGAGCCAGTTCAGGACTTTGCCAGAGCTGATACGCCCCCAGGTGACTTGGACTATGACCCTTCCCAGGACAACCCCGAGGTTGGGCGTTCTCCGAGAGGTACGCCACTACCACGATGGTCCAGCCAAATGAGACACACCCCCACGTATCTAAAAGACTATTTTGTTTAAACCAAGGGGGGAGGAGTATTATGTTCTGGGTTTATTCTATGTTGTGTTGGTTATGGATTGTCCTCTGGTATCTTAATCCCTTTGTTCTGATTGGCTGTATAATAAAGACCACCCATTGGTCCTGAAGCCTTCCAAGGTAACCTATCCAAGAGCTCTGCTTAGGACCAATCAGACCATCTGTATATAGTTGCATTGTATATAGTTCACTGCTGAAATGGTATAAGTTTGGGTCCTGCTCTTGTAAGAGCAGATCAGAGCTGAACAATGTTATGAATAAAAGCCTTGTTATGGTTCATTGTCTCCTGCCTATCAATGCTTAAAAGTAATTCTAAGGTTAGTTCTAATAATGACAGATCAGTAGTACTGCTCCTTAAGTATTACTACTGTGATTGACCTAGTCACTTAAGGTTGCCAACTCTGGGTTGGAAAATTCCAGGGGGCAGAATATGGGGAAGGGGAGTGCGATCATCAAGGATGTAATACCATATAGCCCACTCTCCAAAGCTGCAATTTTTTCTAGGGATCTTTGTAGTCTGTCTGGAGATCAGTAGTAATTCTGGAAGAACTACAGCCCCCATACGTTGCTGGATCTCATGCCCTAAAGTTGCCCCCTTCTGGGAATCTCTCATAACACAAATTATATCATTCACCAACGTAGACCTAACTCTCACACCAGATGATCTTCTATTAAATACTTGGGGGAGTTCAATAGCTTCCTATTCTATTAAGGAAAGAGTTTTCTTATTGTTATATGCTGCTTGAAATACCATAGCATTGAATTGGAAGTCTTCAAAATCTCCTACCTTCACACAATGACACCAAAAAATATGGAATCTGTATGTCATGGCAAAAATAACAGACAATTTGGCATATCTCTCTCAACCTTCTACACAATCCAATTTCTTGATGATCTGGCTTCCTATACTAGAATACCTTAAATCACAGAGTGAAATTCCACAAATGATTGTTGACCACGGCTTTTGACTCATATTAGGGTAAAGATGTAGAGTTTTTGATTAGATAAGCTATACATATTGATGCATAAAATTCATCATTACAGATATGTTTAAATCTGTTACTATACTTCCTTGATTTTGCTGACTACTTGTATCTTACTGTATGAAATCACAGTGCAATGTTTGTATTGTTGTTTTTATATTATACTGTTTTAAGAATAATTATATTTTTGTTGTTTTTATATTATACTGTTTTTATGTAAGGCGCCCTGAGACAGCCCCGGCTGGGAGGGCGGGGTAAAAATCTAACTAGCAAATAAATAAATAAATAAATAAATAAATAATGAAAACAATTAAAAATCAATAAAATATTAATCAGAAAAAAGAACTACAGCCCCCACCTGAAGGCTGGCAAAACTAGTCATGGCAAGGCACATTTTCTTTTTCTTCTTGGTTTGCGAATAGACATACCAATGCTCATAGTTTAGCATAGATTCCAACACTATAAAGGAGTATGCTAAAATGCTTTGATAGTGTATGGTCAGAGAGTATATGCTTACAAAAATTGGGTTCCTTCGAGATGTCTAAAATTGCTTGCAATAGTGAATGGGTGATTCTAGTGCTGTAACAACTTTGTTTGTAGTTTTAGATACTTTCTAGCATTGCTTGGTGGTACATTTCTGTTTCAGATACTCATAAGAAGAGGTTGCCACTGAGCATGGATCTGTGTTTTTGAGATACCTGTGGATAATATATGACCCAACCTTACAAGAACGGAGCATGTGGATCAGTTCTTAACCTTGAAAAGATACTTCTAATAAAGATTAACTTGTTTGTAGATATGTGTATTTCGTCTCTTAATGATTTTTCCTCTTGGGATTAGATATTACTGTAGCTTTGCTGCATAGTGTGAATGTTAGCATTTTTATATCCCTGGCAATGCTTCTCAGTGTAACTGTACAAGTTTCAAAGGAGCTCAGCAGTGTTTAAATGCTTGAATAAGGGGCTGAAGTGTCTTGTCCTTTATATGTGTCTTACATTAGCAAATACCAGATTGAGGGCTAGGGAACAAGATACTTCACTGCTTTACTCTTCTTCTTAGGGTACCATGTTGTTAAATAAAGGTGGTGGTCACATGCACGAGATAACATGGGCGAGAAGCGAGGCTATTTCCCCCAGAGGAATTTGACCTGCAGTTGTGTGATCACACAGTCCTTTAAACCTGCAGGGGCAGCCCACCACCACGTGATCAGACGCAACTGCGGATGGGTCGGGGTTGTTTTTTTTTGCCATTTGTTCCCGATGCACTTAAATGGGGAATCAATGAATCGCATCTCAGCACTGAGGGCTCCCTATGGAGGGTGCAATGATGCGCATACTGAGAAGGGGGGGAAACAACAGCACAGAGTTGGGATGGCCTGATCAGACCATTCTGATGCCATGAGAGCACACTGGAGCAATCAGGCGGGAAAGTCCGTCCATGGCCCGTAGCAACCCATTTGCTACTGGACTTTCCCTGGTGTCTTTTTACTCTGCTTCTGTGGCAGAGCAAAACGGGTTGCTGATGGGTGCGGGGTGCTTCCCAGATGTTCATGTCTAATTGCACCCTTTAAATCCACCCAGCATGCCTATGGCATGGCTAACTGAGCATGTGATCGCACCCAAATGCTAGTTTATCTGGAGTTCAGTGAAGTATTCTGGACAAGATGATTCGTGGAGCTGCTGGTTTACCAAGATTACTCTGACTGCTAGTGGTCCTAGTCCTGATTCTAAATGTTCTTGTCTTGATATATTTAAATTTGTAGCTCGACCCATCCCCAAAAGCTTGGCCAGATAAGAAGCAGCTAATTATGTATATGTCTCTGTGAATTAACAATTAATATTCTATCGCATTTTAGACCTGCCCAAGAAGCTTAGGTACATGGTTCTCTCCTCTTCAATTATGTCCTCACCCTGAATGATGGACAGAGTGTGACTAGCCCAAGATCACCTTGTGGTTCTCTAGTCACTATGTCACCCTGGCTTAAGACCAACAGAACCCTATTAACAAGAAGACAGCTATGCCAAGCATAAATTTTGCTTAGTGGTGTGTCTTGGGACTGTCCTAGTCCTACACTGCTTTGGCCTCATGGCTCATTACATCTACAGTTAAATATTTTCATATTCAGCAACTTTACCTGGAAGATGCAAACCTTATGTTTAGGTTGCGAAGGCTGCCAGCCAGGTGTTTTTCCAACTTCGCCAGGTTAGGCAGCTGCCTCCCTACCTGTCTCACCCTGACCTAGCCATGGTAATCCATGCAACAGTCACCTCCAGGTTAAACTACTGCAATTCGCTCTATGCAGGCCTGCCCTTGCACCTGACCCAGAAGCTCCAACTGGTCCTAAACTGTTGTATGTTAATCTCCAGTAGATAGATCATTAGGATCTAAGTTAACAGCTACCTGTCAGCTGGTGTCAATTGATGTATAGAGAGGACAAGTCCCAACTTGTTCTGATCAGCACTGAACAGTGTGCAGTCACAATGACTCAGCAGTACACTGATTGATGGAGCTATGTATATAAGTCTTTGTACAGTTGCCATGTATCTCTTCTTCTGTATATTGGATGTCTGGTGTAACACTTTGCTTGTGAATACTGTGAATAAAACCCTTGTATATAGTGTACCACTGGACTGCTTTATTGTGGTTACTATAAGGGGCTCCAGTGCTGGATCTACAGTGCAAGCAGGTGAGAGGCTGGAGGCTGGGAAGTCCTAAAGGGGCAGGCTTGGATAGTCAAGACACACTCTGTCCAACATAAACACAGCTGCGCGGGTCCTTACTGGGACTCCACGGATGGCACATATTCAACCAGTGCTGCATGAGCTGGCATTGGCTTCCAGTGGAGCACTGGATCAGGTTCAAGGTTTTGGTTTTGAATTTTAAGGCCCTTAGCAGTCAGGGACCAACATATCTTCGGGACCGCCTCTCCCTGTATGCTTCTGGAAAAGCATTACGCTCAGGAAATAAGAACTTTCTGGTGGTCCCCTTAGGGCAACTCCGGAAGCTGCAGCTGGTGCAAATTGCAGTGGCCAGGTTGTTAATGGGCCTCCCTATTTGGGAGCACATCCAGCCTGTGCTAAGGTCACTGCAGTGGCTGCCACTAGCATTCTGGATCTGCTTCGAGGTGCTGGATTTGACCTTTAAAGCCCTTTATGGTCAGGGGCCTGTCTACCTGAGGGACTGCCTTTCCCTGCATGTTCCCCAGAGAGCGCTGCAATCAGGAACACAAAATCACCTGGCCCTCCTTGGTCCTAAGGATGCCAGGCTGGCATCGACCAGGGCATTCTCCCTGGTAGCGCCAATACTCTGGAATGAGCTCCCCGGCGAGATCAGGGCCCTGTGGGACCTCCAGCAGTTCCACAGGGCTGTGGAAATGGAGCTTTTTTGCTGGGTGTTCCAGTAGAAGCGGCACCACATGCCGCTCTTGCTAGCTACACTCTATACTCTGCACTTTGCCATATGTCACTGCCATACACAAATGATTTTAAAACTGTATTTATATGGAATTGTATTTAGGTATTTTATGTGAATTTTATGGTTTTTTGTAAGCCACCCTGAGCCACCTTGGTGGGAGGGTGGGGTAAAAGTCAAATAAATAAATAAGAGAAGTCTGGCTGTCCTGCCTGGTGGAACACTCTGCCAGAAGACATCCATGCCTTGTGGGAGTTGTTACCATTCCACAGGGCATTCAAGGCAGAGATGTTCTGCTGGGCCTTCGGTTGAGGACAGCAATGGGGATAGCTTTGGCACTCTCACATAAGTCCCCATCTCTTGTAACCCCTCCGCCCAGTGAGGCTGGGGTATGGGAGTTTTTTCTGCCATCTTATGTATACTATATTTCTGCCACTTTGATAATGTTGTCTTATGTATTGGCTTGTTTAAATTTATTATCTTGTTGTAAGCTGCCCTGAGCCCTACTTGTAGGGAAGGGCAGCCTAGTAAATTCAATGTAATATATAAATGAATGGGCAACCACGCAATGATTCAGGTGAATTCAAATTGTACCAAGACAACCTTTTCACATTTAGAGTTTCACAGGCATAAAATCAGACCAAATCAGGTCAGTGACAACTTCATGTCACACAAGGTTTATAACCTTGACAGCAGCCATTCTTTATGGGTAATTATGAGTCTGCTCCAAATAATGAGCTTTTCTGTAGACAATTTTGAATGCTCTATGGATAATTCAGACCAATCAGTTTTGCACATTTGAATATTATAATTTAGAATGAATCCACATGGTGAATATTTTAAATGTGACATAAAAATCATGTGTCTTGATTTTATAGTTCGGCTATTATTCGAATGTGTCTTTAACATATATAAATTAGGTAATGTTTTCCTGAACAATGTTTATGGCTGTTTGTTGTTGAATACACTGTAGACATTTAGCAAAATGAAAAGGAGAGCTTAAATATTTTTATTCAAGCAGTCATTTTAAAAATCTCATAGTTTTTGACACTGGCTTTTATGCACAATCTAAAAGGTAGGAAGAATGGCCTACTTCTGTCTGTTCTCATTACGCCATCCGTTCTATGTGCAGCTCCATCTTTTCACTCTGTTTGCCTAGTGGGATATTAAAGGTTCTGTAATTATTTCAATAAGATCAGGGGTTATCGATTTTTTTGTTCTATTTTCTTGTTTCCTAGCAAAACCTGTTTCTGTGCTGAAGGCCAGCAACTTTTTGGGGGTAATACTTTGATGTGAGACATTAGAGAACATATTTAAGGGCCAGCATTGTAGCCTATAGTAGCCACATTAACACAATATTTACACCTGATTTAAACTTGGTGATATTGCATGCAATCTTAATGTCTAGAATACAGGCTTGTTAGGCTGGTTTCACTATTGTTTAACTTAAACATTTAAGGCTGGGAGGCATTAAATATATTTTGAACTTAACTAGCATTGTTTATGGAACAGCACAAATGGAGTCTTAAGATTTTTTTTAATACCGTAACAAACTTTCCTGTAAACATACTGTCTTAATAATTATACTTAACATGGACTAGGACCGGAAGACAGAGGAATGCACATACATTAGATCAGGAGTGGCCAAACTTGCTTAACGTAAGAACCACATAGAATAAACATGTGATGTTTGAGAGCTGCAAGACATGAACAAATATTACATGTTTTTACAGGGAAATATGCAGAGTTGCTTTTTATTAACATTAAATGAGACTGCCAAAAATAATAACAAAAGTGGTAAAAGCAGATATTGATAATGATATTTATTTGTCCAATGATATTTGTTTGGTAATAATATTTAGCTTCCCCAGCCACCCTGTCAGGATTTGCACAATATGTATGAAAGAGCCACATGTGACTCCCGAGCCACAGTTTGACCATCTCTGCACTAGATTGTATCCATACAATGCAGATCCATTGTGACCACTTATGTCTTCTGTAGGAACCAAGACTCTTTCACCTCTGAACACTTGGAAATTCTCAAAGTCAGGTGATTAGTCACTGTTATGTACTTTAAGTGCCAACAGTTGTACTGGACTAAGGCAGAGAAGGATCTTGCCTAGCCCATGCTACCTTCGTTCTTTAAATGAGAGGTGATAATAATTGAACCTAGGAGCTTTTACATGTAAAGCATGTATACTACCATAACACACACACACATACCCTGGTTGGATCTTTTATGAGAGTGGTGGGCTGGGGAGTACTTGGGTGAGAGCCATCTGTTCAGTCTCTGAAAGACCACACTCCATCAGATATGAAAGGGCAAACACTACATTGGATAATCTGACCCAAACCAAAAAAAAGGCTTGCATGGCATATATGAGTCTGGGAAGAGTTTTTGGTTTGGGTCAGACTATCCAATGTGCAAACTTCATAACCAGTAATAACTCTAGAAAAGCTATTTTGGGAAAGCGAAGAAGTGGCATAGACTGCTACCAGCGGGATAAAGATTTGCAATTTGCACCAAATATTGCTTCATAGAATGGAGTAAATAAAATTTTAATTCATGGAAGATTGAATACCATGAATGAAAGCTGGGATATTGGGAAATATTTTGTGAGTTGCTTTTTATTTGAGTCATCTCTGTTAATAAAAAATATGTATCTGACAACTTCCATGCAGTAGTTTAGTACCACAATATCTGAAATTCTTCTGCAGAGTTCAGGGATAGAACCTGGGGCTATAGGAACATGACACATTTTGACATTTGCAAAACATAATACAAATTACCTAGATTCCAATGCATAGTAGCATACCTTTGTTATTTTTCTCAAAAGAAAACTAATGACTCTTTCTGATCAAACTTAAATGTTTGTCTCCTGGGTGTTATAATTGATGTACACAAATAATACACTGGCGGTGAAATGTGCCTCCTACTATTTGTGTGTACAGACAACAGAACTCCCGTAAAGCCTTTCAAAGCAGCCTGCATTTTGGACTAATTTTAAAAGGGGTAATCCAACCATGTTAGTCTGTTGCAATCCTGAGAGAGATCTTAAAGACCCACAAGACTCATTGTGGCACATGCTTTTGTAGACCAGAGCTTATTTTGTCAGATGCCTCTCGGAGCTAGTCCATAAAAGCTTACATAACAAAAAATTCATTATCATCTATTACTGCATTTAGGAAAGTGAAACAAAGCATGTACCTCATTTTTTTTTCTTTTTCATTTCCCTTTCACCCATGTATCTGATATCTCAGAAGCTTTGCCAGGTGGAGAGAACAATTTGGAAACCCTAGCAATGGGTGCTAGGTGTATTTAAGAATCAAAAGTAGTAAGATCTTGCATTTAACATCAGCAGTGGAGACCTGAAGTGAAAGTATTAAGGAAGGTTCTGTCATGTTAAGGTATTTTCCAGAATCATAGGAACTGGCAGTTGCACTCTTGGGTTGCATATTTAAATAGTACAATTTTGTCAGTTTCAAGTAGGTTTCTTTCAGCATTCAAGTAGGTTTCTTTAAGCAATGGTAATGACTATTTTAGTTGAACAAAGAATACAGTTACAGTTGATAACCAATGTCCTTCCTGGAAGTGTGTTTGAGAAACTCCCCCCCCCCGCCGCCCGTGACTGATATAACTTCTAAAGTGTGAGAAGAAAATTTTTTTTCTTGTTTTGTTTGTCTAGTTTTATGGTGGTTATAAAGAAGAATAAAATAAAGTTATAGAGCTGAGACAAGAGGAAACCAAGAGCTTTTTCCATTCACCTTATTACTGAGCTGTGGTTGCAAGAACTTCCTTTTTCTGTTATCAAAACCTCTCAGCTAAAATGTCAGTTAAATATGTTAAATAGCTCAACTCTTTTAGGGGAAAGGAAATAGTTTAGAGACTACTGACCTTGATTGGTTATGGAATATTAAAAGACAAAACGTATGGGTTAAGGGTAAAGGGTGATTTCCAGTATTCATGGTATGTCAAAAAAAATTAAAGATACTTTTTTTATAATGGGAAACATAGTTTAAACACATTCTAAAGATTCTGAGTGCTTTAAAGTAGACTGCGATATAAAAAGTATGTCCCATTAGGGTGCTTCAGTAAGAGACCCATTAGGAAGTACTATTGAAGAGATTGCATACAGTCAGATTTTATAGCCACAGAAGTTGTATGATTAAACAATAAGGCAAGAGTGGCTGAGTGTTGCTGCATGATTATTGTGTGACTCAAATGAAGATAGAAGGCAGGAGCCACAGGCTGGATGAACAGAGCCACTCAAGAAGTGTGATAATTGCCCTGAAATGTACTGCCTTAAGGTGTCTTGCTTCTGTGACAGAAAATTTCTTCATAATCAAAAGGAAAAAGGAACTTGCTGGGAAATGGAGACATGGATATGACATAATAGACAGACAATCAGAAATTCTGACTCATGTCTACATTTCTAAAGCCTTTTCAGACTGTCAGATGCTATTTAATTTGGCTGACTTGGCTGAAATCTGGCTCCAAAATATTGCCCCATGAATAGGCTTTGAAGGATCATATTTGTGTTGCTAAAGGTCACTGACCTGACCTGAATGGATGGAATTGCATTATTTAATTTTGTAAAATCGTGCTTTATAATTTTTCATAATTGGCTACAGCCCCGTAGCTAGGGATTTTTGGGGAGGGGGCCTTGGGGGAGCCCACCAGCTAATTCCATCAAAGGCTCCAGGGCAAGGGGGGTCTGCTTGGCATGCACCCACACAAGCCCCCACTAGAGCCTTCCTCTGAGGTGAGCCAGAATCCCAATGTTAATAGACACTAAAAGGTCTAGGAAAGCTGCCGTGTTTTTTTAATAAAAGGAGAGTGGGGATCAAGCTTCCTCCCTCACTCCTTTCCTGAGCCGATGATCTTTTCTGAAGCCTGGAGCAGAAAATCCAACAGGAAGAGCTAACTGCTGCAATCTGACCAATGTGTGTGTGACTCAGTCAACCACCAGTTGCTGCTGTGTCCTAAAGAGACTCAGCTCATCGCAGTTGAGCTCAAACAGGAAGATGCCGGCTCAGATTGATCAGGAGATGAGGTGGCCGGAGGAAGGGGGGGAGCTGAGGATTGGGGGTGGGGCCCACAAAAACAGTGGGGGCATGCCCCACTTGCTCCACGTTAGCTACAGGCCTGATTGGCTAATTTGGTTCAGTACAGTTTTAAAGTTTGTGTTAGGGCTGAATTATATGTAATGTGGCATTAAATTTAAACAAAGTGTAGCCCATCCCAAACTGCTTTTCTGACAGAGTTACCTGATTAGGGATGCACTGGGTGGAAGAGGGAGGATACCAAAAGAGAAACAACAAACACACACCCCTCCTTGCTATGTGAGTCTTCTGTACTATATTGCATAGCTAGCAGCTCTTTTGGGGTGGGGAAAGGATAGGGATGCCAGCCTCCAGGTGGGACCTGGGGATCCCCCGGAATTACAGCTCATCTCTATACTACAGAAATCAGTTCCCCTGGAGAAAAGGGATGTTCTGAAGGGTGGACTTCCCAGGCTGCATTCCCAAATCTCCAGGAGTTTTCCAGACTGGATCTGGCAACCCTATGCCCCATCCCCCACCAGTGGCCAGGGGGAACCTGGCAACCCTAGGAAATGGAATATCTGGGTGTAACAACACTGAGTGTGTGTGTGTCTGTGTACGTTTGTATGTGTGAGAGAGAAATCCAAGAGTGAGGCTTGCACTCCTGAATTTGCATGTTCGTGGACTGGTGGGCTGCTGGATAGGCAGCTAGGCAGACAATTTTTATAATTTTCCTGTTGATTTACTTCTGGATCAGATTTCTGAATAGTTTTTTTAAGAACTTGAAACTTTTTGGTCTTAAGGATGTCACTGGACTCAAAATTTGTTCTTTTAAACTTGGTTAGTGATTTTAGTGTGGATCTCTTACAGGTTTGCTGTTTATTATAACTGTATACTGTTTTAACTTTTTTGAAGAAACTGCCTCAAGTGAATTGTGCTGTATGTGCAGGATATAACTGTTTAAAATAAATGTCCATATAGAGCATCACTCTACAGCAGCAGTTCTTGGTGGGTCCCACATATACAGTCTACATTTGTAATTCACAATTTTTTTCCCCAGAACATATTGTCAAAATGCCCTTCCTTTTGTTAAAATGCCTCCTTATATCCTGATCATACTATGCAAAAACAGCTGCCCTCACCACTTCTGTTCATTTTTCAGGTGAGTGCTTAAGAGGACAAATGTACTTCTCACATGTGCATAGTTACATTACCTTCCTGATATTTGGGCAGTGGTATATTATCTGCCAGAATAACTCACAGAGCTGAACTTCTCTTCATGGCTATCCAAAAAGCATTGCCATATAGCGAATATGGACTGGATTGTCCACTGACTATTTTTGCTACTATGTTTTAACAAAGCAATTCTTCTAGAATATACTTGGAAGAGCATCTTACTAATTGAAAAGAGTTTAATTTAATTTTTAATTTAAGGTTAATTTGCTTTTTGAGTTCTCGGGTTTTTATTAGTAATACAAAGCAAAATAAAACCAAGGGCCAACATTTTTATATTCTTTCCATTTTATGTATCTTTCTTTTTTTAATCAATGGATTTTGTTTTATAATGATGAAATTGCAAATGAAGTCAAGTCCAGAAAGATTAATTTAGTCCCGCTCACAGCTGTGAAGACAACTGTGGAAATAAATATCCTCTGCAATAATGTGTTCTTGACAAAGGGCATAACAAAAGAATGATTTCTATTCAGAGATGGGGGGAATATTTATTTTGCACACTGGGGGAGGGGCAGTGGTCTGTTGTTGCGACCCTGACCTACTTTTGTGGCTGCTTATTATTCAGCTATATGTTTCAGCTATTTTTGTAATTTAATTTGGCAACCTTTTCTGCATGTCTGCACTTAGCAATAGGTGCTCTTAGTATTAGATTTGTCTCAGGCAAAATCAAGTTTGTGTTTTGTGTGTGTTTTTAAAAAACCTAGCACATTCATAACTCAAAAAAGAAACTGTTTAATTGTTACCAGAGAACTGCCTGATTATAGACTGAATGTCTCGTCCAGGGCCCTGCCATAATTAGTAACCACTGTTGACATTTAGATTTAAATTGAATTTTCTTCTAATTAAACCCAGAGGGGGTTGATCCTCTCAGATGTACAGGTTAATAAAATTAGTCAGAAACTGTTAAACAGTAAGCTGAAATCTCTGAGAGTGCTGTGCCAACGCATTGTTAGAAAATCTGTAATTAATGATAAAAGGATTCATTAGATTCTTTAGTTGCCGTTTTTGTTTTGGGTTGCATATGGTTTTGTTACAGCTATTTCTTTAATTGGATCTGTTTCCTTTTGATAACTGTAGTAATACTAATTTCTATAATACTTGTGAATATGTAATCAGAAGCTCTGTAGCACCATTCATCCATGCCTTGCAATATAGTGTTCAATAACAACAAAAAAATCCCCAAGCACATGCAATGAATGGTAATGAAATACTTATAGAGGCAAGACTTGAGTGGATTAAAATTTAAGGAAGATTCTCCCCATGATCAAACCATGTAGGACATACTAAGGTCCTCATCCCAATAATATTTCACCATTTGTTTCCAATTAATGATTTGTTAAAACTATCTTTATCACTTTGCCCAGAGTTGTAAATTGAATTGTGATTTCTTTCTGGTTTTTTTGGGCGGTGGAGGGGGTCTGGTTGATAATCTGGTGTTCAGTTTTCTAATCTTACTAGCTAGAAGTACAAAATATTAAGGGCATGATTATTACTACAGATTAGATGTTAGCACAAAATATAAATAGTAGAGATGCAGGGCTAACTTTTTTAACTAAAGTTTTCTTTGCTAAATTAAAAGCATGTACTTTATCTGGGTATTCCCTGCATTTTTTCTTGCTAAGAAAAATAAATAAGGTATTACCATCTTTTGTCATTGTTGTCTGTTACCACACAAACTTCATTACATGGAATGCTGTGGTGGGTTATGCATGTTAGTTAAATAACAAAGTACATGTTATGGGTAATAATAATTTTACAGCCATTGTACCTGGCAGATGGAGAGTTAGTCTTGGACTCAATAGATTGGGATAGTCCCGGGGACTCTTAAGAGGCAGGGTCTGCTAATCTTTCCTCCTCAGACAGTTCAGATCCCCCAGTGAGGTCCCCCCCTTTCACCAAGGCCTCAGAATGAAAGGGTAGGGTTTTGGAAGCCACCTTCTCCCTCCTCCAGGCTCAAGAGCTACACTGTGGCATATCCTCCTTGACCTGCTTCCACCCAGTTTTAAATACAGCTTCACAGGCCACACATGCTCCCTTGTGATTGCTGCCCTCCCCCTCACAACAGGTCAGGAGCTAAGCCCTTGGCCTGGATTGATGTCGGCTGGTTCTTCACCCATCCTTGGGCTGCTGGACAGCCAGGTGGTGGGCTGGACAGTCTCAAGTGGCCCTGCCCCTCTGTTGCCAATCCACTGGGCAGCAGGCTAGAAAACTTTAAAGAGGCTCAGTGTCATGCTGGCTGGACCTTAGTGCCACCTCCTCCTTTGAACTGCCCCTACTGCTGGCTAGGGTCCCTGCACCTCAAGAGTATTACAGAGGGAACTTTGTTTCTTAGCCATAGTTCACTGCCTGTGAAATGGAAATAATACTAGCTGCCTCACAGGGCTGTACTGAAAGCATACTGTGGCACATCTAAGTAAACACCTACTGGTTTGGGCTGTTAACACTTCAGATTTAAAATATAATTTGCAGGTGGGGATACCAGGTAACAATTGGGATGTGAAAAAAATGCATGTATTGTTACCTTGTTTGCAAAGCCTATTATTAGTCAAGTCAAGCCTTCCTTTTGACTGCCTCAGATGCTTGCTTACAAGAACTATTGTGAACAAAGTTGATTCTCCACAGTAGTTGTTTTCAGCATCACAGCCAAGTAACTGCTGATCATGCATATTAGATTACTGTGCTGTGATTGTCATGCAGTATCTCTTTGAGAAATAGCTTGTTATTTGTATATACCACTCTTGAATTGGCATAGTTGGCAATTGGCCCCTGTTTTCTCTTCTTTCATTGTTCTTCAGAACCAGATATGTGTGTGAGAGAGATTATAAATCCTGAAGTATGCTCATTCCATGATCCTAGGATTGTAGTTACACTCCTCCGCTCCTATACACTGGTAGTGCAATCATATGCAGCCACTGCCATTTAAACCCATTGATTTCAATTGACTTAGAGTAATTTTATGGTATTGCACTATAAGTGCTTACTCAGTACATTCAAGATAAGATTGAACAAGCCTTTCATATAAGACAGATAAGAAAATGTTGGTCAGTTTTACTTTGGATCCTAAAATCTTGTGGTCTTTGAATTCAAACTAAGAATGCTCACTCGCTATACTGAACATGATTTTTACCACTGTTTTCTTAGCCAGTGGAAGCTTTGATCAATTTCATCTTCAGTATTCATTTGAACAGGGCAATCCTAAGTATTTTTATTCAGAAATAAATCCCAGTGAGCTAAAAGGAGCTTACTCCCTAAGTAAGAGTTTTTGGGACTGCAGTCAGAATGGAACAGCCTGGAAGAAACCTGAAATCAGATTGAACTCATCCCTGATGCAGGAGGAACAAGTTAAGTTATATGTTCCTTCAGGCAGTGACAAAACATGAGAACATTCACACCCAAATTATTTTTGCTCCACACAGCTTGCCTGCCTTTTCTATTAATGAGTACTGGGTTTTAGTGTAAAAGTGGGAATGTTTTAAAGCTTCAGGGCTGCATATCCATATTTGTTTCTTGGTGTTTTTCATTCTACAACTACTCTTTTTGTAAAAGTTATTGAGTAAAGATAGGTAGTAGACCGCAATCACCAAATTGTGTAGGCTGATTCCATCCCATTACTTCAGTATGCATTCATTTGAAGTATTTGAAGATTACAGTTTTACTTGGAAGTTGCAGCTTTTTTTCTTCTTCTTCTTCTTCTTCAGTGAACCAAACAGGACAATGAAAGTCACCATGTGAAGAGGTTGTTTGTGCTTTGTTTCAGTGACTCAATATCATTATCCTGCATTCATACTTCTGAAGTTTAATGGAAGTTTAAAATAAACTTAAGAATTGTGAAAGTCTGTATATTCAAAGTGAAACATGGGCATGGTTTTCATTGAACTTGTGTCTGGGATCATTTGATCCTTCATACCAAACAAAATCCATTTGTATAGAGAGGTTAGATGCTATGAAAAATGCTGGCCTAGATACAGCCATCTTGCTGGAAATAAGTAGGCAAGGAACTAGTCAGTGCCTGGGACGTTCTGTATGCTGCTTTGAGTTTTCTTATGAAAGAAAGGTGGGATATAAGCATAACAAAAAAGTGCAGTATAAGTACCCATAGCTAACTGATACCATCTAATTCTGGGTATGAATATATTCATAATAGCATTATCAACTATTCAATTCTACCAATGCAATGGCATTTATGCTGGGGGGGTGATTTTTCTCTTGTTCACCACTCCTGCTGCAGACTTCTGCCATTTGTACTTTTCCTGAAGGTCCACTGACTCCTAGAAATAAAATTTCTGAGGACTCAGAGGAATGCAGCAGGAGGGCGAAATGGAAAAAAGTCCTGTTCTGGAAGTTCTGAAATGTCTATGGGTGATTGGCTATATGCCAGTTAGTAAAGATGCAACTAAAATATGTTATAAATCATTACTGGCCTTGTGATTTAATATGTATAGTATAAAAAGAAGAATAGAACCAGGATATCTAACTAGTAGCTAGTCCATGCATATTAGGGATCCCCAACCTTTTTGATTCTGTGGGCACCTTTGGAATTCTGAAACAGGGAGTTGGAGCCAGCCACAAAATGGCTGCCATAGCTTACCTACAATTACGATCCTTGTGCTGTGGTGTTAGCTGCTGCTGAAATAATGTTTATAAAAAAAAATCTACACAGTCAGTCAATCAGAAGCCCTGCTGGGCAAAAACCCACCTGACCTGTTCTAAAAACACTTGGCTGGCACCAGGAAAGGTGTCAGTAGGCACCATGTTAGGGATCCCTGGTGTATATGGTGTTGCAACATATATGTAAACTTAACAGGTAATTTGAAAACACATACTTTGCTTGATCATACTTTGCTTGATGGGATGCAATGCAGTGAATGTTTAAATATGCCTAAGTGTTGCTCAGATCAATGGTGCTTAAGGGACTAGTGGCATTCTTTCAGAGGGATTCCCTTGACTATTCCTGTTTTGAATTGGGGATAGAAATATTGCTTCGGATTCATCAATGTGTCAGCAGAAGGTGCTGTTAGATGAAGAATTTCCCTATATACCCTCCACCCAGCAGTTGAGCCTTGGAGAGATGTTTCTTTGAGCATGGGACCCACAAGGACAGTCATATGGGTACAAGAGGCTCTATTGAGGAGGGAAAAGGAAGTGAAATTGTCCCCATCATTTTCTTCTGCAAATGCAACTCCATTGATAGAAGATTGAGGAGAGCGGATTTCACCACCACTTGCTATAGCCCATTCCAAACATCATGGCTTTTTGTACACATAGGTGCTGTGATCCCAAGAATACTCTTTCCTTTGGTTAAAAGGGACTGCTTGAGAGATGAAATGAGAAGGATCTACAACCGCCAGTGCCTTTTACTGCTGCACTACTGGATCCAAGCCAAGAATTAAGATCTGTGCAGCATTTAGCTTACATTGTAACACTTCATTTAATGGTTGCTGTTACTGTAAAAGGTAGTGTTTTTCCTTTTAAACTTGAGAGAGAAATAAATTTTAAGGTAAGAAGAATAAATGCTGACAGTCTAGATATTGAAATATTTTGGGTTGGAATATGGCTCTCTTATCCCTATCTTGGCTAAGGAGGTCTAGCTGGGCCTAATCTCTAGCAGGATGTAGTGATTCCCCCACCCCCCTTATGAGTTGAAGTATAATGATCTAGTCCTGTGGACATCAGGGGCATAAGTAAGGCATGACAGCTGTGGACCCTACACCAGCGAAACCTCAGGAGTACACAATCAAGTAATAAGTGAATTTACCATGGAAAATTAAGCCTCAAAATGATGAAGTTGGGAGGGAAGTCAAATAGGTGTGGGCATGGCTAGTTGTCATGGACTTGTACCTCTTAACTCATAGGTGGATTACACCAGTGTCTGTTTTATAAAGACACTGTGTAGCACTGATTCTCAGGAAAATCAAAGCATCCTGACCTGGATGGCTCAGGCTAGCCTGATCTTGTCAAGTCTCAAAAGCTAAGAAGGGTTGGCCCTGATTAGTGTTTGGATGGGAGACCATCAAGGAATTCCAGGGTCACTATGCAGAGGAAGGCCATAGCAGAGCACCTCTCCTCATCTCTTGCCTTGAAAACCTACATGCGTTGCCATAAGTTGGCTGTGACTTGATGGCACTTTACACACACAGCATCAAAGCATCAACAGAAAGCTTAAAGTCAATGGTCATTGTATAATAAAATGACAGATTAATCTACCAAAGCCTTTACAAAAATCTTAAATGGCTAAAGAATATTACCAGCAACACTGAGTTGGTCTCTGACTTGCATATCTTTGTGCACACTGTTACAGTGAAAGCTTGTGTTTATTCAACTTGGTTATATATAATCTCCAACAATGATTTATAGGAGACTTTGTACATTTTCATTGCAACTGACCTGTGATATGGAGATAGTTTCTCTGTACCCTAATATCACTGAGAACCAAGGATAGTCACTGAATCCTAGGAAAATTGGTGGATCAGCCATATTGTTGAAAATTTTAAAAAAACCAGCACCCCACCCCCCATCTAGGTACATAAAGAAAGATCTGTTTGTGTTTTAATGCTTGATGATATATGGACTAGTATGTGGTTGTAATTATTACAATGGAATTTAAGTGGCATTTCAGTTCAGTTTACTTAAAATTGTGTTTATAGTACTTCAGTCTTTTTTAAACAACAAAGAAACCCTTCTTGTCTCCCTGTAATAGCTTCTCTAGTTTCCAGAGGAATTTTTTCTAGCGCATCAACAGAGCATTCGTGTTGAATCCATACAAGGTATATTGTGTACATGGCTTTAATTCTATATATTGACATTTTTTTAGAGCTGGACATGCGCTAAGATTTCAGGAATGTGGACTGATGTTTGAGCTGCACTGTTGACCCCATGAATTGGGAGCACCCATGCTGCCATCTACAGACAGCACACAATAGTACCCATATATTTGCATGCTTTGCTCCTGAAGTGTTTAACAAGGCCAGTAGACTGAGACTGCCTAAAGTATATCATCCTGAGCAAACAGCAGGATTTATCTTGCCCTGAACACTTCAGACAACGTATCTGGGCATGCACTGCCACTCATACTGCACAGTTTTATGGGCATATTTCCAGCATTGCTCTTGGAGTGAATAATCAATGAATATGTCTCTGTCAGTTCACAGCTGTGATTCCCTGACATGTAAATATTCTGTTTGGCAGTTTTTGGATGACTTCCCTGTTCTTTTATACAAGTTATATGCTCCTGTGCTGTCATTAAGCCCAGAGTGGTACTGATGGTTGGAAAAAAGATTGCCAAAGTGTATAAGAGATGCCTATGAACAGAATGGGGGAGGCTGCCATTTCACTTATTTTTCAACCCTGTATAGCATGATTGGACACCACCTTGGTTTATTGTTTACCCACCAAGTGCTTGGCAAGATGTGGGCATTCAATAGGCCTGTTCATGTTTCTGTACTCTTCATTTTCATGAACTGTGTAATTTATCACCAACTAAATGTGAACATTACAACTAAGATCTTTTGATTCAGTTGGCTTTCCTTTTAAAATATAAGCTATAATTTAAACCACATAGAATGTCTTTGGTGATAGCAAGCTTCCCCCGCCCCCCTTTTCAATTACATATATCAAATGTTTGAAGATTTTTCAAGCTTGAATTCATTGAGCTTTAGAACACTAATTTCAACTGCCTAGTAGTATAGTTATCACATACATGCAGGTACTTCAGTTTATCAAACATACTTGAAGTCATTTAGTACTCTGCTAATCTTGGGACAGGATTGAAGATGCACGTTGTACATACCATAGTGTAGTTTCCTTTTTAAAATATAGTAGTGCACTAGTTTCTCATGGCAATTCATATGATCACATCAGCAGAGAAATTATAAATTTACATTGTTAGAATAAAAGAAATTCAAAACTATATGATACTGACACACTAATGTTCCTCTTTCTTGAAGTATTGCTTCCCACCACAGAGAAATAATAGTTAATCCCATTGTAGAATATTGCTGTGTGATATCAGTAAATGTGATCCACCCTGAGGTGGTTCAGCAATTTACTATCCTATTCAGATTAACCTCAACAGAAGCTCTTCTTATTGCTTAGCTATTTATGTGCCCATATGATGGCACATATAATTTCTTTCAGGCACAGGATATAAACAATTTGCTTGACAAAAATAATGTTTCACAAAATATTCTGTGATTGGAATTTTGTTGCTTGTTTCATAAATACTTGTAAATCTTGTAAGTATGATAAGTTATATAATTATTTATATTTTAACTTGTTTTCATTATTTACATTTTCACTGTTTATTATTTTCATTATTACAAATTAAAATCTTCAGATTTTAGCTGAAAGAGTGTTTTACAGAACTGTTAATATCAGTGCTGTGGGATTTAAAGAAAAGAGAGAGAGATAGTAGTAGAAAATTGCTGTTGACTAGAATCAAACTACACTTGTTGCTTACAATTGATTGCATGTTGTTCAACCACAAAGATAAATTAGAACACGGAAATACTGCAATAGAAAAATGGTTGAGATGTCAGTGATGGTATGACTGTTTTCATCTTCCTGTTATAAACCATAGCTTACAGTGGCTGAAATGACATTGAACTGTTTTTCTGTTTTGATGATTTACAGCCAGCAGAGTGCATTGGAAGGAGCAGATGTCACGTTTTATGTATTTGAAAATATCAACACTGATGACTTATGTTTGAAGATTTTGTACTTGAGTCAATACAATGTGGTGATTTCAGTTTCTTAGAAATTTCCTTCCAACATAATAAAAACACACAAGGAATACTATCACTTCAATGCTGCTAATTAATTTTCTCATCTTTTTTTGTTACTGTTTGTAAAAATAAAGGTATTTTATCTTATTAGATGTGTATTCTTTTTTGACCTTAGGAAGGCAAGGGTTAAAGCCCTAATTTTTTTTTTTTTTGCCTTTTTAATGTTAGAAATATTGTATTTTGTGAGATGGAGCCAAGCAAAGGAAATGCATTAAAGAATTAAAATAGACTGAATAGTGGCATAAATATAATTCATTCAACAGCCTTCCATATTTAGACTGATCTTATCAGAGAATTTCAGGACAGTTTACTCATGTTCCCATTTTTTTAAAACAATAATAATAATCAAATTTGCATTTAAATGGAAAATGCTTTGAGCCTGAAAATTTTTACTCTTCCCCTCCCTCTTTTGGAGCATATATTTTTAGATACAGAAAAAGTGGTTCATTTCCTTTCCTCAAAGCCCTTTTACTGGTGATGGACAATATCATGAATAACAGGCTCATACCACCTGTACATGTGTGCTGAGTTAATTTCCTACTCTTTGAGAGTGATTTTTACTTCCATGTGTAGGAATATACTTTCTATTACTATAGAACTTGTTAGTAGGATAATGCCTCAAATACACTTTATACAGTGGATATATTCATATTTTAATAAAATTTATCCAAATTCATTTCAGAAGTCAAAGATAAAAAAAAATCTAGAAATCGTTGGCAGAAAGATTTAAATAATCAGAAAAGAATATTATTCTGTTCCTTATAGGGATCCAGTGTGGTATAGTGGTTAAGAGCAGCAGACTCTAATCTGGAGGACTGGGTTTGATTCTCTACTCCTTCATGAAGCCTACTGGGTGACCTTGGGCCAGACACAGAGCTCTCTCAGCCTCACCTACTTAACAAGGTGCCTGTTGTGGGGAGAAGAAGGGAAGGCAATTTTAAATAGCTTTGAGACTCCTGAGGGTAGAGAAAAGCAGGGTATAAAAACCAGCTCCTCCTCCTCCTTATCATCATCATTATCATTATTGATAAAAGTTGCATTCACTGATACTTTTGGATATTATAGGACATTTTAGAGTACATGAGGGCATTATTTATTTATTTAATTATTTGATTTGTGCCCTCCCTCCCTGCTGAGGCAGGTTCAGGGAGGCTTACATAAAATTTCAACAGATAAAAACAACAATATAAATGTAAGCATAAAACACAGCATAAATACTAAAAACAATGTATATGGCAGTGGTGGTACAGTAATAGCAGTAGACATAATAGAAATACAGTGAGTTGATTTTTTCTATCGGCAAGCTCAGGCGGGATGGTGGTATTGGGCACAGGGCTCCTTGCCTCAAGGCCTGGTAAAAGAGCACCATTTTACAGGCCCTGCGGAACTTTAAAAGGTCCCGCAGGGCCCTGATCTCTTCCAGGAGCTTATTCTGCCAGCTTGAAGCCACCACTGAGAAGGCCCTGCTAGCTTGTATCTTTGGGGCCCAGGAGGGCAAAACGATTTTGAGACCCTGACCGTAGTGCTCTCTGGAGAACATGTGAGGAAAGGGGATCCCTCAGGTAGGTAGGTCCCTGACCATAAAGGGCTTTAAAGGTAAGCATCTTGAAACAAATTCAGTATGGTATAGGCATATACCAGTGCTTTTAGTGCAGGCTGGATGTGCTTCCGCATGGGGAGACCCAACAACAGCTTGGCCGCTATGTTCTGCACCAGCTGAAGCTTCCAGATTTGGGACAAGGGCTGCCCCATGTAGAGAGCATTACAGTACTCTAGTCTTGAGGTGACCATCACATGGACCATTGTCGCCAAGTTGTTGCATTCAAGGAAGGGAACCAACTGCCTGGTCAGCTGAAGATGATAAAATGCTGACTTAGCAGTGGCTGCTACCTGGGCCTTCATCATTAGGGAGGCATCCAGGAGCACTCCCAAACTCCTAACCTCTGATGCTGGCACCAACGGCACCCTTAATGAGTCCTTCAGGGCTTTTCCATCAGAAAGTCATTAGTCATATGAGAAAGTTCTAGCAAAAAACCATACCCAAGGAAGTGTACTTAGCACCACCAGCTTTCTTGTCCCCTTGAGTTTATTTTCTTAGAGTACACTTTCACCTTCTGCCACTCACCTTCTCATCATATGGTGTTAGATGTGAACTCTGTGCAGTGAGTCTACTAACCATGCATGAATTTGTCCCCCCCTCAAAAGTACATACCCCATCAAACTTGCTTGCTTAATAAATTCTGCATTCAGCTGCCAGTCATGGAAGTGCAGTGCTAATTTGCACATTATTGCTGTTAGGAGCAGTGGTGGTGAAATTAAAAAAAACTATCTGCCCCTGTGTTGGGAGAAGCCACTTCCCTGTACACGTGCAACTCATAGTAAGTTTAAAACCGCTTATTAATTTTATATTGATGAAGATTTGTTCACCCAGTTGTATTTGTTTTGCCTCCTCTGAGCAACATGTGCAAAAGTTTGAGTGACCATTGGTAATTCTAGCTATTGAAAGGGAATGCTTGCCTCTGTGCAGTAGTTCAGTATGTAGCTATGCCTTGTCTTATAAATTTGTCTGACCAAAAACAACATCTGGAACTGCAGGGTATGAAAAAAGATGCATATATAATGATCTATGAAAGTACAAATTGTAGAAATTTAGAGTATTGGTTGTTTCCTGTGGGTTAGTGGCTCTTGTGGCGACATACAGAGTGGTGTCCATGTGGCTGTAGTAACAGGCCAAAATGTATGACAACTGGAGATAAGGGCAAACAGTACAATGCATGTTACAGAGAAGAGTCTTGCTTTTGCAAGTCTAGCTAGAAAGAATCTGTGTTTGTATATATATTCACGGAAATCTTGACATCTCAAGTCAGAACATTATCGTAGCTGATTTTTACAGAAATTAACTTTGGAAGTGGATGTGTTCTAAACTTGGTTTTTATCCCATACATAAGGTTATAATAAATTTTAGTAAGTCATTCATCTACTTTGAAAATTATGATAATGTATTGTTTTGATAACATATACTCTATAAGAGTTTTTGTAATAATGTTCCTTAAAATATTTAGGAGGATGCTGAATTAGATACCACAATGGTAGCAAACCTAGGATTTCAGTGATGGGACCTAGAGTGTGCACTGGCTGGTCTTCGTTAAAGAGGAAACAAAAAGGAGCATTGGCCTGAGGATAGTATCTAGATTTCTGAAGTAGAGGTGCCTGGGCCACTGTTCTAATGAGAAAAGGGAGGACTGGCTAGCATAATACTGGCCTAGATGGCAATGATGAGCAATTACAAGTCTCATGCAGGTCTGGAGGATTGATTTAAATCAGGGATAACAAATACCCCTCGCATATTAGGCCCTTGTAATTACCATCCGGAAATGAGGCTGACCAAGGATCAATGAAAATGATAAACATGGCTCAGTGGCAGAACATCTGCACTGCATGAAGAAGATTCCAAGTTCATTCCCTAGCTTCTCCAGTTAAAAAGATCATTTGCCCCTCCAGACGGAAGAAAGAGTCAGACAACTAAAGGCTGGGAAAACTAAGGGCCACTTTATTTAACATACATAATAATAACAGCAAGGGCAAACAGTAAACAGCGGCACAGTCAAGACCTGGGGTTCCCATGGCCCCATCCTTGCCATACAATGGGCAAGGCACTCTGGCCCCCAGGCAGAGCCAACTGCAAGTGGCTCGCATCTGGCTGGTCCAGCAATGGGATGTGCTGTGAGGATCCCTCCAACACAACCGCATGGCCAGCATGGAGGATCCGTCCTGGCAATCCCCAGCGGTGGTCTGCAGTCCTCATCCCTGGCCATGCAGCCACAAGGATGATCCTGTCAGACCCCTATAACCCCCACAGGGTTGCTGATTGGTGCTTACCAAGCTACAAAAACTCCATCTAAAGACCTAATTCTGCCACTGCAAGGGCCAAGCCTCTGCTTAGGCCCCTGTGCCCACTTAGATACCTAAAGAAAACCTTAGATACCTAAAAGACAAGAAAATATACCTATAGAAAAGTATTTGTTTAAAAACAATTATGAAGCCAGAATGCCAGCAGGGGGTTGGGGGCTATCCAGTGTTTTGCATGGAGTGTCACATGTATGACTATCTGCCCACTGGGCAGAAGTCTTGGGTGTGTGCTTGGTGCAAGGAACTACTGGTTCTCAGGGAGCGACTTTGCTCCCTTGAGGCCAAGGTGGCTGACCTGGAGAAACAGAGACAGTCAGTTAGGTGCACGGAGAAGACTCTTGGGGACTCTAGCTGCTGCCAAGGAGCATGAGGGTCAAGGGGAAATGGGGCACGATGCTGAGGATAAGGGGAATGTGCCCTCAGAAGGGACCTCTTCTTCAGCTGATGAACAGGTATCCTTTCGTACCAAGGAACTGTCCCTGGGAAGGGTGGGAGGGGGGCTCTTGGTAGTTGGTGATTTGATCCTTAGGCAGGTAGACAGCTGGGTGGTGAACCTGCATACTGACCGTATGGTGACTTGCCTGCCTGGCGCGAAGGTAGCGGACATTACGCGTGTTTTAGATAGTGCTGGGGAGGAGCCAGTGGTCTTGGTGCACGTTGGCACCAACGATGTGGGGAAATGCAGTCGTGAGGTCCTGGAGGAGAAATTTAGGTTACTGGGCAGGAAACTCAAGGCCAGGACCTCCAAGGTAGCCTTCTCAGAAGTGCTACCTGTTCCACGCGCAGGGCTGGAGAGACAGGCACAGATCAGGAGTCTCAATGCATAGATGAGACGGTGGTGTATGGGGGAAGGATTCAAGTTTGTTAGGCACTGGGATACTTTTTGGGACAAGAGGGAGCTGTACAAAAGGGACAGTCTCCACTTGTCCCAAGAAGGAACCAGGCTGCTGGCGCTCAAAATCAAAAAGGTGGCAGAGCAATTTTTAAACTGAATAATGGGGAAAAGCCGACAGAAGATGAAAAGTCTCTGGTTCGGGATGGCTCATCTCAAAGAGATGAAGGGGTAACTATTACTTTTGTACAAGGAAATGGATTAAAATTGTCCACTGAGACTGTGGCGAATGATAGGAACTGCCTGGCAAGGTCTCAAGGCAGCAAGAGGAAGGCTGTGGGCTTAACAAACGTGGGAAACTATAAGTGTTTATACACCAATGCTAGAAGTCTCTGTGGTAAAATCGGAGAGTTGGAATGCTTGGTGTTGGGGGGGGAAATAGACATTGTGGGTATTTCAGAAACTTGGTGGGATGAGGAAAATCAGTGGGATACGGTGATTCCTGGTTATAAATTATATCAGAAGGATGGGGGGAAAGGGTTGGAGGTGGGGTGGCTCTGTATGTCAGAGAGGGTATACCGTCCAGTAAGGTTGAGAGGGTAAGAAAATTGGATTCGCTTCTGGAAATGCTATGGGTTGAAATAGTGGGTCCAAAAGGAGGCTTAACAGTGGGAATTTGTTATCGCCCACCAGATCAAAAGATAGAGGAGGATTATAAAATGATGAATGAATTAAAGATAGCGGCTAGACGAAATAACTGTGTTGTAATAAGCGACTTTAACTACCTACACATTGATTGGGTCAATATGAGTTCTAATCGGGAAAAAGAGATTGAGTTTTTAGACACTCTCAATGACTGTGCTACGGAACAGATGGTCACAGATCCTACCAGGGGAGAGGCGATCCTGGATTTCGTCCTAAGTAGCACCCAAGACCTGGTGAGAGATGTAAAAGTGATTGCACCACTTGGGAACAGTGACCATAATGTCGTTGAGTTTAACATTTGTACAGATAGGGAGTTGCCCAAAAAGACTGACACAACCACTTTTGACTTTAAAAGGGGTAACTTCTCTGGTATGAGGGGACATGTGAGGAAGAAATTGAAAGGAAGAGAAGGTCAAAACCATTGGGGAAGCTTGGAGACTATTTAAAAATACAATCCTAGAAGCTCAGAAAAAATATATACCGCAGGTTAGGAAAGGCACAAATAGGTATAGAAAAAAGCCTGCATAGTTAACAAATAAAGTAATGGAAGCTGTAAAAGGTAAGAAGGATTCCTTTAAGCGGTAGAAAGCTAGTCTTAGTGAGATTGATAAAAGGGAACACAGACTATGGCAAATAAAATGCAAGTCTGAGATCAGGCAAGCAAAAAGGGAATATGAGGAGCATATCGCAAAAAACATAAAGGCCAACAATAAAACTTTCTTCAAATACATTAGAAGTAGGAAGCCAGCCAGGGAGGCAGTGGGGCCCTTGGATGAACAAGGGGTAAAAGGAGTAGTGAAGGATGATAGGGAAATGGCTGAGAAACTGAATGCATTTTTTGCCTCTGTCTTCACTGTGGAAGAGGAGAAGTGCTTGCCCACTCCAGAAGCACCGATTTCGGAAGGGGGTTTGAAAGACCTGAATCAGATTGCAGTGACAAGAGAGGAAGTCCTCCAACTGATGGACAATTTAAAAACTAATAAATCACCAGGCCCGGATGGCATTCATCCAAGAGTTCTGAAAGAACTCAAATGTGAACTTGTGGATCTCCTGACAAAAATTTGTAATCTTTCTTTAAAATCTGCCTCCATTCCTGAGGACTGGAAGGTAGCTAATGTCAGTCCCATCTTTAAAAAGGGCTCCAGGGGAGATCCAGGAAATTACAGGCCAGTCAGTCTGACATCGATACCGGGTAAGTTGGTGGAAACTGTTATTAAGGAAAGAATTAGTAGGCACATTGATGAACAAAAACTATTGAGGCAGACTCAGCATGGGTTCTGTAAGGGAAGATCTTGTCTCACTAACCTGTTAGTGTTTTTTGAGGAGTGAACAAACATGTGGACAAGGGGGACCCAATAGATATTATTTACCTTGACTTCCAGAAAGCTTTTGATACAGTTCCTCATCAAAGGCTCCTAAGTAAGCTCAACAGTCATGGGATAAAAGGACAAGTCCTCTTGTGGATCAAAAACTGGCTTATAAATAGGAAACAGAGAGTGAGTATAAATGGGAAACTTTCTCAGTGGAGGGTGGTAAGCAGTGGGGTACCAGAGGGATCAGTACTTGGTCCGATGCTTTTTAACTTGTTTATTAATGATTTGGAATTGGGAGTAAGCAGTGAAGTGGCTAAATTTGCAGATGACATGAAGTTGTTCAGGGTGGTGAAAACCAGGGAGGATTGTGAGGCAGTCCAAAGGGATCTGTCGAGGATGGGTGAGTGGGCGTCAGCGTGGCAAATGGGGTTCAACATTGGAGCCAAAAATCCTAAATATAAATGCACGTTGATGGGGTCTGAACTGGCAGAGACGGACCAAGAGAGAGATCTTGGAGTCGTAGTGGATAACTCAATGAAAATGTCTAGACAGTGTGTAGCTGCAGTAAAGAAGGCCAACGCTATGCTGGGGATTATTAGGAAGGGAATTGAAAACAAATCAGCCAGTATCATAATGCCCCTGTATAAATCATTGGTGTGACCTCATTTGGAATACTGTGTACAGTTCTGGTCACCACATCTCAAAAAGGATATTATCGCATTGGAAAAAGTCCAGAGAAGGGCAACTAGAATGATAAAAGGGTTGAAACACCTTCCCTATGAAGCAAGGTTAAAACGCTTGAGGCTCTTTAGCTTGGAGAAACGACAGCTGAGGGGTGACATGATCGAGGTTTATAAGATTATGAATGGGATTGAGCAGGTTGAGAAAGAAGTACTTTTCTCCCTTTCTCACAATACAAGAACTCGTGGGCACTCCATGAAATTGCTAAGCAGTCAGGTTAGAACAGATAAAAGGAAATACTTCTTCACCCAAAGAGTGATTAACACATGGAATTCACTGCCACAGGAGGTGGTGGCAGCTACAAGCATGGACAGTTTCAAGAGGGAATTAGATAAACATATGGAGCAGAAGTCCATCAGTGGCTATTAGCCACAGGGTATAGATGGGAATTCTCAGTCTGGGGCAGGTGATGCACTCTATTCTTGGTGCTGGAGGGGGCAGCAGTGGGAGGGCTTCTAATGTCCTGGCCCCACTGCTGGACCTCCTGATGGCACGTGGTATATTTTGGCCGCTGTGTGACAGAGTGTTGGACTAGATGGGCCATTGGCCTGATTCAACATTGGCTTCTCTTATGTTCTTATGTTCTTAAGTTAAAACCACTCGAAGCCCTGTAGGGAAATATCATTTCCCCTTTCAGAAAGGTGAATGTCATCACCCCTGTACAGCTCTGGCAATCAAGCCAAATCTGGGGGTGAGGCAGATAGTGACCCAACCTAACCTTTAAAATATTCTTGAGCTCCCCGCTGGCCTTGCGCCGAGCTCTCTCAATCCCTGTGGGATCCAAAGCACTATGCCATACTAGGCGTAGAGTCATGGCAGACCACACAATTACTGTATTTGGCCACTGGTGCTGAATAAATCTCAGATCATCCTGAGATTGCAATACTAGGGCCTTCCCTTTCAAAAATCCCAAGTTATCGCTGCCCAAATGAATCACCAAAACATGGGGTGGAGAGCCGGAGCTGCTCCCGAACAGAAGGGGGAGGAGGTCTGTCCAGCATAGGCCATGGCACCCCCTCCACTCCACCATGGCCCATTGATTGAGGCCCAGCTGAGAGCCAATGGCCGATCTATTGGCCTGATGAGCTGCCCAAAAGCTATACCTGTGTCCACTGATGAGAATCCATCTCCTCCTGCCACAGACCACAGCACCTAAAAAGAAAGAACAATGAACTACTGAACACAACAATGGAACATTATGCAATATAGTAAGGGGCCACACATAACCCTTGTAAGCGGCTGATCGCCTTCTGCCCACATGCTGTATGTCAGCAGCAGTATAGCCCAAGGTTGCTGCAGTGGATGCAGTGCCTATTCTAAAAGAGTGGGTATCAAATTTCACTCCGGAAAGGCCCAACATTCCCAAACCCCAGGCCGTAATGGCCCAAAACTGGTGCTTCGTCAGCAGACTCCCATCCACATGCATAAAGAGGTAACCATCTACCCTTCCCCATAATGCTATGTATTGTGACAACTGAAAAAGGTGGGGCACAGCTGGCTGTTAGGGAGGTTCTGGTTCCACCTCCAGCAGAGACCTGGCTGCAAATGTAGCCCTTCTTCCTTCTTCCTCACAAGGAGGCAAAGGCAGCCTTCCTGGAGCATGCCATTGACTGCTACAGTTAGGGCCAAAGTAGCTGGTGATGTGAAAGACTTCTATTGGAAACTCTGGAAGCTGCTCACATCAGAGGAGAAAATACTCACCTTGATAGACCTATGGTCTGATTCAGTATAAAGCACTTTTATGTGCAATAGAAAACTTTCACTCACTATAGCCGTTGCAGTTACTCTAATACAGAGGATGATAGATAGACCAAAAGTGGGCAAGTTACAAGGGGATATTAAAGACTTTTAAAGTAGGCAGCTGCCATTTCTCAAGCCTTGTGAGTGGTGTACTGTGGACTGGCTACAGCAGTAGGCTGAGAAGCTGCTAATATTGTCACCAGATTAGGGTTAATTGTGGGTGCTGCTTCTGTTGAGCTTGTCAGCAGTGTTCCTGGTCCACCTGGTAGTGATGTTATCTCTTGAACATCTAAGGTTGTAAGAGAGGTGAATCAGCAATGCAGCCAGAAATCACACAGGTGGAGAAGCTGTGGCAGTTTCTTCACTTTCTGCCACACTGACTTCTTTCTACAGCTTTACAGGTTTAGGGGTCATTGAAAGGATACCTTTATACAGTTGCCTCCCAGTGGGTCACAGCATTAAGTGCTCAGTAGAACACTTAAATATTGTTAATTTCAGTGGGGTGTAAGCATATTTTCTTCGGATTATGACTGACACATAACACTCTTACACCTCCAGCTGTTCATACCATATTTATTGCCTTCTTATTTGTATGTCCAGACAACTAACCTTCAGGCTTTAAACCCATCTGTCAGTTGTTATTGCTATTACAAGTCTCATGCAGGTCTGGAGGATTGATTTAAAGCAGGGATGACAAATACCACTCCCATATTAGGCCCTTGTAATTACCATCTATCCTTTAAAAGTCTTTAATAGCCCCTTGTAACTTGGCCACTTTTGGTTAATCTATCATCCTCTGTATTAGGATAACTGCAACAGCTATAGCGATTTATATTTTTCTATTGCAAATAGAAGTGCTTTATACTGAACTAGGAATAAGGCCCATTGTGGAAATAAATACAACGGGCTCTAGAAAGAGGCTCTGGGAGAGTGCCCCACCTTTGGGCACTCAGTGACAGTTTGCTGTGGCAATCTCAGCAGGGTATAATGACAGAGTCCACCATTTTCTCCAGAGGAACTGATCTTTGCTACCTGAAAAGCAGTAGTAATTTTGAGTGATCTTCATCCCGCCTCCAAGATTGGTAACAGTGGTTCCCCAGGAGGGAGTGGCTGGTTTGGAGGGTGGAGTCTATGGCATTGTACCTGTCTGAGGTCCCACCCCTCCTCAACACTCACACTCTCCAAGTTCGACCCCTCAAATCTCCAGGAATTTCCCAACCTGGAGTTGACAATCCTATCTCCCTCCCAGCCAACCATCAACCTACCTTTAGTTTTCCATCTCCTCCCCCATCCCTCCTACAGAGCAGTTGTAATTTTGAGTGATCTCCAGCCCCCACCTGGAGATTGGCAACAATGGTTCCCCATCAGGGAATGGCTGGATTGGAGGGTGGAGTCTATGGCATCGTACTTGTCTGAGGTGCCACCCCTCCTCAAACCTCACCCTCACCAGGCTCCATCCCTCATATCTCCAGGAATTGCCCACTTGGAGTTGGCAACCTGATCAAGACTGGGCCCAATGAGTTTTCTCCCAAAGGCCAACATAGGTGTGGAAAGGGCCTTTTACTGACAGAGGAGAAAGTACAGGTGCCAGCTCTGATTAGGGAAATACCTGGAGATTTGGGGGTGTGGATCCTGTGGAGGGCAGCATTTGGGGTGTGTGTGGAAGGACTCAGCAGGGTATAATGCCATAGAGTCTACCCTCCAAAGCAACCATTTCTCCCGGGGAACTGATCTCTGTCATCTGGAGGTCAATTGTAACAGTGGGAGATCTCCAGGTCCCACTTGGAGATTGGCAGCCCTAGAGGAAAGTCAGCCTCACAGCGGGGAGTTGAGGAAAATGGTTTGATGGTCGCTGGCCCAACTCATTAGCCAGCCAGCCAGCCATGCTGAAGCTAAGCAGGAGAAAGAGCCTTTTTCCATTTATTCTGACAGGAAAGTAGCCATTGGGGAGTGGGTTATGGTCGCGGGAGGGGGTTATGCTGAAAGTCCTTTGTTTTTTTACTCACAGAACCAAGCTTGGCTGCCTACCAACAGCCACTGAGGGGACAGTCCCTCACAGGAGTCAAGAGAACTGTCTTCCTCAGGAGAGGGAGCCGTCTGCCAGGGGGAGTGGGTGGGGAAGAGGAGCAGACCCAGCACCTGGCCAATGGCACGCGAGTACTCTTGAGTGGCGGCTGATGGGCCAATGGCTGAGGGAGGGCATTTTACAGCCAATGGGAGCGCATGGAATCTTGCGAAACCAAAAGATAATTATTTATAAGGAGAGATCAGACCATAGGTCTATCAGGGTGAGTATTTTCTCCTCTGATGTGAGCAGCTTCCAGAGTTTCCGGTAAAAGTCTTTCACATCACCAGCTACATGATCTTTTTAACTGAAGATGCTAGGGAATGAACCTGGAATCTTCTTCATGCAGTGCAGATGCTCTGCCATTGAGCCATGCTAATCATTTTCATTGATCCTTGGTTAGCCTCATTACTGAGCACAGATGTTGTAGCCAAGATGCTGTCCAACTGGAACAGCTACCAAACAGGAGCTGTGTAGCTGCACAGTAGCTATGGTGCTGGAGTTTTATTTCCTTCTGCCTTGTGACCACTTTTGCATGTGTGCAGTGGGTGATATCAGTTCTCCTCTAAAGTCATAGATGGTTGGGTCTGGTAATTAAACAATGCATTGGTGGCGGAGGAGGGACCCCTGTATCTGAAATAGCATTGAGATATTGTTGTATCCAGCACCAGAGTTTAGGTTGCATTACAGCTCTCGCTACCTGTGCTAAGTCAAACTAATTGTAGCCCCACTTAAACTTATACACACACAAGATCTTGTACAACAAATTTCTGGGCACTTCAATGTATAAGGAAGAAAGTGCTAGGTATTGCACAATATCTTGTGCAAGTGGGACTGCATTAAACCTATTTATGTTTCTACTTGCATATCAATGGATCCAAGCCAGTGTTTATAAATCCCTGATTGACAGGCTTATTTGTTTGGTCTTTATATAAATATAATTGACTGTGGAGCACCATATCCATGGGGATGGAGACTAGTGCTTGGGTCCTATGCATTCTGCATGTGCTTCTCTGTGGCCATTGTGAAGGCTGTCCTCCATTGTAGCGTGCACTTTCTTTGGCAGTAGGCACAAGTGCCAATATCTATTTAAGAAATCCCATAGTGCCTAGTGCAAGAGGAATGTGCTCTGCAGCAACAGCCAAAGAGAAATACATCCAAAATGAAGGATCCAAATCGAGGTCTTCAGCTGGCTATGTAAGAATATGTAGGCATGATTGTGTTGTGCTACATTATTTGAGTATTCAGAAAGTAAGCCGATGAACAGGCTCAAGCTGCTCACAAACAGCAAAAGCGCCTGACTAAAAATCAGCTCCATGCTCACTATTCATGAGCAGAGATGAACTGTGAGTGGTCAAGTACATCACTCATTATCAGAACAGATTCCATACATCCCACACATTTTAGTAGTTGGCAAATGCTTTTCAAAGCAGCTCACCACAAGGTAGGCAGTAGCTTCTGCTGAGGATGGGGGCCAAGTGGAGGGTGAGGTGTTATTAACTGTATGCATATGAGAGAGTGAATAATGAGAAAGCTTTTCCTGTGGCCAGTTTAAAGGTTGCTGTGTTCCTTTATGTTTATTGTTACAGAGTGGAAAAGTCTCTCCCTATATAGAACTATAGGTTGTGCAATGGATAGTAGATGAATGGTATCCACTCCTGGGATTCCATTTACGTTAATGATGTATGTTGTTATACTAACAATAGAATGTGGAAACAAGGAAATATACAGCAAGAATTAAGGGCATGACATAAAAATGTAAGAACAGGTTTATTGGTTTGTCTCAGTAGTCTCCATTGTGAAATGGCCCAATTTTGAATAAAAGTAAGCAATAACAGAATAGTGTGGTTGACCTGCTGTTTTGTGAGTTTGAAGCTTTAGAAGGCTGATGCTCTATCTTAGTTGTTATTCATTGGCCAGTCCTATTTTCTATTAACTTGTCTGGTCATCTCTGCAACAAGTTATATTGTTTGCTATTATCACACCCCCATCATCTTGCTTTGTAGATTAGGTCTCTGAAAAGCAGCACATTCATTTCTGGAGAACTAAAATTAGCTCCCCTGGATGCTGTGTGATTGGTCCAAATATGTCTTTTTGAATGTTGTGGATCTAAGTGGTTTTCATCTATGCTTGTAAAGCCATTTCTACACACATCCATGAATGGAACCTATGTGTGGCTCTGCTATCAAATGACTTGTTTTGTTAACTGGGTTTTCGTTCTAGAAACTGTTCTAGATAAAGATCAGTGACTTCCAGCAGAGCCAGGCAAGGCACCTTTGTCTTTCCTAATCTGTACAAAGGTATACTGACAGTTGGAATCTTATTGTAATAAGCTAATAAAAAGAATCAGTTACCTTCCACTGCCAAGAGATGATTATAAAAAATGAATTGAACTGTGAAATAAAATTCCCAACTTATAAGTAACTAGTGTCAGGATGTCTACAGGACATTTTTTAAATATTTTAATATGTTTAACATTGAACAAAGAATGTAAGTAGAAAAGGGCTAAAATTATTGAGCTATTCGTTTAAAGGATAAAATGAGCAGAACTATGCTTACTTGAAAAACTTTCATTAATACATGTTGGTGTATCTCCTGTGATGTATTTTAAAAGATGTATGTATAGAAGCCCAGTAGGGCACATACTCCCTTACAAGTCTGTCTGCTGGTATGTTTGTCTTGTTCAGTATATTGAATGTACAATGCATTGCACAGAGATAGAGGGGGGGTTACTTTGAAGCTCAGAACTCTGTTGTAGATTTTAATGTGTAGTAACTTTAAATAGAAGATAACGTCAGAGACCAGAAACCAATTCAGGTACAACATTATATTCTAGTACTCCATTCTTAAAATACTGCTTTAATAACTTTTTATATGTAACACAAAAATAACAAGCTTTCAGCAGTGGCTCAATTTCTGTCAACATCAGTACTGCCTTAACAGTTGTAAATAAGTAATATACTTTTACACATGTTCTTGTAAGATCTAGTGTTCTATGCTGTAGTGAGCTTATCCAGTTAATTTATACACTGTGGATCAAAAAGATGTGGAGAAACTTTGATCATAGCACTAATGGTTCCCAGTTGAGTTATGAAATTTGAAGGCAAAGCTGAACTAAAATAGATTTTTGTCATGTTAAGGGTGTGGATAATCCTGTTGAACAGCATTCAGAGCTTGAACTATGTTAAATTAAGTTTGTATGTACACTTCTAACTGTGTTATTAGCTACATCTTGAACCATATTTAAACCATATTAGCTACATCTTGAATCCTATTTATGATGTTTCTGTTTTTTTTTTTTTTCATTTTCCAAGTCTGTTTTCCATATTTCATTAGAATTGTTTGAAAACTGACAGGCACAAAGCAGTGTAAAAGAACATAATTTATTATGATTTTAATTGCTGATATATTGCTCTTGTAGTAGTTAATTAATTCAGCAATCATATTCAATATATAAATGCATTGTCACACAGCTCTTTGTATTTGATTAAATGTCTGCTTATATTACTTTTCAGAATGTTTTGTCACTATACGTTTGGAGTCATCCAACATCTGCCATAAAAATCAATTTAATAGCTCCCAACATAATTGTTCAAAATGAAAATAAACTTCTTGGACCCCTACAGAATGGTACTAATGAAGGAAAATACGAAAGTCAACCTGACTTGGTGTCAATCCATGATAATACAACCACTGCAAAAAAAAATGAATAAGTGGTCAATGTGTGGAATTTAACTGTAATTCTCATAATGTAGAGAATGCTAATTTTAAATTAATCTGTTCTGGTGGTGACGTCTAGATTACATAGGATCTTAACCCTGGGGCTAATGCAACTTAACAGATAACCTAGTCAAGTAAGGCAAAAGGAGAGCTATTTAGATTCCTTAATTGCTTTACATTTACAAGGTTTCAACAGATTCAATTTCTTAACTGTTCAAAGATAGCATTATATTGTGTAGTTTTGGGTTTGGTATTCTCTTCTGTTTTCATAAATGCTTCTGTCTGCCAGTTTTGTGTAGTGGTTAAGAGCGGTGGACCCTAATCTGTAGAGCCAGGTTTGATTCCCCACTCTTTCACATGAAACCAGCTGGGTGACCTTGGGCCAGTCACAGTTCTTTCAGAGCTGTTCTCTGAAGAGCAGAACTCTCAGCCCCACCTACCTCACAGGGGTGTGTTGTAGGGAGAAGAAAGGAAGGAGATTGTAATCCAGTCTGAGACACCGAGTGAAGGGTGAGTTGACGTAGTAAAATAAGTAATGAGAAGGAAAAAATAGATCCAGTCATGTAAGCAAAATAAAATCCATTGATATATACAAACTGGAACTGCTACTAGAAATACTACCATAAGCAGTGGTCTTAGCTCTTAGAAGTTATTTTCTAGATATCTTTTGAAGATATATTGTTATCACTTCCCTTTCCATGATAGGAATATATATTATTAAATTAAAAGCACCAATTAAATATGATATAAAAGCTCAGAAGCCATGAACCTGTTTTCATTGCTGTGGTTAACTTTTCCAGGAATTGTGAAATGTCTTTGACTCTTCTCATATGGGAGATGAAGACATGGAATATTAAAAAGTGCTTGGAGATTATGTTATATAATGCAGAGTCTACATTTTTAGTATCATGATGCTTCATACTTTTGTTAGGCTTGATTGCTTCATTTTGATGTCATAAAACAAAAACATTCAAATAAATAATAGAACAGTAGTACTGAGACTTTTAAATATATTCTGTCATCTTGAAAATGGGTCATTCTACTGCTACTACTTAACATCACCAGCTGTCTTTGTGGTGCCTGCCCCTCGTTTTGGTTTTCCAGCTTTTCATACACCCTCCCAGGCTTCCTGCAGGATCCCCCCACTATTGCACTTTAGAGCCTAGGATCCTCAACTTCTATGCCTCTGGGCACTCCATCTATGGGCTTAAGATCATCAGCTGCCCTTGTTGTGCCTGCCCCTTGTCTTGGTTTTCCAACTCCTACCCTCCTCCTGTGCCAGGCCTCCTGCTGGGTCCCCCCTTTTACCCTTTTACCCCAGGATCCTCAACTTCCATGCCTCTGGGCACTGTCTTTGCTGTGCCTGCCCTTCATTGTGGTTTTCCAAATTTCTACCCCCCTTCTGTGCCAGACCTCCCATTGGGTCCCCGCTTTTGCACTTGGGACCTTAGGATCATCCAGGAGGAGACAGGTGGGTGACCACCTCCCGGGCCCAAGGAGAAGGATTGCCAATTTGTTACAGCAATGTCTGAGATGAGAAGGTGGGCAGTGTTCAGCCTCCGAAGCCAATCCTCACCAAACTTGGAGGTCAGGTAGAGGAGCCTCTAGGTGCCTCTAGCTTGCAAGGGGGTGTTTGACATACTCCTCCTGAACCTGCAGCTGTGATTTCCCCAGAAAGCAGTTTCCTGAGGGCACTTGAATGGCATCACCAAACTTGGAGGGCAGGTAGAAGAGAGTCAACTGGAGACTCAGTGTGAGTTTGGCATCTCTAGCCCACAGCGGGGCCATTCTAGCACATCATAAAACCCATGAAACAAACCAGTTTGGTAAACAGCAAGGTTTGTGAACATTTGTGAGACCCCATGAACTGGGATGAACCTCCATCCCTAGTTCCAAGTATAGACAGAATGTAAGTGTTATAACAAATATTAAATACAATACTATTACTTTGATCTCTCCACCAAATACATTTATTTTTTCCTTAGGTTTCTTTCCAAGTTTCTGGGAACAGTTTCTGTTGTGACTTGTTGCAACTGCATCTTTGGCACATTTCAGCTTTTTATGTTACATCTGAAAACAGCTCTTTCTAAATAAGCTACAAGCCAGTTTCTTGAGCAGCACAGACAGATAGCCTGAGGTTGTCCTGAAGAGTTTTCGTTTTATCACTGTACAGACACAGCAAGGCCTGCCAGGTACAACTAGTTTAACAAGCTCTCCAGCATCTCCATCATGCAGTAAGCTGCTGCCAACAAAGAGATCCGGCACAGCGATACACTAGTTACATTTGGTGAAGAGCGTAGATTCTGTAAATCACGCTTCTTTCATTGATTACAATCTTAAAGTGCATTAACCCTCCTTAAGACTCTGAGCACCACTTTAGCGAGTGCTAGTGATGTGCAAAGCTTTTCAGGAAAGCTTTTGAAAATGTAGTTTTTTGATGCAAGATAAATGTGCACATAGAAATGCACGCTGATACGTGACCAATTACAAAGAGGGAATATGCATCACAAATATTAATTGCTTTGATGACATTGTGTCTGTTTAGCTGTGCTAGAAAAAGCAAATTAATTTAATTTACATATGGAATGGAGGAATGTAAATCAAGTTTTAAATATTCCACAATCATGTTACAAGTCTGTCTATTCTGTATGAAGTGTAGAAGGTAAAACAGCCTATACAGAAGTTTGGGATTCTGTTGAAGTCCAGAATCTGCATTTGAGGATTTTTGCTTGGTTTGGTACTTGGGCTATTTTGTTTGTTGTTTAAAAGACCTCTGCATTTCTTATTGGATTTTTCCTTTTTTATTTACATTTCAGTACTTTGGAGGCTTTAACATTTTATATGAGTTTAAAATAGACTTTCTGCTTGAAGAACTAAGTGATTTGCTATGTTTTGAACTTCTGGGCCAGTGCTTATTTTTCTTTTTATCGCATTCATAGTTCTGTATGAAGCAATTTCCTCTGATTTCACTGCACACAAATTCTTTAGATTTTGCAATATGTGTGAAGTATATGCTGTTTTCTATCTACGATAGGTTGTAGAAGACAGAGAATGGATTGTATTAGAGTTAGACCAATTTTGCTTAGGTATACATATAAATTTATAGATAATGAGATGAAGATTATAGATATTACAGGTCCAAATACATTAGCAGTATTATAATAACTTTGGAAAACATTCTCACCAATGCCCCATTCCTTTTAAGAAAACTAAAATGGAGAAGTTTGTTTTTTGCTGTCCAAAAAATTTTGCCCTATAATTTTTCTACACAGGGAAGAAGTTGGATGGGCCAATTTCCTTTTTAAAATACAGTTCCAAGCATTAGTTTACATAGACCGTTAGAAAAGGGATCAGTAATAAAAGTGTTTCAAGGATCCCAGCCATGTCTTAGTAGCCCTCTTTATTTTTTACTTTTGCATGAAGGAAATGATATGGATGTTTGAACATTGGCCTTCATGATTTTAGCCATCAGTTGGAGAATACAGAAGAGACTCATACAGCTGATCACTCTGTTTTATGCTCTGCCACACATATTAGCACATATTAGATATTGATGTGTTGACATGTCATCTTTACCAAATGATAGAGCACTGCACATAACCTGTCTACTCCAGTGAGAGAATTTACCTGTGGTTGTTTGTTTAAACATACACTGTCTGTATCATATGGCTTGAATAAGATTAAATGTCATGTCATCCTCTCAGTGTTCCACCGAATGGCTTCAAATAGGGTCCCTTTTCTTGGTACTGTTGAGCATATTGCATAACTGGGGTTTGGGGGGTCATTAGAAATGGCATATTTTGAGATTGTTTTGATCTCAGGACAAAAAAAAAAAAACAGGAAAGGAAACCTGTGGAGGTTAACTATTGGTAGCAACTATCTAACTGCTGTAAATTCCTTTTTATAAGTTAAGGACAAACCTTGATGAGTCTTGGTTATACCCAACTGTAACTTCTGAGGGGAAGCCACATACAGAGATGGCCTAACAGAGAGTTAGGGAAAGATCTACGTTCTTCCATGGTCTGTATATTTTGAAGTATGTGGTTGCTGTCTGTCTTATTTTTACTTAAACTGATAATAAAAAGCATTCTTGCTTTATTCTGGAACATTTTAGTTTTACCAAAACTTACAAGACACTCCCACCATTCTCTCTCTGAAACTCAGATTGTTTCATTTTTATTTTTAAAAAAGATGAAACATGGTGCATAAAGTAAAGCACAGAACAGGTAGTTTGGAATATTTAAAACATTTTTTCTGTGGTGGGCAGTTCTGGGTTGGTTCGTATGGATCTCAGAATAACATCTTGATCTCGATTCTGCCATAAAATAGTAGAAAAGACCCATTGTGTCTTTGCAACTTGTATGCTCAATAAAGTCTTTCATGAAAATCCATTTTTTCCTGTAAATCCGTTTCTCTTCTCCTTGGGTGAAGCGACATCACTAACTGCAGTGAGTGGTGCTATTCTTTCTAAGATTATACATCTAACAGTGACTTTGGATTTCAGGAAAAGCCTTGGTTTAAAAGCTATTTTCCCTGTGTGTGTGAAAGAAACATGTGCTTGTATTCTGTCTTGGTGATATACTGCCACACCATGTATTTTCTTTGATATATTTTTTCTTTGTACACATAGTAACCAATGCTAGTCCTTGTAAAAACCTATTTCAGTCAAAATGAAAGAATACGAGTGAACTGAAGCTGTTGTATTTCTGAACTTTGTATCTGAATGTAACTGTACAAGCATCTTAATAGTATGATATTTTTATAATCTTGGAAATCGGAAGGCAGAGAGGACAGATGAGAGAACGAGTGGAAGAGCTTTGACTTATTCTGACTTCTTGGTCTAATAAGGATATGGGGGGAGGGAGAAGGACTTACTGCATCACCTTCAAAGCTAACCAGGCTCTTGACACAGCTTTGATCTTGGGGCTGTCAGTCCCACTTGTACTAGGATGTATAGGCCTCAGATTTCCAAGGCTTTTGCTGTGAGTCTGTGGCTAATCTGGCTTGCTCCCAAGCTGGTCAGAGATGTGTGTGTGCATGTGTGCTAGTGAGGGGGGATCTTCATATTTGTCTGTCACCCTTCTCAGCTGCAGACTCAACTTTTCATTGTGGCAGTGTTTGGCTATCCAGCATTTCAGATGTCTCTAGGAAAAGTTGTCTGTCTCTCCTCTGTCATTACTTTGTATGATGGTGAATGGTAAAGGCATAACTTTGTGTAACCCTTTTCATGAGTTTGATTCCCAGGTCTTGGTGTACATTTCTTTTTCATATACTCAAAGCGGAGTGTATACCATTTATCGGTTAATAAGTTGTCTGACAAGATAGCCACTTTGTACCTAATTGCTCAATTTATTTATGTATTATTGATGAGCTTAGTCTCAGACTCCACTTTCCTTGGAGCTGGTTGATAAATCTGTCAGCTAATCCTGTGTAAGACATAGAATTTCCTGCTGGAGCATAATACATGACATTGCTTTTACTTTGTATTCCTAAAAGGAACCACCTTGTGAATTTTCAGTGGGCTGTGTCTAGCAGCATGAAATAAAATCAGATACATAATTCACACTGCTCTCTCCATTACTAAGAGTTCCACTGTAATGCCTTCTAATTTGATGAATACCTGTTTAGTTTTTAATTGATGTTCTGATTGTTGTAACTTGTAAGTGGTCACCTGACTAAAAGCTATTCCAAAGGTCTGGAGTGTATCTCTTGATAAGATTTGAAGCAGAAGACATTTTTAACATAGAGAAGAGACAGTTTTCAGTTACTAAAAGACAGTTGACTTTTTAAAGGCAGAATGTTTTGGTAAAACTGTATCTGGTAGGAATTGTTTAAGTCTAGGGAACCTTATAACTATAAGGAAACAAGAACTGAGGACCTGTAATAAATTTTCCCAATTTCTAAAAATTAAAGCAGAGGATTGAGCTATAATTGTAAGCCTGTAATTGTTCACCAGTTGTATGGAAATAGCATATTCTGTATTCTGTCCTTGGCTATATAAGGGGTGTGGGGGGGGGGAGGTTTGGGGGTGGGGAGGATAATCACTTCACTAAAATTATGAAAGACTCGGCAACCCTTTCTTTATGGCTCTTTTTTGCCCCAGTAATGTAGTAAAAAAGAGTGCATGATATTACATCAGCTAATGTGGTAAAGGATGGAAAAGTTTGGAGTGCAACTATAGCACATCACATTCCCTCTTGCTGCACATTAAAGGAGGAGGATACCTGTAAGGTCCACAGAAAATGGTTCTTTACACAGCTGCTTAAGATTTATGGTGGTGTTTAGGGATCTGAGAATGATGAGACTTATGGAATACTTCTACAGGAATTACACTTGAACCTATACCTATTGATTATAGGGAAACAAAAACTTTTTGTTTAAGGGTTTCAGTTTTGGTGACACAAATGGCGGTCACTCTCTCGGGACTCTCCCGGAGGTGATCAGCCCACACATGGTTGGGGGGGACTGCGCACAAGCGGAGACCCTAGTGAGCCTTAGATAAAGGCTCCAGACCAGGGGGTGCACCGGGGAGTAGCCTCTTTACCTACCTGACGGTCGGAAAATTGAGGCTTTCCCCATGCCCCAGAGGCCCCGCTGTGATGTGCCCTGATGGGACTTAGCAACGCCACCGACTTCCAGGAGTGAAGAAGCGAATGAATAAATGAAAAGGAAATAATTGGCAGCAAACTGTGAGTTGACGATTAAAACTTGGAAAAGGATTTAAGTGCTCCCACCCCCATTGAACAAGCGCAAGGGAGGAGGGTGGAAATCCCCCATGAGAATGGGACTGTTTTAAAAGAGGGAAGATGGGGGGAGTGAAAATTTAGCAAAGCAAAGTTACCTTTTGGGGAATTGCTTACAGCGAAGAGGAAAGATCCTTTCCTTAGCCGCGTGGCACAAACTTTTAAAAAGTAAACAATAAAATAAAGATGTCGGGGCAAAAGAAGTTCCCAGATAAACCAAATAACAGGGAGGAACTTCTGGCTCTACCTCCCATCCCTTGGAGCCAGCTGTCACTCAACAAGAAAGTGAGCTGCTATGCCCTCTGCTGGACCAAATGCAGAAAATCAACCAAACGTTGTCCAGCATGGAAAGTGTTCTCAGCAATCAGCAGAAACAATTGACAGATATGGCTAAGAAGATGGAGGAGATCTCACAGAAATGTCTGGTTTCAACAGAAGACACACAAAAAATCAAGAAGAAGGTCATTAAAATGGAAAAACATCAGGAAGCACAAGACAAAAAATTATTGATGTTACAGATGGAAAAATCAAACCTAACTCTCCGATTTCAAGGCATAAAGGAAGAAGAAAAAGAGGATCTCAGAAGTATTTTGGCGACGGCTTTGGCACCACTGACTGGCAATGAAGCGGGAAGATTAAGCAAAGAGATGGATTTGGCCTATAGAGCTTACTCCAACTTTACAAAGAAAAACAATTTGCCAGCGGAAGTGGTGGTTAAGTTTACTAAGCAAAGTACTAGAGATCAAATCTTAAGAGTGATGTCATCAACGCCCTTGAAGATCGGAGAGCAGAATATAAGGATTTTAAAAGATGTGCCATTTGAAATTCGTATAAAGGATTGACCATATTCTTGCAAAACCACCAAACTAATTATAGATAGTTGAATCCAGAAGGACTTGTCTTTAAATTTAAAGATAAGCAGGAGAAGATTGACTCCATCTTTAAAGCTCAAGACTTTTTGAAGAGACACGCCAGTTCAGAGGAAGAAGCAGAACTCGCCAAATGGATGATTTTAAGCAGTGAAGACGACAGTGGCTTGGAAGGGGGAGACAAAGAACCAGAAGATGGAGGAGCAGTTAAAGGCCCATCTTATAATCTGAGAGACTTAAAAAGGAGACAACCCAAAATATGAAGATATGTTCGTAATGCGCATTAACGGACTTTACTAATAGTAACCCAAAAGGACTTTACTAAAACAGCTAACATGCTTATTATTTACAGCATAATGAAGGGCGATCGGTCAAACACAGAAGAAGCCAAAGAACTTACTTATACTAACAAAAGATTAATATACTAAATTTATCTTCACTCACCACTATTCTTATCCATCTATATACCCTCCCTTTTCTTATATTAAAAGCAATAAAATTCTCTCCTTTTTAGGAGAGTTAATTAAAAAAAACCTTTTTGTTTAAGAAGAGTTTTAGTGGTATATGATTTGAAAATTAAGATTATAAATTGTTTTGCTTTTAGTTTTTAACATGCCATGTTGCTGTTGTTGTTTTGTTTTTACCCTCAGTACTTGAAATTGCTTGGGATGCAAACTTAGCAAAGACAATACGTTGTCGATTAAAATTAAAAATATTTCTGCATGCCAAAAAAGAGAATTAGCTGCTAAATTAAATTTCTGTATTAGGAATTGTTCTGAACTTTAACCAGGCTGTTTAGATGCAAGAGGAAGTTAGGTATGGTTTTCCAAAATGTAATCTCTGTTGAAGGGAACATAAAAATATGCTGCTGCTTGACTAGCTCTCTATTAAATTAATTGCATATCTAAGAATCCCTTCCTTGGGACTGGATGGGGGGGGGGGAGAGAGAGAGAACAACACTGACAGTAAAGTAGAACAGAGGTTTCCATACTGGTTCTTTACTTTATCTGGTCTGTCCCCCTCTTGACACTTCCCTACAACTTTGATGAACTAGGTTACTTAATTGTATTTTTTGGTTGCTAGGTTTCTGAAGTTGTAGCTGGTTTTGTAAGTCATGTCTGACTAAAGAATCTTTGACTCTGTAAAGCTTATACCCTGAAAATCTTGTTGGTCTCTAAGGTGCTACTGGACTGGAATCTAGCTCCTCTCTTGCAGACCAACATAGCTACCCTCTGAAACTACTTACATGATGCAAGAAATGGCTTGCTACTGCTGCACTGGATTCACTGGAGCAAGACTTTGAGAACAAATTGGATTTCATAAATGTTTCATGGTTGCTGATTGTAAATCTTGTTGATGTTGCTTTGCGTTTAATGTTCTAATTGGTGCTTCTATTCACATTTCATTTTCACCTACCTATTATTAGCCAGGGAGTAGCAGACGGGACACCTCTAGGCTAGCAGGTGCCTGGCAGGGAAAAAAGAAAAAAGGTGAAGGCATTCCCTTTGCCTCCCATCACTGAGGCGGGGAGAAATGGAAGGTTCACAAAGGAAGAAGGGGCTGGTCCTGACAGCCTCCAAGTGGATCGAGGGGAGGGTGCGTTGCAGCCTCAGAGGTTAGATAGTGCCCATTATATGAATCTCCTTCACTATCTTCTATCTGAGACTCTTTGTTAAATCAGGCATGTGTGTAGAAAAGTTACATTACATCTCAACCAGAACTCATCACATTAATTTCAGTTTTAGTCCTCATCAGTCCCAAACAATTTTTGTAGTGTGTCCTATTATGGCTTGGTTCTTTCTCCTAGAAATAAGTCTTTGGAAGTTTTATTTGTTTTTCTTAATACTGGATGTATGTAACTGCATGGATTTTTATCAATGCACTCATAAATTTAATGCATTTTCAAATAGTTTAGTGATGCAGAACCTTAAGATGAGATTGTGAAGATTTCTGATTTCGGTATAATGAGGTTGGGAAGTTTGGCTTCTGATGAAGAAAGTTAACAGACAAAATAATAAGTTGTCTGTAAGGTGTAGCTGTACAACTTTTCAGTGAAGTGAAAGAAATAAAGAAACCCTGGTGATGGAAAAGGAGGGATGACCCAGAAATGGAATGGCATGAGATACTTGCCTGAACTATCAGAATTTTGATCACAGTTCAAGATTTTACATAAAAAATCAGAGAAGTTGGATAGTTCTTAGGATTGAATATGGCTGTACTGCCTCTTCACTATAGTCAGAGATCTTGCAAATGCCTGCCATTCTGATTAAATCCTAACTATAGAGATCATATAGTATTTGGCAAAATACAGCGTTGTGCACTCATTTCTCCCTTTTTGTAACAGCTTGGTTAAACAGTGGGTCAGATCTTAATTGCTCAGCTTTTGGGGAGACAGTGGCAGTGCTCTTAACATTAGGAATGAAAAAAAGTGAAATGCTGTTGATAGAACGGCCCCTGTTGTTGGGCAGAAAGAACATAGCAGCTCAATATGCCTCTTATGCTTTGGCTTTTTGCCTGTAAATGTGTAAGAGAATATTGCTTTCTATGGTGCTGTTTATATATAATAGTGCTCTTGAAAGTCTTAATTTATGGAATGCCAACTATAAGCACAATCCAGAGAAGTTATGTAGTGGAATTTCATTTGGCCTTAAGAATTTCCATTGGTGGCTGTTCCTGAATGCCACATGCCAGTTACCAGTCTGGGAAACAACAAAGTACCTCAAAAACATGCAGATTTTTCTTTTTTCCCTTGCAGAAAGTGAGAGGTGTCCATTATGTATAGATTACCTTTCCATGTAATTGTTTGCCATTATGCATAGAGAGGGGAAAGCGGATCAAATTTGACAATACTTCAGTTCTGTGGAGGAAACAAGGCAAGGAGGCAAAAGCAAACAAAATAAGGGTGTTCATCTTTTGTCTTCTTATATAGCCCCACATTGGGACTACACCTGTGCAGGCCAGCCATGGACATTTTCTTTCTAGTTCAAAAACTCCAAAACAGGAGATTAATGCAGCCACACCACTGATGTATCAGCCAGGTCGATGGCTTCTGCCATAGTCTTCAGGAGGCACTTGTGGTTACACAACTCTACTCTCCCTTTGGAGGCGTGCTGTAAAGTTGAGCCAGTTTGGTGTAGTGGTTAAGTGTGCAGACTCTAATCTGGGAAAACCGGGTTTGATTCCCCACTCCTCCACTTGCACCTGCTGATGTGACCTTAGGTCAGTCACAAGCTCTGGCACAGCTGTTCTTGAAAAAGAGCAGTTTCTGTCAGAGTTCTCTCAGCCCCGCCTACCTCACAGGGTGTCTGTTGTAGGGAGGGGAAGGGAAAGAAATTTGTAAGCCGCTCTGAGACTCCTTTGGGTAGTGAAGGGCGGGGTATAAATCCAATCTCCTCCTTCTTCTTCTCCTTCTCCATCTCCCCTTTGAGGGATCAACTCTTTTCTCACAGTCCATGGATAAGTTCCTCTTCACTATGAAAAAGAACTGCCAGACAGCCAGATCACTGAGCATCTTTTCCTCAGCTCCAATCCAGAGACAACATTTCTCTCAGAGGCAGCACAACTTTGTTGCCCCTTTTTTTAGGGGCCAGAGACAATAATACCAGCCATTGTTTGTGTATCCTCAACACCCCTTTCAGTCATCCTCCTTTTCAAAAAGAAAGTACCCACAACCAAGGGCTACTCAACAGAACCCCCAGAGGGATCAAGGCCAACAGTCAGCAAAGTTCTGACTATCCGCCCCCGTAGCTGTAGATGTTTCCAGTTTTAAATATAGGCTGGTACAATTTGCAGAGGCTTGGTGCCAAATTAGTTTGGATTCTTGGGTTTTATCTATAGTTCAGTTAGACTTGCTAACCCAACCCGCTTGCCACCCAGCTTTGACTGCGGTGGATAGCCCTTATCTAGAACTCAGAGTTTAGCTGGGGGAACTGCTGCAAAAGGGCACAGTGGAACAGGTTCCAGGTGGGCTTCACTTCTGGGGTTTCCACAAATGATTTTGCCTGCTAGATAAAAAGAGTGGTGGGCACAGGTCCATATTGTCTCAGAAAATTAAACAAATTTTAAAGAATTCCGAAGTTCAGAATTGTAGGACAAAGGATCCATGAATGTGATTGATGAATGTGATTTCTGTTATTTCTCTTGACATGTAGAATGCCAGCTGTCACTGTGCCTTATTGAGTCTGATTAAAGTAAATTCAAATATTAGCATTTAGCTCAAATAGAAGAGATTTTGAATTGAATTAATTAGAGTATTATTTTTAATTGTTAAAGGTCCTTTTTTTAGATTCAGAAAATAATGGAATGGAATGTACATTTTGAAATTATAAACTCTCCAGCTGAAGGATATCTGCAAGCAAAGTTATGAGATGGAAAGACTCTGAATGTTCCCAAAACAATATCTTTCTTTGCCCCAGGAAGTCTGCCAAGAGCTAAGTTTATCAGGAAACTCCCCATTTTTAGGTTGAAGCAAATAAGTCAGGAATGATGCTAAAAGAAAGCCCCTTTGTTCATTGAGGTTCTCCATTGTTCCAGGACCATATAAGCAGATGCAATTACTGATATTTATGACCAACGTATGGCCATGCCAATAGAGAGGTGCCAGCTCAAATGATGCTCTGATGATGATACCTGTTGGGCACCAATTAGGGATTTCTTTCTGTGTAAAGTGTCATGATATCATTTGGGGTATAAGATCTACTGCCCTTCTTGGTTGGGGCAGAATACAGCTTGGTGTTACTGGGCACCAATGTATGCAGTCCTGTATTTTCCTGATTATTGCAATAAACAGATATTTATCCAACTCTCTGGACTCCCAACTGTGTGCTCCTCATTCGACTCTGGAAGCACATGGGGCACAGATTTGTGCATCAGTATGGTCTCACTTTCTTCTGTGATTTGTGATCAAATTCCTTACCCTGGGTGTGTGGTTCATGGTCTTTGATGTAAAGGATGCCTATTTTCATATTTCAATCCACCAGTTTGGTGTAGCGGTTAAGTGTGTGGACTCTAAGCTGGGAAAACTGGGTTTGATTCCCCACACCTCCACTTGCAGCTGCTGGATGACCTTGGGCAAGCCATAGTTCTGTCAGAGCTCTTCTTGAAAGAGCAGTTCTCTCAGAGTTCTCTCAGCCCCACCTACCTCACAGGGTGTTTGTTGTAGGGAGGGGAAGGGAAAGGAGTTTGTAAGCCGCTCTGAGACTCCAAATGATGGATGGGGTATAAATCCAATCTCCTCCTCCTCCTCCTCTCCCCAGTCCCATAAGAAGTATCTACAGTTTAGACGGGGCTCTGGGGTGTTCCAGTACAAATGCTCCCATTTGGTCTTCTCTAACAGGTACAAAAACCCTTCTTAATTTTGCTTGCTTAATTGCTCTCCATTAATACGGTATTAAAATTTATGTTAGGAGGAAACCAGTCCTTTTCTAACTGGCTGAAAGCCTTCTGAATTTTAAATCTGGCTAGCAAAATGCTCTCTACAACAAGCAGGAACTACACTATAAAGAAAATTAAGGAGACTCTTTGTACCTGTTGGAGAAGACAAGACTGGCTTGCTCCTAATTTAAGCACTTTCAATGCAACTAGAAGTAAGTTTGACACTATATCAAATAATATTCCATTCAGTTTCTGTTGTTTTTCTTTCTAAATAAACAAGCACTGCACAAATAACACAGACCACATGTGCTCAAAAAGTTATGCACAAAAAATCAATTTATATGAGAGGACCACATATATCAGTGAAACCGAAATTACGTCATATAGTGTGCAGGTCCAAAAATAGTACAAGTCCATAAATGGTATACAAACAAAATGAGTAGTACAAGTCCATAAATGGTACACAGAAAAAATGGACGAAGACTCTGGATTTTGATCTTCGTTTTGATAATTCTTCTTCAACAAGTTCACACTACTTCATATAGTACTGATAGTGTACAGAAGACTCTTAGAAGGAAAAATCCTTAGTATAGCACTCACAGTATATAAAAGCTTTCAACTCAATATTACAGGAAAAATTCATTCCTATTATAATCATTCAAAGCCGGGCATCCGCTATTGTAAATGTTACACGGCATTGGGGAAAGCACTCCACCTTGGGGTACTTCACACAATAGCAAGTGCCTTATGGACAGTCATTCCCCAAATGCCACCCTCTGTCCCCGATCCTGAAGAAACAAGGAGAGCCACTGTAAGGCAATTCCCTGTATCCAGTATCGACGAGGTGGTGGGCCAGTAGTCGATGGTTGACCGTGTCAAACGCCACCGACAGATCTAACAACATCAACACCGCCGTACCGCCTCAATCCAGATGCCTCTGGAGATCATCTGTAAGGGCGAACAGAACCATCTCTGTCCCGTGGCCTGGTCGAAAGCCAGACTGGAAGGGATCTAGTATGGAGGCATCATCCAGAAAGCCCTGCAATCGATTCACTGCCGCTTTCTCAACTAGTTTATCCAAATAGGGTAGGTTGGATACCGGCCGGTAGCTGGCTAATTCCACTGGGTTGAGTGATGCCTTTTTAAAAAGGGGGCATACTACTGCCTCCTTTAGGGCACTAGGGAACAGTCCCTCTGTAAGAGTTTTATTAATAATCCCCCTTAGTGCCCCTCATAACCCATCACGGCCAGCTTTAATTAGCCAGGATGGGCACGTATCAAGACTACAGGTCAACCTCCTGTAGACTGAGTGGATTGAAATAATCCAGAACTTGACCAGAAGACACGCATGGAGCCTCAAGTTCTGTTACCGTCTCAGCCGTGGCAGAGAGGTCGTGGTGGAGCGACAAGACTTTATCTGTGAAATAGCTCACAAAAGCCTCACAGCCAATCTCCAGTTCCTTGTCGTTTGGTCTGCCCTGTGACAGAGTAGTCAAAGACCGAATTAAGAGCTGTTCTTGGTTACAAAACTGGTGCTTGGCATAAATCTGAGGCCTCTACTCCCCCTGCACTGTGGTCCCAATTTGAATCAGGCTTTTGTGACACTTCTCAGTAGGCTCACTACGTGCCCACTAACGGCAAGCAAACATCTGGTAATTGTTGCCAATGCCCACCAATGCTTATCTAGTTGGCAAGCAGAAGCAGGCCAGCAAAAGGGGGGTGACAATCTGCATCAGTGCACACTTAGGGCACAACCCAGAAGCATTGGCACTGCACTGGGGCATTGCACTGGGGTATTGGCATTGCTCTAGCACTTCCCAGAAACTCCATAAAATTTTGAGTGCTAGAGCATTGCCCCGATGAGATTCCACCGATTCTCAGTCATGCCAGAAGTGATGTCATCATGCAGTGAGAAAGATTGCCTGCCCCCTGCAGTAAATACCTACCTCCCCCTCTCTCCCACCAGTTGCCCTAATTCTCAGCTGCTGTTTCACTGTGGGAAATGAAAGCTGGGTCATAGGAATTCAGGCATGACTCATGAACACCATGTCAAGTTTGGCCTTTAAATACATAAAATCTCTCTCTCATTGTCTATGTGTGCAGGGGGCGTTGCGTCGATGGCAGAGTAGATGGAAGTTGGTTTCCCTAGCTCCCTTATCCCCTCAACCTTTACCCTCTAAAATAACACAAACTGGACATCGAAATAACTTCACAGAGCATGGGAAAATCTAGTCAACAGAAGGCTAAACCAATCTCAACAGAATCAAAAGCAATAACATCCTTTCCCCCTTCAAAAACGCCTGGCGACACCAGGCCTAGAATAACAGACTTATCAACTAAGATGACTGACAAGATGGAAACAGCAGCATCTCAAACAGACATTTTGATGAAGCAAGATCTACATGACTCACTGAAAGCATTTAAAAATGAAATTTTGGATACTATCAATGAGATCCTTAAGCCACTGGCAGAACAAATAAATTCCATGTAGGCAAACCTTCAAAAAATGTCACAGACTGCTGAAATGGCAGTCGAAATGGGGCAGATACACCAAACTGAAATCCAGCAATTACAGCGCTATGAGGGGGGGCTACAGAAAAAATAGATTAAAAGAGTGAAATGTTAAACTATGAGGATTTGCTGAAAATGTGGAGGAGTCAGCTGACCTGGCCAATTTTGTTGCAATATGGCTCTCTAAGTGTCTCCAGTTAGAGGACGACATAACACCCCATATTCTGAGGGCATACAGAATTGGACATCACACTCAGCCCGCATGAGGGGCCCGAGAAACGTAATTATAGAACTGGCAGACCTCCATGTAAAGAGAAAATTATTACAAGAATCTAGAGTAAGGGGTAGCCTCACCTTCAGGGCATGGCTATTATGGTTTTCCCAGATTTGTCATCAGAAATGCTGCAATTCCATTATTCCTTAAAGCTGATTACTACGAAACTGAGAGAGGCCAGCATAAATTTCACCACTAGGGAAATTACAGGTCTCCTTTCAAAATAAAAGCTACCAAGCATCAGACATCAAAGAAGGCTACAATCTACTACATGGGCTTGGCATAGAAGTCCCCTATGAAGCAGCAAGGAAATCGCAAAAAAGGAAACTTGACTCACCAACAACACTACAGAAGTGGAGCAAAATCCCCATTAGACATTACAACTGATCTGTTTTTGTGTGCTCTTCAACCTGGCTCTGCTAGAAAATATCGAGTTTAACTGAAGTGCATTCTTTTCTTTTCTATTTAAAAGATTTCTAGTTATATTTCTCTCTGTTATAAAAGCTAATAAAACTTCATTCAATGCATATGGAGAATGGGATAGGGGGTAGGGTTTCCAAGCTCCTCAAGAATGGCGGTTTTGGCGGTGAAGCTATGTTGGCGTCATCTCGGGTTTTCCAAGATCTATGACTACCACAGGTAAGGTGTGCTTCGGAGTTTTTGGCAACTCTGTGGTTTATTATTAGGAGCACACTATACCTATTTCCCCTTAGGTTTTGTTTTGGGGGGTATGAGGTGGAAGAGGGGAGGAAGGGGGAGGAATGGCTTGGGAACGGAGCTCCCACCCACCCGGCAATGCCGCTAGTGGGCGGGGGCTCTTTTGCCGCTCCGATAGAATGGAGATGGCAACAGCTGGGGACACTATGCGTCCAATGCAGCGGGGGGCAGAGCCAGCTGTTTCAAAGGGCCAGGCTCCGCTCCTGCCCTTGTCAGTTGCTCCACATGCTCGCCCACCCTCCCACCTTGTTTATTAGTGCATACTTTGGCTGGTCACCATTTAAAAGGGGCCAGGTAGGAATTTTTCGCTTCCACCAATATTGGCAGAAGTGGTGGAGATGTTTTCACCTACCTTGCACTGAGGGCAATGGTTTTAAGGGAATTATGGTGGGGGCAATTAACTAGTCTGGTCACTGGGCAGGTTTGTGCAAGCAAGAAAACGGAACTGGTGAGCACCTTTTGGCATATCCCGTTAGGGAACAGGTGGTCATCATGAACTGCCTTCGGATTCTAAGGTCCTGGGTGGGGAATGGTGATCACCTCTCGGAACCTTTTAGGGCAGGCTCCTCCCTACAAGTTGAAAGGCTTCAGGGGTAGGCGCTCCTAGGGGGCAACCAGTTGCTGGGCTGCTGGTTATGAGCCAGAGAGTAAATGGCTCACGGCTGGAGCTGGGTGACCCACCCTTTAAGGGCAAGGGGGTTGGTCAGGGAAGTGATGCCTGCCTTGCCTGTTCCATGGTTGCTTAGTTGTTATTGCTGCAATGTTCTGTTAGATAGTTAATAAAGTGGCCCTTGTTTAATTCCAAGAACCATTGTCTGTCTCATTATTCTGGCTGGGGGGGCAAATAATCTGTAACCTGTTTAAAATGCAATGCGAAGACGCGACTGTATTAAGGGTTTGGTTTTGTTTTCACATCCAGACAGAGTTGGTTTATACATTCCATAGCACAATTGCAAGTTTATACACAGTGATGGGTAGAGGAAAATGTAAGAGAGCAGTCAAAGACACCACCGTTTCTCTGACTGCTTTCACTTTCATGACGAAGACTCTTAAAGATACATACACACTGTTATGGTTAACACTTAATGGACATAGTAAAATACACAGAAATCAGCCAGATTAGGACAGTGGACTATCAATGAATCAATAAGGTTAACTTGTTGGTTATTCATTTTCTTTAGGTTATGGTACGTCATAGCTCAAAGGCACAGTTTGGTTCGATCCAATTCCTGCCTATATGCAGGGGGGAACTCAAATGTGGGTACATCATTCAAAGGCTCCTTTCAGGCAGCCATATCATTTCAAATGGAGTTAGTTACTAAAACAATTATACCATTCAACTCTTTTATACAACTGCTCCTATGAAATTCTTATATAACAAGATAATTCAATCAATTGGAGGCAACACCCTTGGATTTTACTAAGCAATCCCAATAATACTTATGTATATGAAACCAATACTTCAAATGACTCCAGCAGTTCCATTTCAGAGTCTGAGAAAGGAGCAGCAGCACCCAAAACACCAAAAGTGAAGAAGAAGCAGCGCAAGAAATAAAACAATTTATTTTGGATTACAAAATATTTAATTTTAGCGTAATTAAATTCTACTTGACAGAGATTTGAACTCTCTGTTTTTATATTTTTCAGTATATCATTGTCATTGCAGGAGTGATTTATTTATCTGTAACCCAATGCAAAGCTCTTGTCTCAAGTCAGTGGTACCTTTGTACCCTTACCTTTAGGTTTTAGGATGTAGAGTATAAAAACAATAAAAAATATTTTTAAAAAAGAAAGAAAATCCTCACAGGACCTGCTTCTTTTGCTCACTATTAATTTCACTAACAGACCTATTTCTACTACACATACAACTATGAGGGATCTTTAAAACTATTGTATCACTTTACTTTGATCACAAATTTTTTATTTAATGGATGAATTGAATGTACTTTCTTTTAACGGCAGGGGTTAAAACAATTTAATTAAGAAAAAATGCATCTGGGTAGCCCTTCATAACCTATGCCCTAATATTATGTGCCTCCAAGAAACACATATTTAAATAGGCACAAGCCAAATATTTTATCTCAAATGGTTCCCATATCAATTTCATGCTTCTCTCAAAGAATGGCTGTCCTCCTTTCTAACAAATCTGCTTTTAAGTTAGATTGTACTTTCTTTGATCCTAAAGGATGAATTCTCTTTATAAAAGGCTGTTTAGCTGACAAGCCTATTACTGTGGCATCAATCTATGCCCCAAAGAAAACCAACTCTCTTTTACTGAGGATGTTATGTTGCAATTAGATCTCTTCTCTTCTAGTACGATAATCATAGGGGCTGATTTTAAGTATATTGTTGATTTAGGTTTAAATAGATCAAAGGTGAAAAGGAAATGAATACCCCTTCTCAATCTTACACCAAACTACACTCACTCTTTGAAAAATTTCACTATATAATTGTTTGGAAGTATTGTCATCCTACCACACGTGATTACACTTATTTTTCCTCAGAGTTCCAGGTTCACACCCGTATTTACTTTGTTCTCTTATCATCCTCTTCTCAAGATCGAATACTTCATGCTACTATTGGTCCTAAAATATACTCAAATCATGATTGGGTGAGGGGTATCATTAAATCAATAACAACTGGAAGTAACATAACGGTTTGGGTACTAAATTCTTCTCTTTTATTAAATGATCAGGCAAAATTGAAATTGGCAACAACTTGGGTTGTGGAGCTTCAATCCCCGTAGTTTGGGATGCAATGAGGCCGTTATGTGAGGTCAAATAATTTCACTTTCATCTTTCTTTAAAAAGGAAAGAGAAAAAATCCAATTAGAGATTATATCGAACATAGATACTCTCGAAAAACAGCACAAATTGGCAGTACAAATCTGTAAATGCTTATTACTTGAAAGAAAGGCTTTGGATAATCTAAAATTCTCTAAAATTAAAAAGAATTCTTTTTTCTAAAACAGAAATCCTGGGTTAAAACCCCCAAAGCGATAAGATTCCTAACTTGGTGACTTAAAAATAGAAAACCCGTTATTCCTGTTAGGGCAATCCAAAATACTCGAGGTAAGATATGCGCTAATGACTCCCACATCTTACAAATATTTGTTTCTTATTATGAGAATCTTTATACTGCTGGAAATCCAGATCCTATGCAAACTGCAGATTACTTTGCTACCAGAACTCTGGTCTGCAAATTATCATTGGAACATAAAGAGCAGCTAGATTCCTCTGTCACGTCACAGGACATACGAGATATCATTAAAACACACAAAAATCATAAAATGCTGGGGACAGATGGCTTCCCAGTATAATTTTATAAAGCCCTCTTAGACATCTTAACACAGCTATTAGTTACAGTCTGCAACGAGGTTCTGAAAACAGGAACCATATTGCTATCCTGGATGAACTCTATCATCACAGTGTTACTCGAACCCAGTAGAGACTCACTAGACCCTAAATCCTATTGCCCCATAACCCTTATTAATCAGGACGCTAAAATCTTTACTGCCCTCTTAGCTGCGTGACACAATATGTAGAAAAAGACAAAACTGAATTTGTGCCTACTCTGCACATAACAGAAAACATTCACAAAACCCTCAATGTGATCCATTATGGCTGACAAAACTGCTGTATAGCCCATATATACCTCAGAGAGCACTATGGTCAGGGTCACAAAACCGATTAGCCCTCCCAGGTCCCAAGGATGCCAGGCTGGTTGCAACCAGGACCAGGGCTTTCTCGGTGGCGGCTCCACACTGGTGGAATGAGCTCCCGGAGGAGATCAGGGCCCTGCAGGACCTTTTACAATTCCTCAGGGCCTGCAAGACAGAGCTTTTCCACCAGGCTTTCAACTAGGAGCCGCCACCACTATTATCAACTATAACAGCCCGTAGAGCCTGGTTCCTGGTCGGTTATCAACAGCCTAGGTGCACCAATTATACTGAAGATCAGTTAACTGGATATTTAAACTATGGAATGTATTCATACAGAAACTGCTATCGTTATGAGATCAAAGAACACAGTGCTTTAATATTTAATATGGTATTGTTTTAATTGACATATTTTTAAGTGTTTTATGAAACCTTGAGTGTTATTATGGATTTTATCTTGTGTAAGCCGCCCTAAGCCTGCTTCAGCGGGGTAGGGCGGGGTATAAGTGGAAAAATAAATATAAATAAATAAATAATACAAGGCCCCCAAGAAATGATTCCACTCATCCCGTGCATAGCAGATAGAACCTATTGCAAAGGATGAATGCTTAAAAGTATACCTTAGCTCCTCCTCCACTGCAGTGTAGATTGGGTGACACATTTATCTGGTGATCAGCTTTGGGCACTTGTTTTTTGTGTTAGCCTGTCTTTATAGTGAAGGAGTATAGCAGAGCATTCCAGTGTGCGTATACTGTAGTGTACATATATGCTGAACTGTCTTATATGATGCCTATTTAATTGCATGTGTGGAGTATTTCCAAGGAGAGGAGGAAGAGCCCCCTTTCCTTGCATTATCTTACACCCATTCCTCCAGTATATTCCCGCATTGGTTGTTGCTGCCTACACTGCCTTCTCACTTGATTTTGCACGCTGGGCCAGTGGTACCATTCAGTTGAATATAGTTAAGGAAGGAGGAAGGCTGGTCTGTCAGAGCTTCATCTCTCTAGTGGTACTCTTGGGACCATTTAGGTGGCTTTCCCACAAGCAATTATGCTCCTAAAGCCAGTTGGACTGGAATCTCAAACCCAAGAAATTTCTTCAGGATCAGGGGAGAAAGAGCATGTTTACATGCCTTACCTCTATTGCTCAAGTCAACTTTTCAATTTATATTTTCTTTTCTTTTTCTTTTTTTAATAATACTTTATTATTGTTTTTATACTCTACATCCTAAAACCTAAAGGTAAGGATACAGGGGGAACACTACCACTAGCTTTACGTTAAGTTACAGATAAGCTTTACGTTAAGTTACAGATAAATAAATCACTCCTGCAATAACAATGATATACTGAAAAATATAAAAACAGAGTTCAGATCTCTGTCAAGTAGAATTTAGTTATGCTAAAATTAAATATTTTGTAATCCAGAATAAATCGTTTTATTTCTTGCGTTTCTTCTTCTTCACTTTTGGTGTTCCTTTCTCAGACTCTGAAGTGAAACTGCTGGAGTCACTTGAAGTATTATCTGACTCTTCCTCGCTGGGTTCCTCTCCTTCCTCCAAATTTGGATCATTGCCTTTATCTGCGCCCAAGTGTTGCTTTACGGAGTTTTTGGCCTTTTGGATAGAGTCAATTTTAATTTTCTTATAATTATATTTGAACACAAGTCCTTCTGGAAAGCTCTATCTGTTGGTTATTAATTTATATTGCAGGTAAAAAATTAAGTCCTTGTATTGATGTCTTCGTTTCTGGATCACAAATGGAATGTCTTTTAAAATTTTAATTTCTTCCTCATTAACTTTTAATGTTTTTCTCAGTGTAGCTTTTAGAATGTCTCTCATTGTTCTCTTAGAGAATTTGATGTGAATTTCACCAGGTAGTTTGTTTTTTCTTATAAAATCAGGATATGTACAGTATGCCAAGTCAATGTTGCTCTGGAGATCCTCTTGTTTTAGGTCCGAGATTGAGGCTATCACTCCACTTAAAATTGTTTTTAAATCTTCTCCCTTTTGTTTAGGAACTCCTTGGAAGCATAGAACATGCATAGATTTTTCCAGTTGAAGTTGTAGTAATTGGTTTTTATCCGTATTTCTTTTTTAAGTTCTTCCAGTTTTTGCTTAATATCTATAGTCCTTGTTTCAACTTTCTTGGTCCTTTTGTCTGTCTTGTTTGCCCTTTTTTCCATGTGAGCAAGTTGTTTTTGCATGGAATCCAGCTTGGTGTTGGTAGTTGACATCTGCTCCAGCAAAGGGCACAATGCTGCAGCAAACATATTGTGAAAGTCTGCAGCCGTTTCCTGTGTCTCGGTGGAAGTCATTGGTACAGTACTTCCTGAGGGAAGCTTATTTTCCACTGCCATTCTCCTCCCTCTCCCAGCCATTTGTTTATAAAGAAGAAGAAAAATATTTTTAAAGTAAAGTTTATCTGAATTCAACATTTCTTGGCTTAAAATGTACTTTCAAGCTCAAAAGGAGTCTCATACGGTTAGTTCCGTTCTTTCTCTCTTTTCTATAATGCTTAGAAACTGCTCCGTTTCAGGGGGGGTGTGGATCTCCAACCCTTCCCCTCCTGCCACTCCTTCTCGGATTGATCTGGCAGACTGAGACTTCTTTGCTCATACAGAGGTTTGATTAACTCATTGTTTAGACAAGTTTGATTATTGCTGGGGTTACTTCCACTTATTTTCTTGTCCACTTGTCCGGTGGTTGGCTCTAGTCGCCATACTGGCTCTGGAGCATCAGGACATCTCAGGGACAGGCAAGCCTTGATCCCTCAGCCATTACCTTGGGAGAGGCTTCTCCCAGCTCCCCAGGCTGAGAGTCTCCTACAGAGACTCCAGGGGGGGTCTGGAACCAGCCACGACACCTCCTGATCACCTTGACTTGGTGTGTCTCCATTGGAGGATCAATGAGACACATCCAAGAGCAAGCTACCAAAAACCAAAAGTCAATTTATATTTTCTTGTCACACAGCAGCCTGATGCTACTAGATTGTAACAGAACTGAAAAGCCAAGTAGTGGCTATTATATTGAATGATGTAGACTGTTCTCCTTAATAGGTGTTTTGTAATCTGTGCTGTGCTTGACTCCGTTACAGCATTTAAGCTTTTCAGCTATTACATGAGATTGAAAAGTGTTTTGACATTTTCTTATTCATAACAGTTACTTTCTGCTTTATCTTTATTTTCTAAGACATATATATTTCTACTAGCCCCAATATATGTAAAAAACTGAGGAAATTTTATCTTCCTTGTGCCATACAAGATATCCTACAAATACATAAAGAATAGTAATTGGCTAAAGCAGACCAGAACTGAAAAGTCCAGCATGTTCTATGTGTTAACGTATTTTTGATCTAATAAGTATAGCACTTATTTATTATTTATTAAGAAATGTATATCCTATCTTTCCTCTTGGTTGAAGGTGGTTTACAATAATAATTAGAACTTCCCTAGCTAAAACCCAGAGACAAAATTTGTTGTTGTTGCTGACAAGTCACAGCTGACTTATGGTAACCTTACAGGGTTTTCAAGGCAAGAAACATTCAGGGGTGTTTGCCATTGCCTGCCTCAGTGTCCTAACCCTGGTATTACTTGGTGGTCTCCCATCAAAATACTAGCCAGGGCTGACCCTGTTTAGCTTCTGAGATCTGACAAGATAGTGCTAGCCTGGGCTATCCAGGCTAGAGATGAAATAGCAAGCCCTCTTCCCCTTAAAAGATGCCCACCATTTAAACCTCCTCAAAAGCCCTGGCAAACAAGCAGACCTTACAGCACCTCCTGAAAATCTCCAGGGAGGGGGCCTTCCTGACCTCTTCAGGGAGCCCATTCTGCAGAGCCACAATGGAAAAGGCTTGAGCTCTGGTTGATGCCAGACAGGCCATCCTAAGTGGTGTGATAGGCAGAAGATGGCTGCCTGATGACTTTAGTTGGGGCATAGAGACATTTGGAAGGAGATAGCCCTTGAAATATTTAATTAATTATCTGCTTTTTTAATGTTTGTTTTTAGCAGTTCAAACCTTTCTGTTTGATCAGTAATCTGAATTTAGCTTTGTTTTCCTAAAAGTAGATTTTTAGTAACTTATTGGTTTAAGTCTGAATAAAATTAATTTACATCCCTCCACCAAAAGCTTTTTAAAGGTGATACAGATTGTTTCTAGGATGTTCTCAGCTAAGTACTTGTCACTCAACAAAAGACAGCCCATACTGAGAGGGTTGTATACATCTGTTTGAATTGAGAAGTAATTTCAGTTTTGCCTATCTTCTCTGAATATATGTGTATGATGGGTTCTGTCTATATTTAATAAACAGTTAATTGAGTGTTTCAGGACTTTTGAAAATGTATTTAACCCTCAAGGTTAATGGAAGATGAAATCCCATGGAGGTAGTGCATAGTTCATCTCTGCATGCCCACTGCCACATTTAAGACAGTATGGCAGCCCACCCAATGGCATCCTTGATATATTTTCTTTGTCTGGACTGTCCTTCTTAGTTTGATCCTACTTTTGCTAGACTGTTGTGTTTAGTGCTGCATCTTCATTCAGACAGCACACTACACAGAGAGAAGATAATAGTTCTGAGACTCAGTCAGGCACTAACTAACAGGCACATGAAGCTCAAGACAGAAAGTTAAACAGACTTACAGCCTCTCTAAAGTGTTGCATTAACTTCTGCCAGAGGTACAAGAAATAACTAAATCAGGGGCATTCATTTAGGCTTGACCTTTGTTGCATGACTTAATAATTCATTCTACTTGTGTTGCATATTTGAAAAACCCATCCACCACCACAAGAGCTCCACAGCTAGAATAAGAGCAAGTTAATGGGAGAGTGCCCCGGCTTTGGGCACTCAGTGACAATTTGCTGTGGCAATCTCAGCAGGGTATAATGACAGAGTCCACCATTTTCTCCAGAGGAACTGATCTTTGCTACCTGAAGAGCAGTAGTAATTTTGAGTGATCTCCAGGACACCCCCAAGATTGGTAACAATGGTACCCCAGGAGGAAGTGGTTAGTTTGGAGGGTGGAGTCTGTTGCATTGTACCTGTCTGAAGTCCCACCCCTCCTCAACACTCACCCTCTCCAGGTTTGACCCCTCAAATCTCCAGGAATTTCCCAACCTGGAGTTGATAACCCTATCTCCCTCCAGCCAACCATCAACCTACCTTTAGTTTTCCATGTCCTCCCCCCTCCCTCCTAGAGAGCAGTTGTAATTTTGAGTGATCACCTGGAGATTGGCAACAATGGTTCCCCATCAGGGAATGGCTGGATTGGAGGGTGGCGTCTATGGCATCGTACCTGTCTGAGGTGCCACCCCTCTTCAAACCTCACCCTCTCCAGGCTCCATCCCTCAAATCTCCAGGAATTGCCCACCTGGAGTTGGCAACCTGATCAGGACTGGGCCCAATGAGTTTTCTCCCAAAGGCCAACATAGGTGTGGAAAGGGCCTTTTACTGACAGAGGAGAAAGTACAGGTGCCAACTCTGATTAGGGAAATACCTGGAGATTTGGGGGGTGGATCCTGTGGAGGACAGCATTTGGGGGGGGTGGAAGGACTCAGCAGGGTATAATGCCATAGAGTCTACCCTCCAAAGCAACCATTTTCTCCCGGGGAACTGATCTCTGTCATCTGGAGGTCAATTGTAACAGTGGGAGATCTCCAGGTCCCACTTGGAGATTGGCAACCCTAGGGGAAAGTCTACCACACAGTGGGGAGTTGAGTAAAATGGTTTGATGGTCACTGGCCCACCTCATTAGCCAGCCAGCCAGCCATCTGAAGCTAAGCAGGAGAAAGAGCCTTTTCCATTTATTCTGACAGGAAAGTGGCCATTGGGGAGGGGCTTATGGGCGAGGGAGGGGGTTATGCTGAAAGTCCTTTGTTTTTTTACTCACAGAACCAAGCTTGGTTGCCTACCAACAGCCACTGAGGGGACAGTCCCTCACAGGAGTCAAGAGAACTGTCTTCCTCAGGAGAGAGAGCTGTCTGCCAGTAAATCTGACATGCAAATCTGTCTGAAGGGGGAGTGGGTGGGGAAGAGGAGCAGACCCAGCACCCGGCCAATGGTACGCGAGTATTCTTGAGTGGCAGCTGATGGGCCAATGGCTGAGGGAGGACATTTTACAGCCAATGGGAGTGCATGGAATCTTACGAAACCAAAAGATAATTATTATAAGGAGAGATTAAATGCATCAAGTGATTTCAATTAGAGAGTGTGTTGTATCAATGTATCTGATTCTCCATGTGGCCCTGTCTATGGATACTTAAATCTGGAAAATGGGCCATGGACAGACAAGACAGACCTTTCTACAAATTTGAGAAGAAGGTTTGTAGAAAAATCTGAAATAAAAAAGTGGGGGCTAACTCCTCCCATAATAGATCTTAAGGTTTAAAAAATGAATACCCTCAGCGGATATTACTAGGCAACCATAATAGTATTGCCAGCCTTTAAACCTTGGTTTCTGTCAGTAAAAGGTAGGGGATGGGGCAGGGCCCTTTCCAGGCCTCTTTCGGCCTTTGAGGGGTAGACTCACCAGGACCACTGAGTAACTTGCTGTCACATGACTTCCATGACTCACTTAGGCCTGGCTACTTTCTACTGTTCAACAGCAGCCACCCCATAAAAGCCAGTGTGGTGTAGTTGCTAGAGATTCAGACTAGGATTTGGGAGATTCAGGTTTGAATGTACACTCTGCCATGAAGGTCATTGGACCAATCACATATATTCTCCCTAACCTACCTTGCAGTGTTGTTGTGAAGGTAACACGGAGGATAATAATGTAAGCTACTTTCAGTTCCCATTGTAAAGAAAAGCAGGAGATAAATGAAATAAGTAGATAATAAATATAGCTGAAGATTGGGGCAGATGAAAGGTAGATTGCTTGGTGGGTGGGAGAAGGAGGAAGCAGGGAAATGGAAGAGGATATTGGGGCTGTCAGGAGGACAGAAGCAGGAAATAGTGTGGGGAGGTATATACAGGGAAAAGTGAGGTATCCCTACAAGTTCCTTGTGGGTATCCTGCAGTGCTACTGGGCCTGGTGGCTGGCACTACACAACAGAGCCAGGCAGCTAGCACAATGCAACTGGGCCACTATTTTCCCAGCTGCCTGCTGGAGGGAAAGAGGGAAAGCTGAAGATGGGTGAAGATAATGGTAGGTTAGCTGGTAGGTGAGAAGGAGAGAAGGAAGCAGGAAAAGGGGATATGTTATGGGTGCTTTCAGGGAAGAGAAAGAGGAAATAGTGGGAGAGGGAAAATTAGATACCCTTGCAAGTCTTTGCATGTCCACTGCTTGTAAATATTCTAAATAATTAAATAAATAATTGCGTATTATCAGTGTTCCAGTATGGTTTTCACGAAGCTGCTCAGTTGTATTTCTTCTGCCTAGTACAAATGGCAAGGTCGCACAAAAATGTTGTTTGATCAGGTGTGGTAGTTTCCTCTTCTGTCAGATTCCTTTTTCTCTTGTAGAAGTTTTCTCTCCTAAGATTTATTTATTTATTTATTACATTTATACCACGCCCTCCCAGCCATGGCTGTCTCAGTGTACTTGTGCACTTTAATCAGTCTACTTGTGCAAATTTTTGCACTGACTAAATCATGGTGTGAAAAGGATTGTTGGTGTGATCACAAGATTGTGTTGAGCAATTTAATTAGTGTACCTTTGGTTTCCAGTATAGTTAAAAACTGCAGAAATCTTTAAGAAACTGCATGTTCAGTTGCTTTCAAGCAGTGGGAGTGAGAGGGATCGCTGAAATGCTGAAATTTAAAGGGAAGAACCTTTAAATGCCTTCCCAGTTCACTCACTGAGTTGTACCATGGCAGCTGCATGACTCAGCGAGTCAACTGAGAAGGCATAAATGCTTTCTCAGTTCACTTGTGGGTTGTGCCACAGCAGTGCAGCTTGCAAAACTATTTAAAGGGAACTGAGGTTTGCGAACCATGAACCAGGCCCAGTTTGTGACAAATTTTAGTTCATAATACGGTTTGTGCCCATCCCCAGTGCTGATAGTCTATGAGACAAAAGTAGTAAGCAGAAGAGGTTCCTTAGCATAACTGAAAAACACATGCTGCACTAGTAGAAGGTCTTTAGCATCTTCAGTATATTTAAGTAGCAAGACCCAGGACCTTGAAGAGTAGCTGCCAGACTCAATCAGTGGTCTTGGCAATGTGCTGTAATGAACCCTGCCTGAGTCACAGTGATGGAGCCCTAATGGTGACAGCTGTACTAGTGTAACTGGTAGAGCTGGCTCTCTATACTTCAGATGATAATTATTCCACACATAATTATTCTGCTGCTGTGGAGCAGCATACCATGGAATTGGTCTTTTAATTCAGAGATGGGTTTTGCAGACTGGTTGAGGTTGAAGGTCATCTTGGGTTTTTTTCCAGAGTTCATCTGAAGTTGCTGTTTTGAAATACCAAATGCAGGACAGCTCTGCCATTATGTTATGCTTTGTCAACTAAGCTGAACTGAGCAAGGTTTTTTATAAACATGCTAAAACAGTGTCCACTTGGACAATAGCATTTTCAGTGATAGCTCCCAGTTGGTGGAATAGCCTCTCTGACAAAATCAGGACCCCTGTGCTGCTGTTATTTTCAAAGGTTATGTAAAGTTTGCGTTGTTCAGATGAGCACATTTGTAAAAGTGGAATGTTATTGGTGATGAGTTTTATGGGATGTGGGTTAGAATGCGGAATGATGTTTAGGATTGTCTTTATTATTGTTCTATGATTTTGTTATGTTATATTAGGGTTTGATTAGCAATGTTGTAGTGCCTATAGTCCTTAATGGAGAAAGACTCGATCAAAATGCCACAAAGGAGAAATTCTGATTTTACAGAATTAGAAAACATGCTAGTATTTATATTTTGGCTTCAAAATAATTTCTGCAGCTCTGGATTATACATTTACTGCCTTTTGAACATGAAACCAGGCTAGGATTTTTAAAAGTACTTCCACAAATGAGTGATTTAGGATTCAGGTAAATTCTTTCATATCCATTTCTAACTAGGAAATTCCATGCCATTTCATAAATTATATATGGTATTGCAAGAGGAAACTGATTTATTTTTATAATGACATATTATTGACAAAGTTGCTCTGTTTTTACTGTAATGGTTTCAGGTTCCATAATGAGATCAATTTTTTTTCTTCAGCCTCATCACTAGATGATTTACTTATGCAATTCATCTTTGCTTTATCTATATTTTACCAGCTCTGACTTGCGAATGTCATCCTTTGTTGTCATTAAGAACCCCAGAAATTGCTCTTTGTGCATTTAGGCCTTAAAAAAAAATAGACCACTTTAAAAGCTTTTTCAGGATTAGTGGTTTAAAGTTAAGAAAGGATAAAAACAATAGTGTACCATTCTACATATTCAAATAGAGATAAATCAGATGGTGATTATACTTCATGACTTTTTTGTTTTGTTTTGCAATTTTGTAATGTGATATTTCATAATAAATTGCAACATAGTACTAAAAGCACTTGTGTTTTAAAAATTAAACTGAGGTCAGATATAACTGATGAACCATTATTTTAAGTAAATCAGTTGTTCCTTTTGGATGGAAGATTGAAAACAATAGCTTGGAATTTCTCCAAGTTTCCAAGACATTTCAGAGATCTGGATACTTTCAGTCAGTTACAATGTTAATTTAATGACCAAAGAAAAAGACATAAAGAACTTCCTTGACATGTCATGTAAAAAATTTATGCTATCAGAACATGGCAAGGCATAAATAATCAAAATGTGCTCTGTAAGAGAATGGCATACTTAAGTTTATACCTCCACATCACCATGATACAATCTTCTGTTTTGCTTATCTCCATTTTCAGAGGGCAACTTGTAGTTTGTGACCATCACTTAGTGATAAAACATTATTATGAAGAAATGCTGACAATCTGGAGTGTTTGCATGGATTCTGGTTTAGAAAAATTGACAGTGATTATCATTGTTTTATGCTTTAATTTTAAGCATCTATGTTGAGAGATTTAATAACCTTTTAGAGAATATCCTTTCAAGAATAAAAAGTAGGGCAGTAAGAATTTTGCCAGATATGCAGAGTGGTAACTGATACACTTAGGAGAAAGAAATAGCCTTTGGGGGGGGGGAACCTGTGGAATTAAGGCCAGTTCATGTTTCTGCTACCTCTCTCATGCACACCACAGTGGATAACAAACACACAACACGTGTATTGAATAACTGTGCTATAAACCTTTAGTTAGCAAGTCAGGCTCTGTGCAGGCAGTCTTTATAAGGAAATTTCTTCTTTTGCAGTGCTGTTGCCTGTTAATTCCAGTCTTGCATTGGTTGGGTTCTTGTTAGAAACATTCCGACAATAGTACTGCTATTAATATTCAAGGGTCAGAATCAACTTTTCCAGCAGCAGAGTACTGCCATTCAAGTGGAAGATTAAAAATGGGATTCTGTGTGCCACCAATGGCTTCTAGCCAGCAGGGCCAACCCAAGAATTTTGGCTTCCTAGGTGAATGACTCCCCCTCCCAGGTCACAGGGGAGCTGTTTTCACTCAGACTGCTCTCACTGGGCTACGTGTACCCCCAACTTGCTATCCTGGACCTGGTGAGGAGAAGACCCTGCTTGCTATCTGGGCATCGGCACAACATGGCAGTCCCCGGGGTTACCACTTATCTGAACCCAGCAATGGCCTACAGCACTGGGTCCTGGTCACCTACCACCTATCTGCATGGGCATGGTGGCTCTAGATGTCCTTGGGTTGCCATTTACCATGCTCTGTACTGCCACTGCTCCCAAACACAGTGATGGGAAAGACCCTAGCCACATGCCAACTGGGTATATCAGTGCATGCCCAGCAGTGCCCGGGGTTGCTGCTTGCAGCATGCCATGCCACCACCACTCCCAAGCAATGCTCCCTCTAAGCTGTGGAGTCTTGTGAGCAAAAATTCTACTTTGTGAGCTACTGGCATTAAAGTTGTGAGTGAACAATTTGTCTACTACATAAAGTAGTTTGCTCAGGAGCCATCCTTCCTGAGCTAAGACAAAAATCTGTGAGCTGGAGGCTAAAAAACTGTGAGCTAGCTCACACTAACTCAGCTTAGAGGGAACACTGCTCCCAAGCCTTGTGATGGGATGCATGAGCATGTATGTGGTGGTACCTGGAGCAGGTTGGTCGTGCCAGCTAGTGAATCACTTATAATGCTAAGTTTCTCTATTAGGGAGGTATAACTGATAACTTGTTAGGGCTGCGGTGGCTCAAGTGGTTAAGACGCTGAATTGCAGACCGGAACCTAGCAGTTCGAAAGCAAGAAATTGCAAGTAGATAAATAGGTACTGCTTTGGTGGGAAGGTAACAGTGTTCCGTGCACCTCAGTGTCTAGTCATGCCAGCCACATGACCACAGAAATGTCTTTGGACAGTGCTGGCTCTTCAGCTTGGAAAAGGAGATGAGCACCCCATCCCTAGAGTTGGATTTGACTGGCCTTCAAGCAAGGGAAACCTTTACCTTTACTAGCTGATAACTGTTCCATAAATGTCACAAGGGAGATCGCAGGGATCCAATATAAAGGCACAGTTTTTCTAATGAGTGGAAAAGAGGGACTGTCTAGCTTCTGAGGTTCTGTCCACCTGCCCCAAGTAATAGTTGAAGAGGATTTTCTGGGGGCTTGTCCCACTTCTTGTATACAGTTCTCATGATCCTTAAATCTTGGATCTCACAAAACTTGAATCATTGAGGATCCAAGGCCTCACAAAACAAGGCTAGTCCAAGCTGCCAGTCTTGCCTCCCAAATACATCAACTCCTATACCTGACTGCCAGAGCTTCTCGTGAAGGTAAATGGAATATAACTGGAAAGTCTGACCATACCCAAAGGTGCAAGCCTTTGGCATAAGCTGAAGGGCACAAATGAAATGGCTTTGTCTATAACTTGAGTCCTTGTAACTTGTGAAATGGTTGGGCAAACAGAATGTTCTAAGCTGCTTTGAATCCCAGCAAGGGAGAAAAATAAAAATAAATGCAAATGCAGCTTTCCTTTGGTGAGACCTGATAAAGAAGACAAGCTGCTTAGAATTGTACAGCACTTCACATCTAGGCTTGACCCTTGCCCTTGTTTGGCTTATGATGACCAGATTGGGTTGACTGAGTCAGTCCAAGGTATAAATAAGCACCTATCTGTGGAAGGATATGGTTCCAGCTGCTTTCAAAGAAGCAGTTGTGAGATGCTTCCTGAAGTCCATGGAAATAATTACTGCCTGTTATCCAGCATTCCATTCTTGGGCAAGGTGCTGAAGTATCTGTTGTTAAATACAGACTTTTTCATATAACATGTTCTAACTTGACATTTATTTTACCACGTCTTTGATATGTAGAATCCTCTAATCATAAAACCTACTGGTTATGTTAAAATTTGTAAATAAGTGTTTATGTCACTTTTGTACTCGGTATTATTTCTTCATAACTATGGCTTTTGAAATCAGATGGGGTCCTTGTAGCACTGGTCTCACTGGTTGCTTTCAGAGGAGATTCCAGCCTTCAGCAGAATTCTTACACATTAGTCCTATGCCTTAATGATGATCTGATTATTTAGAGGAGTTTTAACTTAAAACGAGACTTGAGGCATAAGAACATAAGAGAAGCCAATGTTGAATCAGGCCAATGGCCCATCTAGTCCAACACTCTGTCACACAGTGGCCAAAATATACCACGTGCCATCAGGAGGTCCAGCAGTGGGGCCAGGACACTAGAAGCCCTCCCACTGCCGCCCCCTCCAGCACCAAGAATAGAGTGCATCACCTGCCCCAGACTGAGAGTTCCCATCTATACCCTGTGGCTAATAGCCACTGATGGACTTCTGCTCCATATCCTTATTCTAATAGCCAAAAAGTGCGGATACCTATTCCCTCCAACAGGGGCCTCACTCTCCCCCAACAGCTTTTCCTGCATAGTCAGTAGACTTCCTGGGTTTGTAGAAAAATCCCAAAAGTGAAGAAATTCCTTCAGGAACTCTTGAATTCCCCAAAAAACCTTTTGAAATGGCCTCTGCAGGGACCTGACTCCAGGCAGCAACGGTGAGAGATTAGAACGTTGGGGGGGGGGGAGGCTTCTCACTGGCTCTGTTGGTGAAGGGGGGGAAGGGCCCTTTCCAGGACTCTTTCGGCCTGGGAGGGAGGGAGGGAGGGAGCCTTGGGGCCAGGCCTCACTAGAGTTGCCAGGGCCAGGCTGGGGGATTTCTAGAGATTTTGTGGTGGACTCTAAGGATGCTGCGGTGGCTCAAGTGGTTAAGACGCTGAACTGCAGGCTGTGGAAGGTCAGTAGTTCAGCAGTTCAAGACCCGGGTGCCGCAAGACGGAGTGAGCTTCCATCTCTAGTTCCAGCTCCCGCCAACCTAGCGGTTCGAAAGCAAGAAATTGCAAGTAGATAAATAGGTACCACTTCGGTGGGAAGGTAACAGCGTTCCGTGCACCTTGGTGTTTAGTCATGCCGGCCACATGACCACGGAAACGTCTTCGGACAGCGCTGGCTCTTCGGCTTTGAAACGGAGATGAGCACCGCAACCCTAGAGTCGGATTCGACTGGCTTTCGAGCAAGGGAACCTTTACCTTTACCTTTACCTAAGGATGAGGGCTGGGTTTGGGAAGGGAGAGGCCTCAGCTGGGTATAATGCCACAGAGTGCACCCTCCAAAGCAGCCATTTTCTTCAGGGAGACAGACAGACCTCTGCTGTCTAGAGTCCAGTTGTAATTCTGGGGGTCTCCAGGGCACATTTGCAGGTTGGCCACTCTAGGCCTGGCAGTAGTCTAGGCTTGCCAGGTCCCCCCTGATCTGCATGACTCACCTAGCCTCGGCTGCTTGCTACCATTCATCAGCAGCCACCCTATGAAAGCCAGTGAGGTGCAGCAGTTAGAGCTTCAAAGTAGGATCTGCAAGACCCAGGTTCAGATCCCCATCTTGCACTGGAAGGTGATTGCGTGATTTTGGACCAGTCACATATTTCAGCCTAACCAACCTCACAGGGTTGTTGTGCAGATAAAAAGGAGGAGGGAATAATGAAAGCTGCTTTGGCCCTCACTGTGGAGAAAGACTGTAATTTTCCTAGGTAGAGGCTGGGGGGTGGAGATGGAAAACAGGAGACAGAGAGGCAGATAAAGGTAGGTTGGCTGTTGGTTGGGAAGGAAATAGGGTTGCCAACTCCAGGTTGGGAAATCCCTGGACATTTGAGGGGTGAAGCCTGGAGAGGGTGGGATTTAAGGAGGGGAGGAACTTTGGACTGGTGTAATGGCATAGACTCCACCCTTTTCCTCCATAGACTCCAGCCATTTCCTCCATGAGAACCACCATTGCCAACCTCTGGGTGAGGACTGGAGATCACCCAGAATTACAACTGTTGTCCAGGGGACAGAAATCAGTTCCCCTGGATAAAATGGCTGTTTTGGAGGGTTGAGTCTATGGCATCATACCCTGCTGAGGCTGCTTGCCTCCCCAAGCCTCACTGTCCTAAGGCTCCACTCCCAAATCTCCAGGAAATTCCCAACCTGGAGCTGGCAACCCTAAGGTGAATTGATCTCTGTAGCTGGGAGATCCATTGTGATTCCCAGAGTGCTGCCACTGCTGCTGTGGGGGGGAGAGAAAGCAGGTGGGTGGCTGAGAGCACTGCCACCACTGCTACTGCTGCTCTGCGGAGTGGGGGAAGAAGCAGGCAGGAGGCTGGGAGAGAGGCTGGGGGCAGAAAGCAGCCAGGAGGCTGGGGGCAGAAAGAAAGAATGATGGGGTGGGGGGCAGAAAGAGAGAGAAAGAGTTATGAAGTGGGGAGGCAGAAAAACAAAGAGAAAGATGACAGATCAGAAAGAGAGAGGAAATCACATGCATGGAGCAGAAATAGAGTAAGAAAAGGGGGCAGAGGGGAGAAATAGTGTGAGAGAGGTAGGGGGTGAGCAGAGGAAGCAAAGGTGTGACGAATGAGATAACCATCCCGCAAGTTTCTTGCGGGTCTCCACTTGTGTTTATCTAATTCTCTCTTGAAACTGTCCATGCTTGTAGCTGCCACCACCTCCTGTGGCAGTGAATTCCATGTGTTAATCACTCTTTGGGTGAAGAAGTCGTTTCTCCAAGCTAAAGAGCCCCAAGCATTTTAACCTTTCTTCATAGGGAAGGTGTTCCAACCCTTTTATCATTCTAGTTGCCCTTCTCTGCACTTTTTCCAATGCGATAATATCCTTTTTGAGATGTGGTGGCCAGAACTGTACACAGTATTCCAAATGAGGTCGCACCAATGATTTATACAGGGGCATTATGATACTGGCTGATTTGTTTTCAGTTTCCTTTCTAATAATCCCCAGCATAGCATTGGCCATCTTTATTGCAGCTACACACTGTCTAGACATTTTCATTGAGTTATCCACTACGACTCCAAGATCTCTCTCTTGGTCCATCTCTGCCAGTTCAGACCCCATCAACATGTATTTATATTTAGGATTTTTGGCTCCAATGTGCATCACTTTGCACTTGGCCGCATTGAACCCCATTTGCCATGTTGATGCCCACTCACCCATCCTTGACAGATCCCTTTGGAGTGCCTCACAATCCTCCCTGGTTTTCACCACCCTGAACAACTTCGTGTCATCTGCAAATTTAGCCACTTTACTGCTTACTCCCAATTCCAAATAATTAATAAACAAGTTAAAAAGCATTGGACCGAGTACTGATCCCTGTGGTACCCCACTGCTTACCACCCTTCACTGAGAAAGTTTCCCATTTATACTCACTCTCTGTTTCCTATTTATAAGCCAATTTTTGATCCACAAGAGGACTTGTCCTTTTATCCCATGACTATTGAGCTTACTTAGGAGCCTTTGATGAGGAACTGTATCAAAAGCTTTCTGGAAGTCAAGGTAAATAATATCTATTGGGTCCCCCTTGTCCACATGTTTGTTCACTCCCTCAAAAAACACTAACAGGTTAGTGAGACAAGATCTTCCCTTACAGAACCCATGCTGAGTCTGCCTCAATAGTTTTTATTCATCAATGTGCCTACTAATTATTTCCTTAATAACAGTTTCCACCAACTTGCCCGGTATCGATGTCAGACTGACTGGCCTGTAATTTCCTGGATCTCCCCTGGAGCCCTTTTTAAAGATGGGAGTGACATTAGCTACCTTCCAGTCCTCAGGAATGGAGGCAGATTTTAAAGAAAGATTACATATTTTTGTCAGGAGATCCACAAGTTCACATTTGAGTTCTTTCAGGACTCTCAGATGAATGCCATCCAGGCCTGGTGATTTATTAGTTTTTAAATTGTCCATCAGTCGGAGGACTTCCTCTCTTGTCACCGCAATCTGATTCAGGTCTTTCAAACCCCCTCCCGAAATCGGTGCTTCTGGAGTGGGCAAGCACTTTTCCTCTTCCACAGAGAAGACAGAGGCAAAAAATGCATTCAGCTTCTCAGCCATTTCCCTATCATCCTTCACTACTCCTTTTATCCCTTGTTCATCCAAGGGCCCCACTGCCTCCCTGCCTGGCTTCCTACTTCTAATGTATTTGAAGAAAGTTTTATTGTTGACCTTTATGTTTTTTGCGATATGCTCCTCATATTCCCTTTTTGCTTGCCTGATCACAGACTTGCATTTTATTTGCCATAGTCTGTGTTCCCTTTTATCAATCTCACTAAGACTAGCTTTCTACCGCTTAAAGGAATCCTTCTTGCCTTTTACAGCTTCCATTACTTTATTTGTTAATCATGCAGGCTTTTTTCTATACCTATTTGTGCCTTTCCTAACCTGTGGTATATATTTTTTCTGAGCTTCTAGGATTGTCTTTTTAAATAGTCTCCAAGCTTCCCCAATGGTTTTAACCTTCTCTTCCTTTCAATTTCTTCCTCACATGTCCCCTCATACCAGAGAAGTTACCCCTTTTAAAATTAAAAGTGGTTGCGTCAGTCTTTTTGGGCAACTCCCTATCTGTACAAATGTTAAACTCAGTGACATTATGGTCACTGTTCCCAAGTGGTGCAATCACTTTTACATCTCTCACCAGGTCTTGGGTGTTACTTAGGACCAAATCCAGGATCGCCTCTCCCCTGGTAAGTTCTGTGACCATCTGTTCCGTAGCACAGTCATTGAGAGTGTCTAAAAATTCAATCTCTTTTTCCCGACTAGAACTCATATTGACCCAATCAATGTGTGGGTAGTTAAAGTCACCTGTTACGACACAGTTATTTCGTCTAGCCAATTTGTAGTGATAAAAATATGCTATTAAAATCCATGAAAAGTAACAAATGCAATTAAAATATTAGGTGGTAATATCAAAAGTCCCTCTAAATAATTTCTCCTTGCAAAACTGGAAGAACATCAACAAAGTAGAAAGTTTTCATAATATCTTCTGGAAGGGCATTTTATAAGATATGAGTAGCCACTGAAAAAGACCTAGATCTAGCAGTGGCCATTGTAGCTGTCCTTACAGGTGGATTAAAAGTGGATTGAAAATGGATTGTTTAGTGCATGTGACCGCATTATCAGAGAAATGTACATTATTCTCGCCTCCTCCATTTTGTCCTCTCAAAAACCTGGTGACGTAGGTTAGGCTAACAGTGTGTGACTGACCCAATGTCACCCATTGGCCATCATGGCAAAGTGGAGATAGTTACTCAGAAGTAAGTCATACTGTACTTATGAAGTTTTACTCCCAGTAAGTGTGTGTAGGATCAAAGTTTAAATATGTATATATTTTCCATTCCAAGGATCTTTTTGCCAGTAGATCAATTATTGTGCTTTAGGAAGGCTATAGTGTTACTGGAACAGAAATGTTAGATAAAGCCTTTTGTGTTCTCTAGAAAACATAGATTTCTTTCAGCCATTGAAATTCCAGGTAAGAATTTTACTCCAATTTTAGGGAGATCGTTAATCACTTATAAAGAGTATATTATTTTCCATTTGCTTCATGCCATGGGATTCTGTCCAGGTTTTAATTGTTCATGCAGTATCAATTTCATATGAAAAGAAACTTCGTCAGATCTAATTTATCATGTATGAATCACTGCATTAATTTCTGCTTTAAAAACGTTTTCAGAACTTTCAACTAATATTAGCATGGCATTTGAATTCTTGTACAGAAGTTCCGACAAGCACCCAATGACTGTACAAAGCATTGTGAGCTAATCAGATATATAAACCACAGCTGTTGAATTAAAGAATTCTTGGACTAATTTCAGCTGGGGTAGTGATTCAGTCTTAATACTAATGGGCATGGTAAAATGGAAATATTTAGGATTGCATTTATATCAGCTTTAAGGTGGGTATCCCTGAGATACCTGGATGGCCCAGGCTAGCCTGATTTCATCAAATCTCAGAAGCTAAGTCAGGTTGGCCCTGGTTAGTATTTGGATGGGAGACCACTAAGGCAGTCCAGGGTCAGTTGTCTTGCCTTGAAAACCCTACAGGGTTTCTATAAGTTGGGTGTGACTTAATGGCGCTTTACACATACACACATCCCTGAGATTCAGTTATATGTGTGTAGATCATGCATCTTATAGTATAGAAGTCTGGGTATTAGACTATAAACTGGCACATTATAACCAGCTACTTTATAGCACTTTTGTAGCTCATTGCCCCCCACCATGGTGCACTGCTGGGGGGTGGGGGCCACTGGAGGAAAGGAAGGGCGTCGAGTATCGTGACATCAAATGTCACGGTGCTGGAGTGGACAGAGCTGGCTCCTTAAAGGCTCTGCCCTCAATCCCGCAGTTGCTGTTTGTTGCTCAGCCCACCCTCCCACCCTGTTTCTAGTGCAGGCTTATACCGGTCGCCTTTTGGGGCCAGGTAGGAATTTTTCACCTCTTCTCATGATTGGCTCTTTGAGAGGTGGTTTTTCACCTACCTTGCATTGAGGACAGTGGACTTGGAATAATTGGCTATGGTGGTTGCCGTTAAGTAGGTTGGTCACTTTCGTTGTAGTGTGGGGAGAAAAATCGAATTGTTTAGCACCTGGCACATTTCTGTTTGGAAATAAGGGGTCCACCAGGAATTGACTTTAGGCCATGTGGCTCAGGGCTGGAAATGGGAATCTCTCATTGGAGCTACCTGGTTAAGCTCATCTCTGCAGGCCATGCAACTTTGGGAGTGGCTTTCCAGGGTCACTGACAACATGCCAGGCTGCTGGTCAAGAGCCATAAGGATGGCTCAAGATTAGGGCAGGTGACTCGCCCAATGTAGGGCTAGGAGGTGGTCAGAGGGTGACACCTGCCCTGTCCCTTACCCTCCCCTCTTTTTCACTAATGGCATTCCCCTTGCCAAACAGTTTATAAATAAACTGACCCTGTTTAAATCCAAATTGGCATCTGTCTCTTTATTCCAACTGGGAGGGCAAAAATGTTATACTGGCACTAGGGAGGTACTTGTATGTGAGTTTTTCCTTGCAGGCTTGTGCAGTGCTACAGTCCTGCAAAACTAGGGCTGATTATGTATGTGTTTTCAATGGAATTGGCATCCTACCTCAATGGATATAATGGATTAAGTGGCTCATGAATAGTATTGAATACACAAATTCACTTTTGTATTTGTATTTGGAAATGTTTCTGTGGCAGTTCTGCCTCATCGCATTCATGTATCTGTAAAGAATCTCTGTCTAGAGCCAGCCTGTCTTCTCTTGTGATGACTGCATAGGACTGCTGCAATGTAGTGGAGGGCATTCTGTATTTTAGCCGCTATAGATACTTGAATTTGTTTTTCATCCTCTATGTTGTCATTTGATTTGCATTGTTTTCACTGTTATCATGGATGATTCTTTTGTTTTTTTGTTTATTAATATTATATCATTTATTGATACAAAATTGGTCCCTTTTTCATGAGAAACACAGTTTAAAATATTTAAATAAGTAAATGTTGTGCTAAATGTTAATGGGACAAACCAGAGAAATTTACATTAGTTTTTGTAATTTTACATATCAAAAAGGAGATGATGCTTAGAACTAAGGTTTTGCAACTCAAAGATGATTGAACACACTCTAGTTAAGTGCTATCTAATCTTAAGAAGTCCTTATAATTGTGTAGTGTGTCCACAGAGAAACATGGACTCGGGGCAACCATGTGCTCCGACCGGTTCGGGCCGGTCCACCACGCGGTCAGGCAAAGGGCCTGAGTTTTGTTCCAGTAGACAATAGATTGTAGGCTCCTTGCATTCTTCCAATCGGGGAGCCTGGGGTAACTCAGTTAACTGTAAATAGCAAATCATGGGTGTGTGTGTGTTTGGGGTGTGGGCTCACTTGGGAATAAAAGCCGGCCTGTGAGCCGGCTTAATTGTCTTGTTCCTGATCTAATAAAGTATGTGAGAGCTGAAATCACTCGTCAGTCTCAGTACTTTATACTGGCGACGAAGGTGGGATGCCAACTCCCTCCCTGAACAATGACCACGAAGAAGAGCATCACATCGAGCCCCGCTGCTCATCACACCGCTCCCGAGCATTGCACCACTAACCCCGAGAGCAGAAATGCACCGCTCACCTCAACCAAAGCCGCCAACGTTCCTGAGCTTCACACTGAGCCAGCCGCTCACCGCACCGCTCCCGAGCCTCGCCACTGACCCTGAGATCAGCACACCTCCCACCCGGCTTTAACGTTCCTACCTGGCCACTACAACTCGCCTACATGGGGTAAGATGGCCGCGCCGGCAGCCCACCTCCAAGCCTTCGACATTTCCCAGCCTCAGAAATGGGACACCTGGCTGGAGACCTTGGAGAACCACTGCAGCTACCATGATGTGGTGGATGCCGGAAAAAAGAAGCAATTGTTCCTAAGCGTCTGCAGCATAGACACCCTCCTCTTCTTGTGGGACCTCATAAACCCCAAGACCACCAAGGAGGAGTCCTACGCTGTGCTGGTAAAGGCCCTAATGGACCACTTCTCGCCAAAACCCACAAAATTTGTCAAGTGCCTGGGGTTCTTCGTGAGGGTCCAGGGCCCAGACGAGTCCACCACAGAGTTCCTGGCGGGTCTTCGGCGGGCAGCCACGAGATGCGCATTTCCAAGCCTCTCAGATACGCTGCTGAACCAGTTTCTCGTGGGCCTCTGTGAGTCCAAACTGTGGCGGAAACTGGCCAGCAACAACAACCTCACCTTGGATAAGGCCATCCAGGAGGCCGCAGCCTACGAAAAGGCCCACCAAGACTGCCTCGGCTCGGCAGTCCACCGCACACAAGTAACACGAAGGTCCGACGTATCGGATGACAAGGAGGTACTTCAGGTACGCCACTGACCGTCCCAGCAACCTCCGTGAACCCGAGAGGCCAAGTCATAGCCATCCGTAGCCTGCGCAAGATGCGGCAACACTCACGAGCGATAGACCTGTCGATTCCGCACTGCGATCTGCAGGACGTGCAACAAAACGGGGCACATTGAGAAGGTCTGCTGCTCCAAAGGCCAACGGACAACCCTCATGGCACACCTCGAAGCTGATGATCTGCACACTGTTTCGGTCCACCACCAACAAATGGTATGTAACTTGCCCCCTAACAGCCCAGACAAAGAGCATGTGACTGTCCGGATTTAAGGGTCCCCCTGTGAAATGGAGATTGATTCGGGGTTTTCGTTTTCAATCATATCAGTGGAGACCCTCCATGCCCTATGCCCAAAAGGGGGACCCCAGTTGCACAAGCCACAGGGTCTGGTTTTGCGGGACTTTAATAAGAGCCCTGTGGCCGTCCAGGACTGGGCAAGTTCAAGGTCCAATTCAAAGGGTTCTCGGGCACCCTGGACCTGTTGGTGGTGGAGGGACGGCTCTCCAGCCTATTGGGACTTTCATGGTTCAAATCCCTGGGTCTCCAGATAACGGGGTTGAGCCAGATCCGAACAGCGGACTGGGAAGCGGTGTGCCGGGAATTCCACAAAATGTTTGACGGGACTCTGGGAAAATATACTGGGGACCCCATTTCGCTGGATCTGGATCTGGCTGTCCGGTCCATTCGGATAAAGGCTCGGGTTCCCCCCATTGCGATGAAAGCGAAAATCGAAGCAGAGCTCGATCGCCTGGTGTTGCAAGGGGTGCTGGGAGTCGGTCGCATCCGCACGCTGGGAGACCCCCATAGTAACGGCCATCAAACCTAATGGGGACGTGCGCATTTGTGCCGACTACAAGTGCACAATAAACAAGACCTTGCAGGACCATGCGTACCCGGTCCCAGTGGTTAGCCACGTCCTCGCTTCTCTGGCGGGGGCCAAGGTCTTTGGTAAGCTCTACCTGGCAGAGGCTTACCAACAGCTGCCCATGGATGCCACTGCCGCAGAGGCTCAGACTATTGCCACGCATAAGGGAGCCTTCCAGGTCACAAGGCTTCAGTTCGGGGTTTGTGTCACTCCCAGGATTTTTCAATCTTTTATGGACTCTCTCCTAAAAGGCATCCCCGGAGTACAGCCCTTTCTAGACGATGTCATTGTTGCGGCGCTGGACACATCCTCCTTCGCGGACTGCCTCCGTCAGGTCCTACAGAGATTCGACGCCACCGGGCTGAAAGTAAAGGAGAAATGCCTCCTGGATGTGCCCCGCATTGAGTTCCTGGGGTTCGCTGTGGACGCACAAGGGATCCACCCCACAGACGACAAGGTGAAGGCCATCACGCACGCCCCACTGCCCTCCTCCAGGGCTGAATTGCAGGCTTTCCTCGGCCTGCTCAATTTTTATCATGCGTTCCTGCCCCTCAAGGCGGCCGTGGCGGAGCCGCTCCACCGCCTCCTCGACAAGGATGCACCCTGGGACTGGGGACCTAAACATGCGGTGGCATTCCAGAGTGTCAAGGACTTGCTGGTCTCGAATGCGGTCCTTCACCACTTCTCTGAGTCGCTTCCGGTGGTCCTCGCCTGTGACGCCTCCCCCTATGGGGTTGGGGCAGTCCTGGGCCACTGGTTGCCAGATATGCAAAACGCAACTACGCGCAAATAGATAAGGAGGCACTGGCGATTGTGGCGGAGGTCCGGAAGTTTCGTCACTACCTCTACGGCCGGCCCTTCAAAATCATCATGGACCACAAACCGCTGCTGGGACTCCTCACTGCGGATCGCCAGACCCCGCAAATGGTATCCCCCCGGGTCCTGCGATGGTCCATTTTCATGGCGGGGTACTCTTACTCCCTCACCCACCAACCCAGGAAGGTGATGGGGCATGCAGACACCCTTAGCTGCCTGCCCCTGCCATCCACAGACCATGACCCCGCATCCAAGCAGCTGGTCGCCCTCATGGAGACGCTCCCCGACAGTCCAGTCCATGTGCGGGAGGTGGCCCACCGCACAGCTCGGGATCCTGTTCTCTGTCGAGTCTTGGACTAGGTGGGCAGGGGGTGGCCGGTGGCCAAAGAGGGGCCCAAGTTTGCCCCGTTCAGTACCTGGAAACATGAACTGTCTCTTTACAAGGGGTGCTTAATGTGGGGAGGCCGGGTGGTGATTCCTGTGCCGCTGCAACAACGTGTTCTAGAGGTGTTACACAAGCATCACCCGGGGGTGGTCTGCATAAAGGTGTTAGCGCGGAGCTACGTCTGGTGGCCGGGCCTCGACAAGGACATCGAGGACAAAGTAAAAAGATGCCAGTCCTGCCAGGCCTCATGCCCCGATCCACTGCGCGCTCCGGAGAGAGCCTGAGAGTCCTCCCATCATCCCTGGTCCCGGCTCCACTTGGATTTTGCGGGACCGTTCCAAGGGCAGATTTTCTTTATACTAGTCGACGCCTATAGCAAGTGGCTAGAGGTTGACTGGTATCATCCACCACCTGTCCGGGAGGCCTTGAGCGCTGAAGATCTGCCACTTGGCCCTGATGGTGGATCTTCAGTGCTCAAGGCCTCCCAGACACGCTGGTCACCGACAATGGCACCACTTTCACCTCCCGGGAGTCACAGGACTTCACCGCTTACTACGGCATCCAGCACGTGCGTCCTGCGCCGTTCTACCCCGCCACGAATGAGCAAGTGGAGCGGATGGTCCGCACCGCAAAGGAAGCACTATGGCGGATCGACTTCTTGGACTGGGAGTACAAACTGGCTTCATTCCTTTTTGGGCAGCACATAACACTGCATGCCACCACCGGATGCAGCCCGGCAGAACTTCTCCTGGTTCGGCACCTCACGTCGCGCTTGGACATGCTTCACCCAGATCAGGCCCTGGGGCGCGATCCGGACACAGAGGACCAGGAAGCCAGTAGAGGGTTCTTCCCTGAGGACCCCGTCTATGCCAGGAGCTACACCTCGGGACCGCCATGGATCCCGGCAAGGGTGGTAAGGGTCACAGGACCCCGCTCGTATGAGGTCTCCTGCGAGGACAGAACCGTGCTGCATTGCCACATCGATCAACTCCATCGATGGGTGGCGCCACGGGAACCAGACGACTATGAGGACCCCAAACCACCCAAGGTAGTAGAACCACAGCCTCCGCGAATGCTGCAAGAGCCCAGCCAGGCATACAGCTCAGCCGCTGCACCCAGCACCCCGGCTCCAGATGCCCCGACCATAGTGGGGGATGCCTCACCGGCCACTCCACAATCACCAGCACCAGTAAGGTCCCCGACCAGCATCCAGGCGCCGGCATCTCCACCTGCCCCGGTTATCCGGTGCTCGACATGGGTCCGGAAGCCTCCCACTTATCTTAAGAACTTTGTCTGTGGGTGCGTCGTGGGTGCGTCGTGGACCAAGGGGGTAGTGTATCCACAGAGAAACATGGACTTGGGCCAACCATGTGCTCTGACCGGTTCGGGCCGGTCCACCACAGGGTCAGGCAAAGGGCCTGAGCTTCGTTCCGGTAGACAATAGATTGTAGGCTCCTTGCATTCTTCCAATTGGGGAGCCTGGGGTAACTCAATTAACTGTAAATAGCAAATCACGTGTGTGTGTGTGTGTGTGTTTGGGGTGTGGGCTCACTTGGGAATAAAAGCCGGCCTGCAAGCCGGCTTAGTTGTCTTGTTCCTGATCTAATAAAGTATGTGAGAGCTGAAATCACTCATCAGTCTCAGTACTTTACAGATTGTTTTCTCAAGAAGACACTCATGTAACTGCAGTAAGAATGGAGCACTGTGTGTTAGCTGAAGTATGCCAAGTAGAAAAAACTTATGTGTGCTGTTTGATGCATTTGATACGATTTTAAAAAATAAACATACAAGTAGGAAATCCACAAGGACTTACAGGAATCTTCTCATTTTTGCGTTCCCCACTGTTTCCTCTTTACTTTTCCTGAAAGATCCCATTGTCTTTCCCCTTTTGCTGCTTCCTTCTCACCCACCAGCCGGCCTATGTGTTTCTGCCCTCCTGTGTTCAAACATTCCCTTTTCGCCTCCTCCTAGCAGATTTCCCTGGGAAAACTCTGGCCAAGTTGCATGGTAGATCCCTTCCCCACACTATTTCATCTTTTCTTCCTCTGGACACCGCCCATATCCTCACTTTTCCCTGCTGCCTTCTTTCCTAACCACTCACTGGCTACCTTACCTCTTATCTGCCCCTCATCGACAACTATATTATTTATTTATTTATACCCTGCCTTTCTTCCTGGGGGTCCAAAGCGGCTTACATAATTCTTTTCCATTTTATCCTCACAATAATCCTCTGAGTTGGTTAGGCTGAAAATGTGTGAGTTGTCCAAGGTGCTCTTTCATAGCAGAGTATGGATTTGAACCTGGATCTCCTAGATCCTAGTCTGAAATTGTAACCACTATGCCACACTAATTTTTGTGGGGGTGGCTGTTGTTGAACAGTAGCAAGCAACCAGTCCTTCATGAGTCATGCAAGTCACATGGTATCAAATTGTCCACCAGGCGCTGTCAGGCTTGGACCTGATGAGTGCTCCCTCAGAGGCCAAAACAGCTCTGGAAAGGCTCTTGCCACCTCCATGTTGTCTTTTACTAAAAGAAACCAAGGACTGATGGCTGGCAATACTGTTATGGTTGCTTAGCAGCCTCCATAATGGCCACTGACAGAGCATTCATTCGTTAAAACTACAGGTGCTTTCCAGTATTAATAGTATCCTGGGCTAGGGTCATGTTTGTCAGCATGAGCTGGTGAAAATGGCCTTTCCATTTGTTCTGTGTCCATGATCTGGTGTTCTGTAATGCTACTGTTTTTCCTTAGAAATGCTAGGACCCATCCATAGATCTTCTTCACATTTCTGATCGAGTCCTGAGGGTATGAAATCCAAGAAGATCCCAACCAAATCTCAACTAACTCCACATCAATTTAATCCTACACTTCCCAGTTGATATTATAAATTACTTTAGCTTTCATTGAGCAGCAGATAATAATAATGTTATAAGAGACTGAGGATGACTCTGGTTAGTTATATAGTTTGTGTTATCAGATAAACAGATAATGCTCTTCTGGGTTGGATTTAGCCAGCTTTCTTATGTGGTGTCACCAAGTTTCCATCTCTACTGCAGATTCCAACTCACATGGCTTTTGCCCATACAAGTCCCATGATCCCCAGCATAGCCTGTTTTGTTGGTCACAGGGGGGGCCTGTCTTCTTTTTCACCAGTGGAAAAGCTGGTTAGACCCAACCCTCTGTATTTTTAATTGCTAATTGTGTTCATGCCATTAATTTTCCCCACAGATATGGTTGCCAGGTGTCCAGTTTTGAACTAGATAGTCCAGTGAATTGAGATATAAATGTCCATTAAGTCCACAATCACCATGGTCAAGCTCATGCATGCACTCTTTCTTTCCCCTTTGGCATGATAAAGTGGCAATACCCCCTTCTTGTTGTTATCCATTGCTAATAGAAATACAAGATGGGACCATGGTGTCTTGCAAATATATCAAAAAACTATATCAAAAACCTGAAATCACCATGACCAAAAGCTAAATAAAACCATTTACTGATATTTATCAGATTATTATTAAATGATTTGTTATTCACCTTGTGTAGTACTATCTAATGTATTTCAACTATGGGTGGGCATGAACTGGAAAAGTAGAGGTTCATAGTTTGGGGTTTGCGCGAACTTCAAGATGGAGCTGTTCCACCAGGCTTTTGGTTGAGGCAGCGGGCGTCCACATATGGCCTCCCCAAGGTTGCTGTCTCCTACCTACCGGCCACCCATCTGCCAGCAACCAGACATATTTATCAGTATTAATGGGTCAGAATTTGCACCAGCAGCTATAACTACTGATTTTAAATGCTTATAACGTAATGTTTTATTGTGTTTTAAACCTTGCTGTATTGTTTGAGATGATGTGACCCACCCTGAGCCCGCTCATGGGATGGGCAGGATACAAATACAATAAATAAATAAACCCTAAACTTCTTCATTGCATGAACCAATTCATGCGTCACTGCAGCCCCACCCAGAAGTGAGCCCCAAAGACATATAAATGCCTTCAGATCCCACTTCCAGTGTCAGACCGAATGAGCTCCAAGAGTGAGCTCTGAAGGCCTTTACAGGCCTTTATATAACCACTTTCAGATTCAAATTCATATTCAAAAAGAACCAACAAATAAAGAGAATGTGGTGTAGTGGTTAGGGTAAAGGATTAGGATCTGGAATACCCAGTTTCAGATGCCATGGAAACTTGCTGAGTGACCTTGGACCAATCACACAATCTCAGCCTAACCTATCTCACAGGGTTGGTGTGAGGATAAAATGGAGGATGAGAGAATGGTGTACCACACTTTGGGTCCCCATTAGAAGGAAAAGTGAATTGAACAAATAAAATCTTCTGCACGCAGAAAACTTGATGTCAAGGAGCTGACATCAGCTTAGTTTTTTTCCCCTGGCATGCTAGTTTTCTGTGCATGCTATGTGCAAAGATCTCTGTACAGGAGTTGGTGCTGCATTTTGTCCCCCAAAAGTCAAATAAAACGGAAGGAGGGGTGAGTTGAAAGAGTATGAGAAACAAAACATATGCAGCACTTAAAACGTGTGCAGAACATGTGCAGCACTTAAATATATAATTACATTTTTGTATTTATCCTCAGAAGACCAGAAGATGATCAGGACTCAGTGGTTTTACTTTTCAGAAGCTATCAAATAGCAGTATAAGGAACTTAACCTATTAGTGGCTTTGTCTGTTGAATTTTCAATTGAATTATTAAATATTAATTTAAAACATTTTTTATCCTTCTGTATAGCATTCCAATTTTGGTCCTATTTTATTTATTGTTAATTGCCTTACATGCATTACAGGGACTCTGTTGCTTGATGTATTTTATACTACTTGCCTCTGAAGAAGGCTTTTATGAGTTGAAACACATCAGGTCGTACACTATCCTTTTTTTGTGTATTTGTAAATTTGAACATTTTATGAGGCTTTATTTAGGCCCCTACAAGGTTTTTAAATGTCTTTTGTACACTTACTTATGTTTTTAACTTTTGTCCCTCAATAAGTTTTCTAAACTCCCTTTTGGAGGTTTGTGCTTAGTTGGTTTAGATTTCCCCCCTCTTTTTTGGGGTATAGTAGTGCTTGCCAACTGTCTGTAGAAAAGCATCCTGACCCTTTAATAGAGACGTGATAAGACCTTATTTACCTTCAAGCCATTAAAAGTTTCAGTGACTCATTTCTACACCTAAGCTTCTGTTGAAAGGACAGGGCATTTTCCATTTTTATTGTTTATATCGACAAATTTTGATCAAATGTGTCTAGTATTTTTGGCAAAACCATCTGGCAACCCTACTTACAAATATGTATTTAAGCAAGGATATTATACTTTTTTTTTCAATTTTCCAGGAATGGTAATTTTAATCATGATAGAGAGTAATTTAGTTTTAGCCCATCAAGCAAGGTATTATCTTATGCATCTTTAAACTTTTACTAATACATTTTGTCTTTTCAAACATCTGATACCTTTCCTTATTTTCTAAATGGTTGTTTCATTAAGGTCAGATTGAATTGCTTTTAAAATTGTTCTTTATGACAACTGAAACTTACACTTTATTAAGAGGCATTTCACTATTTTTTCTATTATTCCCCTCTTATGAAAAAAATTACTTAGCACTTTGTTATCACCAATAGCAATATGTATACATGGTACACAAAATGAGCCATTTTGTTTTAAAACAGATTGCAGTTGAAAGGAAACCATTCATTGCTTGCTGTAATTACTAGAGCACTAATTACTCCTAATGACTGACATCCAGGGTCAATAAGGTGGATGACAACAAGAACATCAAAGACAAGATGCACATGCGCAACTGCATGTCTTTCAGTTCAGTCTATAGTGAGGATTTTGTTTTTTGTTTTCTAACAGCTACTGTTTGTCATTTGATTCTAAAAATATTAAACTTTGCTGGTTCCTTTTTAAAGAAAACAATATTTCTTTCATTTACAGTTTGACGGTGAGAACATGTATATGAGTATGACAGAGCCAAGCCAGGAGTATGTGCCAGCCAGCCAGGTGGGTTAATTAATCTTCTCTGCCTTGTTTCAAATTGTAATTAAACAAATTCAAAGAGTTGCATTGCAAATGAGTGGCACTATCAGTAACTGCTGCAATCAGAAATAATCATAATTTATAAACAAAGCATTTAAGCCTTGTTTTCAGCTAATGAGATAGCACTGATAAAACACCAGAGTTGGCAGTTGTCAAAGATTCTACCTTGTTTGCTCTCCAGAATGCAGGCAGCTGTTTTGCCAGCATGATCATTCGCAAGCAGTTGTTTTACCTTTAGGAAATCATCTATACAGGTGCATGCTATTTGTTTATCTGACTATAGACAAGTTAATCATTATAAGCCGCAGGTGCCACAAGTGGCTTTACTTATCATTTTTGGAGTTGAAGAGTAAGCTTGTTATGTTTCTTATGAAAATAAGGAAGAGGGGGAGATGGCAGAGAAATTATTTTATTTATTTACGCCATTTATACCCCACTTTTCTCTCCAATGGGAACCCAAAGTAGCTTACATCATTCTCCTCTCCTCCATTTTATCCTCACAATAGTCCTATGAGGCAGATTAGACTGGCCCAAGGTTACCCAGTGAGCTTCCATGGCTTCTGCAATATGGCTTCTGCAAAGGGGCATCCTACCTTGCCAAATTCTTGGAGTTCTTTGAGGAGGAGGTTAACAGGCACGTGGATGAGGTCTGTCTCGTACTTTCAAAAGGCTTTTGACAAGGGACCTCAGCAGAGAATCCTGAGTAAGTTTAGCAGTCATATGATAAGAGGATGTGTTCTCTTATGGGTTAAAAATTGTTTAAATGGCAGGAAGCAGAGAGTAGGCATAAATGGAGAGTTCTCACAATGGAAGGATGTGAGCAACAGGGTTCTATAAGGATTGATATTGAGACAGGTGCTATTTAATTTGTCCATAAGTTATTTGGAATTTGGGCTAAACAGTGTAATAGCCAGGTTTGCAGATGGCACCAAATTATACAGAACAAGTGGAGACCCGCAAGAAACTTGCAGGATGGTCATCCCATTCCTCATACCTTTGCTTCCTCCCCTGGGGATCCCCTGGAATTACTGCTCAGCTCCAGACTACTGAGATAACTTCCCCTGGAGAAAATGGATGCTTTGGAGGGTGGAGTCTAGGGCATTGTACCCCATTGAGGTCCCTGCCCTCCCCAGGCTCCATCCCCAAATCTCCAGGAGTTTCCAGACCTGGAGCTGGCAACCCCACTACCCCCATCCCCTGCCAGTGCCCATGGGGGGACCTGGCAACCCTAGACTGTTGCCAGGCCTAGGGTTGGCAACCTCCAAGTGGGGCCTGGAGAGTGAACTCCAGAGATCTGTGAACAACAGAGATCTGTCTCCCTGGAGAAAATGGCTGCTTTGAAGGGTGGATTCTGTGGCATGATACCCAGCTGAGGCCTCTCCCTTCCCCAAATCCTGCCCTCCTTGCACTCCACCCCAAAACTTTAGGAATTCCCCAGCCTGGCCCCAAGGCTCCCTCCCTCCCTCCAAGGCCAGGCCTGGAAAGGGCCCTTCCCCCACCCTTTTATGGACAGAGTCAGTTAGAAGCCTCTCTCTCTCCCCCCCGCAACGTTCTAATCTCTCACCATTGATGCCTGGAGTTAGGTCCCTGCAGAGGCCATTTCAAAAAGTTTTGGGGGTAATTCAACCGTCCCTGAAGGGATTTTCTTACTTTTTGGATTTTTCTACAAGCCCAGGAAGTCTACTGACTATGTAGGAAAAGCTGTTGGGGGAGAGTGAGGCCCCTGTTGGTGGGAATAGGTATCCGCACACACACACAAAAAGTTTGGGAAATAGAATAAAGATGGTGAAAACCAAGGCAGATTATGAAGAGCTACAGGAGGATCTCTCTAAACTGGGTGAGAGGGCATTCAGCAACCACGTGACAAATTGAGTTCCATGTGGGTAACCAGGGCTCTTCTTGTAGCAGGAAGTCCTTTGCATATTAGGTGACACACCCCTAATGTAGCCAATCCTCCAAAAGTTTACAGTAGCCCCTGTAAGAGGAGCTCTGTAAGCTCTTGAAGGATTGACTACATTAGGGGTGTGTTGCCTAATATGCAAAGGAGTTCCTGCTACAAAAAGAGCCCTGAAGGTGACACATACTGGAATAAAAATTCCTCATTTTAAAGATATGCTGATGGGATCTGAACTGTTTGTGGCTGAGACTGGAAGAGATCTTGGGGTTGTTGTGGAAAACTCAATGAAAATATCAACCTAGTGTGTGGCAGCAGTGAAAAGGAGAGACTCGGTGCTAGGAATTATTAAGAAAGGAGTTAAAAATGAATATTCTAATTCTCTTGTGTAAAGCTATGGCACAGCGAGTGGGCATCAACATGGCAAATCAGGTTCAATGTGGCCAAGTGCAAAGTGATGCACATTGGAGCCAAAAATCCTAAATAAAAATACACGTTGATGGGATCCAAACTGGCAGAGACTGACCAAGAGAGAGATCTTGGAGTCATAGTAGATAACTCAATGAAAATATCTAGACAGTGTGCAATGGCAATAAGAAAGTCCAGTGCTATGCTGGGGATTATTAGGAAGGGAATTGAAAACAAATCAGCCAGTATCATAATGCCCCTGTTTAAAACAATGGCGCAACCTCATTTGGAGTACTGTGTACAGTTCTGGTCACCGCACCTCACAAAGGATATTATAGCACTGGAAAAAGTGCAGAAAAGGGCAACTAGAATGATAAAAGGGTTGGAACACCTTCCCTATGAAGAAAGGTTAAAGCGCTTGGGGCTCTTTAGCTTGGAGAAATGACAGCTGAGGGGTGACATGATCGAGGTTTATAAGATTACACGTGGGATAGAGCAGATAGAGAAAGAAGTACTTTTCTCCCTTTCTCACAATACAAGAACTCGTGGGCACTCCATGAAATTGCTGAGCAGTTCGGTTAGAACGGATAAAAGGAAGTAGTTCTTCACCCAAAGAGTGATTAACACATGGAATTCACTGCCACAGGAGGTTGTGGCGGCTATAAGCATGGACAGTTTCAAGAGGGAATTAGATCAGCATATGGAGCAGAAGTCCATCAGTGGCTATTAACCACAAGGTATAGATAGGAACTCTCAGTCGGGGGCAAGTGATGCACTCTATTCTTGGTGCTCGGGGGAGGGCAACAGTGGGAGGGCTTCTAGTGTCTTGGCCCCATTGCTGGTCCTCCTGATGGCACCTGGTATTTTTGGCCACTGTGTGACAGAGTGTTGGACTAGATGGGCCATTGGCCTGATCCAACATTGGCTTCTCTTATGTTCTTCATTTGGAATAGTGTTTAGTTCTGGTCATAGTATCTCTAAAAGGATGTTGCAAAACTACAAAAAGTACAAAGAGGGCAGCCAAGATGATTAGGGAGCCGGAGTATCTTTCCTATAAGGAAAGTCTGGGACTTTTCGGTCTAGAAAAAATACAGCTAGAAAAAATACAGCTATGGGGAGACAGATGGAGGTTAGAGTAAGCAAATAAAGGAAGGTTTTCTCCGTCTCCTGTAATACTAGAAATGGGGGGGGGGCAATGAAACTGATGGCAAATAGGTTCAGAATAGACAAACAGAGATAACAGTGTTGTGTAGCAGTTAGAATATCAGAGTCAGATCTGTGAGACCCAGGTGCAAATGCCTTGTCTGCACACTCTCAGCCTAACCTACCTCACAGAGTTGTTGTGTGAATGAAATGGAGGAGAGGAGAATAATGTCAATTTATTTGGGTGCCCATTGGGGAAACAGGTGGCAATAAATAAATAAATACTTCTTTACTCAACAAGTTTTTAAACTGTGGAATTCACTGATGGGATGGCCATGAGCATAGATATCTAAGAAAATTAGGCAGATTAATGAAAAAGAGTTCCATCAATAGCTACTAGATTTGGTGACTGAAGTGAGCCCCATATCTGGAGTGAGGAAATCTCTGAATACCAGTGCTGATAGACAGAAGCAGGGGAGGGCATTGGCCTCTATGCTCTGTTTGTCTTCCAGGGCAACTTGCTGGAACAGGATCCTGAACTAGATGGACCCCTGGTCTGATTCATGAGGCTCTTCTTATGTTCATTTGTAGGATGGGTTATAATAAAATTAGTTTTGTTTAATCAGTTTCTACCATGCTAAGGGTGGAATCCTAAGCAGATCTACGCACAAGAAAGCCCCATGTCATTCAGTGCAGCTTTCCCCCTATTTAGGATCTCAGAATTATTTACAGATTAAAAAAGAGACAATCAAAAGCAAACACATTACCTGTTTAGCTATTGAAATCAAGTATGTATAGACTTAGAGCCCTAAAAAACCTGCACATACATCACAGAAGCAAATAAAAGGGGAAAGCTATTTGAAGCAGACACTGTCTCTTGAAGTAAAACCCTTTGAGTTTGTTTCCTTAAACTAAAAACAGAGCTGTGTTTTCATGGCAGAGCAGGAAGTTCTATATAAAGAAGATGACATAGCTGAGAAGGCTCTGCTCCTTTCCTCTATCAATCTGACAAAGAGGAGACTAGCCTCACACAAGAATCTTCATGAATAGGCCAGGTACATTTGGGAGATCATTCTCCTAAAGCAAACACAGAGCACTTAGTACTCTCAAGTTTAAAATCAGTATTTTGTATTGTGTCTGGAAGCAGCATAACTAGTTGGGAGGAATGGAATAGTTATGTAGTCTATAACTAGTAGGCAGGGGATATCCAAGTTCAAGTTGTCATGCAGCCATGAATCTCAGTGACTAACCTTGGCCAGTTATTCTTTCTCATCCCAGCCTTTATCATAGAGTTTTAGCGACAATAAAATCAAGGTGCGAAGAGCTATATATACCAACTACAGTTCCTTGGAGGAAAAGAGGGGGATAAAAAAGTACTAGGTTGGTAGATATAGCATATTGCCACTATTTTTAGAAACTTTCTGAGTTCTTGCAGTCTAATATCACTTAATGTATTTATATACCAAAATGTAAGTAGTGCATGAACTGCATAGATCCCAGTAATGGCAAAATTCTTAGACAGGGAAAGTTTGGTTTTCTGAGAGTGTGTCCATATGTATATATACATACATGACAAGTATATGTATATATGCATGATATGTAAAATACCTGAGTACCCTAATGACCAGTCATTAATACCAATGGCATTAGGGCATTTATATATCAGGTCTGCTGTAGTAATCATTTCATACAATAAACACCTGATAATTAGGTTGCGGTCACACGTGCATTTAGATCTGACTTTGTTGTGAATGCCTGATGGATCTAAAGGGCACAATCAGACAGCAACATCTGGGAAAGGTCCCACAATCGTTGGCACCCCATGCTGCTCTGCCACAGAAATAGAGTTAAAAGACACTGGAGAAAGTCTGGTCCTAACACTTGCCAACGGGCCACGGATGGATTTTCCTCTGTCTGATCATTCAAGCACACTCTCAAGCCATCAGGATGGTCTGATCATTCCATCCTGACTAGGTGCCTTCCCCCCCCCACTTAGCAGTATGCGCATAATCACATATTCCATGGGGAACCCTCAGTGCAGAGGTGCGATTCCTTGTTTATGCGCATGGGAAACAAATGGCAAAAAAACCAGTTGCATGCAGTGGCGTCTGATCACACAGTGACAGGCTGAGCCCACAGCAGAAAGCGATGTGTGATCCTGCAACTGTGAGTCAAATTCCTTCAGAGGAAATAGGGGTGCTTCCCCTCCACTCCAAAAGGCACTTGTCATCGCAGCCTTAGTGTGGTATCTAAGATAGTATCTGTAAACCATGAGGTCACTAATTCAAGTCTTTCCTCTCTTACAAACTTATTAGGTAAGGCTTCTTATTCTTAACCTCAGCCACTATGGGGATAGTATCATTTAATTACTTTACAGGGCTATTAGAGGTTATACTGACTGGATTTTTTCCTGTTGTTCAAGAGCTGAAAGGAAAGATAATGTAATAGTAGGGAAATACACTAGAGTATGGGGATGTGACCTTCCACATCCAACAGTGAAATTCTAATATTGGTGACCATTGGTGAAGTACTTTGAATGTGTTAAATGCTAAGGATTAATGTGACCAATAACCATGGAAAACCACTTGTTTTGCCACAAGTAATTATATGCAAATATATATTTGCCCCAACACAATGACATTGTATCTGTAACAATCTAGAGAAAGAGCACGGGTGATTACATCAGTGGGATGTGTACATGAATGACCATCATCCTGCTCAGTGGATCTTCACCATAGCTTACCCTCATTTAGCACAGCAACTGCTGATCTGTAACAATAGGGGATCTGTAATTGGATTTATAATTTCCCTCAAACTTAATAGAATCCTCTGTGGAGCTGTGTGCTGTTCAATGAACAAAATAACACATGTCTGGGGTGATAATTCTTTTAAATCTATATCTATCTATCTATCTATCTATCTATCTATCTATCTATCTATCTATCTATCTATCTATAAAATTCTCAACAGTCCCCTCTATGTGCGGATACTTATTTATGCAGATAGGACGGCTCACTGTCCCAACAGGTTTTTCCACAGACTCAGGAGACTCTGTGGATCTGTAAAAAAATCCAAAAAGTAAAAGAAAAAACCCATGGAGGGTTGAATCCCCCCCATACCTTTTGAAATGGTTGCCACAGGGATCTACCCCAGGCCCCATTACATACACAGTGAGAGATAAACTGGCTGATAGCCAGATGGTAGGAGAAAGCAAAAAGCAGAACTGGATCTGGGATTGGGGAGGTGGTAAAGTCTGAGGAGTGCAGAGTTTGGGGAGGGGAAAGGACTCAGCTGGATATAATGCCACAGAATCCACCCGCTTTCTCCAGGGCAACAGATCTCTGTTTTGGAGTTCAATTGTAATTCTGGGGAATCTCCAGGCCCCACCTGTAAGCTGGCAAACCTAGGCCTAGCAGCACTTTCTGGGTGACTTGATACCACCTGAATTTCATGATTCAACTAGGCCTGGCTGCTTGCTACTGTTTAACAGCAGCCGCCCTATGAAAGTCAGTGTAGTATAATGGTCAGAGCTTCAGAGTAGGGTTTGAGGAACCCAGATTTAAATCCCTATCTTGCTGTGGAAGCTCACTGCATGATTTTGGACCAGTCACATACTTTCAGCCTAACCCACCTCATAGGGTTGTTACGTGGATAAAAAGGAGGAGAGAATAATGTAAACTGCTTTAGTCCCCATTGTGGAGAATGATCAAAGTTTTCCTCAGTAGAAGCTGCAGGGGGAAAGGAGATGGAAAGCTGAAGACAGAGGGGCATATAAAGGTAGGTTGACTGTTCGGTGGGAAGAAGATAGCGATGCCAACTCCAGGTTGGGAAATTCCTGGATATTTAAGGGATGAACCTGGGGATGGTGGGATTGAGGTGGGGAGGGACCTCAGAGGGATATAATGTCATATGCGCCACCCTCCAAAGCAGTCATTTCCTCTGAGGAAACTATTGTTGCCAACCTCCAGGTGAGGGCTGGAGATTTCTTGGAATTACAACTGATCTCCAGATGACAGAGATCAGTTCCCCCAGCTTTGTAGGGTTGAGTCTACAGCTTTATACCCTGCTGAGGTCACTTCCAACCTCAAACCTAATCCTCCCAAGGTTCCCCCCCAAATCTCCAGGAATTTCTCAACCTGGAGCTGGCAGCCCTAAGGTGAGTTGATCTCAGTAACTGGGAGGTCCATTGTGATTCTTGGAGAGCTGCCACTGCTGCTGTGGGGGAGAGGAAGCAGATGGGTGTCAGGGAACCAGGGGAGTAGCCAGGATTTTTAAAGTTGGGGGGCATTTTAAAAGTCAGGGGCATGGGGCAGGTGGGGAGGGAGCCTTGCTGACACTGCTGCTGCAGCAGCCATCACTGAACTTCACTTCACAATGCAGATGAAAACCAGGAGACTGGGGGTGCTGGACTGATCCTCACACCCTGCAGTCACCACCACTTTGCTTCTTTCTTGCGACCCATCTGGTGGCATCCTGTAGGACAAGGGAAAAATGAATGTGATTTCTGAATGTGAATTCTGATATTTCCTCTGGCATGTGTATATGTTGACAGCTGTCACTGTGCCTTCAAAAGTTTAATTATAATAGATCCAGATCTTGATATGTAACCTAGAATCTTCTGATTAGAGAAACTAATAGTAGAATATATTTTATAATTGCATTTTTGTATAAGAAGCCATATTAAGCAAAAGTATTATTAGAAGCCTTTGTGGATGGAATTAGGATGCAATAGAAATGGAATGCGTAAGCTGCAAGGATGCCAAGAACGAAGTTGAATATGATTTCACAGCCCTTACCAGCTAGCCCTTCAGAAAGAAATCCAGTGTTCTCTAAGGGTCTCATTGTCCTGGAGAACAGATAAACAAATGCAATCACTGACAATATATGACCAGCATAAAGAGAGACCAACAGCAAAATTTAAAGTCAAATGATGCTTGCATGATGTTAACTGCTTGGTACCAATTAGAGATTCTTAATGCATAAACTACATGTGACATCATTTGGGGTACAAGACCTTATGCCCTTCCTGGTTATGGCAGAATACAGTTTTGGAATTGCTGAGGCACTTAGCTCTGTATTCCCTGTTTCAATGCATTAAACAGATTCATCTAACTCGTTGGACTCTGACTGCGTGATTCTAATCAGACCAAGGGATCACACCGGTGCAGATTTGTGCATCAGTCCCATCTGGTGGCATGGGAATGGAAGGCAGGGGCGGGACTCCAGCAGGGAGGCTTGGTAAGGGTGATGGCATGGTGTGGCACAGCCACACACCACAGCATAAAATAAGGATTTTGGGGGAGCCTGGGCTGGATGGGAAATTGTGGGGCCTTGGTGGTAAGTCGTGGGGCTGGTCCCTGAGAAGCCCCACTGCAGGCCCTCTGGGAGCACTGCCCACCACTGCTGCTGCTGCTGTGCAGGGTGGGAAGGAAGCAGGCAGGAGGCTGGGAGAGTGATGTGGGCAGAAAGGCAAAGTGGTGGGGTGGGGGGCCAAAAAAGAGGGAAAAAATATGAGGTGGGTATGCAGAAAAACAAATAGAATGATAAGGGGGCAGAAAGAGAAAGGAAGTAATATGCATGGAGAAGAGATAGAGAGGGCAGAAGGAAGAAAGAGAGAGAGATAGGGGGAGAGGGGAGGAAGCAAAGGTGTGAGAAATGGGACAACCATCCACAAATTTCTTGCAGGTCCCCACTTGTAGTAGTATAATTCTCCAGTTAGTATCTACTGACCTCTAACACTTTAATTAGGAATGGGCATGAACCTAAAAATTCCAGTTTGGTTCAGGTTTCAACGCGGCCCCCAAACTGAACCCTGAACCGAGCCAAAAATGCCCTGAACCATGGCAGGCAAGGCGGCTATCACCCAGGAAGGGCTAAATGGCCATTTAACCCATCCATTGTGCTATTCCCAACTTCAAAGCGGGGGGAGTAACAGCCTTACTAACAGCTAACAGCCATTTAAACCTAGTAGCTGACGGGTGGACCAGCCTTACTGTTCAGTTTAAATGGCTTGCAGCCATTTCAGCCTAACAGTGGGGCTGGTGCCCCTGTCAGCTGTTAGGTAGAAACGGCTGGCAGCTATTTCAGCAGTCCCTTTTTGCTTCCCCCTGCTTCTAAGTGAGTGCACCCATCAAGTTTTTATTTTTCTTTTTTTGGCTGAAATGGCTCGCCGCCATTCAAACCTAACAGATCAGCTGCAGACCCACACTGCTCAGTGGCCTGAACAGCTGAACTGGACAAAAGTCTGATAAATGTTCAGGGGCTCCAAACTGGGCCAAGTTTGTGCCAAATTTTGGCTTGTGAACCAGTTTGTGCCATTCCCTAACTTTAACAATGGTTTGAAAGTGCAATTTCAACAACTTCTTGACTGGATTTCTCTCTGTTCTTTAAGAACTGATATGGAATTAAATAGTACGGGAACAAACCATAAAGAATAGCTATAATTAACCTCCCAAATCTATCACTGGATTTCCAGTATTAGTGGACCTAAGATATCTAGGCATTGAAGACTATTGTTACACTTTCAAAATACCAGTAATTTTTAATCTATTATTTCTAGATTGTCTTACAAGCATTTTTATATAGGTACCATTAGAAAATGATGTTAATTGAATGTAATATTATCAAAAATTTTGAGCTTTATCCAGATGTGTTGTACAGGCAGGAGCAATTTTACCCAGACTTCTGAATTTGGTTCTGGGTGCGAGGGATTGCAATATAAAGAACAAAGCTCTATCATGTTGGTGATCTTTTAGATCCAGCACATCTGTGTACATTTTTTGTTGTCATGTTGCAACTGAGTAATGGCAGCTTACTTCATATCTACCCAAAAGACTATTAAAGCTAATAATGAACCTCTGTCCTGAAAACTCCTTGTGTGTTAAGCAAAATAAGGAAGGGGTTGCATCTAACCATATACCTATCCAAAGAGGTATTTTACCAGTATTGCATTCTTGTGCCCCATCTATTCAACCTCTATTTAAATGACTTTGTGCCAGGCTTATAAAATATACCCATGCATGCACTGTGTCTGGAAAGCTGACCGGTGGCCACGCTGTTGTACACTGACGACCTCGTCCTACTTTCTAGAACCCAAGTTGACTTAAAACATGCTATTATTGCTTACTGCCTGTTTATTGCTTACTATAACAATGAATTACTGGAGATAAACAAGGACAAAATCAAAATTATGGTGTTCACAAAGAAAACAAGACAATCAAACAAAAGGTAGAAAATAGCTATGTATAAGCTACAACAATTCGACAAATTTAGATATCTGGGAATTGTATTCCAGCCAAATTTATCATGGTCCAAGCACATTCAATATCTTAAATGGAAAATTGATTTAGCCCTATTAGTCTTAAAGAAGTTTGTTTACATTTAAGAAGCTCAGTATGTGTCAGTGCTCCTGAAGGCATATAAGGCCGTAGTGATACCATGTACACTGTATGACTCCCGGATCTGGTTCTTGGGTCCAGCTAAACATCTTGAAAAACTCCAACAAACCTTCTTCCACAAAATATCAACTCTACCGCTATGTATCACTTCTGCAGTTATACAACTTGAACTAGGTCTCCCAAAAATCTCAACGCTAACCTGGAAGATTATAGCCAGTTTCAAGTACTGTCTATCAAACTCTGAAGATCTTCCAGCCTTCACCACACTGGCAGCACATGAATGCTGCTGGTCAAAATGGAATGAAGCCACAAGTATGAAAATAGACCAACTGGGTTTACGAAAGCCAAAAAATCTAACTAAAAGATGGCAAACTTTATTTACAGAGAAGCTGATTAAACCCAACTGGAAAACTCTGCAAAAGGATGCCAGATGAAAATGCTCCTCACTTCATCTTGGAATTAAATATTCTACTAAATTTGACCTGCCTCTTTATCTCAACATGCTGACAATCCAAAAACTGAGGAGGTCATATGTGATTGCACTCTGTAATGTGTTTCCAACAGCCCAGATGAAGGGCCATTTTCTCAGAACACCTTCAGATCAGTGCCGACAAGTCAAGCCTACTCAATTTTAGATTTTATTTATTTAATGTTATTAATTTTTATTAATTAATTTATTTTATTTCTTATGTTTAATCACTCGACTTCCTTTAGCATGACTTTTTTTTAAAAAAAAACCCTGTCTTCAAAAAGAATATGTTTCCAACGTACTACTTCCCAATCTGCCACTGAATGTATTCTAATATGCCTTTTGGAAGAATTACCTTATATGATTGAACTTTCTTAACTCACTTTAAGTTCTGTAGGTAGTTTTGAATAGAATTGTTTGATTAAAACTCAAAAAAATATATTCTTTCATAACCTTTACATCTCCAAATTGTCTTGACAAGTTTAGCAGTGCTGTTAGATTAAAGCAACAGGACATTCTCTTGTTCATGCCTTCAGGGCTTTGAAGCACAAGGGCTAATTGAATTTGTTTGAACTGTAGAAGTACAAACTCTCTGAATGATTGCTGTTACAAAGCAGCTGCTACCTTTCAGAGAATCATTATGTCTGTCTTAAATAGTTTGGAACAAGGGAGCACACCTCCATGTTTTCCAACTAAGCCATTTTCCTTCTGCTGATGTGATATCTGTGCTGCATATTTGAACCCCAAAGTTCACTTCCATAGGATTTTTCTAAGAAAGATGGAAAAAAGCTGGTTACATATTTTACATAACATAAATTAAATGCTTCTCAGAGTGTCACAAGGAATCCCAGGAGGAATTAAAATAGCCTATTTGTTGAACTTCTGTGTATACGATATATAATCTCCCCCCAAAATAATTGTTTTTAATAGATTGTTAGCTTTCACCTGGTAGTGTGTGTGTGTGTGTGTGTGTGTGTGTGTGTGTGTGTGTGTGTGTGAGGATTTGGCAGAAGAAAAACATGCATGCCACTCCTACAGATTTAAATTTCAGTATGTGAATGTATTGAGAAATCTGAGCTTCCAATTCCTTATGTTTATCAAAATGTGCTCATATTCATGAGGCATTGTGTCTTATTTTAAAGCTTTTAAAATCAATTAATCACCTTTAGGCTAACATAAATAAAAACTCATCTGTCAATCAGGAAAAGTATAACATCAAGCATCTGCGTAGCTTGGTAATCCAAGACAACTTGCCTCACAGCATCACTTGACAATTATCATTTCTGTTCAATTTTCAAATCAGTATATGCTTTGGGACTTATGTACTAAGTTGCTAAGTAGCAACATATGGCTTTCTACTGTTCCTGTGATGTTGCTGCAAGCAAACAGCATAATTCTAGACTAGAAATGATTTCTGCAGAAAGCCATTCTTGGAAATGAGCCAGAAGAATAACTATACCATAAAAATTAATGATATTCTTTTAGTTTGTCCCAAAGGACTGTTTGCTGCTGCCTAGGTCTGTGTATATTTTATATATGTAAATATTGGATTCTTGTTGACAAATATCTGATGTAATAATATACATATTAGACAACTTCTAAATGAGTCTCACCATCTATATATTCATTATCATACAATAAAATTATATGATAGTATCATTAACTATTACACTTTAGTGTGAAGATATTTAAAATGGAATTATACTCAAATATAAACTGTTATCAGTTACATCAGCCTTAACACATATCAGAAATTGCTTTATCTGTCATCTGGCCTCCCATGGATAAATGAGTATAGCTCCTAGTAATGCCCTCTATGTAGTAAGGATAAAAGCCAAGTCACCCAGGAAGGGAGCTGCAGTTCATTCAGATTAGACTACTTTTAGAAGCTGTACAAGGCTGCTTATTGAGTCAAGAGTTCATTGACTGTGTTTAGAAAGTAATTTAAACACTATGTAATCTGTAATGTGTTCTACACCTCTTATTAGTTGTAGCTGTTGGCTTATCTGTTACATGATAAATCAATAGTTACAAAAGTTATTATTTTATATTGAAGAAAGCAAACAGATGACCAATCATCCAATGATAAATGTTAAGTTAAAGTACTGTATTTTTCCTGCATATAATGCTGAATCTTATTTGCTGCAGGTGATACAACCTACACTTTGATAGTTAAGTGATATCTAGTGTAAAATTTCCCTTGAAATACACGGTGTCTGCTTTTGTGGACACATTTTTAAATATAACAAATACTTATAGGTATCAAAAACATGTATTTCTTTCTAGGAAATTCTCTAGGACAATAGTAAGAGAACAAGGAAAAAGTAACCATTGTCTGTATTAAATAAACAAGATGATCTGAGTCTGCCTATGGGTGTTAAAGTATTTTTAAGTAATTATTGTTCAAACCACTATGAACCTGTCCCTTTTGGCAAATGGGTCCCACAATAAAGTCACTTTGACCTATTGACCTCTGACCTGATGAAACAATAATGATAATATGCTTTAGATTAATCTAGTTTGTCTCACAATGTCTGGCATCTCAGCAAGCCCAAACTAGTTACTCAAACCAGTCTTCAGCATTGCATTCAAATGATTACTCTATGCAATCCCAGAGGTATTCATTACAGACAAAATTGCTCTTGCTGCCTTGCATACAAGCTGAGTTTTCAATGGGAAATGAAAGGCTGCCTGGAAAAATAGGACACCTAATTAAGTTAAACTACTCTAGCATTTGGCTTGACATCTTCATTACTCAAAATTAAAAAGATGCTTCACTTGAGCGCACAAGTTACTATTGTTTATGTTGTTGCCTTAAATTGGCGTCTCATACAGAAGTCTGTTTTTCAAAATTATATCTTTTAATAGCTCACATATTTCTTGCAGTTTATAAAAATGTCTGGAGGAGTTACCAAAGGTTCTCATAGTCAATATGCTGTAAGTACAAATGGTCTTGTATCCAGTTAAAGGTTCAGCTGTTTAAACACAGCACTACTCTATGGCACTAAGCTTCTTTAAACATAACTTCCCACCTCATTTTGTAGGAACAAGGTAAATTATAGATGAGTAAATTATTCAAATGGACTCCAGCCATTTTCATGCTCATAAATTTCCAAAACAAAACACTGTATTTCCTCCACAAATTGCATGCACCGTGCTAGTTTAGGAATTACGCAGTTTTCTAAAACCTTAAAACTTGGCCTTTCAGAGCCCCTTTAGAGTAGTGCTTAACATCTGACACATGAATGAAAAATAGGACAAATTTGAAGGAAGCAGTCAAAGCATATTACAAAATGGCAGTTTTCAACAATAGCAAATATATACTTTTGACTCCACTCTGCTTTCTAAATATTGAGTTTATTGTGCTCTTTTTATTTCTAATATATAACAGGTGATGTGAAGGATGAATTGGAACTAAAATGGCCTTGATTTCTGGCTTGATAGCTAGATTGTCCTTGTATGTCCTATGGTCTCATTGAAGTTGAAAAGGAATTTTTCCCAAATCAGAGCATTCTGTTGGGAAGTAAAGTCTGTGAGGATTAATTCACTATCTCCCAGGAAACCTTAGTTTCTGCTCTTTTAGGCGTTAACATGATCTGGAAATTTTAATAAGTTAATCTCAGTCGGGAAAGAGACCCTTTAAAGGGTTTTGTATTTATTTTATATTATTGTTTTCAAATGGATTTGAATGCATTTTCTAATGAACTTTCTTGTGTGTATATACTTGATAATACATTATTAGATATTTAAAATATTTATATGCAAGTCTTACTGCACTGCTGTCAAGGCATTTTTCAACATTTATTAAAATGAAAGTAACAGTAAAATAATAACTAAAGAAAGCCATAACAGACCAGATACAACTAAAGATAAAATCTTAATGCCTGTAATCAAATTATCATGAATACTAGCAACGAAAGTCTGAGGATAAAGGGAGAGCTGTATTATACCCATATTATGGCTAGGAATGCCACTCTGACATTTATTTATTTACTGAAATATATTAACTGTGCTGTTTCATGCACTACTTGATTCATGGTATATTATAAAAATTTGCAAACAATATATAAACTAATATCTGAGAAACTCAGTACATAAAATAGCCAGCACATAGAAAAAGTCTAATAAATTTAAAAACAAATTGCATCATTTCAAATTTTTGAAAAATGCCTTCTGAAACAAAGCATTGAAAACTGATGCTTGTATGGGATAAGATGTATGACCCTGGAGAGGTCTTAGCACCTGGACAGAGAACTCCCTATCTTGTGTAGAGTTTCCCTGTATTTCAGATTATGGAGATATAAAACATATCTCCAAGGGTCACCTAGGTGTCTGGGTATGTTAATAAGGAGAAGGCAGTTCTTACATTCAGGTCCCAGAAAACATAAGGCTTTAAAAATAAAAACCAGCATTTTGAAATTGTGAAGACAAATGGGAGCCCAGTGCAAATGATACAAAACTAAATGAATTGCTCAGTTGCAGTTTTCTAACTAGCCTTCATGTACAGCATGTTACATTGAACCAGTCTGAATCACATTAGTGCATATGCAATTGCGGCCTGGGGTCTCTTATCTAGGAACGGACTCAGGTAGCATATAAACTTGAAGATGCAAAATGTGCACCACTGCAGATATCTAGCATCTGTTGTGGATCCAAGAACTTCAAGCTGAGAGCCTATTAAGGGGGAGTGCAATCCTATCTTAACACAGGCAACATTCCCTCTTCTATACAAAACATATTAGCTATAATCAGTTTTGATTAATTATCATTTTGTTGCCTCCAGAGAGCTCAAGCTGATTTCAGACAGTGAGTCAAACTTCTACCATTTCCCTTGCATGTGATAGAAACAAGAGGTAAAACTGAGGATCTCTGAAGTCCAAATTTCCCAGTGACTTCAGCCCAGATGGTGGCTTGATTACTCTGTGATCTGAGATTGGAAACTGGCACCTGCAAGTTTTGAAACCCTAGTTCACAATATTGTGTATATACTAGTGTTGGCAGCCTCCAGGTGAACATAAGAACATAAGAGAAGCCAATGTTGGATCAGGCCAATGGCCCATCTAGTCCACCAATGGCCCATCTAGTCCAACACTCTGTCACACAGTGGCAAAAAATACCAGGTGCCATCAGGAGGTCCAGCAGTGGGGCCAAGACACTAGAAGTCCTCCCACTGTTGCCCCCCCAAGCACCAAGAATACAGAGCATCACTTGCCCTCTTGAAACTATCCATGCTTGTAGCTGCCGCCACCTCTTATGGCAGTGGATTCCATGTGTTAACCACTCTTTGGTAGCTGGACACTGATCTGCAGGCGACAGAGATCAGTTCACCTGGAGAAAATGGCTGCTTTGGAAGGTGGACTCTATGGCATCATACCCCATTGAAGTCCCTCCCCTCCCCAAACTCCACTCTGCTCAGGCTCCACTCACAAAATCTCCAGGTATTTCTCAACACAGAGCTGGCAACCCTTAAGAACATAAGGACAGAAGAGAAGCCATGCTGGATCAGGCCATTGGCCCATCCAGTCCAACACTCTGTCACACAGTGGGCAAAACCCAGGCATCATCAGGAGGTCCACCAGTGGGTCCAGAACTCCAGAAGCCCTCCCACTGTGCCCCCCCCAAGCATCAAGAATACAGAGCATCACTGCCCCAGACAAAGTGTTCCACCTATACCTTGTGGCTAATAGCCACTGATGGACCTCTGTTCCATATTCCATATTCCATATCCCCTCTTGAAGCAGTCTATGCTTGTAGCCACCACCACTTCCTGAAGCAGTGATTTCTGCGTGTTAATTACTCTTTGAGAGAAGAAGTACTTTTATCTGTACTAAACCTACTGTACATCAATTCCATTGAATGCTCACGAGTTCTTGTATTGTGAGAAAGAGAGAAAAGTACTTCTTTTTTCACCTTCTTTATCCCATGCATAATTTTGTAAACCTCTATCATGTCACCCTCCAGTCATTGTTTCTCCAAGCTAAAGAGCCCTGAACTCTTGATAGGGAAGGTGTACCATCCCCTTAATCATTTTAGTTGCCCTTTTTTGCACCTTTCCCAGTGCTAGAATACCTTTTTTGAGGTGCGGTGACCAGAACTGTACACAGTATTTATACAGGGGCATTATAATACTTGCTGATTTGTTTTCAGTTTCCTTCCTAATGATCCCCAGAATAGCATATGCATCTTTATTACAGTTGCACGCTGAGTCAATGTTTTCAGTGAGTTATCTATCATGACTCTCCTAGTCACTTACTGCCAATTCAGACCCCATCAATGTATATTTACAGTTGGGCTTTTTGGCTCCAGTGTTCATTACTTCGCACTTGCCCATATTAAAGCATGGCTACAAGAAGTTCTCATCAAGATGGTGCCAAGCAGGAAGCCTTAGTGCTAGGGGCTTCTGAGTTAAAATTTATTCAACCAACTAGGAAACCTCTAGGGTACACCACAGTATTTGCAAGCTATGTCAAACCCGACAGCATTCGATAGACTAATTTGAGCTCAAGAACAGTGGTTTTATCATCAACTTTTTGCACAACTATCTCTCCTTCCTTGGTCTGGTTCCCAGACTCCCTGGGATGACTCAACTTCGACAACAACAACTAGTGGAGCTGCGGTGTTGATTGAAAGCCTTCCTGATGGTGAGTTGGTGAAAACCAGCTACAGGACATTGCTACTCCTGCTGGAACAGACCAGCCTGGGCCATCACCATTTTGACGGGGTTCCCCTTCAAGACCAGTCCAGCGGTTGCTGCGGTGGCAGCTGCCAGGGCTCGTGGGACTGTTCCAGATGAGCGGGTGTGCACCAGGGAGCCCAGGGAAGGTCTCTGCCTCTCCTGGAGTCTTCCCAGCTTATCCCAGGTTTGCTGGATGGCTGCTGGTAGTGCGACCTGAGCAGTACTTTGCCCCTCTGGGCTCGCCAGTGGAGATCATAGTAGCAAAAACAACAAAGAACTCTGAACTTAGGTGATTGATGAACTCACGGGACCTGGAGTTGCTGGTCTGGAGAGGCAGCAGATACCGGTGTGCTCCCAGAGAGTGGGCTCAGGGACGGAATTTCGTGCCCATATGTGGAACTGTCTGGCTCAAAGAAGATCATTGGATGTGCTAAGCCCTAACAACCTGGAACTGGGCTGCTACCCATGGACCAGTAGATGGCAGCAGATGCGGGCAGTTAACCACAGGGAATTATTGAGTTTAAAGTTAATTAATTGAGTCAGGGTATATACATTATAATATGATTGTGTATTTATTAGTTGATTAATTTCCCAATTAATTATCGGTTGATCTGATGAATTGAATAATAATTTGATTGCATATCTGGTATTTGTTTTATTCCCCTGGTTAATTATGGACGGACTTGCTGAATGAATTGATAATTTTTATGCCCTGTAATTGATGAATTAATTTTAATTAATTAATTTGGTACCTAAATTTAAATCTACAGATTAATTAATAAGATGTCTTCTGGCTGTTTAAAGGAAATTCTGCCACAGATTACCACTAGTCGTTATTTAAGTTAAATTATCGGCTAATACACACACACACACACACACACACACACACACATACATACATGGGTCGTTTTAAAGAAAAAGAGGCGCAGAAGATCATTAGCATAATTCATTAGCATAACTTATTTGCATATGCCACACCCCCTGACATCACCGGAAGTGTGTCAGAAGGCAACACCCACTGCTCAGGCTCCACCCCTAGGGACTGTCTTTCCACTCTGGGGGTTGTCATTCCAGTCCCAGAGTAGCCTATCTGGGCCCAGGAGGAATGCTACACACTCCTGCTGGGAGCTGGGGGCGGGGCTTATGAAGGGGGAAAAGGCATCTATAGGCTACCAGACTAAATTAACAGGGTCATATTAATTTAGGAATAAGTGGGAGCCAGCACCTGTTGTCAAGGACTGCTTGGTTGGTCCGACACCTAGTTGGTTTGAGGCTCACAGCTGGTGAGGTTGATGACTGGACAAAGGGTTCCAGTGCTCCTGGGGAGGAGAAAGTATAGTGGTGGGACTAGACATGGAGTCAAGGGAAGGAGGCAGAGAAATAATTTAACTTGTCCTCCTTCCAGTCTATGTCCAATCCCAAAGGTTGTAGGCAGTGGGGCTAGGATGATTTACCACCCTCTGACATTGGTGTTGTGTAACACCAGGTCTATAAATTATAAGACCACGGTCCTACGGGACTTTCTGCTGGAGCAGTTTGTAGACCTGGTGTGCATGACCGACACCTGGGTGCGAGAGGCAGAGACAGTATCTCCCAGTCAGCTCCTTCTAGGTTCTCGGTCCTTCACCAATCATGGAGTAGGGGTGGGGAGGAGGAGTGGCTTTATTCATCTGGGAGGCTTACTCCTTCAGAGCATTCCTGCCGCCAAGGATCATGGACATAGAGTATGCTGGCCTAGTGTGGGAAGCCAGGGAGAGTATGGTGATTTGGCTGGTGTACCGACTGCCCAGTACACCGGCCAATAGCCTACTGTCCCTGGTGGAGGCCATATCTGTCTGAGCATTGGAACACCCTAGACTGATAGTCTTGAGTGATTTCAGTGTCCATGCCGATGATGTGGCCTCTACTCAGGCAGCAGACCTGGTGTCATCCATGACAGCCCTGAGTCTCTCCCAACTTGTAATGGCCCCCACTCACCGGGCTGGACACACACTCGATTTGATCTATGCAGCAAGGGTCACAGTGGACTGGATTACTGCTTTGGCAGTACCATGGTTTGACCACTATGCCTTGACGGCCTGCCTGAATACCCCACTTCGAACCTCTTTGGGCAGTGAGCCCATTTTGGCTTGCCTGCGGAGCCACATGGACCCAGTGTGGCTTCAGATGGCTCTTTGGGATCTGAAGCCCCCTGGTGGCTCATTGGATGGGCTTGTAGAGGACTGGTATAGCCAACAGCCATCAACAAGATCACTCCCTGGCACACTCGGCACCCCCAGTCCAGGGTCACTCCATGGTATACCCAGGAGTTGCGGCTTATGAAGCAGGGGCTAAGACAGCTAGAGAGGCAGTGGTGGCGTGCTCGTGACAAAGCCACAAGAGTATCTGATAGGACTTTATGAGATCCTATGAGATGGCCATCAAGGCCGCTAAGAGACAGCATTATACGGCCACAATTGCATCTGCAAGCTCACACCCAGCCTAGTTGTTTAGAATGATTCAGTCCATTACTGCTCTGCCACAAAGTAAACTAAACACTAGGGAATTGGACATAGGCTGTGAGGCTTTTGCGAGCTATTTTGCAAATAAAGTGATCTCCTTGCTACAGTTGATACAGAGAGTGAACTCAAGGCTCTATGCACATCTTCTAGTCATGTTATGGATCATTTCAGCCAGCTCAGCCTAGAGGAAGCCAACTGTATGCCCTACCATGTGCTCACTTGATCCGTGCCCTTCGTAGCTAATTAAAGCTGGCCATGAGGGGTTCTGAGATGCCTTGCAGGAGATCATTAACAAGTCCATCTTGGAAGGGCTATTCCCAGAGGCACTTAAGGAGGCAGTGGTGTACCCTCTATTGAAAAAGCCATCTCTGGATCTGGCCAAATTGGCTAACTATCGACCAGTTTCCACCTTGCCCTGTTTGGGCAAGATAATAGAGAGGCCTCAGTTACAGGGCTTCTTGGATGATGCTTCCATCTTAGATCCCGTCCAGTCTGGCTTTCGCCCAGGCCATGGGATGGAGACAGCACCGGTTGCCCTCACGGACAACCTCTGGAGGCATCTGGATCGAGGTGGATTGGCAGTGCTGTTGCTGTTAGACCTGTTGGCTGCTTCGACATGGTTGACCATCAGTTACTGATCCACCACCTTGCCGACACTGGAGTCCGGGGACTGGCCTTGCAGTTGCTCGCTTCCTTTCTCCAAGGTCAGGGACAAAGAGTAGCACTGGGGGATCAGCTGTCCCAAAGGCACCCACTGGAATGTGGAGTGCCTCAAGGGGCAGTATTGTCTCCAATGCTCTTTAACACCTATGTGTGCCCCCTTGCCCAGATCACCCGGAGGCATGGGCTGGGATGTCACCAATATGAAGATGACACCCAGCTCTATCTGTTGTTGGGCAGTCAGTCTGACTCCAAACTGGAAGATCTAGACTGGGCGTTACAGGCTGTGGCTGATTGGCTTAGGCTGAGCTGGCTGAAACTGAATCTGATGAAGACAGAGGTCCTGTGCTTGAGTTGGGGTGGTCTTAGGTTAGGGATCCAGAATCAAGGAGGCCAGGCTAGTAACAACCAGGGCCAGGGCTTTTTCAGTGGTGGCTCCATTCTGGTGGAATGAGCTCCCAGAGGAGATCAGGGCCCTGCAGGACCTTCTGCAGTTCTGCATGGCCTGTAAAATGGAGCTGTTCCACCAGGGTTTTGGAGCCGCTGCCACCACTGATAGTTGAAACAGGAGACCCCTGTGTGTCCCCCCCGGACTCTAGCTATAGCCTGAACCAGCTGCCTAAGATGATCTAAGAAGACCAAAGAGCTAACTGCGAAGAGAGAGAATCGTGTAACTACCGCTGTGAAATTACTGAACTTATTGATACTATCACTTTATTATATTTATGGTTTTAGAATTGCTAAATTGTTTAATTGTTGTTATTAACCTATTTTATGTGTATTGTTAAAAAATTAGGTGTTTTATGTAAGCCACCCTGAGCCGGCCTCAGCCAGGAGGGTGGGGTAGAAATTTAATCAATCAATCACATCAATCAACCTCATTTGCCACATTGTTGCCCACTTGTCTAGCCTCAACAGATCCCTTTGGTGTGCCTCACAGTCCTCCCTGGTTTTTACTGCCTTGAACAACTTAGTGTCATCGGTGAACTTCACTGCTTACTCTCAACTCCAAATCATTAATGAACAAGTTAAAAAGCACTGGACTCAATACTGAGCCCACTGCTTACCGCCTCCCACTGTGAAAACTGCCCATTTATACTAACTCTCTGTTTCCTGTTAATTAACCAGTTTTTAATCCACAAAAGAACTTGTCCTGTTATTCCATGATTGCTGAATTTACTTAGGAACCTTTGATGAGGAACTTTATTAAAAGCTTTCTGGAAGTCTGGGTAAACAACATCTATTGGGTCACCCTTATCCACATGCCTGTTCACCCCCTCAAACCCTGTAATAGCCCAGTTCTGCGGAAAATGAAGATACATGTACATGATCAGTTTGGGGATGTGTTGCTCAGTACTTATCCCAAACACTGATAACCATGTAACTGCATTACAGATGTATAAAATACTGTTTTGTATTTGGCATTGATTGGACAAAGATGGAACTTTAAGGGACATGTATCTCAGTGATACAGTTTAAAAGCAGGGAAACTGCTGAAAATACAATATATGTATATTCTGTTTCACAATGCATTAGAGACTGCTAAGCAGACTATAGTTTGTATCCTTAATGAGCCAGGAAGTTCTTGAATTCACACATGGCCTCTCTTCTCCCTGTGTACCCAGACCACAGCCAAGACTGAAAACTTCCTGGTTTGAAATAAGCTGTATTTCCTTGTGACATCTCAACGAGTACTTCTGCTGTTTGGTTCTTGCCTACAATTTAGGATTCTAAACAGGCCTGTAGTTATTGTGGGGCCCATGCCCCCCCCATTTTTGCAGGCCCCTCCCCCGATCCTCAGCTACCCCTCCCTCCCTCTGGCCCCCTCACCCCCTGATCGATCACCTCACAAATATGAGCCGGTATCTCCCTGTTTGAGCTCATTTGCAATGAGCTGAGTCTCTTTAGGACCCAGCAGCAACCAGTGGTTGACCGAGTAACACACACATTGGTTGGATTGCAGCCACTGCAGCAGTTCACTCCTCCTATTGGATTTTCTGTGCCAGGCTTCAGAAGAGATCACTGGCTCAGGGAAAGAGTGAGAGGAAGCTTGATTCCTGCTCTCTCTCTCTTTTTTTTTTAATGGCAGCTTTCCTAAACCTCTGAGGAGCCTTAGTGTCTATTAACATTGGGATTCTGGCTCACCTCGGAGGACAGCTCTAGTGGGGGCTGTGTGACTGGGACGCCAAGCAGACCCCCCCCCTTGCCCTGGAGCCTTTGATTTAATTAGCTGGTGGGCCACCCCAAGGCCCCCTCCCCCCAAAATCCCTAGCTATGGGGCTGATTCTAAATCAAGATGAAATCATGATTATAATAGCAGCTTATAGGCAATGTCTTAAAGTATATAGTTTGTATGTCACTGCATACTGGTTTCTTTCTAACAAGGAAGTCTTCAGTTTTAGGGTCCATGTGCTAGGGAATGCAGTAGGAAAGGTTGTTTGAACAACTGATAGTAGTCAGAGTACACTCACCTGTCCTTCATATAGAGTGCCCAACTGTGAAAGCCTAAGGAGTGGTATTCACTTTTTTATCTATCTCCATAAAGGAGGGGGAAACATGGTGGTATAAACAGTATTTTAGAAATTGGGCGTATCTTAATGAATAATTGATGTGGATCATGCATGTTTCATAACATAAAATGGTTCCTTAAAACTTGCAACATGTCAAGACCTATACAATACATATGAACACTTCACTTTATGCACATGAGGCATCCCCTGGTATTTGCATCCAGTATAAAGATTTACAGTGAATATCTATGCAGCATAACAACTTGATTGCCAGTTTAGAGTCAAAGATGCTAATGAGGCAGCTGACAGGTTAAATGTGGTGTATAATGTACTTGTTTGTGCAGAAGTATTTTATAACATTTGATCTTTTTGTAGTAGTTTGGCTGCTACATTGTTTTCAATAGCAGTATCATCTGGATAATGTTCTAGGGTTTCATTACAACATAACTTGGGTTTTTGACATCCTGATTTTAAAAAAACCAACAGTGGTTACAAGCAAGGCTCATAATTTCAATAAAACTTACAGTTACTGAAAGTTAAAAATTCTTACTTGAAAATTAAAATTAAGAAACCTATGCTCTACAAACATATAAAAGTTAATAGGCAGAAAGTTCTACGACTAAGGAATAAGAGCAAGTGGGAAAGGGAAGAATGCCAAAAAAATGAACTTGCTTAATTCAACTAAACCATATTTTGGAGTGGAAATGTAGTACAGTTTAAATGAGAGCAGAAAAAAGAAGGAAAAAATGTGACTGAGGCAAAAGTTGCACACTGACAACTGAGTGAAATGTCTGAACCTCCCATGTTTTCAAAGTCTCTTAAATTATTAACTTTCAAAGCCCTATGTGGCCAGGGACTAGCATATCTAGGGGACCGTCTCTCCCTGTATGTGCCCTGTGGAGCCTTGCACTCCACAGACTAATATCTCCTGGTAGTACCTGGCCCAAAAGACATCTGTTTAGCTTCAACCAGGGTCACAGCCTTTTCTGCCCTGGTCCTGGCCTGGTGGGACATGCTCTCACCTGAGATCAGGGCCCTGTGGGATCTATTACAGTTCTGCAAGGCCTTCAAGAGGGAGCTGTTCCACCAGGCCTTTGGCTGAGGTGGTAGACCACTCCATTCCAGCCTCCCCTGCTCACAGTCTTTGTCATTTTGTCTCATCCTGCTAGAAGATTGCCAAGTGCACTGGGCACTTGAATTCTTTGTCCTGTTGCCATTGTTGCCATTACCTATTTATTTAAACTTGTTTTAAATTTTATGTTAATGCTTTTATGTTTGTTAACCTATATATTGTTACCCCTCCTGAGCCCACTTGTGGGATATTGTTATGTATTGTTTACAGGAGCTTGATTCCAGCTCCTATTGAAAGCCTGGTATCCAAAACTATGCCAGCTGATTGGACACTCTGCGTAGCTGTCCAATCAAGATACAAGATATGTGCAGGAGGGAAAAGATGTGGTTGGTCCTTATGTAAATACCTTGATTGGTTCTTATCGAATAATTGGCCATGGCTTTGCAAGCCCAGACTGTTTAAAAGGGAGCCTGTTGCTCCCAGTTTTGTGCCATTCTTACCTGTTTAAAAAAGCTGAATCACTGTTGAAACCTGCTGCCTTGATTGTCATATCTAACAACTGGTGACGAGGATGGGATCATAACGGGTAGGCAGCCCTGTTGAACTCTGCAACCACGGCAGACGAAGCTGATCCTCCTGGGGCCCCGGAGGAAGAACAACGACACCCCGTCAACCCATTGGCAGAACTGGCAAGAGGGATGGCGGCCAGCACGAAGTTCGAGGCATTCGAACCAGAGCTGGAGGACTGAGACTCGTATATAACATGATTCGAGTTCCATCTACGAGCTAACCAGATCACCGTAGAAGCAATGAAGACGGCACACTGCTCAGTTCCTGCAGTCGAGCCATGTTTGACGTGGCCTGGTCTCTGGTAGCCCCAGCAGAGATCCTAACGGTGTCATTAGCTGATCTCACTAGTAAGCTAAAGACTCACTTCGCACCTAAGCCATCGCAGATTGCCTGCTGGCATGCCTTTTACAAACGGGACCAGAGGCCAACAGGGTCAATCACTGAATATGTCACAGCACTGAGAAAGGCAGCCAGAACCTGCAATTTCTCCGACTAGAGGTAGCATTGCTCGATCGGTTGGTGTGCGGCCTGCAGAACGAGAAGCTACAGCAAAGGCTTTTCGTGAAAACCGAACTGACTTACGCTATGGCCTACACTGAGGCCATCACTGTGGAAGCCGCAGAGAAGCCAACCAGGGAGGTGAGATGGGTTGACAGTCCATTCTGTCAGTGGACAGAGAAGACGGTACACCACGGCTCCAATACCGAATCCGAGGGTGAGGGCGATGTGGTCAACAGAGCTTGTATGGTGGTTTTCGGTTTCGGTGCTGCGAATGGCGGCCGCTTCTCGGGACGCTCCCGGAGGCGGTCAGCCCACACGCGGAATGGGGGGGTCTTCGCGTTTGCGAAAGACCCTAGTGAGCCTTAGTCAAAGGCTCCGAACCAGGGGCGCATAGGGGAGTAGCCTCTTTGCCGGCAAACTGCCGGGAAATTGAGGCTTTCTCCCCGCCCCAATCGGCCCCGCCGCGTAGTGCGTCCCGAATGGGACTTAGCAGCCCTGCCGACTTCCAGGAGTGAGGAAAAGCGGATGAATTACCATGAAAAGAAGATATGGCATCTAATCGTGAGTTGAAGATCTATTTTGAAGCGAAAATTAAAACCCCCCGCAAGCGGATAAGCGTATGGGAGGAGGGAGGAGCTTCCACCCTCTTCAAAGAAGCGAATTTTTAAAGGAAACGCGAAGGGGGGTAACAAGAAAAAATGTTGGTGAAAGTACCGTTGGGGTTTTACAGAAGATTGCGGCTTTAGTTGCTTTCTGGGGGATGTGGCACGAACTTTGAAAAAGTAAATAAAAAACAAAATGTCGATGCTGGGGAAAATCCTGCTTAGAACGGAAGAGAAGAGAGGAGGGACTTCCGCTCCAGTCAACCCCCCCAGAACTAGCTGTCAATCAATAAGAGACTGAGATACTGCGCCACCTGCTGGAGTTAATTTAAAATATCAATGAAGCGCTTTTAAAATGGAAATTGTTCTCATCAGACTATAAAAACAAATATTTGGAATTAACAAGGTTGATGGCAGGAAATGTATCGATGTTAAAGTTCCAAGCTATGGATGAAGAAGGGAAAGAAGATCTCAGATTTATTTTGACGAAAGTCTGGACACCTCTATCTGGCAGTGGAGCGAATAAATAAAAAGAAGAGGCGGACAAGGCTTTCAAAGTCTACTCCGCCTTTAAAAAAAAAGGATATACTCTGCCAGTAGAAAGGGGTGTTGAGCTTAGCAAGTAATGGAGATCTAATTTCAACCCGAGTGTTAATGGAGCCAACGAGAAATGACTGCCAGAAACAACAAGAAAAAAGAAGCGAAAGAAGATGGATTAAAAAATTTTCTGAAGAGACATGCCAGCACAGAGGAGGAAGCAGTACTCAAAATCTGGATTTTTGAAGAAGACGGCGGCCCGGGGGAAGGAAGTGACGGAACGGGAGGCATTAAAGTTCAAAGGACTTAATGATAATTGGAGAGACTTAAAAAAGAATTTGTTCGTGTAACATCTGAAAAGATTTGATTTAACCCCATTGGACTTTACTAACTTTACTAACAGAATTGATTTGGACTTTGTAAAGCTGAAAAGAAGATCTTTCAACCGTGATGGATGCCGACAACTGGAAGAAGTAAAACTAACCTTTACTAACAGAAAAAAACTCACTCCGCTCTTTTTTCTCTTCCCATCTGTCTACCTTACCCTTTTCTTATAAAAAATAAAATTCTCTCCTTTTTAGGAGAGTTATTTAAAAAAAAAAAAAAAACAGAGCTTGTATGGCCAAGCCTCGATGGACCCCAGGGAGAACAGCACCAAAGCAGGCCTGTGCAGATTGCAGCAGAGCCCATGATCAGGACCAGTGCTGGGCATGTAACCTCCATTATCAAGTGTGCCACACTGCCAGGGTGTGCTGAGCCAAGGGGAAGAAAAGGTCACCTCCATCTTCACCAAGGCAGAATCGATGGGCACGAGATGTTGGAGTCACCAGACCTGCTGATTGCAACGAGACCACCTGCTGCTCCTGCCCAACGACCATCCTTAGCACTAGACCCAGAGCCAGGAAGAAGATCTATGTGACCGTGATGCTGGATAGGATGCCGTGCGAGATGGAGGTTGATTCAGGATCAGCTAAAACCATCATCTCCACAGAGACTGTTCAGCAGCTTTTCCCTAGGAGGAGCCGCCGCCATTTGGCACCCAGCTGGGTGCACCTTAGCGATTTTCAGGGGCGGCATATTCCTGTGGCAGGGGAAGCAGTATTTGAGGTACAATTTAAAGGGTTTAGGAAGACGCTGAGTCTTCTAGTTGCTGAAGGATGCAGAACCAGCCTGTTGGGGTTGGACAGGTTCAAGGCTCTTGGTATTGCTGTGACCAGAATAGACCAAGCGTGTGTTAATAAATTGAGTTCTCTTTATTCTGAGTTCCCCAAGGTATTCAATGGGTCATTGGGAAAATACATGGGCCTGCCAATTTCCTTTGATTTGAATCCATCAGTGATGCCAATCCATTTGAAATACCAAAGGGTGCCTATTTCACTGAAACCGCGTATTGAGGCAGAGCTGGACAAGCTGGTTGCACAGGGGGTACTTGAACCTGTATCACATGCAAAATGGGAAACTCCTATTGTAACACCTGTTAAGCCTGATGGGTTGATCAGAATTTGCGCTGATTATAAATGTAGCATTAATAAGGCATTGCAACAACATTCCTATCCGGTACCGATAAAAAGTCATGTGTTGGCATCTCTGGCAGGAGGCCGTGTGTTTGCAAAACTTGATCTTGCTCAGGGCTACCAACAGCTGCCTGTAGACCAATGTGCAGCTGAAGCGCAAACAATTGCTATTCACCGAGGGGCTTTCAAAGTTAACCGCTTACAATTTGGGGTGAATGTAGCCCCAGGTATATTCCAGGGGTTAATGGAAAGGTTATTACAGGACCTGCTGGGAGTAGTCCCATAGTTTGATGATGTATTAATTGCAGGAATGGATGAAATCGAGTTGGCAGAATGCATTTGAACGGTACTAAGGCAATTCCAAAAGGCCAGTTGAAGGTTAAACAAAATTAGTGTTATTTTGGGGTCTCTGGCATGGAATTCCTGGGGTTCCTCATTGACAAACAAGGTGTTCACCCTACAAAGGGTAAAGTTGCAGCAATCCAGAATGTGCAGTGGCCAACAAATCAAAAAGAGCTGCAATCCTTCCTGGGGATTTTGAACTTTTATAATGCTTTCTTGCCTCACAAAGCTACTGTAGCAGAGCCTCTGCATAGGCTGTTGATGAAAGGGGCAAAATGGGTCTGGGGTCCACAACAGGACCAGGCATTTGATGCTGTAAAAAGCTTGTTGACTTCTGACACTGTGTTAATTCACTATGATGAACGGAAACTGCTTGTTCTCACTGCGGACGCTTCCCCTTTCGGCATTGGTGCCGTACTCAGTCACAAAAGGGCAGATGGGTGGGAAGCGCCTGTGGTGTATTATTCACGAACTTTGACTGCAGCTGAGAGGAACTACGCCCAAATAGACAAGGAGGGACTTGCCTTGGTTGCTGGAATTAAGAAATTCCATGATTTCTTGAATGGGCGTAAGTTCCTCTTAGTCATAGACCACAAGCCACTCCATGGACTCTTTCCTCTGTCCCGCCAAATGCCCCAGGTGATGTCATCCCGTATGCTGCGATGGACAGTATTTTTGGCAGCATATAATTTTGAACTGGTCCACTGGCCTGGTCAGGCTATTGGACACACGGATGCCCTAAGCTGATGCCCTATCGAGGGACCGGCTCTTAATCCTGCCCCTGCCTCAAAGGTGCTGGCTATTGAGGAACTGCCACAGCCACCCGTGCATGCCTTGGATATTGCGGCTGGTTCAGTCAAAGACTCCACTATCGCCAGGGTTTTGAACTGGGTTTGGAGGGGGTGGCCAGCAGATCAGTTGCCTAGTGAATTCCAGCCTTATGTTTCCAGACAAAAAGAGCTGTCTGTTCACAAGGGTTGCTTACTTTGGGGGAACTGGGTGGTGGTGCCTCCCAATTTAAGAAAAAGGGTCCTGGTCGCATTACATGAAGGGCATCCAGGCATTGTCCGTATGAAAGCTCTGGCTCGGAGCTAAATTTGGTGGCTCCATATTGATTGGGACATTGAAGAATGGGTCAAGATGTGCCAGACCTGTCAGGAGACCAGGCCTGATCCCCCACAAGCTCCCACTCATCATTGGGAAACTCCACATAGGCCCTGGTCAAGGCTGCATGTAGATTTTGCGGGGCTGTTTCAAGGGCAGGTTTTCCTGGTGGTTGTGGATAGGTACCCCAAATGGCTGGAGGTGGTGTTAATGTCTTGCATGACATCCACACCTGTCATTAATGCACTGCGAAAGCTATGTTCCACCCACAGGTTGCCTGATACCCTTGTCTCAGATAATGGGACTCAGTTTACATCCGAGGAGTTCCAGCAGTTCCTGAGAAACAACCTGATCAGGAACATAACGTCTGCACCTTTCCACCCAGGGACAAATGGGCAAGCTGAAAGGATGGTGCAGACCATGAAGGAAGCACTCAAATGGCTTATACATGGGGAACTGGAGCCAGAGACTTACTTCCTTTATGCTACCCCAGCATATAACGCCCCATTCAGTGACTGGGAGGAGCCCAGCCGAGTTGCTAATAGGATGCAGACTGACTTCACTGCTAGACAGACACCATCCTGACTTGACGTCAGCCAAGCTGCCACAGCAGAAGACCGTACCATTTCCCAGGTCTTTCAAGCACAGGAACACTGTTTTTGCCAGAAATTATGGCGAGGGAAATCTATGACTACCAGCCGTAGTCACAGAGGTAATGGGCACCCTCTCGTACGTGGTGCAAACTGCAGACGGATGGCAGTTGAGGTGCCATGTAGACCAGCTTAGGCAGCGGTGGGCCAACTCACGCACTGAGGATGAGCCTAAGCCTAGCATGGTCCCATACCCCACAGCAGTACCAGTGGAACCTCTAATGGCTGAGGTTGGTGTTGATAGCTGGGGCGTTGAGCCAGTCACCGACCCAAGATCAGGGCAGAACCCAACTCCTTACCACAGTCCCTCAGGTCCCAACAGAGAACAGAGAGACAGGGACATTGAACCAGCCCCCCAGCCCGAATCGGTAAGACAGTCGCAATGAATGCGATGACCTCCCTCTTATCTCAGAGATTATGAGTGTTCCCAGGTTTTTCCATCTTAGGGGGGAGGGATGTTATGTATTATCGAATAATTGGGTGTGGCTTTGCAAGCCCGGACTGCTTAAAAGGGAACCTGTTGCTCTCCAGTTTTGTGTCATTCTTACCTGTTTAATAAAAGCTGAATCACTGTTGAAACCTGCTGCCTTGATTGTCATATCTAACAGATATGGCAGGGGGAGCAGTTCCAGGGGGCATTCAAGGAAGCAATGGTCCATCCCCTTTTGAAAAAACCATCTTTGGACCCAGCTGAATTGGGCAACTACCGGCCAGTTTCGAATTTGTCCTATTTGGGCAAATTAATTGAGAGGGTGGTGGTGTTACAGTTGCAGGGCTTTATGGATGACACTTCCATACTAGATCCCTTCCAGTCCAGCTTTTGCCCGGGACAGAGACAGCACTGGTCGCTCTTACTGATGACCTCTGGAGCCATCTGGATGGGGGCGGTTCAGTGGCACTGTTGTTGTTGGACCTGTCGGCCACGTTTGACATGGTTGACCATCAGTTGCTGACCCACCGCCTCGCTGATGTGGGGATTCAGGGGCTTGCCTTGCAATGGCTTGCTTCCTTTCTCCAAGGTCAGGGACAAAGGGTGGCGCTAGGGGAACAGCAGTTCAGGAGACACCCACTTGAGTGCAGAGTGCCTCAAGGGGCAGTGCTTGCCCTGATATTGTTCAACATCTACATGTGCCCCCTTGCCCAGATTGCCCAGAGGTATGGGCTGGGGTGTCATCAGTACACTGATGACACCCAGCTCTATCTGATGTTGGGCAGCCAGTCCAACTCCAGACTGGAAGATCTGGACCGGGCATTACAGGCTGTGGCTGGTTGGCTTAGTCTGAGCCGGCTGAGGCTAAACCCAGTGAAGACGGAGGTCCTGTGCCTGAGTCGGGGTGGTCTGGGGTTGGGGATCCCACTCCCGACCTTCGGTGGGGCACCACTAGTGCCAGCACTGGAGGTTAGGAGTTTGGGAGTGCTCCTGGATACCTCCTTAACAATGGAGGCTGCCTACAAGATTAGACTACTGTAATGCTCTCTACATGGGGCTGCTCTTGTCGCAAATCTGGAAGCTGCAGCTAGTGCAGAATGCCGCAGCTAGGCTTCTGATGGGCCTTCCTAGATGGGAGCACATCCAGCCTACGCTGAAGGCACTGCACTGGCTGCCAATAGCATACCGAGTTCACTTCAAGGTTCTGGTGCTGACCTTTAAAGCCCTATATGACCAGGGTACAACATACCCGAGGGACCACCTTTCCTCATATATATCCCAGAGAGCACTACAGTTGGGGTCACAACATCGACAGACCATCCCAGGCCCTAAGGATGCCAGGTTCGCTGTCACCAGGGCCAGGGCCTTTTCACTGGCGGCTCCATACTGTTGGAATGAGCTCCCGGAGGAGATCAGGGCCCTGCAGGATCTTTTACAGTTCCGCAGGGCCTGCAAGATGGAGCTCTTCCACCAGGCCTTCAATTAGGAAGTGCCCACCACTACTACCAATCATCTGTGGTGGTGGGCTGGCCCAGTTTTGGAGTTTGGTTACACCGTCGCATGACCCTGGAAGTTTTTACTGAGCTGAAAATCACATGTGTTACATCATTCATACACCATCCTACCAACAAAAAAGGGCTACTACTGTTTAGCACACTGATTATTTTAAATGTTTAAAAGGCTTGAAATGTTTTAACTGTTTTTATGTGTTTTATGTGGATTTATGGTATCTCTACCAATGAATGTAAGCCGCCCTGAGCCAGGATAAAAATGGAATAAAATATATATATATATTTTTTTAAATGTGAAAATAAAAGTATAATACAAGAAGTAAAAAACAATTGGAAGAGAAGTGTCTCTGAAAATGGCCAGAGAAGGCTCTGTTTATGTGCTAGTTTGTTAAGCAGACATCTCTAAGTAGTCTTATACTAGAGAAAATCTACTATATTTGGATCTGAATATTTGCCCCCTCAGATGGAAGGAAGAGTCAGACAACAAGACTGGATGAAATAAGGCCACTTTATTAACATATTAAAGTAACGGCAAGGGCAAACATGAAACAGCGGCTCGGTCAAGGCCTGGTGTCACTTTGACCCATCCTTAACCATACAAAAGGCAAGACATGAAGGCCCCAGGTTGGAGCCAACTGTAAGTCACTTGCAAACCCAGCTGAGCCAATGATTGGGATGTGCCTTCAGGAGCCCTCAAACACCACCGCACAGCCAGCACTGAGTCTCCATTGTGGCCATCCCCATAGGCAGTCTGCAAGCCTCATCCCTGACCACACAGCCACAGGGTTGATTCCACAGACCCCTCTACCCCCCCAGGGGTTATTGATTGGTGCTTACGTAGCCGTTGAACTTTATTTAAACCTAATTCTGCCCTAATAAAGTGACAAACTAACCCAAGGCACCATCCCAAACCAATTCCTCAATCCACTGGCAGCAGTGCAGGGTAGGCAAAAAAGACCCCTTCTCAATAGCCAATCAGAGAAGGGGACAAAAAATTCCTACCCCCCCCCCGTTAAATGGGGCAACTGACCTGTGCCTATACTACATATAGGGCAGGTGGGTGGGCCGAGCACGGGGCAAGCAACTGCCAGCGGTAGAGCAGAGCCAGCCTTTAATAACCACGCTGGCTCCGCTGCCCCCTTCTGGAGTTGAGGCTGCACTGCAGCCCTTCCTCCATTCCTCCTCAGAGGAGGCAAAGGTGGCCCCCAGGAGGTATGCCATTGGCTGCCTCCTGTGGGGCCAGATTGTGTGCAACTTTGTAAAAAATCTGCTAAAGTTGTTACTGTGCATATATCACTGCAACCTTTTAAGGAGCGGCAACTATAGTAGAACCTAAGTGATCTTTCTTGGGTTGCTAAAGTGGGACTCCATCAATTCAAAGGACCAAGCTCTGGTGCAAGCAGATGAGCAGAAAACTATTCCCCTGGTGTTGAAACAGAACCACTCTCATCTTATTTATTTAGGACCAAAGATGTGACAGCATCCACAGGTCTGACTCTTGAATGCTGAGCGAGTTTGGTGTAGTGGTTAAGTGTGCGGACTCTAATCTGGGAGAACTGGGTTTGATTCCCCACTCCTCCACTTGTACTTGTAAGCTGCTCTGAGACTCCCCTGGGTAGTGAAGAGCGGGGTATAAATCCAATGTCTTCTCTTAAAGTGATTTTAAAATGCTGTGTAGTCCCAATCTGGATCTTGTTGACTCCCACACCCAGCCATGGGTGGGGGACGCAGCCATTTCAATACTTGAAAAGACTCATGGAGAAATGAGCACCTCAGCCCACCATTCTGCAGGCCCAATCAGGATCAAGCTCTCGCAGCATTTTTAAATTGGTTTATCATGGTGGCAGTGTCCACAGATCCAACCTGTGGATGCCGTCACATCTAGTTTGGACCTTCGCTCTCTTGATTCACAATAACTAAGGTTTTTATGTGCTTTAATGAATATAAGATATCATTGTTACATCATGAATATAAGATAACATTGTTATATCGCTATAGGAAATTAGGGAAATGTGGAATAAGTGAGTTGCATCCAGCCAGCTTTTCTCCTGATGAAAAGAAAGTAGGTGTCCGCCTCAAAAAAGCCTATGCTGGGGATCATAGAACCTACATATACAAAAACCATGTGAGATAGATGCTGTAGTGAGGAGGAAATTGGGTAAGATTGAACCAAAAAATGGCTGGATCCAATCCAGTATGTTTAATTAACACTCCTTATTTTATTTTAGGGGACTTTGAAATTATAGTTTTAACATCATTTTTGCAGCAGTCAACATTTTCTTACTTGGCCTTGTAGTGGAAAATTAATGCTTTGCTTGAAGGACTGCCCTTTGTCTAATGTGAATTAAAGAAATTGATGAACACTACAGGGGAGAAATGCTTTACCTTCTGTAGCAATGTGTGCTTGATAACTTCTGTTTGATAAATTAATATATTGTGTGTTTTTAGACCGATTGTGATTTATTGCTTCTGTCTGCACAATAAAGAAATGCAAAAAAATGTTTCCAGGATCATTGAATTGAACACATCAGTGGTGCTGTTGGACAATTCTTGCTGAACTTAAAGATGATTTATATTGTAGACTGAAGGTCTGTACATTAATGCATTCCAGTTTCATACTATCCAGATTTCTTTATGCAAAGACAAAAATGCTTAAGAACAGTAGGTTGTCCCACTGAGATATTAAGAATGAACATTCAAATTCTCATAATTGCCGCTGTCTGTTATGCATAGCTTCTAGGGTGTCACAAAGTAAATAGTGGGTTTCATCTTTTAACAGATTATGACTAGGTTTTTGCTCCCTGCAGCATGTATGCTAATTCCATTGAAAGCATTGTATAATTGGGCACAGGATACAAGACTCATTATTGAAGGTATTGGGAACTAGTCATTGATTTTTAAGAGTATTGAGCTGTGGTTTGTTATCATCAATTGAGCTGGTAAGTCTTTCAGTTACACATGTTAAAAAAATTCTTAATAATTTGAGGGAGAGAGATAAACCTCCCATAGAAATCAAATTTCCATCCACAAAATTCTAGCAAACAGAATCAGTTTCAAAAAGATAGTTAGCTTTAGATTAGGCACTAAACAAACAGTAACAAAGTAAGCAAGACAATTTCCATGTAAACCCAAAGGGGGAAGGTGGGGTTAGAAGTCCTACTCTTTATTTCAGCAACAATGTGTAAGGGCATCTTTTACAGCACTGTTTAAGTGATTATAGCTTTATATTTCAGACTGTAATGACTCTTGCTTAGCTGGCAGGCTGTGTAAAGCTGTGTTCCCATTGGGTACTGCATCTTCTACAACTTAGAACAAATTAATGCATCTTCTAAACTTAGAATATTGTAGGCAAGTATTGTTCTGGTCTCTTTAAGACGAGTATTTTATTTCCCTTAATGGATTAATAAATTATGTGCCTGACAGTGTTTCACTAGCAAAAATAAGTACATGTTTATACCACCCCAGTTCTCTCACCAAGAACCTCTAAATGTACCGTTCTTTCAATATGCATTCATTAAGACCAGTGTTACATTTGCTTACTGCTGGGTTGGATCCAGACTATATTGGCAGTTTCCACCAATTCTGCCTTCCTGTGCAGACACATACGTACACAGACACATACATACACGCCATCATTTTTCCGTGTCTACTATCTCTCAGGAGCAGCATTTTGAAGAGATCAGTGGGCAGGGAGAGACAGGAGAGGTCCATTCCATTGGTGGAAAACTTTAGCTTGGATCTAATCCACTGTCTTCTCCACTTTAAAAAGCAGGAAGTTTAAAAAAAAATTGGTTAAACATATACTAAAGGAGAAAATAACTATTCCGAAATAGGTTATCAATAACAGTTCAAAGTAGTTGTATTTGAGAATAATTTGCCTATATGGTGTTAAGTGAAGTTAATATGTAATAATTATATACACATAGTAGCAATAAAATGGCATCCTGATTGTCATCAATGCATTTGAGAATGAAATCATAGCAATTAAGTATAAATATATGCCCAGCAAATCAAAATCAAAATATAATGATAGCTCTGTTGTTGAAGAGAGTGGCATGCATGGAAAGATGATCTAATTATATAGGAAACTTGTTGAGAAGCATTAAGATAATCAGTTTGGTTTGACTTCTGATAAAAGCCAGCTTTAAAAAGATCTTAGCTGAAAAGTTGTCTTTGTTCTTCCTCTTTTGCCACATAGAGTTGCTAAGAGTTTATGGGGTTGTCCTTCTGTTTCTTCTGTAAGAAGGAAACTGTTGAGGTCACTCCTTTGTTCTCATTCAGCAAGGAGACATGGGCTTCAGGTGAGAATGACTGTCTCATTAAGACAAATGTCAAACCCTGTCTTACAAGCAAGTGCCCCAGTCAAACTTGAAAGCCATGTACCCGAAAGAATGCCAGTGGAGCTGATAAAGTGTCCAAGGTCTTGTCTGTTGGATATAGTGGATTTTCTTCCAGCCCTGAGCTTAAACTAGAGGGTGCAAGACAAGTTCTCTTCATCCAGCATATAGGGAATTTGAAAGATTTAGAGGGTCTGTAGACACTGGGATGTCCATCTCCTGCTAGAACAGGGCCTTTCTCAACTCAGCCCATTTTTGTTTATGAACATATAGAATCACGGAATTGGAAGGGGCCACAGAGGCCATCTAGTCCAACCCCCTGCTCAATGCAGGATCTCCCTAGAAGCATCCTTGACAAGTGTTTTTCCAGCTGCTGCTTAAAGACTGTCAGTGAGGGGAAGCCCACCAGTTCCCTAGGTAGCTGATTCTGCTGTTGAACAACTCTTAATTATAAAAAAGTTTTTCCTAATATCCAGCTGGTACCTTCCTGCCCTTAATTTAAACCCTTTATTGTGAGTTCTATCCTCTGCTGCCAACAGGAAGAGCTCTCTGCTGTTTTTATGAACATAAACACTCAGAACCTAACACAAACATACTTTCTTCCCTACACTGGGTAGAAATTAAAAGGCCATCCATATTCTTCCACGAAGGAATTCGTTAAAAGAAAAGTGATATAAAATCCCAACCTGCCTTCTGTGTACTTTTGACGGTGTACTTTTGACCATTCATGGCCTAATTTGTCCTGCATAACTCCAGCAATATCACAAACGGGTTATTGGATTATCAGTGATCAGGTGGTGCTTTACCAGCATCTCGCCCAGCTTTTCCCCTGACAGTCAAAGCACACAGGAATCTGGGAGTTCTATGAAGGAGCTCCTGCATCTTTCTTTCCCTTTTTAAAAAGCAAATATTTGGGGCTGTGGTTGCCATATTGGGTTATGCTTTAAGGGCTCGACTGTGATCTGCCATCATCGCTGTTACCCAGTTGTGTGCTGAGTAAACCTTGCAGGGCTGCCGGCACCACAGTGGATACTTGGCTCAGCTTGCTGCAGGGTTGTTTTTTTTTAATGCTCAATCTGCTTCTGGTTCCCAGAATGTATCGTATGCTGTACCTCATTATCTTTAATAAGAAGAGCAGGTCCACAAATGTTTGGTATTGCAAAATCAAAATCCACAAACAAAGTTATGGTCAATTAAATTAATCGTATGAAGCATGGTGTGATTAATTTACACAGAGGCTGTCATTAACTTTATTTTTTGTATATTTTTAATTTTTTAATTTTTATTTATTATTGTATTTCTACTCCGCCCTCCCCATGAATGGGCTCAGGGCAGCTTACAAAGGGCACCATGTGCCTACATAAAAACAATAGGGCAATAGAAACAGACAGTCAATTTAATGAAATAAAATAAAGTGCTCGCTAGTTTCAGTCTCTCTATATAACAAAATGGTATATCTCTCTATATAGCAAGATGTTATATCAAAATATTATAAAGCAGCGTTACTCCTTCACCAAGGAGCATATGTCCCGTAGATGTTACTCATCCCCATCCTGCAGGTGTTCATAGGGCCGTCCTCTTACCCTGTTGGTCCCAATGTCATTGGTGGTGGTGGTGGCAGCTCCTACTCAAAGGCAGAAGAGCTCCATCTTGCAGGCCCTGTGGAACTGCAAAAGGTCCCGCAGGGCCCTGATCTCGTCCGGGAGCTCGTCCCACCAGGTGGGAGCTGCCACTGAAAAGGACTTTATGCTGCCAATCAAAAAGCTCAAGGCCAACACACAGAAAAGGAAAGCAGATCATAAATATCTCAATAAAGAGATTTCAATCAGCTCAAAATAAAGCTAGTCTTGACTGAACAATTCTTACTGATCACTTTACATCACGCCAGACTATTAAGGGAATTTCACCTACTTCCTGCTTGCACTAGTACAGCTTTTCTTTTAGTCTCACTGCCACTACTATAGCATTATCCCAACTATCAGTCCTGGCATTTCTAAATACAAGAATGGTAATTTGGATTATCCAGTTAACTTTCCAACTATGGGATTGGTGAGTATTTATGACAATGCAAATCCATTCTCTAAGATCCCCTTAATGCCAGTGGGCATTTAAAGGTAAGTTAGTGGGAGATGGAAACACTTAGTGCTTAGTAGGGATGGACACGAACTGAGAGACAAACTGTGGTTTGAGCATGAACCAGGCCGGCTCATGGTTTGTTTCAAACCAGTTTGTTTGGTCGCATCATTCCTGAATCCAAAAACAAGCCACCTTTTTTCCATGGAGGTTCATTTGGTTCATTGGAGTGGTTCATTCTCCCAACAGCCAGGGACCGATTCAATCAATTCCTAGGCAACACTGGGAGTGGACTTGTGGAGAGCCCTAGAAATACCCAAAGCAGTTGTCCATAGCTTGATTGGCAGCTCTGGGAGCCAATCACATAGCTCCCATTCTGCTCTATGGGAGCAGATTGTGTATATATATCACAACCTGACTCAGCTTCTTTCACTTTGCAGCAGGAGTTAGTTGTCAATATGAGAGTGAGTTAGGAAGAATTGCTTGCTGTGTATCTGATTTAAGGAGAAGCTGGAGTTGAGCTTTTCTAAGAGTACCTGCCTTGGGGGGCTATAACTCAGACATCCCAAATCCAATCTTTGCCATACTTGGAGGGTGAGTGAAGGAGAGTCTGCTGAAGACTTCCTGTGAGTTTGGTGTCTCTAACTTGCGAGGGGGCTGTTCTACCATCTCCCAAACTCCCATACCAAACAAACCACGAACCACCATTTTCCTTGTTTGTGCCCATCCCTAGTCCTTAGTACTGTGGTACCATTTCTCTGGTTGGTGAGAATAGAAGGAGAGCTATGCATACTGTCCCTTGCAGCTTTTTAAAGGGCAGGGACAATGCTGTGGAGCTGAGTTAAGACAGATTGATTGAAGCCTGATATATAGGAAACAATCTAGTGAATACCAAATTGTTCCTCTAGGATGTGCACTGGTGTTTAGGCCATTCAGGAATGTTAGAACATGCCATTCTTTGATTTTCAGCAGTTCTTAAGTCAATGTGACTTAAGGCACAACATTATTACAACATTCTGCTGTAATAATGTCAAAAGCTGCCTCTCACCTCCATCACAACATAGTTTAGTTAATTCACAGAAGAACAGTTGAGAGACCCATGAGCAGAGATTATCTATCTTTAAATACTGTTTACTGGAAACTGTCTCCATTCCCCATATTTTACTTTGCTGTCCTATGCATAGTAAGGTTCGTCAACAACTCCTTGATCCTGTTATTTCCAACTTCTCTGGCCCCCCAGAGAGAATTATTCAATATCCACTTGCCAATAAATCCATCAAACTGACAGAACTTGTGGCTAAATATTTGACTATTGTGTTGAATAACTATGTTTCTAAGGCCAAGGCAGAGAATGCTTGATTAATTTTGCTCTTCTGTGTTCTTATTCTTGACACTGTTTTGTTGCCTCACCTGGATTGTACTATTCCTATTTTATTTATGTATTTTATTTATTACATTTTATGCCATTAAAAGGTATCTGAATCTAAGATTATCTATCTTTTTAAAATCTGGTTTTTAAAAAAACTGTTATCTTTTTGCTGATATATAGCATAACTCAGTTGGGTCACTGTTTACAATATTGTTACTTCTCTCAGTCATTTACCATCTGCCCAGTTAACCAGCTAGTATAAAAACCAGAATCAAACAAATCAGATTATTATATTGGTAAATGGCTTTACACAGATTTGTATGTCAAATACTTTATTTTGAATTTTCATTTGGGTTGTGGTTAGAAATATGTGAAAGTGGCGTGTGTATGGAAGTACTTTGTTTCACACAGATTGGGAACCAAGAGTGTAAGTGGCCTGTTTCCAGGTTCCATTCAATTACTGGGACGATATACATGGTTTCCACCATGTTATTGGGAACCAAGAGGCAGTTCCAATTTGATGGTCAGCGCACATAGCATGATTTTTTTTTTGTTTGGATAGTGAAGATAAATTTAGGTACAAATGGATACGTTTTTTGGTTTATTGGGTTTCCATATATTGTAATATTGCAGTTCACAATCATTGCTAGTACTAATGACTGATTTTCTCCTTTTGCACAATTATATGCTATTTATATGCAGTTTCCATGTACATGAATTTTATATTCAGTGTATATAAATAATATATATCACATATAATGTTTAATGCTGAAAAATTCATATATTTTATATGCAAATGTAATGTAAGGAAATAGAAACAGTATGAAAATAAAGATTCACTGGTTTGATTTGCACAAGGGATATGCAAAATTGAAAGTGGGTTTTCAAGTCATCATAGCAGGGAAAGGAGACTTGATGGCATCTCTAGTTAGATCTAGTCATCTTTCTCTCAAAAAACAGATGATAGGCAATGGCTGATTGATGATATCACCAATACATTTGACTGGCATGTAGAGATATACCCTGAATTGAGATATATACCCTGGGCTGAATCAAGGCCATACTATATTTTCATAAGTACCTTCTATTTCTAGGTTAATTTGTTGCTTCTAGTATAGCAGAGCAAATGTATTAGTTTTTTGTACACCTTCGAGCAACACACAAGAACAAGATTTCTTTTCCCCTTCTATTATTTTTGCTCTTGAGTGGCAAGAAAGTCTTATGAGGTCTTTTTGATCCAATGTTAATTTTGTAAATTGCATTCCTCTTTCCATTTCCTATGAAAAAGGTATTCTACCCAATGAAGACTCTTAGAAAATTGTAATGGGGCCCTTGAATTCAGCCGCTGGGGGAGAAAAGCCATCTAATGGAAGCTGTAAAAATATCAAAGGTTTTATGCCTTTGAGGCAATTTTTATTCCACACACAGTAGAAAAAAATCCTTTATTATAACATATGAGTGTTTAAAATGGTTTCTCTTGTACAACCTACTGCTAAATGCTATGTATGGCATTAGGGAAGGAGTAGGGTTATTTGTTTGAGAGTCTCAGTGCTTTTATTTAGTCTGATGTTTTTAATCCTGTTCTATCTTTAAAGCTCAGATTTAGGACATTTTAATTGATATATTATCTTTGATCTTTCTACAGTCTTTCCCTGGTCCAAGCCTTGAAAGTGAAGATTTTAACATACCTCCCATCACTCCTCCTTCATTACCTGAACATTCACTGGTACATTTGAATGACACAGAATCTGGTTACCCTTCTTTGTGTCACCCAGTCAACCATAATGGCCTGCTTCCTTTCCATCCGCAAAACATGGATCTACCTGAAATCACAGTTTCCAATATGCTTGGACAAGATGGGACACTGCTTTCAAATTCACTCTCAGTGGTAAGCCTTTTATATTTCTAGTCTATTTCAAAAGTCTGCTTCGTGTACTCTTAAGGACAGCCTATATCTTTTGGTCTTTGGGATGTAAAACTGTTCTGTGGTTCACCAGTACAGCTTTTGGAAGGATTATATCTAATGTCCAGTAAACCTGTGTTCACACAAAGTGAGTTCCTTCGTTTTGACAAGGATATGATTCTAAGCAGCTATCTTTTTTCTGCATTTGCTTCACAGAGGACTTCACTTTGGATCACGAGTAAAACACAGACCTAGTACTGATTTTTCTTGCTTATTATTCTTTTACATGCTTGTCATTCTAGTGTTTTAGACTGTACATTTGATTTTTATTATTGTAGGTCAGAGTTGTACCATAGACTTACTGTTCTCTTGGGCTGACAACTTATTTCTAGTCATTCTGAGAACTTCTTCAGCTTGCTTACATTTCAACTCAGGAATGAAGTAAATTTTCCAACTTTACATAAAGTAAAGTGATCTGAATTACATGAAGGGACATAACAACTACTGTAAAAGTACCTGAAGAAGATAAGGGTAGCACTTGGCACTTCAATAAAGTGCTCCAGCAGTGTTTCATTGACTTGACCTCTTCTGTACTAAGGTTAGAGTTTGGATGCTAAGTGTTCTCTTAAGTGCCGAAGTTTCATATCTACCTCTTGCAAAGAAATGGGAACAAAAGAACTTTGAGCGCTTGTAGATTATCAAACTGAGCAACTGGAGGAAGAGAAAATAGCTAAAGGCCAAGTGCTATAACTAGTCTTTTGGAGTCTTAAGGTACAACAGGAGAGAGAAACTCATAACTCAAGGGTGAAAAAAGGTCCTCTGAATATGTTGTCTGTTGAATGAGTTCCAGTTAGGTTTGATTTATAATGAAGCATAGCAATCTATTTGGGGCTGGCACATCTTTTTTATTATTCAGTCCTTTTAAAAATAAAACAGCTTTTGCCTCAGTTTTCTTTTAAAGCACAAGCTTCTTTGTATTCACTACCTAGCAGTTTAAAATCCCTGAGAGTGTCTCACTTAAAACATCAACTGCTTTTTTCTTACTTTGACTATACTGAACTTTTTTTTACAAAATACTAATTGTTATCACTGCCCCATTAAAAATGTGAATTAACTAACCTTTGCAGCCCAAATTGTGGCTGATAGGTTCCACCAGGCATTTGTGGATAGTTCCATGGCATAGCCTCAATTCTGATGCAAGTAGCATTCTCTCTTTCTTTCCCTCCCTCTCTTTTCTTTCCTCCTTTCTTTGTGTATGAGATGTGAGTACAGGGTGCAACAGCCCACAGTTCTGTAAAGAGGGAAGAATAAATGAAAAGCACTTTATAAACAGCTGCATCCTCAGCTCCTTTACATGTTGCAATGTGGCCCCCTTCTTCCTATTTCATATGTGTTTGTGGTATAGTATCAAGGCTACAGGCACAATACAATATAGAATTGATACAACAGATAAAGGCTTGAAGTTATTCCTTTATCAAAGTAAGTGCATACTAGAATATGACCTCTGTATGTAAGAAGAACATGGCAGTCACATATGTATTCTCTTTGTTCAAGAGTAAACTGTACTTCAGCCTACGAAGTATGCTCCTGTAAAGTTATCATATGAACTTCTTTCTTTAAACAGTATTCAGTGCAATTAAGCTAGTGAGAGGGATCCTTAGTATGCTTTTAATATAACATTTTTATTTTGTTTATCCTATTGTCAAGTTCATCAAAGCTGCAATTGCAATTGTTCTGCCAGGTATTGTATATCCCAGAGAATAAAGTCTCTGTCTGTAGTTTTCAGCTAGAATGTCTGCCAGTTAAGAATCAAGTCCTGCAGCAATTGGTGTGGATTAACCCCCTGGAAATATAGGCTGCTCCATTCCATTCCACCCTCTAAGCAGTAAGCTGCTGCTGCTAATATTTCCTGTTTCTGTTTCTCTCTACCCCCCCCTCCAAATCTGGAAGTTGCTCTTTCTCCTGTACATTCACAGCAGGCTGTACAAAAAGTACTGCACAGAAGAGTCAATCATGTCTCACCTAAGCACAGCCTTCTTTTCCCATTATAAGACTCCCTCTAAGCTGTGGAGTCAACATGGATAGTGTTGGCTATAAGGCTGTAGAACTAATAAATGCTTGTGGGCAGGGGTACTGAGAGTAAGAGAGGCTACTGGCAGCTGACTACTATATAGATCTTTTACCCCACATCTTCCTCACTTCCCTGCCTGAACCCATTTTTTCTGCTGCCCATTCAATAACTTATGTCCTGTCTGTGTTCTGTTAAAAAGCCCCTCCCGTACATCTCAGATCTTTTATACAAAACTTACCCTCATCATCCTGACCTAACTCCTGAATCTATCACTCTTCTTTTTCTGCAGGCCACCTGATTCCTCTTTTGTCCTTTTTCTTTACGGAGCCTGAGATAGCAATTCCAAAGCTACTCAATATAGCACTTATTGGAAAGTATTGAGAAAAGACTGCATTCATTGATGTTGGTTATTTGTCAAAGTAAGAAGCCAAGACTAACATTTTGCATTTTGAAAAAAATCTATGTTAGATGTCTGTTATATGCATGGCCATTAAAATAGAGTACACCATCTTAAACATTATGGCATATTTTGGAAACTAGAGAAAGAAAAGATAAGATGGATTTCACTCTCTCTGAGTGCTTTAAATTTTAAACTGTGAAGTTAAAAGTAGGAAAGACACTAAAAGTCTGTAAAAGTGATGGATTTATTTTCCAAATGCTTTTTTTTGTACTGGCAACAAAAGCTATATAATGTGGGTTTATTATTTCTTTTAGCATATATTCAAAGCACACTTTGAATTCTAAGGGATACTGAGCAAGTGTTTTGACAGTGATTGTGTCAGTAGGTAGAGTGCAGGACACATAAGAGTAAAGCAAAAAAGTTTCTTTAGGTCTGTAGGTAATATAGTACATCAGTAAATTCAGATGCATTACAGCAGCATTTCTAAACTGCTGCAATTATGGATGAGTCTACCAGCATCTTGAATAATGCCATCTTCAGAGCTAAACAGGAAATATGATTGCAGGCCATTGTTGTTGCTAATTCTGAACTCTGTTCACAGTCTTGTATTTCATTTTACATAATGCATTCAATATATTAGAGTGTTTGTGAGCAAAAGGTCTGTAGGACATGAAAGTATGGGTGCTATTGTCTAATTATTAAATACAGAATAATAGATAGAAATATTCAATTAAAAATATAATGGATCTTGCTCATATCTATAGAAGGAGATCATTCTCGAGATATTCTTCCATCACATGGTATAAAATAAAGGTTGTGAATAATTAACTGGCATTAAGCACCACTGGATCAACCCAAGTGTAGTTAACTGTTATTTTTATAAGAAAGCTCATAAGAGAGTACCTTACACCAAACAGTAAAGGAAATGGAACACCTACTCTACTTTCTGATTCTATACCATGTAACATAAAACTGTTTCTTGTCTGAAAATTGATAGTTGCTAGTAAATCTTATGAGAGGAATTGCTGCTGAATTGCAACTGTTACTGCACTTTTGACCCTTGGTCAGTTTTACATGTAGTGCTTTATTCCACATAACTTTTATTTTCTGAATGACAGTTTCCAGGTGCCACATCAGAAGCTGTCTCACAGTCCCGCTTTTTGCTGTTCAAAATCAGATTCTAATATGGTACCTGCTAATGTATAAAGAATGTATGAGGCTCCAAATATTTATTTTCATTAAAGAGCCAGTTTGGTGTAGTGGTTAGGAGCATGGACTCTAATCTGGGAGAACTGGGTTTGATTCCTCACTCCTCCATATGCAGCTGCTGGTATGACCTTGAGACAGTCACAAGTTCTCTCAGAGCTGTTCTGGAAAGAGCAGTTCTTGAAAGAGCTCTCTCAGCCCCACTACCTCACAGGGTGTCTGTTATGGGGAGGGGAAAGGAAAGGAGATTGTAAGCCACTCTGAGACTCCTTCAGGTAGCGAAGGGTGGGGTGTAAGTCCAATCTCCTCTTCTTCTCTTCTTCTATTTTTGTTAACTTAAAATAAAAAGGTCAATGGTGGGAAAATATATTTTGAACATAAAATACTATGCATATGAACAAAAAAATAAAGAGGTCCTTAGGTATATGCAGCAGCAGGACACAGATATAAGTAACAAATATTGGTTTGTGTATAAGCCCAGGCTTGCCTGTTCCTTGCTGCTGTTCGTTTTCTAGCAAGAATGACATCATAGCTATGGTGCCAACTCAGTAGCTGCAAATGACACTATTATTCAATGAACAGTGATTTGTGAATTACAACAAAACCACAGTTCATACTATCTGTGGGAATAAACCAACAGCAAACTGGAGTTTTAAATACTTGCCTTGTGCCAACCAACTAACTTCAGTCTTTTGGATTATTTCTCTTCAGATGTCACAACTAACCAGGAGTTTATCAAACTATAGTTTACCGTTAGACCATGATTGCAGTAATATCTTAACTTTGTGGGATGTGATAGAGGTTTATAAAGTTATATATGTGATGGACAAGTAGATAAAGATAACCTTCTCTCTTCTCCCATAATATTAGCACTTGGAGCTAGCCAGTGAACTTGTTGGACAATAGATTCAGGACAAATACTCGACAAGTAACTACTTTGTGGAGTTCACCACTAGTGAATGTTGTGATGGTCACAAGCATGGATTGCTTTAAAAAGGAGTTAGACAGATGAATGGAGGATAGATCCATCAATGGCTTACTAGCCAGGATGACTAAAGGGAACCTCTATATCTAGAGGCAACAAATTCCAGGGCTAAGAGGTATCATCAGAAGAAGGCCTTGACCTCTCTGTCCTGTTCATTGGCCCTTCAGGTTAACTAGTTGGTCACTATGTGAAAGAGGTGCACCACTAGTCTGTTCTTATGTTCTAATGACTATTCTACCTTTCTGCCCTGGTTAGTACTTGAATGAGAGACCCCATAGAGAGGCAGGCAATAGCAAACCATATCTGTTTGTTTTCTTGCCTTGAAAAATCTATGGGGTCAACATAAATCAAATGTGACATGGTGGCACTTTCCATCACCAATTTCTCGATAAAGATATCACGAAAAAGTCCAAATGGAACCACATACCCCAACACAGATGCTGCATACCATAAACAATATCACATCACTGAGACAACACTCTAGAGATCTAGAGATCAAAATCAACCTGCCCCCCAAATCCAACAAATCCAGCCTATAAAAATCTCAAAAAACTAAACCACCTCCCCAAAATGTATCATATTTGTTGCAAATGTGAAGATACAGTAATGGAGAAGGTTAGGAAGAATATTTAGGAGCAAAATTGCTGTTATGCTTGCAAGAACATCTGTTTTCTCCTCAGAGCTTACAGACAAATAAAATTACATTTTAAAAATGCCTGGTGTTAATAAAAGATGGTGTTTTGTTCTTTTCTTAAGAAATATTTTGTATAGATTAAGGGAAAAGAGAAGCCAAGTGTTTATAACATTAATGTTGGTGTAGATATAATTAGATCCATTTTAGGACCAAAAGTTTTATGCAACAACTGACAGAAGGATACACAATAATTATAGTTTGATGACAAGCTGAAGAGAGTCCCTTTTTTAATGTTACTGCTTTAGAAACCAAACTGTAAATAAATATGCTATTTGACAGATTGTAATTGCCATTGGTAGGACTTTTTTCATTTAATCAGGTTACAATTAAACATTTTATAATGTGACGTCGAACTCTATTAAAATTCTCCAACAAACGCTAATTTGCATTTGATGCTTCTGCAGCCCCTCTTTATTTGCAGTGATGTTATTTGTTGTGACCTTCCACTTGTAGGGTCTCTATTACTGCTCTTCTTGTTCTTTGATAAATGATATTATCCACTCTCTGTGCCTTACAATGCACTTGAAAATATCACATGCCTACATTAAATCCTTTTGACCCATACACTGGAAAATGCAAAACAAACCCAATGAAACACTGAATTCTCTTGATATATCCTGGATTTATCTTGCAAAGGTAGGTTCTATCCAATTTGGCATTTAATCTGTTTCAATCAAGACTAATGGGATCTTTTTTCCCTCTTAAATAGAACAACGGCAGTTTAATCAGGCCTAACTGAGGAAATAATATCATTTACAGAATAACATTCTGAACATATATTTATGTTAATGTAAAGTCAATGTAGTATAGGGGTTGGAGTGTTGGGTGAAGACTGAATGTGCATGCTCAGTTCTTCATTAATGTCATGGGATGACCTTGGACCAGTCACACTCTCACAACCTGACCTACTTCACAGGTTGTTGGTTCTCACAAGAAGGGAGAATCGTATGCCAACAATGAGCTTTTTGGAAGAATGGAAGAATAATAGATCAAAAGAGATTTTTTTTAATCTAGGTAAATTTCAACCCCTCTTTTCTACTGTTAACATAGTACCCAGAGAGGCTGACAACATAGATTAAAAATTAAAAGCACAGTAACATTATAACAGTTAATAAATCTTTTTTAAAAATCCAACTAACATTAGTTTAAAAACAAATAAAAGCTGCAGTGGGCACAGTTTTGAGGAATTTAGTGAGCTTATTCTCAAGTACATTTTTCTTCAAGGCAAAAGAAGGCTCTGTGAGTTTTTAATACTTTTCTAGTTGTATTTCAGGTCTCATGATTTTCTTAACAGAGAGAGTTGTTGTTATATCATAGTTCAGTTTGGTGTGTAGTGGTTAAGTGTTTGGTGTGTAGTGGTTAAGTACTAAGCCTCTAAATCCCAGAGCCAGAAGACAACATCAGGGGAAGGCCTCGGCCTCTATGCCCTGTTGTTGGCCATCCAGAGGAACTGGTTGTCCACTGTGAGAGACAGGATGTAGGACCATTGGTCTGATCTAGGGGGCTCGTCTTATGTTTTTATGAGACCAACAACAAAGTCCACGGTTGGTATGTAGAGGCAGGCAATGACAAACCACCTCTAAAGTCTCTTGCCTTCAAAACCCTATGAGGGGGTTGCCATAAGTCAGCTGTGACTTGACAGCACTTTACACTCAATCACACACACGAGAAATAAAAACAAATTAATGATGGCAGTACAGTCTACTCTCTTCACTTCTGTCTCATGTGTCCTTGCAAGAGTAATTGAAGGGAAATTAAAATTATGGCCGAGGACAGACTGGCAATTTGTCGCGGGATGGGACCCGGGCTGACAACGACTCAATATCGGATTAAATGGAATGTTCACACAGGCACATCTGCCTGGCGTCCCCCACCCGTAGCCTACCGGTGCTCTCGCGCTTCACTGCCGGATTAAAAAAACACCTGATAAAAGCCGACGCAAATCTTGAAAGCCTGCTTTTGTCGCGCATTTCTCCGCTTCCGGGGAGTCTGTACGCGCAGCCGAAAAGCCGGGAGCAACCTGCGTTGGGCATGAGGCAGCAGCGGTGTGATTGGCTGCGCTCTGCTCCACTGCCCAATGCGGTGCCGGCGTTGCAGGGCAAAAAAAAAAATATCGGCAAAATGCGCTTATGCGCATGAGCGCTCAAGCGCTCATGCGCACATACACCCACAGCCGAAATAATGGGGAAACAGCAAATATAGCGCGCCTCCGGCGCGGCAGTCTGAACGCTCCCGCATGCCTCCGTCCAGTATCTTCCGGCAGAGGCCCCCGCTGTGTGGGCGGGAAAACCCGGTATCGTTTACTCCGGGGTTTTTTTGCCGCGACTCGATACCAGGGCAAATTGCCAGTCTGTCCTGGGCCTATGTTACGTAAACTTGCTACTTATGCTAAGAATACCTATAGATGAATGCCCCATCCCTTGGCCACCAGTGGGGGATGGGGGGTAGGGTTGTCTAGATTGGGAAACTGCTGATTTGGGGATGGAGCCTGGAGAACACAGGGATGTTAGTGGAGTACAATTCCATAGATTCCACCCTACAAAGTATCCAGGGGAACTGATCCTTGTAGTTCCAAGGGATCCCCAGGTCCCACCAAGAGGCTGGCATCCTTAAGGAATAGACACTTACAGTAGAATAGAGCCAGTGGGATTGGTTGAGTTTAACTGCTCTGTTACTGCAGATTTAACCAAGGTCCCTTACATTTTAATGTAGTGGAATTTGACAAGATTATATAAATTGCTTGGACACAAGTCTTATTTAGTAATTTAGAGAAGAGAAGAGAAGAGAAGAAGAAGAAGAAGAAGAAGAAGAAGAGAAGAGAAGAGAAGAGAAGAGAAGAGAAGAGATTTATACCCCGCCCTTCACTACCCAAAGATGTCTCAGAGTGGCTTACAAACTCCTTTCCCTTCCCCTCTCCACAACAAACACCCGGTGAGGTGGGTGAGGCTGAGAGAGCTGTTGACAGAAACTGCTCTTTTTCAAGAGCAGCTCTTATCAGAACTACAGCTTGCCCAAGGTCATCCAGCCAGGTGCAAGTGGAGGAGTGGGGAATCAAATCCGGTTCTCCCAGATCAGAGTCCACGCACTTAACCACTACACCAAATTGGCTCTCCTCTGGTGTCCCTTAATTGACCCGTCTGCTTACAAGAAAGGGGTATATTAAGCATTAGTTAGTACTTTTTCTGAAGCTGAAAAAGGAAGGACAGGCTGAATCCAGTGATCTGAACAAAACTACAAAAATCTTTTTTTTAAAAAATCAGAATATGATTCTGTTATTGTTCTGCATTCTTTTCTTATTTTAGCCTGTGTTGCCTAATTGTAGCTCAGCAGAAATACACATAGTTGTATATTAGACCATCATATTTATTCATCTCCTGGATTTTCCTGTCTAGCACGGTACTCATGTGTGGATCCATTCCATGATTTTAAAGCATACATACTTCAAATGCACACACACACACCTGGTTTACGTTGATTCCACCCAGAGTAGTGAGTAGTGATATATACATGTGTTTCCATCTTTTTCATGGTTTATTTGAAAACAGACATTGCCCGACTTCTGTCATTTTCTGTATTATCTTCTCTTCAGGACATCTTTAAATGTCTTAGTCTTTAATTCCGTTAGTCTTTCTCAGTGCTCCTTCTTCTTTCTTTTTCCTGTGTTTGTTACATGGGAAGCTGCTGTGAAGGTAGTTATTCAGTTCTTCGGATCCTGGACATCAGCTTTATTTCAGTTATTTCAAATACGCAGATTTTGATTCTTGCTGAACAGATGGAGAGTGGAGGGTGAGAACAGGCCTGCCAACCACCCCATTTTGGCAGATTCATGATTGTAAACTTTATTTAAATATACAGTGCAAACTTTAATTCATAGCAACACTGAACATAATATGCTTTTAGCATACATATTGACTATGATGATCAAAATGAAAGCAGGTATTGAATTCATGTTGCCCTAGTTTCTGTTTCTTTACTTTCGTAATTGCTAGAGTAGAAGGTTTTTGTAGGGCCAGTACAATGCATTACTCCAGGGTAACCAATTCGCTTGGCTGAGAAAGGATTTGAGGAGGAGGAGATTGGATTTATACCCCACCCTTCACTCGGGGTCTCAGAGTGGCTTACAAACTCCTTTCCCTTCCCCTCCCCACAACAGACACCCTGTGAGGTAGGTGGGGCTGAGAGAGCTGTGACAGAAACTGTTCTTTTCAAGAACAGCTCTGACAGAACTATGGCTTGCCCAAGGTCGTCCAGCAGCTGCAAGTGGAGGAGTGGGGAATCAAACCTGGTTCTCCCAGATTACAGTCAGCACACTTAACCACTATACCAAACTTTTAGAGGTCCAGGTTGAAGACTTTGCCCACTGAAGTATGCTGGCTTCCAGTGAAATTATGTTGGGCGTGCTTATGGACATGATGTGACCTTTCCATGTCTCCATTATCATATTACTAATTCAGGAACTGCAAAGCTGAGCATTAAACTCTATTCCCTTTCTTGTTCCATTATGATCCACTGTCCAGTTAAACCAGAGTTTAATTTGAACTACTAGACCATGCATTTAACCAGTTTTTTTTTTTTATTAACCCTTTTAAACAGTAGTTCCTGTCATTTTGCCATGCAAGGGGTGGTGATGGAACCTGTTGCTTAAGAAACACAATCCAAGGCACCCATGTGTGCACAGAACTTAGATTTTCATATCCTGATCTTTGCACTTAAGAGATTTTGAGTTAATATGGTACTGATATAGTCATTTAAGATTTATAGGCATAGAAAAAATATCATTTAGCACTTATTTAAGTACAAAACATTAAAATTAAAAATTTCCGTGCAGTTTTCTGTACTGTACTAGACCAATTGCACTGAGCTATGCCCATCTAGGCAATAATGGAGACAGACACAAGAAGAAAGAAAAATGGATAAAATAGTTGGGCAACAAAGGTTTCATCTTTCATGTTTCATTTTTTTCTTGTATCATAATAAATCCCAAACCTGTTAGATTGCTTGAAGTTTATGCTATATGATCCTTATTGGAAATTTGAAAACCTTCTCTTAGATTTGTTTTCTTTTTTCCTTTTGGGCTTATTTACTGCCTTTAGTAGTAGAAAAGTCCTATTTCAATCATGTTTGAAATAACTCATTTTAGACAAGTACGTGCTGCTCTGCTTACAAAACATATATGAGTGGAATATGCAATTACCACAACTCAGTTGCCTGCCACAGAAACATTTCAGCATTATAGCATTACAAAAATAGAATGACATGCATAATGAAAGATTTCAAGATTCACCCAAGGCATTTATTCTCTTCACCTTAATGTTCTCAGCAGAAGCAGAGTATCCATTAAAAGGTACTATGAATTATGGTTGCCTAGCAACTGGAAGGAGCTTGTAACAGCACCACAGAATGAAATGGCTGGTTGATAAAATGAATTTTCTCTGAGCATTAGCCTGTTGAAACTGCCTTTTCTTGTGGAACATAAAGTGCATTTATTTGTCTCATGCATTTTTTATTAGAAAATTATTTGAGTTCCAGAGACTTGAATCGGTTTGCTACATGAGATATTTGATTTTAATGTGTTCTACTGAAATAAGTGATAAAAGACATTTTCTTCAAAGTAAAAACACCATACAATTCTAGGTATCTTCTTTGAAATAAAAAAATAAAATAAAATCTCATTATCAGACATGTCATTACTTATTTCTAATTAATGGTGACATTAGGTAGCACTGAAGATGAACTTCTAGTTTGGGGTAGAGAGCAAAGTTGAATGTTAAGTCACTCTGTGACAAACATGAATGTTGGTTGTTTGACATAAGAAAAATCTGATTTTACTTTAGGTTATATGGTACATTAGTCTCTGTGAAGGCCCAGACACAGCCGTGTCTATTAATCATCCTCTACTGTTTACTTTTGTGCTGAAAGCATGTTTTTAGTTTTCAGCAGCATAGTAGGGGAAAGAGAGACAAAATGTGTGTGTGTATTATATAATCATCAACATCTGGCATGCTTTGTTTCAGTTGCATCTGCTAAATAATAGCATGTAAAGTATTGATTATGGGTAGTTTCCTACTAAAGGCTGTAATAGGATATGTATAAATGTAATCTATAAATAGGCCTTTCCCCCCCTATCACTGCCTTATCCAGTAGTCTGGCTCTATCTACCCTGGCGGTAGCAATTTTGATTCTAGCTCAGCCTGGCTGTATAAAAGCTATACAAAGGAATCCTGTATGGGACAAGTGCCCTTTAATAGATATGATTTAAGCGAAACACCCTTTCTTCAGTTCCTGCTGGTGCAATGCTGTTCATGCAGCAGAAGTTTGAGAGTGCTCTGGTGAACTGTAGGATGGGGCACAAGGGGACAGAACAGCTTCATTTCTCCCTCTTCATTCAAGTTCACTATCCTTTTGTTGTTGTTGTTTTTGCCATCAAGTCACAGCTGACTTATGGTGACCCCGTAGGGTTTTCAAGGCAAGAGACGTTCAGAGGTGGTTTGCCATAACCTGCCTCCGTGTCACAACCCTGGTATTCCTTGATGGTCTCCCATCCAAATACTAGCCAAGACCACCCCTGCTTAGCTTCAAGGTTTTATGAGATCGGGCTAGCATGGACTATCCAGGTCATTATTCTTGTTGTTGTTGTTGTTCAGTCGCACAGTCGAGTCCGACTCTTCGCGACCCCATGGACCAGATTACGCCAGGCCCTCCTGTCTTCTGCTGTCCGCTGAAGTTTGCTCAATTTCATGTTTGTTGCATCGATGACGCTGTCTAACCATCTCATCCTTTGCCGTCCCCTTCTTCTTTGACCTTCAGTCTTTCCCAGCATCAGGGTCTTCTCCAGTGAATGCTCCCTTCTCATTTGGTGGCCAAAGTATTTGAGCTTCAGCTTCAGGATCTGGCCTTCCAGGGAACAGTCAGGGTTGATTTCTTTGAGGATTGACTGATTTGATCTCCTTGCAGTCCAAGGGACTTTCAAGAGTCTTCTCCAGCACCATAGTTCAAAAGAATCTATTCTTCGGCGCTCGGCCTTCCTTATAGTCCAACTCTCGCAGCCATACATTACTACGGGGAATACCATTGCTTTGACCATGCGGACTTTTGTTGGCAAGGTGATGTCTCTGCTTTTTATCATGCTGTTTAGGTTTGCCATCGCTTTCCTCCCAAGGAGCAGGCGTCTTTTAATTTCATGGCTGCAGTCACCATCTGCAGTGATCTGAGATCCTAGGAACGTGAAGTCTGTCACTACTTCTACGACTTCCCCTTCTATTTGCCAAGGAGTGATGGGGCCAGATGCCATGATCTTAGTTTTTTTGATGTTGAGCTTCAAGCCCACTTTTGCACTCTCCTCTTTCACCCTGAGCAAGAGGCTCTTTAGGTCCTCTTCACTTTCTGCCATCAGAGTGGTATCGTCTGCATATCTGAGGTTATTGATCTTTTCCCCAGCAATCTTAACTCCAGCTTGTGATTCATCCAGGCCAGCATTTCGCATGATGTACTCTGCATATAAATTAAATAAGCAAGGTGACAATATACATCCTTGTCGTACTCCTTTTCCTATGCTAAACCAATCAGTTGTTCCATATCCGGTTCTAACTGTTGCTTCTTGACCCTTATACAGGTTTCTCAGGAGACATATGTGGTGGTCTGGTACTCCCATCTCTTTAAGAACCTGCCATAATTTATTGTGATCCACACAATCAAAGGCTTTAGCATAGTCAATGAAGCAGAAGTAGATGTTTTTCTGGTACTCTCTTGCTTTCTCCATAATCCAGCGAATGTTGGCAATTTGATCTCTAGTTCCTCTACCTCTTCGAAACCCAGCTTGTACTTCTGGCAGTTCTCTATCCACGTACTGTTGGAGCCTAGCTTGTAGGATTTTGAGCATGACCTTGCTAGCGTGTGAAATGAGTGCAATTGTGCGATAGTTTGAACATTCCTTGACGTTGCCCTTCTTTGGGATTGGAATGTAAACTGACCTTTTCCAATCCTGTGGCCACTGTTGTGTTTTCCAAATTTGTTGGCAAATTGAGTGCAGCACTTTAACAGCATCTTCTTTTAAGACTTTGAATAACTCAGCTGGGATACCATCACCTCCACTAGATTTGTTGTTAGTAATGCTTTCTAAGGCCCATTTAACTTCGCTTTCCAGGATGTCTGGCTCGAGGTCAGTGATTATACCATCGTGGTTGTCAAGGACATCGAGGTCCTTCTTGTATAGTTCTTCTGTGTATTCTTGCCATCTTTTCCTAATCTCTTCTGCTTCTGTTAGGTCCCTACCGTTTTTGTCCTTTATCATGGCCAGCTTTGCATGGAACGTTCCCTTGATTTCTCCAATTTTCTTGAAGAGATCTCTAGTCCTTCCCAATCTATTGTTTTCCTCTATTACTCTGCATTGTTCATTCAGGAAAGCCTCCTTATCTCTCCTTGCTGTTCTCTGGAAATCTGCATTCAGTTGGGCAAATCTTTCCTTTTCCCCATTGCCTTTAGCTTTCCTTCTTTCCTCTGCTATGTGTAAAGCCTCATCAGACAGCCACTTTGCTTTTTTGCATTTCTTTTTCTTTGGGATGGCGGTGAGTGCTGCCTCCTTTACAATGTCACGGACCTCTGTCCATAGTTCTTCAGGCACTCTGTCTATCAAATCTAGTCCCTTAAACCTATTCTTCACCTCTACTGTATATTCATCGGGGATGCGATCTAGGTCAAATCTGAATGGTCTTGTGGTTTTCCCAACTTTCTTCAATTTAAGTCTGAATTTTGCAATGAGTAGCTCATGATCTGAGCCACAGTCAGCTCCAGGTCTTGTTTTTACTGACTGGATAGAGCTTCTCCATCTTTGACTGCAAATTATATAGTCAATCTGATTTCGGTGTTGCCCATCTGGTGATGTCCATGTGTAGAGATGCCTCTTAGGTTGTTGGAAAAGGGTGTTCGCTATGACCAGCGTGTTCTCTTGACAAAACTCTGTTACCCTTTGCCCTGCTTCATTTTGTTCTCCAAGGCCAAACTTGTCTGTTATTCCGGTTACCTTTTGATTTCCTACTTTAGCATTCCAGTCCCCTATGATGATGAGGACATCATTTTTTGGTGTTAGTTCTACGAGCTGTTGTAGGTCTTCGTAGAATTGGTCCACTTCAGCCTCTTCTGCAGCAGTGGTTGGGGCATAGACTTGGATTACTGTGATATTGAATGGTTTGCCTTGGATTCGGACCGAGATCATTCTGTCATTTTTGAGATTGTATCCCAATACTGCCTTTCTCACTCTCTTGTTGACTATAAAGGCCACACCATTTTTTCTACGGGATTCCTGGCCACAGTAATAGATATAATGGTCTTCTGAGTTAAATTCGCCCATTCCTGTCCACTTTAGTTCACTGATTCCCAAGATGTCGATGTTCATTCTTGCCATCTCATTTTTGACCACGTCAAGCTTACCTTGATTCATAGATCTTACATTCCAGGTTCCTATGCAGTATTGTTCTTTGCAGCATCGAACTTTCCTTTCACCGTCAGACACATCCACAACTGAGCGTCCTTTCGGCTTTGGCCCAGCCGCTTCACTCTTTCTGGGGTTACTCGTACTTGCCCTCTGCTCTTCCTCAGTAGCATATTGGACACCTTCCGACCTGAGGGGCTCATCTTCCGGTGTCATATCTTTTAGCCTTTTGTTACTGTCCATGGGGTTTTCTTGGCAAAGATACTGGAGTGGGTTGCCATTTCCTTCTCCAGGGGATCACGCTTGGTCTGAGTTCTCTGCTGTGGCCTGTCCGTCCTGGGTGGCCCTCCACGGCATAGCCCACAGCCTCATCGAACCACGCAAGCCCCCTCGCAACGACAAGGCAGTGATCCATGAGGGAGGATCCTGAGTTTCCATTATTCTTACCTGTGTCCTTAAAGTTCTTCCTAACTTTGAAGGGACTAAAAGTTAGGATTATACCTTGCAGATGTATGGAGCACACAGGTTTTGGTACCCGTTAAAGACTGGTACCCATTAAAGTTTTCATGGAGACTATTGCTGATTTGATTTGATTTATTAAATTTCTACCCTGCCCTTTCAGGCAAGGCCAGCTCAGGTGAATATGTAGAACTAAAATATGGCACTTCACAGCAAAGAATGAAAGAAGATATTCAGACTTAGGAAAAACCCAAGACCTGTGTGGTACCTTAAAGACAAACACATTTATCACAGCATAAACTGTCAAGGATTTGAATCCACTCCATTTGATGCAGTAAAAAAATGTATGTTTACTGCATCTCCCATAATGGGTTCAATCACAAAAGCTTATGCTGCAGTAAGCAGGTCAGTCTTTAAGATGCCATAGGACTGTTCTTTGGTTTTTACTGCAGTGCAGTAGCATGGCTGTCCAATGGAATTTATTTATATATACTTAGGAAATGCTTATGCTAAACATGAAAAGTTAGAATACTTAATCTAAGCAGCTAGATTCGTGTCCAGTAGCACCTCAGACACTGATGAGAGAGAGTCAATGCTCCCTTCTTCAAATACAAGTAAGAATGGAGATCTGAGTTTTTATATCACATTCAGAAGGCAGGAGGGCTCTTGCAAAGAAGAAACTCAGGATGCAGAGATGCAATGCACATTGAACAGAAGAACAGAAGAACATAAGAGAAGCCAGTGTTGGATCAGGACAATGTCCCATCCTGTCTAACATTCTGTCACACAGTGGCCAAAAAAATACCAGGTGCCATCTGAAGGTCCAGCAGTGGGGCCAGGACACTAGAAGCCCTCCCACTGTTGTCCCCCCCCAGCACCCAGAATACAGAGCATCACTGCCCCAGACAGAGTGTACCATCTATATCTTGTGGCTAATATCCACCGATGGACCTCTGCTCCAGAGGTTTATCCAATTCCCTCTGGAAGCCATCCATGCTTGTAGCTGCCACCACCTCCTGTGGCAGTGAATTCCATGTATTAATCACTCTTTGGATGCAAAAGTACTTCCTTTTATCTGTCCTAACCCAACTGCTCAGCAATTTCACTGAGTGCCCACAAGTTCTTGTACTGTGAGAAAGGGAGAAAAGTGCTTCTTTTTCTACCTGCTTATCCCATGCATAATCTTGTAAACCTTGATCATGTCACCCCACAGTCGTCATTTCTCCAAGCTAAAGAGCCCCAAGCACTTTAACCTTTCTTCATAGGGAAAGTGTTCCAACCCTTTTATCATTCTAGTTGCCCTTTTCTGCACTTTTTCCAATGCTATAATATTCTTTCTGTGGTGTGGTGACCAGAATTGCACACAATATCCCAAATGAGGTTGCACCATTGTTTTAAACAGGGGCATTATGATACTGGCTGATTTGTTTTCAATTCCCTTCCTAATAATCCCCAGCATAGCATTGGCCTTTTTTGCTGCAGTCTCACACTGTCTTGACATTTTCGGTGAGTTATCTACTACAATTCCAAGATCTCTCTCTTGGTCAGTCTCCACCAGTTCAGACCCCATCAACGTCCATTTATAGTTAGGAATCTGCTTGATTATAATAGAGGAGTTCAGGGGCAGAAAATTAGCATTTGTAGTGAGATAAAAGAACAGCAAGGAGAGATAAGGAGGCTTTCCTGAATGAACAATGCAAAATAATAGAAGAAAACAATAGATTGGGAAGGACTAGAGATCTCCTCAAGAAAATTGGAGAAATCAAGGGAACATTCCATGCAAAGCTGGCCATGATAAAGGACAAAAACAATAGGGACCTAACAGAAGCAGAAGAGATTAGGAAAAGATGGCAAGAATACACAGAAGAACTATACAAGAAGGACCTCAATGTCCTTGACAACCACGACAGTATAATCACTGACCTCGAGCCAGACATCCTGGAAAGCGAAGTTAAATGGGCCTTAGAAAGCATTACTAACAACAAATCTAGTGGAGGTGATGGTATCCCAGCTGAGTTATTCAAAGTCTTAAAAGAAGATGCTGTTAAAGTGCTGCACTCAATTTGCCAACAAATTTGGAAAACAAAACAGTGGCCGCAGGATTGGAAAAGGTCAGTTTACATTCCAATCCCAAAGAAGGGCAACGTCAAGGAATGTTCAAACTATCGCACAATTGCACTCATTTCACACGCTAGCAAGGTCATGCTCAAGATCCTACAAGCTAGGCTCCAACAGTACGTGGATAGAGAACTGCCAGAAGTACAAGCTGGGTTTCGAAGAGGTAGAGGAACTAGAGATCAAATTGCCAACATTCGCTGGATTATGGAGAAAGCAAGAGAGTATCAGAAAAACATCTACTTCTGCTTCATTGACTACGCTAAAGCCTTTGATTGTGTGGATCACAATAAGCTATGGCAGGTTCTTAAAGAGATGGGAGTACCAGACCACCTCACATGTCTCCTGAGAAACCTGCATAAGGGTCAAAAAGCAACAGTTAGAACTGGATATGGAACAACTGATTGGTTTAGCATAGGAAAAGGAGTACGACACCTTGCTTATTTAATTTATATGCAGAGTACATCATGCGAAATGCTGGCCTGGATGAATCACAAGCTGGAGTTAAGATTGCTGGGGAAAAGATCAATAACCTCAGATATGCAGACGATACCACTCTGATGGCAGAAAGTGAAGAGGACCTAAAGAGCCTCTTGCTCAGGGTGAAAGAGGAGAGCGCAAAAGTGGGCTTGAAGCTCAACATCAAAAAAACTAAGATCATGGCATCTGGCCCCATCACTCCTTGGCAAATAGAAGGGGAAGTCGTAGAAGTAGTGCCAGACTTCACGTTCCTGGGATCCCAGATCACTGCAGATGGTGACTGCAGCCATGAAATCAAAAGACGCCTGCTCCTTGGGAGGAAAGTGATGGCAAACCTAAACAGCATGATAAAAAGCAGAGACATCACCCTGCCAACAAAAGTCCGCATGGTCAAAGCAATGGTATTCCCCGTAGTAGTGTATGGCTGCGAGAGTTGGACTATAAGGAAGGCCGAGTGCCGAAGAATAGATTCTTTTGAACTGTGGTGCTGGAGAGGACTCTTGAGAGTCCCTTGGACTGCAAGGAGATCAAATCAGTCAATCCTAAAAGAAATCAACCCTGACTGTTCCCTGGAAGGCCAGATCCTGAAGTTGAAACTCAAATACTTTGGCCACCAAATGAGAAGGGAGCATTCACTGGAGAAGACCTTGATGCTGGGAAAGATTGAAGGTCAAAGAAGAAGGGGACAGCAAAGGATGAGATGGTTAGACAGTGTCATCGATGCAATGAACATGAAATTGAGCTAACTTCAGAGGACAGCGGAAGACAGGAGGGCCTGGCGTGATCTGGTCCATGTGGTTGCGAAGAGTCGGACTTGACTGTGCGACTGAACAACAAAAGTGAGATAAGAATCCTATGTCCCTGTTCAGGCCTGGGAGGGGGAGGTCATTGTTCTGAATTTGTGAACTGCTGAACATGCATTCATTCACAAATTCAGAATAATGGACCCCCAAGGGCTGAACAGAGACAAAGGAGTCTTATCTCACTACAAATGCTAATTTTCTGCCCCTAAGCATGTCTCCTCTGCTCTAATCAAGCTGATTACAATGTGCATTGTACCTTCTTATCCCAAGTTCCTTCCTTGCAAGACCCTTCCCATCTTCTGACTGGGATATAAGGACTCCAAGATCTCCATTGTATATGATACAGAGAGCATTAGCTCTCAAAAGTTTATACTTCCAAAATCTTTTTGGCTTTTAAGGGACTACTGGACTAAAATCTAGCTGTTCTACTGCAGACCAGTACAGCTACCCTATGAAACTATTTTAATCTAAGCAAAAGTTTACTGATTAACAATAATTATTATTATCAAATTTCATTGAACTATTGTAATACTTATTAAACCTTTGGAGATCTTATTTTTAATTTGAATGTGTGTTATGTTTTGGAAATAGACTAGATGTATGTCATTGTATAAGTAATTAACAAGTCGTTATAATGAATCACATATAAAATTCCTGTGTTTAGTACTAACCCTCTATTAACTTTGTGTACCAATGCAAGAGAGTGATACTGAATCCAAGCAAGTATTCCATTTAAACAAAGTATTGTATTAATATTTAAGGTGTTGCAGATATATTATTCTGTCAGCTCTAGTTTATTAATAATGCTGTTTTTAGATGAAGTTATTTCACACTAATTTGCTGTTTCATTGTTTTCTCTCACAGTAAGACAGATGCTTGTAACATTTCTTCTGATGATTCCAGTGCTTTGCTAACCATAACATTATTTATTACATGACATGTTTACTGCATTATTTAATTTTATTAAGGGAAACATGTTTTTGTATGGAAAAACCTGTATTTGAATGGCAATACTGTGTATGTGTTTGAATACACAAAATAATCAGCTTCGGATTTTAAAATATAATGGTGAATTTGTAGGTAGATAATAAAGAAAGATTGCAACCCTAGTTTACCTATAGTATTTCAGAGAATGGATTGATCTCAAATACAGATATATGGAGTTTTATTACTGTTCATGTCTTATATATGGGATGGCCCATGCTAGCTGATCTCATTAGACCTTGGCTGCCAAGCAGAACAAAAGAAGAGCCCTGTTGGATCAGACATCCTGCCTTACACAGTGGCCAACCGATTCTTCTGGAAGTTCAACAACAGAGCATAGAGGCCAAGGCCTTCCCCCAAAGTTACCCTGTGGCACCATGATTTAAAAGTTTACTGCCTCTGGACACGGAGGTTCCTTTTAGTCACCAGGGCTAGTAGTCATTAATAGACATATCTGTTATGAATCTGCCTAATCTCCTTTTTTAAAGCTGTCTATGCATATAGGTTGGCCCAGGTTAGTACTTGGATGGGAGACAACCAAGGAAGTCCAGAGTTGCTACACAGAGGCAGGCAGTGGCACACCACATTTGTTAATCTCCTGCTGTGACTTGATGGCACTTTACATAATCATATATAAAACATTCTGATCCTCAGTGTAAGACCCAGTCATTTTAATGGAATTAGAACTTTCAGTTCAGTTAGCCTTTATTGGCATAGAACGCTGCCATAAACATTAATATAAATAGGTTCTAATTTTTGAGAACCTTCAGGCTGATTTGAAGATCACAATCCAAAGCAACAATACAAGTGCACAGATCTTCACATGAAGGGTGAACTTTTTTTTTGTTCTGTGGGCTTTTCTTTCCATGTATATCACACTTGTCAGATCTTCCTATTTAACTTAGGAAATTTCTAAAGTGAATTTCAAAACTAATTCATAGATTTCTCGTGCTTTCGTTTAATAAATCCACATGTGCATTCAAGCAGTTGGATAACCTGTTTTTTAAGACACCAACTGAAAACTTGGCAAACTACAGAATGCACCACTCTGAATTAAGCTCAGAAATAAAAATAACAAAGAATGATTGCTAATACACATCGGTGCCACTCCACAAACAACACATGTTATTTGGAATTCTAGATTTTGGGGAAGAATGGAGACAGAAGATTTCATAAGAAACTTGTATGCACACAGTGCTAGCCACCAGGCTAAGTTGCACATTGGGGAACCCACAAGGACTTGCAGGTAGCATCTCACTTTCCCCTGTATTCCCTTCCTAATACTATTTCCTCATTTCCTCCTCATGGCAGGCCTCACATCCCAACCTCTCTGATTCCATCTCCCCTTCTCACCCGTCCACCAACCAGTTTTTTATCTGCCTCCTATTTTCAGCTGTATTATTTATGTACTTCATTTACCCACCTTTCTTCATAATGGGGACCCAAAGCAGCTTATGATTAATAACTGTTCTAAGGCTACCCAATGGACTTCCATGGCAGAGTGGGGATCTGAACCTGGGTCTCCCAGATCATATTCTGAAACTCTAACCACTGCACCACACTAGCTTTCATGGGGTGATTGCTTTGGAACAGTAGCAAGCAGCCAGTGTTGGAATTGTCATGTGAGTCATGTAATATCAACTCACCCAGTGCTTTGCTGGTGGGCATGGCCACAATGAGTCCTCCCTCAAAGGCCAGAACAGTTCTGGAAAGTGCCCTGCCCCTCACTCTGGCTGCTACTCACAGAAACCAAGACTGGAAGACTGGTAATATTGTTAAGGGGCAGGCAGAAATTGATAAGACTCTTAACTAGGTTTATTTATTTATTTGATTTTTACCCCACCCTCACCACTAAGGTGGGCTCAGGGCCCATAAAACTAATAAAACAATATACATCTTATAAAATTACAGGTACATTAATTAAAAACATTAGAGTTGATGGCGCTACAAAACAGTAAAGTGTAATTAATATTGATGGTGATACAAACAGTAAAGTGCAATTTGAGATGCGTTCAGTGGTGCCACTGGGGTCTGAGTCCTCACAGGCGCAGCTGGTAAAGTGCCGTTCCTACTGGAATGCCTGTCTAAAAAGCTCCATTTTCACAGCCCTGCAGAACTGTGGCAGGTCCCGCAGGGCCCTGATCTTGCTAGGGAGCTGATTCCAATAGAACGGAGCTGCCAGAGAGAATGCCCTGGTCCTTGTCGATGTCAGCCTAGCGGCGTTCGGACCAGGGAGGGCCAAACGGTTTTGAGATCCTGATCACAGTGCTCTCTGGGGAACATGTGGGGAAAGGCAGTCCCTCAAGTAGGCCGGTCTCTGACCATAAAGGGCTTTAAAGGTCAAAACCAGCACCTTGAAGTGAATCTGGTATGTTATTGGCAGCCAGTGCAATGTCTTTAGCACAGGCTGGATGTGCTCCCACCTAGGGAGACCCATCAGCAGCCTGGCCGCCGCATTTTGCACCAGCTGCAGCTTCCAGAGTTGCACCAAGGGCAGCCCCATGTAGAGACATAGTTGGTGACATCGGCAGAATTCCTTGGTCACAACTGGCAATTGCAGTGCAGGTGAACAGTTGAAAACACTAAATTTGGTAACTAACTAACTCAGTAGAGAGGTGAAGGGGATGTACCTCAAATAATGATCTTAAGGAGAATGTGACTATGGGGAATGGGCAGGAATACTCCCTTAGGGCTGCCATGGCCCATGAGCCAAAGACCTTATAAACACAAAGAGAGGATCTGCCACGCTTGCATCAACATCAGTTTGTGTTTTACATATTTGTATTCATTCAAAACATTTCTGTGTTGCCTTTCCATCCAGATGGGGTGCCCAAGGCAGCAAATGTTTGGTCAAAAAGGACCTAAAAAGTACAGAATTCAGTGGCTTAGAACCAGGGTGGACATGCCCAGATGTTCTGGTTACTTAAGCAGAGGAGGCCTCAGCATACTGTAGATGAATACTTAGGTTACCCATTGAAGACTGTTTTTGTAATTAATATAGTGGGGGCTTGTTGATTATCTAGTATCTGTAATAACTCTCATTCTGTGCCCATCTGCTTTGAGAAACTGTTGGAAGTTTTTGACTACATGTTGTTGTTCCTCAGAAAGCAAATGATGGAGCTGCTTGAAGGTTTCAGCCAAATACAATACACCTTTGAGTTTCTTTTAATCTATTTATCCAAGCCAAGACTTTAATAAAATTGGCTAGATCCTGGAATGAGACATATGGCAGACTAAAAAGTATAAAGAAGTAGCTAGATGTGGTTTTAAATATTTCTGAAACATTTACCCTAAACATTTCTGAAACATTTACCCTAAGTATTTCTGAAATATTTACCCTAATGCCAAAACAGATAATATAGTAATGCAGCATGCTGTTGAAAAAATCTTTATTTGTCTCTTGTGTTGTTAATTACCCTGTGCTGTAAATAACAGAGTTGCAACGGTAAAGGTAAAGGTTCCCTTGCTCGAAAGCCAGTTGAATTCGACTCTATGGTTGTGGTGCTCATCGTTTCAAAGCCAAAGAGCCAGCGCTGTCCAAAGACGTTTCTGTGGTCATGTGGCCAGCATGACTAAACACCAAGGTGCACAGAACGCTGTTACCTTCCCACCGAAGTGGTACCTATTTATCTACTTGCAATTTCTTGCTTTCGAACTGCTAGGTTGGCAGAAGCTGGAACTAGAGACAGGAGCTCACTCCGTCATATGGCACCCTGGGTCTCGAACTGCTGAACTACTGACCTTCTACAGCCTGCAGTTCAGTGTCTTAACACATTATTCAGATATCTTGGAAGAAGAGAGTCTTATGCCAAATAAGGAAGCTCAGAAATCATTCATAATGTGTGGAAAGAGACAGAAAAAATATTTATTGTGAGTAGAGGAGCATACTATAACATCTAGTTGGCAGCATGCTAAGATCTGATATCTTGATTAAAGGGTGAGATGTTCAGTAGTACCTGCCATGTATGTGGATCTGTAACCACTCTGATAATCTTCTGTCTCCGGTGCAGCCCCACATTGGGACTGCGCTTGCACAGGCCAGCCATGGAATAAACTTTTCCAGTTTAAATGCTATTGCTGGGGCACCCCTCCTCTTCTGGAGCCAATGCAGCAGCTTTTCCCTTCCCAGCCATCACATGCTCCAGAGGCAGGCAACTCCTTCCCTCAGTTTTTTTTACTGCTGCATGAATAGGAGCATTCCAGCAAGCCTTTTTTGCCTTTTTTTTTCTCAGCAGAGGGAGGTGTTTTCTTTTCTCTCTTGTGGGTTCCCTTTGGACTAGTTGTTCCCCGGTGAGGATCTTCAGCAATATGAGGTGACTCATCAGCCTACCCTGCAATCTGTCCAGTGTCTACTGCTTGTGATGCCCAGTTATGGCAACAAAGGCACTCTTCAAACAGTGCATGAAGTGCAGGTCCAAGATCATTCACAGTGATAAACATGAGCTCTGTCTCATGTGTTTGGGGGAGTCCCATAATGTAGGTGCTTGTGCCATCTGTCTGTGCTTCGCACCCAAGGTGTGTTCCAATAGGGCATCCCAACTAAAGGCTGCATTATGGGAAAAGGCTTTGTCGGTTATAGTCCCAACTAAGTCAGTTCCTAGCTCTGAATATCCTTCCTTAAGCCGGTCAACCCTGACGGTTCCGGGACAGGAATCCCATTTCAGCCCACTGTCCATCTGATCAGTCCTGGCAGTCCCAACTACTAAAAAAGCTCCCAATCCACCCAAAAGAGCTGCATCTGTCACACCTGTCTTGGAGTCAAGATGTCCTCTGTCCCTATCACTGACCTCAGTTCAAACCCATTCCTCTTTGGGACCACCATCCGAGAAACACAAAAAGTCATGACATAAGGAGAAGATTAGCTCGGCTTCCAAGCATGGCAAACTTCCTTCACATTCTTCAAGGCGATCTTCCAAGGAGCAGGATGTCATTTTGGTGCCCTTGCTCACTCCCGTTCCACATTTTGGCTCCCCTGATAGGTCCCTCTCTGAAGTCAAGGAGAAGTAATCTAGCAGCCTGGCAGGTCAGCTGGTGTGACCCGATCCAGCACCACCTCTCTCTTTTGGGAGCAGGCTTGTCCACCCCAATACCCCTTCTATTGTATGTATCCAACATATTTACAACAGTGGCCCAATCACCCCTTTCAATGGTCTCATCCCTTCCACTGCTGAGTTCTGGGCTCAACCTGAGCAACCTTAGATGAGCAGAAGCCCTCTCCACTTTTTTACTGTTTATGTCTTCATATCATGAGCCAGACGAAGATGTGGCTGTGGCATCTCATTATAGTTATAATTCTGAGAGTACATCCAAACAATTTCCAGACAGAGTGGGGGATCCCAGTGTCCCTCAATGAGGATCTTAGCCTCTTTGGCAAACAGATGGCCAAGGTGCTGGACATTGATGTTGACATGTCAGATAATGAGCCAAAAGGTAAAATTTTGATTGCCTGTACCCTGATTCTCCTGGTATAGTGGGTTTTCCTATTTTAGAGTGCTTTGGAAACCTGATGTCTCTGATTTGGAAGAAGCTGGCCTCTACTCTGGCCACTTCCCACAGGATGGAAAATTTATATAAGATGAAACAAGTTTCGTGTGAATTTCTGACTACCCATCCACCTCCCTCCTCACAGTCATAGAGGACACACGGGTATGTCATAGACTTGGCCAATACTCTCCTCCTGGAGATGAGGAAAGCTGTTGCTTAGATTCCTTAGGTCATCTGGAGCTCTCAACTTTCAAGTTGCAAGTTAACAAGTGATTATGGGCAGTTATCAGCTCTTCCTTTGGAAAAATCTGTCATAGTGCTTAGATGCCCTTCCTGAAGAATCTAGATCACTGGCCAAGTTGATCCAATCAGAAGCAGTCAGACTTTCCAAGCAGGAGATAAATGCGGTGGTCCTGAGAAGACATTCCTGGCTATGTATGACCACCATCCCGCTAGTGACATGCTGTTAGATCGAGGATCTTCCCTTTGAGGGATCAACCTTCTTCTCTCATACCACCAACAAGTTCTTGTCAATGATTAAGAAAAACTCTCAAACCATGAAATCCCTGGGTATTTTTTCCTTCCCTCCTGCTCCACAGCAGTGCTTTGTCCCAAGACAGCATGGAATTGCTACTCCCTTTTATAAGGGCCCGAGGCACCAGCAAATGCAGGCACCTCACCCTTATCCTCAGTGTCATGCCAGTCTTCCCCATTTCATAAGAGTGCCCTGAAACCTAGGTTAGTGAGTCAGCAAACTCCCTAGAGGCAGCAGAGCCAACAGCTATCAAAATTCTGACTATCCATACCAATTCTTACAGAACCCCCCAGTTTTAGACATAGGTTAGCTCCCTTTTACAAAACATGGCAGTTCATATGTTCCAATAGTTGGGTTTTGTCTATAATTCATCATGGTTACATGTTAGAGTTTGTTTCCCTCCCTCTCTGTTGCCCTGCTTTAACAGCAGTTGATAACCCATTTCCAGAGCTCCTCCTTCAGATAGATGAGCTCCTATAAAAAGGGGCTGTAGAAAAAGAGAAGAAGAAGAGAAGAGATTGGATTAATACCCCACCCTTCACTACCCAAAGGAGTCTCAAAGCAGCTTACAATCCCCTCCCCACAACAGACACCCTGTGAGATAGGTGGGACTGAGAGAGCTCTCTCATGAACTACCCTTGAGAGAGCAGTTCTGAAAGAGCTTATGACTGACCCAAGGTCACACCAGCAGCTGCATGTGGAGGAGTAGGGAATCAAACCCGGTTCTCCAGATTAGAGTCCACACTCCTAACCACTACACCACACTGTCTCTCGTTCTGCTTTCTGCCAAAGTTCCCACAGGCCTGCAATCATGTGGCTTCCACTCCAGATTCTTTCTTGTTGACAAAAAAGATGGAGGTCATAGTTCCATACTTGACAAAGAAGAAGAGGAGGAGGAGGAGACTGGATTTATACCCTGCCCTTCACTTGGAGTCTCAGAGCATTTTACAAACTCCTTTCCCTTCCCCTCCTAACAACAGACACCCTGTCTTATGAGAATTAAAGAAGTTTCTGAAAATTTCAAAGTTTAGAATGATTTATCTGTTGTCCATGACTGAGTTTCTTACTCCTGATCCCTAGACCTTAAGGACACATACTTTCATGTTGTTATTCATCCCTCACACAGGAAGTATACTGCCTTCCCTTTCAGCCTCACCACCACCCCTAGAGTTTTCATGAAGTGCATGGCAGTGGTTGTGGCACATTTAAGAACCAGGGGCTGTACCATCTTCCATTATTTTGATGATTGGCTTATTGTAGTGCCATCCCAAGAACTCTTGACGATGCATATAAAAGCAGTCCCCTTTACCTGTATGCAATTAGGGTGAGTGCTTAATTGGGAGAAATCTCAGTTAGAACCCACTTGTCAAGTTCAGTTCATTGGGGCCTCTCTGGACTCTGTAGGAGTGAGGGCCTTCCTACCCATGGATGGGGACAGAACTTTGAGGACCATGATACATGCCTTTTTGAAAAAGAGATGGCAATCAGTAAATCGATACAGTGTTTACTGGGCCTCGTGGCATCTACCACAGCTATCATTCCCCTATGTAGGCAGCACATGTGGGGTTTGCAGCTTTGGTTGGTAAAGAAATATGAACCTGTTAGACATGCTTCTGGGCACCGTTTTTCAATCCCTAGGGTGGTTTTGAAGTCTCTTACATGGTAGGCAGAAGATACCAACTTTTTTACTGGATCTAATCTGGGTTTTGGCGTCTTCAGGTCACTTTCACCACTGATGCTTCATTGTCAGGCTGGAGAACTCATTACAAGGGCCTCTCTGTACAGGGCAGTGGTCCGCCCTTAGTAGAGACCTCCATATCAATATTCTTGAATTACGTACAGTGAGATTTGCCCTTATCCCCTTCACAGATATTCTCAAGGGCAAAAGAGTTCTAGTCCAAACAGACAATACTTCCACCATGTACTATTTGAACAGACAAGGAGGTAAGGGGTCTCAGAGGCTGACAGGAAATGAAAAGTCTCTGGTTTGGGATGGCTCATCTCAAATAGATGAAGGGGTAGCTGTTAATTTTCTACAAGGAAATGGATTAGAATTGTCCACTGAGACTGTGGCTAATGATATGGTCTGCCTGGCAAGGTCTCAACGCAGCAAGAGGAACATTGTGGGCTTAATATGCATGGGAAACTATAGGTGTTTATACAAACATGCTAGAAGTGTCAGAGGTAAAATTGGGGAATTGGAATGCTTGGTGTTGAGGGAGGGGAATAAACATTGTGGTTATTTCATAAACTTGGTGGGATGAGGAAAATCAGTGATTCCTGGTTATAAATTATATTGAAAGGATGGGGGGAAGGGTTGGAGATGGGGTGGCTCCATATGTCAGAGAGGGTTGTCAAGACATAGGCCTTTAAGAGACCTAAGTAATTGCATGAGTCAGTAAGTTAGTTAAGTTTTGTCAGGATGTTGTTAGGACGGCAGGTCAGCCAACATAAACCACCTGGTAATAATCACCAGCTGCTGTCAGCTCTTAGTCAAGCTGTCAAAACCTTAGCTTGACTAAGAGATCTTTGACAACTGTTGATCTAGATTGCTGAGCATAGATTAGTGATTGGTTGATCAATTAGTTTGACAGCTGAAGGTCTATTTAGCTGGGAGGCAGGCACAGCAACGAGAAGGTGACTGTTGGCCAGTTGCCACTAGTCTGGTGGAGAGAGAGAGAGAGAGAGAGAGAGAGAGAGAGAGACACCCCGACCCCGTTCCCGTTTAAGGCAAGAATGCTGCATCTGCTTGGAACTATTCAGAAATGAGAAGCCAGGAACTTTGCAGGAGGATTCCAGTCACCCTTCCAGACAGAATGTTGGGTAAGACAAAAGGTGACCTTGGCTAGAGGGCCATGGGCTAGAAGGAGGAACAGCTAATTCCGTGGCTTTAGCTCTGCTCCTTGAACTACTGCTACTGAGAGCTATTAGCTCAGGTCTAAGAACTATAGATAGAGAGTTAGGTTTTGATTCTTTGTTTGTCCTCTGTATACTCTCTTTTTGTTTTATTGTTTTCCTTTCCTTTGTAATAAACTTAATCTGTTTTTATAATTTGGACTGAGTCACTAACCCAGGCACCTTGCCTAGACTACCAAACTTAATTGAAAAACCCACAAAGGATTTTCTGTTGCTTTTACTGTGCTGGCTTGAATGACCCTGGTTTATAAGATACACCCTGGTATCTCTGTGGCAGCCCTGAGAGTGGGTGATAGCCCTGAGACAAGAGGGTTGGGTCGTGACAAAGGTATATAGTCCAGTAAGATTGAGATGGTAAGTGAACTGGATTTGCTTCTGGAAATGCTATGGGTTGAAATAGTGGGGCCAAAAGGAAGCTTAACACTGGGAGTTTGTTATTGTCCACCAGATCAAAAGATAGAGGAGGATTATAAAATGATGAATGAATTAAAGATAGCAGCTAGATGAAATAACTGTGTCATAATAGGTAATTTTAACTATCCACACATTGATTGGGTCAATATTTGTTAAAGGTGAGAAAAGAGATTGAGTTTCTAGACACTCTTAATGACTGTGCTATGGAACAGATGGTCACAGAACCTACCAGGGGAGTGGCAATCCTGGATTTGGTCCTAAGTAATGCCCAAGACCTAGTAGGAGATTTAAAAGTGCTTGTATCACTTGGGAACAGTGACCATAATGTTATTAAGTTTAACATTTGTATAAATAGGGAGTTGCCCAAAAAGACTGACACAACCACTTTTAATTTTAAAAGGGGTAACTTCTCTGAAATGAATGGACATGTGAAGAGGAAACTGAAAGGAAAAGTAGAAAGGGTCAAAACCATTGGGGAAGCTTGGAGACTATTTAAAACTGCAATCCTAGAAACTCAGAAAAAATATATACTGCAGGTTAGGAAAGGCACAGATAGGTATAGACAGGGCTCTTTTTGTAGCAGGAACTCCTTTGCATATTAGGCAACACACACCTAATGTAGCCAATCCTCCAAGAGCTTACAGAGCTCTTCTTACAGAACTGGTCATCACACCTCAAAAAGGATATTATAGCATTGGGAAAAGTGTAGAAAAGGGCAACTAGAATGATAAAAGGGTTGGAACACTTTCCTTACGAAGAAAGGTTAAAATGCTTGGGGCTCTTTAGCTTGGAGAAACGACGGCTGAGGGTTGACATGATCGAGGTTTATAAGATTATGCATGGGATAGAGCAGGTAGAGAAAGAAGTATTTTCTCCCTTTCTCACAGTATAAGAACTTGTGGGCACTCCATGAAATTGCTGAGCAGTTTGGTTAGAATGGATAAAAATAAGTACTTCTTCACCCAAAGATTAACACATGGAATTCACTGCCACAGGAGGTTGTGGCGACTACAAGCATGGACAGTTTCAAGAGGGAATTAGATCAGCATATGGAGCAGGAGTCCATCAGTGGCTATTAGCCACAAGGTATAGATAGGAACTCTCAGTCTGAGGCAAGTGATGTACTGTATTCTTGGTGCTTGGAGGAGCAACAGTGGAAGGGCTTCTAGTGTCCTGGCCCCACTGCTGGACCTCTTGATTGCACCTAGTATTTTTGGCCACTGCGTGACAGAGTGTTGGACTGGATGGGCCACTGGCCTGATCCAACATTGGCTTATGTATGGAAGCCATAGCAGTCTGGGAGGCAGCTGTGCACATCAGAGTCTTCCCCAGAGCTATTAATATAGCCAGGAGCCTGAATTCCAACACAGACAGTCTGAGCAGAGTTTATCAAATCAATTACAAGTGGTCCACACAACCCAAATGTTTATGGGGGTTTTTTTAGAGTTGGGAGTCCCCGGTGGACCTTTTTGCCACTCACAAAACAAAGAAGGCTCAAAAATTTTGTTCCCTGGCGGGCAGCGACTTATCCTCACTTGGAGATATATTCCAGATCCCCTTGGCGGTGGAACTTGTTTTACGACTTCCCTCCATTTCCCCTCCTGAGCAAGGTTATTGGGAAACTAGTAGCAGAGAGATCAGACTTTATCCTAATAGCCCCCTTTTGGCCTCACCAAATTTGGTTCTTAGAGTTGCTCTGCCTAGTGGACTTGCAGTATATTATCCTTCCCCCAGTCCCAGATTTTGAACCATGATGTGGTCTGCCTGCATCTCATACCATGGAGAATTCGTCCTTAGAACAACATCTCTCTTCAGAGGTATGTGGAATTTTGGTTCAGGCCCAAAAGCCCTCCACAAGGTATTCTTATTCCAAAGAAAATGGATTTGTTTTGAGGCTTAGGCTATATCCAAAGGGGTATCTCTGGCGGCCCCTTGCCTTCCATTCTGGAGTAACTACTATCATTAGCACATGAGGAGTTGGCTGTATCATTGGTTAAGACCCACCTGGCAGTCATTTCAGCATCCCACAAGGGTTTAGAGGGTTCCTCCCTGTTCTCTCACAAGGCTGCCCAACATCTTGCTCATAGGAACTGATACATGTAGATGAAATCCTAGTTTGACCTTATCAGTTCTCAGTAAGAGAAGTGGCAATGGCAATTTAGAAAAAGACAAATTAGGTTTTCCTCTTCTCAGAGCTGGATTGATTGAACTTTCCATGCCTGGATAATGGGTTACAGTGTTTCCTAAATGTGTTTCCTCCCACCCCTCACATTGTTCCACAGTGGTCTCTGTTGCTGGTGCTTGCACAGCTGATGAAGCCTTCCTTTGAGCTTTTGGCCAGATGCCCACTGGCATTACTTTCCAGAAAAGAAGAAGAAGAGATTGGATTTATTCTCCACCCTTCACTACCCAAAGGCGTCTCAGAGTGGTTTACAACTCCTTTCCCTTCCCCTCCTCACAACAGACACCCTGTGAGGTAGGTGAGGCTGAGAGAGCTCTAACAGAAACTGCTCTTTTTCAAGAACAGCTGTGCCAAAACTACGGCTTGCCCAATTCCTTCAGCCAAGAGAGCAAGCGAGTTAGCAGCCCTCAGGGTAGATCCCCATTTCTGAAAGTTTTTAATGAGAGGGTTGTACTTCATCCCAGCTTGGACTCTAAATTTCACCTGGCACAAGAGATTATGTCACCTGTATTTTTCCTGTCCCGGGCTCTACAGCTGAGAAGACCCTGCATATGCTAGACATTAGGAGGGCACTACTCTATTATGTCAACAGGACTAGGTCTTTTTGAGTTGATAAAGCATTCTTTGTATGTTACTGGGACCCTAAGAAGGGGAAGGCTGCCTCTTCCCAGTCCCTTTTCAGGTGGGTGGTAGCTGCCATCCATTCTTGCTATGAGACAGCTGAGAAACCCTGTCTATTGGAGGTGACAGTGCAATCCACCAGGGTGCAGGGTTCCTTGGGTGTGTCAACATGGTCAGCAGAGGACACATTTGTGAAGCATTATGTGTTGGACCTGCAGGCAAGAAAGGATGTGGGCATGCAGATGTGGGCAAAGCAGTTCTCCAGTCTCTTTTTTAGTGAAAGCATCTCCACAACTCCCCCAGTGAGTAGCTTGCTAATGGTCTCAATGTGGGGCAGCATGGAAAATGGAAGATGAAAATAGTCGCACTTACCTGTAACTGTTGTTCATTGGAGTCTTCTGTGCAGACACACATTCCTTCCCTCCTGCTCTGCTGTGAGCTTTCATATGGTTGTTCTTCTTCTTGCATGAGAGTTTGTGGCAGTTTTGCAGGAAGTGAGGGAAGGGGCCAGCTGCCTCTGAAGCATGTGATGGCTTGGGCAGGGAAAGCCACCATGTCGGCTCCAGAAGGGGATGGGTGCCCCCCACAGTAGCTTTTAAGTTAGAAAAGTTTATTCTATGGTCAGTCTGCACAGGCACAGTCCCAATTTCTGCACAGAAAACATCGATGAACAACAGTTACAGGTAAGTGCAACTCTGTTTTGCAACATCATATTAAATACAGACTTAAAATAAAACAGTGCCAGCTTTCAACTTAGTTTGTTTGTCTGTTTTATAGGCAGACAGCTGGTGTTGGGAGGGAGGTTTAGGAAAGAAGAAAAGTCCAGCCTACATTGCAAGGCCTTCCCAGAAAAAATCAGCACCTCCAGGTTGCAGCTCCCTCCTTTTAAAGGCATCAGCAGTCTTGAGATGGCAAGTTTTGCCCAGCAAAACTCTGTTTATCATACCCAAGTCTCTTACAGCATTGGTTAGGATAAACATCAGAAAGTGCACGTACAGAATGAGGCACATTATTCTTGATTCAATAGATATAGATTTAGCAGTTTATTGTGATACAACCAGTAGTGCATGCATGCATTCATTGGGTTGGACCTAGCCCGACGTTTCTGAAAGTGCAAGGACCAGGGCCGTAGCCAGGATTTTGTAATTCAGGGGGCCTTTAAATAAGTCAGGGGGCACTGACGTCACAAAATAAAAAATAAAAATAAAATTTTAAAAACTCACTTTTGCAGCGTTCACACTCTGCCTACATTGGGGAAGCAAGCCATGCTTGGGGAAGGGGCGGTGGTGGGGAGTCCTCCGGGTGGCCCAGAGAGCCAGGCCCCAAAATGCCCCACTGTAGCTATGGGCCTGGCAAGGACGTCTGCCTACAGGGAAAAGCTTTCATGGTTCCCTTTTGGTAGTGGCCTGAAATTCCTTCAGAAATCCTACAGAGAGGTATTTCAGGCTTGAGGAGGGGCACAAAAGTCATGTTGCACCTGCTGAAATCCTTGCAGCCACAGTACCACTGTTCTGGATCAAACCCAGTGTTTAAAATATGTAGTGCATGTCTTATGCAGCTACAAACCTAAACTTGTTTGGGGGATCTCAGAGATTTAATTCTGAGTAAATAGTTTAGGGTCAGGATACTGCATTAGCTGGTATAAACTACAGCATAATAAATGTATATATTTCAGGCAAGAGGTAGCATATTGCCTCATGATTATTTTGTGCTTAATTTCTTATATGTGCTGTAATATACAACTTCCTTACACTAAATGCTCATAGCATTATTTTAGGTTGTAAACATTTCTTTCATACACAGAATGTAGTTTGTTCATTTTTCTAATGTCCTGTCTTTGAATTTCATTTGGGAAAAGCTGCTTACAATCTTGTTTAGTTAGTTTCGTCACTCCGGTGACTTGCATGGGACTAAGATAAGAAACTTTAGCAGGACATAGAAACATTACATGAAAGACTTTTTCCACCTGAAGCAAGATCATTGTGCTGTGTGAATAGTTACGAAGCCACAAATAGTTGACGTTACTGTTGTCATGAACATTAGAGGCATAGACAGATTAATATCCAATTTTTGGGGGGGAAGCCACTGTCAAATCATGTTGGATTACCTGATCAGTTTATTTTTGTTATTAATGGCATTGGTCAGTTTTCTTGATCTTTGAATATTGTTAAATGACAGCAGTCTTCCAATATAGCAAAAATCAGTGGAGACATAAAATTAAACCATTTGGTTTGTTGGGTTCTATAATGTAAACATATAGCTGATAATTATTGTAAAATCACCTGTGGCATGCGTAATTTTTGTTGAAACTGTTGAAATAGCTAGCTAATAAGATGTTCCTCACTGTTGTCCTTACTTAGTGTTCAGAATAGGCTCATCTTGTTCTCTCCTTTTTCTCCCTTTAGAATGTCACAAAACCCAGTGATTAGACCAAAATAGTTATTACCATGTTGCTTGTTTTCCAGTGTTCAAAAATGTCAGACATTTGACCTGTGCAGCTTTTAAACATGACCGCATTGCTGCTTTCCATTCATTAAGCTATTCCCTCTTGCTCCCTTGTCATAAAAGATGAATGAAGATTCACACAATCTTTGTATGAGTTGAGAGTTATTGTTTACATTAATATAGATTAAGTAGAAACAAACCAATTATAAATCATGCCAATCATGTTAGCTGAAGATTGTCAGTCTCCTATTCCCATGTTTGCCATTTCTGTCTCTTTATAGTGCTTCAAATAAAACAACTCAAACTATATTCAAAATTGTAGTGTATAATTAGAGTGTGTTTTGCTGTAGAGTGTCAAGATCTAATTATGAAAATTCATTTTAAAAATTGAGTTTAGATTATTTTGATAATATAGGTAGCAAAATGTTCTGTGTAGGAATGCTATCTGTGAATGCAGATCAAACCATTATTGCTCCCTGTGAGATTTACAGAATAATCAAAATAGATCTTGGTGAGGGTGTCCACACAGCTGTTTTGGTCCTTGAAAACATTTGGGTGAGGGGGAAAGAGCTCTGCACCAAAAGCCAGTGGATCAAGGGCATCACAGCATTTTAAAATCACTGTAAAATGGAGATAATGAATTGGCAACAATTTTACCTTCTCTTTTAACTGGGCTCAGTGGGTAAGAAGGGAATCACTCTATCTGTGGAGGAAAGCCTGCCCAGCTTTCCTTCCATCTGCAAAAAAGCCACCCTTCCCCTGCATGCCAGGCAGGCTGCAGCTGTGAAAGAAGAGTGTGGGGGCACATGCTTGCTAGGGCTGCCAACTCCATGTTGGGAAATTCTGGAAGACTGGGGGGATGGAGTCTGGGGAAGGTGGGGGAGGGACATTAATCAGATATAATACCACAGAGTCTATCCTCTGAAGTAGCCATTTTCTCCAAGTGAAAGTGATCTGTTTAGTCTGGTGATCACTTGTAATTTTGGGAGATCTCCTTATTTCCTTATTAGGTCTCTCACGCTATTTGATGGCATTGTTTTATGCCATGTAATCCAACTTGACTCTCAAGTAGAAAATTGATAAATTATGAAGTATAAATACATAATAAAGTAATTAAATAATGATGTGCTGACCAGCACTGTACTCAGTTTGGTCTAGTGGTTAGGAAAGCAGACTCTAATCTGGGAGAGCCAGGTTTGAGTCCCCACTCCTCCACATGTGGCTGCTATTGTGACCTTGGGTCAGTCATAAGTTCTTTCAGAGCTGTTCTCTCAAGAGCAGTTCTTGAGGGAGCTCTCTCAGCCCCACCTACCTCACAGGGTGTCTGTTGTGGGGAGGGAAGGGAAAGGGATTGTAAACCACTCTGAGACTCCTTTGGGTAATGAAGGGTAGGGTATAAATCCAATCTCCTTCTTCATTTGCCCCCCCCCCAATAAAAAAGTTTCTGGCTATGGGCCTGATAACACTCCTCCTGAATTGGAGCATCTAAATTAAAGGATGTATGTGGTTGTATGGGGAAGATTATGTGGTTGCAATTTTTACAAAGGGACCATAATTGAAAGGCTGTAAGAGCATCTTCCATTGGTTAGAACATTACTTTTCTCCTTTACTAAAACAACTAAAAATCACCACCACCATATCCACTGATTCTCAAATTACTTCGCATTGTGTCTCCATAGCTGTCATCCATGAAACACATTATTGAATATTCCTTTGTTATTTTATTTATTAAAACGTTTATATCCTGCTTTTCCTCTTGGTTCAAGGCAGCTTACCTGTGTGATAGTAACTTTTCCACAGATATAAAAGCTTTACATATACCAGTACATAATCCATCATACTAAGTAAATAAACACAATGCTAAAATTTCAAAGGGTACTGAAAGGTTAAGAAAAACTGTCTGAAAAGAAAGCATGACCTGGCTCCTTGATCAGTATTTTGATATGTAACTTGAAGAGCAAGATCAAATTTGGCAAGTGTTCACAATATAATTAGCCTATGCTACAATTTCACAAATGTTGTTGGAAAACATCCTGGAGCTACGTGGTATGTACATTTATGGCAGACTACAGTAAATTTGGAGCTTACTCATTATTGCAGTAGGAAATGGCTAATGAGGCAGCAGAACTGTAAAAAGCTGTCTTATACCAAGTCAAATTATTGATATTTCCATCCCTGTACTAATTATTATGACTGGTAGTGGTACTCCAAGATTTCAGTCATAGAAAGGTTATTCCCTTAATCGGAGATGCCAGGAATTGAAGCAGGAAGGTCCAGCACACATTCTACCTCCGAGCCATTCGCCAGAAAACCTACCTGTGATTTATCCTGATTTGGACATTTGTTTCACAATTTGCTGGTGGAACAAATTTAGAGATATTTAATACAGTTGGCCCAGTATGACATCATACTGGATTCCTTATTTTTTTAAAAAATATATATATCTATTTAAAGTGTTTTTCTAGCCCTTTCACTGTGTTTTAGCGGCTTAGGCAACGTCTATAATAAAAGTAATAAGAAATGTTATGATTCAAAAACTGTTCTACTTATAGAATGTAGCTTTGCCACTATAGTCCCATAGGTGTGTGAAAAGCTGTTCCAGAGGATTGGAAGAACATGCAGAATAGCATGGGCTGTGTGGCATGGGGAACTGGAGTGGTAATAGAGAATTGACAAAAATGGGATCACTAACTTCAGTGAGCACAAGTATTTTAGCTCCCTTGCGGAGCCAAGTACACCCACAGAGGCTTCAGATGGCCCTGTGGGATCCTATGCCCCCTGGCGGCTTGTTAGATGAGCTAGTCGAGGACTGGCATGACCAACTCTCAGCTACCATCAACGAGATTGCCCCTGACACCCTCTGCACCCTCGCTCTAAGCGGGCTCCTTGGTTTACTGAGGAGCTGTGACTGATTAAATGAGGGCTCAGATGACTAGAGAGACGGTGGTGATGCACTTACAATGAAGCAACAAGAGCATCCTATAGGATGTTTATGAAATCCTATGAGATGGCAGTCAAAGCTGCGAAGAGGGAGTTCTATGCGACCATGATTGCGTCTGCTAGCTCACAATTGTTTAGAACTATTCAGTCTTTAACAGAGCTGCCTCACGGCAGACCAAATGCTAGGGAATTGGACATTGACGGTGAGGCTTTTGCGAGCTACTTTGCAGATAAAGTCTTGCTGCTCTTCCACAATCTCCCCACCACAGTTGAGACAGTGAGTGAACTCAAGGCCCTATGCATGTCTTCTAGTTCTATTCTGGATTATTTTAGTCCACTCAGCCTTGAGAAAGTTGACAGATTGCTCTCAAAGGTACGCTTAACCACATGCAGCCTTGACCTGTGCCCTTCATGGCTTATAAAAGCTGGCCATGAGGGGTTGCGAGGTGCCCTCAGGGATATTATCAACAAGTCCTTCATGGAGGGACTGTCCCTGGGGGCACTCAAGGAAATAATAGTCTGCCCTCTCCTGAAAAAAACATCTTTGGAACTGGCTGAATTGGCCAACTACTGGTCAGTTTCCAATTTGTCCTATTTGGGCAAATTACTGGAGAGAGTGGTGGTGATTCAGTTGCAGAGCTTTATGGATGACACTTCCATGCTATACCCATTCCAGTCCGGCTTTCGGCCAGGCCATGGGATGGAGATGGCACTGGTTGTCCTCATGGATGACCTCCAGAGGCATCTGGATCGAGGCAGCATGGTAGCACTATTGCTGTTGGACCTGTCAATGGCGTTCAACACGGTCGACCATCAGTTGCTGATCCACTGCCTCGCCGACACTGGGATTCAAGGGCTTGCCTTACAATGGCTCATCTCCTTTCTCCAAACTTGGGGACAGAGGGTGGCAGTAGGAGAACAGATGTCCCAGAGATACCCACTGGTTTGCGGGGTTCCTCAAGGGGCAGTGTTATCCCCGATGTTATTTAATATCTACATGCGCCCCTTTGCCCAGATTGCCGGGAGGCACAGGCTAGGGTGTCACCAATACACAGACGACACCCAGCTATAACTGTTGTTGGGCAGCCAGTCCGACGCTTCAGGACATGGCAGGCTGGCTTAGGCTGAGCCAATTGAAATTGAATCCAGTGAAGACAGAGGTCCTGTGCCTGAGTCAGAGCAGCCTGGGGGTAGGGATCCCACTACCAACCTTCGATGAGGCCATTGGTGCCAGCGCCGAGGGTCAGGAGCTTGGGAGTGCTCCTGGATGCTGCCTTAAAAATGGAGGCCCAGGTAGCAGCCACTGCCAAGTCAGCCTTTTATCATCTATGGCTGATCAGGCATTTGGTTCCCTTCCTCGAACACAATTACCTAGCAACAGTGATCCATGCTATGGTCACCTCGAGGTTAGGCTACTGCAACGCTTTCTACATGGGGCTGCCATTGTCCCAAATCTGGAAGCTGCAGCTGGTGCAAAATGTGGCAGCCAGGCTGTTGATGGGTCTCTCCATACAAGATCACATCCAGCCTATGCTGAAGGCATTGCACTGGCTGCCAATAGCATACCAGATTCATTTCAAGGTGCTGGTTTTGACCTTTAAAGTCCTATATGGTCGGAGGCCTGCCTACCTGAGAGACCGCCTTTCCCCATATGTGCCCCAGAGAACACTGAGATCGGGGACTCATCATCAGACTGTCCCTGGCCTGAAAGACGCCAGATTGGCCATTATGATGGCTAGGGTGTTCTGCAGGACCTGTAAAACAGCTCTTCCACCAGGCCTTCGATTAGGAGCCATCAGTGACAAATGAATCATCATAAATTGAGTGAACGAACCATCGTAAACTGAGCAGGCCACGGCCCTATATTACTATGCTGGATATGGCCTTTTGTCATCAGACCATGTATAGATATCTGCACATCACTGCAATCTGTATATATTAGCACCTTATGTAATTGTTTTTTAATTTTGGATTTTTACTATATTTATTGGTTCTATTGCATTTTAACTGTGTAAGCTGCCTTGAGCCAGTGCTGCACTGGCAAGGCGGGATATCAATTGAAAGTAATAAATAAATAAATAAGTACTTTTCCCTGATAAAGGGCATCTTTGGGTAAAAACTATTATCCATAGATTCACCAGTCATTTAAAATTAGCAGTTAAGGGACCAATTAATATTCAACAGACCAGGAGGAGACAAGGAAAAAAATAGCCCAAATCACAATAGATGTCACAGCTTCTTACTATACTGAAGTTTTTTAAAATGATATAGGATTATGGAGTTCTAAGATCTGCAGGGGTCCAGCTCCTGACTTAACAGTTGCCTCTTTGACCCTTTCACCTTACAACAGAGAACAGATGTATTCTTCCCTATAGGTTTCCAAGGTGAAGAAGAGGAGGGTGACATACTCTCCAGGATCTGATTTAGAAAGTAAAATATTGCATATCAGCTGAAATGCAGGGAATGTGTATGCAGCAAATGTAAGTAAAAATCTTCTCTTCACAGATGTGGAGAACATCAGGTTTAACTCAGCACAACCAAGTTGAAAGTCAGTATTTCTCAGCAGTGTTACTATGTTCATGTTGTGTAAGTGTTTGCCTCTTCCATTATGCTGTGTCTGCCAGGAACTTTAACATGGAGGATTTTATACCATCTGATCCAAGCTAAGCTGTGGGCTGCCACAGGGAAAAAAACAGGGATGCAAGTTAAGTGAAACCCAACCAGGTAGAAAGGACTTGAAGAAGCAATCAACACTGGTGGTAATTAAAATTAAGCTGCATCTGGATTTTGGGAAAGCACAGTGAGAATTAGATTTGAATGTGCATTGGCAAAGAGAAGAAAGGTCATATTGCCTATCCCACCATTTTAGTCCTAGAATAGTGGGATGGCCAGCTTAATTTACCTATTTCAAGATGATGAGTACTTGTCATGGGCAAGCAGTAAGTTGTGGTTGAATTAATTTGTGCATTAAGGAACAAGCTTGAGCAGGATTGATGGAAAGGAGATGCAGCATAAATATTTGGTTTGGATACATGAGTGATGAAAGATTTAAGACTCAGCACAAACAGCCAAAGAAGGAAATAGCATAAAGGGTGTCAAGAAGTGAAGGTGGTCCTCATGTGATTAAGCTTCAGTCACTGAATAAAGCACATTAGTGAGACCAGATTCTGTTTCTATATGGAGAAATTCTATATTGAGAAACATCCTAATTCCAGTGATTATGTCCAGCACAGCTTGTTTCTTTTTTATTTTATGCAGATAGTGCTCTAGTAGCACAGAGAATGGGGCAAGGCCCAGAAAGCCCATTCAACACTGTACCTTTCTCCTTTGAAAGTCCCAAATGTTTTTTAATAGTTGCACACTAATGTGAACCAGGAAAGCTTCCCATAGTGTGGTGGCCAGGGTTGCCCGACTTAGTATATTTAATACTAAAAATGAAACACAGTATTTATCATTATAGCATCAGTTCTCTCTGCAATCACATGCTATTTCTTAGGGTTGCCAGGTCTGGGTTGGAAAATACCTGGAGACTTTGGGGTGGATCCAGGAGAGGGTGGGGTTTGGGGAGGGGAGGGGAGGGGAGGGGCCTCAGCATGGTACAATGTCATAGAGTCCACCCTTCAAAGCAGCCATTTTCTCCAGGGGAGCTGATCTCTGTCAGCTGAAGATCAATTGTTAAGGAGGTGATCATAAATCTGTTGAAAAAAGTTGTCATGTTTAAGCTAGATGTTTCTGAAGCAGAATGGCATTGTTTCTGAAAAAAGACTGACCATCAAATCTCAAACCAAAATCTGTTTGTGTGGACATGTGTGTTAATAATATTTGCCCTAGGTTTATAATACCATCTTTCAAATTCAATTTAAATAGTATTTTGTTATTATTCAAGCATTTTTAGTATGACATTTGTTTGTTAAAAAATTTATGGACAAAGCTTAAGGAATATACAAAATGCCATAAAAAGGGTACAATACAGATTAATATAGGTTGCGATCACACGCGCAATTAGCCCCACCATAAGCATGAATGTGCGATCACACAAGAACATCTGCCCAGCGTCCTGGTGTCATCGGCAACCTGTTTTGCTCTGCCACAGAAGTGGGGTAAAAAGACACTAGGGAAAGTGCAAAAGCAAACGGGTTGCTACAGGCCAGGAACAGACTTTCTGCTGTGTGATTGCTCCAGTGCGCTCCTATGGTGTCGGGATGGTCTGATCAGGCTCCATGCCATTGTTTTCCACCCTCTTTTGGTATGTGCATCATTGCACACTGCATAGGGAGCACTCAGTGCAAAGATGCTAATCATTGATCCCTCGTTGAAGTGCACCAGGAACACATGGCAAAAAAACACAACCCGATTTACCCATGGTTACATCTGATCATGCAGTGGTGGGCTGCCCCCGCAGCTCCCAGGGACTGTGTGATCATACAACCGTGGGTCAAATTACTCCAGAGCAAATAGCCTCACTTCCCCCCCCCCACGTTATCTCGCGCTTGTGAACGCAACCATAGTTTACCGAGTATCAACACAATATTCCAGCCTTATTTAACCAAATACATGACAGAAAAGAAAGATCTGTATTCCTTGCAAATGGACTGGAAGGATGACAGTGTTCTAAGTCTTTTGCCCCCACAGACGGAATAAAGAGACGGACAACAGTTTTGGATCAGACAAGGGCCACTTTATTAACTACATAATGTTTAAACAACTAAAAACAGCAAGGAAGCATTTTTTAGAGCAGAATAGACAAGGCAGGTGTCAGCCAGACCAGCCTCCTTGTCCAGGATACGGGCGAGCCACCAACCCCGATCTTGAGCCATTAATCTGGCTTGCGACCAGCAGCCCAGCCACTGGTGGCCTCCTGGGAGCGCCTACCCCTGAAACCATAAAGTTTGCAGAGAGGAGCTTATCCAAGAGGTTCCCAGAGGGAATCATCATTCACCACCCAGAGCCTTAATAACCCGCAGGCCGTTCCTGATGACCCCATGTTCCTAAACTAGGAATGGCTTAAGGTGCTCACCAATTTCTGCTTTCTACTCCCTGCACTATTCTGCCACTAGCGAGGACAAGCCTCTGCTTTGTCCGAAGCGGCCACCAAACCAAGTGCAGCCTTAATCCCTCTGTGAATATCCCCCAAAAACAAGTTATTACCCTTGTCTGACATGTGAATGCCGTCATCCCGGTAGAGGTCAGTATTTCCAACCAATATTCCGGGATGCGGCAAAAATTGACCCAGGCCACCCTCCATAGCCTTTCTCATTTGTCGGTTAACCTTGCGGCGAGCCCGGTCAATGCACCTAGGGTCCCCCAGGTTGCGCCATACCCGCCTTGGCAAAATTGCCGACCAAATGATCAATGCCCCGGGCCATCTTCGCTGTATCAATGACAGATCATGTATGGCTTGAATCACCAAGGCCTTGCCTTTCATCAGGCCAAGGTCATTGCCACCCAGGTGAATCAGTAAAATATCAGGAGGCGGCCCATGCCATTCCTCGAACAGTAGTGGGAGCAATCTGGGCCAATGCATGCCCCGCCTTCCCCACCATTCAACAACCGCAAACTCACTCAAGCCCAACTGAGAACCAACCGTCGTCCTCCTGGCCTGATGAGCCGCCCAAAAAATCATACTGTGGCCGCATAAGATGACTCTCCTCTGCATCTGCCGGCCCACAGCACCTGAAAAAGAACTATTTTAGTAACATGAACCAATTAAAACTTACACTGTCGAACATAACTTTTGAAACTACGCGATCTCCAACGTCCTATACCTTTTATGTCCTCTCGAGAGTACCCCATGGCAGCTGCCGTGGAAGCAGCTCCAATCCGAAAGGAATGGGTCCCAAAACGGAAGCCACCCAAACCCAGCGCCTCCAGCGCTCGTTTTGTCACTGCCCAAAACTGAAACTTAGTGAGGGGTGATCCGTCTCTATGCTGAAATAACACCCCCATGACGTAACCTCGCAATCCCAAGTAATGCTGTAAACCTGACACTGGGCACAACTCAGGCTCACAGCACCGTCCCAATTCTATCGTTGAGCCCCTACCCAACTGGTCAGTATTCGACCTCCTAATATGAATGACTACTTTATCTTCATTAACCCTAATGTCACCCAAATTAATAGCCCGATTAGATGTGTCGTGACGCGAAGCAGGGACAAGCTCACCGATTCAAAGAGCTCCAAAAAATGCAAGCAAAGCTGCTGAGTGAAAAAGAGCGGCCTCGTATTCATCCTTGCATAGGCCAGGCCACAACGCCCTCAAGCCCTTCAGAATTGAAGGAGTTAACGGCTCCCTAGAATCAGGTAGCTGCCTTGCCTCGCGAGACCACCCTTCCAGAATTTTTTTAATCCGAAAATCGTTTGTCTTATCTTCATGCCCAGCAGCCTTACTAGCATAGGCCAAAGAAGACAACCTGCCCTTTATAGAGCGTACCGATAACCCCCTGCCCTTCAGATAAACACAGTACTGCATCAATTGATGCACCGGAATAGGCCATTCATGCCGTAATCCAGCCTCCCTTTGGAAAGCCAAAAATTGGCGACCGGCCCTCATATAAGATTTACGTGTTGACGGGGCCAGGGCCATACTTATCGCCCACTCAGCTTCAAACCGCCAATCTGCCAAAAATTGGGGGGCATCCTTACCGGTCGCTCGTCCGCATCCGGGGCCAGCTGACGGAATCTCTCCATCTGTTTCCGAGAGAGAGCGTCAGCGACCCCATTACTTACGCCCAGAACATGCCTTGCACGAAATAATATATTATTCCTTAAACATAGTAGTGTAAATGCCCTAACTAACTTCATGACCCGCATGGACTTAGATGTCAGAGAATTTATCACGTGTACTGTAGCCTGATTGTCGCACCAAAAGTGGACCGAACGACCAGCAAAATCAGCCGTCCAAATCCCCACTGCTACCACAATCGGGAAAAACTCCAGGAAGGTTAGGTCTTTGACCCAACCAGCCTGGAACCACTCCGGAGGCCAATCCTCAGCACACCAATGACGTCTAAAGTAAACTCCAAAACCGGATGAGCCTGCTGCATCTGACGTCACCTGTAATTCTGCCTCCAATTGCAATTCCTCCCTCCAGAATGACACCCCATTAAATGACCGTAAGAACTCCTTCCAAAGTAGCATGTCCTCCCGCATCCCTAAAGTCACCCTAGTCCTGTGATGAGGAAGGCGAAGGCCCCGCATAGCATCACAAAGACGCCGGATGAAGGCCCGACCGGGAGCCACAACTTTGCATGCAAAGTTAAGATGACCCACCAGTTGTTGCAATTCCCGCAATGATATCTTCTTACAAACACTAAATCTGTCGACCAAGGCCTGAAGAACTTCCAACTTCTCCAAAGGAAGCCTACAACACTGTTGAACCGTATCTATCTCAATACCCAAGAAGGTCAAAATAGGCTTAGGACCTTCCGTCTTCTCCTCAGCCAAGGGCACCCCCAATTCAGCTGCCATGTCTATGAAACTAGACAGTAAAAAGGCACACTGAATAGTCCCTGCACGGCCAGCAAACAAAAAATCATCCAAATAGTGGGCTGTAGAGGCCAGTCCTGTCCTGAATCTCAAAGCCCATTCCAAAAAGGAACTAAACTTCTCAAATGCAGCACAGGACACTGAACAGCCCATGGGAAGGGCCCTGTCCATATAGTAAAACCCTTCAAAAACAAAACCCAATAAATCAAAATCAGCCGGGTGTAATGGCAGAAGTCGGAAAGCTGACTTGATGTCGCATTTTGCTAAAAGTGCACCACGACCACAGCCCCGTACAACCCTCATGGCTTGATCAAATGATGTATATTTAACTGAACAAAGCTCATTCGGTATAGCATCATTCACAGATCCGCCCCGAGGGTACGATAAATGATGAATGAGGCGATACTCACCAGGCGCCTTCTTTGGTACAACGCCCAAAGGAGACACCCGTAAATTAGGCACTGGGGGAAAAGGAAAAGGCCCCAGGATTCTCCCCTCTTTACACTCTTTTCCGATTTTAGCTCGTACTATGTCTTCCATCCCTATGACTGACTTTAAATTAGGAGCACAATAAGGTGCCCTCTCACCTTGGTAAGGAATCCGAAATCCAAACAAAAACCCCTCAAGTAAAAACGTACTATCTGTTTTATTTGGGTAACTTCTCCAAAACCTCTCCAAAACCTGAATCTTAATTGGGCTGGGCCCCTTTGTCATTAAAGGCTGCTTGATTTCCACCCCCACCGGGACGCTTACCTCCCCTTGCTGCGAAACGTCCCTTCGGCTTGGGGCAACCGGACAATGCATGCTGCCCCCCACATAGAGGGCACTCATGCCGAAAGGAACAAGACTTCCTTCCACAAGTACCCTGTGATGTAAATTCCCAGCACAGGGGACGCTTCTGAACCGGAGTCCCCGTCTGCACCCGTGAAGGGTTCTGACCCTGCAGCCTCTGCACTACATGACCACTGTCAGAGTGCTCGGAATACAAAGATTTAGGGGCAGACACCACCTGCAGCCATAAGTGGGGATGAATAAGGTCCCAGCGCAAGGACGGATTCATCGCCGCCCTTGTGCGAAAACCCTCATCATATTCCAGCCACGCGTGTCCAGTGAAACCCGTAAAGGCTTTATAAATTATATCCATGTACTGTAAAAGTGCTGATGCCCTCCACGGCTGATGACGCACTATCATGCCAGAATAAATGAGGAAACCTGGGTACCAATTACCCCAGGTCCTATCTACTCTACGCTTCCTAATACGCTCCCTGTCCCTCTCATCTAAGTCTTCTTTGTCTTTTTTGTCCAATTTGCGGTATAACAAAGAAAAAACATCAACATAGGAGCCTTTAAGAATCTTTTCCCTAGTAGCCAGGGAAAGGTGATCTCCCAATGGCAGGGCTATGTCACCCACAGGCAAAACTTTGGCTGTAGCTTGCTCGTAAGAATATCCCACTGGAGGAGATGGAGTAGAGGGATACCACCCACCCTGTCCGGGATATTGTGAGGTTCCCCCGTCTAAGGCAGGCGGAACAAAGTGCCACCCAGCGGGCGATGAGGAGGCCCCCGCCCTTGTTGTGGAACTCTTGCCAGAAGATGAAGCCCCTGATGTGTCCTGATTACCTGAACCCCAAGGCCACGATGTGTCATCCTGACTAGCAACACCAGCCTTACCATCCTGGCCAGGAGGACGTACAGGACCCTTGTAGAGCTCCAACTGATGAGACCCCTCGCCCTCTTCTGCCGGCCTGTTCCCTGCATCACCAATCCCCGAAGAAGACGATTGACCGTCCTCGAGCAGTGCCAGTCTCGCCAACACCTGTGCCTGAAAGGAAGAAATGCCAGAATTTTTCGACCTCTTTGCTACAGATGGAGCGGGATCAAGCTGCTGAGGCCTGGTCCTCTGCTTCTCCAAGGCCTCTAGCCGAGCTAGTATTGCAGCATTAATCGAATCGTTGTCATCATCCTCAGAAATTGGCGGTGCAGGGGCAGCCGGGGGAATTTTTGGTGCAGGCTGCTTACCTTTTGGCTTGCCCTGCCCCTTCTTGGGAGCCATCCTCTTAAGATATGGACCAAGCCTAACTAAAGCACCAACCGAGCTAAACTGTATTGCCAAGTCACGCAAAAAGGCCTAGGGGGGAAAAAACAACTACCCCAAAATGGCCACCCTAAGAATATAAACTGCCAAAAGCCCTTAACAAAATGGCTGCCAGCACAAATACAAGGAAGAAATCCCCAAAATGGCCGCCACCTAGTATATGCCTCACCCCCCTAAGCCACACCTAAGATGGCCACCGCCCAAATGTAAGAATTCACTTGAAATAACCACCAGGGGGCAATGGCCCGCCTAAAATAACGGCCCGTGGAAATTCCCCTATCCAGGAGAATAGAAATCCAGCAGCCAGGAGGCCCTGCTATATAGTGTTGAGAAAAACCGCTGTGGCGGGGGGGGGGACAGAGACGCTTCGGCCGAACCTAATTAATAAAAACACCCCTACACAAATGCCAGGGACGGCCCTCCCCCAAACAGCTAACAAACTAATAAAGTATTTAAAGCAATAATATTGCAGCCGAGGAGGTCCTCAGCACGATCACTACCGCCTGAGTTGAAAGGGCGCCGCCAAGCCGTCCGGCCTCCGGGCCGCTTCAGGTCCGCACTCTGACCCGCTACCAGGCCTCCGGGCCCTGGATCACCGGTGCTGCAAGGCCCACTGTAGCAGTACGCTGCCACGCCGCCCAATCTTCTGGCCGCTCACGACCCTGTCGCCCCAAGAGCCCAAAGCAGACACCGCCTAACGATCAGCGTCTGCCGAGAGCCCGACTCATAAAAAACTTTGCCAGCCCAACGTGCTGCCTAAACAGCCTGCAGAGCCGCTAGGTCTGCAGGGACAAAAGCTCCTGTCAGCCCAAGCACGCGGCTCCGACTGCTTTGGGCGGGAGAGGGAGCCGAGCTATATTGGGCTGGCTCCTCCCCGCCCACGTCATAGCGCGCTGCGCTATGACCAAGCTGTTGCCCCGTCATTCCGGCGGCGGCAAAACAGCCCCCGGTCTCCATTGCCGTCGGCTGGAGACCGGGAGCTCCAATCTATTAAAGAGAAAGCCATCATCCTTTTCATATGATAAAATAGCAGTGTTCCAGTAGAGCTCATTGCCCAGATCTTAGCTTAGTGTCTGGGCTCATTTGAGGAGACACTCCGGGTCCATTGGCTTCAAGGGCCACAAGGCATCTCTGTCAGCAAGAAGGGCTTTAAATCATGCACTTTGATCATACAGTATTTACTCAAGCTTAGGGTTTTTCACAAATATTCCATTAAAATAGAGGGGGGTCATCTTACATTCACATAAAAGTTAGATATATCCAATTTCTGTGTTTGTATAACATTTTCAAGGGGCTGTCTTACCTTCAGGGAATTTTCCTTTTGGGAAGAGTTTAAGCTGTATTCAGACATAATGATGAATCTGTTTCCTGAGATAGGAACAAAAATACCTTTGTTTCATCTTTGTATGCTCCCTCAGTCTTCCTTGTTTTGGAAGCCATCACTCAAACTCCAGTTTGCTATGACTGACCCTGGGAAAACAGGAGTTTGTTTAATCTCTACCAGGATTCTAAACCATGGTTTAATCCCAGTTTAGTTTTCCAAAACTAGGAACCTTCAGCCATGTTATGTGTACATGGCAAGAAGAAATGCACAAGTACAGCAAACAAACTGTACAAGTGTCTATCATGGAAAGAGAAAAGTTTGTTGTGATATCTGAATCTATCACTGTTTCCCACCTATAGTTCAGTTGTTCCAACTCCATCTCCTACCTAGAGATGTTATAAACGGCCTGCTTCCTTTTTTCTTTTTCTTTTTTGTCCCCCGAAGGGGATCTTTTTATTGCATTTTCTATAAACTACAATGAAAAAAAGGAAGGGGGAAAACTACAACTAAGGGAGAAAGAAAAGAAAACCACTAAAAACCCTTAGTATAGGAGATCATTACAACAGCTTATGTCAATTTTAGTCTATAATGCTATCATCACATTGAATATGGTCGTCTATGCTATATTAGTTAACTGTATACTTAATAATTATACTGTTTAAGGAAAAGCACAAGAGCATCCCCATTTAGTAATGTTTGTAAGGCACAAATTAAAATTCCTCAGTCTTCATCTTCTTTTATCCTTTCTCTTCCTCAGTTGGTAACCACGTTTAGGAGCCACTGCCCCTTTATTGGAAGCAGAGTCCTCTCCAGAAGAGCTGTTAGAGATAGAGAAAGGAATAAGAGAGGGGAAAGGATAGCCCTTAAAGAGACAGCATTAATACTAGTTATATGTGATACAAGTTAACCATTTCACTACACACAATAGAGACATCAAGGAACACCTAAATAGAAGCAAGAAGGATAGATTAAAGTGAAAGAGTGACAAGACATACTAAATACAATGGCTTCAGGATCAGGTCCAGGCAGAAAAGGTTCTTTACCATCCCCTGGCCAAACGGGTACAGCAAGTCAAATGAAAATGAATATTCCACAATTAACTATGAAAGAACTATAAAGTTTAATACAAGAGAGTATGGCACAAATACTACAACAAATAGTAGATACAACATTACCGGTATTCATTAAAAAAGAAATAGAGCCCATTCACACAAAATGGAGGAAATGTCTAAGCAAATCAAAACAGAGATAGAAGAAATTAAAACGCAAATTTTAGAAAATAAGAAAGAGATAACAAAAAATTTTAAAATCCACAAATAAAGTTGAAGACAGAGTACAAGATCTAGACTTTGAGGTGCAAGAATTGAAAATAAAAAGTGACAAAATGGAAGAAACTATTATTAATCCGGAGATGGAAAAAGCAGGGCTCATTTCAAGGTGTCAAAACATACCAGAGAATTTGGACAAAAACTTAAAAGAAGAATTAGCCCAAAAATTTGCAGAACAATTAAATGTAGGACGTAAAGAAGAAGTACTGGCAGAAATTGAAACAATGTACAGAAAAAACTCTGCTTAAGCAAAGATAAAAAAGATTCCCCGGGAGGTGCATGTAAAATTTTGTAGAAAAGAGATGAGAGATAGAGTGCTAAAAGCTGCAAATGAAAACAAAATCACAATAGAGGAAAAGGAGATCAGAATTTTGAAGGACACACCATGGAGAGTAAGAGAGAAAAGGCAGAATTATGCTATCCTATCCAATCTCTTAAGAAAAAAAGGAATAATATATAGATGGTTGATTCCGGAAGGTTTACTATTTACACATAGAGGAAAAAGACAAAGAATAGACTCTGTGTTTAAGCTAGAAAACTTCCTGGAAAGAGAAGGTGAAGATCTGGGTTGGCAAAGAGAAGAGGGAGATCAAGAAAAAGAAGAGCAAGAAGAAGAAGAGATAGAGGAAAGAGGAGATGATGAACTTGAGTTTGAAGAAATAATCGGACTACAAGATAAGGATTTGGAAACAGAAAAAGAGAAGAAAAAACCAAGGAACAGAGGTACGGGAAGAACGCAGTTGCAGATAGTAATCAGATTCCAGTACAGGAGTAACAAGAGCGATAGAAAAAATCAGAATGATGGGAGATAAAAAAATAAAGATCCTCTCAATTAACATAAGAACATAAGAGAAGCCAATGTTGAATCAGGCCAATGGCCCATCTAGTCCAACACTCTGTCACACAGTGGCCAAAAATACCAGGTGCCATCAGGAGGTCCAGCAGTGGGGCCAGGACACTAGAAGCCCTCCCACTGCTGCCCCCCCCAGCACCAGTTAATGGCTTAAATGGGCCACAAAAAAGAAGGTTTTTTCATCAATTGGCCAAAACACAGTCAGATATAATATGCCTCCAAGAAACCTATATAAAGGAAGAAGTTAAAAAATACTTAGAATTTAAAAAATTGGGGAAAGCATTTATAGCAGCAGATAAAGTTAAGAAAAGAGGTGTAGTTATATATGGAAAAGAATATCTGCATCCAGAACTATTCCATGCATCAGAAGATGGATGAATCATAGCCATTACAATTATGAGAAATGTAAAAGAAGCTTTAATTATAAATATATATGCACCAAACCAAAACCAAGAAAAATTCTTTACAGAAATCCAAAATCTGCTAGTAATAAAAAACTTTGATGATATTTGCATCATTGGAGATTATAATGCAGTCTTTGACCCTAAATTAGATAGAAAAAAACAGAAAAAGTGCAAGATCAGGACTTTTACTACCAAAATTATTCCGTAAGTTAGCAGAAGAATACAGTATGGTAGATAGTTGGAGAACCAGAAATATAGGTAAAAAAGAATTCACCTCTTACTCTGATAGGCACAGTTCATGGTCAAGAATTGATATGGCATGGGTATCCATGGGATGTGAAGGAAATGGATATATAGCAAAAACGTACGCAGACCATAATCCTTTATTACTGACTCTACATGGAACACAAAGGACAACAAGATGGAAAATGAATTTGGGTCTTTTAAGAGAGAAAGAGTTTATAAATAAAACCAGTATAGAAATACAGGAATTTTTTAAAAGGAATAAACAGGATGAAACACCAATAAATATAATATGGGACTCATTTAAAGCATTCTTGAGAGGGTGGTTCATCAATCAAGATGCATGGAGAAAGAAAGAAAAAAGGAGAAAATTTGAACTATTGGAAGAAAGAATAAAGATAGAAGAGGTTAAGATGGAAAAAACTACAGAGATAGAGAAAATAACACTAAAAATAAAAATGCTACAACATCATTTAAACATCTTGTCAGTGCAGGAAATTGCTAAGAACATAGAGTACACAAAACAATATTATTTTGAAAATGCCAATAAGTCCACCAGGTGGTTGGTGTATAAGCTAAGAAAAGAGAGAGAAAATCAGATAATTTTGGCACTGAAAGATGAAAAGTAAGATATAAAATACAGAACGAATGAATTAAAGGAAATTGCAAAAAAAAATTATGGAAACTTATATCAACAAAGACTACAGGATCCACTACAAATAGAAAAGTATTTAAAGCTACACAATAAAAAGAAGTTTAATGAAGAACAGAAGAAAGTATTGAATGACCCTATCTCTCCATGTGAAATAGCAGAAGCAATTATGAAACAGAAAAAGTAAAAAACACCAGGCCCAGACAAAATACCAGCAGAAATTTATCAAAAATTTGAAGAACAAATACTATTTGCTTTCAAAGAAGTAATCCAAAATATTACTAACAAATCCACTTTACCAGATTCGTGGAATGAAGTGCTGATAACATTAATCCATAAACCAGATTCAGATAGAAAGGAAATCCAAAATTATAGACCTATTTCACTGTTAAACACTAATTACAAAATATTCACAAATATACTGGCAACAAGGTTCAAAAAAATACTGCTGCAAATTATACACCAAGAGCAAGCAGGTTTTCTCCCTAGGAGACAGATGAAAAGCAATATAAGAACAATTCTTAATGTTTTGGAGTATTATGAAGAACATTCAGAGAAACAGTTGGCGTTACTCTTCTTGGACGCAGAGAAAGTGTTTGATAACCTATCTTGGGAATTTTTAAGACAAAAACTAGAAGTATGGGATCGTGGAAATAGATTTTTGTCAATGATTTCAGCTATATACAAGAACCAACAGGCTTCAATATTAATTAATGGTGAAATGTCACAAAAGATCGGAATTCAAAAAGGTACAAGACAGGGCTGCCCTTTGTCCCTATTATTATTTATTTTTGCGCTAGAAATGCTAAACAACAATATAAGGCAAAACGAAAAAATAGGAGGTCTAAAAATAAAGAGAAGAATACAAACTGCAAGCATTTGCCGATGATCTCGTTTTTATCCTAGAAGAGCCTTTAAAAACTATCCCTCAGCTTCTGGAAGTAATTCAAGAATATGGAGTGATGGCAGGTCTCAAAATTAATTTAAAAAGACAAAAATCCTAACAAAAAACTGTTCTAAAAAAGTAAGAGACAAAAGTCAAGAAACTACAAAAATAGAGGTCACACACAAAATGAAATATTTAGGTATTGTAATGACAAATAGAAATAGTATGTTGTTAGAGAATAACTACAAAAAACTTTTTGAGGAAATAAGAAAAGATCTGCTTAAATTGAAAGATTTGCAGATATTGTTGGGCAGAATTGCAGCAATAAAAAAGGAAAATATTACCTCGTTTTCTATTTTTAATGCAAAACATACCAATCCTAAAGAAGAAAAAATTCTTCACTGATTTGGATAAAAAAAACTAGTCAATTCATTTGGCATCCAAAAAAAAGCTCGAATTAAAGGGAAAGTGCTTCAAGATAAAAAGGAAAGAGGCAGATTTGGTTTGTCTAACTGGGAGTTGTATTATCAGGCTGCCGCATTGGGATGGATTAAAGAATGGATTTTGCTTGATGACTGGAGGACACTGCATCTAGAAGGTCACGATCTATATATGGGATGGCACGCGTATATCTGGTACGAAAAAGATAAGTTACACTCAAACTTTCACCATCAAGTTATCAGAGGTGCCTTAATAACAATTTGGAAAAAGATGAATCCCAAGATGGGTGTCCCCTTTAGAGGCGTTTGTAAAACCAATTCTTATGTCAGAAAAAAAGAAAGGATCCTATCACATCTTGTTAGATGAAACTAATAACTTAAAAACCAAAGAAAACCTGAAACTGATCAACATAAATCTTACTTGGTGGGAAAATATGCAACTGCATTCAAGATTCGTGAAAGATAAGATAACTGGATTTTATATGGACAAAACAGATTTAGATAAACTGTGGCTTTCAACCAACAATAAGTTTTCAAAAAATATACAATTATCTGTTAGAAGATTACATGCAGGATGAGATAATAAAAACTACAATGATATCGTGGATGAGAGATATCAGTTACAGCATACAATTAGATGAATGGCTAAAAATCTGGAAGACTATGGAATTTTTAAGAGCAACTTCCTTCAAAGAAAATATATATAAGTTATTCCATAGATGGTATTGGTCACCTGATAAGATTGCTAAAGGGTATGAAACTGCTTCTAGAAACTGCTGGAGACGTAAGTCAAATATTGGTACTTTTTTCATATGTGGTGGAATTGTGGTAGAATACAAAAATTTTGGCAAAAAGTTAATAAGATAATAACAGAAATAATGGGCATTAACTTAGAACTCTTACCAGAAATCTATCTATTGAATATAATACCCAACTGTTACGAGCAAAGTGATATATATTTATTGACGTATATATTAACCTCAGCTAGAATTCTTATAGCTAAAAATTGGAAGTCAGAAAAAAATCCACTAAGAGATGGACTAACTAAGAAATTATTAGAAGTTGTGGAAATGGACAAATTAAGCATGATACTTAAAGGGAAAGATGAGAAGCTTTTTAAGAAAAGATGGTCTAGAGTGTATAGTTGGCTAGAAGAAAATGTAAATAAATATTAGACTCTGACAACAGAAAGTTATGTTCAAATAACTTGTATGTATTGTTAAAAACCATAAATAAAACTGATTTAAAAAGCCCCATGGCTAGGAGCCTATTCCCAAGGCTCCTGGGGGGTGGCGTACAGTCGTCCCCCCCTCCTAACCACTGGTGCGTGGATTGCCTCCCCGGAAGTGCCCAGGGAGATGTCTACTAGTGAGTTGCCATTAACCAGAAGCTCAAAAGGCCTGCTTCCTGTGTAAGAAAGAGAGGCTGCTTACCATCTCAGCCTGCAGACCACCTACACCCTTAAGAGCCTGCCTGACTGCTGTAGTAATCTTCAAAGGACCTACTTTGCATGTCCCCACCTTCTGAGATTAGGCAATTTCCTGACAACTCAGGAAAAGGCCTTATGAGTCATGGGACCAGTGCTCCAAAACTCTCTCTCCAGGGAGATTTGTCTGTCCCCTTCTGTTTCTGACTCTGGAGAGCAGGTGAAGACTTTCTTGTTTAGTTTAGCATTTATTCAATGATCCGTCCTTCCTAACCAATGTTTTAAATCCTGTTTTTATGTTTTGTACGTATTTTAAATCTCTTTTTTAATTGTTTTAATGATGTGTGTTGGCTAGATCTTGAATTGCAGAACAGCATTTTGGCTAGATCTCAGATTGCAGAACACCATGTACAGGTCAAATATCTGACTGTGACAATTAATAATAATAATAATGATGATAATAATAATGATGATAATAATAATAATAATAAGAAGAAGAAGAAGAAGAAATACATCACCAGCTACTCTGATTTTGTCTACAGAGCTCCAGTTGTTCCAACTATCTACCTAAAAGACCTGTCACCTGGGACTGGGAAGGGAAGGGCTGCTCTAATTTTATCTGTGAAACTACAATTGCCCACTTTGATGGATATGTTTCTGCCCAACACTAGCCCTGGAGCTTTTTTGCTTGCATCAGCAGTATTCATCAACATCCTTGAGGGGATGGCCAGGACAGGCTTCTTGGAGTAAGGTTTCTATCATCTGCTTCTCCAGTTATTTGTATTGGCACTGTCTACGAGAGATGCAACTTGGGTGAGGCTGAGGAGCCCCTCCTCCTGTCCAGAAATTTTACATCTCTATATTACAGTGATGTCAGGAAGGGACTTCTGGGTACCCGCTGGAGTGTATGGCAATTATTAGTGGTTGATGCTTGAAGTATTTTTGAGCCACTTTGAGCCCTGTAATGCAGGAAAAAGTGGCATGTCAATATTTTAAATATTATATTAGCCCTAGTCCTCATATATTTCTTCATACCACTGTGCCATTTTAAAGCACTTTGCTTGATCATACACTTGTTAAAAATCTTCTAGATGTGAGCTTGCATTTAGAGGTAGAATCAATTATATGGGATAAAAGGCACACAAGAATAAAGTACATTTTATCACAGTGTGTTATTGTATTTCCCCCCATCATGATTTTAGCCTATATATTCAACTATAGTTTCTTTCTGAAACAGGCTGCTAAGGTTCTTGCATGCTTTTGATTCTGAACTGCTTTTATTCATTTGCTTTCATATAATGTAACCCAAATAAGTACATTCTATAAATGTAGCACTATCAACTGAGATCCAGACAGTTTGTTTTTCTGTTTCCACGAAAGAACTTTAAATGCTGGGTTTTAACAGCAAATTTACTGCAGGTGGCATGTTCCAAGCAGTTTCTGTGCTTGTCTCATGTACAGAGGCATTGAAAAGACAAGGAGCACCAGCCACTTTTTCCATGCATTGAAACGGGCAGTTTCGTAACTCTGGTACACTCCTATGTGCATGGTACAGTAAAAAGTATCAGTCTGAATAAATTGTTGAGAATCACTCAAAGGAGAGCTTGTACAGATACCTTGGAAAGAAACATGACATAATCAAGGCATTGTCCTGCAATGCCACAGCTATGATGCCCGTTAGCAGGCGGTACTATGCATTTGTTCAGCCTGCTTACACATACAAATGAAGACAAAACTGATCGTGAAAGTATTAATATCCATTGCCAATGAAGAGAGTAAGTCTGAACATTTTTTTTCTCCGAAGTGTTTGGGTTGGGTTGGGTGAGATTATGACTTCTGGTAAGATCAAGGGCTATATGGGTTTCAAAGGTATGGCACTGGAAGTAGAAGATCAGGGACAAGTACATTTGTGGGGTGATATATTAGAGCTTATTTCTCATCTGATTTCTGTAGTATCAAACCAAGGATGTGGGGAGGGAATGTTTCGTAATGCCTGAACAAATAGAAATAAGATCACTCTCCTGTATGGCATCCTGGTAAACAGTAGGATAAATTGGGTATGAGTAACTAAAAATTAGTTGGATAAAGTGTGTGTGTCTGTTAATTAACTCAAGCCAGGTATGTAGTCCAGCAACACCCCCAAATTGGAGGAACAGGGTGGGCAGAGGGAATCATTAGTCTTCATGACCCTTTCACAGATTCTGGAGTGAACTAAGCCTTGATTAATGTTCCTTGTGTTCGGCGTAAGGGACAGAATGGGTCTGCATCAACCTAGCTTACCAGCAGGACCTTGTCTCACCTGACTGATGAAGTCTCTAGCCCTGTGTGGGAGACCCACATGCTAGTTTTTGGAAGACTTCAGTATTCATGCTTAGGCTCCCTCTGGTTTGGCTAAGGACTTTATGGCTGGCATGGCATTGATGTGGTTGTCCCAGGTTGTTATTGTCCTTACACATGAGAAAGGTGATATGCCACATTTAGAAGAAGAAGAAGAAGAGGAAGAGATTGGATTTATACCCCGCCCTTCACTGCCCAAAGGTGTCTCAGAGTGGCTTACAAACTCCTTTCCCTTCCCCTCCCCACAACAGACACCCTGTGAGGTAGGCGGGGCTGAGAAAACTTCTGACAGAAACTGTTCTTGAGAGAACAGCTGTGCCAGAGCTTGTGACTGACCCAAGGTCACATCAGCAGGTGCAAATGGAGGAGGGGAATCAAACCCGGTTCTCTCAGATAAGAGTCCGCGCACTTAACCACTACACCAAATTTAATATTTTGTAGCCTATGATAGCATTAATTATTAAGCATATACCATGATCTGACCACTGTATGTTGAAGGCATATATTGTGAGGGGAACAGTATAGACCGGTGGCAGAGCAACTCCAGGGCTTCTTAGATGGCTTGTCTGCTCTTGTGCCATTTCAGTCTTCTTAGGGAATGGAGATAGGTTTACTTCCTCTGGCAGGGCCACCAGACTCTTTAGTCATGAAGGGGAGGGGCTTGTGCTCCTGCTTCCCAGTCTATCTGGCCCTGCCTTTCGAGCAGGACATTACAGACTGTGCTCCAGTGGAGCACGCCAGTAAAAGAAGACTGAAGAGAAAGAAAAGAAGAAGACAGCAGGGAAGGAGCAGGTAGAGGTTTTTTCTACACTGCACTCCCCCCCCCCCTTTCGCTTTGTTTGGGAAGCTCAGCATATTTGGACCCGGGAGATCCCTGGGGAACCACGGCGCTGCCTGATTAACTCCCATGCCTTGCTTCTAGCCAGAAGTGGGCTAGTTGAGCATCTTTCCCAGGCCCTGCCTGTGGCTGAGGGTTCCGGAGGGTGGCAGTGGAGGATAGCTCTCTTGGAGGGACAGACATGGCTTGCTGCAGAGTCCTGAAGAGGCACACCAACGACCGGCTTTTCTTCCCCTGTCCCCACGCAGAGCTTCAGACGACTTGGAGAGCTGGTCGATTTGGAGGTGGTAAGATTACCTCATGGGGGGCAGGAAGCTATGGTAGCGCTCTTAACCCACAACCCTCCCCCCCCATGGTTCCTGGCTTCCCATAGCAGCCATCTGTACCATGGAGGTAAAAGGAACGGGCGGATGAATGGGAACAAAACCACCCAGCAAAGCACGCCTGCTTAGAAGGGGCTGAGAGGCAGGGAGTGCTTGAACTTTTTACTATCCACACTCTCCTGTTCATTGGGCCTAAAAGGAATAGGAGGAAAGTTTCGCTTTCCCCAGTCCCTGCCCATGGGTTTCTTTTCCCTGTAATTGAAACCGAAAGGAAAAACATGGGAGGTGGCCATTTGCAGTTAAGCTTTACTTTCGCTTTTGCAGAACCCTTCTCAACATGGCTGCCAAAGCTGGGACTTCCTCCAACCAGGAAGTACAGGAGGCTACATGCCAGTTTGATTTGCCTGACTCCCCTAAAGCTCCCTTTACTCAAACTCTGGACCAACCTGGAGAAGAAGCTCAAGCAAATCTTTTCTCATGGATTAAAATGTAAATGAAAAAAGAGTTTAGGGCCCTGTGGCAGGAATCCCAAAACTCAACAAAAGCTGGAGAAGGGACTTCTCAGGTCCCCACAGGATCTAAAAGACACAGTACTAGTGACATAGAAAATCCTATACCCAGCAAACATCAAAAGAGAGGTCTTAAGTCTAGCAAGGACCTTAGTCCTCTATTGAGTGATCTAGACTCTGAATCTGATTCAGCAGTTTCTGACTCTCCCAAGGAAGAGGGGGAGCTATCAGAAGAGGTGGTACCAGTGGTGCAATCTAGGCTTTTTTCCTCAGGAGCTTTATAACAAGCTTCTACCTAAAGTCATTAGAACCTTAGAATTGTCATATACCCCTAAAGAGCAGGAGGAAAATGACTCAGAGTTCCACACGGGTTCAGATAAAACCATTCCTAAGACTCACACTAAGTCAGCAGAGGTACTGTTGCCAGCAGCCTTTTATAAAGTTATGAAAGCAGAGTGGTAAAACCCTGCAAAACCAAAAGCCACTCATCCTGTGTTTGGGAAGTTTTACTCTCTCATGCATCCAAGAAGCTCAGACTACCTACTGTTGATGATCCTATCAACAGCCTGGTATCTACTTCAGTGCTTCCAGTGCTTTCGGGAGCAGATGGGCTACCGAAAGATAACAGTGATAAAAGAATAGAACAAGCTTTGAGGAGGGATTTTGAGGCCTCTACGAATGCTTTAAGGGCCTCGGTGACTGGATCCTTATTTGCAAGAGCAGCCTATGCATGGGCCTCGGACTTGGCCAAGGCAGATAGTGGCATCCCGAAGGACCTCAAGGACAAGCTGAAGAAAATCGCCTTAGCCACGTCCTTTGTGGTAGATGCCACTCTTGATGCAGTACAACTAGAGGAATTGCTTGAAGCGTCACAGCGAGACATAATACCTGGCTGAGAAGCTGGGATGTGGACCCTTCAGCACACACTAAAGTTGCAGCAATGCCCTTTAAAGGCACCAACATATTTGGTGAAGGCCTAGAAAGGTACCTTGTGGAAGACAAGGACAAAAAGAATGTTCTCCCTTCAAAACGAAAGGAGGGCAGAGAGAGAAGACGTCCTCAGTCCTTTCGTGACACAAGAAGGGAGTCTAAACCCACTTATGCCAGGTCTTTCAGGGATAAATGGCAATCCAAGTCTAAGGACATGAGAACACAGCCCTTCTCATCCAAGCAACGTCAAAACACCAAGGGTCCCAAGAAGGGAAAATCAGCAGGACTACTCCAAAAAAAAAAAGAATACCCTTAGGAGTTGGGGGATGCCTTCTGGAGTTTGCTCCAATATGGAAGAAGTCTATTATGGACAGGTGGGTCCTGGAGTCAGTTTCAAAGGGCTACTCCTTGCCCCCGAACCGTTTTCTGGAAATACCAAGAAAGAAGTCCAATACAAAACACACTTCACTGCATTTGGCAATTTCCCATCTGATAGAAATAGGAGCCATAGAACCAGTCCCAACCTTGGAGAGGTCTCAAGGAGTTTATTCTATCTTATTTACGATTCCAAAGAAGAACGGAGAGGTCAGAGCGATATTGGACCTCAAATGGTTGAACAGATGGGTTGTCACCAAAAAATTCAAAATGGAGACAGTGAAGTCTATCTAGCATCCACCCAACAAGGGGACTTCATGGCTTCCATAGACCTATTGGAAGCATATCTACATGTTCCAATCAGGGAGACACATCAGAAGTATCTGAGACTTGCATATGACAGAGAGCACTACCAGTATCAGGCTCTTCCTTTTGGCCTCAAGTCCTCACCGAGGGTGTTCATCAAAATCTTAGAAACACTGATAGCTCATTTGAGGACTCTGGGAGTGTCGTTATTCCCGTACCTGGACGACATTCTTGTCAAGGCCCCCTCATATCAAGAAACCTTACAGTCATGTTAAGGGTACTCGAACGTCATGGGTTCATAGTCAATATGGCAAAGAGTTCCCTAACCCCATCTCAGTTAATTCAACATTTGGGAGTTCAAATCGACTCCGTTCGGGACAAGACCTTCCTATCCCAGAAGCATCAACAGAACCTACAGCAATGGACACAGAAAGTTGCAAGGACACAGAAGGCAGAAATTATGCAACTAGCGCAACTCCTGGGAATGCAAGTATCTTGCCAGGAGGTGTTGCAATAGTCCAGGTTCCATGCAAGAAGATTACAATTTTTTCTACTTCCCTTCCAAGCTGACATAGCTCGGAAAAGAACTCGGGAGGTGGATCTTCCACAGCAACTACAATGCTGGCTGGAATCAAACCATTTTTTGAAAGGGGTCCCACTCAGGGAACCCACCAGTCTATCACAACGGATGCAAGCCTGTTCAGATAGGGAGCACATGAAGGGAGGATGATACAGAATACATGGACTGTGAAAGAAAGAACTAACAGTATGAACCTTCTAGAGCTGAGGGCAATCAGACTGGCACTGGAGAACCTTCAAAATATGATCCAGGGCCATCATATACTAATTCAAACCGACAATGTGACAGCCAAGGTGTATGTCAACAGACAAGGGGGCACACGTTTCAAGCGGTTGCACAAAGAGGCAAGCAACTTGATACAGTGGGCAGAGACTCACATCCTTTCAATAAAGGCGATTCATGTGGCCGGGCGAGAGAACACAGTGGCGGATTGGCTCAGTTGTCAGTGGGTGGACCAATCCAAATGGATGCCAGAGATTCGGGGAGACCAGAAGTGGACTTGTTTGCCACAGAAATAAACCGTCAAACAGTGCAGTTTGTGTCCAAGTTAAAAGATCCTCTCACCATAGGAGTAGACACTCTTCACCTAGTATGGCCCAGAATGCTACTATATGCCTTTCCACCGATTCAACTTATTCAGAGGGTGGTCCAATGAATAATCAATCTTAAGGTGGAAGTATTACTAGTTGCCCCCTTTTGACCCAGAAGGGCATGGTTCCAAGACCTGAGAAGGTTGTTGTTCGAGGAACCATGGCATCTGCCTCCACTGGTAGATCTGCTAACTCAAGGGAAAACAGTTCATCCTCAACCTGAACTATTAAAACTCACAGTTTGGAGGTTGAGAGGCAGCAGTTGATGAGCTAGGTTACCTAGATATTGTGGTTAAAACCATGTTGGCAACAAGGAAGGGCTCCACATATAGGGTCTATAGCAACACATGGCAGACCTTCCACACTTGATCCCATGGGAGTTCCCATAGGGGATATACTGGACTTTTTGCAAAAGGGGCTCGATAAGAGGCTTAGCACCAGTACCCTGCGCAGACAAGTGGCAGCCATATCCGCTGTAAGTGCAGCTGGGAAAGGTAAAACCCCAGCAAGACATACACACGTAAAGAGATTTTTGAGAGGCACATCCCTGTTGAACCCACCACAGGTTCACAGATTTCCAAACTGGAGTCTCAACACTGTTCTTAGGACATGTCCCCTCAAAGAACTAACATTCAAAACTATCTTTCTGGTTGGCATTACTTCTGCTACGAAGGTGTCAGAGCTGAGGGCCCTGTCTATTGACAAGGAATTACATAAGAACATAAGAGAAGCCAATGTTGAATCAGGCCAATGGCCCATCCAGTCCAACACTCTGTCACACAGTGGCCAAAATATACCAGGTGCCATCAGGAGGTCCAGCAGCGGGGCCAGGACACCAGAAGCCCCCCACTGCTGCCCCCTCCAGCATCAAGAATAGAGTGCATCACCTGCCCCAGACTGAGAGTTCCCATCTATACCCTGTGGCTAATAGCCACTGATGGACTTCTGCTCCATATGTTTATCTAATTCCCTCTTGAAACTGTCCATGCTTGTAGCTGCCACCACCTCCTGTGGCAGTGAATTCCATATGTTAATCACTCTTTGGGTGAAGAAGTATTTCCTTTTATCTGTTCTAACCCGACTGCTCAGCAATTTCATGGAGTGCCCACGAGTTCTTGTATTGTGAGAAAGGGAGAAAAGTACTTCTTTCTCAACCTGCTCAATCCCATTCATAATCTTATAAACCTCAATCATGTCACCCCTCAGCCATCGTTTCTCCAAGCTAAACAGCCCCAAGCATTTTAACCTTTCTTCATAGGGAAGGTGTTCCAACCCTTTTATCATTCTAGTTGCCCTTCTCTGCACTTTTCCCAATGCTATAATATCCTTTTTGAGATGTGGTGACCAGAACTGTACACAGTATTCCAAATGAGGTTGCACCAATGATTTATACAGGGGCATGATGATACTGGCTGATTTGTTTTCAATTCCCTTCCTAATAATCCCCAGCATAGTGTTGGCCTTCTTTATTGCAGCTACACACTGTCTAGACATTTTCATTGAGTTATCCACTATGACTCCAAGATCTCTCTCTTGGTCTGTCTCTGCCAGTTCAGACCCCATCAATGTGTATTTATATTTAGGATTTTTGGCTCCAATGTGCATCACTTTGCACTTGGCCACATTGAACCCCGTTTGCCTCTTTGACGCCCACTCACCCGTCCTCAACAGATCCCTTTGGAGTGCCTCACACTCCTCCCTGGTTTTCACCACCCTGAACAACTTCGTGTCATCTGCAAATTTAACCACTTCACTGCTTACTCCCAATTCCAAATCATTAATAAACAAGTTAAAAAGCATTGGACCGACTACTGATCCCTGTGGTACCCCACTGCTTACCACCCTCCACTGAGAAAGTTTCCCATTTATACTCGCTCTCTGTTTTCTATTTATAAGCCAGTTTTTGATCCACAAGAGGACTTGTCCTTTTATCCCATGACTATTGAGCTTACTTAGGAGCCTTTGATGAGGAACTGTATCAAAAGCTTTCCGGAAGTCAAAGTAAATAATATCTACTGGGTCCCCCTTGTCCACATGTTTGTTCACTCCCTCAAAAAACACTAGCAGGTTTGTGAGACAAGATCTTCCCTTACAGAACCCATGCTGAGTCTGCCTCAATAGTTTTTATTCATCAATGTGCCTACTAGTTCTTTCCTTAATAACAGTTTCCACCAACTTACCTGGTATCGATGTCAGACTGACTGGCCTATAATTTTGCCGGATCTCCCCTGGAGCCCTTTTTAAAGATGGGAGTGACATTAGCTACCTTCCAGTCCTCAGGAATGGAGGCAGATTTTAAAAAAAGATTACATATTTTTGTCAGGAGATCCACAAGTTCACATTTGAGTTCTTTCAGAACTCTCGAATGAATGCCATCCGGGCCTGGTGATTTATTAGTTTTTAAATTGTCCATCAGTCGGAGGACTTCCTCTCTTGTCACCGCAATCTGATTCAGGTCTTTCAAACCCCCTCCCGAAATCGGTGCTTCTGGAGTGGGCAAGCACTTTTCCTCTTCCACAGTGAAGACAGGCAAAAAATGCATTCAGCTTCTCAGCCATTTCCCTATCATCCTTCACTACTCCTTTTACCCCTTGGTCATCCAAGAGCCCCACTGCCTCCCTGGCTGGCTTCCTACTTCTAATGTATTTGAAGAAAGTTTTATTGTTGGCCTTTATATTTTTTGCGATATGCTCCTCATATTCCCTTTTTGCTTTCCTAATCACAGACTTGCATTTTATTTGCCATAGTCTGTGTTCCCTTTTATCAACCTCACTAAGACTAGCTTTCCACCACTTAAAGGAATCCTTCTTACCCTTTACAGCTTCCATTACTTTATTTGTTAACCATGCAGGCTTTTTTCTGTACCTATTTGTACCTTTCCTAACCTGCAGTATATATTTTTTCTGAGCTTCTAGGACTGTATTTTTAAATAGTCTCCAAGCTTCCCCAATGGTTTTGACCTTATCCACTCTTCCTTTCAATTTCTTCCTCACATGTCCCCTCATACCAGAGAAGTTACCCCTTTTAAAGTTAAAAGTGGTTGTGTCAGTCTTTTTGGGCAACTCCCTATCTGTACAAATGTTAAACTCAATGACATTATGGTCACTGTTCCCAAGTGGTGCAATCACTTTTACATCTCTCACCAGGTCTTGGGTGTTACTTAGGACCAAATCCAGGATCGCCTCTCCCCTGGTAGGATCTGTGACCATCTGTTCCATAGCACAGTCATTGAGAGTGTCTAAAAACTCAATCTCTTTTTCCCGACTAGAACTCATATTGACCCAATCAATGTGTGGGTAGTTAAAGTCACCTAGTACAACACAGTTATTTCGTCTAGCCGCTATCTTTAATTCATTCATCATTTTATAATCCTCCTTTATCTTTTGATCTGGTGGGCGATAACAAATTCCCACTGTTAAGTTTCCTTTTGGACCCACTATTTCAACCCATAGCATTTCCAGAAGCGAATCCAATTCTCTTACCTTCTCAATCTTACTGGATGGTATACCCTCTCTGACATACAGAGCCACCCCACCTCCAACCCTTCCCCCCCCCATCCTTCCGATATAATTTATAACCAGGAATCACCGTATCCCACTGATTTTCCTCATCCCACCAAGTTTCTGAAATACCCACAATGTCTATTTCCCCCCCCAACACCAAGCATTCCAACTCCCCGATTTTACCTTGGAGACTTCTAGAATTTGTGTATAAACACTTATAGTTTCCCACGTTTGTTAAGCCCACAGCCTTCCTCTTGCTGCCGTGAGATCTTGCCAGGCAGTTCCTATCATTAGCCACAGTCTCAGTGGACAATTGTAATCCATTTCCTTGTACAAAAGTAATAGCTACCCCTTCATCTCTTTGAGATGAGCCATCCCGAACCAGAGACTTTTCATCTCCTGTTGGCCGCTCCCCCATTATTCAGTTTAAAAACTGCTCTGCCACCTTTTTGATTTTGAGCGCCAGCAGCCAGGTTCCTTCTCAGGACAAGTGGAGACCGTCCCTTTTGTACAGCTCCCTCTTGTCCCAAAAAGCATCCCAGTGCCTAACAAACTTGAACCCTTCCCCCCTACACCATCGTCTCATCCACGCATTGAGACTCCTGATCTGTGCCTGTCTCTCCTGTCCTGCGCGTGGAACAGGTAGCACTTCTGAGAAGGCTACCTTGGAGGTCCTGGCCTTGAGTTTCCTGCCTAGCAGCCTAAATTTCTCATCCAGGACCTCACGACTGCATTTCCCCACATCGTTGGTGCCGACGTGCACCACGACCATTGGCTCCTCCCCAGCACTATCTACCAGCCTATCTAAAACACGCGTAATGTCCGCTATCTTCGCGCCAGGCAGGCAAGTCACCACACGGTCAGTATGCGGGTTCACCACCCAGCTGTCTACCTGCCTAAGGATCGAATCACCAACTACCAAGAGCCCCCACCCACCCTTCCCAGGGACGGTTCCTTGGTACGAAAGGATACCCGTTCACCAACTGAAGAAGAGGTCCCTTCTGAGGGCACATTCCCCTTATCCTCAGCATGGTGCCCCGTTTCCCCTTGACCCTCATGCTCCCTGGAAGCAGCCGGGCTGCCAGATCCAGAGTGGGACATATCTAACAAGTCCCCGAGAGTCTTCTCCATGCACCTAACTGACTGTCTCCTTCCACCTTGATAAGGTGGATTATGCACCTTCCACCTTGATAAGATAATGTTACGACCAGATCCGACTTTTGTCCCAAAGGTTAATTCAACTTTCCACTGGTCAGCAGAGGTGGTCCTTCCATCCTTCTGCCCAAACCCTCAGAATGAGAAGGAAAGGAGACTACACTGCCTTGATGTGCGGAAGGCTCTTAGTTTCTATCTTGATCACACAAAAGAGATTAGAGTACACAATTCCCTCTTTGTCTCCTCCAGAAAGTTCTCCATGGGTAGGAGAGTCTCCCTCAGTAGGTGGATCAGGGGGTGCATAGCCCTGGTGTATAAAGCCAAGGGACTGGAGCCTCCCGAGGGGGTTACGGCTCACTCTTTGAGGGGGACAGCGACATCAGCAGCCTGCTGGGCCTTCCCTTCATTGGAGGTGGTCTGTAAGGCCACTACATGGAAATCCATGCATTCCTTCGCAAGGCACTATAGAATAGATGAAATGGCCTCGGCTGAGGTGGCCTTTGGCCGTAGGGTCTTGCAGCATGCCCTGTAGGTGGGGAAGTGGTTGGACCCGCCCTGGAATTTACAGCTGTTCTACATCCCAGGAGTAAGGAGTCTGGAGGACTGCCCCACTCCTGGACCACCAGAGAATGGAAGATTTATCTCCACTTACCATGAAGCTTCCTTCTTGGTGGTCCAGAGTGGGGCAGTCCTATCCACCCGATTTTGTTGGGTGTTGCTTCCTCCACCTACAGGGGTGTTGGCCTTATGAGGCACGGGGGAAGTTGCCCAGCTGTTCCTGTTGAGGATTGGGGTACAGGAACCCCATTGACAAGGGTCTAATGGTGGATGCTATGGTGACCAGACGTAATATTGTTCAGGCTAAGCCCCCCACTGGGGGCTAGGGTTGTTGTGTTTTCCTTTTTTGATACAGGGGAAAGGTGGCTTGGAGTATGACTGGGAAGCAGGAGCGCAAGCCCCCCTTCCCTTCATGACTAAAGAGTCTGCTGGCCCTGCCTTCGGAGAGGAGGAGCTGTTTTCCAGGAGTAAGGAGTCTGGAGGACTGCCCCACTCTGGACTACCAAGAAGGAAGCTTCACGGTAAGTGGAGACAAATCTTCCATTCTTTTTCATCTCTGTTCACGAGCTGATGCAGGTTATGTCTCTTTATTATTGGCTATGCATTTGACAAATTGACAGCTGAATTATATTGAAATGCCTGGAAATTGAAATGGGAGTGAAAGAAATACTCTTTTCTGTCTAGCCAGTACAATATTTAGAATCAACATCCTGGGATTTATCTTATGCAGTTCCTCAGGTAGGGCTGCCAACCACTGGATAGCAATCTTTGGGAGTCAGTTGTTGGGGTCATGGTTGAATGCTTGAAATGACATCATGCCTCTCTTGAATCACTGAAAACTCTATGGTAAAACCATAGAGCTTCCAGATGGGGTAGCTGTGTTGGTCTGAAGTGGCAATACAAAGTTTGAATCCAGTGCAGGTAATTGCTACCACTTGCTCATTGATAAGCCTTGAAAATATTTATTTTCTTCTATCACTTGAACTGGCTCAAGAAACATGGAATATGTTCATGTTCACTGAGGTAGGCCACTTTGATTTTCAGAGTCCCTGATCCTACCTATGCATTCATATTGCCATTGTGTATTGATTTTGCCAATTGTGTAACTAATAGAAGTTTTTTGTTTTAATAATGAAGATCTTTCTGTGCTTTGATAAAAAATCAGTTCTTTGCACATCGGGTTTCTTCACTGTTCCAATATATTTGTAACTTTATTTTCTTTTTTTATCTTCAACTATTGTATCTTAGAACAATTTTCTTTGAATAAGTTCCTCTCTCTTTACGAGTCAACTGTCAATACATAGAATTCTCTTCAAGTACTGTTCCTGGGTTTTGCTTGTATTGTGATTTGTTATGTAACTAAAGAAGTTGTGCATCACAAGTTAATGTTCAGGTGAAATATTCCTAGTTTGATGTATTCAATTGTTAAATTTCTCCAGTTGTATTTGATGATTAATGGGACTACACATTGTAGAAAGGAGAAGTAATCCACCTTTCAAAGATTAATTTTACCATGACATGCATATGTTAGTAATAATAATACTGTTAGATCCAATGATGTTACAGTTCAGAGTAAATTCATGGAAATGCTCTTTACTGCCTTCATAGTGCAGCATTTCTGAGTGTTGAAAAGCTATTCCAGTTCCCAACACTCAGGAACAATGAGGGGTGCAACAGTGTCCAGAAGGGGAAGAAAGCATTCATTGCTGTTGTATAAATGGAGCCACAGTATACACAGGAAGATCTGCTGGTTCCATGTTCTCCTGCAGCCTTCAAATTATACCACTTTAAGGATCCACTGCCCCTCAGGCCTTGCTGGACATAGTGCCCTGCATTGGGGTGAGGTAATTGGCAAAAATCCCTTCCACAAATTCACTCACTTCCAGAACAACTGAATTCAACTCAGCAATAATATTTACAATTATAATAATTACTTTCAGTGTTCAGCGCTATCACAAATGTATTTTGGAATTTTATTTGCTGTAAGTCACCCTGAGCCAGCCCCAGCCAGGAGGGCAGGATAAAAATTTAACAAATAAAAAAAAAATTAAAAAGTGGTTTGTACCCCACAAAATCCACTTAGTCAGTGGCCCATGCAGAGCAGTATTTTCTTGCTTCCCCTCCCATACAGCCCATTGTATCTCCTAAAATCTTTCTGGGGGATCATTGGGAACGGCATAATGGGCAAAGTTAGGGTGTATGATGGGAGGAGGGAATGGTAGAAATTCTTCCAAAGGTGGAACTGCCTTTTTTCTTTGAAACAAAGTAGTAGAGTACAAACCATTTTCTTCTTGTAAAGCTTTAAACCAATGCTGTAAAGTAGGCCAGTATTATTAGCTTCATATAGGTGGTGAGGCTGAGAGTAAGTATGAGACAGAGGTGAGATTTGAGCTTCCAGATCACAAGTCTTTCTTTTAGTTACAACACTATACCAGCTCTCAAGTGCCTTGAAACAACAAGAAATGCGGGGGCAAACATGTTTTAAAATAAGCCATGGCAAATGATATTTATTGTATGGTACATTCTTTTTATGTGTTTGTCCTGCTTTTGTTTCTAAGCTGTCAACTAGGTAATGAGCAGTAATAAGAATTTTGTCTGGCTGCATGTTTTTTAAAATATTTTCCGATTACTCTGAGCATGGAATAGATTAATATCTTCTTGTATAATGAGCATTTGTCATTATATATTGATTTTCACTATTCTTTGAGGACTGTGGCCATTCCTGACTAGTGTAGAATCAAATAATTCAGATTTTTCCAGGTTCTTTTTTTAAAATACAATACTTGACTTTGCAGGCTTCACTCACGTAATTATCCTGCAGATATTATGTAGACAAAGTTGTAAATAATACAGTAGAGAAGGATTTATTAACATATCATTAAGCCACATTTGTCCCCAGAGCAAAACCCATTTTTCATCACTTACTTGAAGTATCTTGCTTTATAATTATACATATCTGAAAATGACAGAGCCTTAACATTTGATTATGATACTAGGTATCGTGTTCATATTACCAAGTGTATGACACACAGAATAGTTATACTGGTGTTTTCCAAGTCAGTTAAGGCATTTGGAGCATTATTATGGCTCATAATTATTTGGCTGCTGAGTTTTTAAAAATAATTTGTGGAGGAAAAACCAAATGGCATTAATATGTTCGTTTTACATCCAAATATGCATTGGGTTTACACATAGAAATGTTGTAGATCTTAAGGTTACAGTCTGGGAGACCCTGATATAATGGAACTATGGATCTAAATGCAGGTACACTAAAACTGTAGGTCCAAGGTGAGCACTTGCAAAGTGCTCCTAGTATTTCACTGGTCAGCAGAATTCCATTGAATTAAATAATAAGTACTTATGAACTAAGTTTCCATTATTAAAGGAGTAGCTTTAAATCACTTTGATAAATTGCCTACAATAGAGGTGGCTGGTGTTGTATAGTTATTTCCTTTCAAGAAATTCATGTAATGCATCTTAGTGCCTTATGTTACCTCAGCAATATGGGAGTAATTATCCTCAGAGTGTGGTAACAGTGTCACAAGGCACCATGAGGCTTGACCAGTGATTCAGGTCCTTCCTGCCTCTGATCACTTCTGACCTCAGCCTGCCAAAATAAGGACCCACATGACTGGTCCAGTTCACATGGTTGCAACAAAGTAGAGTGACGTTGTGCATAAACAACTCCTGTCCACTGTCATAATGTATGATAGCCCTTGGGTTTTTGTTTATGAATGCATTTGAACCTATTTTAACATGAATGTTGTCCCAAGTTTTCTGTTGAATTGAGTAAAGGAATATCACATACATTGTTTGTTTTCTTCCTGCAATTAATGGCTAACTTAATCGGGAACTGTTGATAAAGATATGTCTACTATCCCATTGGGCTCATATATTTCAAGTTGCACATGTCATGTTAAGTTATACCTGCTGTTGACCCTTTTAGAATTAGGTACATTGTAAAAGATAACAAAATTATTCACCATTCTTCAAAATGAGTCACAATTAAATGCTTTATTGTTTTCTGAGAGGGACCAAATGAGTGGACTTTGCAAGATCAAACTAAATTGTCCAAATTAAAATAGAAACATGCATAAAGAATATACTAAATGAACATGTATGCTTCTATAATAATAGTTTTATTATCTTCCACTTTCAGGCCAGACTTTTAATTATGACCCCTTTTATATCAAGAAAAACCATGTCTTTTGGATTAAAAACTTATTTCTTTAACTAGTCAAGTTAAGGCTGTGGTTTGATACATTCCAGGCTACAACTTTTATAAAAACCAGAGAACACTTCTAATAACACTTTTCTAATTTAATGGTTCAGTGCACAGTCAGTAAAGATTTAAATAATTCAGAAAGAAAGCCTATTCTCTCTCCTTTATTGGAAGTTTGAGTCAGGCAAATTCTTTGACATTTAATAGGTTTTAACCCTTTTAATAACTTCTTATAATGAAATTTATTGGAGGTTGTTTTAAAGAAAGGGTTATTATATTAGAGCAAATAGCAGTCAGTGGGTTTTTCGTGATTAGTTTTGAGACCTTGGCCCTATGTGACTTAGAGGTTATTAACACATCAAATAGAAGAGAATGTTAATATTCATAAAATTAAGTGTATACCAAGAAATATAGAAATGTTACGCTATTACATTTGTGTCATTACATGATCGTGCTCTAAAAATCAGCTGCTAACACTTGAGTATTTAATTGTTTTAAAGGAGCTTAAGGTCACTTACAAGAGCTGGTACAATGGGAAACAACTTAAGATGACTTCCCTCACAACAGCATTACAAAAGGTCATTAGCAGTGAACAGGAATGTAATGTTATTTTTTCTTCATTGTATTTTAACACACTAACAGTGCAGTCCTAAACAGAATTACACCTAAGTCGTCTTAGAAGGGTGTAACTCGGCTTAGGATTGCACTTTAAGATTCAATTTAAGCCTTATGATTCCAGTTATTCAGCTATTTGTTAAATGAGAACTGACCGTAGAATTAAACTCCCATTCAGTCATGCATGTTGTAAAACATTTATTGTTCGTTCATTGCCATTCAGTTGTTTTAAATACAGTTTTCTTAATTTAAATAAATAGATATTTCCTGTATTGGTTGTTTTGCCTCTGTCATGTAAAGTGCACCTTTAGTCACCGTTTAAGAGTTTCTTTTGATTAGACTTCTATTAATATATGAGGTGGCACAACTGAGGCCTGTGTTGCTGCTTCCATCTTCCATGCATTGATCTGAAGATTTGTATAGATGCAGTGAAGAACTTTCTATGCATGATTATTACTTTGTGGAAACTTACCCCTAGTTTTTAAGAAGTTCATGAAGAGAGGTGAGGTACCTGGGAGTGACATTGGATGCCTCTCTTTCTATGGAAGCCCAGGTTACTGGAGCCACCTGATCTGCCTTTTTCCATCTTTGGCAGATTAGGTTGCTGAAACCCTACCTCTCCCCCCAAGACTTGGCTACAGTGACCCATGCAATAGTCACTTCCAGGCTTGACTACTATAATTCACTCTACAGAGGCTTACCCTTGTGGCTGACCCAGAAATTACAGCTAGTAAAAAATGCAGCAGCACGCCTGCTAACGACAACACCTGTGCAGGCTTACATTTGGCAGGTGCTCCGCCAAATGTATTGGTTACCAGTAGAGTTCCAGATCCATTTCAAGATGTTGGTAATAATCTTTAAAGCCTTACATGGCCTGGGACCAACATATCTGAGGGATCACCTGTTCCCGTATATGCCCTGAAGAGCACTACGCTTGATGGATCATTACCTCCTGGTGGTCCCTGGCCCGAAAGACTTCCATCTTGCCTCGACCAGGGCCAGAGCCTTTTCCGCCCTGGCCCCTGCCTTGTGGAACATACTCCCCATTGAGATCAGGGCACTGTGGGATCTACTTCAATTCCACAGGGCCTGCAAGATGGAGCTGTTCTGCCAGGCCTTTGGCTGAGGCAATGGACGTCCATACATGGCCGCCCTGAGGTGTCTGTCATCCTGTCATTCTTCAGCTATGTAACAACCACTGGCTATGGCCAGGAATGTCCTACAACCAAAAATTTTATACTATCAGCTATGACCACTATTTCAATATTTCAATATTTTGATATTTCTGATGATGTTTTAAATTTTAAGTTTTATTGTACTAATATATTTGTATAAATGAAATGTTGTTACCTGCCCTTAGCCCATTACTGGGAAGGGCGGGCTATAAATGTGAATAAACAAATAAATAAATAAAGTCACTGGAACTTGCAGAGCAATCCTGCATATTTACTTTGAAGTAATTCCCATTGGGTTGGCTCCTACATAGATTTCTGCAAGCACAAGGAAGGGGGCCATTTTCAAGAATTCGCCCCTTCAGTGGCCATCTTTCTTATACACAGAGATGCTATTTCGTCTGATTTTTATTCTGGTTTATGTGTTCCAAGGCTGAGAATATGTTTATTGCTCCCTTCAGACAAAATGGCAATCATGTGTATTGGGAGAATTATGTGACCTTGCTCTCCCCATACACATGGTAAAACATAATGACTGAAAAGAGCTAATGGCTACCTTTGTTACAAGCCACTGTTAGATACATTAATACATCATATATCTAATTCTGATCAGCACCACAGAAAGAGAGAGGGGAGGGGAGAGAGAGAGAGTATGAGGCAGATAGGGAGGATTTCTTTATAAGCCTGAAGGCAATCCCAGTTTTCATAAAAATGAGAATTTTAAAAAGTATATTGTGAGATTAAGATCCCCCAAAATAATAGTAATAATGGCTGTAGCTGTAGGAAAAGAAGAGCTCTCAATGGCCATTTTGGAGGTTGCTAGGAAACCACAACAGTATTTCCAGGCTTAGTGCCTTAGTTTCCGTCAGTAAAATGCAGGGAGGAGGGACAGTGCCCTTTCCAGGTTTGTTTTGGCTTTTGAGGGAGGGCACAACAGGGTCAGTGCCAAAAGCAACCACAAGGTGACTTGCTACAGTGTGATTTGCATAACTCATCCAGACCAGATCAAGATGGCTAGCCATGTTAGTCTGTCTGTAGCAGAAAAGACAAAAGTCCAGTAGTACCTTAAGGACTAACAAAATTTGTGGCAGGGTTTAAGTTTTCATGAGTCACTGCTCACTTCATCTGAAGTTTAGGATGTGGGAGACCCAGGAGTAGCCATCTGTAACCTTTTGGCATGCTAGAAGTAATAAAAGAACACTGGTAAATGTCTGGTAGACCAACCATTGTTGGTTGCACAATCTACTATTTAAATAAATCACAGTTTATTGTGATTTCCAAACACAGCCTAAATGCTTCAGTGTTTATTATTACACACACTTCAAATTTCTGCAGGAGACAGAAGATGATGGTAGTGCTATTCACTAGCCATTTCAACAAAACTCAGCTCTAGTTTGCCTCTGCAACCTCATATAATATGAAAATGCTAAATAGTGTGTTATTAGCATTATAAAAAGATCTGATTCTATAGGTATCAGGAATAATGTTTTGTTCAGTAATTGTGCAATACAAGCTTTAGTCACACTTTAATGTCAGCTATGTATTTCAGTAGCCTTGAGGACTGTGCAGTATTCAGGGTCAAATGGTAACAGGCAGGGCTAAATGGAAGGGCCTCGGAGATGCCTTATTTTCCCTTGTTCTTGCTGCAACTGGCATATTTCCAGGCCTTTCCTGCTAACACCACAGAAAGCAGCAGCTGGTGACTAACATTAGCAAATAAGGCCTCAGGGCTGCCCACATTCGAGTTCTTCATTCACCAACTGCTATTCAGTGAAACAGCTGGATCAGAAGCGATACAGCCAAGAAACAGTTAGAGTTTTATGTGTACAACTGTTCAGATATTGATTGTCTGCTAGAGGCAGAGATAATGATAGCTTTCAAGGCTAATATGTTTGGCTGAGATGGAGCTGGTGTTTGAAAGGAGAGAGTAAAAAGCCAGTAACAATCTTAAAATGTATCTCAAATGTAAGGTAGACAGTGTGTATTTTTTCTGTCCTATACATCCTATGTGTTTCTATGTATTCCATAAATTTTAATTCACAAAAGTATACAAAGACTGTTAAAAGTGTTATATTGCCAAAATCCATTTCAAAATGTTTTGGTGAAAACTGGACTTGCTTATAGGGCAGATTCCAGACCTTCTGAATTCAGGTTACTGACATGAATACAATCTGTTTAATGCTGGAATGTAAATAAACAGCCAATGATAACTTTTAATAACTTGTTGAAAAATCCTTGCTTTTTTGTAAAACTGTTATTTTAAAAATATTGTAAATTGTATAGAGTATTTAACCTGCAGTCAGTAGTTTATAATAATCCCATAGTGGGTATGGTGTGAGAGGTGCAAGGATGTGGGATGGAGTTGCCAGCTTCCAAGTAGGGCCTGGAGATCTCCCAGAATTTTAATTGATCTCCAGATGACTGAGATCAGTTCCCCAGGAGAAAAGAGCTGCTTTGGAGGGTAGGTTCTATGTGGTATCACATCCCTTCTGAGCTCCTTCCCCACCCTAAGCTCCACCATTCTCAAGCTCCTCCCCCAAATCTCCCAAGAATTTCGCAACCCAGAGTTGGCAACCCCACTTTTAGAACTTGGCAGGAGCTATTTTTTTTTATTAGAGAAAACAAAATGTTGAAAGAAACTTGACTATATGCAGTAAGTAAAGGTAAAGGTTTCCCTTGCTCAAAAGCCAGTCATATCCGACTCTAGGGGGCAGTGCTCAAGTAGTTACAGTTTTATCAAACCTAAATTTATTTTACTGTTTTTAGGACATGAAATATATTTACTCAATTCACTCAAGCAGTACTTTGCACTCTCCTTTCCCCTGTCTCCCGCAGCCAATTTCTGTCAAGTGGCCATGGCTGGGGGGGTGGGACACCACTTTCACTATTATGACTATGAGCATGGCTGGGTGAGACTTCAGTAGGCTTAGAGGGGAATAACTCTGTTAGGACTGCATAGTTATTCTGATACTTTAGAGCAAAGGTGTTGAACATTTGTTATGAAGGCTGGATCTGACATAAATGTCACTGTGTTTGACCTGTCCATGTGTGCTATAAAATGTAACACGAGGTACCAGAGATGTGAACTTTATAAAGATGGTTTCAGATGCCAAATAGCAGGCATGATTGGATTAGGTGTGATATGCAGAGGGAAAGTATTTGTGGAGATATCAGCATTGATAATGAGACAGGAAACCTACGTCTCAGTTCCATCCAGGAGGATGCAAAGAATAAATGAATATAAGTCTGACATCAGAAACCACAACATTCAGTTGCTGACCTAAGAGTAGCCATGCTCTTACAAAGGAATTTCAAAGGGAGATTAGAAAGAGAGGCTGCTGAATTGCATCCTCCTGGACTGGACTGAGACCTAATTTTCCTGTCTCATTACCAATGTGTGCTATTACCATTTGACATCTGAAATCACTCCACTCTCCAAGACATAAGGACCCACCCAAGTGTTCTAACTCCTAATCAGGGTCTTTTTGAAATAAAATAAATTCAGATAGGAACAGAGAAATCCAATCATTTATTTAAAAAAAACTTTGCAGAATAAGCCAAAATAATTTCCTCAATGTACATTGTGCTTGTTAGAAGAATCCATCCACTCACCCTCCCTCCCTCCTCCAAAGAAATGTGCTTGCACACTAAAGCTTATACCTGGAATAAAATGTTGCTGATCTTAAAGCTGGGACTCCAATGTTGTTTTCTCCCTCTCTCTTTCCCTCCCCCACCCCAGAGGAGCAGCAGCTCTGGAGAAGAAAGCAGAAGCGATCTCTCTCTTTCTCTTCATGTGTGTGAGAGAGAGGGAGGGAGGGGCAGGCTGTCAGGCTTATCTTTTCATCTCTCTGACATGAAGCAGCCACAAGGCTATCTCTATCTGTGTGTGTGTGTGTGTGTGGGAGAGAGAGAGAGAGAGAGAGAGAGAGAGCAAGGGAGGGAAGGAAGCAGAGGGGGAGAGAGACAAGAGGCACAAAGCAGTAAACAAAGAGCCACTGAGAGAACTGGGGGGAAAGCAAGCTAGGGTGCAGCTGCAGCCCTGGGAAAGGAAGCAGGAGAAGGAAGTTGCTTGGGTGTCAGTTTTGAGCACTGTACTGGCCTGATCCAGCCCACGAGCCACACATTTGACACTTCTGTTCTAGAGGAACTGTAGCCACTTGTCCCAGATGGAGTGACATTGGCTTTTTCAGAGCAAGAGCTTGGGAGTGCTCATGGACCCTGCCTTGCTGTTTGAAAAGCAGGTTAACATGGCGGCCAGTAGCACCTTCTGTCAGTTACATTTGATTTGCCATTCCCTAGACTCAGCTGATCTAGCCATGCTGATACATGCTTCTGTAACCTTGTGGGTGGATTACTGCAACATGCTCTAGGTAGGGCTGCCCTTGAAGAAAATCTGGAAACTACAACTGGTCCAGAATGCAGTAGCCTGACTGCTGTCAGGGGCTAACTGCAGAGAAATGTGTTGCCCATTTTGAAATAGCTGCATTGGCTACCTGCCTGTTTCTGAGTTCAGGGTACTGGCTATGACTGTTAAAGCCCTTCACAATCTGGAATCTACATATCTGAAGGACTGTCTCCTTCCATATGTCCCTGTGTGCCAACTATGATAATCAGGCAACCATCTGCTGGCTATTCTACCACTTTCGGTGGCTTGTTTGGCATCAGCCAGCCTGGGCCTTTTCCATCATGGCTCCACTCCTGTGGAATGGGCTCCCTGAACAGATGTGCAGGGGCCTTCCCTGGAGATTTTCAGGAGGTGCTTCAAGTTCTGCCTATCTGCCAGGGCTTTTGAGGGGGTTTAAAAAGCAGGTATCTTTTAAAGGGAAGTGGGGGGGAAGAAGGTTCAGGCTTTCTAGTTTATCTTTGGTTTTAAGCTGAGAATGTTTTTTTAAACAATTTTTTATTTTAACAAAACAGACAAACAAAACATAAAATGAGGGTATCTAAGTATTCTTACATTTCTTGTTAACAAAACTCATACCTAATTTAATTGTAGTTTTATCCATTACACCTTGTATCATTGAAGCTGGGAATGTTTTAACTATTATTGTAAGCTGCCTTGAACCAGCTGTGATCTGGATAGCCCACACTAGCCTGATTTCGTCATATCTCAAAAGCTAAGCAGACCACTAAGGAATACTAGGTTGCTACGCAGAGGCCAGCAGTGTCAAACTACCTCTGAATATTTCTTGCCTTGAAAACCCTATGGGGTTGCCATAAATTGGCTGTGGACTGATAGGAAAAAAATCTTGAACCAAGGGAAAAGTTGGTATATAAATAAATAACCACCTATGAACAGTTAAGGATTGCCAGCCACCAGGTGCGGCTTGGAGATCTCCAAGAATTACAGTTGATATCCAGACTTCAGTTCCCAAGAGAAAATGGCTGGTTTGGGGGTGTGGACTCAATGGCATTATATCCTGCCCTTCCCAGACTCCCCCCCCAAATCTCCAGCAATTTCCTGACCTGGAGTTGGAAACCCTTTTTCAGGTATTATTAGATCTGTGCTAACAGATAAAGTCATATTCTATTTTCAGGGTGGGTTTTTTTCCAGTTTTGATATTATCAATCATTTCAAAGCCTGCACAATTACCTAACTAAAGTTTGCATTTGTGTTGCTCTTTTTTGGAAATTTTATCTTCTATTTAGAAAGACATAGAATTGCCAGCAAGTGCTGTCTGATTGCACTCCATTCAATGGCACTCCAACAGCCAGGAGGAGGAAGAAAATGTAAAACTCCATCACTGACAGCCTCCCAACTGCCCCCCCAGTATCCTGATGGACAAGAGATATTCATTATAGTCTGTTTGTGTTTTGGGGATGTTCTGCAATGTTTTCTCGCATCTTATCGTAGCAAATTTTGGATTCATTGTTTGAATTAAAATCAGGAGTCTCATTAAGACTAAATTCAGTGACCCAATTTTGTTGAGCCTCCACCTTTAGAGCTCTTCGCATTCATTTATGGTGATTTCAGTAAATGAGCTATATAGTCATGTTATCAGTCCATTAATAGCTCATTGTTGTCTCCATATGGAAAATTACAGTAGTTCCTCAGGCAGTTCAAGGTATATTAGAAGTGGCCTGAACATTACAAACCCATCTACTAAAGAATTCCATAGGCATTGTCTGAAACCATATTGGTTTAGAGGCGTTAAGATTCAGATCTAATAATAAAATTACAGCTTATTAAAAAAAATCCAGAAACAGAGATAAAAACGCAGTAAGAAAAGGGATATTTGTTAGAAACCATCATGGTTCCTTAGCACTGAACTCATACGCATTGTTTTTCATACATGGTGCACTGCTGTTTTAAGTTTAAAACCTGCCAGGTACTAATGAGGCAATGTATTCTCATTTTTGGTGTAATAATGAGACACATTCCTATTTCGTTTTTTAGATGCAAGATTTACGGAATACAGAAGGAGCTCAGTATAGTTCACACCCCCAGATGGCAGCCATGAGACCAAGAGTTCAGCCTAGTGATATTAGGCAGCCAGGAATGATGCAGCATGGTCAACTGACTACTATTAACCAGTCACAACTAAGTGCTCAACTTGGTTTGAATATGGGTGGAAACAATGTTCCCCACAACTCTCCATCTCCTCCTGGAAGCAAGTCTGCAACTCCATCACCATCCAGTTCAGTTCATGAAGATGAAGGAGATGATACTTCTAAGGTATGTGTGAAACTCTGTGGGGACTTCTAAATGGTTTTTATAGTGATTCTGTGGATCAGTAGAACAGATAACCTCATTTACAAATTCCTGCTTTTAAAAAGGCTTGTTATGAAATGTACAGAGGGATACCAAGTAGTCCCTGTATGTATATAAACAGGTTGAACAAAATTCACATGCTGTAGCTCTCCCCTCCACCCTCCAGTCTGCCCCATATTGTATTCAAATAGGATGAGACACAGGAGATGCAGGTGAAGGGAGATAACTGCATATAGCTCTTCATAGGAAGCCATCTATTGCAATTTGTTTTACCACCGTTTGTTTTTAAAATACTGTTAATTCTAAATATCTATAAATATTTCATCTGTGCAGAAAAAAGGATAGTCTTTCCTGTATAATACCACTTCGGAATATTGGTAGGGAATTCATATTTTAATATTCCTTTACATAAAATATTCCCTGTATGCAGAAGATAAGCATGTCAGGGAAGTGGGTTTTAGATTAGAGTTCACCTAATGTGGTTCATTTTATGTGTTTTTTACATGGCAAAGTATTAAAAAAAGTGAAGTTCCTTTCTTGCATCCTGAAGTAGAAGAGTTCAAAAAAGAAATGTTCTGTATGCTTTTTTTTTCCTTTGCATTTTTGAATTTTCACTCACTGAGCAATAATGTGCATTAGGCAATGAATAGATCAAAATGGTATGTGCCCTTCAGACTTCTTTATATTGGCAATAGGAGATTGTGGGAAGTGATGAGTAGAAATGAGATCAGGGATTGACAGTTAAGAGTAGAAATGGGAATGAGAATATTAAAAGGCAGAAGGGAGGCCTGTAAGGTGAGGCTTGGTGGTTTAGGAAAGATTTTTTTAAAAGCTGTATCTGAGTAAGAAATTTAAAGACAGAGGGGAGTCAGCCTATTGAACTCAATGGGAATGGGAGAAGACACAGGGAGCTGATGTGCATGAGTTTGACAGAAATGGGGTAGGGGAGCATGAGGAAGGAAATACATCAAGTGATCAACAAATGTTTTAAGTGAAGCCTATAGATGTTAAGCTTCATGTAAAGCATGATAGGAGGCTTTCTTCATCTTCCAGTTTGGATGGGTTTCATCAGGAATAAAATCAGGATCTGATTGTAACAGCAAAAGGAGATACTATACCACCACCCTGCAAGGAGCTTCATTCCCTGAGTAATCTTCTCTCCATCCAGGCACTAATACCTGAAGTGACTTCAGCTACACAAAAAGCATTTGCTGGGTGGGGGGGAACGCAAGTGAAGAGTATCCAGACATTTTTGCCCACATAATCCATTTTCTTGTTGAAAATAAATCCTTCCTAGCTCCTACAAAACTGGGAGCATATCAGGTTTTTAAAACACACATAACTGATCAAATACTTTAAAATGTTTTCAATTTATGATAATTGCATTAAATTTCCCAATCTAATACGTGATATCCCGCTGTAGACAATTTCTGTATGAGTTTTAACATATTAACTTTGTTTATGATTCACAGTTGTATGTAAATTCCACCAAGCAACAAACTCAGTATCTCTTAACTGCAACGTGTGAAATAGGGGTCAGTTAAAGAAAGATGAGCTGTAGACTAGTATATCAGTGATGTAATTCAGCCATGAGTTATGCCTTTTTATGTTATTTTAATACTTTCGTTCCTGATACTGCAAAATAATCAGGTATTTTAAGAAAATAAGTCTTTGAACAGTCTGAATAAATTCTGGTTAAAGAGTATTATTCACCAAACACACATTTTGTAGAAATCCCTTTTCCTTGCATATTTTATACCTTTTAGCATTTTCAATATGCATTTTATATGGGAAAATAATTTGCATATGAAATATATAAATATAAACCAATTCAACACTCTCGTTTCAGCCTCTATTAATTTTCAAAATATTTGCATATTGGGCCAGATTGAGTGAAGTGCTCAGCTTCCTCTGCTTCTCTTAAATAGTTTCTTCAGAATGCTCAATTTTATAATGAAGCAGTAAATGAAACACCTTCCCCTTTTTATCTTTCTATGACACTGATTGCATATTCTGTGATCATCGTAATTTTTATATGACTTAACAGATCTGACTCACTGACTCAAATATTTCTCATGAAATCTTTCCAGTTAACAAGTAATAATGCTGCCACCTAGTAAATATACTCTCAGCAAAAAAGCTCACCCATGTACACTAAGTCCAAACACGCTGCTTGACTTAATGTTTAAAAAGACACCCTCTGATGTTGCAGAACTTAAAAGAAAATGCTAGCACTCAGACTCTGATGATAGTCAAATGGTCACTCATTGAGAATGCTTTTCTGTGAGAGCAGTGCTGACATCTTGGTGAAGCACATGCACTTTGAGCGTGTGGCGATCGTCTGATCTTTAAAGGGGTCCTTTGATCATCAAAAGGACCCCCTGCTGTCCCAGGAAAGGACTGGCAGCTGCAAGGGGCTTTGATCTGAAACCCTGTGTGATTTGCAACTCACGGGGTGGGCTGGATCGCCCCCAATGCGGGATCAAAGTTCGGGCTCAGTTTGTCTGAGTGAAGCCAAGGCTTTTGCATTGGATGGGGGGGAAGAGACACCTTACCGACAGTGCTTCTGTGAGTATCCATGACAGAAACTGAATGGTTTGAAAGGGCGATTTAAAATAATTAGCCCTAAGAAGTAGCATAGTGGGGAGGGCTCTCCTCCCTGAAGAACAAACGGCTAGAAACTGAAAGGGAGCGTGGCGTGACAAGGTTGAAAGGGCGAGAGGGAAAGAGAACTCCATCAGAAAAGCCATGGAGCTGAAGAGGGAAATGATGGGGCTTTAGAACGGTTTAACCTGGCTCTCAGTGGGTTTTGAGAGGGAACTTGGGTCTTCTTTTAAGCCTCTTTTAAAAACTGAAAATCGGGACGTGAAGCAGTTTATGTGCAGGGAGAGCTGGAGGGGAATCCGTCCAGTGAGAGAGAGGCTGAGTGAAAATAAGCTCTAAGGTGAAGACGGCTGGCTGGAGACCCCTCTGCAGCATTCTCAAATTTTAACCCTAATAGGGGTAGGGTAGAAGAATCAGAGAAATAGAGAAGAAGAGGCCTGTTTCATCGCACGCTAATTTTTAACCCTTGAGGGCCAGGGTGGAAGAGTAAGAGAGTGAGGGAAGAGAGAGTGTTTGCTACGTCCTCAATTTTTGCTGCAATTCTTATTGGTAAAAGAGGTGGGAGAGAAGGATGGACTCTGTTTAAAGACCGCTGGATGAAAGAGCTTGGCTTGACAATAAGGAATTTGATTATTGATTGACAGCGTGTCAGCTGGTCACTCCATTTGGTTTTAGTGGATTATAGGGGGAGAATAGGAGGGGGAAGGTGGGCAAGGCAGCCTTCCCGGGAAAATTGCCAACAGGGAGTTTGTTTTGGTAAATAGACGGGAGGATAGTGAAAATAATTTCTGGGGACTTTGCCAACAAATAAGATAGCCTAAACATTGGTATCTGTTTTAATTTTCTCTGAGATAGAAGTTCTGGGAATGGGGCCAGAAGGCCTGCACTGTTCCCAAACATTGGATAAGGGTAAAGAGTAAATAAAAAACTGTGAATATTCTCTGTGCACGTTAAGAGTGGGATTTGGAAGTGGTGAAAAATAGATAAATATGGCCAGTGGAGGATTAAGGAGACAGTCTCTGGTTTCTCCAGGGGCTGCTAGCTCTGCTACAGGAAAGTTGGCCAGAAGAGCGCAGGCCAGAAAGAGCCCCAGAAAGAAATACCCCAGAAAGAAATACAAGCGATAGTGCAAGCCACTATCCTGAGCACAATTAATGACGTCGTAGAACCGCTCAAGGCTGGCATGGAAGAAATCCGGAGTAGTGTCCCACAAGCTATCCAGGAAGTAAGAGATATGATCCCCCAAGTGGCGGTCCTGATCCAGAATGTGATGAAGGACATTACGGAGCAGTTCACCAAGAGTTTACAGCTGTTGCAGAAACAAATTGCCGATAATACTACAAAAATTGTGACACTAAGTAATACGGTGGAGGAAGTGGAGACAAAAACAAGACAAGTGGAAAGGAAGGTTCAAGAAAATGAAGAAAAACAATCACTAGTGGAGCAAGACATAATGAGATTACAGGTGGAGACAGCGGCTTTTGTTCTGAGATTCCAGAATATCCCAGAGGAAAAAGAAGAAGATCTGAATTCAAAGATGTCCGAACTTCTGGCAAATCATTTACATATTGAGGATGTAAGCGAAGTGGAAAAAGAAATTGATGTGGCCTTCAGAATGAATTCGGCTTATGCAAAAAGATTTAAGGTACCCAGGGAGGTCCAGGTGCGGTTCCATAAGTGGGCAGTTAGAGATAAGATACTGAAAGAAGTAAACGCTGTACCATTGAGGATGGGACAAGAAGAAATTAAAGTTCTAAAAGAGATACCCTGAAGAGTGAGGGAGAAGAGGAGGGCGTACTCAGACTTAACGGCACTGTTGAGAGCCAATAATATCACCTATAGGTGGATTTTGCCAGAGGGGGTCTTCTTTAACTTTGAGGGAAAGAGATTCAGAATCACCTCTGTTTTCAAGGCTAAAGATTTCCTAGAGATGTATGGAGTGGAGATGTCGGATGATCAGGAAGAAAAAGAGGAGAGAGAAGAGGGAGAGGTGGAAAGGGAAGAGGAATCCCAATCCCAGGGAGCAACGGCATCAGCTCCCTCTGCCAAACCTCAAAGACCAAGAAAATTTAGACTGAGATCTCCAATTGTGACAAGGCAAAAAACAAAAGGTGAAAAGGAATACAGACAGACACAGAACCTAGATGGATAAAAAGAAGATAAAAATAATTTCGGTGAATGTCAATGGCTTAAATGGACCTCAGAAAAGAAGAAGGATATTTCATCAATTGAAGAAGTGTAAGGCAGACATAACATGTATTCAAGAAACTCACATTAGGAGAAAGGATGAAAAATATCTGAATTATAAGGGATTAGGCAAGGTGTTTGTGGCAACAGATAAAGAGAAGAAAAAACGTGGAGTGGCCACTTATATTAAGGAACATATGCAGCCAGAACTTATATTTGCTTCGGAAGATGGGAGAATATTGATGGTGACAATTCAAAGACAAAATAAAAAAGTTTTAATAGTTAATATCTATGCCCCAAATCAAAACCAGGAGAAGTTTTATTGAAAGCTCTCAATCTTGATGGCTAAACAGGATTTCCAGGAGCTTTGTGTGATTGGTGACTTTAATGCAGTTTTTGATAATACTCAGAGGAAGAAGCCAAAAGGTAATGAATTTCCTAACTCACTTCTGCAGATCGTAAAGGAATGGTGGTCAGTTGATACTTGGAGAATAAGAAACCCTAAAACGCAACAAAACACGTTCTATTCGGCGAGACATGACTCTTGGTCTAGACTGGATATGTGTTGGATGTCATCTTCAATGGTAAGGGATTTACAGGAGGCTGAAATTGATGTAGGCACATTTGCTGATCACAATCCGATAACGGTGGAGCTACAGGGAATAAACCGCAGGGACAGATGGACATTGAACTCCTTATTACTTAAGGATAGCAAGGTGGTGAAAAGCTTGCAAACGGAATTTACTTTCTTCTTTAAGGAAAACAACACCCCAGGTATTCCGAGACGAACAGTGTGGGATACGTTTAAGGCTTTCGCGAGAGGACTTTTAATGAAGGAAGCGGCAAAGAAGAACAGAAAAAGAAATGAGGAATACTTCAATCTGAAAAAAGAAATATTGGAACAGGAGAAGCAAGAAATGGAGATGGGAGGAGACCCCGGTAGGAAAGCTAAAATTAAGCTTCTTATGCACAAAATGAACTGCTTATTGACAGTAGAAATGGCAAAAAAAGTAAATTATGCTAAACAAAATTACTTCGAGAATGCCAACAAACCAACTAGATGGCTGGCTTACCAAGTAAGAAAGCAATCAGAAAGAGCATTGATAAAATCGTTGAGAGATAGAAATGGGGTAGAACAAAATGGAGCTCAAGACCTGAAAAGGATTGTGGAAGACTTTTATAAGAAACTCTATGCAAGAGAGAATATAACCAGAGAAAAAATATCCCAGTATTTGCAATACCGCATGTGGCAGAAGTTCTCGGAGGAAGAACAGAAGATTTTAAATCAACCAATTACCATGATGGAAATGGTGGAGGCATTGAAAAGACAGAATAAAGGCAAGGTACCAGGGATGGATGTTCTACCTGTGGAATTCTATATAACTTTTGAAGAAATATTGCTCCCACAACTACATGAAGTTTATAAGAAAATGTGGGAAGGAGAGGAAGTGCCTGATACGTGGAGGGAAGCCCTAATCTCTTTGATACATAAACAAGATACGGAAGGAAACAATGTTAATAACTATAGACCGATCTCCCTATTAAATGTGGATTATAAAATATTTGCCTCTATTATGGCTGACAGATTGAAGTGTGTCTTAGCAAAAACAATCCATAAAGAACAGTCAGGATTTCTCCCGAAAAGACTGATAAAGCACAATATGAGGTGATTATTGAATGTGTTGGAGTACTATGAAGCTCATCCAGAAAAAGAAATGGCGGTGATTTTTGTAGATGCAGAGAAGGCCTTTGACAACTTGGATTGAATGTTTATAATAGAGACAATTAAGAGGGCCAGAGCGGGAGAACGATTTACCCAAACAATTCAAGCAATTTACTCAAAACAGAGAGCAGCAGTTATGGTAAATGGGGAACGGACTGAACAATTCCAGATACAGAAGGGTACGAGGCAAGGCTGTCCCCTCTCACCATTACTATATATTTTTGCTCTGGAAGTGTTAACAGAAGAGATAAGACAGAACCCAAAAGTGAAGGGATTAAAGGTTCATGGAGAACACTATAAGCTATTAGCCTACGCGGATGACTTGGCATTCATATTGGAGGAACCGAGATCTTCAATCATGGAGTAAATTAAGCTCTTGAAAGAGTACGGGCAAGTGGCAGGCTTGAAGGTTAATATGGTTAAAACAAAAATTCTAACTAAAAATATGACTTTGGAGCAAAGAGAGCGTTTGCAAGAAGAGTCGGGATATAAACTCTGTGTGAAGGTGAAATATTTAGGAATTCAATTAAAGAATAGGTGCAGTTCATTGCAAGAAGATAATTATAGAGAATTGTTAAGAGCAACAAAACAAGATTTAGAAAAATGGAAGAATTTGAAGTTGTCCTTAATTGGAAGAATCGCGTTGATAAAGATGAATATTCTACCAAGATGGATCTTCCTGTTCCAAACTATTCCTGTCCTGAAAAACTTGGCAATACTGAAAGAGTTGGAGCAAACCACGTCTAAGTTTGTGTGGCAAGGGAAAAGAGCACGAATTAGACTTAAAGCGTTACAAGACTCAAAAGAAAGAGGAGGCCTGGCTTTTCCAAATTGGATACTATATTATAGAGCGGGAGCATTGGCATGGCTTAAGGAATGGGTGACGCTGGAAGATAGAAGGCTTTTAAAACTGGAAGGCCATGATCTCTTAGAAGGTTGGCATGCGTTCTTGTGGGACGAGAAGGTGGCAGCACGTAAATAATTTAGACAACACTGGATACAGGGTGCACTTGCAAGAGTATGGGAAACCATCTGGAGGAGGTTGGTAGCCCCGGTAGAAGCAGTGACTTTACCTAGGTTGTATTTTGAAGACCCACCGCAAAGATATCTGGATATTATAAATGCGAAGGGGGAGCTTGAATTGGGCGAGGATATTGGTTGGTGGCACAGAGTTCAGATTCAGTCGAGATATAAAAAAGATAGAAAGGGTTTGAGAAGTCATTATCAGATATGGAGTAAATATTGTACGAGCTGGAAGAGAAGTTTATTTAAAAAATGTATGCATTGTTGTTGGCTGATTATACGATAGATGAAACAGTGAAAAATAATATGGTTCAATGGGCAACAAATTTTGGCTATAGCATAGAGATGGGACAGTGGGATCAAATATGGAAAATAAATGTGAAAATAACCAGGGCAGTTGCATATAGAGAAAACATGTATAAAATGTTTTATAGATGGTATATTACCCCGGATAGGTTATCAAAATTTGATGAAAAATGCTCTAATAAGTGTTGGAAATGTAATGTTAAAGTGGGTTCGTTTCATCATATGTGGTGGACTTGTGAGAGGGTTAAAAAATACTGGATATGGGTGCATAGATTGATGCAGAATATTATAAAAGGTACTATTTTGTTTAAGCCAGAGGTATTATTGCTGGGAATACTTTCAAAAGAGGTGCGGAGAGAAGAGAGATATTTAATAACATATATAGCAACAGCGGCTAGAATTTTATATGCAAAGTACTGGCGAACTATGGTGGTACCAACTGAACAGGAGTTGATTGAGAAGATAATGGAAGCAGCAGAAATGGACAAACTGACTTTGATGTTGAAAGGATACAATGAATCAGCCTTTACAAACACTTGGCAATGCTTTTATGACTGGTAAGATCGGAGAGAGAAGGATGGAAAGAAATAAGGAGGAATGGATATTATTAACTTTATGCTAATTAGAATTGAATAAGTTAGAAAGTTAGAATTTAGTGGATACAGAAGCAATGGTATAATACTTAGATCGGTAAGGTGGGAGGGATAAAACTGGATGCGATGTGATGAGAATTGTACCCCCCTGTGAATGTTTAATGTTGTGGTTGTCTTGTCTATTATGTTGTGTAATGTGGTAGTCATGTCTTTGGTGGAAAAATAATAAAAATGCCTCTTTTGGGGGCGCTTTTTTTAAAAAAAGAGAGAGAATGCTTTTTTGTGAAAATATTTATATATGGGTGGTATAGTCAAGAGGGTTCTCTTAGGTGAGCTTAGTGATTACATTGGACCACAAGGGAGAACTCAGTTTCTATAATATGTGGGAGCCAAGCTGTATCAGAACCAGCACCTTGGGTCATGGCCAGAGCTAGTTGTTTGGGCACTGGAAAGCAATGGGTGAGAAATCTAAAAGAAAGACTTGTAGAAGAAGAAGAGGAGGAGGAGGAGATTGGATTTATACCCCACCCTTCACTTGGAATCTCAGAGCAGCTTACAAACTCCTTTCTCTTCCCCTCCCCATGACAGACACCCTGTGAGGTAGGTGGAGCTGAGAGAGCTCTGAGAGAACTGCTCTTTCAAGGACAGCTCTGACAGAACTATGGCTCACCCAAGTGGAGGAGTGGGGAATCAAACCCAGTTCTCTCAGAGTCCATGCACTTAACCACTACATCAAATTGGCTCTCATAGGATTTTCAAAAGATGGATCTGATGATAGAGCTTCTGGCCACACATAAAGAGACTTCTTCCTGCAGAAGACCCTCTCTCAGTGGATAACTCTTCTGGAACAAAGGTCCTGCAATGGGAAAAACTAATGTCTACTATGTCTCTGTGTGGACAATGTCCTTGGAAATGGTCTTGGAAGTGCTGTGTTTGTGGTATTATTTTTTTTCTCCTAAAGTTTGGTTTTGTTGTCTAAGATCATGTCCTGGAACTGAATTATTTTTTCAAAAGGTCTAAAGATTGCTGGCCCTGTTAGATACATAGTTAACCTTTTGCTGCTTTCTTTCCTGCCTGTTAAACAATCAGGAACTTAATGGTAAGACTACCTTTTTAGTCTACTTGGATGACAACCTCGCTTAAATTGTCCTTTCCACATGACAGGCCAACAATAAATGTTATCCAGGTGTATCTGAAGCTTGAGGGTAACTGTTTGCTCAATAGAGTATGCAAACAAGAGAAAGATTGGGGAAGGGGAACCGTTCAATGCAAGAGTCCCAGATCCTGAATATTAGGACTGAGATTGATTAGCTACAGCTATTTTGAAGCTTTTTCTTCTGAGCCTAAGATGTCTAGGAAAGGAGAGTTAAATTACACAAGGTGGTCTATTGACTATAAAGAGACTTGAATCTGTTTAAGTATGAGGCCTTTAGGTTTCCCATCCTCCCAATGGGGATGGGCAACGCCCCCCAGCAAACATAGTAGCAGCAGGAGAAAAATAAAATTTAAAATGGCCACTGGTGTTATATCACTTTCAGAAAAACTTCCAGAATCCCCAAAGACTCTATGGTTTTACCTTAGATTTTAAGCTAATTCCAATTCATAAGAACATAAGAGAAGCCAATGTTGAATCAGGCCAACGGCCCGTCTAGTCCAACACTCTGTCACACAGCGGCCAAAATATACCAGGTGCCATCAGGAGGTCCAGCAGTGGGGCCAGGACACTAGAAGCCCTCCCACTGCTGCCCCCTCCAGCACCAAGAATAGAGTGCATCACCTGCCCCAGACTGAGAGTTCCTATCTATACTTTGGGGCTAATAGCCACTGATGGACTTCTGCTCCATATGTTTATCTAATTCCCTCTTGAAACTGTCCATGCTTGTAGCTGCCACCACCTCCTGTGGCAGTGAATTCCATATGTTAATTACTCTTTGGGTGAAGAAGTATTTCCTATTATCTGTTCTAACCCGACTGCTCAGCAATTTCATGGAGTGCCCACGAGTTTTTGTATTGTGAGAAAGGGAGAAAAGTACTTCTTTCTCAACCTGCTCAATCCCATTCATAATCTTATAAACCTCAATCATGTCACCCTCAGCCATCGTTTCTCTAAGCTAAAGAGCCCCAAGCATTTTAACCTTTCTTCATAGGGAAGGTGTTCCACCCCTTTTATCATTCTAGTTGCCCTTCTCTGCACTTTTTCCAATTCCAATTGTTTATTATGGCAAAAGCCAGCAACATTACCAATTCACAAAAATAGCTAGTAAATTAATGGTAATACAAAGGTAAAATATGAGGCATATATAAAAGAAAGACAAAAGAAAAAATATATAAAATCCAGAATAGTTGAAAATAAGTTACAATAAGTTTTCCATTACAAGGGATTTACATTAACTAATCACTAAACAACAGAATCTGACCACAGCATAAGATACGAAACTTTGAGAATCTTCTAGGAGAAAGTTACACAGAATTTCCGGCCTAAATTCCAGATAAGATTGCAGAGGGTTAAGCTTAGACAGAAGTGGTAGTATGAAATAAGACTGTTCTTCCTGATAAAGTTTACAATGCAAAAGTACATGGGTGGTAGATTCCACCATTTCAGATTTACAAGGACATAATCGCTCCTGCATAGGCACATGTAAAAATTTACCTTGTAATACAGCAAAGGGAAGTGCCTCAAAACAGGTCCTAGAGAATGCCATCTATAGGGTTCATAAAAAATATCAGACAGATATGGGGCAGCAAATTGGGCCTAGATTTTAAACATCTGAAACTCTTTGGAAGTAAAGCTTCCTTATTTTGTAATTCAATATCAAGATGTCTTTGGGTAGAGCTTCCGGTTTATGGTGACACACTGGCAGACACACCTCTCGGACCTCCCGGGGTGTGATCTGCACGCTAGCAGTTAGGGGGGACAATTGTCCGCCACCCCCCCAGAACCTTTTGGGAAAGGTTCCTAGCCATGGGGCTTTTGAAGAGCGACCTCTTCTCCAGCGCGATGCTGGAGAATTGAGGTGCTTTTCCGCCCCGACGGTCCTGCCACTATGCGTCCGAATAGAACTAGGGCCGCTGACCAGAACAAGTATCGGAGATCAAGCATATGAAACGTACTCTAAGCGAGGTTGTATAACCAACAATGAACAGTGAATCGAGTTCAAGCGAAATACCGGCAATTTAAAAAGAAAGTACCCCCTGGGAACAGCGAGAAAAGCGAGCGGGGGAGAGGCCCCTTTCACACATATAAACTTTAAAGCATCTCAGCAAGGGGAGATCGGAAATAAAAGCATTGAAACCTGTTTAAAGAACCTTACCAGAATGCGGATAGGCGTTTTTGGTGATTTTCAGAGACTTTTGAAAGTTCTGGTAAAAGTAAACAATCCATAAAAATGGCGGCAAAAAAATGGAGAAAGACAGACTAGCAAAAGTGAAACCACTAGGGAGCATGAGCCCACGAGCAGAAGAAACCACAGAGTTCTCTAAACTTTTGACAGACTCTTTGTGCACTCTACTGGAGCAGATGACCAATATCAACCAACAGCTGGGAACTTTAAACCAGAACTTTGCAGCTCAGCAGCTCCAACTTTCTGAAACTACAAAAAAGACAGAGCAAATAGCTGAGAAAGTAGAGGAAATGGATGCCAACTCTAATTTTTTTTAAAAAAAAGATGTAGATGCTGGAAAAGAAGCAAGCTTCGGAGGAGTTTCAGCTTTTACAATTGCAAATGGAGAAAGCTAATTTGGTACTTCGGTTCCAAGAGGTTGCTGAAGCCAAAAATGCGGATCTAAAGCAACTCTTGAGCGATGCATTAGGCCCAGTAGCAGAATTAAAAGCGGAATACCTTGCAAGCGAAATGGATGTAGTCTATAGGGCCTATTCTGCTTACATTAAGAAAAATAATCTGCCTGGGGAGATAGTGGTTAGATTCTCAAAGAGGCATGTGAGGGATTTAATCCTGAAAGCGACTGCAAATACACCCCTGAAAATCGGTGGCAATGTTATTAGGATCTTAAAAGACATCCCATTTGAAATAAGGAAGAAGAGGAAAAAGTACAAAGACTTAATTCTTTTCTTACAAACAAATTTGACTCTGTCTTCAAAGCACATGAGTTCCTGAGACTGCAACTGGGAGAGCCAGAAGAGGATGTGAAAGAAGAAGAGGACAGCAAATCCAATGGTGAATTGGACTTTGTGTCTTCGGATGAGGACTCTGTTTCAGAAAAGGGGGCATCTGTCCCCAAAAGAGGATACCAACTGAGGAAGAGAAAAGATAAAGTAAAGTGAAGGCTGAAGAACTGAAGGGTGCCATAAAACATTTGTTATAAGTGATGCTTGTGGGGTGGTCTTTAAACAGTTAAAAATGGTTAAAAAGATAAATAACTTAGCTAAATCGACTATGTTCAATGTAATATAAGCTTCTTAGACTAACCCGTATGTAAGCTGATGTAATGATTTCCTATTCTTGGGGTTTTAGTTATTAGTGGTTTCTTTTTACTTTCTCTTTAGATGTAGATGTGCCCTTCCTATTTTTTCACTGTAGTTTGTAGTCTATAGAAAATGCATTAAAAATCTTCTCTGGGGGCTTAGCTTAAAAAAAAAAGGAAGTCTTTGGATAATAATTGTTCTTGTCCTATTTAGGCTTCTATAAAAAAGGTCCTCAGGGTTTAATCCAATACATTTAATTTTATTAAGAATTAGAGCAGCCCAGGCAGGATAAGGGTCCAAAGCTAAATAAAAAGGCATCAAACCTTTTGGATTATAATGAATTTTCAACCAGAAAAATATTGCCTGTTCCCAGATTTTAAATTCAACCCTGGGTTGAAGCTGGCCAATTCCAAGAGAGGTGTAATATCCCTTTCAGGTTTTCCCCCAAAGTGGCATCATTCCATTACCCAGTGTCCCCCTGCCCAACTCCCATCTCCTGCTGGTCATCAGGCCTGGCCTGGCCAACTTAATGTAACCAGTTTCTAGGATGTACTTGGAGACTTAGTAAAAATTATTTAAAATAAATTTCCCATGTTCCATAAGTTTATTTCTAACCACTTCACTACTACGGCCATCTAGTAAGAACTAATTACTCCTTATGTTGAGTCATTAAAACTGTATTTTGGTGTTGCTAAATAATTGTGATCTGTCATTATATCTTCACAAATACATATCTCTAACAAGATGGAAGACTATTTGTTTCATGGTCATTTGGATTTCACTTATGAAAGGGTTTCATGGGATTTAAAAAGAAGGGAGCCATGAGAATACTGTAAACAGCAGTGTTAACTAACTGAAACATGATTGCTGAAGAAGTGCTACAGCCTATTCTGTTTATGTGGCAGAGAGAGGCTTAACCATTTTTACTTTATATGGTAAGTTATACTAGAATTTTATGTTGTTTGTTCAGTCTATTATGCAGATGGCACTTGATTAAAATCTATTTTAAACTATGGTGATTACTGCGAGATAGTGTGAACAAAACAGCTCTCCTACCACCATTAAAGGCTTTGGAATGATTGCAGTTTATTTTAAATATGCTTATAGGCGTTCCTTAACTTCTCAAGGGACATTTAGATATCAACAGTATGCCTTATTTGATAGTCTTAAACCCTTTACTATATATCCTTGTGATCTATTATTCGTGCAACATGGTTAATACACAAATTTTTAAAGTGAGAAACCGTTGCTTTCTTGTGATAAATAAGTTAAATACATCACTATAATTAAGCAATAAGTCCTGACAGGAGGTGGATTACCATGAGCTAACTGCACCTCTAGGGATTCTGAAGCACAAGTCTATGCTTAGCAGAATAAGTATGAGGATTTTTTTAATTATTTCCCATCTGTCTCTGTTTTGGTGGTTAGTAGCAAAGTCTGTATAACTGCTAGATGGTTGTAAGCATAAGGTGGAGACATCATCCCCATTATTTTCAAGGTTATTAGTTGTGGAATTTATCCATATATTAAAATATATTAACAGAATTTCCTTAGGGAATAGTCTGTCTTTAGTTCTGTAAATGAACAACTCAGAGGCAACAGATCATTTAGATTGTTTCAGAGCTTGTTCAGTTTACAGATAATAGTTTCCTTGTTTAACCTTTGGGTATGTTGAATCACAAGGCTAAATACTGGATCATAACTGTACCCTAAATATATGAAGGTTTATCCAAATGTTTTTTAAAGACCTTCTCTAAGAAGTCTACAGATATCACCTAGTCCAGAAGCAATATCATGACATCCCAAACCATGGACAGAAGTGGAGATTTACCATTGACATAGCCTGTCCATCAGCTTCTTAGGAGGGAAATCGTTAAATATGTTTGCTTTCATGCTGAACAAGCAGAGTAAATATCTCTAAATAACAAAACAAAAAAACATTCTTCAAGGTTTACCAGAACACAGATAAATTAGTGCTTGCAACCCACCATATAGGTGACAAATTGGTGAGGCTTTAGGTGGAATCTTGGAGCTCTTTCAAGTTTCCAGTTCCTTTGCTGGCTCTTACTTGGAGGAGTTGGCTCAGCAAAGAAAAGGGATGATTAACCAGCCTTGTCGCAATGTAGGAGTCACATTAGTTGTTTCTGAGCATGTTGTAAAGCTGCAGTTTTACAGATTTCCTCAGGAGTAAGCCTATTGAAGAACTAATTGTTCATCAATTAACTAGCAGTCTAAGCAACAATTAATTTGGGTGACTTCCCTGACTTCCTTGAATATGAAGATGCTGCTAAATACAGCCAAATATTTATACACAGAGAAGTGTAGGGATGAAATTACATGTAAAATTAGTAACAGTCTTATCTTTCTCAAAAAAAGATAAATACATATTGCTGTCGCTTAGCTGAATAACAATTATCAACTGTGTTACCAAAATACAACCCTTAAAAAAATCAAAGGAATGTTGTCTATTTCATTGATGTGAAAAAATACACACAAATCAGAAATGACATTAGTGCATTAAAGGTCAATGGATTGTACCATATAGCTAAGGAGAAAGGCAATGCCATTTCAATCCACATAAGACAGCAAAGCATATAACCAGGAGCCCACACTAAAATAATTGTTTAGGCAAGAATGGACCTTTACTCTGGTGAAGAGAGGCATACCTGCCCCCTCCTTGTGATATCTGGCCCCACCCACAACAGGCTGGAGGCCTGTTGAAAGAAGCCTCTGCATCCAGGCTCTTCTTGTGCTTTCTATGCCTGTAATCAGAGAAGGGACGAGAATATCCTTGTAAAGTGTTGCCCTGTCCCTAACGATCAGGATGTAGTAGTGCTTCCTAAGGATATCATCTGACTGGCTGCTCTGGAAAACAGGATACCAGACTAAGAGCACCCTTTTGTCCAATCCAGCAAAGTCAATTTGTATGCTTTTAATTCTCAGGGGGCATCTTTATTATCCACCAGTGTACAAATCTTTTGAATACATAAACAAATAAGTAAAAATTCTAGAAGACAGGTCTGTCAATGAGGACTAGTTGTAACAGAGTGTGGAACCACTTGGCAGAGACAGGATACTTCTGAGGATGAGGTTGCAAGGATAAACAACAGAGGAAGACAGTCAACTCCATGCCTTCTTCTAATCTATGGGAGGCATCTGATTTTGAAATAGGATGATGGACTAAATGGACATTTTGTCCAGTCCAGCCAAAGTTATTTTTCTGGCCTTATTTCTTTGCATTGATAGACCAAATACAGTCATGTAACAGTTTAATCTAATGTTAGCAGTAATCATGTTTGCCCCAGATTTCTGTTGGATATTTCCCAGGTACAGCCTCCTGCCTAGAAGGGACAGCATCTGGCTGGCACTTGCTCCAGCCCTCTGCCATTACCATGCTATGACCTGAGGGGTACTGCTGCCCCAACCAGCCCACTACTCAGGGTGAACTGGTCCCTGGCTCAAATACATGAGAAGCTGCATGTGGGAATGGGCTGAAACCCAGATGGGGCTAACTGGCAAATCCCTACCCACAACCTGGAGTCACAACCTGGAGTTCCTGCCAAGCTAGAGCTTATCCCACACCTGTGTGCAGGTCCCATTTAGCTACTCCTCTGAACCTGAAGGAGCTCTTTTAGCAGACTCTTAACCCAACATACCTGGTCTGCTTCCTGTTATGGGCCCAAAAAAACCCACAACTCCACCTTCACTTTCCAGTTCACCCCTTCAGTTTCCAATGGCTTAAAGGGGGAATGAGTCTTTTCCCCTGAAAAGTCAATTTTTGAATTCCTTCACCAACTGTGTTTTCCCCTTCCAAGTCTCACTGATTGACACGCATTGAAAAATTCCTCTCTCTTTGGACAAGGGGTCAGAATGCAAATCTCAGCATTCTGACCTCTCCTTCTGGGAAGAGGAAACTTCTCACCCAGAGAAGAGACACAGTGAGACATTTTCGGGGGGGGGGTGTCAAAACTCTGAATCACAACTGAGGGTCATCCCCCCCAACTTGGATATAGCAGCCCTGTCGTGGGCCACGCAACATGGCACACCAGGTCACATGCAGCCTGTAAATCATATGTTGTGTACACATGTTATGACTCAATATATGTTTGAGGACAAACAGTACAGGTATATGTGTGCAGTTGTGTTGCTCTTCTTTAGAGAGCAGTAATGGAAAATGCCAACTGTCAATTTGTGGCATAATTGGGAGGGTAAGGTTAAAACATGGAATTGTAATTTAAGATCAAAATTGGAACCATAAATTTTGTTTGATCTTGACTGTATAAAGTATAGTTTGAATGACATAGAAATTGTCACTGCCCCCCCACCCGGTGGTTCACTCAAAATTCAGAGATCATTTTCTAGAGCATAAATAACTTTCTGGATCTTGATTAATTGATTGCTGGATTGGAATTACCTTTTCCTGGCAGCATTATCAAATAAATTAAAGAAAGCTGTTTTCTAACACTGGTTTCTGTTCTTGTGTGTAATAACTGAACTACTGTGAACCAAAAGCAGGAAAAAAAATCACTTTTCATGATGATCTTGTCCAAACAGTTCTCCTTGGGGTGATTTTTACTTGAAGTCTTGCAATGGGTATTTTTTCCCCATATTTTCGTTCTGATGTTACACAAACAAATTTTCAGCAACTGTCTTGATTTAAGATGGAGATGAATTGAACTTTAAGCTTGTCTTAATCCAGTAGAAGGTTAAAAAAAAATCCTACCATAAAACAGATTTTTCCCGCTACTATATTTGGATTTCCTCTGTAATTGAACTACTAGCCAGTGCATGATGATATTCTTCAGAGGGATGTCAAGCCATTAGCAGTAATATTTGAAAAAAGATGAAAAGCTAAGCTGTAACTATGTGAAAGAAAAATACATAATAAAATTTAGAAAGTAAAGTTATATAATCTAGTATATTTAAAATGGATTTTAGAGATGAAAACATGTAAGATAACAGAATTTTGGATTATTAAAAATATATAATTGAAATGCCTTTTTAAGCTGCAAAAACCCCAAATGCATGTTGACAAGACACTGCGGATTTAGTTTTCTCTACAGTAATTGTGCATGTGTGTGTGTGTGTGTTTGTAATGTAGCCTATACTTACTTTGCAGGTCAATGGTGGAGAAAAAAGACCTGCTTCTGATATGGGGAAAAAACCCAAAACTCCCAAGAAGAAGAAGAAGAAGGATCCTAATGAGCCACAGAAGCCTGTTTCTGCCTATGCATTATTCTTCCGAGATACTCAAGCAGCCATCAAAGGCCAAAATCCAAATGCTACCTTTGGGGAAGTCTCTAAAATTGTAGCTTCCATGTGGGATGGCTTGGGGGAAGAACAAAAACAGGTACCAAATGATACTTACATATGCATGAAATTGATTAATTGAATTGTAAATACAAGATGTATTATTTAACTATTATTTTTCAGCAGCTATTTTTATTCCTAGAATTAAGCCAGCAAATGTCCCAAATTGTAACCTGGATCAGGACTAAGCTTCCACTGCCATCATCTGTAAATGCTACATTTATTTTCTTACCTAGAACTTCAAATAGCTGTAATGATTCCACAAGCCTGAAACTAATTAGCAGTTATTACCTTAGAAGAGTGGTATAAACAACATAAATTTGAACAAAGCTCCACATTTGCAATATTAAACATTCAGTTCTGATCAATTGTCTGTTTTTGCATTTGCCTAGCCTCGGTTTGTGCTTTAAAGAAGGCAGGTGCACATATCTTATCTTCTTTTTTATGAAGGAATTTTTGAAGGATCATTCAAAAGCTTCAAGGATAGTACTAGACTTAAATACTGTAATGGTTTATTATCTAGTGTAAAGAATTATAATAATAACATTGGCATATATTGGGAGATTTCACCCATAATGGCATGGGCACTATCCAATAACCATGTTCCAGGCAGCATATTGTTATGGCAATGGATTGTGTACCTTGCATTGTCAAAGTGATAAAATAACTGCTCAAATTATGTAAAAATTTATTTCTCTTTTGCATTCCTCATTCCCTGTTGAGAATGGTCATGTTTGCAAGAACTGTAGAATGGTTGCATGGTAAAAAAGGTTTAATTTGTGTGGTGTGCTATACAGAGATAGCTGCTTTCCTTATAATATGGCTGTTCTGTGAAAAGTGCACTGTTCTTATGTTTTTCTCCAATGCAAGATGTCTTCCCATAATGCTAGAGGCCCTTCCAGAAGAAGGCTTTTTGCGCCTGGATAAAAGGCCATCATTTGCAGAACAGCACCACAGGATCCAACCCATAATGTTCATTTTTGTTGTAGGATTGCTGTTTTAAAACTGTTTACAGAACAATTTTTTAAACAAGGGATGGGGGCGGGAAATTAGGACACCATAGGGACACTGGCCAGTCATAACATGTGAACGCAGAATGGATACTCTGTAGAAAAGGTGAATGGGAGCCATGTACACACTGTCATATCTCAGCTTCAACCCTGAGTAACAATGAACATCGGAAGCCTTCCTTTACCATATCATGAACATGAAAGTTGTCTTTTTGCATTAGCTAGCTTTCTTGTACACTTACCTTTCAACCTGCTTGCCGCGTACACCATTCATTGAAAGCTTTTACTGCCACCCCCTATTTTCAGGCTATCATCCTGTTTTTCACCCTGCTGCATGTTCTGCTGGGGAGAGATAAGGAGGCTCCTGCAGCCCAGGAAAGGGAAAGCTGGAAGAAGTCCAAGAACTCCAAGAAATCCACCCTTGTCCCCTTACAGGGAGTTTACCACAAACAGGCAGTCTGCAGAGATGAACTAATTTGTCCCCAGTTCTTAGAATTTACACAGAAAACATTGTATGCACTGCTTTTCTTCCTTGTATTTGCCAGCCATATTACACTAATTGACAGAAACATCCAGGGGTTTCTCATTTTCCAGCTGTGTTTATTTGACTTAGCATATGGGAGCATGCAAATTATTAAAGGAAAGCTGTGTTAATCACTGGAGTTTGGCAGTTTCTCATGGTAAATTACAGAGAAGCAAAAGTGTGTTCCATTTAAGAATACAAAGTAATGTAATCTGAAAGGGTTCTGCCTATTGCTGTATAAATCTCAAAGCCTTCAAGCCAGTGGCTGCTTGGGCATTTGCTACAACAAACTGTTTGAGGTCTGCCTGAAATGCTTGTTTTCTGTTAAGCAATAATATTAGTTTGTTACTGCTAAGCAGTGGCCCAAACACTGGGGTGGTGGATCAGTTTTCCAGGTAACTTCAAAGGGATGTCCCCTTCCCCCATTCCTACCCTAATATCCTGCTGCTTGTAGTCATATTCTGGCTTCAAATTGAGTGGATTATTTGTCCATTTCAGTACAGAAATTCTTCTGTAAGATGTGAATATATTATATTTCAGTATCATAAGATAGCTACTTGCTTCAGGCTTCTCAAGCAATGCAGTGTACTCAGACTAAAGCTCAGTAGTAACATAATTTGGGCTCTCTAACTGCTCTCCATGCTGCAAAAACAAAACATGAAAAAAACAGCATTCAAATTCTAGAAACGCAGAATGTCAGGAATCCTGCAGGAGATTTCCCTCCAAAAAGAATGCCTTTGGAACACCCACAGTAAGTAAAAGATGGACGAGCATGACCAAGATATGAAAAGTTATTGGAAGACTTGGGGGAAAAACATTTATACATGGACATTACAGCACCTAGTTTGGTTGTAGGCTTATCTGTACCTGCACTGTGAAGCAATCCAGTGTCTGCTCCTAGAGTTCTCAGTTCGATTCTCATATAGGGAAATCTCCCCCCCTCCCACGGTTTTTTTTGTGCCAATTTTGTTTTATTGTTGTCTACCTTTGGCCAAGAAATTCCTGGAGTTTTGGGGGTGAAGCCTTGGAGAGAGTGGGGTTTGGGAGGAAAGGGACCTCAGCAGGGTATAAAAGCCATTTTCTTCAGGGGAACTAATCTCTGTTGTTTAGTGATCAGTCATAATTCTGTGAGATCTCTAGGCCCCACCTGGAGGTTGGGAGAACTATTTCTTCCATTCCTGAGCAAGAGAAATAGGAAGTTTCTAGTTTGGGGTGCTGCTTGATACTCCAGGTCTGCTCAATGGCATATAGTGCCTTCTATCAGCTCCACCTGGTTTACCAGCTATGGGTGTTTTTCAGATAACAAGATTTGGCCACAGTGATTCATGCTCTGATCTGACCACATTCACATTGGATTACTGTAATATGTTCTCTATATGGGGCTGCCTTGGAAAACATTTCAGAAACTTTAATTGGTCTAAGAAAAAGAAGAAGAGTTGTTATACCCTGCTTTTCACTACCCAAAGGAGTCTCAAAGAGGCTTACAATCGCCTTAGTTTCCTTTCTGCACAACAGACATCCTGTGAGGTAGTTGGGACTGAGAGAACTCTGAGAGAACTGCTCCTGAGAGAACAGCTCTGAGACAACTGTGACTGATTCAAGGTCACCCAGCTGGCTACATGTGGAGAAGTGGGGAATCAAACCCGGTTCTCCCAATTAGAGTCCACTGCTCTTAACCACTACACAAAACTGGCTCTCTAAAATGTGGCAAACAGGCTACTGTCAGTTTGGTTTTGGGGACTGTATCACCCCTGTGCTGAAAGATGTACACTGATCACCCATCTGTTTCCAGGCAGAATTCAGAGTGCAGGTTCTTACCTTTAAGGTCCTAAACAATTTGGAGCCAGGGTACCTGAAAGACCATCTGTTCCAATACTATCCAGCCTTTCCCATTAAGATCTTTCTCTCAAGCCATGCTCTTTGTGCCCCTGCCTTGAGAGATGAGGCTGGTGGTAACTAGAGGCATTTTCTGTGGTGGCATCTCACCTTTGGAATGGCCTCCCCCTTGAGGCTAAGCTGGTGCCTCCTTTATTTTGTTAGGCACAAGGCCTATGCAGGCTTTTAGTTCGGGGGTTTATCAGCTTTTCTGCTTTCCACATAGTTTTCATTCTGCTTGTCCAATGGCTTTTTTAAAATATTGTGATGTGGTTTTCATTTGTATGCCTTCTCAAGCTGGACTCTGAAGAGACAGCATAGAAATATCCTAAATAAATAAAAAGAGGGAAATTAGCCACGCCCTGTCCTTCTTTTCAGCTCTTCGTCTGTTTAACCTACAGATTAAGTACTGTCTCCATATGTTACAATTACTCTACTTTCATTGGTTTGATGCTCTCTGTTTTTCCCTGTTTCCCCTCCTTCGTTCCCAGGCATGGCATGCTCTTGTACACTGAGATTTTTGTAGGGAATTTTCCATAACTTGTTTTTCTTAATGCACATTTCCACTGAAGAGAGGGGATGGTCATATACATGGCAGTCAACAACTGAACATGTTGAGAGAGAGCGCTCTTTTTTGGCTTTCAAACAGACATTTAAGTTTGAATCAACCTGGCTTAAAAGGCAGTTTAGGTAGGGTTTTTTCCCCTGAAGTATTTTTTAAAATTCATTTTAAATCAGAACCAGATGTATAAATACACTAAATGAACTTTGAGTTCTTAATTGGAGACTCAGCAGGGCTATAATAGACTGAACAAATTACAAACAAAATGTCCTTGTTTACATTAGTGTAAATGACTTCATGGATACAGCCAAAGACCTTAATAAAACATGCCATTATGCTAAAAATGGGACTGAAAGCCCGCTCAAGGAGTATTGCACAGAGTTCACCTCTTTTTGTAACCCTACTGATGACGGTTGAGCCATTTCAGGAATGTGCTTGCCCCCAAATATACAAATTTTGGTAAGCATGTTTGCTTAAATCTTGAACTGGGTCCTTGTAGCAGAAGACAGATCTATGTACCTAGGGAACGAAGGCGTAATGATCAGATAGGACATGCAAGGGAGCTGTTGAAGTGTTATAACATATGCTTTCTTTCAGGCAGCATAATTTGTTCTCTGTAATATTCACTGCAACAGTTCAGCTCAATAGCAACACCTCATTATTTTATCCCTCAGTATTTATTCCTATGTTTGACGCCTCATGAAATTACTGTTAATGTGTTTATATAAGGCCAGATCTGACACAAGTGGGAAGGATTTAATTTCCCACTCAGTCTTTCCTGCTGATATGTCCTCTATCCCCTGGTAGAAGTGGCAAGTGTAAATAGTTAATTTGCTTCAATTATGAGCCTGTCCCGCTAAATTAGAGGCAGCAGGGATATGAAGAGCTAGAATTATACTTCTGAGGCAGCTGACAAATCCTCTGAGCCCACAAAATCAAATCATTTACTCCTCACTGGTGCTCAAACACCCACTAGACAAATGCTGCAGCTTATCCTTTATCATCAGATGGAAACTTCAATTGTATCGGCCATTACTTGAGGAATCTGAAGACCTTCCGGATTCTCTTAAAATTTCTCTTGCTGTTAGCATTTTGTTATACCAATCAACTGCTTTCTAAGGCTTGTATCTTGGTCGCAAAGATGCCTAATGCTGTGTAAATATATACAACCTGTTTCTGAGGCCTGTTTTAATAATTGAACCAGAGGTCGTATTCATGGATAATATCAAGTTGGAACTCTGTTGCTGATCCTCTGCTACATTTACTGTGGTTTTGGCTGGTAATTCACTTTCTGCATACTGTCATTTTACAAAGACATGGTGGTACTTCATTTCATTGATACTGAATAGGCATTTTTTTCCTCCTATGTAACTTATTGGGGAGCAGCTGTGCCTCAAACAAATCCACTTAGGAGGCAATCTCTGCCAGAAGAAATCACACCCATTTATACTCACAGTGGCCCATAGGATTTCTACATCCTCCACACATCTAGCCAGACTCATTATTTTAAAAAACTACTTTTAAGATGTGAAAGAATTACTAAAGTTCACTTTCTTTGAGTTCAAGACATCCCACATTTGTACACCCTTTTTCTGCTGTGGTGTCATTCTAGGGTTGAGTATAGTCAAATGAATTTATTATTTTATATCCCACTTTTTTTTTCTCCAAAGGGGGGGAATCTAAGGTGACTTGTCAAAAAAATAGTAAATTTAAATTGATGAAGGCAGGCAGATACAAGGGACCTTGCTTTCTCTCTCTTCTCTGCCACAGAGTGGTTAGCTGCTGAAGGAGGGATCCACAATAATATTTGAGCCAGGCAGGCCACTGGAAGGGGCTCTTTTTCTCTCTCCTTCTGCTAAGCTTCAGAAGGACTAGCCACAGTACAACATAATATAACCTATCGGAATGATTCAAATGCACATAGGAAATTAGCTTGTCTGCTTGCCAAGGAGAAAGAATAGATTGTTGTGTTTGAACATCTACAGTGCTTCTTAGGGAGGAGACAAAGGTAACATATAAAAAGAGTACACGGCTCTATGAACACATGAAAACATAGTTTGCCTGTCTTGCCTAACTTCTGCTGCCAGCTCATACCCTTGCAATTGACAGAAATTAACAAATATTTCTGCCATGAATTGCTTGGCTATGAAAGCTTTTCTCCTCAGGTTCCTAGTTTGCAGGATCATTGTTAATTTCTCTCTAATGAAGGAAGAAGGGGAAAGGACAGTTCTGACCACCAGAACCAGTGTTTTATTTGCTGTATCTCCACCCTCATTCCTAGAATGAAGAAGTTCTGTCAGTGGAGCCATAGCTCCTTCTGCTTCAATAGCTTCTGCAGCTTCCTTATCTTGAGCCAGTTCACACAATACACCTGCAGCCACTCTCTGAATATTCTCAATAGGGGAATACAGCAGCTGCACAAACAGTGGAATGGTATTTAGACCCCTTATTACAATACGATTGTGGACATCTCTAGCCAGGATATGGGCTGGCAATAATGCTGTGGGTCCCTATATCTGTCTTTATCTGTAAGACAAGATTTCCCTCCCTCATACTGAGCCAGTATACTTAGAACAATGGGATTACATATTTTGAGAAGATTTCTAGGTGTGACAGCTCAGTTGCATCTCCATAATATTCATTCATATTTTATTCATTATCAGTTACATTTTATTATCTGGAAATTTGCCTGTGGAATGAAAGCACTACATCTTCTAAGTTACCCATGTAAGGGGGGAAATGTATTTGTGTTTCAATTTTCCTTTCAAAAGCTTGCATTTTAGTATAACAATGTGTCAATTTTCCTTAAAGCTAATCTTGCTTAATAAGCTTTTCCTGTTGCTTATTATAAACCTTGTTGTTTGTGCATGGGGATAAATCCATTCATACAACTTTTAACAAAAACTTGATTTGAAAGTTGACATTGTGGACTGTTTTAAAAGATCGGAAAGTGAATATACAAGCTATATCTCTTGGTTGCTAACCACCAAATTAGTTGAAAAAGAAGCCTTTGTTGAGGTAGTAGTAGTAGAATTTATTATGCCACGCCTTTGTTGAGGTAACAAGATGACAATTTCCCTATTATTCCCATTGTTTTCACTTTCTTATTTTGACATCAGCCTGTCTTGTTTTTTTCTCTGTTTAGAGAAGCTTGCCTTATTTCAATATAGAAAAACATTAGTTTTAGACATGTAGCTCCTTCATTGCTTTCCACTACTCCATATTGCAGCTGTGTTTAATGAATAGGAACATACATAGGTTGGTAAAATATATATCTTGATAGTACAGTGCCAGTCTGTATATTTAAATTACCAGCCAGCCAAAGGATTCTATGTAAGCCAAGTACTGTTCCCAATCGGCATTCCTAGGCTGAAGATGACTTGCAATATTGCACAATTATAATCCGCTTTATTTTCAGATGTTTTTTATCAAACATTCTGTTTCAGCTCTTTGTGGCAGCTCTTTGTGATCAACTAGATCAGCTACAGTAACCAAAACTGGGTAACAACAATATATCCTGTGGTTGTAATAGTACTATGTCAACAATTTAAAAGAACATGTATTTCTAATGAATTAATCAAAATATTACAGTAGAATTTGAACAGAAGTTTTGTCCCATATATAATGTTCTCAAAAGCAAGAAAAATGGTTCTTTCTTCTAATATTATTTATATATAAATGCAAATTAAGTATTGGAGTCCATTAATAACAAATAGGAATCATCCCTTTTTAAATGCTGACATGTTTTCTACACAGCATCATGAAACCCAGTACCCAAAACCTCAGGGTGCCAAAGGTCACCAAGTACTCACCAACCAACAATGTCAAAATTTCTTATAAGCAAAACTCCATAATTTCAAATCTGTAACAAATATACAATGATTATAACAAATTATATCTCATATATATTGTATATTCTTTACAATTTTAGAATTATGGAATCTGCTTAGAAGAAGGTTTCTCCTCAAAATGTGGAAATTATCTAGGAAAACACATCAGCATTTAAAAAGGGAATATTTCTATTTGTTATTAATGGACTCTAATACTTAATTTGTATGTATATATAAAGAATATTAGAAGGAAGAACCATTTTTCTTGCTTTTGAGAACATTATATGTGGGACAAAACTTCTGTTCAAATTCTACTGTAATATATATTGATTATCTAATCCATTAGAAATATATGTTGTGATTGTTCTTTTAAATTATTGACATATTGCTATTACAACCACAGGATATATTTTTGTTACCTAGAAGTTTCTAGTTTACATAGCAAATATAGGTATCTTTATGTAATGGCTGTTGTATCTTGGTACCCCCAAACACTGACAAGATGTTTACAGATCTCAACCAGTATTTCATCAAAAGCACTCTTTTGCTTTTGTGCTTGCAGTGTGCCCTGTATGTTGGTTCAAAGTACCCTAACTATTTCACTGCAAACTAGACTGTTGCCTCAGACTAGCTTTAATTAATTTGCTTATGGAAGATAATTTTGCCTTTCTTAAAACAAAAAAGGGCTCTGTCTCTGCATGGTTTCCTCCATCCATTTTTTTACAATGGTATCATTCTAGTAGGAACAATTTTTGCCTACACTGACACCTTCCAGCTGTGTTTAAGCTATGCTTAAGCAAATATCATACAGAGGAGCATATGAATTCTCTCCACAAGCTTAACAAGACAACTATAAGTGAGGAAAGAGCTTTTCCAGAAGAATGGAATTTTTATAGAAGAGAATTATGGGTTACATTTTTGTGGAGAAGTTGGCATAGAAAACATTTTGGTCCTCAAACACTACTTTTTGTCAGTATTCTTCCAGTGATCTTTCCATTCATATTTTTTAGCATTTATTCTCTGGAAGGAGCTTTGAAATTATACCAGGACATTTTTGGCATTGCTGTTCTGGTGAGATAATTTCGAGCAGTTTTCTTAGGAACAAGGAGATTCATGGTCTTCACTCAGTTACCAGTAGGGAATCAAAATGGTTAAGGTGCCTCTATAACAGAATACTGAAATTTGGTATGCATCCTTTTTTTAACATTTTTATTGCTTTTTATCTCTACACACTACAAAAGATAAGGCGTCAGGGATATTCTAAACTAAAATACAGAGTAGGCAAGGATCGTATAACATTCTATACTTCAGTTCCTGGTGTTTCCCTATTATTTAGCTTTTACAGAGATGGAGATTAACTGTTACTATTTCTACTTTAAACAAATACAAGTAAAATTAGCTATAATACGTGCATCTTAGTAAGTAAAAAAAAAATATTTCAGAGTCAAGTTATTTAGCAGCTTTCTTTCCTTTACGTTTGTTTTTATCAAAGGTCAGTTTAACTTTAAGCAGCTTAAGAGCCGCTGCTCCTAGTTCTGATTCAGAGTCAAAAGCTTCTTTTAAAGAACTACACGTTCTTTAAATCTGTGTTTGCTGTTATCTTCTGTAGCAATATTGTCATCTGCTTTTGCTTTTTCTTTCGCTGGACTTTGGTGCTGTTCCAAAAATGCTTTTGCTTTTGTAACAGAGTCAATCTTTTCTTTTTTCTCTTTGAAGTTGAAGATAAATATTTCTGGGATTATCCATCTGTAGGGAGTGGGTTTTTCTGTAGAAATAGTGTCAGATTCCTATATTGCTTTCCTCCTCTTTCTCACCTCAAATGGAACATACCTTTCCATCTGGACCCTTCCCGTCCAGCACGATCATGGGCCGCTCTCATCGGAGCTTTGATGGAGTGCGCCCGCCAGCAAGTTGCCAAAATTGGAAGTCAAAATTTGGTATGCATCCTAATGACTATAAATCTCTGCCAGTGGGTATATTTTTAGTTCTCTCTCACTTTGCATATGAACTGTGTCTTATATAACAGTGAAGAGTGCCCAAGCCAAAAGAAAGGCAGAGGCATAGATAAAACTATGAAACTTCCAAAAAAGTTTCTGAGGAGGGAATTTACAGTAGCAGCCAGGAACTTGTCTGGAATTACTATATGTTGGACATTTTCCTTTATATATATTTTAATAACTGTTGAAGGATCCCAGCAGCATCCAAGAATGTATATGTGTTTTACAATATTCAGGATATATTTATGGATATGTACATAATGCCATACTGTGATTGTTACTTGTTTTTATGCAAGAATTATTTCAGCATTACTGAAATGTGCTGAACATTGTAGGGCAATTATGAAACAACAGAGAAACCTGATTTTAAATCAGTTATACAGTTCATCAGATTAATTGTGGTCCATGGTGGATTTTGTCTTGATATTGCAAAGTACAGCAAAGAGTGGATCATTACAATTACCTTTGCACCTTTTAAAATTGCATGAACGAGTAAAAAAAACAACCCTTAAGCATAAAAACAAGTCACATGCTGATTTGTCATAATGATTAAAATTGCACCAGAAGCAATATTGTTACATCCTTTAATGCTTTTGGTATGGAAATTTTACATGATAGGAATAATTATTTCTAATATATCATCAGTGTGCATTCATGCTGTGTTCTCTAGGAAACTGCAGAGCCACACAACTAGCCCTGGACTGGTCCACTGTTAGCTTAAATATGTTGAGCATTTAAAACGCAAACAGTGACATTTTAATTATCTGTCACCAAGTTGATGCTTTGAGCCATTTTATTGGAACTAGGTGCTTTTGAAAGAGCATAAACACAGTAAGAGTTGTCTGCACTTGAATGCTTTGCAACACTCCAGATATAAATGTAGCAGAAGAGTCAAGGGTTTCAAGTAAAATAATATGTTTCATATATATTCTTAAATAAACTCTATGGATTTTAGGGTAGACAGATGCATCCTGAGTTGCAACCTGAAGTTACTTATATAAGAGCCAAGTTGGTATGTTGAATATGTGTCTTGAATGGATCTGTGAACAATTCAACACATTGCAAGGCCATTATATGAACAGCCAGCTCACTACTTTATGCAGATATAATATAGACCCCCTTAATGCACATGTAATACATCCATATTGAGTATGCAGTAGAGTGGCTGGAGAAATATGAGTGGGAGATGGATGGAACATGGTTGCATTTAAACTAAAGGTGTCAGCACAAAATCCTTGGCATTTTAAAAATTTATTTCTGTGTTCACATTACAGTGGTAAAAAGTTATTTAAACAAAAGAGAGCACAAAAACATTGGTGTTCATTGCAACCCAACAAGTTCTGAGTTACTATTTTTCAGGAATAACTGAATATATTCCTTAGGAGATGCCTCTGGGTTAATTCTCTCTTAGCTGTTATAGAAAATATTTGTGCATACAGTGTGACTGCTTAATGCAGCTCTTTCTAAGAAATGCCTTCATTAAATTAACCCAAGGAAGTCTTTGACCTGAAGCAAACTGGGCCATAAAGAACATGGTTTTTGTACATCTTGTGAAGCTGTCCCTGGATTCTGCCTCCTTGTCTTTCTTGTGAACCATTTATTCTGACCAACCCTTATAGAAATTATGGAACCATTTGAAGAACAGGTCTCAACCGTGCTTGTACTTGTGACTTTTCATGTCCGCTCTGAAGTATGTAGATTAGTATGGTCTGGTCTGATTACAAGAAGCACAGACTTTGGCTTTCAAAGGAATTTTACCCAGTGATTGTACATGTGCAGTATCATAGGACCTCACAGGTTTTGATGCCATTAATGTGAAAGGATACAGGATTCACTTCTCTAGAATCTATGCTATGATGAAAACAGATCATCAGTTGCAAGTTGGAACTTTAGTTAGATGAGTTAATTGATGTCATTTCAGAAGGACAGATAGTTCTAGAACTCCTGTTGCTCAAGAACACTGCCTTTTTAAAATGCAATATTAGGATATTTTGTAATTATGAGTCCCAAAAATTAGGTGGCCTTAGGGATGCTACTTTACAAGTCTGTTGTAAGGATTAAAATCCTATAACATGCACGAGCACTGAAAATGCTATATAAATTCTAACTGTTGCTATTTGTATCACTATATGGTACCCTGATATTTGGGGTTTAAAACCAATCTGAATAAATATCTTCAGGTTTAAAACAGATGTCATGGTAGTTCAGTGAAGAAACTTTGTTTACTTCAGTAGTTGTTGTAGACTTTCTGGGCTGTATGACCGTGGTCTTGGCATTGTAGTACCTGATGTTTCGCCCGCAGCTGTGACTGGCATCCTCAGAGGTATAACACAGAAAGATGGAGTACTGTCTATGTCAATGTAAAAAGAAAAATGGTAGGCAGGTAATTTATATCTACTCAGGAAGGTGGGGTAGGGCTGAGTCATTATCTTGTAGGAGTTTCCCAGGCTGTGACATGCTAATGAGGAGCTTTCTTGAGGATGCATATGGATTGGCTGTTGAAATTCTGATCTTTTCTGTAGTGCTGTGGTCAGATGTAGAGCATTTTGTGTTCTTCAGGACAGGAAACCATGCCCTATTTATTTTTAAATTCTCTTCTTTCCTGTTGAAATTGTGTTTATGTTTATGAATTTCAGTGTCTTCCCCATGTAATCTGACATGGTAATTGGCAGTGTTGTCCAGTCTTTCAATGTCTTGGAACCAAATGCTGTGTCCTGTTTGGGTTAGGCTATGTTCAGCCACTGCTGATTTTTCAAGTTGGCCCAGTCTGCAGTGTCTTTCATGTTCTTTTATTCTTGTCTGGATGCTACACTGTGTGGAGGAGTGGGGAATCAAGCCCAGGTCCCCAGATTAGAGTCCACCACTCTTATCCTTATCCTTAGCCAGTTTGGTGTAGTGGTTTTGGTGTACTGGTTAAGAGAGATAGGGTTCAGGGAAATCACATATTTGAATAGTGCGCAAGGAAAGTGCTCAATGTTATGAAGGTGATGCAGCAACAAATGCCTAGGTATCCTTAGGCTAGGGATTGGCACTCTTTCTTTTTTTAATGAGAGCTACTCTAGTGAGTAATGAAAAATATCTCAACTACTCCCCCCACATACACACCTGGACTAGACAGAGCACCAGAAATGAAATCATCAGCTAAGCAGCACAGAGGGAAAGTCTATATAATAAAAACTTCTTTAAAAAGCCTAGTACAGATCTTTTCATAACATTTTCTTTGGTCTTCTAGGAGCAGTATGAGCTACTGTGTAATAGCTGGTGAGCAACCAGTAGCTCATGAGCTTCCTGTTGCATGGGCGTGGTTTTATTCATTTACTTCAGTAGAGACTTAAGGTTATAAAATATAATGCAAAGAAATATACTACTTACATTGAACAATGCAATAAAACTGGATTACACAAATGAAAGAAAAATTAATTAGAAACCATGTATTATGTCACATAAACTGAATTTCACAATTGGAGAATGTACAGGCAATATAATACATCTAGTAAACAATGCATTATAAAGGAGGAAGGAAGTAGAAGAGTAGAAAGCTTTTCACACATTTCACAAGCAATTAAATGCGAATCTTATTACCTAAATAGGAAGTGTCCTTCCTGCACAATTCCATCATAACTACACCTCTGTTCCCGGGGAATGCTTGGGTACATGGCACCTTGCAGAGGCTTTGCTCAGATGAGTGAAGCTATCTTAGTGGAACATATAGAGAAGGCATTCCTCTAGTTATGTGAATCTTAAGCCATGAGGGACTTTGTAGGTAATAATCACCACCATGAACTGAAGTCAAGAACTGCAGAATAGTGTAATAGTGGGTGCGATTATATGTACTGGAAGCCGCGGCAGACATGCAATTCCCCCGCAGATTAAAGGGACGCGATCAGACAGACACATCTGTCTGGTGTCCCGGAGTGGTCAGTGGTGAAAAGCTACTGCTGAAAACCCAGTATCATTGGGAACTGCGGGGCGCCCGGCGGGAGGTATGATCGCGCAAATGCACGTCATTGCAGGTGGGGCAAACAGCCTCGCTTCCTGCCCGCATTTTCTCCCTTCTATGTGACCGCAGCCAGTGTATACTTTGCATAGCTCCTAATAGTAAATGAGCTGTGGTATTATGAACAGCTGGCGTTTCCAAGTTGTATTCAAGGGGCAGACCAATCTAGAGCACAGTACAGTAATCTAGCCTCAAAGTTATTATGGCATGGTTCCATGTATTAGATGGGCCATGCTCTGGGCTAAGCTAAGTGAAGATGTAAGAAAGCACTTTTTGCAGCAGGATTAACTTGCTTCCCTGGCAATAATTCTAGTTACAAAACAACACCCAGTCTCTTAAACTGAGTCAGCAAGGGTCAGCTGAGCCCTATCAAATGTGGGAAGTACAGTACCCTCCAAGACCTCAGCATTCCCAACTACCATCACCTCTGTTTTGTCAGGATTACATTTCATCTAGTTTATCCTTAGCCATGTAACCACAGCAGGTAGACATTGGCTCGTGATGGCAACACTCACATCAGGTAGTATAGACAGAGCTGGGTTGGCATATTAGTTCATATTAATAGCACCCGACTCCAAATCCACAAATGATCTGTCTTTTGTTATCCAAGTAGACATTTTCACACAGATAAATGGTGTTTGAAAATATATCTCACTTACTTTTCTCTTAAATGGATTCAAGCATCTGCCTTTTATGTATGAGTACTATTACATTTGGCAGCCGCTGAAAGCATATGACACGCAATCTATCACAAGGCAAGCCAGTTTGGTATAGTGGTTTGGGTGTTGGACTAGGATCTGGGAAACCCAGGCTCAAATCCCCACTCTGCCAAGGAAGCTCGCTAGATGACCTTGAGCCAGTCACACACTCAGTAATTCAGGTTATCCACAAGAACACAAAGCTTTACTAGATTGCTGGACACATTTATTTATTTATTTATTTATTTATTTATTTATTAGATTTGTATCCCGCCCTCCCCGCAAAGCGGGGAGAAGGATGTGAGAGCCTGAAAATCCAGGCACATTCATATGGGGAAACCCATACAATGATAACTAAATCTGAAGTGCATCATTGTCTTTAGTAAGGATTCATGGGTTCAGTTTTGGGAAATCAGGAGTGTAAGGCTTTAATCAGATTTCATTTTAAACTGTAATATTTTAAAGGTTGCTTAATATTTTAAAGGTTGCTTAATATTATATAACAATTTGTTTTTAAAACTGAAAAGTCTGATTTAAGTTTTTAAAAATCATGTTTTTCTATTATTTTCAGTAATTGATATTTACCCTGTGAGAGTGCTCCAGTTTAATCATAATATTCTCCTATCAAGGAATCACTTGGTGTATTAACCTGCAAGACTCATGCTAGTTTTCTTATAACACAGTTTCAAAGTGAAATGGCAACTGCTTAGTTGTCCTTAGTGGCAAATACCATAAGTAGCTGGATGGGAAATAACTGCATGATATCTGTATGATAGGGTGCAGCAGTAATGCTTGCATGCAACACTGAATAGAACAACAATTGATTAGTCTTATGAAATGAGGAATGGCAGGAATAAATCTCTGTGATGCTTTATTTGTACTGGGTTCTATGTAAAAAAATAAAACCACAAGAATTATGCAGATGTATTCAAACGGAGAGTGAAATTTGCATTTTTGCCTGTTCTTTCAGGTCAGGCAAATTTAATTTTAGCTGCTAGGGAAGAAACTGTCAACTAACGGGTGTTTCATTTCCTTGAAACAAACAATACGTTTTAGCAATAACGACAAACAATCAACTTAGAAATGTAACTTGTTATAAATCCGTTCTGAAACAAAATGAGCTCAGCTTTGTAATCTGAAGAAATTGCAAAAGAATGCACACATGCCGTTGCACAGCTAGAACCAATCTATTATTTTTATTCCTCTCTCGATATTTACAGCTTTAGTATCCTAGGATGCCTGTTTCTCTGTTATGATCTTATGTTTCCCTGGGATGCAAAATCTTTAATCCTTTTAAGCAACCTCTGGGTTTTCCCAGCAGAGATCAGAAGGACCTGCATGCTCTTGAAAACACAGCTTTAAAGGAATAATGAACATTTCATGAAAATAACATGGCACCGGTTGTCACAAACAATTCTGTAGTTTGAAATTGTGCTTGGAAGTTGTTTGTGCATACTCTCAGATACCACTGCTCTGAGTTGAAGGAAGGAAAGCCTTTAATGGCATAGTAATACAACAATATAAAAAGAAAAAAACCTGAAACTTGACACCAATAAATATACACTTACATAAAAAAGTCTCCACCAAACAGAATCCATTTAAAATGAATAAAATGGAGGGGTGAAAGTACATTCAAGTATTACAGTCTCTAACCCTTAACTTCCATACACCTGATAGGAACTCAGCGACAGATGCAGTAATTTCAGGAGATTTGTCAAACAGCAAAAGAACTAAGTCATCATTAGCCATAGATTTTACAGAAGAAAGAAGGGGATGGATCAAGGAATGATGTAGCAAAATGTAATGAGAACAACGGAAACGAATATGTTGCACAGAATCAGGTTCATTGTAAAGACAGATACAGACGCTTTCTTTATAAGGAACTAGGGAGCAAAGCCTGTTGTGCTGCAAGACAATGGTCCCTAGAAAGGGAGGAAGGGTGGGTGGAAGGAAGGGAGGAAGTGAGAAAGGGAGGAAGAGAGAAAGAAAGGGGGGGGAGAAAGATATGAAGTTCGAAAGGAAGGAAGGCGATGGGGGGCTCTCTCAGTCTTCTGCTGGCCTGTTTGCAGCGGGAGCAGGGCCGGGTGCGTGTCCCCATCCCCCCTTGCCCTTCCTGATCCATGTCTCGGCAGCCCATCGAATGTGGCAGTGGTGGCGTCTCCAGGCAAGTGAGGCCGGGCGTGGGTTCCCGAGCCCTCTCACCTCCCCCGCCACTCAGTGCCCACCGGGCCAGCGAGAGTGGGCACTGGTTTCATGGCCCCCCTCCCAGGACCCGCTTTCCCCCTATCCCCAGACCCTGGGGCCGTGCTGGGTGTGGCGGCCTCTTGGGCAGCCTAATGGGTCCTTGGCCAGGCAGCGCCAGGGCTTGCGGGGGGAACCCCACCCCAAAGCAGGGCCCATTGCCAGGCTGCCTCAGGCCAAGCCACGTGAAGGAAGTGTGGTGCAGCCGCCCCACCTAGGCCAGCCAGGGCCAGTGGAGGGAACCCCAATGCCAAAGCAGGTCCCGCAGCCTGGGCGGCTCAGGCTGCGCTGAGTGAGGGAAGCACGGTGTGGCCCCCTGGTGAAGAAGGGGCTGGTGCCTAAATGGTCAAGACCACGGCTCTTGAGAGGTAGAAGAAGAAGAAGAGTTTGGATTTATACCCCGCCCTTCACTGCCCAAAGGTATCTCAGAGCAGTTTACAAACTCCTTTCCCTTCCCCTCCCCACAACAGACACCCTGTGAGGTAGGTGGGGCTAAGAGAACTCTAACACAAACTGTCCTTGAGAGAACACCTGTGCCAGAGCTTGTGGCTGACCCAAGGTCACATTAGCAGGTGCAAGTGGAGGAGTGGGGAATCAAACCCGGTTCTCCCAGATAAGAGTCCGCGCACTTAACCACTACACCAAACTGGTATTGAAGGGCCACCGGCCTTGTCCCTCTCCCGCTCAGCCGCTTACCGCCAGTTCCAAGCATGCACGGACCAAGGCGGTTAGTGTCGTTCCTCCCCCCCCCCAGCCAATGGCACACCAGTAGTCTTGAGTGGCAGCTGGCCAGCCAATGGCTGAGGGTGTGCATTTTTCATTTGGAACTTTGGAAGCGAAAACTCAATTATTATAAGGAGAGATACCCTTATATCTGCCTGTCAAAACAGCTGAGGGGAAGAGGTTCAACCTGGCAAGCATAAAAGCTCTACGATGTGAGGGATTTACCAAATTAGAAAAATATTGGGCCATAGAGTCTTGAGTGGGGGGAAGCCCAAGAAAATGTGGAGAACAGACTCCAGAGCTACCAGCATTAATTACTTGAGCTTCAATATCCCAAATCCTCCTTCTGACAATTCAAAGAATATCCATTTCACCTGAATTGGCCAAAGAATCCAGATCAATGCCTATGGATTTGATTTTAGACATTATGAATTGAGACCAATTCGAGGTGTAGGGGTCCGCAAGGAGGAGAACAATAAGACTGTTAGGAGGGGGGCTAAAATGGAGATGAAGCCAATATTTAATAACAATAGACCATGCCCTTGATTCAATAAGGTGTAAACCCAACTCAGCGCAGAGAGTAGAATAAGCAACAGAATTGGGAAGTCCAAGTATCCTGTGCAGAAATAAAGTGTTAATACATTCAACCTCTTTAGAAAAGCCTTGGATCCACACAGGAATCCCATATAAGAGGCGAGAGATAATTGTAGCCTAAAAAAATTCGGAGGGCAGCTGGAACAAATTGCTCTGAGTTAACTTTGGAGCATGAAGGTCAAAGGAGATCAATTTTCATGATGCAGACACTGTTCCTTATCTGAAGCATGGGTGGTGAACATCATGGTACCATGTCAGTGGAACTGATTTTTAGCTCCCCTTGTAATGTCAACTTCAGTTATATTGGACAAGCACAAATCACAAGCATCCTTTCAGTCTCAAATTTTCAACTTCCATCTTTGCCTTCTTTCAAGAAGTGAACCTCACTCCATGTCCTTAGCTCTGAAAGACCTACCCTGATGGCTCATGGGACTCAACTAGATGCTGGTTTGTAAAGAAAAGTGGTGAGCCAGAGGTAGAAATAAAAGACTGTTTCTCACTTTTACAAGAGGAGGGTCTAACTTTGAATGTTTGCTTTAACAGATTTATCTTTATCAAATGTTAAGCAGCTAAGTGTGAGTGTGTCTGTATTTTTCCCCCAGAAGGCCTATGACTGGAATTGAATTCCTTCTGTGTATTTGTGACTATATTGTCTGGTTACTGTAAATAGATCTATCACAAAGTTAATTTTTTAACAGTTCAGGGGGAGATAATTGTTAGTCATCTGAGCTCTGTTCTCATGATGATGCCTATGATAAATATGATACCTATTCAAGTTTGGAGAAGTACCATCCCTCCAGCTGAGTGGAAGGCACACAAGTGTTTGTTGGAGAAGAGGAGTGGCCAGTCCTTGGAAAAGCACCTTGAAGTTCAGTGACACTCCCTGTGTACATCTGTTGCTGGGTAGCTGCCTCATAAGAAAGTGTCTATAGAGGAAAGTGGAAAGAAGCATGTTGGCCTCCTCTCATCACTGACTATGTCTGACTTACCCCTCCCACACACATTCAGATGCCTGTGGGGGTAAATATCTTCACACATATAAACTGAATATGCATTGGCTCCATTTCCATGATTGGTAACATTTGTTCCTGAAAAGCTGAATACCGTCACCTTAAATAAAAACAAAAATTATTACAGCAAAACCTTTCATGAGTCAGAGTTCACTTTATCAGAGGCATGAAGTACACATCTGTTAGGCAGAGGGAGGCTAGTTTAAAACAAGGACCAATCAAAAGAGTAACAAATCACTCAAAGTGTGCAAGAATAACTTTCAACATTTGATAGGTAAATCTCATCCAGGAAAATACCAATTGAAAAATGATAAGCAGATTCAGTTAGAAAAGTTGCAGTGACTGTATTGAAATAACCCTCTGTAAAGAGCAGATAGGTGGTGCAGGAAGGTTTCTGGTGCTTTATTTTTCCACAAGTTCATTATTCAATAAAATTAACAACAATGAATGAATGTCTCTGTTAATACAATATTAGGCAATCCTGGTAATTATCCTTAGGAGCTGAGTGAGAGCATAGAGGCCTGTTTTATTGATTTGTAAACTGGGATGGGGGGATAAAATCACAAGTACATATAGGCTCTGATCACATGCACAATTAGCCACGTGAGAGGGATGAATGCTGGGTGGATTTAATGGGCATGATTAAACGTGAACATCTGTCTGGCATCCAGCACCCGTCAGCAACCAATTTCGCTCCACTGCAAGAGCAGAGTTAAAAGACACTGGGAAAAGTCCACTATCAAACGGGTTGCTACAGGCCACAGACAAACTTCCCCTGTGTGATCACAGACAGCTGCACTGCCCAAGTGGCAGTGCGGCACAATTTTTTAAAAAAATTATTTCCACATGTGCATAGGTGCATAGATGCATATCTGCATAGGTGCATATCTGCATGCATATGCATGTGCACAATGGTGAAAGTCGCAAAAACAAACCTACCAGAAGAAGGACATCCAGATGACCTGGTCGCAATCATTGTGAGAGATGGCTGTCCAGATAGGCAAAATCATGGATTCAGAGTACAAATACCTGGAAAGTACTTGATTTTCCCAGCGTCAGAAAACTCACTAGGGAACCAGGACTGTGTGATCGCACAAGTGCGGGTCAAATTGCTATGGAGCAAATAGCCTCATCCCCCCCCCCGTATTATCGGGCACATGTGACTGTAGCCATAATAATCCAAATTTTAAAAATCAAGTGATGAATTAACTTGATGAAGTTTGCAGGTCAATTTAAAGCAAAGCATTATTTACATCTACTCTGATGTGCTGAAAGGTATACTGTAACTAGGGATGGGCATGAATCAGGAAAATATAGTTTGTGATGGTTTGTGGTGTGCCCAGTTTGCAAACCACAAACCAGCAAAAACTTTTAAGAGCTAAACAAACTAGTTCAGCTTGTGAGGTTCGTGATGCGGTAGAACACACCACCCACCCAGCATGCTAGAGACACCAAACATTCAAGAGATCTCCTTTACCTGCCCTCTAAGTTCAGTGAGGATTGGATTTCTGGGGTCAGAGTCACGCCCCCAGTACCATTGTGGCAATACCAGCTCAACAGGACTAATGTCTAGCACAAAATCACACTCCAAGCAAGGGAGATGCAAGCCCAGCAGAACCAGTGCAATGTACTAGTGCCCAGCAGAACCCAGTGCCATTGTGGCAATGCAATCTCAACAGGAAGGATGTGCAGATTCACAATCCAAGGGGGGGAGTTGCAAGCCCAGCACAACCAGTTCAGTGTATAGAATACCCAGCAGAACCCAGTGCCACTGTAGCAATGTAAGTAAAAGAGGACTAATGTCAAAGCAGAAAATTTGTGCCATACAAACTAAAGGGGGGACATTTTTTCAAGCCCAGCACAACCAATGTGCAGAATGCCCTACAGAACCCAGTGTCACTGGTATTGCAAGCTTAAAAGGACTGATCTCAAAGCAGAGGCACAAGACATCCAAGCCAGGGGGGAGGGGAGTTTGCAAGCCCAGCACAACCAGTTACAATCTGCAGAATGCCCAGCACAACCTAGTGCCACTGGCACTCCAGCTTAAAAGGACTGATTTCAAAACATAGAACCACAAATCCAAGTAAGGCAGGTGGGCTTTTGCAAGTTCTGTGCAAGAAAATGGGAAGTGAACACAAAGGAACGCTGGGAAAGGGAGCAGCCTCTTGAAACTGCCATGACTAGTTTGAAACTGACATCAGTGTTTCCACGAATGGAGAATTCCACCTCTCCTTGTTACTTTAAGGTTTGGAAAACAATTTGTTTGAGTGGAGACAGTTGTCTGGAAATGTATCCATTCACGAACTGGCATAAAGCTCCACAAACTGCTTGCAAGTTTGTGGAAAATTTGTGCCAGTTGACTTGCCATGAACTTCAGTTCGTGAACAATGAACCAGCCAAAATTTGTCATGAACTTTAGTTCATGAGCCAGTTGGTGACCATCCCTAACTGTAACCACCAATCTGAACTGGAACTAACAAGTAGTGCAAGCAATACTATGGAGATTGACACTATTAGCCACAAGGTATAGATAGGATCTCTCAGGCTGGGGCAAGTGATGCACTGTATTCTTGGTGTTTGGGGGGGCAACAGTGGGAGGGCTTCTAGTGTCCTGTCCCCACTGCTGGACCTCTGGATGGCACATGGTATATTTTGGCCACTGTGTGACAGAGTGTTGGACTCGATGGGCAATTAGCCTGATCCAACATTGGCTTCTCTTATGTTCTTATTATGTTCTTATGACCAGCCAGTGTGATGCAGTGACAAAAAGGCTAATGTGATTTTGAGGTGTATCAACAAAGGCATAGCATCCAAATCATACTGCATTGCTCAGGATGCACTTGGAGCATTGTGTGCCGTTCTGGAGGCCTCACTTCAGAAACAATGTGGATAGAATGGAGTGGGTGCTGAGGAGAGCAATTAGGTTGATCAGGGGCCTGGAGAACAAACCCTATGAGGAAAGGCTGAGGGATTTGGGAATATTCAGTCTGGAGAAGAGGAGGTTGAGGGGGGACATGATTGCTCTCTTGAAGTATTTGAAGGGCTGTCACTTAGAGGAGGCCAGGGAGCTGTTCTTGTTGGCAGTAGAGGATAGGACTCATGATAATGGGTTTAAATTAAGGGCAGGAAGTTACCGGCTGGATATTAGGAAAAACTTTTTTACAGTAAGATTTGTTCAAGAGTGGAATCAGCTATCGTGAGCTCCTCTTCACTGGCAGTCTTTAAGCAGCGACTGGACAAACACTTGTCAGAGATGCTCTAGGCTAATGCTGTATTGAGCAGGGGGTTGGACTAGACAGCCTGTATGGCCCCTTCCAACTCTGTAATTTTATGATTCTATGAGAATTCAGTCTGATTTCAGCCCTAGCAGAGAAGAGTCGAGTACTGCAGTTTTGGAGTTCAGCCCTGCCTGAGAGCAGTTTAACACAGACAGGAGAAGTGGGGGAAAGTTGGCAAGGAAGTTTGGGAAGTAGGTGATGACTGCCATTCGGGCCTCAGAAATTTTACCCCTGTTTTCACCCAACCTTTCTCCTCTATGTTAAATAAAATGTTTTGTCACTTTGTAAAATAAAAATGTCTTAAGTGCCATTTCGTATTGTCATCACCATCTGTAACAACAACAACAACTTTTAGGCCACCCTTCCCAGAAAAATGGGGCTCAGGCAGCATACAACAGTGGTAAAATTACAAATCTTACAAATCAGAATTACTGTTACAGTACAATTTCAGCAGCCTAAGCCAATCTGATGGTGATATTGCTGGAATGTCACTGCCTCATAGAGGAGGAAGGCAGGGAAAATAGAGGAAGAGGAGTGCCAGACAAAATGGAGTCGCTATCTTCAACCAAACATCTGGCAGAACATTTCTGCTTTACATGCCCTGCAGAACAGTAATAAGTCCCACAGGGCATTGATGTTATCTGGCAGAAAGTTCCACCAGGTGGAAGCCAGGGCAGAAAAAGTCCTGGCCCTGGTTGAAGACAGCTGGATGTCTCTCAGACTGGGGACTATGAGGAAGTTCTTGTCTCCTGAGCTTAGAGCTCTTCTGGGGGTATACCAGTAGAGGCAGTCCCAAAGGTATGTGGGTCCCAGCTCATTAAGGGCTTTAAAAGGTAACACCAGAACCTTGAACCTGATCTGGTACTCCACTGGAAGCCAGTGCAGCTCACACACCACAGGTTGGATATGTACCATAAGGGGTCCCAGTAAGGACCTGTGCGGCCACATTCTGGATCAACTGGAGTTTTTGGGTCAGCCTCAAGGGCAACCCTACATAGAATGAATTATAGTAGTCTATCCTGAAGATAACCATTGCATGGATTACCGTAGCTAGGTCAGGGCGAGACAGGTAGTGGGCCAGTTGCCTGACTTGGCTCAGCTGGAAAAATACCAGTCTGACAACATTTATGATCTGGGCCTCAGGCATCCAGAATCACACCTAGACTCTTGATAGTTCGTGCCGGTGATAAGGGCACACCATCAAGAGCTGGGAGCTGGCTTCCTAAACCTATATCCTCCCCACTCAGCCACAGACCTCTGGCTTATCAGGGTTCAGTCTCAACCGACTCTGCTTTAACCATTTCACCACAGCCTCCAAACCCTCAGCCAGATTTTCAGGAGCAGAATACATTTAGCTGGGTGTCATCAGCATACTGGTGATACCCCAGTCTGAAACTGCACCACTTGGGTGACAGGGCATATGTAGATGTTAAATAACATCAGGGACAGGATTGTCCCCTGTGGAACTCCACAATCTCCTGTGTCGAAAAAGTGGTGGTCAAAAGATTGTGATCAACCATTTTGAACGCTGCTGTAAGATCAAGCAATAATAGCAGCACTGACCTGCCTTGATCCAACTGCCTGCAGAGATTGTCTGTGAGGGCAACCAAAGCCCTCTGTGTCCTGTGGCTGGGGTGGAAACCAGACTGAAGTGGATCCAATGCTGATGTGCCATCCAGGAATTTCTGGAGCAGTTCTGCTGCTGCTTTCTCAATCACCTTGCTCAGAAATGAAAGATTCAAGAGTTGGAAGGATCTGTGGGATTTAAGGTTGGTTTTTTCCAAGAGCAGCACAATCACAGCCTCTTTCAGTCCCTCTGGATAGACCTCTGAATTCAGGGAGGACCCATATCCCTCCCTGTCCTTCTCTGAGGTTCCTGGGCTGATCAAATAGCCAAAATATTACACTGTGATAAGATGGGACAGCCAGAGTTCTTCAGAAAAGAAAACACATTACTAGGGTGGCTCAGTCAGACAGGGAAAGGAAAATGGAGGGGAAATCTTGCCTCTGAGGGAGTGAAGTTGGACGGGGGCATCAGAGCCGGCTCGCTCACTAGGCAAACTGGGCATTTGCCTAGAGTACGCTGGCCCTTAGGGGTGCCAAAAGCCACCCACCAAAAGCCCCGCCACCCCCCCACCCCTTCCCTGACTTGCCAGCGCACCCCGGCGGTGGGCAGGAGGGGGAAGGAGGAGGGGAGCCCTCCCCCGCCCTGGGGAGCCCTGGCGGCGGAGAAGCAGGAGGTTGGCAACCCTATAATTGGGCGCACACCGGGGGGGGGGTGCCAGAAGGTAGCCCTGCCTAGGGCACAAAAAATCCTCGGGCCGGCCCTGGGGGGCATCATAGCATGTAATAATACGTCTAAAAATGTGATATCTTTGGTCAATGGGTTGATTTTTTTCTAACTTATTTTTATAATCAGTTTTACTAGTACTGGCATAGCTGCCATTGTTTTGTACCTGTACCTTTTAAGTGTTGCTCTGCTCATTTGCTCAAAAATAAGATTATAAATAAAGAAGGAATGAAGAGAAATATGACATTACTATGTATGTAAAGCAGATTATGAGACTTTAAATCAAAACAAACATGTTGACTTAATGGTCTTCCTTGTCTTTCAGGTATACAAAAAGAAAACTGAAGCTGCCAAGAAGGAATATCTGAAGCAGCTAGCCGCTTACAGGGCAAGCCTTGTATCCAAGGTAACCCATGATATATATTTTGAGACAGACTATAGCTGTTCCAGCCATTTTTTTTATTGTTCAGCTTTGTAATATGAAGATAATTGTTGTTGACTTGAAATTCTGAGGTTAATTCTGTGAATTGCTTCACAATTCATACAGCTCTTCTTTAATCTCTAGACACTTAGTCTATCCCCTTCACCTTGTAATCTTTCCACAGATTAGAAATATAAATAGTTACACTAGTGAAAGATAAAATAGTCACAGTTGACGAATCCATGTCTGCCAATGGACAGTGCAACCAATGCTCAGTAGCTGGTTCTTAGCATTCTGTTTTCACCAGTGCCTCATGCTCATTACCATGACATGTTGATTTACCTTTTTTACATGTGACAAATTGTGTATTGGGACAAAATGCAACCTAAATAGCTTAGTGTCATTCATATGAAATAATAGTGAACAGCCAACTAGAATTTAGGATATTGACTTATTGAGGGATTTGGTTGGCTCATATTATCGGATGCATGAATTAACAGTGGTGTGCTCTTCACATAACTGAACAAAGCAGGATGACAGTATATTCAATAGTATTTTTTATTTAATCTGTACTTTTTTCAGTAAATCTTTATTTATATGGACTGAGCCCAATAATTTTTATTGCAGATATCCTTGCAGCATTTTAGAGTGCTTTTGCAAGGATGTCGTTGGTGCAGCACTTATGAGTACTTATGTGCTGGCACAGCAAGTGTTTGAAAATCTATTTTTTTTAGCTCTAGTGGTCTAGAATGAGAAATAGTCCCATGCTAAACAAGTCTTAAATATTCTAGCTCAGTTTAATTTTTGGTTAGGATAACCACTAACCAGTAAGGTGACCAGTGTTTGTCTGGGATTGAGCATACAAATATACATTAGACGCTGTTAAATCTGCTGGTGCAGAGTCTTTTTAAAGCCTTTCTCTCCTCTCCAGTCTTAGAAATCCTGAAATTAATTTGGCCATAGTCAGGCTCATTTGATGTATGTGGAAATAAATATATAAAGTAAAAATTGCATTACAAAGCATTTTATATAATGCTATTCAGATTATGATATTATTTGTAACACTCTAAGCCTTTTGCATTGCCCTTAGTTGGAACTTTTATTATTTTTGCAAGTAGTCTGTGTAGCAAATTTTACAGCCTTATTTAAAATGCTGCGAATTGCAATTTTATTTTTGAAAAAACAAGCAGTTTTATAGCTTACTGTGGCAAATTGTTGTTGTTGTTGTTGTTCTGGCTGACAATAGGATTTGTTACTTTACCTGTTGTGTAGATATCTATTTAGTGCAGGGAACACTGCCAGCTAGGTTTATGAAACCAATCTAGAGCTATTTCAAAAATAAGTTTTCATGTTTAGTCCAAACTATACCTTTATCAACATACAGTAAAAGATAATTTCAGAAATATAATCAATTAACAATTTATACATCACTTTTAAACCTTTCAAAAACAGCTACATTTTTCAAAGGGGTTGCTTTAGCAACGGATGTGGGTCCAAATATGTCCCCCCCCCCAAGCAATCTGCTATCAGGTCTTTGTCAGAGATGCTAGTCTATACACATAGATTTACTGCTTTTCAAACACTCTACTCTTGTATACTTCTTTTACTAGGATTTGGTAATTGCAGGAACCAACCTTCATAATGCCAGCTAGGGCCCAATAGCTGCTTCTGTTGATCAAGTCCTAAATCTCAATTATTCCTCATGTGTTAGTTGGGAGGATCTTGTTCATAAGCATAGAGTGAACATTTTTCTTCAGTATATAACTACTGAATGGCTCCTAGGAATCCATTGAACAATGCCAAACCCTTCTTTCCTTAGGGAAGTATAAAACCCCTCTTGCTCTTGGAGAAGGGGAAAAAATGGAATCCCATCAATACATTCCATTTTTCGTTCACATCAGTGTTATAAAAAAGAGCAATGTTTTATATCTCTTGCCTTATTACCTTTTCAAGAGTTTTTGTTTTTCTGTGTGTGGGTGCATGCTCTAGCAAACATAAGGCATAGTATTACCTACGTATAAAGAATTGAACTCCCTTTTATCATTTCCATTTAATTTTGCTCCGTTTACTGGAGAAAATACATTTTTGTTGCCATCATTACTACAGCTTGACTTGAGCAAATGAAGTTATCATCTTTTTCATTGTATATCATTGCACATAATGAACCAATTTCTGTAATGTGCATATTGGCTGATTGGTGGTGATGGTGCATACATCAAAAGGAATACAAATGGTTCTTCACAGGCTTCAGTGACCTCAGAGTGCCTGGAGTAACGTTAAACTTATTTTGACTTGTAAACGGAGCAAATGTGACATGAGGGTTATAGAATAAGGGCATATATGTATCGTCCAACCCCTTGTTTTGACATAGTGCCGTCTTCTTTCAGAGGAACATTTTACCATTTTTTTCCTCTGACATGTTTCACCTTTCACTAGTTATTCATTCAACTTTTCCCTAAGAGATGAATTATTATTCAGGTACATATCTCCTGGCAAGCCTTTGAGAGTTCATCTCGTACTCTTTGCTGCATTTATGTGAGCATTTCTAGTTTACCAGTCGGTTAGGAGGACATGTGTGGAGAGAACTGTGCAAACATATGCAAATAAATGACGAAAATGTTATGGGAAAATCATTTGTGGAAATGTTTTTTGAATCAAAAAATATTGAAAAGATAAAATCTTTCTGGTTAGCTCAGTATCTGCTCTAATCTTGTACAACTATTGGGATAATTTCTTAGACTATGTGAGACTTTGGCCTTCTGTGAGTGGAGGCAGCATTGAAGATCCAGAGTAGAAGTCAAGTTGATAAAATCGTGAGCAATTGGACACATTCAGTTCCAGGGTCAGAGACAGGTCAGTCGCCATCATTTGGGAACTTAGTTCTAGCCCAGCCCTCTAGCTATCCTGAGCTGCAGCTGTAAGAAATGGAGAAAGAGTAATGAAATGATCAGGGTTAGTACAAGCAAAGTTGGATGTTTTTGAGACATTTTTAAGGTTACTGGGAAGGGGAATCAAGACAGGGGATGCAGAGGGGGTTCCCCCTTTCATAATCCTAAATGGAGTTGCCCAATGAAATTGACTGGCAGTAGGTTCAGCCTAAACAAAAAAAATATTTTTTTCATTCAGCATATAACTAACTTATGATATCACTCTTATGAAACAGCCACTAGCTTCAACACATTCATGATTATCAGTATGCCTCAGCCATAAAAGCTAATTAGATTTTCCAGCTTCACCAGCACTGGTATCTTTCAGTGGTAGAGCCTACAGAAACATATAGTCTTCACCCCCTTCCTGGAAACATCTGACTGAACACAGCTGCAAACAGGCTTCTGAACAGATCTAACCATTGGGTCAGATCCAGCAGATTTCTTCTTGTGGTTACTAGCTACTGGAGAGAGTTAACAGTGTAAAGGGTTTCTAGGTAGCTTTTTAAAAATCAATATATATATCTTCTTGAGTATTGATATATTTTCATTTTAGTTGGGGACTTTTTTGGCCAGATAACGTTTTGTTTTTTGTTGTTGTTTTTTTAAGTTAAATATAGATTTAATAAGTAGGTATGTTTTGGATTTAGGGAACTTCCCTGACTCCTCTGGACCCCAGGGAAGATGTATGATCTCTCAGAGCAGCACAGTTTTTCCATGTGTGGCTTCCTTGTTTGAGAGGTGGAAATGGTAGAAAATGGGGAAAGGAAGTCCTTATGAGTGGGTGGAGAAGAAGCAAAAAGGCATAGGAGACAAAAGGGTTTTTTAAATGTGTTTTATGTTTGTTTAAATTTCTATAATTTGGCCTGAAGTCTTGAGTTCCAAGTGGGACAACAGTAAAAATAGCAGGCTTTTTGTTAGAGTGAATGTTTTGTTTACTAATATTTTATTGCTGATTTTATTAACATTTGTGCATTATATATTTCTTGTATTGTTTTTCTAACAAGTGCTTGAGCCTGGTAAAGGGAAAAGAAATATTTTAATTCAGTAGTGTCATGAGTTTTTAAGAAAGCGGTTAACTATGGAGATCCCTTTGAATTTCCACGGTTTATTATAGGTTAACAGTTGCACATCAAAGCTTAATTCTTTAAACATTTTTGGTAGATTCTCCAAAAATAGCTTCTGTATGGCAATGTTCCATGTACCTCATGCAGCATTAGAAAGTCCCCTAACTTTGCTGCTTTAATCACAAGCTGTGTTTCCATGCTAGCATCAGCCAACACCAGAGTTGTGGAGCTCTGATTTGGATATGCAGCTTACAGCTGGACTTACACATATGGCATAGAACATGGCTCACTGCACAGGCTGTCAGGATGTCCACTGTCCTTTTTGGTGGCTTCCATATGAAGACTGTGCCATTTCAATCAGCCCAGCCCCAGGGGAAAAAATCTATTTCAGGTGTTCAGTTTTGTGTGAAATAACAGTATTAAAAACCACCCAATACACACAAAAGTTATGATACCGCCTTGGGATGCTCACATGTTCTACCTGTTCATCTTATATGTTTACTTTAATGATATTGCTCTTACAGCCAATTCAGGTCTGAACAGTGTCACACTAAGATTCATCTTATATATTTGTAAAGAGATATTACTAAACAAAAACCACTCACCCATAGAGAATCAGTACACTGTCCTGAAAAAAGTCACAGAATATTTAAAAACTAGGACAAGACTTCTAGTATTCAGAAGAAGTGAGACAATTAACATAGCAAGTGCCTTTGTTTATTGACCATACAATAGCATCTGCAAATTCCTTATTTTTGTGATCAATGACCAAATGTCAGCATTTTGAGCCTTGTGAAAATACGTTGAAGAAGATGTTTGCCCAGGTTTTGCTGGTTCCTTCTTCCCCAACCACTCAGCATTTTTCTAGGAACCACTTCCGTTTAAAGCCTGGAAAGAAAGAGAAACCAGAGGCAAAGCTGTGTTTGGTTTCATTGACTAGGAACCAGCAGAAGTTTTTTAGCATGTGGAGAGAGGCAGAAAAGGCAGCAGAAGCAAGAAAGCAGGACATTTTGACTCCTTGCCCAGGGCAATCACACTGTGGCCCATGTAAATAAATAACAGTGCAGTCCTAAACAGAGTCACAATCTCTCAAATCCTTGAGTTTAGAGGGGTGTGACTGTTTAGGATTGATCTGTAAGTAACAAATTACATGGCTGAGTGTTTTTATGGTAGGCAAATGTCTGGTTCCCATAGTTGTGTTTTCAGGGCCATGTACATCTTTCTGTTTGGGCCATCATTCAAGGATAGGAAAAATTGTTTTCTAGCCTTTATTTTCAGTTACTTACATGACAGTTTTACTTACAAAGTTTCATAATCATGTCTCAGTAACCATGTGCTAGGTTGCTTTGTACACCACTTGATGTGTTAGATAAATACAAAATAAAAATCCAAAACCAATAACAGTTGCCAAAGATGTATACATGGAAAAAGAGAACCAAGGACCCTGTGTGGTGTAGTGCTTACAGTATTTGATTAGGAGACTTGGGTTCAAATTCCCACACTGCCATGAAACTCACTGTATCTGATCCTAACCTACTGCACAGCGTGTTATGAGGACAAAATTGAGGAGGGAGGGAACGTGCAGGCTGCCCTGACTTCCTTGGAGGAAGGGCAGGATAAAAATGTGCTTGAAGTGGGAAGTTTTTATAAAACACTTTGTTTTTCAATGATATTAGGGTTTTTTCATTGCAGTGTCTTACAAATAAGTCAGGTCATTCCAAAATTTATTACTGGTCAGCTGGGCAAACACATGATTTCAGTTGACATGATTCTTGGGAAAAGCCTGAGTCCAGTGGCACCTTTAAGACCAACAGAGGTTCATTCTGGGTATAAGCTTTTCAAATGATTCTTGGGGTCAAAGCACAAAATCAGCCTTTATTCCAGCTTGTTGTTTCCTTCTTCAAATAGAGCTACAATGAACCTGTGGATGTTAAGGTATCCCAGCAGCCTCAGATGATTAATGCAAAGCAGTCAGTGTTCCATGGATCTACACAGCCCCACTCGGCACTGTATCTAAGTTCCCATTATCACCAGCAAGCGGGAATGAATCCTCACATAACAGCCATACATCCCAATATTCCTAGGAATATAGCACCTAAGCCGAACAACCAAATGCCTGTGACTGTTTCCATAGCAAACATGGCGGTCTCCCCACCCCCATCCCTTCAGATGAGCCCTCCTCTTCACCCACATCTCAGCATACAGCAACACCAGCCGCTTACAATGCAGCAGTCCCTTGGGAGCCAGCTACCAATGCAGGTCCAGTCTGCTTTACATTCGCCTACGATGCAGCAAGTAAGTCCTACTTAAATTTGGAAATCTGTCTCAGAAGTGTGTGTGTCGCTTAATCATTTGTGTCCTCTTTTTTTATTCTCAGCTTACAAGCAGTTTTGGTGCCTCAGATGTAAATTATAGCCCCCTGAATGTAGCTTCTGCCTGTGGGGAGAGACCAGGGGCTAACCTGCTCCAACACCAAAGATTCTAGTATACGCACACCCTTTGGATCAGGGAGGCTAAATGGCAGAAATGCCTAAGCGATTGTTACATATTGAATGACTGCCTTTTCCAGCATGTTTCCATGAGGAAGCTTCGTTCTTTGCAGCAGCATCTCTTGTCAATGGCCCTTTTGTCTACAACATTTTCTGCAACAATCTGGGCCCAGGCTTTTTCAGTGGATGACCCATACCGCTGAAACAGCCTCTCAGAAGGGGTCAGGGAGTCTTACCCTTCTGGTTTTCCAACAAGACTACAAGACATAGTTGTTCAAAGGATTTTTGGGGGCAACCTGAGCCTGAATATAGGGAAACTACCCTGATGGTGGGGACATAAGGTGTTTTTACATTGGTTGTTGATGTGTTTATTGTTTTATTAAATTGTTTTTATCTTGTTACTTTGGGTCTTGAGATGCTCAGAAGAAATGCGGGCATATAAATATCTTTAATGAATTAATGAATACATTTCTGCCATAACCCAAGATGTTGGCAATTTTATAGCTATATTGGCAATGTTAAAAACAATACTCAAGGATACAGTGCAAAACTGCATTTATGGCATTTGTGATAGCTAGAAGAGGTAGTTCATATATCACAATGGATATAAGTTCAACGACCTCCTTCCCCTCTCTACTTCTATTAATATTAGACCCTATATAAACAAGGAAGATAAAAATTCATGGTAATGAAAATCATGGTTAGTAGCATTAATTGCTATGAAATGTGGCTCTTCTTTCATTCTTTTGGCCATCAGTGACACATAAGAGACTTCAGATGACCATCATTCTACCAAATATTATTTTAAATAAGCACATAAAAGTGTTTGCACGTTCCTCAGTCCGAAAAGGAAGCAATCCTCCTCTTTTCACTGTGTCTCAAGCAGCCTAATCTAAAGTCCCTTTTTTCTGTCATGCATTTGACTGTAGCTGGCATGCCATCAATTTATATCTCAACGTGGAAATATCTTTGTATTCTGAGATATTATTGTGGGCTTTTATGACCCTCTGCACTTTTATGACCTCCCTCCCCAATACTATTCAGGTGTTTTCATTTAGCTGAAGACTGAAGCGACTAGAGAGTTTTCATGAGTGGTGACAGTTAATTTAAAATTTCAGTATTTGTGAGTTTCCCCAATTATATTTTCAGTAAGCTTTAACTTGTGTATGTTATAATGAATCCATCATGTTGCTCATTCACCTAGACTTGTAGCCTCTCTCTGGAGGCTTTCATAGGTTGAGTGTCAGATGTTACCTTTTAAATCATGAACTTCATTAGAAATAGGCAACTGAGGGGAAAAGTCTGAATTAGTCCAAGTTCTTTAATTGTCATATGCTAACAAAAAGCTTTGCAAAAACTTGGCAGTAAGGTTATCAAACCACAAGTATTTTGCTGTGATTCTTCATAAGAGAAATTCTTCTAATAGTAGCCAAAGTCACCAGTATTGTTACTGAAACAATACAAAAAATTGTGCGTAGGAAATTCAAAGCCATCCTTCCTTTATCTGTCTCTCACACATGCACACATCTGGGGTTTTGCATGTTACCACATCATGAGGATGACAAGCATGTGTTTGACAGTTTTGTGAATACTTTAGGCATAACTTTCAGATGGAACTCTGAATTCCTTCTGGAGGTGTTGAAGTATGCATAATCTGGCTATAAGCCAAAGCCACATTATTCTGTTTCAACAATATAAACTCCCTGTCTTTTTAAAAATATTATTTGTGGCATTTCTCTAAATCGTAACGTACACAGTAGTTATCATATACACATACCTAAATCTACATAGTCTTAGTATGTCCATTACTCTTCTATTCCACTAAACTATTGATGAAATAATAATCAAAGCTTTTGCTCTTGTGTGTTGTTACTTCTGAGTCTCTAATGTTGCAAATGCTAATAGGCCTATGTACTGCTGTCCCAGTGGAGAGGTGCTTCTTCCTAAGGGCAATAATGTATATAGAGTATATGGAAACCATACATATTTTCACAGTACATTTATTACTGATCATTCAAAATACTATTGATTTGGTTTATTTTTATTTAGCAGTATGCCTTTATAAATGGTCATTTAATAAATCATAGCTTCATTTTATTTGGTTTGGATGTTATTCAGTAAATTCTTGGGCATGCTGGATTTTGTCAGTGTTTCTTCTCTGCCATCATTTTTTTCTCCACACCATGTTTTTGAATGTGGTTAAGAGGCAGAAAAATCATTAATATCTGTCAACTGTCCTTATAACCTTAAGAGAAAATCTTTGTATGATATCACACGGACAGATTTTCAATTTCCTTGTGTAATAAACAGATGCTTTAAGATTTGGATGTAATTTAAAGGTTTAAAAACATCACATTGAGATTGATGAATAAATCAGTCATAAAGACAAAAACATTGATGCCTGTTGAAAATACCTCTCCAGACAGGCAGGAAATGAAATTAGTTCCCAGTAAAGTGTAGAGATGAAGATCACAGTTTAGGTTGTGCTGCAGGCTTTTTAGTACTTGCTGCAGTTGCACACAAAACCTCCAGCTAGGGATACAGAAATCTAATTAAAGAGCAAATGTCCCATCTGACATCAAATTAATCTTTATCAAGTCCTCTATTTTTTTATTTCAATCTGGCACAAGAAAATGAAATTTAAAATTCGAGGCATGTCACAGAAACAGTTGGCGATTTTATCTTGAACATTACAATGCAAAAACATTTGGCATTGTCTCATTAGCCCATGGAATATCCATTTCCTGAATTATTTTTATTGCTGCTCTGTTTGCAAAGTCCTTACATAAAATAATATTTTAATATTTCTTTGTCACAGTGGCACACACATCCATTGCTTTTCAAGATCTGCTGGAGCTTTTTTGCCAAAATCTGGACGTGATTGCCTTTTGTCAGCTTTACATGTCTAGAATCCTTCAATTATGTTTTACTAGCTTTGGCAAATAAGTTTCCAGCAAACAACATGATTTCCAAAAAGCTTAGAGGGGCATTAAAACATTTGAATAGTCAAATTGTGGGGGGACTACAAATATGTATTGCATTGGCTTGTGGCTATAATGGGCAAGGGGGTCTATCATCTGGATAATATGAAATTCTAAAAACTAACATTTGTGTAAGTGTTTCTTGTGGTATGATAATTGTGTTTAGTGCTTTCAGTCAGGATCAATAGCTGTGATTGCCTTTGTAACAGAACAAAAAAAACCAATGAGCAAACAATGAGAAAAGCCACTCATCAGATCCGCCCCAATATCAAATTAGAGCGTCCCAATATGAACATCAAACCACCCATTTAATGGATGGAGGAGCAGTATTATGTTAAATGCAGGCTCTGATTCCACTATCTGCTACAGAACTTTCTATAGTTCATTGAAATGACTTCCTTTTGTCTGAAGAATGTGATTTATAGATCGAGGTACTGTGGTTGTATTCACAATTCTCAAACAAACTCTGATTTGTCTGTGATTAGAACATGTTTGTTTTATCTGTAGGATCACACATTTCCTTCCCCTCTCTCCTACCCTTTCCCTTTGTGCGTGGAGATGAGATTGAAAACTTCCTTGTATGAAAAGAAACTCTGGGACTGAATAATGGTTTAAAACCCCTGTTTGTAGAAAAGGGAAGAAAAACTGGGGAATTTGTTAAAGTGCCCCAATTTGGACTGTACAGCAAATTGATTTCTCTCAAACCAGCCAGCCTTCAATCTCACTTTGCATGAGAGACATATAAATTCTGCAATAAATGGCAGTCTATTTAAATCATGATTATACAACTTTATACAAAGTTATTTCATAAACTGTTTTAGCTAAAGGAACTGCAATTGGTGCTTAGTCTCATTGACTTCAATGGGTCAAGCAGTTCAGTAGGTCTCAGTCAGCTGAAACCCAACTTCTGAAGCTTAAGTGACCTATATTGACCTGCTCATTTCTTCCATTATAATTGGAGCCTATATTTGAGCTATGAATATGAAAAAGTTTCCTTAACTTCTTAAAAGTATCAAATAACCTTAAGAAAGTACTATGCCTAGCTAGATTTTCTTCAGGATTCTATTTGGGTACCTGATGCTTTAAGTATCTACTATGACCCAAAATATGTTATTTTCTTAAGCATATTTATTGCAAAAATATGTATAACTAAAACTTTCTACATAAATAACTTCTGGATTCAAGATGTGTACCTTAGACTGATTTTCTTTGGGAATTAGAAAAATGCCAGAGTCAACATAATAGTATTTATATTACAGCTGAGCCAAAACTTCATGTCAAATTTTGCCTGTTTGATAGAGAGTTTGTTGAGTTGCTAAGCAAATCTCATGAAGCTCAGAACTGTTTCTTTACTTTTTTTACCAAGTCCTAGCCTGGTAGGTGGGGTAGTGTGAGTAACATGAACTTCAGTCAAATAGCATATAGAAGGATACTGCCTAAGCTTTAACACTATTTGGGGCAGGAAGTCCCCTTACATTTGTTCAGATAAGCTCAAAGTGGCACAGCTCTTGTGCATCTGTGTGCTGTGCCTTGAGCACTAGGTCAGGACCTTCAGAGATCTCTGGAGACTTAAAAAGCAGCCTTCTGTGTACTTTTGTACACTTGTTTTTAGTATCTTAAGACTGGGATAAAAAGTAAGATTTCAGTGTCGTTTCACATCCAGTGGTTTGCAGTTAAACAAACTTTCTATTATATGTTCCACCACAAAGGACCATTTCAATGCAAGTTTGTACATTGCATGAGTACTGCTTTGGTTTACAGAATGCCCAGGTAATTGAGGATGGTAAAAAGGACCAGTAACTTAGATGGTAGTTGCTTTAAAACATACCACGTTGTGGCAGAAACTTCAGGAAAAAGATTTCTGTTCAACCCAATGAAACCTTTTGCTTTGGCAAGTACACCTTCTTCTGATGTCCTTGGAAAGTTCATCTCTTTAGACCCATCCAGCTTGTATTTCTTAAGCAGGCATTAGTCAGTTTATTGCTGTGCTTGTACTCTATAAAGTACTCCTAACCTTTCAGCAGCCCTCTTTGTTTATTTAAGCTAAATACTGTATGGAAAAATCAATGGTTACTATTCTCAAAAATCTGACTGGCTCTGCTGCTTTTGGCAAACAACGTTTAAGCATGGCTCACTCATGGCTGAAAACAACAGTAAGGGTCCCCCCCACCTTTCCCCTCTGCTTTTGCTACATTAGTCCAACAACTGTTAAAAAGCTTTAGTTGGATTTTTGTGTAGTTGAGAAAGAAGTGCAAATAAAAGAAGCAGCAGATGGTCCTTTTGTGACTGCACCAAATAAAAGGGGTTTGAGAACAATAATTGTGAATAGGTGTAGTCTAATAAAACACTCAGCCACCTGCTGCCTGCATCCTTCAAAAAGATTCTGTTGCATATTCTTGGAATTAACTAATAGTGTATCCTTGGGTTGAATCGAAATACGAGCTGTAAGAAACATACAGACCTTTCTTTTATTTCCCTGTGCTGAATGAGTTGTTTTTCATGGCTTTTAAAATGTCTCTATTCTTTGTCTTGGAGTTCTATACTATTGCAGTGTGTTATCTTGCATTGCTTCTCAACCAATTAAAATTATTTCTGAAAAGACAAAAGCGTCCCGTCCCCCGTTTTTTTTTTTTGAGGGGGGTTGCTTGGAGAACATAGAAACAGAGCTTGGGATTTTTTAAGTCTTTCAGTTAAGATGTTAACTGGGCTAATCGAACTTTGCTTTGATTTTTTTAAATTTGTTTTGGTTTGTTTCTTTTCTTGTTTAGGGCTTTACTCTTCAGCCTGACTACCAGAATATTATCAACCCTACATCTACAGCTGCGCAAGTTGTTACACAAGCAATGGAGTATGTTCGTTCAGGGTGCAGAAATCCTCCAGCACAGAGTGTGGACTGGAATAATGATTACTGTAGTAATGGGTGAGCAGCCAATGAATGCCGCCTCGCATTGACGAGTATTTATGACACGTGTTGAGCAAGTGTTGTGGTATCTATTTTTTTTTTAATTCTTGTTGCCTAAATAAGATAAGAGTTTTGATACATTTGTTTACCTAGAGGCCTGTTGTGAAAAAAGCAGTGTAAAAAGTAGTGGTGTTTTGCTTTGTATCAATTACATTTCACTTTGTCTAGGAGAGCCAAAGGTGGCAAACCTTCATATATTTAATTGCAAAGAAGTCTCATATTTCACTGAAATCACTGAGACATGGAACATTGTGTCTAAATGCTGTAGTCAGAGGAGACAGTGTTAACTTGGGACTACAATCAAATGAGCTCTTTTCCCCATGTGATGTAGTTGCTTAGTGTTGTTGTGACAATAAATGGAGGGAGGGGCTTCCCTGAGCTCCTTGGTGATAAAAATGTACTAAATAAATAAACAGTACCTGTGAAAGAAGGGTAGGGGTTGTCAGGAGGAACTTTCCTCCATTTTACGCCCAAAAGCAATCTCCTGATCTTGGCCTTGTACCTCATCTCCTCTCATCTGCTAGATGGTATGAGGGTTTCCTACTGTAAAAGAAACTAGGTAAAGGTAAAGGTTCCCTTGCTCGAAAGCCAGTCGAATCCGACTCTAGGGTTGCGGTGCTCATCTCCGTTTCAAAGCCGAAGAGCCAGCGCTGTCCGAAGACGTTTCCGTGGTCATGTGGCCGGTATGACTAAACACCAAGGTGCACGGAACGCTGTTACCTTCCCACCGAAGTGGTACCTATTTATCTACTTGCAATTTCTTGCTTTCGAACTGCTAGGTTGGCAGGAGCTGGAACTAGAGACAGGAGCTCACCCTGTCATGCGGCACCCGGGTCTCGAACTGCTGAACTACTGACCTTCCACACAGCCTGCAGTTCAGCGTCTTAACCACTTGAGCCACCGCAGCTCCTATGCTGTAAAAGAAACTATGCCCCCTGAAATAACAAAACTGATATTCATTTCCTTATTAGCAACAGAGGAGAGCTCCACTGTCAGTAGATCCAAGCCACTGTGTTGTTTGTATCATGACTACATAAGAAAACCTTTGATCATGTAGCTACTACAGGGAGGGGGGGAGGATCAAAAGTGAATCTATTTATCTAGCTTCACTAAGCTAGAACAATCTGTGTATCTTCAGTAGACTGAATCACAAGCCCTTGTGTTCAAATACTCTGCAGGATCAAAAAGGTCTGTGGAAGTGGGATGGAGTAAGTCACATGGGCTGATAGATGAAAGGAATATAAAAGAGAAATTAGCCAATGTTCATCCTTGATTGGATCAAGTACTGCATGGAATTTTGCCTTAAAGCTGAGTAATTCCCTATTACTTCTATGTGAGTCTGATTCAGGGACTGAGATGGTGTGCATGAGTGCACGTGCATGCATGTATCTTTTTTGTGGTAGGAACCCTTTTGATTCATACATTTTGGGGTAGAAAGTCCAGGTTCAAGTGAGTCAGCCAATGCTAGTTAAACTGCTGGGAATTCAACTTTGTTGATTTCTGCAGCAAACATATTTGCATGCCTTGTTACTAGCAATGAAATATGCATTATCTATTGGTGCTTTTACACCCACTTCCCACACAGCATTTATTTATTTATAATTTCAATTTATATATCGCCCTTCCGTGAGTTCACGGGGCTCAAGGCGGTTGACAGCAACAAAAAATACAATATAAAACCAAAAATACTCAGGTTAGATGGCACCAAAATAAATACAGTATGTGGTTTATAATAACCACAGTAGCAGAACAAGGAAACAAGTGCGGTTTTTTAGTTCACGTGCAAAGGAAAGATGTTTTCCTGAAAGAGAATTGCTCCATAAAGAAAAGACATTTGAATACTTATCACAACTGAATAATGGTGGCATATATTTAATCAGGCTGTCTTCTGGAAAGGCCCCAATAACCTGATATTGGAGTAGACTTGCCATCCCCCAGTGGAGTAGCTTGCCATCTCCCTGCCACTAGTGCTTGTTTCTACCGCAGCTTGGAACAGTGGCAGGATAATCTAAAAATGGTCATTGGGCTGATGGCATGCCATTAGTTCCAGAGGAAAAACCCAGAAGGGACATCAGGACTATCACTTCCAGAAGTTTAGCATATGGCTACATGGAAGACTGTCATTCCTCTTCATTTTTATAATTATCAGAATGACCTGAATCACTCTCTGATCTCACCCAAATTCTTCTGAGTCTTTCTGATAATGTGGGAAACAATAAATCATAAGAAAGATAACTAAAAATTGCCCCTTATCTCCTTAATAAGAAAACCCATTCATCTGACATCTAGCCAGGAGGGGGAAATCCAGTCATGCCAGTGGAAAACTGGTCATCCTGGCTTAGGAGAGTGTTTTAATTTGTTTAAATAGATCTGATTATCTCCTTATCCTGCTGCTATTTACAGTTATATTTTTTATCCAGCACTTTTTGCTGAATATTATTCTATTGAAGCAGTGTTTTATGGAATAGTAAATGTTTCACATATTGTTGATTTTATTTTGGTCTTTCAAGTATACCATTACTCTGTAAGCTGCTTTGGAGGACCCATTGCGATGAAAAATGGGATATGAATATTTTAATAAATAAATCACATTTCACTCTGGAGATGGGAGCATACCGATTTCAAGAGTTAGATGCTCACCTAATATCTGGTTTTGATGGCCAATGCTAATTTTTGTTCTCTTTTTATTCACCTTTATCTACAGGGCCATGCAGAGGGACAAAGCCTTGTACCTCACCTGAACATGTTTGGGGAAAGCACCTCTCCTTTCCACTGAGGAATGCAGGGAAGTCTTCTCATCATGACTGCTTTGTGCAGTCAAGGCAGTTCTGCATTTATTTAGAGAATATAAGTTGCTAAGCACTTAGGACTATTTGAGCTGGTGGGTCATTCACTCTGGGAAAAAAATAGTCTTGCTCCTTCTTCCACCCCCTTCCTTCTTTTTCTTTCTCCTCCAACATCCTTTAATGGACATTGCTTTTCTTCTTTTTTTAAGGAAGGAAGCTTGGACCATTCAAATTTTATGTTGGTTTTAATTTTTGCTGTGAAGTGCTGCGCTAGTAACTGCCTTAGCAACTGTAGTCTTGGATAAAAGTCCTGGATTTTCCATTGGTTTTCATAATGGGTGTTTATATGAAACTACTAAAGACTTTTTAAATGGCTTGATGTAGCAATCATAGCAAGTTTGTAAATAGCATCTATGTTACACTCTCCTAGAGTATAAAATGTGAATGTTTTTGTAGCTAACTGTAATTTGAAACTGGCTCATTCCAGTTTATTGATTTCACAAAGGGGGTTAAATTGGCAAACATTCATATTTTTACTTCATTTTTAAGCAACTGACTAATAGTCTATATTTTCAAACTCTTTGAAAGAAAAAAGGAAAAAAATATTCCCAAATGAGTTTAATTAAGCAGAAATTGGCTTTGTGTCATTAATTATACAAAAAAAATTTAGTGTTGAGAAAAGAGGAAACACATTTATTTTGTACTGCCTAAAACTGCTTTTTTATCACTTTATGTGTAATGGTTAGTAAACGTCATTTACGTCCTCTTATGTATAAAACTGCCAAATGCTTTCTTGATATTTTATTAGATGCAGAAACAGATTGGAAACAGCTAAATTATAACCTTTACATATGGCTATGTATTATTGTTTCTTCATACTGTGTCTGTATTTAATCTTTTTTTATGGAAGCTGTTGCGCCTATTTATGAAATAATAAATATAGGTGTTTGTAAGTAAATTTGTTAGCATCTTAAAGAGGATTTTTTTAAAAAACTAATTTTGTTGGCATCAATGTATTTGCTGCTGGTGTGGATACTTTTAGTTTTTACCGTGATATGAATAAAGTCAAACCAGCTTTTTTTTCCTCCTGGGAGGAAAAAAATATTCTGCAGTTCATATACTGATCTGAGACCAAAAGAGAAAAAGATACTTCCCTGTTTCTCTAGTCATGTAAGAGGAAGCTGTTCAAGTAAAACATTATTTAGTCCCCATTAGAGGTGACTGAACAAGGAGACTCAGATTGCAATCCAAAGTCTGATGTGTACAGGGACATTCCCATACTTTTCTGTGAAGGAAAGCTTTCTGTACATGCATAGAGGCTGTGTTACATACACAGGTCATTCCCCTGCTTGTAGATGACAACAGGGAAACTGGCTGCACAAGTACAGTTCTAGGTAATGTGCTCGGTGCTAGAACATTGCCACCATTTGTAAATGGATGCCTTTGGTGGTCAAAGAACTTCTCCCCAAAAAGCAAAGGGGGATTAAAATAGAAAAAGAAAACCAAAATTTGAAGTTACCAAAAATGCTTAAGGTACAAAGGCAAAGGAGCTATGTGATGATCTTTTTTTTAAAGTAGGAATTAGTAGAAACAAGGCAATTTCAGTGCCTCCTAAGTAACTACAAACTGAAGAATAGAATAGTGATTAAGAGAGACCAAAACTAAATATTAGATCACAGATAATTAAGTGTAACCCATCCTAGTCTCAGGGTTCTCGGAATGTATCCCCATACAAAAGAAGGAACAATCATCATCTGAGTCCCAGTAATCTCAAATTCTTCCATCTGTTTCTTGAACAGGCCTGGGATGGGATTAACCTATGAACGTCCCAATGAATGTTGATTAACAGCACTCTAGTTTTGGGGGGGCCTCTCTTTTTCCTTAGTTATCCCTCTCCCCAAGCCAAATGAGCATCAGACTATATTTTAGGCAACTTCATTCCCATTTCCTTCAGCCTGCTTGCCCCAGGCAACAAGTTTTGTCAGGCAAGCCATCTTTCTGTGTTTGGGGGAAGATTATAACAGTAGTTTTCTTTTCTTAACTTTGCTTGCTGTGGCAAAGCCTCAGAACCCCTGTACTAATCTAATTGATAATCAGTTGGCCTCTATTTCACATGAGAAATAGAGACATTGTGTTAATCCAATCCCAAAACAATGTAACATGCCTAAAAATACAGTATGTTTGCTTTGCAATGAAATTAGGCAATGTACTACCTTGAATCACTTGAGCATGTAATAACTAATAAATAACGCAGATCAGATGTAATTACTCAAATGGCTGTAGCTGCATTCTGATTTTCTTGTCTTGGATCCATATAGGCAATCATGATTACATTCATAATGTATTGTCTTTCTGTTCAGTAATTTATAAACATATACCAGCGCTAGCAATTAGATGTTTTCTCTTTGTTTTGTTAAGGTAAAACTTCATTCCCCATTCAAATTAACTCTATAAAAAGATAAGACAATGAGTGGTTACAGGAATCATTTTTGACAGAACTTGATGCAAGAGTGTTGTACCATCAGCATTGTTTCTAGAGAGGGTACACTGGTATACCATTTATTAATTTCAGTAGCCAGACCAGGTTCAAACTAGAAGCAAATCTTAATGTCAATAAAATGCATCATAAATAAACTACTTGTGTGTGGAGATGTTGCTATTTGAGTATCTACCAATATTTAAAAATTTGCCTCTTCACTATCATTGGAGGTACTTGAAACCCCTTCCCACAGAGCAAAATTAAACAGCAGCCAAGTAGCACTTTGTTAAAAACTAACAAAATTTATTCCATCCAAAGGTTTCAAGAAAGTGAGCTCTGACTCATGAAATTTTATGTTGGAATACACTTTTTTAAACTTTAAGGGCTACTGGGCTCCTGTTTAATTTTTCTACAACAGACTAACAAATCTATCCCTCTGAAATTATTCCCAGAGAGCAAGTAGGCATCATGTGAGTTCTGTGGAAATTCTGGCTTGGATTCAGTGATGAGCAAGTGAAAATGCATACCAACATGGCACAGTTCTGCTTAAGCAAAGTGTTGCACAATACCTAGCACTTTCCTCCCTATTTCATACAGTCTCCAGAAATGACTTACACAACATCTTGCACAAGTACAATTTGGAATATGCTATGTTTAACATAATACAAGGGCCTAGTGTGAGGGGGTTTGCTTATACATCCACATCTGTGTGGACCCTAGCGCATGTGGAAGTCTTCCAGTGAATCCAAGCCTCTGTGTCCAGCATAATGATAGAATTTGCTATTGTACAATATAATCATAGAAGAAAATGTTTAGCCTTGTGTGGTTGAACTGTCCTGCTCTGACCTTCAAGCCCTATTCCACCAAGGCTTCCAAGGCATCTGGACCCTCAGTGGCTGCCCAGGGTTTCTACCTGGCACATCCCACCGACCTGACTTTCACAACACCTGGAAGGGCCTCTCTCTCGCTCTCTCTCTGTGTTCAACTGCTGCCACCACCTGGCCTTTGCAGGAATTGCCCACCGAGAGGATCAAAACTCCTAGCTTCACTTCCAATGCTCCCTCTAAGCTGTGGAGTCTTCTGAGCAAAAATTCTACTTTAAGAGCTACAGCATTAAAATTGTGAGTGAGCGATTTGGCTACTGCATAAATTAGTTTGCTCTGGAGCCATCCTTCCTGAGCTAAGAGAAAAAAATGTGTGAGCTGGAGTCTAAAAAACTGAGAGCTAGCTCACACTAACTCAGCTTTACAGGGAACACTATTCACTTCCCAGTTCTGAGGCCTCACCTCTGTGTCTCCTGCTATCCAGCATTTGATAACCATGTGCCACTGGGAGTGTAGTCACTTGCCAGCTGACTGCCTGTCCCCTTCCTGGTGCTCCTTTTTAAAATAGCATGCCCCGAATGATGGAGATCTAATACAGTGCAGAAAATTGCTACAACTGATAGACAACTTAAAAACTGATAAATCACCTGGCCCAGATGGCATACATCAGAGAGTTCTGAAAGAACTCAAATGTGAACTTGTGGATCTCCTGACAAAAATATGTAATCTTTCTTTAAAATCTGCCTCCATTGCTGAGGACTGGAAGGTAGCTAATGTCGCTCCCATCTTTAAAAAGGTTCCAGAAATTACAGGCCAGTCAGTCTGACATCAATACCGGATAAGTTGGTGGAAACTGTTATTAAGGAAAGAATTAGTAGGCACATTGATGAACAAAAAATATTGAGGCAGGCTCAGCATAGGTTCTGTAATGGAAGATCTTGTCCCACTAACCTGTTGGTGTTCTTTAAGAGAGTGGACAAGGGGGACCCAGTAGATGTTGTTTACCTTGACTTCCTGAAAGCTTTTGATAAAGTTCCTTATCAAAGGCTCCTAAGTAAGCTCAATAGTCATGGGATAAAAGGACAAGTCCTGATGTGGATCAAAAACTGGCTAATTAATAGGAAACAGACAGTGAGTATAAATGGGCAATTTTCTCAGTGGAGGGTGGTAAGCAGTGGGGTACTGCAGGATCAGTACTTGGTCCGATGCTTTTTAACTTGTTTATTAACAATTTGAAATTGGGAATCAGCAGTGAAGTGGCTAAATTTGCGGATGACACGAAGTTGTTCAGGGTGGTGAGAACCAGGGAGGATTGTGAGGCACTCCAAAGGGATCGATCAAGGATGGGCAAGTGGGCATCAACATGGCAAATGGGGTTCAATGTGGCCAAGTGCAAAGTGATGCACATTGGAGCCAAAATTCCTAACTATAAATACATGTTGATGGGGTCCGAACTGGCAGAGACTGACCAAGAGAGAGATCTTAGAGTCATAGCAGATAATGAAAATGTTGAGGTAGTGTGCGACTGCAATAAAGAAGGCCAACGCTATGCTGGGGATTATTAGGAAGGGAATTGAAAACAAATCAGCCAGTATCATAATGCCCCTGTATAAATCAATGGTGCAACCTCATTTGGAGTACTGTGTACAGTTCTGGTCACCACACCTCAAAAAGGATATTATATTATTGGAAAAAGTGCAGAAAAGGGCAACTAGAATGATAAAAGGGTTGGAAAACTTTCCCTATGAAGAGAAGTTAAAACGCTTGGAGCTCTTTAGCTTGGAGAAATGACGGCTGAGGGGTGACATGATCAAGGTTTATAAGATTATGCACGGGATAGAGCAGATAGAGAAAGAAGTACTTTTCTCCCTTTGGTGTAGTGGTTAAGTGCGCCAGTTTGGTGTAGTGGTTAGTGTGTGGACTCTAATCTGGGAGAACCGGGTTTGATTCCCCACTCCTCCATTTGCACCTGGCTGGATGACCTTGGGCAAGCTATAGTTCTGATAAGAGCTGTTCTTGAAAAAAGAGCACTTTCTGTCAAGAGCTCTCTCAGCCCCACCTACCTCACAGGGTGTCTGTTGTGGGGAGGGGAAGGGAAAGGAGTTCGTAGGCCACTCTGAGACACCTTTGGGTAGTGACGGGCGGGGTGTAAATCCAACCTCTTCTTCTATTCTTCTTCTTCCTTTTTCACAATACAAGAACTCGTGGGCACTCAATGAAATTGTTGAGCAATCGGGTTAGAATAGATAAAAGGAAGTACTTCTTCACCCAAAGAGTGATTAACACATGGAATTCACTGCCACAGTTTTGGTGGCTACAAGCATGGACAGCTTCAAGAGGAAATTAGATAAACATATGGAGTAGAGGTCCATCAGTGGCTATTAGCCACAAGTTATAGATAGGAACTCTCAGTCCGGGGCAAGTGGTGCTCTTTATTCTTGGTGCTCGGGGGGGCAACAGTGGGATGGCTTCTAGTGTCCTGGCCCACTGGTGGATCTCCTGATGGCACCTGGTATTTTTGGCCATTGTGTTGGACTGGATGGGCCATTGCCCTGATCCAACATTGGTTTCTCTTATGTTCTTATGCTACCAGCCTCAAAGCATTCATTACAAAGAAAATAACAAAACGTCCATATGCATACTCTCAGTATACCACCAGATGGAGCAAGGGATCCAGTAGTAAAGAATAAAACACAATTCCTCTGTCCCTCCCTCTGTACATGCCCTAGGTAAAGGTAAAGTTTCCCTTGCTCGAAAGCCAGTCAAATCCAACTCTAGGGTTGCGGTGCTCATCTCCGTTTCAAAGCCGAAGAGCCAGCGCTGTCCAAAGATTTTTCGGTGGTCATATGGCCAGCATGACTAAACACCAAGGTGCATGGAACGCTGTTACCTTCCCACCTTCCCACCAAAGTGGTACCTGTTTATCTACTTGCAGCAGATGTCAAACTAAGGCAGGGTCTTTAGCTTAAAAGGTTATAGTTTTTCTAAGAGGTCGCCATTATCTTGAATCCTCTGTTCATTGCAGGCTAGCATATGGCAATGCCCCCCATACAGACTTTAGGTAAGAGTTCTGTCTGCCTTGATGGAATCAGCACAAAAGAGACTATCCTCTCTCTTTTATCATTTCTCTTTCTCTTCTCATTGACTAGGTCAGGCCAGGTAAAATAAGCTTTTCCTAAAGTCTCGAGGAAATTTTTCCTGAAGTCTTTCTAGCACGTCAAGTCCTCCAGATCTCTGTTGCCTTCTAAATATCACCTGTCTAGCTGAAGGGGAGGAAGCTCTCACTAGACCTATTAGTATTTCTAAAAGGATGGCTGAGGTAGGGTTGCCGGGTCCTTACCTGCTGCCAGTCGGAGGATTTGGGGGGCATTCTGGGGGTGGGGGGGACATTGACACAATGGAAGTGATGTCATCACATCAGCAGTGTCGGGGCAATGATCTGCTTTTTGAACAAAACTCTATAGTAAAAATGGCTACAAACCATGGAGTTTTGCAACAAAAAAACCAGCGTTGCTGCCGATGCAATGGCATCACTTTCAGAAGTAATGTCATTGTCTCAATGTTGCCAAGAGAGGTCTTTTTGGGAGTAGTGTTTCCTGGTGGCCAGTTGGTTGGCAGTGGGCCTGAGATCGCAAAAGCAGGGGATCCCCCATTCCCACTTGAGGTCTGGCAAGCCTGAAGTAAGGTTGGAAATCAACAACATTGACTTTGTTGTTGCCTCCTGCCTGCTCTCTGTGAAGAGAAGGAAAGGTGAAACTTATGCTCAAAGAAAAATGCATTTCTCTACACCTTGAGATCTAAATAGCAGATTAGAGGGTTGAAATGGCTGTCCACTTCTCCTTTTTTTTTTTTTTAAGCCCCCGGAGGGGATTTTTTATTGCATTTTCTATAGACTACAAACTACAATGAAAAAATAGGAAGGGAACATCTACATCTAAAGAGAAAGTAAAAAGAAACCACTAATAACTAAAACCCCAAGAATAGGAGATCATTACATCAGCTTACATACGTCTTAGTCTAAGAAGCTCATATTACATTGAACATAGTCAATTTAGCTAAGTTATTTATATTTTTAACCATTTTTAACTGTTTAAAGACCACCCCACAAGCATCACTTATAACAAATGTTTTATGGCACCCTTCAGAGTTCTTCAGCCTTCACTTTACTTTTCTCTTCCTCAGTTGGTATCTTCTTTTGGGGGCAGATGCCCCCTTTTCTGACGCAGAGTCCTCATCAGAAGACACAGATTCCAATTCACCATTGGATTTGCTGTCCTCTTCTTCTTTCACATCCTCTTCTGGCTCTCCCAGTTGCAGTCTCAGGAACTCACGCGCTTTGAAGACAGAGTCAATTTTTTCTCTTTTATTCTGCAATTTGAAAATGACGCCTTCGGGGGTCAACCATCTGTAGGAAATGCTGTTTGTTTGTAAGAAAAGAATTAAGTCTTTGTATTTCTTCCTCTTCTTCCTTATTTAAAATGGGGTGTCTTTTAAGATCCTAATAACATTGCCACTGATTTTCAGGGGTGTACTTGCAGTCACTTGCAGGATTAAATCCCTCACATGCCTCTTTGAGAATCTAAGCACTATCTTCCCAGGCAGATTAGTTTTCTTAATGTAAGCAGAGTAGGCCCTATAGGCCACATCCATTTCGCTTGCAAGGTATTCCACTTTTAAGTCTGCTACTGGTGCTAATGCATCACTCAAAAGTTGCTTTAGATCCTCATTTTTTGCTTCAGCAACCCCTTGGAACTGAAGTACCAAATTAGCTTTCTCCATTTGCAATTGTAAAAGCTGAAACTCCTCCAAAGCTTGCTTCTTTTCCAGCATTTGCATCTTTTTTTAAAAAAATTAGTTGGCATCCATTTCCTCTACTTTCTCAGCTATTTGCTCTGTCTTTTTTGTAGTTTCAGAAAGTTGGAGATGCTGAGCTGCAAAGTTCTGGTTTAAAGTTACCAGCTGTTGGTTGATATTGGTCATCTGCTCCTGTAGAGGGTGCAAAGAGTCTGTCAAAAATTTAGAGAACTCGGTGGTCTCTTCCACTCGTGGGCTCATGCTCCCTGGTGGTTTCACTTTTGCTAGTCGGTCTTTCTCTATTTTTTTGTCACCATTTTTATGGATTGTTTACTTTTACCAGAACTTTCAAAAGTCTCTGAAAATCGCCAAAAACGCCTATCCGCGCTCTGGTAAGGTTCCTTAAACAGGTTTCAATGCTTTTATTTCTGATCCCCCCTTGCTGAGACGCTTTAAAGTTTATACGTGTGGGAGGGGCCCCTCCCCTGCTCGTTTTCTCGTTGTTCCCAGGGGGTACTTTCATTTTAAATTGACGGTATTTCATTTGAACTTGACTCACTGTTCATTGTTGGTCATACGACCTCGCTTAGAGTACATTTCATTTGCTCAATCTCCAACGCTTGTCCCGGTCAGCAGCACTAGTTCCATTTGGACGCATAGCGGCAGGACCGTCAGGGCGGAAGAGTGCCTCAGTTCTCCAGCATTGCACTGGAGAAGAGGTCGCACTTCAGAAGCCCCATGGCTAGAAGCCTTTCCCAAAAGGCTCCAGGGCGATGGCGGACAATCGCCCCCCAACCGCTAGTGTGCAGATCACACCCCAGGAGGTCTGAGAGGTGCGTCTGCCAGCATGTCACCATAAACTGGAAGCCTGTCCACTTCTCCTGTGATAGAACAACTACTTCCATCAGTTGCTGCATACTCAGAAAAGACTAAGAACATCTTCATATGGCATCCACAATGAAGTAATACTATTAAGCGTGTTACCAAAACTGACTGGAAACTGGTATCTATTTAAAATACATTTTAAAGATAAATATACAAACAGATCGGTTTGGTTCCCAGAACTGTCACAGGAATTATACTCATGGAATGGATCTTCACCATCAACTCCTTCTTGTTACAGCCTGCCACAGCCTTGAAAAGCCACTATGAGAGTTGTAAAAAGAGGATTTAGGAACAGCATGGGGTATGGTACAGGGTTACAAGTGGAAAAGGAGTATTTCCCACCTTATGTGAACACAAATGTTGAGTGGGGCCAATTTCCCACAAGCCGCTGCTCTGCGCTCGCTCTTCCCTTTGCCCTGGTGGTACGTGTCAATTTCACACTGTTTTTTGAGGATTGAGTAGATGCGGGGGAAATCACATGAAGCTGTGGGGCAAAATGCAGCCACGCAGCACTTAGTGTGAAATTGACACATACCATCGGGGCAAAGGGAAGAGCGAGCGCAGAATAGCGGCTTGTGGGAAATCAGCCTGGGACTGAGCGTTCAATTCACAGTATATTAAATGAAAGCCAGTTTGAGTGGGATTGAGCGTTTAATCCACAATGTATTAAATGAGAGCCAGTTTGGTATAGTGGTGTAGTGGTTAAGAGCAGCGGACTCTAATCTGGAGAACCGGGTTTGATTCCCTGCTTTTCCACATGCTCAGTGACCTTGAGTCACTCACAGTTCTCTCAGAGCTGTTCTCATGAACAGTTGTCTCAGAGCTCTGGCAGCCCCACGTACCTCACAGGGTGTCTGTTGTGGGGAGAGGAAAGGAAGGAGATTGTAAGTCACTCTGAAACTCTGAGTGAAGGGTGAAGTATAAATCGAATTCTTCTTCTTCTTCTTCTTCTTCTTCTTCTTCTTCTCTATGGGAATAAATAATTGATGATGAAAATATCACACAAATGGCTAGCAAATATTTAGAATGTTACCTTTTAAAGCACATTTTCATTTGGATGGCCTTGCCAATATTCTTGTAGTTCTATGTGCACACACAATCTCAGACTGAACACACTACTTTAAATAATATGTAACAAAAGTTATACAGAGAAGTGATCCTTTTACTGTTAATAGAATTCCAAGGATTGGTTTAAGAAATAGAATTTTAATTCTATTTAACTTTAATTACAAAAAGTAAAGCGAATAATGCAGTGTTTATACCATCTCAAAAACTAAAAGTTTTTGTTCAACCACAATATGATCCACATTGAGAATCTAAGAAGTAGATCTAAGAATCTAAGAAGTAATCTAAACTTCCAACTGATGAGCTAGACTCGGGAATTGTGTGCATTCTTTCTTGGTGACACACTATAACAAGCAAATCTTCCATTCCTCCTTCCTCATGCCTGTCATGAGAGTCATCAGATTTATCTCAAAAGAACTGTGAAAAAATATGTGATGTTCAGAACTAGGACACCAAATTTGTATCCCCAGCCTACACAATCTCTTGCCCTTCTGTCATGTCAGAGACCCAGTTCTAGCTAAGAGGAAAGACATGCTGGTGGTGTAGTTAACACTGCCATTTCCATGCAAATAAATAATCTTCCTTTGAAGGACATGCCAATGTAGTACTAGGCTTGAATTTGCATGGTCCTTCTAAATTAATGACATTACAAAGACGGATTTGTAAAGCAGCTTTCCTATTATGTGTCATTAACAATGTTAAGATTATGAGGGTGTCCATACACCATCCTGCCAGATGTAAACAAGCTCATGTGGGTAGTTCACCAATAGATAAAACTGGGCAGGAATATTCAGGAGCCAGCAAAACACTACAATTCTGGAAAAGCTTTTCACCCAGCTTCATCAGTAATTTTAAAATACTGGTATAATGTTACAGGAATTGTGGCAGAAAATATAATCCTCTTTTATCACATTCAATTTTTCTTGCTTTCAAACACACATGTCAGTGCCATCCAAAGCAGAGTTATTCCCTTTGAAGTCCATTGACATCAGTGGACTTAGGTATAACTCTGTAACATCTCATCCTATAGATAGAGAAACATTCCCAGAACAGTTGCTGGTGACATTTGGATACTGTCAAAGTTGTTGCCTAATGAAAGAACCCCATTATCTTTTATACATTGTTATGAATTTTATAAATGGCATTCATATTTTTGCTAAGGGCTTCATACTGAATGGCAAGTCATCTCTGATGCACTACATTTTAAAAAAAGGACTGGAAAAGGCAAGTTGGAAAAGCAAAGTGATCTGGCAAAGGCTGACATGCAATAAGCTACAATGTGTTGTGGAGCTGGGGATCATAACTTGACATGTGCTTACCTTAAGCCCAAACATAATTGCCCTGATGAGCTGTCAAGGAAAATATTAATTGGCAAATATCAGTATTGACTTGCTGGTAAAGCTCTGAAACAGCTGTACCTGGGAACATTCCTGTTCTCAGAAGATCAGGCTCATACCCGGGTGCTTGCCAGCTGTTACTGAGCATCCTTTGCTCCAGGCAAAACAGCAAAGTACTGCCAAGTTAAGAGTATTTCTCACTCTGGTCTTGTCAACATATTTATTTTAAAAATTGTACATTTGAATTCAAGGCTGAGTCAATAACCACTACTGGATGCTAGAAAGCAATTACAAAGGTGCTTCAAAAGACAGGATTATTAAGCACATGGAGGAACAAAGTCTGCATGGCTTCTGCAAAAAGAAGTCCTGACTCACCAATCCTTTAGAGGTTTTTGAGAAAGTTAACAAGCATGTAGATGATTCAGTGGACATTATATACTTGAACTTCCAAAAGGCTTTTGGCAAAGCACCAAAACTCTTGGATAAGCTTAGTAGTCATGGGATAAGAGGATGGGTCTTTTTATGGATTAAAAGTTGATTAAATGACAGCAAGCAAATAGTAGGAATAATTGAATAGTTTCACAGGAAAGTGAACACTAATTTGGAATTGAGAGTGTGCAGATAAATGGCCAAATTTGCAGATAATTCCAAATGATTCTGAACAGTGAAAACCAAAGTGGATTGTGAAGAGGTACAGGAGGATATCTCTAAAGTGTGAGCAACAATGTGGCAAATTAAGTTACATGTAGGTTGTTATAAGGTAATACACAGTGGAACAAAAAGGATGTTTTAAATATACGTAGATGGGGACTGAACTGGCTGAGACTGAGACAGAAACAATATCTTGGGGTTTTAGTGGGTAGCTTGATGAAAAAGGGTCCTGAGAAGCTCAGGAGAAAAGTGGGCATATAATTATTTCAGGGGTCTTTTCATAGAAAAAGAGCTGCAGGAGCTCATTAGCATATGGTATGCTAATAAGCTATTAAGCTATTAGCATATGCCACGCCCCCTGACATCACCGGAAGTGATGTCAGAAGGGGAAGCAAAAGGGGGGAGGCATCTTCAAAAGTCCCCCCTTCCTTTCCCCACCTGGCCTGGGTGGGGGAGCTAAGAGAGAAGGGGGTTAAAGTTTAAACTCCTTCTCACTAGGGTTGGGCCACAGAAGTAGGAAAGAGGGAAGGGAAGAGGGAAGGGAAGAGAAGAGAGTAGAGAGAAGAAAAGAAGGAAGGAAAGAGGGAAAGAAAGAGAAGGAAAGGAGGGAAAGAAAAAGAGGGGAGAAGGAGGGAAACAGGGAAAGGAGAAGGAGGGAAAGAGGAAAAGGAGAGAAGGAAAGGAGGGAATGAAAGAAATTTGGCAGCAATTCGGCCCCATTATATCTTATGGGCCATTGAAGTCAATGATGAAAACATAGGTTATATTCTGGGGGCTGGAGGGGAGGGGGTTTGAGGGAGAGGCTCCAAACTCACAGGGTAGCTGATGGAGCCTCTCCCCAAGATACCCACCAAGTTTCAAGAACATTGGACCAGGGGGTCCAATTCTATGGGCCCCCAAACAGGTTGCCCCCAGTCCCTCCATTGTTCTCTGGGGTGGGGGAAAGTTCAATGTTCTTGAAACTTGGTGGGTATCTTGGGGAGAGGCTCCATCAGCTACCCCGTGAGTTTGGAGCATCTCACTCAAACCCCCTCCCCTCCAGCCCCCAGAATATACCCTTTGTTTTCACCATTGACTTCAATGGCCCATAGGATATAATGGAGCTGAAACTGACATTCGGCTGCATGAAAGACTCCCGGGACGCTGGCTGGGGGCGGGTCTTGGCTCCTGAGCTGCCGGAGCTGCACTCCAGTGCACTCCCCCCAAAAAAGACCCCTGAATTATTTAAAGTAAATAAATAATGTTGACTCAGTGTGTGCCACTGGTGAAAAAGGTAAACAGATCTATGTATAGATTTATGGTGCGGTCTTATCTGCAGTTCTGATTGCCATATCTCAAAAAAGGTGTTGCAAAGTTGGAACAAGTGCAACCAATATTATTAAGAGGTTGGAAGCACCTTTTCTGTAAGGAAAGGCTAATGAGGCTGGGAGTTTTCAGTTTAGGGGAGGGGAGGCAGTGAGATATATCAAATTATGCATGGGGTAGACAGCGAGATATATCAAATTATGCATGGGGTAGACAGGTGGATACTACTTAACAAGTAATTAAATTGTAGAATTCACTGCTAGCGGATTTAGTGAAGGTCATGAGCATGGATAGCTTTAAATGGGGGTCAGACATAGTCATAGAGGGTAAGCCCATTAATGCCTGCTATCCATGTTGATTGGCAGAGCCAGCCAACTCCTGAAGCTCAGTGCTAGAAAGTAACATCAGGGCAGGGCCTTGGCCTCTATGTCTTGATGCTGGTCATCCAGGGCTACTGGTTGGCCATGGTATGACCCAATCTCCAGGACTACTTGTCTCACCCAGAAGGGCTCTTCTTGTGTGCTTATACTTGAAATTCATATTACCGAAGTTGGATGTTTCCTATGAACTTTCCCATCTGCTATGTTCTCCATTGAGTAAAGATGGAACAGCTGGTTAAAGTGCTGGCCCATCATGGATAAAAGCCATGTGAATATATATTTGGCATGTCCTAGGTTAGTACAACTATCATTAAGATATACACTGTCCAAGTTATGCAAGATAATTACATTCCAGTATCAAGTATGAGCAACTGAGATTTTCAGAATCAAACATTAGCATTGAAAAGAATAATGCTCCACTGTGGCTAAATGTCAATATAAATAGCAATGTGCTACAATTAAAGTTGATTTGGCCTTTCCAATAGAACTCTGCTTTTCTGGGATTAATCTCGACCTTTTCAAGTTGCATCAGGCTGAAATAAGTTGTCAGAACAGATGTGAATTTTATTTGCAAAGAACAATTGTCATGTTGTAACCCTTGGAGGACCAGTGTTCTCCAGATTGCCTGGCAGATGAATGTCTAGGATATGGACAATAGATAATGTGGCCACTGAGTGAAGTCTTTCAAGTTCAGATTAAAATGGCTATATTACTTCCATTTTAATAAAAATATGTACAAGCAATAGATTTACTTGACATAACCATTTCTATGTTTTTCATGACAAGTTGTGATAAAATGCTGTAACTTCAGATCTTCATAATGCAGCTGTAAGGGCTTCTAGCCCCTCACCCTGTGAAACAATTCCCCCTCAGTGCCCTTCTCCCTCTGTTGCATAGAAATATTGTCTTCATTCTACCTACTCAGACTGCATCTACCCAATACTGTTACCCACAGCCCCTTCTCTGCCAGCAACCATGCTTTCCAAAACTCCCTAAAGATCCCAGGGCCTTGTGCAGCCAGAGGTGCAGAGAGACTCCATTTGGTATCAAACCAGTGGATCAGGTCTACGTGCAGTCAAGGCTCACCTTCTGATGAGGCAACCAGTTTCCTATGGGAAAACTATCACACACCATAATCAAGGCTGTGTTCTTTGACTTATGGGATCCCCACAGACCCAGGCCAAGAAGAGCAGCAAGTGTTTGCAAGACAATAAATGTATATGCCACATTACTCAGGACACTCCCTCACCATACAGTACACTAATCAGGCCATTCTTCATGGAACTAACCTCGTCACCTCCACCACTGGGATTTCCCAGGGAATACACTGAATTCCAGTTTATTGCTAATGACAAAGAAACGACATTAAGCTTTCCTATTGAAGCATCTCCTCTGAGCTGACAGATTAGGCTTGGTCTATCTCCTCCTCCCCTGGATTGTCCCCTCACCACTGGAACAGCTAGAAGCAAAACAGACTTTAGTGGTCCAGGCTCACTTCACACCTTCCCCCAGCTATCCCTCTACTACTGCAACACTGCTCAGATTGTTCCCCTGCCACTTGGGAACTGAGGCCACATACATATTACAGGATCAGGCAACTCATGAAGCTTTCTTCCCTCCTCCTCTAACTCTCTCCCTTTCCATCTTAACAGCCTTTCACAATTCTCTTCAGCCTTCCTCAACCAAATGGCTTCCTTTACTCTATGGCTCAGCTGCACTTCTTTATCCCAGCCCAGCACAGAGGTACCTCAAGCTTCCTGACCCTCAACATCTCTATCTCCTTCTTCCTCCTTTCTCTCTGCTCACCCTCTAATGGGGACACCAGGCATACATATACAAGACAAGCCATTATTGAATATAGGAATTGTTTAAATTGCGGCTCTAGCTTCACTTGTGCTGCAGTTGTACTCGAGAGGAACTATATGCCATACATCTATTTAGGCCACCCCTGACATTGACAGCTATGTACACAATGCCAATACTTGTCCCACCTAGCAAGTACATAGAAGAAAGTGATGCCACTTTATTTTGCAAAACTGAAGTTCAGTGCACCGGGAAGTGACCACAGGGAAGTTTCAAAATGCTTTTCAACAAGATATTTGAAGGTTTATTCCAATTTGTGATTGAAGACATTTCAAACTCAGATGAAAATCCTGTTTCCTAGGCCACATGAGCAGAAAGGCCTGTCATCTCCTAAAAGTCAGACATTTAAAAGGGGATGATGAATGCTCACTTTGCCTAAGAGAACAAGACAAAGGCTGACTCATCTCCAGAAACAAACTGCAGGTTGTTTTGTTATACAATGGAAGCTGCAGTTCTGTGCACTCCTACTTGGAAATCAGTCATGTTGAACTCATTGGAATTTATTTCCAAGTAAACATGCATAAGAGCAGGCTGCACCACCACAATAAGAATTGCGTTCTTTATGCACTAACAATGGTAGGCACCACTGAATGAAGATGCACTTGCTTCTTAGTAAATATATATATTGGTGAAACCCAAGGCAATATAGAATTGCTTCTACAATTGATAATTTCTCAGTTTGGAGTTGTCCCATGCTGTAACTCACTGAAAGGTAAGGATATTTTTCTTAATTTCTGCTATATTTGATTTCTCACAGTAAAAAGTGATGACTTGTATACTCTGTGAGAAGGGTTGCCATGCTACTGGGAGGAAAAACTCACCACTATGCCCATGTGTGCATTTTCTGCAAGGGAAAATTCTAATGAGCTGCAAAATGGTGACTGGTTTCTTGTCTGCAGTTTGCCAAGAAAGATTCCTTTGGTGAAGATCCTTGATTCCAATTGCATGGTGGTAAGGTTAGAGCAGGAAATATGCTGTGCCTTTTATTGCAACTAGAACGTGGATGCTTTTTCCTATCTTATTTAAATTCAGGAGGACAGATCCCTCGGGAGCAGGGACAATCATTGTGAATTTCATCCCAGATGGGCAGAGGGTTAGAGCTGGAAATGTGCTTCATATTAAGAGTGATACATAGGTGTCAACTTCAGGGGGCTTGGGGGCTGAGGCTATCCCCAAAATTCCCCCCAGGCAACCAGGCTCACAAGCCTTGCCACCACCACCCACGCCACCCCCAACCCATTTTGAAAGTGGAGGGTTTTTCCCTCTGCTTTCTGAGACTTTGGGTGGGGTGGGAGGAAACTTAGGGCTTGCTTCCTGAAAGCTAAGCCCCACCCCCAACTCCCAGAAACCCTCAGTTGGACCTGGTGGAGCTGGGGCCTGCACATGTTGTCATTGCTTCCAGCTTTCCTGTACAGAAAGGTATGGAGCTGGCCTGGGGCTCCAGCAAGGGGGGGATGTTTTCAGGGGTGGGGTGGTGGGCACTGGGCAGAGAGTGCCCAGGCTGGCTGGCTGAGGCCAGCCTTGGGGTGGCTGGGTGCCTGAGCACCTTTCCTGCGGCCTCATGATGCTGCTGTTGTTTTCCCGCTCCCTGCAAGGCTTGCCTTACAGAGAGCCATGCAAGGTGGTTGGGGGGGGAGAGGCTGGCATCCATGGAGAATTGCCAACCTCAGGGCGGCTGGGTGCCCTGCGCCCCTGTTCTTCTAGTTTTTTTCTCTCTCCTTGCAAGGCTTGCCTTGAAGAGCCATGCAGGGAGGTTGGGTGGGGGGGAGGCCAGCATCCATGGAGGATCACTGGCCTTGGGGCAGCTGGGCACTTGGGCACCTTTCCTGCAGCCTTGTGTGGCTGCTGTTGTTTTCCCACGCCCTGCAAGGCTTGCCTTGCAGAGAGCCATGCAAGGAGGTTGTGGGGGGGGCTGGCATACATGGAGGATTGCCAGCCTTGGGGTGGCTGGGTGCCCTGTGCCCTTGTTCTTCTGTTCCCCCCCACACACAAGGCTTGCCTTGCAGAGCCATGAAGGGAGGTCGGGGGGGGAGGATTGCCGTGGACCATGGAGGATTGCCGGCCTCAGGGCGGCTGGGTGCCCAGGTACCTTTCCTGCTGCCTCATGTCGCTGCTGTTGTTTTCCCACTCCTGAGTTCTCTACTTAACCAGAGCCCTTTATTTCCTCTGAGAGGAGAAAAGAGCTCTTCTGAGTTCTTTGTTGAGCTCCACCCCTTCCCTTGGCAGAGAGAGGATATTAGGAGAGCCAGGAATCAGCAATTTACAATCACTGAAATAGCACACACAGCCCGTGCAGAGGGAGGGGGAGGGAGAGGAGGAGAGCAGGTGAAACCTCAAAGAGTTTATATGCATATATTCAAGACCAACTCTCCCCCGCACTCCTGGATAAATTATGGAGAGGGATTTCTATTTGCTTTCTTTTCATCTCTCCCCTCCCTCCCCCTTCCTTCCTTCCTCCTTCTCTTCCCATCTATTTGCTTTCTTTCCACCTCTCCCTCCCTTGTTAAAATATCCCTAGTTAGGGTTGCCAAGTTGCCCCTGTCCACCTCTGGGGGATGGGGGGGAGGGGTGGCCCAATACAGGTTGGGTAACTCCTGGAGATTTGGGGATGGAGCCTGGGGAGGCCAGGGATCTCAGTGGGGTACAATGCCATAGAGTCCACCCTCCAGAACATCCATTTTATTCTGGAAAACTCATTTTTGTAGTCTGAAAATGAGCTGTAATTCCAGGAGATCCTGTCAGATGAACTGCCATATTTCTCTCCTGTCTGCATTCAGACAGTGACCTTATTGTTTGTTTTAATTAGCTGGCACGCCTGCATATAGTCTGCTTCGCTGGAACTTATGGGAGAACTCTCTGCTGCCACCTGCTATCTTAGTGTCCTTGAACAAGAGAGAGACAGGCTTGACTTCCCAGCCGGTGGAAAATTTCTCACCTTAGATAGTGGGAAGGGAGGGGGCCAGTTCTCCCGTTCATTATGTATCCTCCCGCCGGGAGAATTCCTGCACGCGTGCTCAGATTTCATTTCCTAGTAGGGCTTATGCATCATACTATATCTGTGGGTCATTATGCCTGGTGGGGTATTCCTGACAATAACTCTGCTAACAAGGGCAACTTACTTGTATTCCAATAAAGCATATCTTTTATGAAGAGTGCCTGGACTTAGTTGCAGTTGAACCTGACAGATCCTCAGGTCCCACCTGGAAGCTGACACCCCTAGCTCCAGTGCTGAAACTGGAAGCTCTGGTTCTTCTGTGTGAGATGGTGGATGCAGACCACTGACATTGGCTTGCATCTGCTGAATCACCCTGCTTCATGTAGGATGCACAACAGCCAGGTGGAGGAGGGGAGGGGTGTATTTTTACTTGGGTCTATGTATCCTTGATTGAGAACTGTTGTTGTTTTTTCATGGTAGTGGGGGGGGGCTGCTTCAGCCACTCTTCTTTCAATCTCCACTTCATTTTTAAATTGCAAGCACGAACAAGATGGGGGAGCATGCAGATCAGAGGACTTTTAAAATTTCCTTTTGATCTATGTGCATCCCAGAGAGAACATTGGTAAGGGATGTGCACTCTATGTTCATGCTCTTCATTTTGCTTTTACTTAAAATGGTGTGGTAGTTTCAAAGGGGCAACCAACTGGGATGTACTAAAAGGAATGCTAGGATTACCCATTGGAAATAATGGGAGAGGCTTGAAGGACCATTGGAGATAGTGGGAGCCAGGAATGCCAATTGACATGCATGGGCTCTGCTGAAATACATTGCAGCCCCAAAAAAGTTGCAAAGAAAATGCAGAATGGTTTTTCCAATAAGGTTATCGGGCCCAAATAGGCTACTCTAGGACTGTAATGACTGTTCCCAGAGTGGAAAAACAGTCCCTAGCAATAGAGGCCACGTCCGCACTGTCATTTTTGCCACTCGTCTGTCCCTATTGCTTCAGGGTTTCCCCTCCCAATGTGTTTTGCTCTCTCGAGTAGTCCCAGAGGGAGGAAAAAAAATGTGGAGGGGGGGGACCCAAAGCAATAGTTGCAAAGGAGTGACAAAAGTGACAGTGCGGACATGGCTAGTATCTGTGTTGCGTTTTAAGGTAGAGTTTCTAAGCAGTGTGCTAAGAAGGCACCTGTTCCTGGGGTTAGCCCAGCCCAGAGGCATTGCTAAGGGGGTTCCCAGGGATTCCCAGGCCGCCCCAATTTTCTGAGGAGCCCCTCCCGAAATGCCACATAGTTCCACCTCCATAGATAGTGACAGTGGCCTGTGATGTCACTGGCTCCTCCCTATGATGTCATTGGGTCCCAGTTCTTTTAATTACTTAGCAATGCCTCTGGCCCAGCCTCAGCCCCCTCCCCAGGAAACTGGAAAGTCTACACCCTTGAAGTGATATCCAAATTCAGTACTGAAACAAAATGAAGGAAGGACTGGAGGCTGCAGCTGTCCATCACCCGCGCTGCCTGCTTTTTCAAGGATGATGCATGGGATCCAGAAGGGCCTCTCTGTCGGGCAGTGGCTGCAAAGGGACTCTGCAGCATGGCAGAACCCGCATGTTTGGGGGGGTTGAACTGTCTTGTGTCCCGACCACCCGGCTTCCGCCTCCAAAGAGTTTCTTTGCTGTGGCCATCAGAAACAAAGAGGTGGACTGACAGGGAGGTGGAAGCCAGCCCTCTGCACCCTTCCCAGAATCCACATGGCCAATGCTGTGGACATTCCTGAAAGATGTGCCCATAGATATTCCAAAGAACTGTGGCTGTTCATTTCTCCTGAAAATCCAGATCAACTCTTTGTGTATGGATGATATAACAATAGAAAGACACTCTAGTAAATAGTCTATCAAATTTTGCAGGTCTAAAATTACAGCACAAAGTCCAGCAGTCTGTGAAGCTCATTTTGTTATCTATTACTAGGTGAGTCCTCTCAGCTGAGAGGAGCATGTTCAACTTTCCTTCCAGCCGTCACTCAGTTTACGCAAGGAATGTTGCCATTATATTTTTATTGGCCTTTCAGAGGTATATACACGTAGAAGTTTACTGTCACTCAAGGCTAGCTTCCCACTAGAGGTCTGCACCCCCTTTTCATGTTTCCTTTGCCTCTTACATCTCCTTATGTTCCTTCTCCAGTATCACTCCAGCTCATTCTCTTTATCAATTTCCTCCGTATGTTGCCTTCACCCCCCCCCTCCATGCTCTCCTTTGGTACCCTCCTTCTGTTTCACTTTCCTTTATATCCTTACTTATGCTCTTCATTTGCTGCCTTCTTACCTGTTCTTCAACACTTGTTCTCTTCAAGGTGGGCTCCTTTCTTCTGAATGATTGGCCCACCTCCATCCAGCCTTGTGCCAGAATCTACTTCTTTGCCAAGTCACAGGTCGATTTCCACCTGCTAGCTGGTCACCAGGGCTATTGGCACAATTTGTTCCTGTGCCACTTTTCTCTTCTTGGACAGCAGCAAGCCTGGTCCAACTGCTCAGTTAGCGCCTTGGTGAGTGAGTTTGGGCCTGGAGCAGAGTCCCTGATTGGTTGGGCTGCTTCACATTGCCGGGGGGGGGAGTCTTAACTGTAATATGGCCTTTGGCCAATCACAATTCATTGTGAAAACCCAAACTGACATTTAATACATCTGCAAAACGAGTAAGAGATTTGGAACCTTGTATCAATAGTGACATAAATATATTCATAAACATATTAGACTGTAGTCAATCCACAGAGAGAAGCTGAATCTATGTCTAAATTAAAGAGAAGACATGTTAGGATATTTTGGGGGCCTTAAGAATAGACCAATAGATTCTGCTTCAAATTGGCACAGTCCTTTTAAATGTAAATAAGTTGCTTCTACTCTGAAATTATACTTGTGAATATATTGAGGCACAAAGCTGTCAATCATGCTAAACAACCTTGTGCTTCACAGTCTTTCCATCTTTAGAATTCTCCATTTGGGTTTCATTTAAAAAAAACAAACCAGGAAATACACTATTTTTTAGTGTAATTTGCTTAGAAGGTTTACATAAAAGGAAATAACTTCTCTCAAACATGGCCTCCTAACTGATCACACAACTCTTTTCTTGAAATGAGTTTGTTTATCATTTGTTGTTCTCGGACCATGATCTCCATGCACACACAGTGCCCTGAAACCAGAGTAGCTTTGTTGGCAAAGGCAAGGTAATTGGCCTGAATTGGTTCTCTGGTGAGCCTGACCTCCAAAAGACAAGAGGAAAGCTAGAGCATTCTCTCTTTTTATGTATAACAGTCAGAAGTTGTCTCTGAGGGTTCTCATACGTGACTTCACATTTTAATGCTTCTGCACCAACAGATGGTTTAGATAAAAATCTATTAGTTTCATTTCTGCAAATGGTTTCATGCAAAAAAGTCTGTTTTTAACATTTTTTCCTAGAAGCTCTGATTTAACATTTTCATAGCAGTAGAGAAATTTTTGCAAGTTTCTAGTACGTTAATCATCCTACCTGTCATCAAATAGGCTTCTGTAACAGATTGGGGCTCTAAAAGGGAATTTATGTTTGTAAAAAGTGCATTAAAATGACTTTGTAGATTTTGATTTATGTGTCTTTTCACCAAACAAAAATATCTTTGCATGTCTGCAATATTCCAAGAGCTTTATTATAATCATTTCTGCTTCAGAATATGTTAGTATCCACCCTGTCGAATATAATGAGGCAAGTCCTTCTAAGCCCATTAACATCAATGGACTTCAAAGAATGCAACTCTGTTTGGAATCACACTGCTAATGAAAGTTTTTTTATTATTATTTCCCTTATTGCCGGAATCAGATCTTTTCTCTCCAGGACTGAGTATTTTGCATTATTTCTAGAATCTTTTCTGAAGTTAGTTGTTTTTCCAATATACATTTCCCTTGTGGCCATTGTCCAGTTAACCTCTCTGTGTCTGTGACTACCTACCTGCTTATTTATCAGTCACATTTTTATTCCATCCGTTCTCTAGTGAGCTCACTTGCTGCTTTTGTTTCTGAGGTGCCAAATAGCTCCCTCTGTCCATTGTGCAATTCCGCTTGCCATCTTTGGTGTGCTTCATGCAGCCCACTGCCCACTGAATGGAAATGTCTGTGTTCTTGGTGTGCTAAGTACTCTTCTATGTCCGCAGCATAGATCTACCTGTCTCCTGGAGGTGGCAGGCTTTTCCTTCTATCTGTTGCGCAATTCTGCATAACTTCATAGGGCAGCCAAATGCCTCCTTGTGTCTGTTCTGTTACACTGCCTGCCCTTTGTCCAATCAACTGGTAAACAATTGCATATGAAACTTGGCCTCTTTATCTTATGGGGTTAAATTTGAGAAGAATGGTTCCTCTGGTGAGGAGTTCAACCACAGGCAGCTTCATCTAAACTGCCAAAGATGCTACATCCATAAAACCAATGAAAAATGAATAAGTAAATTTAAAAGGGGGAAAAAGAAAAAAAAATGTACACCACACATTCACCACTGACTAATACCCATCTTGCCAACATTGCTACAGTAAGTGTAGATGTCCACAAACAGTGCAGCAGAAAAAAATAATGTAGATATAAAATGCCTGCCACATGATTGACAGGGCAGTCAAATATCACATTTAGCAATTTCCCAGGATGGCTGCAATCATAATTTGTATTTGTGGTAAAGCTGGTTGTCAGTTTTAGGAAATACATAGGTTTTATTTATTTCAAGAATTTAAGAGTGCAGTTTGATGCAAAATTTCTCCAGTCTAAGTCAACTGAAATCAATGGGCTTAGACTAGAATAGGACTGCATTACAAATTTCATATGCTGTAGTCTTTTAAAGAGACATTACGTGCATGCCTCTTGTGAGTGTATAAAACACCTGGCCACCAGAACTATATTGTTTCAAAAAAATATGTATCAGTATAGGCAAGAATCTACAGCCTTGGAAGGCTGATACTAGAAGATCTGGATCATAGGTTTTTGGGTTTTTTAATGGTTTTAGAACATGAGCCATCTCTATCAAAGGGAATCACAGGCCTTTCACGTGGTGAAGGTATTTTTTGTTCATTGTGCAGATTTCTCAGCAGGGGAAAAACATGTTCCACTTGAATTCAGTACCTGTCTAGTGTTGTTATTTTATTGGCTATGATTACCAGGAGGCTGTAATTAGTGGATTTCAGCATTTGTAATCCCCCAAGCAGGTACTGGCAGTAATCCATCATTGTGCAGAGCAGAGAGTACAATGTTGCGGGGGGGGCACCAGCAAGATCAGGGAAAGTGTAAGAAAACACAGGGCAGCTATCATTAGGCCCATCACTGGGGAATGAACACAGATACCATCTGCAAACTTAGCCACTTTACTGCTTACTCCAACCTACGAATCAGTAATGAACAAGTTAAAAAGCAGTACTAAGCCTTGTGGTACCCCACTGCTTATCACCTTCCACTGTGATAACTGCACATTTATAATTGCTCTATGTTTCCTGTTAATTAACCAGTTTTTAATCCACAAGAAGACTTACCCTTTTCTCCCATGACTTGCTGAATTTACTTAGGAGGAACTTTGATGAAGAGCTTTATCAAAAGCTTTCTGGAAGTCTAGGTAAACAATATCTGCTGGGTTACCCTTGTCCACATGTTTGTTCACCACCTCAAAGAACTCTAAAAGGTTAGTGAGACAAGATCTTCCCTTACAGAATCCATGCTGATTCTTCCTCAATAGCTTTTGTTCATCAATGTGCCTACTAATTCTACCTTTAATAACAGATTCCACCAACTTACCCGGTATTAACATTAAACTGACTGGCCTGTAATTTCCCAGATCTCCTCTGGAACCTTTTGAAAAAGATGGTGGGGGTTATATAAACTACCTTCCAGTTTTCAGGAAGCAGGAAGCAGATTTTAATGAGAGACTGCATATTTTTGTCAGTTCACATTTGAGTTCTTTTGGAACTCTTGGATATATGGCATCTGGGCCTGGAGATTTGTTGGTTTTTAACTTGCCCATCATTCATAGCGCCTCTCTTCTCCTCCCCTCAATCTGACTGAGGTCCTTTGGCACCCATCCTGAAATCAGCGGTTCTGGAATGGGCAAGCACTTCCCATCTTCCACAGTGAAGACAGACACAAGAAATGCATTCAGCTTCTCTGCCATTTCCGTATCATCCTTTAGTAATCCTTTTACCCTTTGGTCATCCAAAGGCCCCACTGCCTCCCTGGCTGATTTTCTATTTCTAATGTATTTGAAGAAATTTTTTATTGTTGGTTTATGCTTTTTGCAATATATTCCTCATAGTCCCTTTTTGCCTGTCTGATCACAGACTTGTGTTTTATTTACCAAGGGATCCTTCTTACCTTTTACTGCTTCCATTACTTTGTTCATTAACCAGGTAGGCCTTTGTTTATACCTATTTGTTTCTTTCCTAACCTGCAGTATACATTTTATCTGAGCTTCCAGTATTGTAGTTTTAAATAATCTCCAAGCTTCCTGAAAGGATTCAACCCTCCTTATCTTTCCTTTCAGTTTCTTATTCATAAGCTCCCTCATTTGAGAGAAGTTACCCCTTCTAAAATCATCACACTGATGAACTGCACATAAAGCTAAAACAAATAGTATTTCTACCGCATTTTTTGCTTATACTTGCCATTTTTGTGCATCGCAAATTACTTAAAAGCAAGTATATTTTATATGTATGTATAAGAATGCAAATGTACACAACATTAGGAAATGCAATTTGGAACAATTCTGAGTGTTCAATTAAAAGTGGGAGTGTTTTACAGTTTGAGGATGCCTTTGCAATTTGCAATTTGCAATTTGGTACAGTTTGGAGCCAGTTTGGTGTAGTGGTATATCTCCAGACTCTAATCTGGAAAATTGGGTTTGATGCAGCCGCTGGTGTGACCTCAGGCCAGTCACAGTTCTCTCAGAGCTGTTCTCTCAAGAGCCGTTCTCTCAAGCTCTCTCAGCCCCACCTATCTCACAGGGTGTCTGTTGTGGGAAGAGGAAAGGAAGGAGATCAGAAGCTGCTCTGAGACTCTGAGTGATGGACAGGGTATAAATTATTAATTAAATTGGATGTCAACACTGACCTTTAATTTTGTGAAATCCTTGTAATTTTTACATGCATCCTGTTCATGTGCTGCAGACTTTGACTGTGTTTCCTTTATTACTGCCTTGGTGTCCCAGAGTTTACTCAAGGAAAAGTTTCTGCAAAAAGCCTTAAATCCTGCTTGCTGTAGAGATTCCTAGAGTCCCATGACCTTACTTGAAAAGCCTCTTTGGGGTGGAAATGAACACAGGAATGGATTTGACGCCAAGCTAAGCTAAAATGCTTTATTCCATGCAATATCACCTTTATCTTTTTTTTGTTGAAACAAAAACAAGTGGGCTTTGTTTCAACTAAACAAGCAAAAACACAGAAAATGTCCAGTTGCCTATAACTCTTGACTTATCCTGGTGTATGGTTTGTTTGAAGGAGGTGATGCTAGACAAATGATATAAAACCCAGTTGGAATAAACTAGAGCATCTGGTGTAAAAATATAATAGCTATACACCAAGGCTATGCATCTGACAGTTTCCCGCTGCTGTACATTATTATTACTATCAATATCACTTATGTTCAGCCATGTGGATTGTCATCCTATTAGTTCTGCTTCATTTTGTACTATGGAAAAGGATATATTTGAAAACTGATCAGCATAAATTATGCAGCTCCTAAGTAATATCTAATTTGCACTGTGATTTATATGGTTACTTACTGATCTAGTGATATCTTGATTTCAATATCCTAAGACTGTATTAGGTTTAAAACTGGAGTGCAGCTACTTCATGAAGAGAAAATTTATTAAACCAGATAACTGCAGGGATTCCACAATGCCACTGATCTGGCTCCGAGTGTAGAAACCATTACTGGAAACAATAGAGAGTAGAGGGAGTTCACTGAAGAGTCATAATCCTGTCAAGACCAATGGATTTTAGTGCAAATGTTTGGTTTCTTAGAGAAACCCACAAATTTAATTACAGAATGCAAGCAGGGCAAGAAGACAGTGCAAAACAGGATGAGAAGTCAGTGAAGCATGGAGTTCAATGAGTCAGCACTGGCAAGTTTACCTTATTGGCCTCATGCTAGATGGCTCTGTCTTGAATTCTGCCTCACTTGTGTCAATAGTTAGATCTTGAACGTTCAGGATCTGTTTTTGTAACTGCCAGCACATAGTTCTAAAACTCATATCTGTTACAGTAGAGCTTCAGGCTGCAAATAGAAATCCTCTGCCTGTTGCTCTTAAACCCTACTTTCATCAATCAGCCTATTCCCTAGAATCCCTGTATATGACACATGAAAGAGATCATAAGGCATTATAATGGTAATATAAGCAGCACCTCCAACCATTAGGACATGCTGCTCCATTTCCTTAGTGCTAGGGTTCAATGTCTTGTTATGCTGTTGTCCTGTCTGGAGAACTCTCATAGAAGTTCTGACTATGCTGTTAGAACACCTTGTGAGCTGCTAGTAAAAAAATTTTTCCCTGGTATTACAGTACGCACACACACACAGAGACTTTTATTGGCATATGTTCGGTTACAGGAAGAGACAAAAGCAGATAAAGGTATTACAGTACCTCCCTTCCTCTGTATTCAATTTGCTTTAGCCCAGCTATAGAAATGGATGCTTGATATTTGCCATCGGGTACTCTATACAAAGGAATGCATATCTGCTTGTACACAGTTACTATTGTATAATTACACTTGATGGGGGAGTTTTGGCCCAAAGAGGAATATGGTAGATTCTGGAGCCCTTTTTCCTACAGTTCTATTCCAAACAAGATAAACTGGCATAGTCAACTGAAGCAGACAGTAACTTAAGAAGTGGGGCATTTCAGGGCTCTGCCCCCTCAAATGTGAGGCACGGCCCACAACAGCTGCTGCCCTTCTCCCCCTCCCTCTTCCTCACCTCCTTTGACATTAAAAGGGCTTTCCAGCTGATTGGCAGGAGCACATGGCCCACTGATCAGCTGAAGGGCCCTTTAAATCTTGCAGCCACCCTTCTCCCTCCCGTCCTGAACTCCAAGCGGCGAAATTGCTGCTTGGAGTTCAGGCCAGGGTAGGCATGCAGCCGCCCCTCTCCCTCCCCCTCTCCCCTCCCTTGTCCCCCTCCCTTGCTGCCCCACAACATTTTCCCATGCCCCATCAACTCAAAATTTCTGGTTACAGGGCTGGCAGTGACTCACAAAAGGTCATACCCTGCCACAAATTTTGTTACTTTAAGGTGCTACGCGACTCTTGCTCTTTTCTGCTGCTACAGACAAATATGGCTACCCATCTTGAAGCAGACCATGACAGTCACAGAAACTTCTTGACTGTGGCACCAAGTCTCTGAATTGTTCTTCCCAGTAAGGTTCTATTGTCTTTCATTGCTCTAGTTCAAACTTTCTCTAAGAAGCTCAGGACAGAGTACATATTTCTTACCTCACCCATTTTACAGCTACCCTGTGTAGTAGGTTAGAAGGTATGACTGGCCAAGTTCATCCTCATTGAACCAAGATCTCCATGGTCCTCATTCGACACTCTCAGTGCTACACTACATAGACAGTCACAGGTTCATTATCACAGGCATTAAGCCATCAAATAAAGACCTATTTAGATTGGTGTAATTTTGGCTGACAAAGCTACATTAAAAAAAAACTTGTAGCAACTCATTGCAGGTAAGAACCTCTAATGTAGGGGAAAGTGGCAACTACTTTGAAACGAAACTAACTTTGTCTGGGATAAGTGCTACAAAGGAATAAAGTGCTTATAAAGAGTACTGTTATACAACCAAGGTAGTCACAGGTGAGCAAAACAAATGCAAGAAAAGCTCTGTTTAATCTATTGGGTGTGATCTAGCAGACTTCTTACGTTTCCCATGCTGTTTTAATGTGGGTCGTCAGTTGCTTCTGGGAAGCCTACAAGCATGGGATAACAGTAACGTGCTTTCCATCAGCTTGTTTCACATCAAGGTGTAGCACTTTGGTCCCTTTAAGAGTTCTGCAGCATCTACCATCAAAGTCCCATAATGTCAAGCAATTGTTTGGAACAACTGATTCCTGAAAAAGTACTTTCTGCTGGTCTTCAGCCTCCATTCCTCTGTCATTCAAGAAAGTGAGTTTCATTTCAAAGTAGGGATGGGAAATTTCTAAATTATTTGCATCACATAAGAAAATGTCTGAGGACAGCAGTAGTCTCCTCATAGTATTACGGTAACAGTAAAAACTCAGTCTTGTGAATATTTTCCCTGTTTCAGAGTTCTAAAAGATCAGAAACTTTTTCTGCTTTGAAAAGTGGTCACCTTTGACTTGTGCAGTCTCCAGAATCCACTTCAGTAAAATGAAAATGGAGTGCTCTGGATTACTGCCACTAAATTACCATCATAGTACATAGTACATGTTTATCAAATACACAAGGCATGAAATTGCTCTATGATTATCCTGATGTGCCATTGATCCAGGAGTAGTTCTGGCCTCACAACAGCATGCAATGAAGGATACTTCTGAGTAGCAGAGGAATATTCTCTGTCAGACACCACATCATTCCTTGGTTATTTGTTGTGAGACGTGGAAGAAGCCACATGTCAGTTTTGCTATATGTTTTCCCAGATTTTTTTTTTTTTTTTTTGGGGGGGGGAATCAGTTATGCAGAAAAAGCTAGCAGTTCACAAAAGATAGAAGCCAAGAAGAGAAGATAACCAGATGGGATGCTGTCAAGGTATGTTGCATTTTTCTCTCAATTTAATGGTAAACTCTTAGTATTGAGAAAATCATCAAATTAGCCTATGTTTGGTATGAAAAATCATTTGTGCAAGGAAAGCATCTGTTCATTATCATTCATGGATTTAATTGTAAGTTTCATATAACCTAGAGGTGTTTATATACTAACCACATGGATTCCCTTATGTCCAACATCAAAGAGACAATGGTTTCCATAGAGCTTTTGGGTTATTTATCTCACAAAAAAGAAGGTAGCTTCAAATAACATTTTAAAGGAAGATGAAAAGACAACATTCAAGGAATGGAGGCTTTCAAGAGTCAAATATTGTTCAGAGAATTATACAATCTAAAAACTATGAGAGGAAGAAGACTTATGTTAGATTAGATATGTGTTGCAAAAGCTCAATATGATTCACTAGTCCTAGCAATTAGATGCTGTTTTTTGTATGTCAGATTGGCTGGCAACCTGGCTTGCTGCCCTGCCTGCCTGTCTATCAGAAAGGGAGGGTATCCCTACTGTTGCTGAGGAGGAAAAAAACACTGAACAAGGATCAATGTACCGGCAAGGACTGAGGAAGAACTATAGGAGCACAAGGCTTTTCTGCACACTTGACTTACTCCTGGTTTTCTTGGGCGTCAATCCACAAACTTGAAACTGGTTTGAACATGGTTCTTCCACACATCTCCCCTCCCTCTGCATTTTCCCAGTTCTGTAGTCAGTTTATTTTCTTCCACACATATCTTCAATTATGAGGATTTTCAAGGGAGGGTGCTGTCCTCGTTGGTGGTGTCATAGGTGGTGTGACAGCACCCTCTCTTATTTAACAAAAACGGTACTATAATATCGCTATACTGCTGAAGCAGTTCTCTGAATTCCAAGCTTTTATTTTTAAAAGCACGTATCTAGGCCTTTCCCTTGTGGAGGAAAAAGGCATATCTCTGTGAGGGAAAAGACTAAGAGACTTTTTTTTTAAGAAAGCTGGGAATTCACAGGAAAAGCTAAGCCTATTGTTATAATGCTCTATCAATATTTTAATGCTGTTTAAAAGCTACTCGTATTCAGAGTGGGGGAGGAGAGCAAGTGGTTTTATCATCACAGCCCAATCATCAAAAAGTGGGCTGGAGGTGGGTGGGAGTGGGCAGGACAAAGAAAGCCAACATTATGCACCAGGGAAAAGGCAACAAAACTAGCTTCCAGAAAAAGATTGGGGCACAAGGGGTCTCAAAAGAAATAGGAAAAAAACCTGGGGGAAAACAACAAAAAAAGCACAAAATGCATGCAGAAATTGGGGCATAAACTGAAGCAGTATGGGGCAAAACCAACAAAAAAGAAAATGCAGAATAGCCCACAGTAGTGATTGAATACTCCAAAATCCTGCATTGCTGCTCAGTATGGTTGTGCTGGGAAGATAGCCCCTGAAATAGGAAGTACCTAATTAAAGAGGGTGTTCCTGTTTCAGGAGTTTTCTCTAACAATGATATAATATTACTGTTGAGTGGCCATCTGTATGGATACTCACTTTGTTATCTCCTATACTGGATTTTTAGATAAATGAATGTGTACTAGCTAGTCCTTACCTGAATAATAAGAATCAAAAGTGATGGGTGAATATGCATGAACACCCATTGGTTCAACTACTATCAATATCAGGAAAGTAGGCCAAATGAAATTCAGAGGAAGGACTTCAGTATTCTCCTATATGCAGGTAAATATTCTAATGGTAAGAATCTCAACTACTGATCTGTGTTTAAATAAAGTACCACAAACAATGTTAGCAACAACATGTGAACATAAATGCAGGGGAGATCAGGGAAAAGAAACAGAGGAGTTATAGTACATAAATCCCTGAAAGCCCTCAGCCTAATTAGTGAAGAAGATAAACTGGTTGACAGATTGCACAGCTAGAAAAACATAAAGCAAAGGAGGTTATTTTATTTATTATTGCCGTATAAAGACAATGATTAGAGCCCCCAACCAACATATAGATCTAATCACTAGTCTTCACAAAGGATAATGGCTTGCTCTGTCTGCATGGTTTGATAAATTAATCCAGATCTAGTCCAAATGAAGGGATTTGCATTCTTTAGAGATAAACAAATTTCTTGCCAGTAGGATAGCAGCACCACCAAATGTGTTAATAGCACCACTAACTAGAGAAAATTTAGATCTGTAACATTTCATATCTCACGGCAATTTTCTCCATTATAATTTTATTTCTCAAAATACAGATATATTAAATTGTAGAAGTATAGGGTCCCACAGGAAATGCACACATAATCTTCCAGGCATGCAACACATGTGTATACATGTGTGTAGAGATGTACCTTTGGATATTTCTGATCTGAGTATATATCTTAAAAATACCTAATTGGTGTTTTCCATATATATACAGGTATTCAGAGCAATATTTGGGTTTTTCAGAATACCAGTAACTGGGGCTCAAAAAAATATCCAGAAATACCTGTGAATATTCAATTGTTGTTGTTCAGTTGCACAGTTGAGTCCGACTCTTCACGACCCCATGGACCACATCATGCCAGACCGTCCTGTCCTCCGTTGTCCTCCAGAGTTTGCTCAACTTCATGTTCAGGCTTCAAGAGGGAATTAGATAAGCATATGGAGCAGAAGTCCATCAGTGGCTATTAGCCACAAGGTATAGATAGGAACTCTCAGGCTGGGGCAAGTGATGCTCTGTATTCTTGGTGCTTAGGGAGGGCAACAGTGGGAGGGCTTCTAGTATCCTGTCCCCACTACTGGACCTCCTGATGGCACCTGGTATTTTTGGCCTCTGTGTGACAGAGTGTTGGAACAGATGGGCCATTGGCCTGATCCAACATTGACTTCTCTTGTGTTCTTATGTTCTTTGCATAAATAAGACTCTCTAACCATCTCATCCTTTGTCGTCCCCTTCTTCTTTTACCTTCAATATTTCCCAGTATCAGGGTCTTCTCCAGTGAGTGCTCCCTTCTCATTTGGTGGCCAAAGTATTTGAGCTTCAGCTTCAGTATCTGGCCTTCCAGGGAACAGTCAGGATTGATTTCTTTTACGATTCACTGATTTGATCTCCTTGCAGTCCAAGGGACTCTCAAGAGTCTTCTACAGCACCATAATTCGAAAACATCTATTCTTCGGCACTCAGCCTTCCTTATGGTCCAACTCTCGCAGCCATACATTACTATTGGGGATACCATCACTTTGACCATATGGACTTTTGTTGGCAGGGTGATGTCTCTACTTTTTATTATGCTGTCTAGATTTGCCACTGCTTTCCTCCCAAGGAGCAATTTCATGGCTGTGGTCACCATCTGCAGTGATCTTGGATCCCAGGAATGTGAATTCTGTCACTGCTTCCATGACTTCCCCTTCTATTTGCCAAGGAGTAATGGGGGTTTTTTGATGTTGAGTTTCAAGCCAACTTTTGCGCTCTCCTCTTTTACCCTTAACAAGAGGCTCCTTAGGTCCTCTTCATTTTCTGCCATTACAGTGGTATCGCCTGAATATCTGAGGTTGTTCATGTTTTTCCCGGCAATCTTAATTCCAGTTAGTGATTCATATAGGCCAGCATTTTGCATGATGTTCTCTGCATATAAATTAAATAAGCAGGGCAACAATATACATCCTTGTCATACTCCATGTCCTATGTTAAACCAATCAGTTGTTCCATATCCAGTTCTAACTGTTGCTTCTTGACCCTTATACAGGTTTCTCAGGAGACATGTGAGGTGGCCTGGTACTCCCATCTCTTTAAGGACTTGCCATAGTTTGTTGTGATCCACACAAACAAAGGCTTTAGCATAGTCAATGAAGCAGAAATAGATGTTTTTCTGGTACTCCCTTGCTTTCTCCATAATCCAGCAAATGTTGGCAATTTGATCTCTAGTTCCTCTACCCCTTCGAAACCCAGCTTGTACTTCTGGGAGTTTTCTATCCATGTACTGCTGAAGCCTAGGTTGTAGGATCTTGAGCATGACCTTGCTAGTGTGTGAAACAGAGCTGTAGCCAGGAGTTTTTACTTCAGGGGGCATTTAAATAATTCAGTGGGCACTGTGTCAGGAGCAATGAGAGAGTAAAAGTTTTAAAAAAGTGAGTGAGAGAGGGCTGAAGTAGGGAGCAGATGTACTCTGTGGTGTGCCTTGCCTGCAGCCAGCCAGTGGTACACTGCTGGCAGGCAGAGCAGGGCAACAGCTTGGCGTGGCCATGGTGCATGAGGAAATAGAGCAGGGAGATAGAGCCGGAAAACCACCGAACCAGGATTTAGAATTATGTTATAACATGCCTCAGCTGATTTATGGACAGATTGACCTCTATTCTGAGCACCAAATTGTCTATTGTTTTATGTCTTTGATTGTTTTAATTGGTTTTTGATTTTTTTTATATTAATTCGGCACTAGTGGTCAGTAAATGTGAGCTGCCCTGAGCCCGTTTGCGGGGAGGGCAGGATACAAATGTAATAAAATAAATAAATAAATAAATAAATAAATAAATAAATAAATAAATAAATAAATAAAAATAAACTAGCTGGAAGGGAAGTCGGGAGGCCTGGGTGGTAAGTTGAGGGGCCTGGCCCCGAAATGCCCCACTGTAGCTATGGGCCTGGTGTGAAATAAGTGCAATTGTGTGATAGTTTGAACATTTCTTGGCATTTCCCTTCTTTGGGATTGGAATGTATACTGACCTTTTCCAATCCTGTGACCACTGTTGCATCTTCCAAATTTGATGGCATATGAAGTGCAGCACTTTAACAGTATCAGGTTTTAGGACTTTGAATAGCTCAGCTGGGATACCATCACCTCCACTAGCTTTGTTGTTAGTAATGCTTTCTAAGGTCCATTTGACTTCACACTTCAGGATGTCTGGCTCAATCATACCACTGTGGTTCTCAAGGACATTGAAGTCCTTCTTGTATAGTTCTTCTGTGTATTCTTGCCATCTCTTCCTAATCTCTTCTGCTAGGTCCCTACTGCTTTTGTCCTTTATCATGGCCAGCTTTGTACAAAACGTTCCCTTGATTTCTCCTATTTTCTTGAAGAGATCTCTAGTCCTTCCCATTCTATTGTTTTCCTCTATTACTTTGCATTGTTCATTTAGGAAAGCCTCCTTATCTCTCCTTGCTGTTCTCTGTAAATCCACATTCAGTTGGGTAAATCTTTCCTTTTCACCTTTACCTTTCACTTTCCTTCTTTCCTTTGTTATTTGTAAAGCCTCATCAGACAGCCATTTTACTCTCTTGCATTTCTTTTTCTTTGGGATGGTGCTGATTGCTGTCTCCTGTACAATGTCACGAACTTCCGTCCATAGTTCTTCAGGCACTCTGTCTATCAAATCTAGTCCCTTAAACCTATTCTTCACCTCCACTGTATATTCATCAGGGATGTGACCTAGGTCAAACCTGAATGGCCTAGTGGTTGTCCCAACTTTCTTCAGTTTGTCTGAATTTTGCAATGAGTAGATCATGATCTGCGCCACAGTCAGCTCCAGGTCTTGTTTTTATGGACTGTATAGAGCTTCTCCATCTTTGATTGAAACTGATATAATCAATCTGATTTTGGTGTTGCCCATCTGGTGATGTCTGTGTGTAGAGTCACCACTAGGTTGTTGGAAGAGGATGTTCGCTATCACCAATGTGTTCTCTTGACAAAACTCTGTTAGCCTTTGCCCAGCTCCATTTTGTTCTCCAAGGCCAAACTTGTCTGTTATTCCAGTTACCTTTTGACTTCCTACTTTAGCATTCCAGTCCCCTATGATGATAAGGACATCTTTTTTTGGTGTTAGTTCTAGGAGGTGTTGAAGGTCTTCATAGAACCGGTCCACTTCAGCCTCATCTGCATCATTGGTTGGGGCATAGACTTGGATTACTGTGATGTTGAATGGTTTGCCTTGGATTCGGACCGAAATCATTCTGTCATTTTTGAGATTGTATCCCATTACTGCCTTTCTCACTCTCTTGCTGACCATAAAGGCCTTACCATTTTTTCTATGGGATTTTTGGCCACAGTAGTAGATATAATGATCTTCTGAGTTAAATTTGCCCATTCCCATCCACTTTAATTCACTAATTCCCAAGATGTTGATGTTTAGTCTTGCCATCTCATTTTTGACCACATCCAACTTACCTTGGATCTTACATTCCTGGTTCCTATGCAGTATTGTTCTTTGCAGCATTGGACTTTCCTTTCACCATATCCACAGCTGAGCATCCTTTTGGCTTTGGTCCAGCTGTTTCACTCTTTCTGGGGTTACTTGTACTTGACCTCTGCTCTTACCCAGTAGCATATTGGACACCTTCCAACCTGAGGGGTTTATCTTCCAGAGTCATGTCTTTTGTTACTGTCCAAGGGGTTTTCTTTACAAAGATACTGAAGTGGGTTGCCATTTCCTTCTCCAGTGGATCATGTTTGACCTGAGTTCTCCACTGTGGCCTTTCCATCCTGGGTGGCCCTCCACAGCATAGCCTGCAGCCTCACTGAACCACACAAGTCCCCTTGCCATGTCAAGACAGTGATCCATGAGAGAGGAATATTCAGTACTGGCATTTTAAGGCTCCTGGGCCTGTTCTTCTTTAATTTTACAGGATTAGCAGGCAAATAGAGGGAGTGGAGAGAGAGAGGGAGCTCTCTCAGGCAATGGGATCAAATATCAGGGTGATCACTAGAATTGTCTGCCCAGTCATGACAATTCTCTCACCGCTCTCCATGGCTCTCTGAGCATGACCGAAGAGGATAAAGGGAGGCCTTTAGCTTGACCCCACTTGAGAGTTAAGATTATTTGGAGTACTGATCCACTCTGCTCTCTGTGTTAGATTTCAACTACCCTCTGCTGTTTACCCAGGGAAATCTACTTGTTCTGTGCCAGCTGAACATCTTCAGGATGGAATTTTTAGAAAGAATTCCATACTTGCATCACAGGTTGTACTTACAAAAATTTAACCAGCTTCAAGGCTAGAAAGAATTTAAAGTCAGGGTGAAGCAATTTTTTAAAATTTAACTGAAGCAAACCTAGGGGTAGTTTTAGAGGAAAAAATTAGGTTGTGTGGTTTTAAAGGCAAGTGAAGGTTAGTGCTTAGGAGGACTGGTAGACAAACAAAGTCAAAGACAGCAGATTAATGAGTTAGATTCAAGAACAGGTTCGTTAGTGCTCAGACTCAGAGTGCAGTGTAGCCTAATGCAGCAACTAGCTTACTTTGGTCAAGTAGTCCATGGAAACAGCAGGAGGTAGAGAGTGCGGCAGGGCCCTGGGGGAAAGGCTAGGCAGAACAGTAGTTGGGTGAGGGGGTTGCAGCTTTCCCCCCATCTATGTGGAGGCTTGCCCTACAGAAATCTTCCACCTCCCCTTCTTTTGGTTGGGATGATGCAATGAAGAGACCGTAGAAGTTTCTCATCATTGAAGCTGTGACTGCAAACTGGTGGCAGCTTAAGGATGTTCTGGGTAAGATGGAGCCACTAGCACTAGGCAGGGTGAGAGAGGTTACTGGGCCAACTATTACCATGCCTTGCTCTATTATGATGTGTTGAATGAGACAGGCATGGCAGCTAACATCTCTGCTGCCATCTAGAAGCAGTCAGTGGCATGGACAGACAGGGATCTCTTCATAGGCTATGTGGTGACTGATAATGGCACAGGTGTTTAAGCACATCCAGAAGGTCCTCCTGCAAGCCAATGACAGTATAGGCTACAGGCTGTAGAGAAAGGAATTTGAGTGCCCCAAATCCTTCATCTTGCTTTCTGAGGCCTTTCTTTAGGAAGTGTGTGTCCGTGTTTTTATCAGTGTTGCCATTGGTATTGGCTTGCCGGTTTGGTTTGGATTATCTGGTTTCACATTGGTTCTGCTGGGCTTGCCACATTGGCTGTCAGTTCTACTTGGCTTCTGTGGTTTGATATTCTTTTAGTTCTGTTGGGCTTGCAACAGTGACCTTTGCCCCTCAGTCAGAATGAAGAGACAGACACCAATATGAATTTAACAAGGGCCACTTTATTAACTATTTATAAACAAACAACTGGCAAGGGGCTGCTCAAATGTACTGAGGAATATGACAGGTGTCATACTCCTGACCACCTTCATTTCCTTCTGGGCGATGCACCTGCCCCAGTCTCAAGCCTCCCAATGTAGCTCTTGACCAGTGGCTTGGCATATTTAGGAGAACCCCTGGGCCCCCACCCCAGAAGGCTAAGATAGGCCGGGCCAGACTGTTCTAAGGAAGATCACATCTTCCTGGCCTTGAGCCACAAAGGCCCGAAAGCCATTCTTGGAGGATCCTTTAATTCCTTTATAACAATGCCCAGGTGTTCACCGTTTTCCACTTCCTGATTGTACTACCCCACCATAGCAAAGGCCAAGCCTCTGCTTAGGCCTTGGCCCTCACCAAGTGATCCAATGCCACCAGCACCCCTTGCTTCAAATCTGCCAAAAATATGTCATTGCCCTTGTTAGATAGGTGCACCCCACCCCTCCCATACAGGTCTGCTAATTCGACCTGTATATCAGGGTGCAATAAAATGATGCCCAAGCTGTCCTCCATGGCATTCCGAAGCTGCCGAGCAGCCCAGAACACCATGCTGTGGCCACAAATAAGCACTTGGCTCTTCTCAGCGTGACCAGCAGCACCTAGAACAAGAACTAGATTAAGCAGACAGAACACAAAGGACATCCAGGTTCAAAACAACCCTAACCCTAACCCCCTGATATCCCATAGCTGCAGCAGTGGAAGCTGCCCTGATTTTAAAAGAATGAGTGCCAAATTGGAAACTACCAAGACCCAAAGCCTCCAAAGCTCTCCTAGTAATTGCCCAAAATAGAAATTTTGTTAATGGAGATCCATTCCTATGTAGAAATAGGAGACCTTCGCTCCCCCCCCCCCCAGGTCCAAATAGGAACGGAGTGCAGTGACTGGACAAAGGTCCAAATCCAAACAAGGACCCATTGAAACCACTACTCCTTTCCGTATTTTGTCCGTCTTGGAATGCCTAATTGTAATGTGGAGGTTATCCTCATTAATGTAAACATCCCTAATGCACAATGCATATTCAGACTTGTCCTGTCAGGATTGGGCCACCAATTCGCTAATTCTCAGGGCCCCAAAGAATGCAACCAAGGCAGCTGCATGAAACAAGGCAGCCTTGTATGCATCCACACATAAGGAAGCCCATTGGGGTTTCAGACCCTTAAGAAAATGGTTCCCTCATGTCCCAAGGTGTGCCATCCTCTTGGGCCCAGCCATCCAACATTTTCCAAACTTGGAAATCACCAGTGTTATCATTGAAACCCCCAGCCTTACTTGCAAAAGCAAAGGCTGATAGTTGCCCTGGATGGAATGGACAGACAAACCCTTACCTTTCAATGACATGCAGAATTGAATTAGATGTGACACTGGGATAGGCCAGAGTTGCTAAAGGCCCTCCTGCTGCCTAAATGCCACAAACTGCTGGCCGGCTCTCAGATAAGCCCGGCACATGCTGGGGGCAAGAGCTAAGCCCATTGCCCTGTCAGCCTCAGCCCTCCAATTTGCCACAGGTCCTCAGGCATTCTTACCAGCAAAGGTTTGGAATCTGGAGCCAGCTGACGGAACCTCTCCATCTGTTTTCGAGACAGAGCGTCAGTGACTCCGTTATTGACTCCCAGCACATGCCTAGCTTTAAACAATATATTATACTGCAAGCATTGGAGGGTAAAAGCCTGGACCAGCACCATCACTCTGGGAGATGCCAATGAGCTGATAACTTGTACTGTCACCAAGCTATCACACCAAAAGTGAACCCTCTGGCTTGCCAGGTCTGCAGTCCACATGTGCACTGCTACCACTATGGGGAAAATCTCCAGGAATGTCAGGTCATGCATCCATCCAGCCTGGATTCACTCAAGTGACCAGTCTTCAGCACACCAATGTCCCCTAAAATAGACACTGAAGCCCGAAGAACCAGCTGCATTGGAGGTAACCTGCAGTTCAGCTTCCAGTTGGAGATCATTTCTCCAGAAGGAGACCCCATTATAGGAATCCAGGAAGTCTCACCAAACTAATAAGTCTTCCCTAATCCCCTGGGTAACCCAAGTCCTTTAATGTGGGCATTTTAGGCCTATTGTGGAATCACACAACCTACGCAGGAATACACGCCCTGGGGCCACCACTTTACATAGAAAATTAAGGTGCCCAATTAACTGTTGTAACTCCTTGAGTGTCAATTTAGTTCTAGTACACACATCCTCCACCAACCTATAAAGGTTAGCCAGTTTTTTGGGAGGAAAGCGTGAAACCTGCTGAACAGTGTCCAACTCAATGCCAAGAAAGGTCAAGACCACACTAGGCCCTTCCATTTTCTCATCTGCTAATGGAACACCAAGTTCCCTAGCCAGCTGCTTGAAATTGGACAATAACTGTGCACAAACCCCTGATACTGCAGGTCCAGCAAACAAAAAATCATCCAAATAATGGACAGTACTGAACAAGCCCATGCGTGCTTGTAAAGCCCATTCCAAAAAGGAACTGAACTGTTCAAATGCAGCACAGGACACTGAGCATCCCATGGGGAAGGCTGTATCCATATAATACTGCCCATCAAAGGAGAAACCCAGAAGAACAAAGTCGTCTGGATTTACTGGAAGAAGACGAAAGGCCAATTTGATACCACATTTACCCAATTCAGCTCCATACCCACACCCACAGTCCATGCGGACCGCTTCATCGAAAGAAGTGTACCTAACCGAGCAGAGCTCATTAGGTATGGTGTCATTCACCGACCCACCTGAGGATAAGACAAATGGTGAATGAGGCAATACTCCCCCGATGCCTTCTTGGGCACCACACCTAAAGGTGATACCCGCAGGTTGGACACCGGAGGTGAAGGAAAGGGCCCAATACCCTACCTTCTAAACACTCTTTTTGAATCTTGACTCTAACTACCTGCTCCATGCCCCGAACTGAGGGCAAATTAGGAGCTGAAAAGGAGCACCTCTCACCCATGTAGGGAATATGAAACCCAAACTTAAGCTCATCTAACAAATACTGCCTATCAGCAAACTTATGGTACATGTGCAACCAGCACTCTAACACCTGAACTTTAACTGGACTAGGTCCCTTTTGTCAGGTAAGGCCTGACCGCCTCCCTCTCCCTGACGCCTGCCCCCTTTGCCATCCTTAGCGGCAGGTCTGGCTTTGGCCTTGGGGCAGGATGGAAAGGAATGTGGGCCGGCACATAGGGGACATTCATTTTTAATCTACCATGAATCCTTTAAGGAGAAAGTCACATTGCAAATACCTGAAATAAATAGGTAATACACAGTTGCTGATACAGTGCTGTGGCACAAAGTGTTCTAGGACTGGAGAAGAAGAATGATTTCAGAGAGAAGTGTTCAATAACCAGTGAAGTTCACTGCCATTCTAGAACAGACCCCGGAGAGGAAACCACCCACAGTGAATAGGTACTTTTTCTTTTATGGGATTATCAGTTATGTGATCTGCCAGAACTGGTGAAGCTGTCAAGGTTGAGAATTCTGGAGGTGGAGAATATCCCCAGAGGGCTCAAAGGGTGCCAGAGATCAAAACTCTTGAGAATTTGTTGCTGCCTCTGCTTGCAGCATGTATCAACATATTGCTATTTAATTGAAAAATGCTCCAGGCTCCACTGTACGTAGATCATCTGAAGATCTACAAAACATATTTCTACCCAAAGCACGGCCATTAATAAATACTAAAGGTGGGGCCTGGCAACTGCTTGAACTAACTGAGAGTTTCTTTGGTGAGGACTTCACCTCCATTTCACTGATTCAGCCTACATTTGAAGATGCCTTGCTCAATAGCACCAAATAAATAAATAAATATGTTGCCAAAGGCTTTCACGGCTGGAGTTTTATTTTTATTTATTTTATTTATTTCTTAGATTTCTAACCCGCCCTCCCACTGGAGCGGCTCAAGGCAGCTTACATAAAATCTTAAAACCAACATACACTATAAAACCAGCAAGCAGCATAAAATAACATTACATAGAAATTCCTATAAATACAGTTTAAACAATTAAAACAATGGCATCACATTATAATAGCAGGTGCTACACGACCGATGAAATCAACTTGTCACTGGAACGTCCGATGGAACAGCTCAATTTTAACAGCTCTGCGGAATTGCAGAAGGTCCTGCAGAGCTCTGATCTCAGTGGGGAGCTCGTTCCAGAGCGTTGGCGCCACCAGGGAGAATGCCCTGGTCCTAGTTACCGCCAGCCTGGCATCCCTAGGCCCAGGGGAGGCCAGGCAATTTTGAGTTCCAGATCGCAGTGCTCTCTGGGGAACATATGGGGAAAGGTGGTCCCTCAGGTAGGCAGGCCCCTGACCATATAGGGCTTTAAAGGTCAAAACCAGCACCTTGAAGCGAACCTGGAACGCTATTGGCAGCCGGTGCAATGCCTTTAGCACAGGCTGGATGTGCTCCCACATAGAGAGACCCATCAACAGACTGGCTGCAGCATTTTGCACCAGCTGCAGCTTCCAGAGTTGCCCCATGTAGAGAGTATTGCAGTAGTCCAGCCTCAAGGTGACCATAGCATTATGTTCATTAGTTGTTGTAGATTTTCTGGGCTGTATGGCCATGGTCTTGCAGGGTCTTGCTGTGGTCTTGCATGGTCTGCTAAAGTTTTGATTATGCCTCTTTTTTGCCAAGAGTGGTGATCGGAGTTTTTGTGTAAATAACGATCCACGTGAGTTGATTTTCTGGTGACCTTGTGAACTAATTGAGGGTTAGCTTTGTAGATGACCATGATATCTAGAAATGAGAGTTTACCCTTGATTTCTTTTTCCATGGTAAATTGCATGTTCATGTGGATGTTGTTGAGGTGGTCTAAAAACTTCATCAATTCTACCTCTCCATGACTCCAAATGATAAAGGTATCTTCTACATACTGGAACCAGACTGTAGGTTCATCGGGTGCTGATTCTAAATGTTCCATGTAGAAGTTTTGCTATAACAGGGCTGAGAGGGCTTCCCATGGCAACACCATCCATCTGTTCATAGAATTCGTTATGCCATTGGAAGTAACTGGTCAAACACTGCTGGAATAAGGCTGTTATGTCCTCTGGAAAAATCTAATTAATAAGTGCAAGTGTATCTTTTACCAGAACCTTGGTAAAAAGAGATGCCACATCAAAACTGAAGAGTATGTCCTGTGAGTTGAGTTTCAAAACATCAGTAGACCGTGCAAGATGGATATGTGAACTGCACTTTCTCAACAATGAACTAAATCATCTAAACCACACACTTCAAACAAACGGCTACTCCAAGAATAAAATCAGAAGAGCGAGCGATTAAACCAAAGGTAAAACAAACAACTAAGGAAAAACAGTCTCCAACAGGAAAAGTGTTTTTGCCATACATCAAAGGAATCACATCAGATGGGAACACTTTTGAAAAAACACAACCTACAAGCAGTATTCAGATCCACTAGAAAAATACAACAAATGCTACAATCAGCCAGAGACAGAAGAGACCCCCTCACTTCTGCAATAGTATACCGCATCCCCTACAGTTGTGGACAGGTTTACATTGGGACCACACAACGTAGCATCCAGACAAGAATAAAAGAACATGAAAGACACTGCAGATTGGGCCAACCTGAAAAATCAGCAGTGGCTGAACATAGCCTAACTCAAACAGGACACAGTATCTTATTCCAAGACACTGAAAAGCTGGACAACACATCAAATTACCATATCAGATTACACAGGGAAGCCATTGAAATTCATAAACATAAACACAATTTCAATAGGAAAGAAGAGAGTTTAAAAATAAATAGGGCATGGTTTCCACTCCTGAAAAACACAAAATGCTCTACATCTGACAACAGCACTTCAGATAAGATTAGAATTTCAACAGCCAATCCATATGCAAAAGAACCTCCTCAGGAAAGCTCCTCTATTAGCATGTCACAGCCTGGAAAAATTCTACAAGATAATGATTCAGCCCTACCCCACCTTCCTGAGTAGATATAAATTACCTGCCTACAATTTATCTTCTCACATTGACACAGAGAGTACTCCATCTTTCTGTGTTATACCTCTGAGGATGCCAGTCACAGCTGCTGGTGAAATGTCAGGTACTACAATGCTTTAGGGCAGGGGGTTGGACTAGATGGTCTGTATGGCCCCTTCCAACTCTATGATTCTATAAGACCATGGCCATACAGCCCAGAAAATCTAGAACAACTAATAAATAAATAAACTGCCTGCTTATTATAACCTTCTAAATTGGTCTTTAAGATGTTGGAAAATTCATGAGGCCTCCATAGGTAGTATTTTCCTATATGATAACCTTTGTCTTAAGGCAGGGGTATCAAACATGCAGCCTGGGGGCCGGATTAGGCCCCCGGAGGGTTTCTATCAGGCCCACAGTAGAACTGGCTGTCTCCTGCTTCTTCTTCCAGTTCTGCTGCTGCTGTGTCATCGTAGGTTTGCAGCTTACAGATACACACCTGAACAGCATACTCAAGATTGCAACAGCACAGACATTTTGATGCAATAATTCAGAGCAAGGGGTGTCAGTTATCAGACACTGTTAAATAAACAAAATATTGCAAGAGTGCTGATGTTTTAAGCGTGTTTTGATTTTAAGTTAAAAAAACTCTTCGTGTTTGTGTCCTTTATAAAGTTTATATCTCCACTACCCGGCATCACATTTTATGACACACAGGGCCCGGCCCAACAAGGTCTCATTTATGTCAGATCTGGCCCTCATAACAAATGACTTCAACACCCCTGTCTTAAGGTTCTCATTGTATGCCTCCTGTGGACTTTGTTCTTTCTTCTCTGTGGGTGAGAAGGACCATGTTAATATCTTGAAGGAAAGGTGGGATAAAAATGACAGACAAAAATGGACGTAGTTGTTGTTGTTGATGATGATGGTGATGAAGAAGAAGAGTTGGATTTATACCTCTCCCTTCACTCGGAGTCTCCTAGTGGCTTACAATCCCCTTCCTCTCCCCACAACAGACACCCTGGCTGAGGACAGACTGGCAGTTTACTCCGGTAGCCAGTCATGGCAAAAAAGCTCCGGAACAAACTGTTCCGGGTTTTCCCATTCAGACAGCCTGAGCTGCTGCCGGAAGATACGGGGCGGAGGCAGGTGGGAGCATTCAGACTGCTGCCCCGGAGGTGTGCTGTATTCAGCGTTTCCCCATTAATTTGGCTGTGGGTGGATGGGTGGATGTGCGCATAAGTGCATTTTGCCAATTGGGGGAGGACCCCGCAGCGCCAGCACCGCATTGGGCAGTAGAACGGAGCATGGCCAATCATACCGCTGCTGCCCAACAGGGGTTGCTCCCAGCTTATCAGCGGAGTGTTCAGACTTCCTGGAAGCAGAGAAACGCGCAACACACACACGCTTTTGGGATTTGCTACTGGTTACATGAGGTATCTTTTTAATCTGGCGGTGAAGCGCAACAGCACGGGTTGGCTATGGGTGGGGGACGCCAGGCAGATGTGCCTGTGTGACCGCCCAGTTTACTGCAGGATTGAATCGTTGCTGGCCCGGGTCCCTACCGGGGCAAATTGCCAGTCTGAACTCAGCCCCTGTGAGGTAAGTGGCGCTGAGAGAGCTCTTTCAAGAGCTGCTCTTGAGAGAACAGCTCTGAACTGTGACTGACCCAAGGTCACCCAGCTGGCTGCACATGGAGGAGTGATGAATCAAATCCAGTTCTCCAGATTAGAGTCCGCTATTCTTAAGCACTACACCAAACTGGCTCTCAGAAGTTGCTCAGAAGGGAGGTGAGGTGATGACACTCATCTTTACCTCACCAACTCTTTTCAGCAGAAGTGGCAACTTTATCTCATCATTGTTAATGAGGGGAAGCCTGGTGCCATTTGTACTACCCAATATACCGATTTCTGAAGAATCCTTGCCTCTCTTCATGGTGTCTGATTCAATCAAATAAGTTTATGAAATTTAGTTTTCTTCTCTGTACATGGCAGATCCTCTTAGGATGTTTTAGACTGAGACATGACAGGGCTCTTTTAGTTGTCAGAGTTGCTTAGAAAGGAGATGTACTTACCAGGAATGCACCTTTATAATAATGCAAGATGCTAAATTCGGTGAAATTTCACCTCCATGCAACTCTTGAAGGCACAAAAGGCCTCTGTGTGTTTATAAAGGCCCTCTTGTAATGAACTCTGTCTGGAAATTTGCCTCAAAGCCTACATAATTTTGATTTTTCCTTTCTTTAAGTCTTTGGAGACTATACCTAGTCTAGAATGCATGAGTTAGGGTTTTAATTGGTGATTGCCAGAAATAGCATAATTTTCCATTGTCACTGTTTAGTTTCTGGGCTTTAAGCCTAAAAGGGCTGTGATCCTCTGGATATCACCAGGACCACCTTGCCTTATCACCAATGCTGTCTGCAGATGCTGTGCTCCATAGACCTTCACCATCAAGGAATCAGGCTGCAAGACTTATGATGATTTTCCTGGGTGTCAGTTCTGCTTCCTTGTCTAGAATTGCTCTGGTAGCCTTTTCGTCAGTAGCACCCAAGTCTGGGAACTGTCTCCCTCAGGAAATTCATCTGGCTTCACCTTTAACTCAAGACTACTCTTTTCCATTGAATTTCTGAGGGGGCAAATTGCTGGTTTTTGTTTTTTTCCAACCTCCAGAAACCTCTCCCCTGCTATATAGTGATAAAATTTTCAGCTCAGGGGCTTTTGATTAATTTACAGAATCAGCTTTTTTGTATGCCAGGGAGACTCCTATCTTATCTGGCGGTGGCCCATTTTGCAGCTTCCATTATCCTTACAAGAAACAGTCAATTTACTATTAGATATAAGAATTGTGTGAACCACCTTGGAGATCTTTTTTGATAGAAATGTGATACATAAATATTTTAAACAGATAAATACTTGAAAGTTGCTCTTTGAAACACAGAGGAATTTCCTTGTCTGCTATAATGAGAATAAATACATAAATTTTGCTTTTGATTTATGTATTTTTGGCCAATATCAGACTGCTTGCTTTAGAACGTGAACATTATAAATGGACTGCACTGTACTAGATATTTAATGCTGTTATTAAATACATTTATATAGAGTTTCTGCCACTAAATGGTGCTTTAGGCACTGTACCTAAAATACAATCAAACTGCATTAGAACCACTGAAGACCATCTTTTGAGAAGATCTATATATATACTTTTTTGCTTTGAAACAGGTGTTCTGAAACATCCTGAAGAATGAATCTCTAGATTCAAATAATTCAAATTCAGATAAGTAATTATTTGTGATAACCTGTTTTTAATGGTTCTGTAAAATCTCTTGTTGTTACCCACCCTGTCCCTGAGCCCACTTGTGGGGAGAGCGGGATATAAATTTTAAAAATCACCTAAATAACTACTACCCAGTGGTCAACACTTCATTCTTAGCCAGAGTGCTTGAGCAGGTGGTAGGTATAAAGCTTCAGGAGGTCTCAAAGGAAACAGATTATCTAAACTCACTTCAGTCTGGATTCAGGACTACGTTTTGTATGGAAACATCCTCAGTCTCCTGACTGGTGGTCTTTAATGGGACAGTGGCAGGGCAGTGCATCCCTCTTGAGTCCCCTTGGACCTCTTAGCAGTATTAATTATATCAGCCACAGGGTCCTTCTGCAGTTCAGACTGAGAGGAACACTGTCCTCTGGTAGTTCCACTCTTACTTGCCAGACACATTTCAGAAGGCGGCGTTAGGGGAATCCTGTTCAGTATGTGGCATTCATGTTATGGAGTCTTGAAGGGGTCCATATTGTCTCCCATGCTGATAAACCATATGGTTTAAACAGGCTGTTTATCCATGAACCACTGGGACACCCCATCTGGGGATTTGGAGTGTGGTGTCATCAATATTTGGATGACACCTAGCTCCATTTCTCCAATCAAATGAGTCAGCTGGAAGTCTGGAACAGTGCTTGGAGAAAGTAAAGGGATGGGCAAAAGCCAATGAATTGAAGCTCAGTCCAGACAAGACTGAGGTTCAGTTGTTCCATGACAGAGCTGCCCAAGGACTGAGGAGTCAACCTGTCTTGGAGGGGCTGTGCTTCTTCTGAAGGAGCAGATTTGTAGCCTTAGGGAGCTGCTGGATCCTGGCTAAAGCTGGAGGCCCAAGTTTCCTCTGTGGCACATACCATTTTTTACAAGCTTCTGCTGATATGGCAATTATGCCCCTTCCTCAAAAAAGTGTGATTTGGCCACTGTGATCCATGCTCTCATCATATCCAGTTTATATTACTGTAATGTGTTTTATATGGAACTACCTTTGAAAACTATCTTTGAAAAAAAAGAATGGAATGGAATGAAGGAAATTTACAGAACGAACATTTTATAGCCAAGCTGACCAGAAATGGGCATCAGCTTTTCTCAAATGACTCTTCTGGCCTCTGCTTACCAAAATAACAGGAACATCAACTCACCAGTGTGTTGCTGCAGGCTTATGCCTTGTGAGGTTTATTTTTATTTAAGTTTCAGTTTGTTGTCCTCACCTGTTCCAAAACTGCCCCCAGAAACCTGTTCATGGTTACCACAGCCTCCATAGTATGGCAGCCATGTTACTGGTGGGGGCTGGATAAGGACCTCGTGTCACCCCTGTGCTGAATGATCTGCACTGGCAGCCAATTCTGGCTCTTTCCATGAAAGCACTAAATGGCTTGGGGACAGTGTACCTTAAGGTCCACCTCCACCAGTATTGTCTAGCCTATGCATTAAGATCCTCTTCTGAGCCCTGCTGTCTGTGCCCCTGCCTTCCGAACAAGCCAGGTGATGAGCAAAGATGGGGCTTTTTCAGTAGTGGCCTTTGGGATGCCTCACCTTACTTACTTTTAAGCACCAAGCTGAAACATTCTCTTTAAAACGAAGGAGGTTATATTTTTAATGTTTTATGGTCTGCTTGTGACCCAAGGATCATTATATCTACATCATTTTAAGCTGCTCAGTGTGGATTTTATGCTGTTTTTATACCCTGGTTTGTTTTAATTATATCAGCTTGGTTTTTTAGTGACCCGTTGTGATTTATCAGTTTTGGTTTTTTTCTCTTAGTTGTAAGTTGCCTCAAGCAGGTCTCTGGACAGAGTTCATATACATTTTCTAAATAAATAAACAGAATAAACTGTGAGCAATGGAAGAGGTCAGCTTCTAGATTCTAGCAGTTTTGGTTCTGGAAATCTACATGGGAAATATTTAGGCTGTAATACAGTGTCACCAATATACTATTGTAAAGAATGAAATAAAATAAAAAGGTGATATAAAAGTACCATTTCACACATCTCAGATGCTGATATTGAGAGCTTGGTATGTCTTTGGAGATGTTGACACTTTGCAGGAGCCCAAAGCTAAAGAGATCTATGTTAGGAACCTATTTGCTACCACAGAGTCAACATAAATCCCAATGCTTGAAGCAAACAGATAAGTGACCAGTTCTGAAATGAGTTTGATGATGATGTGACCAGTATGATAATGTGCAATGACACCACATCCAAATAAAGAGAAACCAGTTCCTTCCTTCTTGGTATATGATGATTCTCTTCCAATATGTTTGGAAGGTCTTTGTTTTGTTTTGTTCTGTTTTGTTTTACAAAGACAGCATAATGTAATTGGCTCAGTGCTATATGGCTTGGCTCTTTGTAATTCATTTTCCCCCCTTTCCCAGAAGCAATCAAGAATTTGTCATTGCTGAGAGTAGAATACTAGTGTGGATGGACGAACGAGATGTGCTGCTATACTGACTGCAGCACGAAATTTCAATAATTAGAACTGATTTTAAATTATAATGTTCTACCATGCACAGCTTATTTATGAAACATGCATTTCAATATTGATAGAATATTCTATACTTCCAGAATTGTTATGATGAGAATCATTCCTGGAATTATGCTTACGGTTTAATCTGCAATCTCACCTTCTGGTCTCCTCTTTAAAAAAAAATAAATCTGTTTTACTGAAAAACAGCCTGACCCTGTAAACCAGAGGTATTTCTCCCCCCAAGTATGTTGTTGAACTGATGGAAGATGTAAGGTTAGAGGAAATAAAATAAATCTGTATGAAATAACAGAATTTTTTTAAAAAATTAGTTGTTGTTAATCACACAATTTAATATTGCTTTCCCTTCAACATTTCTAAGCTTTGCTACATCAATTTCATAGTTTTGACTTTAAAAAAAATCTAGCTACTAGCATATAATCAGTAAAACTTTTTGTTTAACAATAAAAATGCCCATACCTTACAGACTACAGTGTATGGCATTTATGGACTGTATAGTACAGGCATAGATTTGGCTGGTATATGTAAGTCAATTCAAGAAAGCTCTCTCCAGCTGTATTCTGCCTCTTTGGACTGTCCAGCTCGATGATTCTCTGCCTTTCAAATTCCCCTGATGTTTAGCACTGATCTCCTCTTGTCCCTTGTGTGTGAGATTATTTTTAACTGCATTTTCCTACCAGCTACCCTCTCAGTATATATGTTCTCTTGTTCAAGCCCCATGTTCTCTCTTTAATCCAAAGGACCTGTGCTGTGTTGCATCATATTAAGTATGGGGGGGAATTGATCACTATTCAAAATCAGGGAGCTGCTTATTAGGGATATCTTGACCTTCATGGCAAGCTTGTCAGGCAGCAGGCAGGTCCGTAGCTAGCCAGGGGCTGTTGGGGCGATACCCCCTCCCAATTTCACCCTGCCCCCTTCCCTCCTCTTCTGGTCCCTTCTCCCCTCCCTTGGTCCCCTGGGGCAAGCAGTGACAGCAGCGAGGCCTGCACACCTTGTGGTTGGCCTCATGGTTGGCCAGGCAGAAGGTTGGCAGGGAGGAGGAAGAGGAGGGCAGCTGGGCAGGGAAGCTCTCACCGAAGCCCCGGCCCTCACCACTGCTCCCCAAGCGACTATGGGACAGAGGGAGGGCAACTGAAGGGAGTGACATCTCCGCCCACCTCCTGAATCCTCCTCCCCTGAGTGGTGAGTTCGCTTTGGGGGCAGAGGAGTACTTGGCCAGGAGGGAGCAGGGAAGGAAAAGGGCCACAAGCCATTTTTGGAAAGGAAAAAGCTGGACTGTCTGATCCACATTAGGGAACCCATTCTATCTGCCAGGTATTCTTTATGTTCAGCGCATCCACCGGCTTTTATTAACTTTTTAAAAAGGGACCCAGATTAGAGCTTCAGTCAGTGACTGGGAATTGTTTGTTGCCGTTTTTGAGTGAAGCTGCTGCTGGGGGGGAGGAAGCAAATAATTCTTAGGTATACCCCCCCCCCAACAACTTCAGCAGGATTTCAGTTGGGGAGGGAAAGTGGGCCAAGAGGGGGGGCTGAACTTGGGAGTGTGATAAAACAGCAGCTGTTTCAACAGTACCTTGTCTGTCTCATTGGTTGCAGATGTGAATGCTCTGTTGATCCATGCTCTAAGCTATATGCAGCTTTTCATCTAAGACTCAAGTTTTTGGGTGAGAGATCAGCCCCGTTTAAACCAGCAGCAGGTGACTAGAGAACATTGAGCACTCACCTCTCCATCCTCAGGGTATGAAGAAAACAGAAGCCCTCTGGAGGAAGAAGCCCCTCCCCAAAAGCTCCATCAAATAAATTAGAACTAGTAATTCAATTAGCTCAGTTAATTCGATTATTTCAATGGGTGGAATTTGGTTAAACTAGCCACCATGCCCCCTCTCCCCCCCCAAATAAAGGTCTAGCTACAGGGCTGGCAGCAGGTGAAAATATTATGTTTCACAGCTGTGATTACTCATGAGCTGAGCCTCAGATCTCCTTGCCTTTCTATCACCATCTGGTTACTGACCAGCTTTGCAGCTGCACATAGCTGTGGTGGTCAAGTTTCATTTCCTTCTGCCTTGCAGCTGCTTTTGTACCTGTGCAATAGGTGAAACCAAGGCTATTTTGGGGCAGGAACACACAGGAACTGAGTTCTGGCTGGCTCCCAAGTTGGCCATGCCCAGCAGGAACTCATTAGCATAATAGGCCACACCCAACAGCAGAAACTCATTAGGATTGGCTACATTAGGGGTGTGCGGCCTAACATGCAAAGGAGGTCCTGCTCCAAAAAAAGCCCTGGGTTTTGACAACAAGGTAAACAGAATAAGAAGCAAAATGTGGGTGTGGCTGGATGATCACACTTCTGGTAACATGGGGTGTGGGCTAATATGCCAATAAGCTGTGCTGTCAGGGGTGTAGCCTAATATGCTAATGAGTTTCTGCTGCTAGGTGTGGTCTATTATGCTAATGAGTTCCTATTGGCTTTTTCTACAAAAAAAGCCCTGGGTGAAACTGTTTCCCTTCCAAGATGATCGATGGTTGGATTGGGTAATTAAATGACGTTGTGAAGGGGTGAACTATGACTTCCAAAAGGATGTGCAAAAAAATGCTCATGTACAAAGCAAACATTAAATGGCCAGATATGATCGACCTCTTTCACTGTCCCCAAACTGGCGTGAACTTTCCCTCCAAAATTCTTTGGTTCCCTGCTGTGGCTGAGCAGCCTTTGGTAGCACGTAAATAATATTGGTTTTTGAAAGAATTTCTGTCCCGCCCTGTCCCACAGAATATAATTTGGCTTTTAGCCCAACCCAAGGAACTTGTTATGTAAAAGCAGGAGCCCTTTTTTAATTTCCATTTTGAGATGGCACTGAAGACAGTTTAACAGTAAAATAAAAGAACAACAGACAGTTATTCAACAGGCAGTGATTGAATGGGTAAGTCAGGGATTGGGACTGCTGAGGTAAAAGTTGTTGATAATATAGAATTCACTTTGGGCTGGCAAAATGATGTTCTTAAAGCTCATTTTCAGGTATTAGTTGTATGAGGTGTTACAGCAGCAGTGTTTCATCACAGTTTCCTATGGCAGTTCAGGTTTCCTGGAGTTGGTCACAGACTTTGTAAACCTCACTCACTCTTTGGTTAAATTATAGTTTATTTCTATTTCCTGATTGTTTAAAATCATTTTCCTTTACAACAGGCTAGAGTCCTCCTCAGAGCTAAACCCTCAGAGACACTGGGCAAGAATTAATCTTGTCCTCAGAGAAATTAAAACTGTTTCTTTTTGGCTTGATAGGGAGTTTCCGCACACTACCCCAATCATTCCTGCCAAATCTCTTTCCAAGTTCTGGTGACTGTATAAAGCAGACTTCTGCTTATGTTGACACTTAGACTTTGAATTCTTATAGTAAATTCTTCCTCAGGCAAGGAGTCTTTTACTTTCACTCTACAGGTGAACCTTTCTGACTTACCTTATCAGATTCGCTGACTCCAAAACTGTCAGAAACCAAATGACTGCCTTCAGAATGTTTCCAACTTTAAACTGTAATTTCAGACTGACAACTGACAACTCCCCTCAGTACACAGCTGATCATATATTTTCCTCCACTGGTGCTGGCCAGTCAGAGAAGAGGAGCAGCCTGTCACTCGAGATCTCCCTTCCAGGGAAAAGTTAAATCTTTATCTCACAGTTCTCTGATTAGGTGCACTATGAAACCTGCTTTTAAAGTGCAGTCTGTCACTTTTTCATTGTTCAGTCACACAGTCGAGTATGACTCCTCGTAACCCCATGGGCCATATCACGCCAGGCCCTCCTGTCTTCCGCCATTCTCTGGAGTTTGCATAATTTCATGTTCATTGCATTGATAACACTGCCTAACCAGCTCAGTTTGGTGTAGTGGTTAAGTGCGTGGACTCTTATCTGGGAGAACCGGGTTTGATTCCCCACTCCTCCACTTGCACCAGCTGATGTGACCTTGGGTCAGTCACAAGCTCTGGCACAGCTGTTCTCTCAAGGACAGTTTCTGTCAGAAGTTCTCTCAGCCCCACCTACCTCACAGGATGTCTGTTGTGGGGAGGGAAAGGGAAAGGAGTTTGTAAGCTGCTCTGAGACGCCTTTGGGCAGTGAAGGGCGGGGTATAAATCCAAATTCTTCTTCTTCTTCTCCTTCATCCTTTGCCGTCCCCTTCTTTTTTTACCTTCAGTCTTTCCCAGTATCAGTGTCTTCTCCAGTGAATGCTCCCTTCTCATTTGGTGGCAATTGTGCAATAGTTTGAGCATTTCTTGGCACTGCCCTTCTTTGGGATTAGAATGTATACTGACCTTTTCCAATCCTGTGGCCACTGTTGCATTTTCCAAATTTGCTGGCATATGGAGTGCAGCATGTTAACAGTATCATCTTTTAGGACTTTGAATAGCTCAGCTGGGATACCATCACCTCCACTAGCTTTGCTGTGGCCCATTTGACTTCACCCTCCAGGATATCTGGCTTGAGGTCAGTGATCACACCATTGTAGTTGTCAAGGACATTGAGGTCCTTCTTGTATAGTTCTTCTGTGTATTCTTGCCATCTCTTCCTAATCTCTTCTGCTAGGTCCCTACTGCTTTTGTCCTTTATCATGGCCAGCTTTGTACAAAACGTTCCCTTGATTTCTCCAATTTTCTTGAAGAGATCTCTAGTCCTTCCCATTCTATTGTTTTCCTCTATTATTTTGCATTGTTCATTCAGGAAGGCTTCCTTATCTCACCTTGCTGTTTGCTGGAAGTCCACATTCAGTTGGGTAAATCTTTCTTTTTCACCTTTGCCTTTCGCTTTCCTTCTTTCCTCTGCTATTTGTAAAGCCTCATCAGACAGCCACTTTGCTTTCTTGCATTTCTTTTTCTTTGGGATGGTGATGATTGCTGCTTCCCATACAATGTCATGAACCTCCATCCATAGTTCTTCAGGCACTCTGTCTATCAAAATCGAATCCCTTAAACCTATTCTTCACCTCCACTGTATATTTATCAGGGATGTGATCTAGGTCAAACCTGAATGGTGAAGTGGTTTTCCCAACTTTCTTCAGTTTAAGTCTGAATTTTGCAATGAGTAGCTCATGATCTGAGCCACAGTCAGCTCCAGGTCTTGTTTTTACGGAGCTTCTCCATCTTTGACTGTAAATGATATAATCAATCTGATTTTGGTGTTGTCTGTCTGGTAATGTCCAGGTGTACAGTCAACTCTTAGGTTGTTGGAAGAGGGTGTTCGCTATCACCAATGTGTTCTCTTGACAAAACTCTGTTAGCTTTTGCCCGGTTTCATTTTGTTCTCTAAGGCCAAACTTGTCTGTTATTCTGGTTACCTTTTAACTTCCTTCTTTAGCCTTCCAGTCCCCTATGATGATAAGGACATCTTTTTTTGGTGTTAGTTCTAGGAGGTGTTGTAGGTCTTCATAGAATTGGTCCATTTCAGCCTCCTCTGTGGCTGTCCATTTCAGGCTCCTCTGTTGGGGCATAGACTTAGATTACTGATGTTGAATGGTTTGCTTTGGATTTGGACTGAGATCATTCTGTCATTTTTGAGATTGTATCACATTACTGTCTTTCTCACTCTCTTGTTGACGATAAAGGCCACACCATTTTTTCTATGGGATTCTTGGCCACAGTAGTAGATATAATGGTCTTCTGAGTTAAATTTGCCTATCCCCATCCACTTTAGTTCACTAATTACCAAGATGTCGATGTTCAGTCTTGACATCTCATTTTTTACCACATCCAACTTGCCTTGATTTATAGATCTTACATTCCAGATTCCTATGCAGTATTGTTCTTTGCAGCATAGGATTTTCCTTTCACCATCAGACACATCCACAGCTGAGCGTCCTTTTGGCTTTGGCCCAGCAGTTTCACTCTTTCTGGGGTACTTGCCCTCTGCTCTTCCCTGGTAGCATATTGGACACCTTCTGACCTGAGGGGCTCATCTTCCACGTCGTAACTTTTAGCCTTTTGTTATTGTCCATGGGGTTTTCTTGGCAAAAATACTGGAGTGGGTTCACCATTTCCTTCTCCAGGGGATCATGTTTTGTCTGTCATACCTGACTTTAAACACATACACACACACAATGTCTAAAATCACTGGCTGCTCACTATTTATATGATTGGCTTGCAAGTGGCAGGCAGTAATGACATGTCAGTGGGAGTTGGGGAAACAGGTTCCTATCAGGATGTGTAAGAACACACATGCATGGAATATTGCTGATTGAACTGTAAAGTCTGACTTCATGACAGACAGGCTTGAGCTGTTTGCTGATGAACAGGTCATGAATTGAACCAGTGGGTATTTGAGCATCCCTGTCCCTTATTGCTGAGGGAATGTTGGGGTGAAGGTGAAACTACCAGAAAACATGAGGGGCAGGATTTGTTGCTCATTCCTCCACAGTTCCAGAGCAACTGTACCAATGTAGTGTCATAGGCAGACTATTGCACATTTACCGGGGAAACCCAGGATCAAATCCCTTCTTAGTCATAAGACTCACTCAGGTAAGTCCACCATAGTCTTTCAGCCTAAACTCACTTCACAAAGTCATTGTGAATAAAAAATGGAGGAAAACATATCCTTCCCTGAGCTCCTCAGAAGAAGACCAGGATAAAAATGTAATTCATGAAAATAATAACTAACAAAATAAGAATTAACAATTTTAACATTTTTAATAATTTAGTAATTTTGTATTATGTGAGCATATAACTTGATTAGCTAATTGTTGTTTATTCACTGTATTGTTCTTATGATAATTGTGATTCACATGTCTGTGATTTGTGCTGGTCTATGACCCTTTTAATAAATTTATCAGTTTAACAATTAAGGCAGTAATCTTAGACATGCTTACTTAATCTGAGTCAGACTATTGATCTATTAAGGTCAGCATTGTTTACTTTCACTGCCACTGGGCACTCAATGAAGTTGATGGGCAATGAATTCAGGGTGGACAACAAGAAGTCCTTCTTTACGAGTAATTTAAGTATGATGTTCTCTGTCACTGGATGTAGGGATGGCCCCTAGTATAGATGGCTTTAACATGAGATTCAATAGATTCATGAAGAGTAGGCCAATCAATGGCTACTAGTCATGATGACTAAAGGAATCTCCACATTCAGAATCAATAAACTAGCAATAAACTAGCACCAGTGCTAGGATACATCAGGTCCATATGCCCTGTTGGTTGGTCCTTCAGGGCATCTGGTTAGCCACTAAGTGAAACAGTGGACTGCTAGTTTGATCCAGTATGACTCTTCTTGTGTTATTTTTTGTGATTTCACTGTGGTAATTAAATAAATCTTGGAACTCATATGAGTTACTGAATGTAACACAAGTGCTTTATTGCAACCATCTTCAGACTAACACATAAACTGAAAGTAAGAAAAGAGAACTGTCCAGGGGGTGGAGTTTTCCTCCCACCCATAATCAGGTCCCAGTTAACTCTTTACTATCTATTTTACTACATTCTTAGTAAACTTTTCTTTTTCGTAAAAATGTATAGGATCAAGCTGAAAGTGGTTGCATGTGGGAAGAAGTATCTGGGTTCTTTGGGCAGAGGAGAGAGGAAGATGGGGGGTATAAAGCTTCCAAAAGTCAAAACTCCCTTCATGATATACCAGGTAATTGTTGATGTGAATAGCCTCCCAGTCAGAGGTTAATATACAATACTAAATTTAATGGACCAATGGTCTGATTCAGTTTAAGGCAGTTTTGTGTTACTAGTCGCTGTAGCAACAAGTGCTGTCCTGACCTGCTTAGTGCGCTAGGAAATTGTGCTCACTTCTAGGCTGTAAGCCACTGTACAAGCACAACATCTCTTCAGATCAATTTTCCCCCACAAAACAATCTATATTATACTGCACTTTTTATGGCAAAGCCTTGATATGCATAGAGTCATCTATGTGTATGGTGGCAGCTGGGTCACAGGACTTGGGCATGTATCCCACACCCCTTCCTTTCTTGAAGCCCTCCGAAACAGGCCCTAAGACAGAAGGAGGACTTCCTTTGAAGATGTCACTAGAGCTCATACTTAGAACCTCTGCCAGATTCCAGGGGTTAAGTCTAGGATTAAGTTTTTTATATTATTATGTACCTTTGTGCATATTCAGATGTAGTGCTTCTGCCAGAACACTGGGAAATCACAGCATATTTGTACACATTTAAGAAGTTCATAATTTGCCCTAGATACTGAAAGCAATGTCAGGGAAATGTCTTAACTGTTAAAAGATGTGGTTCTTTCCTCCCCCCTCCATTTTGCATCTCCTTTTGCAGTGAGGAAAGTAGAGGAAGGATTGGGTGGCTTTGCCTTACTTGTGAAGTATTCAATTGAGTTTTAAGCACCATCTGTTCCCCACAACTAAATTTACTTCATAGGTTTTAAAGGTGACAATTGCCATTTCTGGAGACACACCAGAAAAGTACTGACTGTAGCTTTCAAATGTTCCGATTATGAAGAGCAATCCACATTTGCCTTTTTTCCTAAAGCTTCCCCATGGCCTCTACTGGCTTTGCAGTGTCTCAGCGATTCATGTACTGTGACGGAAAAGCCCTTCCTGCATACATTTTTGATACCATAAGTCATCTATAAATCTAATTTGCATCCCTGGAGCTATAAGGGGCAGGCTGCCAGATCATATACACAGTGTCTTGGTTGTGTAAGCATGCTCTGCTCAATGATGAGTCTTGGAAATGTGGATTTCAAAGTGATTACCAACCCTTTCGTTTGGTCTGGATATCACTTGTTTGAAGAATCTTTTAAATATAAATGAAATTCTCTTGCCTTTCAGGAACCAGCCTCTTTCCAAAACCTCATTTCTTTCCTTTATCTTAATGACCTCTCCTGAAGGCTATCATAGAAAGAATCTAAATTGAAGGCTCATTTGTACTCAATATTAGCATTCATTTCAGAGAGGTAGCCAAGTTAAGTCTGGAGCAGCCAACTCAATAGAGTGTTATGCCACCTTAAAGACTTCCACCTTTGCTTCGCGTGCTTCTTTCTGGCCTCTGTAGAGGCAGTCCTCTGTCATGGAGCTCAATTCCTGTCGCAGAGGGGGAACCCCAACGTTGTTTAGCCTTAGGGCACCTTTGGAGTTTTGACACAGGATGCTGGGCACAACTACAAAATGGCTTCTGGAGGAGGCAGAGCCAACCATTAAGCAGCAGGAAGTGAGTTCATGTAGAATGCTAACTAACTCGTCAAAATTTCAGGCTGAAGCTCTGCTTAAAAGGATGCCTTTTAAAATGAACAGATTGTTTAAAAATATTTTCTTGCATACACACAACTTACCTCCAGTCATGCAGTGAAGTTCCACATGCTGTGCTGGGAGCTGCTAGTGAAGCAGCTTTTAAAAATGCGCATAGCCAATCAGAAGCCCTGCTGGTCAAAAGCCCCACCTGGCTCTGCTCACTTTCCAAAAACATTTTGGAGGCACCAAGAAATCTGCCTGGGTACCCTGTTGTAATGCTAGACACTTTTGTGCTCAATGGAAAATACTGGAACTGTCCAAGTCAAAATGCCTAGCATGAACAAGATTTGCAGCACACTACCAGAGAGAAGCATGCATGAAACAAAAGTAGCGGTTCCAAGCCCAAAGCTTTTGTGAACTTTAGGGCTATACATGATCATTCCTTTGTGAAACTAATAGCCCACAACAGTCAGCTGCTGTTTTATCTGTGAGAGCGAAGAGACTGAATCCAAATTGTGGCTCTCAAGGTACAGCTGTGTTAGTCAGTTTCAGCAAAAATAAACATGCTATCAGGCTCTGAAATATTACGACCTGAGTACATATGTGGACAAATTCTCCATCTTGGGTTGTTGCAGGGTCTGATCCCTGGTTTGTGTTTCTGTTAGATAGTGTATTACTCTTGGTAAGGAGCTGTTTTAGTTTAGGGGACTGTGAGAACTCTACTAACTAGTGTTCCAACTTGTGGTTGCACTTCTTTAGATATGAAGTGTCAGTTTTATGATACTCCTGCTGTTTTGATAATCTATAGATGAATGCAATTAGCATGATAGCAAAATGCAATCTTCATGGTCACAAGCAACGTACCTACAAATATCAGTGGAAGAAGGTTGTTGCCTTCTTTCCTGTTTGGTGGCCTACCTGGTACTCTTGGCTGGATGTTGCAAGAAAGCTGATACCAGAACAGATGGAACTTTGATCTGATTTAGCCGGTCTCTTCTTATTCCAGTTCAGAAGTATTCCACTATGTGAAATGAAGATATCCCTTGTATCTTCCACCACAAGAAAAGAAGATACTCCTTGTTTTCCTATAGTTACTTCTCTTCATCCTGAACACTTTCTCATTCTGTTTTTCCCAATTCAGGCCATAATTTTGCCCAGAAATTAACAGTAGATTGGCCCTTGTTTCCTATTGCACAGACTTGCTCAGCACTCAGTGACAGGACTTCTTTTGATCATTAATGTGAGTCTTGTTCCTTTTTTACTAGCAATGGATTCAGTTCACTATTCTGCTATTGTGATTTATTACTTCAGTTGGTTTGATGTGTTAAGACATTCTCAACACTCTGTTAGCTAGAAGCTGCCTTGATTATATTTAACAACTGAGTTCCTCTGTTTTGTTACTTTCTTGTGGACAACCTCTGGTTGTGCAAGATAAGAAGTACCTTGCCCAAACTGTCTTTCTAACACTAGGAACCTTTCTTTCCACCTTCATTTCCAAATAGACTATTTTTTTCACTGTGCTGTAATTCTCTGAAGCTTTTCTTATTTTCCTTTGTCATTAGTAGGCTTTATCAAGAACATTAGGACTCTCATAGCTATACACAGATCTCAATGTTACAGAAGTATTTACTTGTTAATTTACAAATTTATATACTAGAGCATGGGATCAGAACAAATCACAGTGCATTATTATATAAAAAAGGAAAACTTCAAAAGTCCTCCCAAATATCTAAATCCCAGCTATCCAGAGCTCTCCTTAACAGGAAGGACTTGCAGTGCATCTAGACCAAGCTCCACAGTTGTGCTGGCACACATTCTAAAAGGGTAACCTTGTTTAGTCTCTTGCATTAGAAAAGCATTGTATTTGTTGAAGATTATCAGTAGGGAGTGTGTACTGGCAGCAGCCAAAGAAAGAGGGGACCTCCAAACACCAAAAAGGAAGGAAAAGCCAGTTACAAGGTTAATTGGAAATTCTCTTGTAGGTTTTTTTTACCATCAAGTCACAGCTGACTTATGGCAACTCTGTGGGGTTTTCAAGGCAACATTCAGGAGTGGTTTGCCATTGCCTGCCGCGGTGTCATGACCCTGGACTTCCTTGGTGGTCTCCCATCCAAATATAACCAGGGCCAACCCTGTTTAGCTTTTGAGGTTAAGCTAACCTGATGAGAACAGGCTAACAATTTTCAGAGCAATTCAAGTCTCTTCCTCAGGGAAACTTTTTTTTAGCAGACAAAAAGCTTCTACTATTGAAACAGAGGTGCCTTTATCTCCTTCAAATCTTTGCCTTTTTCTGTTGAGTTTTCAGAGGCAAGGAAAACCTATCATCACAGTCATCAGTATTTTAAGGCCACAATCTTCCTTTTTCACTCAGGAAGCTACCATATGGATAGAATGGTGGGAAAGCCTGTTTAGGGCCTAAGATTTACACAAAAACAGATAAAAGGGCAGTGGAGTTTTATTGTATTGTGTGTATGTGTGCGTGCATGTGCATACTTGTGCAAAGAGAAGATAAAGGGGACAATATGGAAGCAAGAAGTGGAAAGCAGCAGTAGATTCTGAGTCTACCAAAGCCTTGTCCAAGACTTTGAATGATTCTTTTTGTGGCTTTCCCCTCCATCATCTTCCTCATGCTCAGAAACCTATGTGGAACACTGCACTATTGAAAGGTCAACTTGCGGTAGCATGAAGTGGGAAAGGAGAGGTTAGAAAAAGTGTCCATTCCCACAGCAACTTCTCCATTCAAATTCAGCCCTTCTGTGGTATCTATTTATTTATTTATTTCAATTTATATCCTGCTTTGCCAGACAAACTAGCTCAAGGCGGCATACATAAGTTAAAATGTGATAAAACAATAAATACAATAGTTACAATAAAATTCACATAACAACACAAGGTACAGATAAAGCAGTACAAAATGTCAGCAGTTTCTGTCTAAAAATTACAAATTTGTTACCTAGGTGTCAGATAACTGCCATGTTTTCTATATGACTTCATTCCTTGCTTGCTTTCTCGCATGTGCGTAGCTTTGCTTTGCCTAAAGAACCGTGGGAGACATTCCTATGCTAGCCACTATCTTATGGCCTTGAGCAGAAGGGAGGGCTTGGGTTCCCAGCTGGTGTGAATGTATCAGCCCTCTTACAGAGGGGGTGTTCTCCAGTTCATTATGTAATATCCCGCCGGGAGAATTCCCCCGCGCACTTTCATTTGCTTGGTTAGTTGAAGCATCAGAGTATATACACAGCTTCCCACACCCTACCCGTTATTCCTGACAATGACTCTGCATTAATGGGCAGCAGACTGGTATTCCAATAAAGCATAACTTTCTGAGTAAAGTGTGCCTGGACTTGCTTGCTGTTGAACCTGACACTGGGTTTGCTTGAAATGTTTCCTCAGGATTTTAGTTTTCTGACTATGGCTAAAATCACATGCATATTACCTGGGACTAGGATCTCATGAACCTCCCAGTAAACATGCATAGCATAAGGGTATATGAGTGTGATCTTTTACCATAAATCCCCAAAATATATCACTTTATATGTAAACTGAGTAGGTGGCCCTAGATACATGATTATCTCAATCTCATCCCCTTATCTGCAAAAGTAAGTCCTGTCCAGTAACAACCAATTTATGGTGATGCCAGCAAAGCGCTTTCAAGTGGTTTGCCATTGGCTTCCTCTACAGAGTCTTCTTGGGGATCTCCCATCCAGGTATGAGGAACAGTAATGATTGATTAATCACATCAAGTCCTTACAATAACTCTACATCATAAACTGCACATATGCAACAGATATGATGTAACATTTCATTAGGCCAATAATGCACCCACCCAAAACTCTTACTGATATTGTGCAACCAGACACTAATTCCTTTCTTGAAGATTATCACATGGAATTCACTGCCATAGGAGGTGGTGGCAGCTACAAACATGGACAGCTTCAAGAGGGAATTAGATAAATATATGGAGCAGAGGTCCATCAGTGGCTATTAGCCACAAGGTATAGATAGGAACTCTCAGTCTTGGGTAAGCAATGCTCTGTATTCTTGGTGCTTGGGGGGGGCAACAGTGGGAGGGCTTCTAGTATCCTGGCCCCACTGCCAGAGCTCCTGATGGCACCTGGTATTTTTGGCCAGTGTGACAGCGTTGGACTGGATGGGCCATTGGCCTGATCCAACATTGGCTTCTCTTATGTTCTTATGTTCATGTTAGCCAGAATATACTGTTTAGTTATCTAGTCTAGTTTCATCTTCATTCAAATACTCAGTTGTCTTTACAAACAGATGATCTTTCTCTGTATCCTAGCTGCTGACACAGTAAGCACATGGAGTTATTTTCTTGACATCAGCATTGGTCAAAATACAGCTCCTCGGTTCAGGCACAGGTTAAGCAGTACTCACAGCTTCAAGTCCAAAGGGGATCCAAGAGCAAGGTTTCTATGATACAGACAGCAATGTCCATAGCTAACAAACAAGTTGCTTCCACACATCTACTCCCTCCTCTGTTGCTTTTAAGATCCACACTGCTAACCACCTGTGTTGCATCATATACCTGCCTGCTGCCTCAGTCAAGCTCCTGCAAACACTCATCCTCATTGTTAAAACTGGGCCGGTGCTATGCTGCTAGATGGGCACTGCGCCTTCTGGCTTGAAGGTCTCTCCTGATCTTCTGACAACATTCCCAAGGTTCTGGTGATGAGGGGGGTGAACCAACTGGCAACTGGCTCCCTGTTGCTGGCTCAGGGTTGGGAAGCTGAGAAGCTAGTGCACTGGTTCCTGGCTGAGAGACTATATCTGGCCCCTCAGAGACTGCTTCCTCCTGCAGTACCTCTGCCACTGGCTGTGGGCTTAGAGGAGCCCTCTTCATCCCTTTGCTCTGCTGAGCTTGGCTGACCCATGACACTCTGCACCAGTTGATGCAGGTATGATATGATGGGCATATCGCATTCTTCTGTCCGCAACATGTATCACAACTTGCATCCTGAACTCAATATGACTTTCAAATAGGATGGAAGTGTACATAGGATGGACTGTGAAATTCTTTCCATGGCTCTCCTGGATGCTCACTTGGTCAGAGATTTTACCAAATTTTCTTCCCAGACATCACTTACTAAAGTTCCACCTACAGAAGTCCAAACTTTAAGGCACCAGCATCTTTATCTTTACCTCCTTCCTGTCACCATGGTACAGAGCTAAGAAGATATTACTATGGAAGAAAATGTAGTAGTGATACCAGAGAGACCACTTATTTGAAATGAGTGACTCTGAGACATATGTATGATTGTGGCTAAAAATTAAAATAAATTTAAGTGTAAAATATTGTTTTTAAATTGTACTGCCTGAATACTGTCAGTTAGCTTTAAAATACCTTTAAGGGGTATTTAAAGCACCACATTCTCAGATACTATTCAGCCCATAAGCGAAGATCCTCTTCTCAAGCCCTGTTCTCTGTACTCCTGCCTGCAGAGATGGCAGGGTGGAGGCCAGAGCCAGGGCTTTTTCAGCAGTGGCACCTCACCAATGGAATTCTCTGCCCCTTGAGGTTCAGTCACACCTACCTTATTATCCTCTAGGTTTCAGCCCAAAACATTTATTTTATCCAAGCTTTTACCAAGGAAGTCCAGCTTTTTAAACTGCTTTTATGAGCTAGTTGTAGTCTGAGAATTCTAGATTACTTTGGATGTGAGGGCGATCTGGCTGCGACATCTGTCACCCCATTGATCGCCAGGGTTGATTCGGCTAGATTACTTTCCATGGTTGGGGATAAAAATACCGTTCTCAAGTGGTTCTGCAAGGTCAGTTCCTTAAAGTGATTCTGGTAGACTACCATTCTCCATCTATTTGTACCACTGAATTCTGCATCTCTGTTCTGTCCCTCATGTCATTTAACATTTTCATCAAACCCAACAGAGAGGTTTGGAGCGATTATTTATTTTACATTTATTGTATTACTTCAATTTATATCCCGCCCGCCTGCAAGCAGGCTGATGTGTGCTCAACATGTGGCATGTGGCAGGTCCCAGACTCCCAGGTGCACAAACCGGTGAGCAATTCCCCCTCCCTTTTCTTCATGACTGTGACTTTGATAGACTCCGAGCTCCGCACGCACGTACGAGTGCGCGCTTTAGTGGACTCAGGCTGTGGTCGGGACATTATAAACCCCTCGTTGGTAATGGAGTTAGGGACAAAAGTCGTTAAATTGACTGAACCATTGATTTTTATGCAAATGGACGGGTCCACAATGAAGGAGCCGTGTAAGTATGAAACGGTTCCCTTATGGATGGGTTTGGGGCAGCACTGGGAGACACAACCTTTCGTAGTCACCCCTGTCGCGAGGTTCCCACTAGTTCTCACCAGTCCCTGGTTCTACAACCACGACCCGCACATCCTGTGGGATGAGGGAATAGTTAACTTCATCTCCCCTCATTGTAAGACTCACATTTGGAACAACAATTGGGGGAGCCTGCCTCTAGAACCATTGGGGGTACCGGTGGGGCTGGCTGAGGTCGAGCTACAAAGCATTCCCTGGGAATATTGGGATTTAACAGCGGTGTTCGAGGAAGGGGAGGCAGATGAGCTGCCTCCCCATAGAAATTCAGACTGTGCAATTGAACTGCTGCCCAACCAAAAATTGCCTAAGGGAAAGCTGTACTCTATGAGTCCCATGGAAAAACTGGAATTGCGGAAGTTTATAGACAAGAACCTAGCCCGGGGTTTTATTCGTCCAGCATCCTCCCCCTGCGCGGCCCCCGTGCTCTTCCGGAAAAAGAAATATGGGGGTCTCAGACTTTGCACAGGCTACCTGGGGCTTAATGCAGTATCAGCAACCAATACGTACCCGCTACCACTGATCAAAAACTTGCTGGCAGCAGTAGTGGGGGGGGAAATATTTTCTAAACTGGATCTGAGGGACGCGTACTTCCGAGTGTGCATCAGGGAGGGGAATGAGTACAAAACCACTTTCAACACCCCTCTCGGCCAGTTTGAATACCTGGTGATGCCGTTTGGATTACAAGGGGCACCTGGGGTTTTCAAGAACTTGATAAATGAAGTGTTACACAAGCATTTATTCAGGGGGGTGCTTGTTTACCTTGATGATATCTTGCTGTATTCTCCTGATAAGGATTCACATGTTAAGTTGGTGCGGGAGGTCCTCCAAACATTGCACAAGCACAAACTGTTCGCCAAACTGTCTAAATGCGAGTTCCACAAATCTGAGATTTCATTCCTCGGCTATCGCATTTCGCAACAGGGAATCGAGATGGACCCAGCCAAGGTCCGAGATGTGGTGGGGTGGGAGGCTCCCAAAACCCGCAGGCAATTACAAGCATTCCTCGGGTTCGCCAATTTTTACAGATCATTCTTAGCAAATTTTGCCCAGGTGGCCCTTCCTCTCACTGATCTATTAAAGACTAAAGGGAAGGGTTCTGACAGCACGAGACCAGGGTCAAAACTAGAATGGACCCCTGACTGCCAAACCGCTTTCGGATGACTAAAAACCCTGTTCACCTCTGAACCTGTCTTGGCCCACCCCAACGAATTGAAAAAATTCGTAGTACAAGTCGATGTGTCGGATGTTGCTATGGGGGGGGGGTGATTTTGCAAGAAGGCAATGATGGTAAACTCCACCCCTTAGCTTATGTTTCCAAAAAAATTAATGACACTGAAAGGAACTGGGCTCTGTGGGACAAGGAAGCAGGATCAATAAAATTAGCACTCTCCACCTGGCGCCATTGGTTGGAGGGGGGCAGGGGGCCATTTGAGGTGTGGACTGATCACAAAAATCTTGAACTGTTGCACAGTCCAAGGAATCTGAACGCTAAGCAACTTCGCTGGGCAGATTTTTTTTCTAAGTTTAACTTTACGCTTCACCACTTCCTGGGAAAGGCGAACTCCCTTGCTGACGCACTGTCCCACCTACCTCAGCATGACAGTAAAAGGGAGGAGGTTCACGACTCAATGTTCACGCCTTCTCAGTTGTGTGGTGTGGTAGTAACACGTAGCCAAGCAAAGTTCTCGCCCGCCACTCCCCTTCCCTCCTGGGAGGAGAAGTTTGCCTCCACTTTTTCTGACACTGATCGCCAAGCATTGAATAAGGAAGGGGGGTGTTACAGGACCCGGGGGAGACCTGGAGGAAGGGAGACAAGTTATTTGTCCTGCTCGCACTAAGGGGGGAAGTGTTGTGTTGGGTCCACGGTTCCAAATTAGCGGGACACACTGGATTTGTAAAGTCTTTGCAACTGCTTCAGAGGCAGTTCTGGTGGCCGGGAATGAGAAAGGATTTATCTTCATTTGTGCAAACATGCCAGACTTGCCTCATGAGTAAACATCGGCCAGGGAAGCCTCCAGGCCCATTGCAACCCCTACCGACCCCCTTCCGGCCGTGGGAGGTCACCTCCATGGACTTCATCACTGATTTACCACCGAGTGGGGGGGAAACGGTGATCTGGGTGGTTGTAGACTTGTTTTCTAAACAGGCGCACTTCGTCCCTTTTAAATCGATCCCGTCGGCCAGGAAGCTGGCTAAGGCATTCCTGCAGCACGTCATAAGACTTCATACTCTGCCGTCAAAGGTCATATCCGATAGGGGGTCACAATTCATTTCTACGTTTTGGGATGAATTGATGGCATTGCTTGGGGTGGAGAGGGGGGTCAGCAGTGTATATCACCCGGAAACAGATGGGCAGACGGAAAGAGTCAATCAAACCCTGGAACAATATTTGCGGTGCTTTACCAATTTCCAACAAGACGATTGGGAGTCTTTGTTACCTCTGGCAGAATTCTGCTATAATAACACGTGTCACTCCTCTACGGGAGTCTTGCTTTTCATGGCGGTACATGGCTATGAAGCCCCTCCTCTCCCTTTCCTCTCACAACCATCACTGCCATCGGGAGAGGCTGGAGACTGGTGTAAACAGCTGCAGACTGCTTGGCCCCTCCTTGCTCGTACCTTGGAGGATGCCAAGGCTGCGTATAAAATGCAGGCTGACAAAAAGCGAGACAAGGGTTGGGAGCCCAAACCAGGAGACTTTGTTTATGTTTCCACCCAGAATATCAAGGGACTACAACCCAGCCGCAAATTGGGGTGGAAATATGTTGGGCCATATGAAATCAAAAGAGTGTTCAACCCTGTGACAGTTGAACTTATTTTGCCTAAGTCTTTGAAATCTATTCATCCTGTGTTTCACCTTAGATTATTGCGCCCAGTGCCTAGGAGGAGTCAATGGCGGCCACAACGACCGACGCCACCCCCCCTCATGGTGGGGGGGAACCCCATTTTGAAGTGGCTGAAATTCTGGACTCCAAGCTGTCTCCTAACCACTTGTATTATCTCATTGAGTGGGTTGATTTTGGACCGGAACACAGAGAGTGGATTTGAGCTGATCATGTGAATGCCCCTCGATTGATTCACAGATTTCATAAGCTCTACCCTCACAAGCCTAGGGAGGGGCCAGTTATTGGAGGGGCAGAATGTCAGGTAACCCTGACATAAGATGGATGTAAGGGAAGGAGGGAGGGATGGACTGGCATGTCTCACTTTCTGCAGTGTGGGGAGTGCACCAGGTTGTCTGGGAGATCTCGATTTAGTGTGGCTATGGAGACTGTTATCTCACACGATGGCCTTGGGTTTCAGGCACTGTCCTGCTTTTCTTTTCCCGCCTGAGATATTCTGGCTGACAGTAAATAATGTCTGCAACTGCTTTTGTCGCACGTGCGCTTAGTAGCCATTGGAGGGTAGGTGGGGGGGGCATATTCGAACCCAGTATAACTTGGGGTGTCACAGGGTCCTCAGTATCACTGACAAAGCTTTGCTAATGTATCTCTGAGAATTGCTTTCAATAAACGCTATCTTCTTTATGGAGCCTGGTGTTTGATTGACTTTCTGGAGAACTTGACATAGGATTTTAAAGGACAAAACCAACACCTTGAATTGTGTTCAGGAGTGGATTGGTAGCCAGTGTAATTGCTGTAATATTGGGGATGTATGCTTCTGGTAGCTGGCCCTGACCAGCAGTCTACCTGCAGCATTCTGCACTAGCTGCAGCTTCCGAACACTCTTCAAGGGTAATGGCAAGTAGAGGGCATTGCAATAGTCCAGTCTAGATGTAACTAAGCCATGGATCACTGTGGCTAGATCTGACTGACCCAGGAACAGATGCATTTGATGCACCAGCCAGAGTTGAGCAACCAAACTCCGAGCCATAGCAGCCCCTAGTTTTCTAAGGTGACTACAGCATCAGACTCCCAAGCTGTGACCTTGGCTTTTCAAGGGGAATATAACCCATCCAAGACAGGAGAGATTTAAAGTCTGAGGTCTGCCTTTCTACTAACCTAGAGAACTTCTGACTTGTCAGGATTAACTTTCAGTTAGTTCACCCTCATCAAGTGCATTACTGATTCCAAGCACCAGTTCAGAACATCCTTTGAATTAGATGGAAAGGTAGAGTTGGGTATCATCTGCATATTGGTGACATCACAGCCTATACCTCTCCCAGTGGCTTCATATACATATTAAATAGCATGGGGGATAAGATGGAACCCAGCAGCACTCCACAGGTCAGTGGCCATGGGGCAGAGCAGGAATCACCCAACACTATCTTCTGAGATCCCACCCCCCAGACAGGACTCAAACCATTGTAATACAGTGCCCCTTATTCCCAGTGCTAAGAGGCAGCTCAGTAGAATACTATGGCTGATAGTATCAAAGGCTGTTGAGACACCCAGCAGAACTAGCACATTCCTCCACCTTCAGAGGGGGCCTACGCAGAAGCAAACAGCCAGATTGTGTATCCTGAGATGCCCAGTCCTAAGAAGGAAGAGTCAACAGATTCTGAGATCATCCTGCTTGATGCAACAACCTCCACTGCTCCATGAAATATGCCTGACCAAGAGAGAGAGACCAGAGAGACAACAGATGGTGAAGTGAAGCGATCAACATACTCAAACAAACATATTCCAGTCAAGCAAGTGTCCTACCTTGCAAGAATGGCAGAAGTACCAGAACCTACATCATGGGAAGAATTATCCCAGCTACCACCACAAGAAGTACAGAACTGGAAGCATGCTGCACAAGAGGAGCTTGAAGCTCTACATAAGAACAGCACGTGAACATTTACAGAGCTATCTCAAGGGAGGAAAGCTATAGGATGTAACTGGGTTTTCAGACTGCAACATGATGCAGAAGGGGACATCCAGCACTACAAAGCAAGACTAGTAGCTAAAGGATACTCACAGAAACACGGTGAAGACTATGTTGAAACTTTTGCACCACTGGTTAAGCATGCAATAGTAAGAACACACCTGAGTGTTGCTGCAAGCAAAAGAATGCAAGTTGAGCATCTAGACATCAATACTGCATTCTTGCATGGAGAAGTAGAAGACATTTACATGCAACAACCACCAGGTTTCATAGAAAAAGGCAAAGAAGGACTTGTTTGCAAACTTCAGAAGAGCATCTATGGGCTCAAGAAAACTGCTAGAGAATGGAACTGAGTGAGATGCTACTTCAAGCAAATTTTGAGACAAATAAGTCTGATCCTTGCCTGTGCACTAAACACAAAGATGGCAAATGGACTTACGTTCTGACTTATGTTGATGACCTGATCCTAGCATATGAAGATCCAGATGACAGTAAAGAAATAGTGAATCATCTGACCCAACAAGTAGAAATCAAACAACTGGGCAACATCACACATTATCTGAGCATTCAGGTACAAAAAGAGGAAGATGGACGTTTCCTCACAACTAAGAACAGAAGATCAAATAATTGATAAAAGTTCCTGAGCATGGAAGATCCACATCCTGCACCAACTCCCATGGGAGTAAGCTAATGAAGCAACGAGATGACACCTACTAGTAACAGATAACAAGACCTACATACTAATAACAGATATAATGAAGCACTAGGTAAGCGTCTCTAAATTAGTACACTGACTAGACTAGACATTAGTACGGCAGTGGGATTTCTGTAGAAAGACTGCAAAACTGACAAAAGACTGAAATGCAATTAAGAAACTTGTAAAATACCTTAAGGGTACTGCACACTTTAAGCTTAAACTACCAGCCAATGATAGCCGTAAGCTAGTGGCATATGTAGACACTGACTGGGGAGGAGACATACAAGAAAGGAAATCCACCAGTGGTCACATATTTTTCTATGGAGAAGGAGCTATAAGCCTGTCAAGTAAGAAGCAAGATATAGCAGCAGGATATGTATCAGCTGCACAAAGTTGTCAGGAAATACAGTGGCTGTGCCAGCTACTGGCAGATTTAGGCACAGACGTACCACAACCCATACAAATACATAAAGACAACCAAAGCTGCATTCATCTAGCTAAGTAAGATGTGAAGATGTGTACCAAGCATCTTGGCAAAGCTCTGCCCTATACTACCTAGAAATAGAGTTCCTTATAATAAAGAACTCTTATTAATTTGGTATAGTAAAAGAGATTCCATGTAAATTTGTTTTTAGCAGCACACACACAGACTAGAGAAGCTCTGCTGCATTGAGAGTCTTGAGCACTCTGCTAACTTTAGGAACCTACAGATCCCGTCACCCACTGTGGCTCCCCCAAAGTGGCTATCCGCTTTAGAGTCACCCTTTCAGCGACAACCACTTCTGTGGCAGTCCTACCCCTGCAAGAGTCCAGGCTTTATCCCAGAAGTCCTGGGAAAGATGATGCAATCCTGCTTCCAGGCCACTTTAGCTGGAGATGCCATGGATTGCAGCTAGTATCTTCTGCATGCAGAGCAGATGCTCTGCCACTGATCCACATACTCTCTTCGTAGCTTGCAGCTCAAAATGAATATCATTTTAAGTAGTTTTGGGTCTACACAGGGCAATGTACAGCATGGTGGCTGTCTGGGTAGTTGCTGTTGACTATTGTTGTTATGGGGAGGGGAATTTCCTTTCCTGAAATTCACTATTTTATCATTGACTTCTCTTATTTTCTTTTAAAAGAGGGATTTATCTTTCATTTCTCTTTGTAGAGGACACAAAGGCTTGGGAAGAAATTGCCTACTTCTGAGCATCTACACAGCAAAATTTTGCAGAGTCTCCCTTCCTGCCCATCCTTCCTTCAAATTTCTCTTTGATCAAAATCAAACTGATTAGAAACAGACTCCAAATTCCTAAAAAGAGGGAAAGGAGGAAAGGATTTCAGAGAAAAACAGTAAAAAGAAGCTAAGGGAATTTCTCTTAACAACACTACTGCTGACACTCACAAATGACTGGCTTATTTGGCCCCAAAGTCATCTGACAGGCATGCCATGCATCAGTTAAAATCAACTGTCTTAAGAGCACTGGTGCTGCTTTTATGTCTGTTTGAGGGTACCTGCTTGCTATTTGCAAATAAACTCTGATCTAGGCAGGTGGATGATCAAGCCAACTTTGGTTAGCTAATGAGACAGAAAGAACCATGTTTCTTTTTTTATTACAAATTCACTATAATCAGTTTGTTGTAACATGGATATAGAATATTGCATAGATGTAGGATTTCACATAATGCACAGACATGACATTTCATATTCTTGAATTTATATCTTTTTCTTCTCACTTCTCAGCTTTTTTCTTATGAGCCAACAATAACACCACTGCATTCCAATGGATCTCAACTAAGGACTGCAGAGCCTAGTGGATATAGTGGCCCAGGACAGACTGGCAATTTGCCCCGGTATCGAGTTGCGGCAAAAAAAACCCGGAGTAAACGATACCGGGTTTTCCCGTCCACACAGCGGGGGCCTCTGCCGGAAGATACTGGACAGAGGCGCGCGGGAGCGTTCAGACTGCCGCACCAGAGGCGCGCTATATTCGCTGTTTCCCCATTATTTTGGCTGTGGGCGTATGTGCGCATGCGCGCTTGAGCGCTCATGCGCATAAGCGCATTTTGCCGATTTTTTTTTTTTGCCCTGCAACGCCGGCACCGCATTGGGCAGTGGAGCGGAGCGCAGCCAATCACACCGCTGCTGCCTCATGCCCAACGCGGGTTGCTCCCGGCTTTTCGGCTGCGCGTTCAGACTCCCCGGAAGCGGAGAAACGCGCGACAAACGCAGGCTTTCAAGATTTGCGTCGGCTTTTATCAGGTGTTTTTTTAATCCGGCAGTGAAGCGCGAGAGCACCGGTAGGCTACGGGTGGGGGACGCCAGGCAGATGTGCCTGTGTGAACATTCCATTTAATCCGATATTGAGTCGTTGTCAGCCCGGGTCCCATCCCGCGGCAAATTGCCAGTCTGTCCTCGGCCAGTGTCTGTTTTCTACTTCAAATGTATAATAGCTTGGTTTGGTAGATACTAGTTTTTTGGGTGAGGAGTTTAATGCTCTGGAGCAGAATCTGACTACTGTAAAACTGCATATTTCTTTTGCTTCATCCAGAGTTGAGTTGGAAACATCTGGTTTATTTCAAAATGCTTGTTATTTATATACTAATTTATTAGACACATATTTGATTATCTGAATATAGACTTTTAATTTATTGCAAAGGATAAGCTGAGAAAACATCATAAAATAACAAAATGAATCCATTGCTGAAGAAAACTGAGATGGACTACAAACACAGACTAACAATGGATTTGTCTAAACTGGTGGCCTTTGCAGGAAGCAATAAGATAGAATTAAAAAGGGCAAGTTATATAAGAAAGCACAACCATATGCTTAAATATTAAGCAAACATGCCTGACCAACAGCATGTCTGAAGATTCCAAAATACTGAACATGAATCAAACCAACAATCTGCTGCTCTGTAGCATAAAAATCTAATACAATTGTAGATGATAGTAATCAGATCATCACTTATAAGCACCTAGTGTGCCCAGATAAGACCTCACATACATTTAAGTCCCACACCACAAATTAGGAAGGATATCGACAAAATGATTCAAAGGATGATGAGGATGATTAAACAGACTAAATATAATGGGTGGGGGGACACTGAAGAAATCAGGGTGTTATCCAGCCAACATTAAAGACATCTAAGTCACGTTAAATGTCAATGGATGCACATCTCTCCTATGGAACTATTTTTAACCTAGGCTAGATCAGGCCTTGGGTATGTAAAACTGACCCTGACACAGGCTAGCCCAAGTCTCATCAGAACTTAGAAGCTAAGCAGGGTCCAGCCCTGCTTAGTACTTGGATGGGAGACCATCAAGGAAGTCTAGGGCTGTTATGCAGAGGCAGGCAATGACAAACCACCTCTGAACGTCTCTTGCCTTGAAAACTGAATGGAGACAATATAGGTTGGCTGCAACTTGATGGCAAAAAGTAAACCTGGCAGAAAAGATTAGTTTGGGAGTATTTCTTGGTAGTTTTCAAATATATGAAAAGATGAAGGGAATCACTTATTTAGTGTGGATACAATAGATTAACTGTAAAAGAGGGCTGAATGAACAAATAAGTTTAATAAAAGGATCAAAATCAAGAAGTGATAGATATTTTAGGGTCTGTTTGCTTTTTTGGTTGGAATAAGACTTCACAGATGTGTTTTGATAAGCTCTTAAAGATTTTTTTATTGCCACAATCAAGTTTTGAAGAACAAGAAACACAAACATTATCAGTTTATATTATAGCATAATACCTTTCGTTGTGTTGGATTAATGTGCATACCATGTTAGTTTAGTGCCATCTAGTGATAAAAAGTAGATGTGACACTGAATGTTGTTTTTTTAAAGTACAATGAAAATAGCATTTCATAACTGTGGTTTTAACAAAACAAATTGCAAATAATTAATTCAAGAATATTAGAGCATTACTATAAACCTTCCAGTATGTGGGCTTTTTAGAAGTAATTGGTTGGCCACTGTGTGAACAGAATACTGGACTAGATGTGCAGATCCACCATGGCTCTTCTTATGCTCTTATGTTCTATGCCGTGTACTGAATAGGCTCAGAGTACTAAAGAAACTGGCAAATTGCCTAGATTCTTCTTTTTTAATCTCCTTGGTTTCTTTGTGATTTTAATATGTACATATTGTATACCCAGTAACAAATTTTGAAGCATGTAACAAAATATGCACAAAAGGATTATATATACAAAATGTGTGTGCACCGGCTTTGGTTTGCCCCGGCTAGGTGGGGTATAAATTGAAAGTAATAAATAATAAATAAGTGGCATTAAGTTGTAGCTGACTTACCATTATCCTGTAGGGTTTTCAGGGCAAAAGACAAATAGAGGTGGTTTGCCACTGCCTTCCTCTGGATAGTGATCCTGAGATTCCTTTGTGGTCTCCCATTCAAATACTAACCAGTGCTTTCCTTTTTCTTTAGCTGAGTAGACCCTTTACTTCTTCATTTTTCCTGACCCAGCCTAGGAAACTGAGGAACCAGAGAAGAAACCCCAAAACACTCTTCTTTGATAATTGTCAGATTATGGTATACAAGAGGCTGATATTAATTTAAAACACTATTATTTCACTTCTTTGGGGAAATGGTCAGGTAGGTATCAGGTTTGGAATTCGTCAGGTAAACAGACAACAGGAATGAGGTAACTTTGTATAATTATAAACAATAAATGATTTGTCACAATAAAGTAGCTGTTTGGCTCTGCAGACAGGTCTTCAAAACTGTGGAGTGAGAGCTCATGGCAGTCACTGCTTTAATAAACAGGCGTAAGCTTCTGTGTATCAAAATTATTTAAATTTGTGAAGGCAGAAACATACACACAAGTTCCAATTTTCCTTCTTAAACACTTGATAGGGATCACCCCCTTCTACTAGGAGATATTTCCCTCAGGGAAGGACTACTTGTCCCACTTCCCTATTTCAGGATCCTTCTTGATTCTTCATTCTGCTTAACTGCCACTCTCAATTGTAGAATTCCATTTGAACCCCCTGTCAATCAAGGTTTGCAGACCTGGCTAATACCTTAACCGTTTGCTGTCCGTTACATTATCCTTAATGAAGCAACTGGATTAAAGCCAAAAGGCCATTCATTTGTTGGTATGCATGGATACAAAAGGAAAGCACAAAGTTGTTTGACACATATAATAGGAACATGGAACAACAAAATAATAAAAGAAGAAATGAACATTTAAACATTGCAATTCTGGGAGGGAGTGAACTAAAGGGGCCTGGATTAGACCATTTTCAGTCAGAAAATTATAAAGTGTGTTACTTGGGAAACGACAAACACAGAAGCAATGGAAGTGCTCTAATAGTGAGGCAAGATGTAGCACAAGCACAAAGTCTGATTGAATAATATCAACCAGACTTCACAGAAAGCCTATCAACATAACAATCATTCATATTTACACCCAAACTACAGGTACTGAAGAGGAACAAACTGAAAGCTTTTCTGCAGTGTCCAGCAAGAAATTGATCACACACCTAAACAAGAAGTACTGTTGATAATTGGTGACTGGAATGCAAAAGTGGGAAACAAAGTAGAAGCAAATATTGTCAGAAAATTGGGCACAAAATGAAGCAAAGGAGTGACTCACAGAATTCTGTGAAGACAATTAGTTGTTCATTACAAACACATTTCAGGCAATCAAACAGAAGATTCTGTACACGGACATTACCAGATGGCCAATATAGAAACCAAATAGTTTACATAAGCAGAAGATGGAGAAGGTCTATTGTCTCAACTAAAACAAGACCAGGAGTTGATTTTGGTCCATACCATGAATTGTTAAGATAAGAAATTAGAATAAAGCTAAAAAACCCACCAAAACATAGTGCCAAAATACAATCTAAACAACATTCCTAAACAGTTTAAAGACTATGTAAAGAACAGATTTGCATTAATAAGTTCAAGTGAATATGAACTGGAAGAACTATGGGTTGAAACCAAGCTATCATCAAGGAAGAATGAAAAAAGACTATTACTTAGCCAAAAGAAATGAAAAGCCTCAATAGATGACTGATGACACTCTTAAAATTGGTCAAGATAGACAAGAAGCAAACGTAAAAACTGATAGAAATAGAATCAAAAGTCTAAATGCAGTGTTCTAGCAACTGACACACAGAGACAAAGAGAACTATTATAATAACCAGTGCAAAGAAATAGAAGAGAAAAACAAAAAAGAAGAAATTAAATAAATCAAGGTAAAATTCAAAGCAAGACTGGGCATGCTGAAAGATCAACATGGAAACACATTAACTGGACAGGACAAAATACAGGAAAAGATGGGAACAATACAAGGAAGACATATACAGCAGAGATAAAAGGACAGACTCCTTCAAAGGAAAATCTTTTGAAAAAGAATGTGCAATTTTAGAAAGTGATGTGAAAGCTACACTCAAAGCAGTTGGGAGAAACAAGTCTCCAGGTGTAGATGAGGTATCAGTAGAGCTATTCCAAGCCACATAAACAGAGTCCATCAAAATTTTAACAAGATTATGCCAACAAATATGGGAAAAAACAATGGCCCACAGATTAGAAATGCTCAATTTATATTCCAATTCCAAAAAAGAGATATCAAAGACTGCAGCAACTATCAGACAATTGCATTAATTTCTCACACAACGAAAGTGATGCTCAAAATCTTACAACAAAGACTGTTACCACATATAGAATGAGAAATGCCAGATGTTCAAACTGGATTCAGAAAAAGAGGCACTAGAGATCATATTGCAAATTTACATTGGTTACTGGAGCATATGAGAAAATTTCAGAAGAAAATCAGTTTGTATTTCATCAGTTACAGCAAAGTTTTTGACTGTATGGATCAGGAAAAGCTATGGCTGGTTCTAAAAGAAATGGATGTGCCGCAGCATCTGACTGTACTCTAGACAAGAGGCTACTGTTAGGACAGAATATAGAGAAACAGAATGATTTCCAACTGGCAAAGGTGTCAGACAAGGATGTATTTTTTCCCCATCTCTTCAATCCATATGCAGAACATATCACAAGGAAAGCTGGGTTAAATCTAGATGGAGGTGAAGTGAAAATTGGTGGAAGGAACATTAACAGTTTGAAATATGCAGATGACACCACATTACTGGCAGAAAACAATGAAGATATGAAACGACTACTGATGAAAGTTAAAGAAGAAAGTGCAAAGCAGGATTACAGCTGAACATCAGGCAGACAGAAGTAATGACTACTGAAAAATTACACAACTTCATGGCTGACAATGAAAAAAATTGAAACTGCTCAAGATTTTCCATTCCTTGGCTCCATTATCAGTTAAAAGGGAGACTGCAACCAAGGAATCAGAAGATTGAGACAGGGAAGGGCAACCATGATGGTGTGAAAAAAGATTCTTAAGTGTAGGGATGTGTTGCTGGTGAACAAGATCAAGTTAATTCATGTCACAGTATTCCCCATTACTATGTATGAATGTGAAATTTGAACAATGACGAAAGCTGACAGGAAGAAAGTTGATTCCTTTGAAATGTGGTGTTTGAGGAGAGTTTTACAGTTACCGGAGTCCACAAATAAGTGGGTTCTGGATCAAATCAAACCTGAACTCTCCCTAGAAGCTAAAATGACTAAACTGAGGCTATCATACTTCGGTCACATTATGAGAAGACAAGAGTCACTGGAAAAGACAATAATGCTAGGAAAAGTTGAAGGCCACAGGAAAAAAGAGTAAGACCCAACATGAGATGAATTGACTCAGTCAAGGAAACTACGGCCCTCAGTGTGCAGGACTTGAGCAAGGACATTTTGAAGGTCATTAATTTATAGAGTTACTGTAAACTGGAAGTTATTTGATGGCAACACACAAAAGAATTAAATTGTGCTGCAAACTTTGACACAATCATGGTCACCAGGCAAACTTACCATGTTAGACTCTGACAACCAAAATATGAGGCAGCTTCTTATTGAATCTTGCTGGAAGTTTGTGTCAAGAAGCTTTAACCTGGCACAGTACCCACTTATTCTGCAGGGCCAGGCTGTAGCATGTTCTGTTCTTGAAGTTCCAGTTGTTAATATATGTAATCATAGTATCTCCTCATACATTAGTAATGTATGGCTGTGAGGGCTGTGAGAGTTGGACTATAAGGAAGGCCGAGCGCCGAAGAATAGATTCTTTTGAACTATGGTGCTGGAGAAGACTCTTGAGAGTCCCTTGGACTGCAAGGAGATCAAATCAGTCAATCCTAAAAGAAATCAACCCTGACTGTTCCCTGGAAGGCCAGATCCTGAAGCTGAAGCTCAAATACTTTGGCCACCAAATGAGAAGGGAGCATTCACTGGAGAAGACCCTGATGCTGGGAAAGATTGAAGGTCAAAGAAGAAGGGGACGGCAAAGAATGAGATGGTTAGACAGTGTCATCGATGCAACGAACATGAAATTGAGCAAACTTCAGCGGACAGCGGAAGACAGGAGGGCCTGGCGTAATCTGGTCCATGGGGTCGTGAAGAGTCGGACTTGACTGTGCGACTGAACAACAAAAGTATCTGCTCTGCTCTTTTTTAGACACCAGGCCAAGACCAAAACATTTTTTTTTTGCCCAGGCTTTTAATGATGTTTGAACTTTTAAATTGTCTTTACAATCCAGTGTTAGAAATAGTAGGTAGAGTAGCATTAATTAATTTATTTTTTTAAAATGGTGACTACAGCAAGTGGTTCAAATGAAGGGTGCCAAGCAGCATTAATCTTTTTGAAAAGTGTAAGAAAGAGGGGGGTTTCGGTTTCGGCGTTGCGAATGGCGGCCGCCTCTCGGGACGCTCCCGGAGGTGGCTAGCCCACACGCAGTTAGGGGGGGTCTTCGCTTATGCGAAAGACCCTAGTGAGCCTTAGGCAAAGGCTCCGAACCGGGGGCGCTTTGGGGAGTAGCCTCTTTGCCGGCAGACAGCCGGGAAATTGAGGCTTTCTCCCCGCCCCAATCGGCCCCGCTGCGTCGTGCCCGTCATGGGACTTAGCAGCGCCACCGACTTCCAGGAGTGAAGACAGCGATACGATTTAACATAAAAAGAAGAAGTGGCATCGAATCGTGAGTGGAAGATCTATTTTGAAGCGTGAATTTGAACCCCCCCGCTAGTGTTTAAGCGTATGGGAGGAGGGAGGAGTTCCCACCCCTTTTGAGAAGCAAGATTTACAAAGGGAGTGCGGAGGGGGGAAGAGAGAAAGAACTGTTGGTGAAAGTACCATCGGGGTTGTATAGAAGAATACGACCTTATTAGCTTCCTGGGGGATGCGGCACGAACTTTGTAAAAGTAAACAATAATACAAAATGTCGACAACGGGGAAAGTCCTGCAGAAACCGGAAGAGAAGAGAGGAGGGACTTCCGGTCCGGGTGGCCCCCCCCCCAGAGCTTGCTGTCAATCAACAGGAAAATGAGATTCTACGCCCTCTGCTGGAGCAAATGCAGAAAATCAATGAAACTTTGCTTAAAGTGGAAAGTGTCTTCATCAGTCGACAGAAATTGATATTGGAAACATCAAGGAAGATGGCGGAAATTGAACAGAAAGCGTTGATTTTAAGTTCTCAGGGCGTAAAAGAAGAAGAGAAAGAGGATCTCGGATTTACTTTGGCGAATGTATTGGCACCCCTAACTGGCCGTGAAGCGAAAGAATTAAAGGAAGAGGTGGATATGGCTCCCAAAGCCTATTCCGCTTTTATAAAAGAAATTACTCTGCCAGTAGAAGGGGAGGTCGAGCACAGCAAGCAAGATATCGGAGATCTAATTTTATGGGAAGTGGTTATGGCGCCCTGGAAATTTGAAGGCCAGAAATATAAGGAAAAAGAGAAAAGAAAGAAGAAAGATTACATCCTTGAAATGCAAAGACTTCTGAAGAGGCACGCCGGCGTGAGAGAAGACGCAGTACTCAAAATTGCGACAAGCAGTGAAGAAGACAGCAGACCAGGGGAAGGAGGTGAAGGAACGGAAGGCATCAAGGTTAAAAAGGACTTAATCCATAATTGGAAGAGATTGGAACAGTCCTTGAGGACTGTTTGTGTTGCATTTGTAAGGAGCTGTTTAATTACTAACTCCAATGGACTTTACTAACTGTATTAACAGAGAGTTTTTGGACTTTGCAAAGTTAAAAAGAAGATCTACTAACCATGATGGATGCCGAAAAACGGTATTAATTACTAACTAAAACTAACTCTTTTTAACAGAGAAAACTTCACTCCATCTTTTTTCTTTCTCCATCTGTCTACCCTTCCCTTTTCTTATAAAAAGAATAAAATTCTCTCCTTTTTAGGAGAGTTTTACTACTTAAAAAAAGTGTAAGAAAGAGGTGAAAGCAAATACATCTGAGTTTGATTTCATGCCAGTTGAGCCACGCCAAACCGCTAAGTGATTACACCGTGGCAGAAGCGTAGATAATATATGTTGAGCTGTTTATCTGTCCTGTTGTATATTACTGTATTTCAGTTAAACTGTTTTTATATGAATTGCTTGTATTTTTATGTATACTGGTTTTATTGATGTTGTAAGCCGCCCTGAGCTGCTTAGGCAGGAGGGTGGGATAAAAATCGAACAAATAAATAAATAAATAATTCAGCCTACATCTTAGCAGCTCACCAAATGACTGGCTCTCTGCTCACAACTGGTCAACAGGATGCGTGCTGAAACTGGTGGTTACTTGAGCACCTCTAGTACAGAGCTTCTCTGACATCCTCCATTCCTTTCCTAGACACAAAATGAACTGAGGAAGAGGGTGACTCTCACATTGGCAAGGATTGTCAGTTAAAGACAGGACCTGCATTCTGACCAGGTGGGAAGAGTCACCCATGTCAAGAGGCCCTCCCCCCTCAGAGTAAGAAGGGCATACCTGCACAGTAATTTTGGGATCTTAAAACATCTCTATCCAGGGTGAGAAAACTAAGGATAATGTTTAAGAGTATATGAACTCTTTGGGCAACTAACTTGAGCAGAATATGAGAACACCACTGCTCTGTGCTAAAGGGTCAGAAACAATTCAACCCAAATCCCTACGACATAACAATATTCCTCTCTACCAAGATTTTTTGTAACCTACACTGAACTAACAGAAGTTAGTGCAGGCACTAATTCTATCTATAAAATCAGTTCCTGGTCTATTCTCATATAAATACAGTAAAAACCTTATTAAGGGGAGTCCAGTAAAGGGATCCTTCTGATGAACTTTTTGGTTTTCAGGGGTGCCATTTGATAAGCTGTATTAAAAACTGGTATTCATCTTTTAGCTGGAGCTGCAGAACCTGCTCAGGGAACTAGTCCTTGAAAGACTGCTAGATATCTAATTCCAACTGCTCTTTTAAAAGGGATCCTAAAATTATATTGGATATAGCACTAAGAGTCATAGCAAATAATTCTTGCATAGTAATGGTCCATGACTGAAATAGAAAAAGGTAATTTCTGCCTACAAGAAGACATTTGTCTCCAGTTAGCCACTGAAATAACCAATTTAAATGGCTTAGGATAACTCATTTCTGTGGCAGTCGATTTCTAATTTTATTGAATGGACACTCTAACCAAGTACCTGCTGCATGTTTAATTTTAAGATTGTGATATGTTATAAAGTAATCTGACCACAAGGAGGAGCTCTATATCCAAATGTTTTGAGTATGTATACACAACAAACATATTTGCTAAAAAAAAATAGCAGGAAACCTATAAAAATACTTGAAGGATAAAAGGCAACTGCTAGACAAACTTGGGCACTACACAAACCAATATTTGCATTATCAATCTAGCACAGTTTAATGTGCTTTCAGTACATTACCATGTTCTCGTTACAGAGAAGAAAATCAACATATTTTTCTTTGCAAATGAGAGCAAGCAGGTGGCTCAAAAGTACAGGTAATAGTTAAATTAATGCTGCACTCCTACAAGTAAGTTTCAGAGAAATCTGTAAAATTTAATTCTGCAGAAACAATATAGCCAGCATAGAATAGTGGGTAAAATGTTGGACTAGGATCTAGGAAACCCAGCTTTAAATCCTTGCTCTCCTATGGCCCCATGCTGGGGGACATCTGAGCCTAACCCTATCTCACAAGGTTATTGTGAAGATAAAACAGAGGAGAAGAAAATATTGTATGCCAGCTTGGAGCCCCACTGGGGGGTGGGAATTGGATATAAATGCAGTAAAATAAATCATAACAAAAATTATCCTGTTCATATGTATGCATTATTTGTAGACAAGTCATAATAAATGTAATGAGACCTATTCCCAAGCAGAAGCACATAGTACTGTTGCAGCGTTACAGCCCTGTTCTATGCAGAGTTGGCATAACTAACTCTGCATGGGATCAGGATCACATTGGATGTCCAAGTATTCTACACTGCAGAATGCAAAAGCTCTAAGTGTGTGCCTGCTTTCAGGATTCACACAACTCTGAAAGCAAGCTGAAGTGCGTTTTACTGACTTGCTTCATTTTTTAAAAAAGGATTTTATTGGTTTTGCATTGCTACAGGATATGGGGAAAGGTCACCAAATCCCTGTCTCTAAAAATTTTATAGAATATGGGTAAGGAAAACTAATACATAAAACTCTACCGGGATGGGGGAAGGAAACTAAACCCTACCTCTAAACACCCTACTGGACATGGGGAGGGGAAGACTAACATGGTGACACGATCTGGTTACATTTGTGTTATTATCACCTGATGTTACAGAGATTTGTTGCTTATAAAAAAGTTAACAAAAAAGAAAAAGAAAAACTGCAAAAACTGGTTAATTAATAAAAAACTGCATTTTCAACTATTATCTTGGTCTTAGGTTCTTTTCTTCTTACGTTTCTTCTTTCCTTGGGGTTTGGGAGCGGCTGCTCCTTTCTCTGATTCCGATGTATCTGAAGAACTAAAGAGTATTGGACTACTGCTTTCTGAAGCCTGTGAGTAAGATTCTTCATCTTCCTCTTCTTCCTCCTCATCCTTTTTAGGTTTCTTATCTTTGTTGTACTGCTTTACATTGAAGTGTTGATCCACAAACTTTTTAGCCTTAGGAACAGAGTCAATATTATACTTTCTGGAGAGTAAGTTCCTTGTAGAGTCTCCTCCGCTTTCTGACTTCAAAGGGGATATCCTTCAGGATTTTTATCTCCTCATTCTTGATTTTTAAGGGGTTCCCCCGTGTAGATTTCAGCACCCGATCTCTGGTAGACCTTCTTGTAAATTTCAAACATATTTCTCCTGGGAGTTTATTCTTTTTAATAAAATTTGGATAAGCCCTGTAGGCCCAGTTCAGTAGATCTTCCTGTTTGTAATCCATTATTGGAGCCAAAGTCTCTGATAAAATAGCCTTTAAATCTTCATTCTTTTCTTCTGGAATCCCTTGGAAACGTAAGATGTACATGGATCTTTCCAGTTGGAGCTGTATTAATTGGTTTTTATTACAGAGTCTCTCTTTTTCTGACTCATCCGCTCTTTTGTTGATACTCTCAGTCTGCTTTTCCATTTTTTTAAGAGTCTTTTCAGTTGTTGAGGTCCTTCTATCCATTTGAATCATCTGCTTTTGCAAATTATCCATTTTCACATTGAGATTAGTCACCTGCCCCATTAGAGGGCGCAGTGCATTCGCCAGCAGTGTGGACATCTCTGCAGCTACTTCCTGGTTGTGGGAGGGAGTCATTGGTAGGCTGTTTCCAGTTGATGTTTTTTTCTTTTGCCCTCTCCCAGCCATAATATCAACAAGAAGTAAGTTTCCCAAAACAAAATAAAAGTTGGTAGAACTTAGCCTGCTTTTCGTTATTATGCAACTTTTGTTTTCGCTAGTCCTCTTATGCGCATAGCTTGTTTCAAAGTTGTTTTTAAGCTTCGTTTTAAAACCGCATTGTTTTAAACGGGTGTGTGTGTGTGGACTCCTCCCTCCACCTGCCGTTTTGCCCTTAGGTGCTTCTAATTACTACCAAGGCTCTTGTTTGCTTAAATCACCTGAGCAATGCTTAACTCACACTTTGCAGCCTTGGAGATCTTTTAGAAGCTTTTCAGAAGCTGTTGATCGTGTCCACTGGTCCGGTAGTTGTCTCTCGGCGCCATACTGGCTCTTCGGTGACAGGACCTTTCGAAGATAAAGGTGAGCCTCAGTTCCTTGGCCATCGCCTTGGAAGAGGCTCGCCTCAGCTCTCCAGGCTAAGGGTCTCCTACAGAGACCCCGGGAGGGTCCAGGATGATCTCGGACCCTTCCCATCAGCCGAGTCTCGGTGCAACCCCATCAGAGCGAGACGGGGATGCGACCGAGCAGCGAAACGCTTAAACTGGAAGTCATTACTGACTTGCTTCATTGATAGTCTGCCTTTCTCACTGAGAATCAAGGTAGATCAAACAATTAAAAACAGTTCAATAAAAATAGTATAATGCATACAGCTAACAATGCAGTAAAATTGGATTGCAAAATTATAGAACAATGCACTAAAAACCAGATAATAAAGTCATATTACAAGATTGGAAAACAATGCCATGATAACATTATATTACATACAATACACAGTATAATAAAGCTGGATTAGCATATCAGAGAACAATGCAATGAAACAGTCAAACATATACAATGAACAGTGCAATGAAAACTACCTAGAATTTCAGATAAATAAATTGCTCCAGGAATTCCACTTTAAGGAAATGTGGACTGAGTCAGAACACCGTGTGAAGCAGTTGGCTGCTTCTCCATGCTCCAACACAGCAAACAGCAGAAGTGATTCTTAAAAGCAAAAACAAAAACAGCAACTCCAAACTGAATGAAAGCTTTCAGTTTGGCTCATTATCAGGCTTATGACTTCTCACACTAAGGCAAAGAGATGCAGATTCAGAAGGAAAGGAGAACAACCATATAAATGAAAAGATGTAAAAGAGACCAAAGAGGTAACATTGGTACAAGTTCCAGGAGGAAGACTGTAGAGAAAGTAAAGGAAACAATATAGGTATCAGCTGATGGACAGAGAGGCAAAGACAAGGCCCTGGTCCAAAAGTGGAGCCTGCATGTGTAAAACCTGTTGGAAATATGTGTGTTGCAAAGTCTAAAGTCAGTCATTATAGGGTTAATGTGCTTACCTTGTGTGCTATTGTTTAGACTGACCTGGAAGGGAACCTGGCAGAAAGCCAATGGAAAGAAAGCCCGGGAAACTGAAGCCTATTTACTAACAATCATTGGTTAATGAATTCAGGTGAATTCCTTCTGGGGTCAAGAAGAAAGAAGAATCTCCATTATCACCTTACCAACCGCATGATCAGTCTGTAAAGACATAGTCTTAAGTCTGTTTGTTGTTTTGTAGATTTCCTGTGTACCCTTTCCTTTAGAAATAAAGATTTTTACATAGAAAGAAAATGCCTTCTCTCCAGTGAACAAAGATCTATTGCAAACTCTGAATATTTAACTATTTTTACCGATTTTCTAACAAAACCATGATCTTTTACTACTAGGTTGCATCTCAACCTAAGGGTAGGTATCAGAAGAGAAAGCTTAACATATCATAGTTTGAATTCCCCCTCTGCCATGAAAGCTTGTTGGGACAGTTAAAAACTCCCAGCCTAACCGTCCTCACAGGGGTTTTGTGAGGCTCAAATGGTGAAAAGGAGAATGATATAAGCCACTTTGGGTCCTCACTAGGTATACTGGTGGGGTATAAACTAAGTAAATACATAGTTGTATAATAAATGCTTCCATGTGTTGTTTTTTTTTAACAGTGGGTTAATTGTGATCCTAAGGAACAGTGATGGCCTTGGAAGATGTGTTCAAGTTCACTTCAGCTACAGCAGCTCATGGTTCATTCCTTCCATGGCCTCCTGACCTGCCCCCCGTCCCGTCCCCCCCGCCATGAACAGCTAAGAGCAGCTGCCATGGGGGGAGGGGCATCAGGAAAACTGAGATCTGGAAGGGTGAGTTTACAGAAAATATTACTTCCTTGCTGAAAGCATCTGCTTCTGTACTTTGTTAATACAGCAGTCAAGCACAGCTCTTTAAGGTAAAAATAGCATTTTAGAGCATGTCTGCAGTGACTGTATAGGTAACGCTTTTCTCTACTATTTTCACAAAGCAAACCACCACTACCACCCCAAATTGCATTTAGGATTTCCAAATGCCAGGAGAAAAAGTGCCCTGTCCCTTTAATAGAAAATAGGATGTTAGAGAGCCAGTTTGGTGTAGTGGTTAAGTGCGCAGACTAATCTGGGAAAACCCACTCCTCCACTTGATTCCCCACTCCTCCACTTGCACCTGCTGGATGACCTTGGGCAAGCCATAGTTCTGCCACAGCTGTTCTTGAAAAAGAACAGTTTCTGTCAGAGCTCTCTGAGGCCCACCTACCTCATAGGGTGTCTGTTGTGGGGAAGGGAAGGGAAAGGAGTTTGTAAGCCGCTCTGAGACACCTTTGGGTAGTGAAGGACGGGGTATAAATCCAATCTCTTCTTCTTCATGACTAGTGATGTATTTATTTATCTATCCTATAGCAGAGTTACACAAAGGAAGTATATAATTGTGTTATACTTCCATACCAAGCTGAAGATCACCAAGCTGGTAACAAGGGTGAGCACGCCATCTGAATAATTCAAAGATTACCATCAAAGATTTCCATCACTAGCACTTTAATTGTTAATCGTTGGATTGTTTGTAATTTTTAAGGTTAATGTATGTAAGTTGTTTTAAATTTCTGTACATGGTTTTATGGTACAGGGTACCAACTAGTATAAGCTGCCCTGAGCCTGCTTGCGGGGAGGATGGGGTATAAATTGAAATGATAAATAAATATAATAATATAAAATATGTAACCAAGTTGATACAATGGGTATGCAGACTGATTGGGCAATTCCCCTAAATACTAACATCTAGATTTTCAAACCATTCAATTGCAGCTAGGGAGAGTTTAAAGATCTCCTTTGCATCTCTCTGGAAAGCACAACACTTACATTCCTGTGACAGATGAAAAACAGTTTGGTGGGCTGCACCACAATTAAATTTGGGTCCTGGTATTCTGCCCCATTTAAACTACAGGTCTACACAACTGCCAAGCCTGATTATTAGCTGTCTTCCAGGCTTTAAATGGCAAGTCAGATCCTGAGGCTCTCTCATTGGTGTTAATCAGGTTATGGATATTGGGTAGAACATTGCATCCATGTTCACAACCATTCATTCCCTAGAACAAAATTTTGTGATTGCTGGATTTGTGCAGATCTTATTGCTAGGTATTGGGATCTTAGTCTGGATAGGCCTGCATCAGTCATGTCTTTGTGGATGGGCAACTCTCTGTTTTCAATGAGCTTCCTACATTCACGAAGAAGAGCATCTTGTCTTCGGAGATGTGGGGGAGCAATGTGGCACAACATGGGTAGCCAATAGGTCGGAATGGGTTTAATACATCCACTTATGGTCCTCACTGTTGTGTTGAGTTGGACATCAAGTTTGTGGACATGAGGGCTGTTGAGCCACACTGAGGTAACATATTCCACAGTACTATACACCAACTCCAAAGCTGAGAAACTAAATGTTGTAGCAGACGCACCGCAAGTTGTACTACATAATGTTTGGAGAATGTTATTTCGTGCATTTATTTTTGCTCCTACATTGAAGAAGAGGAGATTGGATTTATACCCCGCCCTTCCCTACCCAAAGGAGTCTCAGAGTGGCTTACAATCCCTTTCCCTTCCCCTCCCCTCCTCTTCCTTCCCCTTTCCCCTCCCTCCTAGTGAGTTTCCATGACAGAGTAAGGAATCAAACCAGGGTATCCCAGACTCTGGTCTCAGGGGTCTTTTCGGGGGGGGGGAGCGCACCGGAGCGCAGCTCCGGGAGCTCAGGAGCCAAGCCCCGCCCCCAGCCGGCATCCCGGAGAGTCTTTCAGGCAGCCGAATGTCAATTTCAGCTCCATTATATCCTATGGGCCATTGAAGTCAATGGTGAAAACATAGGGTATATTCTGGGGGCTGGAGGGGAGGGGGTTTGAGGGAGAGGCTCGAAACTCACAGGATAGCTGATGGAGGCTCTCCCCAAGATACCCACCAAGTTTCAAGAACATTGGACCAGGGGGTCCAATTCTATGGGCCCCTAAACAGGTTGCCCCTATTCCCGCCATTGTTCTCTATGGTGGGAAAAAAATAACTTTTTTTCCCACCATAGAGAACAATGGAGGAAATGGGGCAACCTGTTTGGGGGTCCATAGAATTGGACCCCCTGGTCCAATGTTCTTGAAACTTGGTGGGTATCTTGGGGAGAGGCTCCATCAGCTATCCTGTGATCTTGGAGCCTCTCCCTCAAACCCCCTCCCCTCCAGCCCCCAGAATATACCCTATGTTTTCACCATTGACTTCAATGGCCCATAGGGTATAATGGGGCTGAATTGCCACTGAATTTCTTTCATTCCCTCCTTTCCTTCTTTCTTTTTCCTCTTTCCCTCATTCTTCTCTTCTCTCTTTCTTTCTTTCCCACCTTCTTCTCTTCTCTTTTTTCCTCCTTTCCCTGTTTCCCTCCTTCCCTCTCTTTCTTTCTCTCTTTCTTTCCTTCTTTCCTTCTCTCTCTCTCTTTCCTTCCCTCTTTCCTCCTTCTGTGGCCCAACTCTCATGAGAAGGAGTTTAAACTTTAAACCCCTTTTCTCTTAGCTCCCCCACCCAGACCAGCTGGGGAAGGGAAGGGGAGGCTTTTGAAGATGCTTCCCCCCCTTTTGCTTCCCCTTCTGACATCACTTCCGGTGATGTCAGGGGGCGTGGCATATGCTAATAGCCTAATAGCTCATTAGCATACCATATGCTAATGAGCTCCTGCAGCTGTTCTTCTACGAAAAGACCCCTGTCTGGTCTGATACTCTAACCACTATACTCCACTGGCTTCCAGATTTTCCTCCTTTCTCCTATCTGCAAAGAATCTGGCCAGCTTGCAAAAGTCATGCTGCAGCAAGTTACTCAGGTGAGTTGTGTGATGGTCACTGCTGCCCCTAGCCAAGTTGTGCAAATAGTGTGGATGCTTCTTCTGGGCCCTGGTGAGTTATGTGGTATCAAGTCATAGCCATTGCCACTCCTAGTTGAGCTGCACAAACTGCACGGTACCAAATTGCCCTACAGTTACAACTGAGCTTGGCCCCAGTATGGACCAGGAGACCAAAATAAGCCTGGAAATGGCTCTGCCCCCTTCCTCCTGTCTTTTACTGACAGAAACCAAGGTTTTAAGACTCGCAATAATTTTATGGTTACTTACGAACTCCCACAATAGTCACTGAGAACCCATTCCCTAGAGGTAAAGGTGCAGACTGCTTTAGGGGGCAGTTAATCCCAAATTGTTGTTTTTAAAGATCTCAGATTTTTCTGCAAACACATCTGTTGCCCCTATTGTGCTTCCCCCAAAGGCCAAAATAGCCCTCGTCTCCTCTCTACTGTCTTCTGACAAAAACCAAGGCTTGACAATACTGTTATTGTTGCCTAGCAACAGCTACTGAGGACATACATTTTTTAAAGCTACAGGTGCTCCTTTATAATTTTGGTGGGTTTTAAACCCTCAATTTATTTATTTGTAGGTTTCAGATTTTTCTTCAAAATTGGGGCTTTTCTCAGGTTTGCAGAAACATATGTCTTGTCTGTCTGTGGCCCCAGTCATTGGATTTAAGTATCCACAGACATGTCCATGTTGAGAAATAGATATATTAACTGATGATGATGACAATTCTAAGGGACAGCTTTCATATACATCTGGGCATGTAACAGCCATGGGTAAAACCTCCCCCATATTAGATTAACAGCTGCTCTAAGAAATATATCTTTCATCATAAATATATCTTTCATCAGTCGGTCTGTGATTATTGTTTTAATGTATATTATTGTATTTTAAATTTTAATTGTATTTATTGTATTACTAATATGATGTAACCCACCCTGAGCCCACTTGTGGGATGGGTGAGCTATAAATACAAATAATAAATAAATAAATGAAATAATAAATGACCAAATTCTGTTACTGCTCCACTACTGTAAACATCTGGGGATCCCATTATTACAGCTCATCTCCAGACCACAGAGATCAGTTCCTCTGTAGAAAATGGATGCTTTGGAGGGTGGGCTGTGTGGCACTGTACTCCACTGAGGTCCCTGTTCTCCCCAGGCTCCATCCCCAAATCTCCAGGAGTTTCCCTACCAGGATCTGACAGCTCTACCCCCCCATACCCTGCTGGTGGCCGGGGGCGGGGGGGGCGGGGACACACACACACACCTGACAACCCTATTTGAATCTCCAGAAATTTTCCAACCCGGGCTAGTATTCCTATTGATTCTCCTGCTCCAGCAGTACCCGGTTTTGCATCTGTTCAGTTACTATGCAAGAAGTGGAAAGCTGTATTAACACTGCATTAACAGTAAGTTTCATAGAAACCAGAGAAACTCCACGGAAGCCAAGAGGAGTAGGTGTGCACAGAACAGCAGCCCAACTCTTACTTTTGAGCTAGCAGGGCACCCATCGCTTTGACCTGACAACTGAATCCTTCCGTTGCCCACCAAAGCCTTTGCTTCCAACGCCAAAAGAGCCCTAAGCGAATGACGACACTAATAAAGCAAAGATCAACCTGAGCATGTGCAGAGTTACTTTCCTGCACCCTCCATGAACTATAAAACAGCGCCTCCTCCAGTGTCCCGGAGCAGAGCATATGACTTCCAGGCAGGCTTACAAAAATCAGGCTCCGGCTGCGAACCGGGACTAGGAGGTGGGGAGGAAACCTGGAAGGCCGGCGAGCCGAAAATGCCTGGCTAGAGCCTAGCCGGCGCGCGGAGCACGGCAGTCTCTGCGGTCTAAATGGTCTAGCGAAGGAAAGTCCTCTGAAAAGCCTCTGGCGGGGACCGAGGCCTCTGCCTGCTTGCCAGTTCTTTCCGGCTGCAAAGCAGAAGCGCCGGCGAGACGCGGCCGGGCGGGTTCATGGCCTTCATTCGGAAGAGGCGGCAGGAACAGCAGCTCTACTCCAAGGAGAGGTGGGTGAAGTGCCTTAAAGGCCCCAGGCAGTATTGGGCGGGGGAGGGTGTCTCTCTGCCCCCCCCCCGGCTCCTTCGGCCACATTTAATGTTCTTCCCCTTCCTGGGCGAGGGGAGGGAAGCGGCAGCAGCTCCAGCGCAGTTCAAATGCCTTATCCAAGAGCACGGGGGGGGGATGGATTAAAATGTCCCCCATCCCGAGGGGGAAGGGTAGGGGCCCCTTCGAGAACAGCCACTTTCGATGCCCGATAAGGCCAAATTAGCGGTCGCAAGGGAAAGGACGGGGATGGGGGGCGGTCTCGCTTCGGGGCGTGCGTGGAAGCCATCAGCCAGTCCGGCTGGAGTTCATTGTGGCTCCCGTTCTTTGTATTTGTTTTGCAACGTGACGAATGCATGCGAGCAACACGGAAGTCGAGCGATCTTTTCTTGGGGTACTGCGGTATATTCTAGACTCGAATTTTGAATCCACTCAAGCTGCCTAACGCACTTAAGGGTGTAAATCCCATTGTCTTCGGTTTGGCAAACCAAATCTAGGACCAAATGTTTGTGCATCTGCAACTCACTGAGGGCTGGCTACGAAGTGAAGCTGCCCAGCAAATGATCCCAACCTTGTAGTTTTGTACCTGCTTTAGTATCTTCTTCGTGGTCTGGTTTTACACGTGCGGGAGAAGAAGGCAGTGGAGAGGAAAGCACATGGAGGAGTAGGATAGCAGGGAGAAAGCACATACACACAGTTCCTAATTGTGCTGTTTTTCCTATTTGCAGGGAGCCTTTAATACATTTGGAATGTTTCAAAATGTGAGCTTGGATCCACCTAGTCTGTAGTGGTGGAATCTATTGTGCTATCTCAGTATTTCAGGTCCTCATTCTCTTGCGTGTGTAAATTAGTCCTAAAGTGGGCTCTTACCTATGTGAGGTGACTGATCTGTAGGGGTAGCAAACAGCCTTTAATGAAACATTGGGCATCTGCCAAAAGTCAGACCAACAAATTCCTGTACCTTGGCTGCTATGTTTACGTTGGGCCTGACATGGCTGTTGCTCTGTTCATTTGTGTTTCTTGTTTGAACCTATTTCAGCAGATAAAAAGGTAAAAAGATGTTTGGAGGTATGTAATGTTCCAGTGTTCGTGAGATTCTTTTGGTTATATGAGTTTTAATTTGTCCCTGGTTTTGATACCTGTTTTAGATACCAGGGACTGAAACAGAGACAGGCAGAAATACATTTAAACATGTACATAATGCATTTCTCTGATTTCAGACCACCTTGATCTTCCAGTTTGTGTCTGAGAAACTGCTCTCATTGTGTTCATCTGAGTAATTGTAATGAGAGTAGCCTTTTAAAGAAAGAGTGTGATGCAGAGGTCACATGTCCATTGTACAGATACAGTTTCTGATGCAAGAAGAAAACCTCTCCATATCGGACATGTTGAGCACTTGACTGCTAGGATCACATGGGGATGAGGCTCTGCAGATGGTTGAGGAAGCAGCTATGGATGAAGCCAGCTAAGATGAAAAATGAATTATTAACAGCAAGTCATCTGGGGTTTTTTTTTAGCATTCGTGTTACAAGCATGTGTGTTGCTGATAGTAATTGGTTTGCTTAGTGTTCTCCCTGCTCTGACATAAAATCCCCTTACCTTCACAAATATAACAATCTGATAGGATAACAAACCTCTTACATGAAAAAGAACAAGGAGATTCTTGTCAGCTTTTAATCTTTGAAATGAAAGACGGTTGATGCCTGACAATGAAAGTTGTTACATGATTCAAGATTCTGAGATTGATTTTAGAAGATTCTAATCTTGCTTGTCTGGGATGGGTGTTATGGAAGGGATGGCGCTTCCAGGCCAGAGCTGAAGTGTTTAAGAATAATGTACTTGAAATGGGCTCTAGAGATTTCAAACAGTAAAGTGTGTCTTGTGTGTGATCTTGTTAATCCATACAATATTCTTGTAAACCAGGTTTAGATTACTGCAGAGTTTTGGGCTGAATTCAGATTTCGTGATAAACTGTAATCAAACTCCAGTGGAACATGAATGCTGTTTGTTTTCACACATCTCTTGTGCTTCCCTCTTCCTCCAATGTACAATGTTTATTGGGACCCTTCTTGGCTTGATTAAATTCACCATTGCATCCAAATGCAGGTGGGCTCAGCAAACAAGTTTTATTGCACACAAATTAGGATTCTAACCTTGGATTAAATTTAGTTTTAAAGTGCCAGATTATGTGGAATAAACAAATGAATGTTCACCAAAATTGGTATATTCAGGCATCATGGTAGAGAAGCAAGAGACTCCCAACACAACCACAAACTGTATTTGTCACAAGCAAAATTGAAAGCGATTTGTCATGAAGCCATAGAAAGGGTAGGGTGCATAAAGAGGTTCCTGGTTCAAATTAAATTGTGTTTCAACAAAAGTTCTTGATGAGCTCTGGTATCAATTGCCTAGTTACCTTTTTAAATGTAGGACTTCAGTGACTCTGCTTAATCTTTTTATTTATTTTATAGAGGAATGTGACATTTGTGAGATAACTTTGCAGGTCTTACAAAAAAGGTAGTTGCAGTGATTTGAGTGCTTGACCCTTTTCTTTCATGCTGGTATTAGTTTGATTGACTACAGAGCCTGGTGTGGGACAGGTCGCAGTTAAGCTAGTTATACTTCCCCAACCATAGAGTCATAAAATGAAGACAGATTTTTTGGAATCAAGGTACAGGTTTTCTGCTGCCAGACAAACTTTGTTGAAATACTTTGCTGACATGCTTATGAACCTTCCAGATCCAGTGTAGATTTTCTCAACCTTGCACCTAGATATGAACCTGGATTCCAAGCTTGTTGAAGTGTTTTGGGCTTCTTTTCTTAGAGACAGCCTGTATTTGCTTGTCAAAACTTAAGGCTTAACTCTGGATTTGTTGTCAGAGAAGTGATGTCATTGTTGCCATAAGGGCCAGCCAATCAGTGTTCTTCACAACTGGCTTTTCATGGAAATGGAAGGACTGGTTATTCCTGGCCCTGTTCACTTTGGAAGATTCAGGAGTGATTTTGAATTCACAATAAGGCTTACTGCTCAGGCTATATACATCACCAGTAAATACACCAGTTCCGTTTAGTGGTTAAGTGCATGGACTCTAATCTGAGAGAACCAGGTTTGATTCCCCACTGCTTCACATGCAGCTGGTGGGTGACCTTGGGCATGCCACCGTTCTCTCAGCTGTTCTTGAAAGAGCAGTTCTCAAAAGAGCTTTCTCAGCCCCACCTACCTCGCAGGGTGTCTGTTGTGGGAAGGTAGATCCAGGTGGGCAGCCGTGTTGGTCTGAAGCAGTAGTACAAAATTACTAATTTTGTACTGTTGCAGGGAGGGGAAGAGAAAGGAATTTGTAAGCCACTCTGAGTGAAGGACGAGGTATAAATCCAATCTCTTCCTTCTCCTTCTTCATCTGTTTTCACTGTAATTATAGAGCACTTGAAAATTAAGAGCTTTGGCTATAAAGGGTATGAGCCAATGCAGTCCGACAAGTGCTCCTATAATGTAATTTTCATTCATTTCAGTAAGAACCATACTTGCCCTTTCTTGTAAATGACTTTTTTTACTTTATTGGAAGTACAACTTGACCTGCATCTGATAAATAAATGTAGATGATCAAATACTTAGCTGTTGAAATATAATGAAACATTAAACAAGATGAAGTGAAGAAATGAAATTGGAAAGCAGGCCTTTCCTCCTCTGTTTAGATAAGTTGTCCTCTGAGGAATAACAACTCTATTTAGAAGCAAACAGGATGACCTGATCAGATGCTGATGGATAAACTAAGAGAAAATTAAGCAGTTCTAAATACAAAAATTAGAAGGAAATATAACAACAAAATTTCCTATCAGGACAGAGACACTATAGCCAGTAACGCTTATTGGTCACTCTATAATAGTTTCTACATGTTTTCTTCTCATTACGTTGTCACAAAGGTAGATTGTTTCTGCTACTTTATTTTGTTTTGTGACAGAGTCATTTGAATTCTTCAGGTTCTTAATGTTGATACTAGCCACTGTTGTGCAATAAAATTCTTTATGTGTCTGCACATCGATTTTAGGAAGGGGCACACTGATTGCTATTTTAATGCAACATCACAAATATTTAGAACTGATGATATAAATAAATTTATTAACCCTGTGTTGACTGCTTCTGAAATTTGTTCGCCTTTGCATGTATTTATTTCTGATTGTTTTCCCTTAATATGACTAATGATTGAGTAATACTTCTTGAAGGACTGTATTTTGAAACTAGAAAACTTTAAAATGAACTGGAAATGCTAAACATAGATGGGTTAAATGTATATAATTAAATCTTCTTTTGACGAAAAATTTCTAGGGGATCCAATTTTAAAACTTCCCTACAAAATAGTTTTGCATATGTAACAGAAAATGTTGGGGTGAATTGTAAATACACAGACTGGTATTAAGTAATGGTTCTTATGGTTTGAATTGCTGGTTGTATTAAAAGTCCGATGAAGGCTGTGGTCACACGAGCCAGATAACGTGGGGGGGAGGCGTGGCTGTTCACCCCAGAGCAAAATAAAGCACAGTAGCCCGATCACACGGTTCCCCGAGTCTCTGCACTTAGGCTGTTAGCTTCTAATCATACGGCAATGCTGAAGCGTGGCAAAGAAATGGCGCGGCGTGATCACACAAGCGGCAATCACAAGCCACCACTTCCGGATGAGATGGGTAATGGGTTTTTTTCCAGCGGAGTCCCTGTATGCACATGATCAAAGAATGAAGGATCGCTTCATGGTGAGTTGGTGCAATAGGTTGCGTTTGTGTGCATGCGCAGTTTGGTGTTTGTGCACATCCTATGGAGACTTACAAAAAACATCCAGTTTGCGATGGGACATGGACAGGCGCTGGATGCCACGGGATACTAGCACTCCCGTGATCAGACAGCTGCCTTTATCCCATGTTTTCCAGATACTAGTGCACTTTCTGCGGTACTTTTTAACTCTGCATCTTCAGTGGGATGCCACGGGTTGGCCATGAGAGCGCTATGCTTCCCAGAAGTTGCGGTGTGATCGCACCCTGAAAATCTGCCTGACATTCACGCGACAAATTCTCTGTGTGACCGGGGCCGAAGTGAAGCTAGTTGACTGAGATTGCATTAAAAAGTCTGCCTTGGCTCTTGCAGTGATATATGCTGCTTTGATTCTTGTTCAGAAACTTGTATTCAGTTTGGTAGATAGTGGTGGTTAGGGTTTGCTGATAGACTTTAAAACAGATAATGCCTTGTGTGGTATGAATATGCACTCCCGTAGTTGCTATAGGATCTGTGTAATACCATGAATGAAGGTTTAATTGGCAAAGCACCCATACAGACTTCATTGTAGAAATACACATTGTAGTAGATACAATAAATATTTTACCTATGCTGTCATTGCAGGGTTAGATCCAAAGAATTGTAAGCAGACAAAGCTAGCTGTGAGGAGTGTTTCTCAAACGTTTGTGCTAGAACTTTGTATAGTGGTATAATAGGTCCTTTGGCTCGCGCCTGTCAAAGATTATTTTTTTATTTAGTTTCTCTTTTGTTCTGCAACAGTGTAATATGATGGGTAAAACAGCTGTTCACTTAGCACTCCTTCCATGTGTTGAATGTCGCCTTTGGCTCCAGGCTGTAATATCTCATGTTTGCCTGTTTCACTAGAGCTCTGAACCTGAGGACCAAGGGCTAGTTCTGATGTTATGGTTTGGCCTCATTTCTTGCATTTTTCAGAATGTCTGAGCTGAGTTCAACTATCTCATCTTGCACAGAAATACAGTTAGAAGTAGTCACTGTGTGCATTAGCAGGCATGCAGGCCCAGCTTTGGACATTTTGAGCAAGTGTGAAAAGAGGAAGTGCAAGTCATATCCTTTGCCCCAGTTATTGACCTCAATTTTTTTTCTAATTTTTCCTCTTCTAATTAAAGGCAAGTGGAGGACAAGAAATAATTCACCTAATGTACTAAATTAATAATTATTAGGTAATAAAGAATGGCATACAGTACAGGCAGAGAAGTACTAGTATATCTTTCTGTGTGATAGAATTCTTACCCTCCTTCGACTGCCCTGAGAGAAAAGTACCCTATCAAATAACTGAAGAAATTATTCAGCACCATGTACCTGGAGCTGTGAAGGACCAGTTCATTTAGTCAATTGAATGGTCATCCACAGACAACAAGCTATTATGGTTTTTGCTTCTTTTAACAAGTGCAATATTCATACCCAGGGAAAGCTATTCATGATAACTTGCCTGGCATTGCCTCTTTGTACAACAGAACTCTCATGAGACTAGCAGTGAGCATGTGGTGAACCAGATTAATATAATCACTATAGTTATTTATTATTACTATATATTACATTTCTGAATCGTCCAACCCCTGAGTACACAGGGCTCTGGGTGACTTACAACAGGTTAAAAACATACAAAAATAACAGATTAAAATAATTAGATCAGTTATTCTTAATTCAGTTGTGTCCAGATGGCATCCATAATTTAATACAAAATGTACTCTGGACTGTTCTTCTATCTCATGGGCAGGTTAAGGAGGAGGCCAAAGCGGGCAGAATGGAAGAAAGGAGGGTGCCAACTATGATGGAAAACCATTGCTGTCCTCAACAAAAAGCCTGGCGGAACATCTCTGCCTTACAGGCCCTGCGGAATTGCATTAAGTCCCACTGGGCCCTGATGGAAGTTGGCAGAGAGTTCCACCAGGTCAGAGCCATATCACGCCAGGTACATAACCAGAAGTGACCAAAACAGTGTTGTGTGCTGCAGTGTTACCAGGCCCCACCCGCAAAAGCTTCTGAGGTTGCTGGCAGATGGCTAGTTAGGGCATACATGGTGGAAATGATGGTAGGCTGTCATAAAGCCTGCATACAACAGTGAACTTCTAAAAAGCGTGGTCTTTTGGTGCCCTTAAAGAAGCATTGAAATCTTGTTGTGCAGGATCCAACTGTTTCCTGCTGCTTGTATTTGGCTGGGCTTTCTTCCCCCTTCCTTGATAAAACTGGTGCACGCTGAACTTAAAAGACAGTTGCTACGCAGGTTGTTGGGGTTACCAGTGTGGATTTAGAGAACACAATGCTGACATTAGGCAATCTCATGCTCTGTTGGATTAGACTATTTGTGGTACTGGAGCATTGTGTTTTCAAGGGAAGACTTTCATATATGGGAACTTCAAAAATGCTGACCAGTGATGGCAGCTAATTTACAGGTAGCGGAAGGTATCTATTCAGGCGTCAAAGGCTGACTTCTTCTTTTCTTTTTCTTTTGTGGTGTTAACCTAATATGTTTTATAAAATGAATTGTTAGAGGCCTACACAGTTCAAGTTGAATGTGAAAATGTTAACTTCATAGAACAGCTACCAACTAATAATTCTTAACGGATTTGGTGGAGAGAGTTTAGTTAGGCCCAATTTTTATTTCTAATATAGCTGCTTGTGAATAATACATCTGTTCTTCAAAGTTAAACTTGCCATTTAGTCCTATGTATGTTTACTCGGAAGCAAGTCTGAACTAGTAGAATTCACTTCCGAGAATATGTTGCTGCCTCAAATTCCCAAATGCTAACAGTCCCTGATTGGCAGTAGATTCAGAAAGCAAAAGAAGGTACTCCACACAATACTACTGCTTATTTTAGCTTATCTTAATTTGTAGTGATATGTATGTAAACCAGTTTGAACAGGCTATTTTTAGAAAGTGAGTTGAAATATTTTAACACATAATGACAGAGAAGTTATGTATATGGCAGGTGTGATGTGCAAGAGTTGTTGCAGACTTTAACAAATGATGTTTTATGCTTCTCACCTTTCCCTTTCTCCTTTTTCATTTTGTATCTCCGTAAACGGTAATATATGTATACTAGAGATGGGCACTTTCCAAATTTTGCCCCAAACCAAACTGACCCCATTCCCGGATCAGTTCTCGAACCAAACAGCGGCTGGTTCGTGAACCGGTTCGTGGACTGGTCCAGATGCAGAAAAGACCCCCCGGGGGTCCTGGGGGCCCAAATTCTGGACATGGTCTTGACCACCTGGCCAAAGTCGGCGGACGGGTGGGGAGTCCCAGCCCCCAGAAGAACCCCTGGCAGCGGGGTGGCCTTCCACCCAGTCACCAACAGACACACCCCGTGGGCCACATGCGAGGATCGCCTGTGGAGATAGAGGGGAAAAGGAAGGAGGGACATGAAGAGGGAAGATGAGAAACCGCGGTCTCAATCCCACTCATCCAGAACAGGGTTCCCCAGCATGAATAGACTGACCTTCAGAAAGGACAACTTGTCCACCCTGGCCGGGTCTAGTTGGGGTCGACGTGGGCAAAGGATGTCTCCCAGGTGGGAGAACAACCACTCGCTCTGGACACTAGTGAGTGGGCGGAGAGCAGACTGGTGGCCACGCTGGTGAGATCTGGCCATATGGTGGCCTTGTGCACCCAGTACTCAAGTGGATCTGAGTTGGTGGGCTTGGGGGGCTCAGCCAGGAACTTGCAGACCATCACCTTGGCGGAATCCTCTGCCATTGCATGCCTGGTGCTCACACTGTGCTCCATACCTCCCACTGCATGATGGACGTCCAGAACTCCTGGTTCTCGCACTGTCTCCGTTCTGGGGGCCTGCCCTGTCTCTACACACTAGTCCCCCTCACCGTACCCTGCCTCCAAGTCTTCTGGCTCTCTCTGCTCCTCCCCCTGTCCTTCCTGGCCCCCCTCCATCGTCATCGTCCTCCTCCACCTCATCATCTCCCATGTCACTGAGCTGTCTCTGACCCCAGCCACAGTGTTGAAACACCTGCACCCGGCGATACAGTTCACGCTTCTGCTGATAAAGTTGATCGCTTTGAAGGGCAATGCTTCCCTTGATACGGGGTCACACACACACGCCAGCCTGAATTCCCACTCCTCAAGGAGCAGATGCAGGCGCTGCTCGATGCCATGGCTCAACCTGTCAACCAGGGCCCTGACTTGAGGGAGAACCTTGGTTGCCTTGGGGCTTGGCTCCAGCACAGACTCCATTGCCCAATCTAGCCTGTGTATGAGGGGGATAACTTGCCCCAGGCTGGCCATGTGGGCACAGAGGACATTGGTGGCATCCTGAAACGGTTTCAGGATGCGCGCCATCTGGGGCATATCAATGGTTGAGGGACAGATGGGTGATTGCGGCCAGGAATCCCTGAGCACAGAACAGGATGACACACTTCTGCCTTCGTCACCACCCTCACCACTAGTGACAGTGGTCTCCTCCCTCTCACACATACTATGCCCCTGCGGCCCACCTGGAACCTGAGGGGGGCTCTTGTCCAGTGACCAAGACCAGCCCCATGGACTCTGCAGGGGAACCTGATGCGAAGGCTGCTGATGAAGTACCTGAGCAGAAGGGCACCAGTGTGGGAGAATGTGGTTGTATCCCACCACCTATGATCAGAGTGCCCTATCTTCCCACGATCCCCTTGGGGCCCCCTCATGTCCCCACATGTAGGACCCAGGTAGTGGGGGTGAAAGAGTGGCTGCTTGAGTCATGGGGAAACGCTGCAGAGGTCAGTGGGTTGGGAGCCTCATTGGCAGAGGAGGGAGGCCGAAGGCAGAGACTCAACCCACCCAGGGAGAAGGGTTTTTTTTCCTTTCAACAGGGGCAGTCGAGGCAAGTCCCCACACCCAGCAGTCAGAGGAGAGAGGGGCACCCAAAGGCAGAGACTCAACCCACCCAGGGCAAAGGGATTCTTTATTTTGGCAGGGGCAGTGAAGGCAAGCCCGCAATCGGTGTCAAGGACAGTTAGCCCACCTAGAAATTGCTTTGAGAGTGGGGTGCCTACTTGCCATGGGAGAGAAGGAACCGCCACATCCAAGACCACAGTGACCCAAGCAAAAAGGGGGGGCGCTCTTTCAAAGAAGAAATGTGAGCCTTGCAGTCAGTGCCAAGGGCAGTCTGCAAACCTCCACCAGAAAATGGTTAGAGGGGGCTGCCCACTTTCCAGGCCAGAAAGAGAACTCTGAGGTGAGGGACTTCAGGAACCCTGGGAGGTGGGGTGCAGAAGGAGGAGAAGACCCATGGCCTGTGCCTAGGGGACTTTGCCACCTGCCTTCCCCAGACGGCGGTTTGAGACTTGGTTGCTGAGGGGCAAAGGGGGAGAAAGAAGGAACTCTGAGTTGAGGGACTTCAGTAACCCAGGGAGGCAGGGTGCAGAAGGGGAGAAGACCCACAGCCTGCACCCAGGGGACTTTGCCAGTGCCAGCTCCCCACCCCAGAAGGTGGGCGTGTGTGTGTGACCCCGTATCAAGGGAAGCATTGCCCTTCAAAGCGATCAACTTTATCAGCAGAAGCGTGAACTGTATCGCCGGGTGCAGGTGTTTCAACACTGTGGCTGGGGTCAGAGACAGCTCAGTGACATGGGAGATGATGAGGTGGAGGAGGACGATGACGATGGAGGGGGCCAGGAAGGACAGGGGGAGGAGCAGAGAGAGCCAGAAGACTTGGAGGCAGGGTACGGTGAGGGGGACTAGTGTGTAGAGACAGGGCAGGCCCCCAGAACGGAGACAGTGCGAGAACCACTGGAGGATCTGGTATCCTCTTCAGTGGATAAGTAAGTATTTTCAAAGGGTTTTGGTAAAATGTAAAGTAGTTCTGTGAGGGGGGGTTATATATAGTAGTCACATGACAGAATTCAGTCTTTTCTCCCCTTAAAAATACTTTTATTGTTTTAGGTTTTCCTTGCTGCTCCTTAATCTCGAAGAATACTACTTTGAACAGCATACTGCTAATCACATTCTGAAGAAAAATGGCACAAATAGAAGGTACCACATCTTTAAAACTGAGATCACTCTGGAGATATTATATCGTGCCTCAATTTAAAATTCTGCAATGATCTTTTTGTTTCCTTGAAATCTAAGGAAAGTCAGGGGATCATTGAAAATCTGCTCAAAATCTGTGATATTTGAACCTGATGAAATTAGCCAGCCCATTATTAAGGTAAGTAACCTAGTGACAATTACCAGAATACAATAGCCTGTTTGTTTTAGAGGGCAAAAAGAAAACATTTCTTATTTCTGTACATTTATACAGATCCCTTTGAGAGACTGTATTAAAATAGAAGCACCTGAAGACAATGAGAGAAACCTGTTTACAGGGTATGTGATCTTGATGCTCAGTACTTTGTCTTTATTTTTATGAATGCAATAACTGGTTTTCAAATTTGTCTTTTAGGGTAACCCCTGGAACAATTTCTATTATATCAAATCAGGTAAGAGATCCATATGCCAGCTTCTCAGCTTAAAAATAATGCTAATACTTTTATATGGTGGGAACAATGTCTTGGATCTTACCAGCTTTTCCATTGGTGCAAGGGAGAGCAGAGAAACAAACTACTCTGTGTGTGGCAAAACTTCTAGCAGCTGTTGTCAAATCACATGACAATTTTTGCAGTAGCAACCTTTAAATTCTTCCATATTTTCCTGTGAACAAGGTTTATAGTGGGATGGGGGTTTGCTGTTTATGACTCCAGTTGCAAAAACAGTAAAGAAAATAAATAGCAGAGGTGACCTTGCCCAGTTCATCCCCTCATTTCAACCCCTGTCCTGCATAGTTTCTTGTATGCATAAATCTCAGTTGTCAGCATAGTCTTCACCAACTGAAGTATTTTTCTGTTGATGGATTTTAATCCTAAAGGAATATCTCTGGTTAGAGATTTCTTATGATAGTGTTGGGCTGAGTTCTAGAAGCATATACCAGTGAAGTAAATTTGCAAGTTTATAATTTGTGAACTAGAAGCCTTTTAATACTTTGGTAGTATTAGAAACACAGACAGTAAAAGAGAAATCTAGTATGACATGAATTGTTCAATTAGTTCAGCTTTAATAAGGTGGAATAACACTGTACACCATTATCTTTTAAAATGGGACAATGAATGTGCCATTCTTGCTCAGTTATGGTTTTTTCTTCTACTTGGTTATTTAATTTGTATCATTAAGCTTTTTAAAATTATGCTGTGTGTTTGAGGTGTTTTTTAAAAAAATACAGAAAGGTTAAAGGAGGGAGAGAAAAGGAAACACTACTTCAGGGTCACTCTTTTTGGGTAATGAGAGGCAGCAAAGAGCAGCATTCTGCTGAACCCTGGCTGCTGTATAACACAGGAGGGTATTAGTGGGGCTCTGCACAATTTTGTGCAGAAAATAAATAAATACAGTGCCAGAAAATGTTTCTCCTACTCTGATTTTCTTTAATATCTAGCACTGGGGAAGAATCTTTCTTCTTACCATTTTTTTCAAAAGGTATTTTGTTCAAGGGATTAAAAACAGAGGTAGCAAAGAAAAACAGATGCTGATAATGATGTGTGTTGCATTGTTAATCAGTTCAAAGAGAGATTCGCTGTGCTTAAGTAATTGTATGGTTTTGTGCTCTCCTGTGATAGAGCAATGATTCATCTTAACTGACTTCATAAACACTGCTTAGGAACAACATTTCCTAATATAGGAATGCAAACATGAACTGGTTGGTTTGTGAACAAACCTCCTGGTTTGGTTTGTGAACAAACCTCCTGGTTTGGTTCGTGGTTCAGCCACAAACCAAACTGCATTTTCCCAGTTCATGCGCATCCTTAGGTCTGATATACTTTCCTTTTTTGTTTAAGGATGTTGTATAAATTACCTGGTCCATTGATAATTGGGCCTAACCTATTGATAAAGCTTTTCCTTCATTCCCACTAGTGGTTTTATCCCTTTTCTTTCCCCTTTATAGAGATTAAGTAGGTAAATGCCTGGAGTTCTGTGTTCATTTACTATAATCCAGAATTTATTCATTGAATTAATCCAGACTACTAATATACGAATCCAGTTAGAGAATCCAGTTAGAGAATCACAGCTATAGTTTATAAAAAAACACAGGCGTTATTTGAAAGAGGGTAGCATGTTGTGTTTTGCAGGGGCAACTGTGGTTGTGTTTGGCTTGTTGACAAAATTTTCCTCTGCACTTCTGTTAAGCAAAAGAATGCAACAAGACAGGTTTTTGGTATTTTTAATAGTAATGTGCAGGGTTCAGAATGGATGCAGGTTTGAACAGAGGCATTACAAAAATGTACTTAAATGCTTCCCATCATTTCATATGATTTTTAGTAGTTTATTAGATTATGTATTAGTGAAGGGTAATAGATGAGAGGTCATGTGAGCATACAAGTTTTCAAGCTAACTGAGAAGAGGTGGGATCAAATCCCTGTTGCTGACAAGTTTTGTGCATGTTGCTTGGATTTGATTAGTGTTTCTCATACTAACCCTCTTGCAGGGTTATGGTGAGAAGTGAAATGGGATGAATCCTATATATGCTGTCCTGAGCTCAAAAATTGAAGGACAGGATAAATATGTGATTAAAAAATTGAATATTGTGCTTGGATTAGTTCTCTGACACTATGGCTGTTACTTGAGACTGGAATAGGCTGTATCATATTTATTGAACGTTTTTCTCCCATGGAGCCCATGATACTACACATTCTCTTTCAAGATATATATATATAGTCCTCTCATACTCTGTATCATCCTCTCAACAACCCTCTGAGATAGGCTAGTTTGAGAGTGACTGGTTCACAGTCACCTGGTGAGTTTAATGGTGGGAATTTGGATCCAGGTCTTCGTAGTGCAGCATGTCTAACTATTAATCTACCCTGGCTTGATACATTTGGGGAGAATTAGATGTGCACATAGTGCCCCTGCACTACTGGGGAAACCCACTTATTGTGGGAGTTCTGTCAACACTTGAGGTTTGGAGTAATATATATCTCTCTTGTCCAACTTCAGAATACTGGTATTCTGTAGCTTGGCAAAATATGCTTATAGTACTCCAAACGTTCCTCAAATGGTCATAGGAACCTAAATTTTGGGTTGTTTTGGACAGGGGTCATTTTGTAGAAAAAGAGCTGCAGGAGCTCATTAGCATATGCCACGCCCCCTGACATCACCAGAAGTGATGTTAGAAGGGGAAGCAAAAGGGGAGGAAGGCATCTTCAAAAGCCTTCCCTTTCCCAGCCAGCCTGCGGGGGGGGGGGAGCAAAGAGAGACTTTTCACTAGAGTTGGGCCGCAGAAGGAGGAAAGAAGGAAGGAAAAAGAGAGAGAGTAGAGAGAAGGAAAGAAGGAAGGAAAGAAGAAGGGAAAGGGGAGAAGAAGAGAATGAAAGGAGGAAAAGAGAGAAGAGAAGAAGGAGGGAAAGAAAGAAAGAGAGAAGGGAAGGAGGGAAAGAGGAAAAGGAGAGAATGAAAGGAGGGAAAGAGAAAAAGGAGAGAAAAGAAGGGAAAGAAAGAAGAGAAAGAAAGAGACAGAAGGAGGAAAAGGGAAAGAAAGGAAAAGAGGGACAGAAAGGGGGCAAAGAGATGGGAAGAGGGAGGAAGGCTCTCCCACCCCCCATTAAGCCCCCACTCCCACGAATCCCTCACGCGGATCCCTCACTTACCACGATCAAGGCCTCCCCCAGGCTGCAGCACTCCAGCGCAGGCCCCAAAAGGCCGGCAACGGGCCTCCTCAGGCCTCCCCCGGGCCACAGCACTCCAGTGTGAGCCCCGGGACACCGGCAACGGGCCTCTTCAGGCCTCCTCCAGGCTGCAGCACTCCAGTGCAGGCCCCCAAAGGCTGCAGCTTTCTCAGGCCTCCCCTGGGCTGCAGCGCTCCAGTGCCGGCCCCAGAAGGCCGGAGCCTTCCTAGGCCTCCCCTGGGCCGCAGCACTCCAGCGTGGGCCTCAGAAGGCTGGCGACGGGCCTCTTCAGGCCTCCTCCAGGCCGCAGCGCTTCGGGGTGGGGCCTGCCACCACTGCCATTTGTGCCAGTGTCTGGGCTGCTGGAGCAGTGCTCTGGCACGCTCCAGCCCCAAATGACTCCTGGTTCTGGAGCATACATAGTAGACTTAAGAGCTCTTCCTTGCACATCTGCAGTTAGGTACATAATGCATAGGTCCCCCCGCCCTTTGTTCATTCTTGTTTCTATATTTGCTTTCCCCCAATAAGCCCTTCTGTATTTCTAGGTGCCCAACAAAACCAAAATGCAAAAGCCTGTTACCAAAACATATTCTGAATAATGGTTCTTTCCTTCATAGGCCTTTCTCACTAAAGAGCAAAACATTATTGCACCTTTTAAAACTGAAAGAGTAAGTATTCACTCCTTATCTTGAGCATCTAAATTTCATGAAACCTCATTTCTCATTCCTGAAAGAATATTTATTGGTGAATTACCCAGGGAACAGAATTAAAGCAATGAAGGCAATTATGATTGACAGAGAAGGCTAACAAATATCATTGGATAGAATTTACCTTGATGCAGACTTTAATATTTTCATTAAACAAATTGTGTGATGCCTATTAAAAAAACCCTCTGAGAGCTCCATATGGAAGACCTTTAAAAGTGGTCAAGGAGCATATTTGTTTTGTTTGCCACTTATCACAACTGTGGCAATGAAAAAAATTCTGCTGAACCAAAAGTGCACTCAGATTTTAATAGTTTGACTCCCTGATGGAAAATGAAGCTGTGGAGGGGAGGGGATGAGGGGGTTACAGTTCCTGTAAACCTGTCACTGAGTCCCCATCTCCCCAAATCCTTCTTTTGGAAGATCACTGGAACCTAACCACCAAGTAAGAACTGTTGACTGGTGGTCAAAGGTTTCAAAAATATATCGTTTCTAAAAATGGGGGAAGTCTTATGACTCGTGGATTCCAGTCTACTTTAAAATGGCTTTTCTCCCTTTTCTCTCTTAGGGTAAAACTGAATATGTGTTTGAACTGGATGTTCCTGGAAAGGTTGAAGATGTTATACATACCCTTCACCAGGTGTGAATATGCTTTTGACAGTATCACTAGTGATTGCTGCACATAATTTTGTCATCTGTTGTGAGGAGATTAAAACCTCTTCATAGTCAGATATTTAAGCAAATAGCTGGAGCAGCTTTCTGTTCAGAATACAAATAATTCTCCTTCTGCAGTTAGTAGACATCCTTTTTCTTGCAGAAAAGGGTGGGTTTTTTTGTTAAAATGGGCACTAATCAAATGCATCATAGCCCTTTAGATGACTCTCCTTTGTAAGCTCTTTCAAAACAGAAGCAAAAACTGCTGTACTGATTGTAAGAAGTCTTGCATAGGAGACATAGATGGTATATATGGTATTCCTACTCAGATTTTTTTATAATAAGTTTTGATGTGAAGTTTCCGCATTTGCTTGCCATTCCAGATTTTCTCAGTGTTCGAGTCGAGGCAATTAAGGACCCATTCTGATTCTAGCATTCGCTCTGTTGTTTTACCAAACCCACACTGGAACAGAAAAAGATGTGGCTGAAATCCACATTCAGATGCCCTGGGCCAATGCTGTACTGACTGCAGAGTCACCCCTGAACGGCCATAGAACGGCCATAAATCTATGCAGACAGTACCATAAAACCAAGAGATCACAGGAAGTGAAATTGGCATGCAGTGTGGAGGCTACCATAAAATCAGACAATCAAAGGAAGTGAAGGTGGCATGCAATGTAGAGGGGAATTTGTGTTTCAAATGGGTTTGGTAAAACAGGGAATGCTAGATGCAGAATGGGCCTAAGTCCACGGCAGCACAGCATCCAAATAACTCGGGGCACCAGCAGGCTGAAACCAGGCTGACCACTGAAGGGAGGTAATGTAATGCAGAATGGGGGGGAAACCTGGAATAAAAAGAAGGTTGAATTTGCTTTTAGTGCAGAACGGGGCGGGTGGGGGGGGGGACCTGGATTAAAAAGAAGTTTGAATTTGATTTTAGTGCAGAATTGCTTGGAGGACACCACAATGAACATGGATTAAAAGGAGAGTGCAGAAAGGGCTGATTTAGAGTTAAATGGGAAATCCCAGCTAACAGTTGCCCAACTGTGCAATCCCATGCAGAGTTACTATGGTCTAAGCCTGTTGATGGGGGTGGGGCTTAGGCTAGATTTCACAGCAAATTATGCAAGGGTCAGCCTGGTGATTTAGGGGGAGAAATAATGCAAGGGCATGTTGCTTAGATACAGACCCCTGTGGACTACCAGACCTTATTTATAGGATCTTCCAAACATAGGCTGCCTGTTTTTGTTTTTAAACAGTTGTATAGAGCATCTCACCTTGACAAGCTGGGAGACCAGGCTGCAATGGTAAATATATTAAAACAGTATTAATGATTAATTTCTTTTGATGGTTGAACTATATTAAAAACATAACACACAGCTTTGTTTCTCAAATTTAGATAACGGCTATACTGCAATCACGTTTGGCCAGGGCATCGTTTGATAAGAACAGGTATGTTTCTTACTATAATCATTCATTTTAGAAAAAACTCATCCTACTCTTAAAGAAAATAAAACATAAGACAATGCTTAAGGTAGCAGGCAAAAAAGTGTATTCAGAATCCCTCCCTCTACTCACTTCCTTCTGAAACCCCTGAGACTGCATGCCATGCTATTCAGGAAGTACCACAGATTATAGGGAGCCACTTCATGGAGGGTACAGAGGTCTGTGGCAGGAAGAGAGCCATAGAAAGATCTATGCCTTGAATGGAGCTCCATTAGATCCAACCATAGTCTGCTTTCTTTGATGCTTCCCTAATCCATTACATCCAAATACTTTGTTTTCTCCTGTCTTTTTAAGATTTATGTGTTCATTTGTTTTTTCCTGTGTTCTAGAAAAATTATGTGTGGCTGAATTTAGGAGCTGCCTTTTACTTATTGAATATAGAGACAATGTCTAATATGCCTGAAAGTGAAATTGTTGTTGGGCATCTTACATGACAATTCATTCTTCAGGAATGACAAGTTCACTGCCTTGCCTTGTCCCTTAATATTTTATGGAGTTGCTCAGCTGGTTCTACTTTGAGTCTTGTTTTGCAAAGGTACCATTTATAAACTCAAATCCGCATTGGTATGCACTAAGCAGCTGAGAGTTCATGCACATGCCGGTTGTTGTGGAATAAATTTCATTTAGTGGCAACAGAAAATACAAGGTTGAGAAGAACTTAAAGGTGCACCAGAAATTCCTGTTACTTGCACTTCAGACAGGGATGAACATGGTAGCTTATTTTTTATACAGAATCACATACTGTGTAAAGTAACTCAGTTATTTGTGTTACTTTTTGTAGATTTCAGAATGTCTCTGAAACATTGCATATGGAATGTAAAGCTGAAATGGTTACTCCGCTGGTGACTAACCCAGGTCACGTATGCATCACTGACGCAAACTTGTATTTCCAGCCTCTTAATGGCTACCCTGTAAGTAACCTGCTGTTCTAATTTTCTACCCCACTGGTCTTGGGGACGGTTTAGACAGTAATTTGCTTATGGTTCAAAGGCCTTTTGTGAGCTTCTTCTTTTGAACCACATAAAATGGATAAATGGCAGGCTTAGTAGATCTCTAGCTTATCTTCTGTGGAAGCTGGTGAACTTTTCATTCTGATTTTTAATAGGAAGAATGTTACATATTGTAATTCAGATTTGCATGTTGTAAAATAAAATGACTTTTAGGAACAATCAAAGATTTTTATTTTGGAATGGTGTTGAGAGAGATGATTTAAGACACCTTGATGGTTTTTGCCTGAAATTTGTATGGTACTGGCGTTTATAGCACTTATAACGGTTTGTATTTTATGGGTTTTGTATCATTGCCTCCTCATGTCTGTAAGACAGAGAGGTGACATTTAAATTTAACATCTAGTACAATCAAGGCTAGTAAACTAGTGTAACAAAACCTAGCTTTCTTGTCTGCTATGAAAGCACCCTAACACTTGCACTGTTGAAATTTGTATTGTTTTATGTTAAGAAACTACTAAAATATTGTAGTATGCATGGCGCGTATTAAAGCATTTTTCATTTACCCACTTTCAACCTGTTAAACTGTACAAACAAGCAGCTTCTTAAAGGTATTAAATTATATTCATATATATAAAACCTCATATTAAATTATATAATCTAAACCATATTCTTCCATTCTTGTTGTGCATCCTAACTAGTTGAGAGTTCTAATATGCAAGACGGAAGCCTGCAAGAATTTGGGTAGAAATTAAAGATTCAGATGTCTGAACTCTCCTTATAGGATTCCTTAAGCCTTCAAGGGTTTGAACAGTCTTGCTTCCACTCCAATGTTTTCTGCTTTTAATTACTCTCAACTGCTTTCAGCAGCATGGCTGCTGCATCACATTGTTTTGGAGGGTTAGTAATTAGCTAATGCTAATCCTGTAGAGCTAGTTTAGTGTTATCTTAGAAACTTGAGAATTCTTTTTTTTTAACATGTAAACGTTGAGGCACAGTATCAGTAGAAACCTAGATGAAAATTAAAGCTTTTGCATATAGTTCATGTGGAGAAATGATAGTATTGCCTGGTGTGTATTATATAATTATTGATGAAAAACATATATAGGGCTGACACAAGGATTTCTGGCACTCTAGGTGGGGATACAAACCCCCACTTACACTCCCCAACAACAAGGTCCTGTGAGGAAACCATTGTCCAGTTTGTAACATAAAAGACAAAATCATAAAACTGTTAAAGTTCAATCAGCCAATAAAACCCAGAAGCATAAATTCCACAGAACCCCAAATAAATAAAACTTCTCTTGTCTCTTACAGTTTTTCTGTATTTTGTATGTCTCTTCTTGTCATACAGAAGCCTGTAGTTCAAGTGATGCTGCATAGTGTTAGACGCATCTATAAAAGAAGACATGGCCTGTTGCCATTGGTAAGTTCCTAATGTTTGTGTATGTTCCTTGATTCCCAGATGCATTCTGTACATACTTCTTTGCATAAGATTGCCAGATGAAATTGCTCAGGGGCTGGATCCAAAGTACTACAAAGAAAAGTACAGCCTCCTCTCCCACCCTGAGTCCACTGAACTCCCCAAAGCTGGAAACTGGGGAACCCTCACAAGCACTCTGAATTCAAGGTCTGCTGTGGGAAAGGAAAGCCACAAGAATTTCCCTTAACAGAAGTTCCATTATACTTGTGGAGCACCACCTTTGGATCTAACCCAATGTTCTTTTCTGCTTTCCAGAGTCAATTGTCAAACCTCCAGGGTCCAGCTCTACTGGAGGCTTCATGCGCAGCTGGCCTGCTTGTCTGCCTTCTGCATAGGATAGCTCTTATGGCTCAGAGGGAGGGAAGTTCCACTGGGCATGAGGGGCTGTTGCCATGGTGTTACAGATGGGATGGGAGTTTGTCACTGTAGGTTCCTCTGGATAGGGAGCAAGGTAGAACAATAAGTTTGAGTATTTGGTACATATCAGGCAACTCCCATTCCCTAGAAGTATTGGGTAAATGAAGCTTTTATGGTATGCTGTTACCAAACCAGTTGTGAGGGTAGCAAAGTGCACTGGATATCTGTCCCCAAAGAACATTGTATTACTACTCTGGAACTGAAATTTATTGCCCATCTGTTTGTTCCTCTTAAATTTCCAAGGGTCTGGAAGTATTTTGCACAGAGAATGATCTTTGTTCAGATATCTATTTGAAGTTCTATGACACTCAAGATCGAGATGATGTCTATTTCTACGTGGCAACATATTTAGGTATAAGTAACTGAATTTTTTAAAATAACTGCTGTGTATGACAGGTAGGCTGTTTCTTACTTTTTTATCAATATAGAATTTAATAGAAAGGTATTATTTTGGAACTAAGGTTAAGTTGCATTGAAATAGACCTTCACAATGGAACTGGGCATAACTACTTAAGAATACACAGGTGTTTTTGTTATGGAGAGATTTTCTGCAGAAAGTTCTCTGAACCTTCATGCAGCTACAATATCTCCAATCACTGGGAGAATGCAACTCAAGCACTAGAAATGGATAAGTCTGCATACCAAACCAGATATGTATTGAGACTTTGGGGTTCTGACTCTTGCTTTACTTTATTAGTGTCAGAGTTCCCTTGCTGTTTCCTTCTCTGTCTGGCGATACGTGTGTTCATAGCCTCTCCGCCTTCCTTAGGCCTCTCTCTAGGATGGAAGGTTTTCTGAGGTATCCATGCCTTCCATGTTGGCCTCAGTAGTGATGAGTAGAGGGAGTTCACTGAAGATTTTTCTCCTTAACTGACTTGCCTCCAAAGTGGCAGGGCCTGCCCTTGCCTTCTCTTTAAAACCTGTCACATAGGCAAAGTGCCTTGGATCTCACAATAGTTCAAGTGGCAATACCACTTCCCCAGCAATACCAGCATTGTTTTCCCCATTGTGTGCTATGCAATGGCTCTCTTCCTGCTGCTATCCCATCTCACTTGAGCAGGATGGGCTGTTTCAGTTCCCCTGTGGTGCTCCCAAATCGGGTGAGTTAGCAGGTCAGGCATCCAGTTAGCTGGACATTATTGAGAGTTTATGTACCACTGCTCCTCTGCAGACTGTAAAGCAGCAAGCAACAATATAAAATACACAAATTATGAAATCTATAAATGCTTGGTGATAAAATATCTGATGGCACATGAAAAGAAAAGGCACTCAAAGAGCCAGTGTGATGCAGTGGTTAAAAGTGAAGGGACTCTAATCCAGAGAACCAGGTCTGATTCCCCACTCCTCCTCCACATGAAGCCTGCGGGGTGGCCTTGGGCTGGAAGCAGTTCTCGCACAACCCTCTCAGCTGTACCTGCCTCACAAGGTGCCGATTGTGGGGAGAGGAAGGGAAGGTGATTGTAAGCCACTTTGCGCAACTGGCTTTCCAGCAGGGGAAACCTTTACCTTTTTAAAGTAGAGAAAAGTGGTGGATAAAAACCTACTCTTCTTCTAAAACCAGTAAAGCAGAGCCTAAAAATATGCTAACAGGAAAGGTGGTAGAGCTAGAAGAAAACAAATAAATGCTTGGGTAAATGTGTTAGCTCTCTGTTTGACGGTTAGTAGATCAGGCAGAAAGTTAGAGGGCACAGACAGGATTCCATAAGCAGGGAAGCACTAGGAAAAGAGCATGTCTCCTTTGCCCAGAGGCCCTCCCCCTCACTTTGTGTGCTTCTTATGTCCAGGATGCACTTGTGCAGAGGCCCGAAGTTCTTGGGCAGCCAGTACTAAGTACCCTGATCAACAACTGTTCAGGGCTTTGAAATTCCCATGTAAAGAGGGTTACTGTAGTCCAATCTAGACATGATGAGAGCTTGAATAATTGCAGCCAAACCTTGTCATTCAAGAAATGGCTGTAGGAAATCCCTTCCTACCTCCAAAGCATTGCATTTTCTGGCACTGCTGTTGAAGCCTGCTACTTGCCTCACTTGTACAATAAAAGTGGTCTTTCTTCCCACTGTCATGGTTTCCTTTTCTCTCAGAGGAACCACAAGGTGGCAGGATGATCCTTTTTTCCCCCATCTCTGATCACGAGTGCTATACAAACTGTGGCTCTTAATGGGGTAAGACTTGTTCAAATTCTTGTGTCTGATGGAAAGAGGGTTTGTCAGGTCAATTGGCTTTGCTGAAATAGTTGCCAGTTCTCTTATCTTGTCTATTGTGTGAAGATTTACACAGCAGTAATACTGCAGTGTATCAGTCTAGGCTATTACGTAGGGTAATTCTTAACAGCTTTCCTACAAGAGTGTATTAATATATTTTCTCTCTCTCAGGTCTAAACTCCATATTTTGGGGCTGCCTCCTATGTTTTAATTATCTATTGATCCTCAAACCATCTGTAGACAGAGCATTGTAGGCCTTCAATCATCACTTGGCCCTTACTACAGCTCATAGAGTGTCTTTATTTTTTGGTATTGTGTCTCCTTCTACACTAGCTGCTTATTTTTATCAATTGATCATTCCTAAATACTGGAGGTCTTTTCTTTTGGCTAGGTTAAATGCTTTTCCCTCTGCTGTTTGCTGTGTAGATTCCAAGGAGTGGCATATTCATATGAACTGTATCCTTCTGGATCCAGTGGAATTGAAACATTGGCTGATATCCTCTTTGATGATGTGCTGGTGGCCCCTTAGGAGATTTCAGGTTTCAGCCAATGATTGATTCTGGTGCTTCTTACGCTTCCCTGGGGTTTTTTTGCTAGCTGACACTAATTTTGGCATAACAACTGATTGTGGCAAGGTTTTTTTGTTTCACTGGCTTCAACACAAGGGTAGAATTAGAGGGCGTTATTAGGCTGCAGTCCCATATGGCAGTTGAAGCGGAGGGGAAGCGAGGCTATTTCCTCCAGAGGAATTTGACACGCAGTTGCGAGATCACACCTCCCTTTGTAGCTGCAGATGCAGTCCGTCACTGTATAATCAGACGCAACTGCGGGTAGGTCGGGGTTTTTTTTGCTGTTCATTTCCCATGTACATAAATGAGGAATCGCACATCTGCACTGAGGGCCCCCTATGGAGTATGCGATGATGCACATATTGTGAAGGTGGGGGGGGGAACAGCACTGAGCCAGGATGGTATGATCAGACCATCCCAACGGCATGAGAGTGTTCTTGCGCAATTAGACCGAAAAGTCCATCTGTGGTCTGTCAGAACCTGTTAGAACCAGACTTTCCCCAGTGTTTTTTAACTGTGCTTCTGCAGTGGAGCAGCACAGGTTGACAATGACTGCGGGATGCTTCCCAGATGTTGCTCTCTGATCTTTCCCTTTAGACCTGTCAGGCATTTGCACCTATGTCAGATCTAAAGGTGCCTGTGATTGCAGCCATTAGTGTGCTTATGTTGTTCATGACCATTTGGTCATCAAATTATTTGGAATAAAGAAAAATATTTCTCTTCTATTTCCTTTTGCACTTCTCTACCCCCAGAAAATCATGTTACAGAGCAAGCAGCAGAGAGTTACATGTTACAGTGGCAACGAGGGCATATTTCCAACTACCAGTATCTTCTCCATCTCAACAATCTGGCTGATAGGAGCTGCAATGACCTCTCTCAGTACCCTGTATTTCCTTGGATCATAGCAGATTACTCTAGTTCAGAACTGGGTAAGAACCTTTGTAGAGAAATATGACAATGGAGTGACTGGTTCCCCATTTCTTAGTCCAGGGTTTTATAGACCTGGCTGAATTGTCTGTTCCTAACCTTGTGTTACCAGAGGCTGCCTGTTACCAAAGAACAATCAGTTGTCTCTGACTCCTGTGCCTAGATGGAATTAGTATATAACTGCTTCATGAGGTCCTCAGTACTTCATCATTTATATAAAGAGCCTGTTCCATGCAGGTCTGCAGATAAATTAACAAAAGAGTGGGAGACAACCACTAATTGCTTATCTGCTAAATAAAGAAAAGCATGTATTTACTATATTGGGTGGTTTTATGATGGTTTTTAAAAATAATTATTGGGCTAGATGAGGTTAAAAGATGGCATACAAATTACATAAACAAAGAGGACTGTCAAAAGAGTGTTTGCACCAGGCATCAGTTATTCCTATTCATTTGAGCCTTTTAAGCATAATGCATTGGATAGTCACTCCTGCTCCCCCTCCCCCCCTGCATGGGTTTGGGGGGGGGGTTGGTCCACAGAACAACGGGGTAGTGTGTGCTGATATGTAACAAGACTTAAGGCAAAGGGGGAGGGTAAGTCATCCTCCTAAAATTGCTGTGGTGCTGCACCAAGTCTCTTCCTGAAAGTAAGTGCAGCATCTTGGTCTTTTTCCATCTCAACTTGCTTGATCACAGGGAAAGTGAGATGCAAAAGTTGCCAACCAAATTAAGCATTTTTAAATGGTTAAGCATCTGTCTTCTAGCTTAATATGTACATTTATTTAATCATTAAGAATTTATAACTTAAATAACATCAGAAAGTGGATTCCCTCATTTACAGCTCTATTTAGCTTAATAGCTTTACAGTTTTTAGTTTTTTATTTAGTTTGGCATACTCTCAATCAAGTTCATGAGTCCCCTTCCCTAGCTCATTGTTTGTGTGTTGTTTTGAATTAATAATTTTTAATTGTTCATATGTGTTAATGTTTTTATGTGTGTCATCTTCAGGACCCTGATAGGATAGAAAGGTGGCAAAAATGTTTTAAATAAAATAAGTTAATTAGTAGATAAAATCATATTTCTAAGTGCTGGTTAAAGAGCCAAGGGTCAATGGAAAAAGAATAAGAGCTGTATCAGATCTGTCAAAATAGTTCTTGTCAAACATACTGGAAAATGGGAATATTCTCTGTAATATTGTTACATTGTAGGTACTATTATAATATACAAAAAGGCTTTTTATTTATGTAGATTTGACGAAGCCTGAAACTTTTCGAGACCTTAGTAAGCCAGTAGGTGCACTAAATAAAGAGCGACTAGAACGATTACTGGTATGTAGAAAAAGGAACTTTGTACTTTTATATAATGCAATTTTCAAGAAATAAGACATTTTGGATGGTAGGAGCATGGATATAACATTTTGTTTTTTTGAACTGGGTGACAAATATAGCCCATCAATGAACAGTTCCTTTTGCCTGCTGTACAAATGCCATTCCAATATATTAAAGCGATATAGCAACTTTTTAGGATTGCCAAGCCCATCTGTGCCTCGCAGCGGGGGACTTTGGGGGGCATTCCTGGAGGGGTGGGGCATCCCCAACATGATGACATCACGTTGGGGACACCAGTCCACCCGCCCAATCTCCACTGGCTCCCTTCACTTAAAGGGAGCCCCTTTAAGTGCAGGGAGCTGAAAGGCTTTGCACGCCCGATCTCCGCGGAGATCGGGCGTGTGGCCGGCAGCCACTCCTCTCCCTCCTCTCTGTCAAGAGAAGGGAGAGGGGTAGCTGTGGGTGTTGGGGCTTGGGGGCGGGGCTTTCCCCCCAAAAAAGCAGGGGACCCCTGCCAAACCAGGGGATTTGGCAATTTTACAACTTTTGGATCTATCTCCTATAATGATCCACAGTTAACATTCTAAAAAGTCACTGGGTTGGAGGAGTAATTATTTTATTTTATTTATTTATACATTCTATTTCTACCTCGCCCTCCCCGCAAGCGGGCTCAGGGCGGCTTACAAAGGGCAACCAGTGCCAAGGAAAACAAGTTAAAACATAAGCATATAAACATATAAAAATACTAAAACGTACCCACATCATAAGTGCTACTGTCTCAACCCGATGGCTTCAGATGAACATTAGACACAGCAGTGTTAGACCCAACGATGTTGGTCGTGGCAGGCCCCACGGACTTCACTATCCCCTTCCTCCACCACACAGTTGGTAAAGTTAGCATGGGGGGGGGGCAAAATGGCAGCCAAGAGGAGGGGAAAGGACAGCGGCGGCTCCTACTCGAACGCCTGGCGGAAGAGCTCCGTCTTACAGGCCCTGCGGCACTGCAAAAGGTCCCGCAGGGCCCTGATCTCCTCCGGGAGCTCGTTCCACCAGATAGGAGCCGCCACTGAGAATGATCTAGCCCTCGTGGCCGCCAGCCTGGCCTCCTTAGGGCCAGGAACCGTCAGGCGATGTTGCGATTCAGACCGAAGTGCTCTTTGGGGCATATATGGGGAAAGGCGGTCCCTCAGGTATGCCGGACCCTGGCCATATAGGGCTTTAAAGGTAAGCACCAGCACTTTGAAGCGGATCCGGTATGCTATAGGCAGCCAGTGCAGCGCTTTCAGCACAGGCTGGATGTGCTCCCGCCTAGGGGTGCCCGTCAACAGCCTGGCTGCAGCATTCTGCACTAGCTGCAGCCTCCGGATTTGCCCCAAAGGCAGCCCCATGTAGAGGGCGTTACAGTGATCTAGCCTCGAGGTGACCATTGCATGAATCACCGTGGCCAGGTCTTCGCGGTCGAGAAACGGGACCAACTGCCGAATCAGCCGAAGATGGTAAAAAGCTGACTTGACAGTGGCTGCCACCTGGGCCCCCATGGTTAATGCAGGGTCCAGGAGCACTCCCAGACTCCTAACCTCCGGCGCTGGCACCAATGATGCCCCGTCGAAGGTCGGAAGCAGGAGCCCCAGCCCCCGGCCGGTCCGACCCAGGCACAGGACTTCCGTCTTGGCAGGGTTTAACTTCAATCGGCTCTGCCGGAGCCACCCAGCCACGGCCTGCAAAGCCCGGTGAAGGTCTTCCGGGTCGGAGTCCGACTGGCCACCCAACATCAGATAGAGCTGGGTGTCATCCACATATTGGTGACAACCCAGCCCATACCTCCGGGCAATCTGGGCGAGGGGGCGCATATAGATATTAAACAACATTGGGGAGAGCACTGCCCCCTGAGGCACCCCGCATTCAAGCGGGTGCCTCCGGGACTACTGCCCCCCTAGCACCACCCTCTGTCCCCGACCTTGGAGAAAAGAGGCAAGCCATTGAAGAGCGAGCCCCTGAATCCCCACGTCGGCGAGGCGGTGGATCAGCAACTGATGGTCGACTGTATCAAATGCAGCCGACAGATCTAACAGCAACAGTGCCGCCACACCACCCCGATCCAGATGCCTCCGGAGGTCGTCCGTTATGAAATTATGGCACTGCTAAATTGTAATAAAATTGACTGTTCAACTACATCTCACTTGAGTATGGGAAAATATTAGCACTGAGTTTTCTTTCTCCTTTTTATATTGGCAGGAGCGCTATCGAGAAATGCCAGAGCCAAAGTTTATGTATGGCAGCCATTACTCTTCCCCCGGTTATGTTCTGTTTTATCTTGTCAGAGTTGGTAAGACAACCACAGAGGTTCTTCTCAGCGTGTAGTAATGAAGTTTGATTAATTGTAGATGACATCTGACCTCTCTTGTTTCCACAGCACCAGAATACATGCTTTGCTTACAAAATGGAAAGTTTGATCATCCTGACAGAATGTTCAACAGGTTTGCTTTGATTATTGCTACATGTTTCACTTTATTTTGCTGCATACTGCAGAATCTCACTGAAAACTTAGAATAGTGCCTCTTCATTTGTTTTCCAGCATTGCAGAAACCTGGAAGAACTGCTTGGATGGAGCAACGGACTTCAAAGAGGTAACAGCGTGCTTTCACTTCAGTCCATACCTATTGGCTGCTTTTATTTTGTTTGTCTTCTGAGGTACTAATATTAAAGAAGCACAGAAAAACTTAGCAGTGGTCCCAAATGACCTGTAGGTTTCTCTGACATTGCCTGTCTCTTGTGCTGGTACTCTGCAGGTGATAGGTCCACTTATCCTGAAATATTTGGCGAATACATCTGAGCAGTATTCACCATCCCCCATGCCCTGTGAGCAGAATTCCAGATTACTAGTGTAACAAGATGCTTTCAAAAATGACATGTCTCTTTTGAGTTTTCTACTGTAAAACATGGCAAAACTTACTTGGGTATTTACATACTGTAGCTTTCTGCTGTACTCTATATGGTATAGCTCTCCATCCCCCCCCCCCGCAGATAGTTAAGCAGAGCAACGAACTGAAGCAATGATATGTCATCATTTTTGCAAACTGCACATTGGATTCTTGATGAATATTTAAATTTGGTTTAGTCCTTTCTAGCGTGTTTATTGCTCATAGAATCCACTTTCCTGCCTCTCCTTATCCTGCCACAGCCTTTTGTACTACTGAAAATTAGTTGACCTCCAGGAAGGGGGGGGGGATTGGTAAAATTCTCCCTTCACTCCTTATTTCTTGGCAGAAGAGTCCTGCCTGCAAACATCATGGTTAGATTTAAACCAATAGATTTCCTTGGAGTTGGTTTGAACTTCAAATATATCTTGGTACCAATTTGTTGACTTGACTTGAAACTCCATTCATTTGAAATAAATGACAGGACTGTGTACTCTCAGCCAAAACTGAAATGTTGTTTTCTACTATACAACTGCTCTGACTTTTCTATTTGTGTTAGACAGTGTTCACAATTTGAGATATGTAACCATTCAATGTGTTAGACAGTGTGCAGAATTTGAGGTGTATTCAGTGTATTTAATCATGTGCAACAGTTAATCCTTGTTAATCTTTTTCCCATGGTGATTTAGGAATATTGATAAATGTTCATAAATTTGTTATTGTGCCAGTCTATAAAACTGGACTGTATGCAGTAATCTTCAGGAAACTGTTGGCACCTGAGGACCCAGAAGGGCCCTTTGCTGGCCTTTGACCCCCTGCAGCATCACTACTTTTATGGCAGAAGAAGTATCAATGTGATTTGACTCTATGAAGGGATCAGATCCTCCTTCCCTACCCACAGCAACTGTTTTTGCTTTCTTCTGCTGCTGGGGAGACAGTATACAGTTGTACAAATGGCAGAAAAAGGCGTGATTGGTAGCACTGAGTGGCATATTTTGTGTGTGTGGCCCCAAGCCCTGGATCTACCTATACCATTTCCCATATTTTAAAAATTATTTTCTCCAGCTAATTCCTGAATTCTATGAAAATGATTCCGGTTTCCTAGTGAATAATCTGAATCTGGACCTCGGCAGGACCCAAGGAGGAAAGATGGTTGAAAATGTAGAACTTCCCCCATGGGCATCAGGTATATGGAGTTCTAGTTGACTAAATAGACTGAGTTCTGAGTTCTGTAGTGGTACTTGGCCTTCATTTTGTTCAGAGACATCTGTGTTTACCCTCTGGTATCCTCCATCTCAGATGCTGATGACTTTCTTCAGAAGAGCCAAGATGCTTTAGAAAGCCAATACGTGTCAGAGCATCTGCACGAATGGATTGACTTAGTGTTTGGCTACAAACAGAAGGGAAATGAAGCTGTTGCAGCCCAGAATGGTAAATTCAAAATTTTTAAAGCATTGACTACAGAACCAAATTTATATTCTGTGGCAATTCTGTCAACTTTCTGTTATATAGGCACATCCTTCTTTTTTGAGTATAGAGTGTTTTATGTCATAGTGATTGCTCTTCTGTATCTAAGTTATGGGCATGATCATACTTTAAAGTCTCACTGAAGTCAAAGAGAAGTAAACGCATGATTAAATGTCTTCCAGTGAAATTAGTGGGACTTCCAATGCTTAACTTTGATGGAGCATAATTAAAAAAACCAAAACAAAACAAAGATGTGGAAATTATTAGAGAAATATTGAAATGTCTTACCTCCATCTCCATTAAAATCTGGGTATATGAAAAGTCTGGTATGGAAGTTGAAATAGCAAGAAAAGAGACTGTAAATGTTATTTATGTATTTAGAATATTTCTGTGCTGTCTCTTCAGAGCCCTGCTTGAGGTGGCTTAAAATTGAAAATCATGATGTATAAAACACAAGCCATTTAAAAAAAAAAGCTGTTGCACATAAACAGTATAAAAACTATTTGTAAACAGAAGCAGACCATTAAAAAGATAAGATGAAATCCATAGTTAAAAGCCTGGGTACAAAGATGTTTATTAGGCAGTGTCTAAAAGAAAGTAAAGTAGGCTGTTACCATGGGAACTGGATTGTATGGGAGGAGATTTTTTTTTTTGGCCCCCCGAAGGGTTTTTTTTTATTGCTTTTCTAAATCTACATACAATGGGAAAAAAAGAAATTACACACAGAAAAATAAGGGTGGGGAAACTACTTTCTACAGGAGAAAAAAAAAAACCCTCTAAAACCCAAGAATCGGTGATCATACATAACTTTTGAAATAATAACATATCTTTTGAATGCAGATTGACTTTCACCAAAAATGATCATCCAGCTATTAAAACATTTCCATATTTCTCCAGCAATCCCAATTTCATAAAGAGCTGTGTCCTGCAAAAAACATAATAAAGCACTCCAGAGAACAATAACAATCTACTTTTCTCCTCTTTCCCCTCTCAGATGATAGCCTTTTCTTTTGGGGTCTACTGCCCCCAATTTAGAGTCCGAGTCCTCCTCAGAAGATCCAGGCTCTCCTCCCTCTTCGCTCTCCTTGGTGTCGTCAGGGGCTCCTTCTCCCTCTCCTGATGGCTGACCATGTTGATACAGAAATTCACGAGCTTTTTCGACAGTCTATCCTTTGCCATTTGCATATCTGAAGATTAGTCCTTCGGGCACCAACCATCTGTAGGCAACTTTGTGGCTTTGTAAAAACAGCACCAAGTCTCTGTATTTCCTTCTCTTCCTTCTTATCTCAAATGTAACATCCTTCAATACTTTAATCTCCTTGTCTTTCCACTTCAGAGTAGCTCCATTAGTCACTTTCAGTAGTTGATCTCCCACTTTTCTTCAGGAGAATCTTACTGTGACTTCCCCTGGTAGATTATTCTTTCTAATAAATTCAGAATATGATCTAAAGACTGTATCTATTTTGTTTTGAAGTTGGTCCAACGTCACCTCTGCCAAGGGAGCCAACAAGTCCCCCACAATCTGTCTCAGATTCTCTCCTTTCTCCTTCTTAATCCCTTGAAGCCTCAAGACATAGTTCACCCTTTCCATTTGCAGCCGTAATACATGAGACTCTTCGATTTGACACTTCTTTTCAAGCATCTGTAGTTTTCTGTTCACCTTTTTCATGCTGGAACCAATCTCTTTGACCTCCTGCTCCACTTTTTTGATTTTCTGTGTGTTTAGCACCGTTTGCGCTTGCTGTGCATCGAGCTTGTTATCAATTGCTGTGATTTTCTCCAGCAGAGGGCGAAGAGCCTCCGACAGCAACCTTTGGAATTCTGCAGTAGAGTTGTGTCTAGGCACAGAACTTGAAGGGTTGGAACTTCCTGAAGAAAGTTTAACTTTCATTAGTTTATCCTTAGCGTCTTTCAGCGATGCCATGTTTGGGGATTGTTTACTTTTTCTAAAAGTTTGTCAAAGTCTCTGACAGTTCTTAATCAATCTGGTAAGCTCTCACAGTCTCTTTATTTCCATTCAATCACTTCTTACTGCCGCCCCCCCCTTTTTCTAGCTTTAAAATCACTTGCAAACAGTTCTTATCGGGGGGAAGTCCCCTCCCCCCATCGTTTCCTCTTAGGGACTCACAGTGTTTGCGGGTAGTTCTCGCTTTTACTCAGACTCACATTTTTAGCGATTGTCTCTCCGCTTTCATTTTCGCTTGATCACCGCACGCTTGCTCCAGTGTGCTGATCTTGTTCCCATTTGGGACAGTCTACGACAGGCCCGTCAGGGCATGGAGTAGCTCCCCCTCTCCAGCTTATCTCGCCAGGGGGAGTTCTGTAGCGCCCCTTGGCCTGGGATCCATCCCAAGGATTCCTGGGGTGGCGCGGACGATCGCGCCCCCATCCAGCCGCAGGCGCTGGCAGGCTTCTCCTGGAGTTCCGGGAGAAAACGTCTGCCATGGCGATCACCAAGACGGGAAGTCAGGAGGAGATGGTTCTTCATGTACCCTGGTACAAAGCTGTTTAGGGCCTTAAAGGTAAGAACCAACCCTTTGAATTGTGTGTGGAAACAGACGGATTGCCAGTGCAAAACCTTCAGTACAGGGGTGATATGATCCCAGTAACCAATCTCTGACAGTGTAGCCTGGCCACCACATTTTGGACCAGTTGAAGATTCTGAACGATTTTCAAAGGCAGCACCACATAGAGCAATCTAATTAGAACTTTGTTTAAAGACAAATGGGAAGGTTTGACATTTAACATTAGAAATTGACGTCTTAATCAGAATATGCTTATAGGCACTTTGACTCAAGCATTTCCATAAATTTTATGTCCTGTGAAATGAAATTACAATTAAAAAAATTAAAATTACATTTGGTAAGGGCCAGACCCTGCTCTTCAGGGGGAAATTCCAAGGAATGGTTACTTATTGTGGAATGGAAGCCATAGTTAATAAGATGTTTGCTGTATGTTGCTGGTTTCCTTCAATCAACTTTCTTGTGGGACATAAGCTGTCCGCATACAGTGGCTACAATATGTATAACAAATTGTTAAGCAAATCAACCCACAACACACAAATCAGTTGTGTGCAGAGCATGCATGTTCTCAGCTCATGGTGGTTATCCCTGCAGACGTTTACATATGAAAACTGTATATCACAACAGCCGCAGATACTTATAACATATATCAACCAAGAGGAGTTTTTGAAAAACCTTCAAATACATAAATGATTGCCAAAGACCAATGAGCTGTTGTTATGTATCCCAGACATAACATGCCAAGAAATAATAGGCTTCAATTGCCAGAATTATTTTTCTTGGTGATTGGCAGAACTTGAGAGGAGCAGGAATAGGTCTTACCAAGAAATTATTTTACCCAAATGGTTGCGTAAGTTTAGGTGGATTAGATTTCTGAGGAGTGAATTGTCCTTTTACCAGGGCAGCTTGGGTAAGATTTCTGCTTCTGAAAAAGGGCTGGATGTTTTGACCTGTAAGATCTCCTCCCGCTCTATTGTAATATATAGTCTAGGGTATATGAAAAAAGGGTTGTGAGCTTACATATCTGTTTGTAAGTTAGACAAAAACTAAGTTGCAGAAATTGATACTATCTACAGCCACTTACTTGGTCAAGCTAGATATGACTCAAAATAATGTCAATGTGAAAATCGCACAGAATTTTAGTATTATAGCAGGACTCTGTAATAATATATAACATTCTTATATCTTCTTTTAGTATTTCATCCATTAACATATGAAGGAGGAGTTGATTTGAACAGGTAATGAATACCACTAAAAGGGGAAGAAGGCAATTTATTTAGGAAGACACTGAACTCAAGTTGGGGGGAGGCAGTACAATGGTGTTGCTTTGCTTCTTGATACCCTTTATCCACGAGTCTGGAGAGAATGGGGCTTGTGCAGTTCAGAATATCAGAAGGAGCTCTGTAGCATTCCCAGACACTCGATGGGATGCCCTGTTATCATGGCATTGGGGCATCTCATGCAGCTTGGAGAAATAAGAGAAGGGCTGGAACAAAGTGAACAAAGGTAAAGAAAACAGTTGTGAGAGTGTGACCTACAGATCAAGCAGTCAACAAGACTTGCAAAGAAAATGCTTTCTGTATATAATGGTCAACAAGCACCACAACCCAATAAACAAATTCCTTCATATCATAAGAAAATCCTAGTGTGAATATCTATCATCAACATCGTCTCTGGATTATATAACAATGTTTCAAAATTGGATCTTCCTCAGGAAATATTAGAGTAGTACAAAAGCTCTTGCTCATAAAGTGCTTTACAAAAAATCAGGAAATATCTGCAATATAATAATATTCCTCTTATGAAAAAATACAAAGTATTTTAAAAATGAACCCATATGTAATAGTAACTTACAATACATTTAGATAGGATGCTGATCTCAATAAGTATTCAGGCTCAAATATGCTGCTAAGCTTCTAATGGATTCCAGGCTTCTCACTCTGGTGATTCCTGACAGAGTGCAATTAAAGGGACCTTGCAAATTGCTGACAGGTGATAAGAGGCAGTATACTTAAAGAAACATCACATAGTGGTTTACAAAAAACATGAAAGGTCCGTTCCTGCATTTGGTAAGGGCCAGATCCTGCTCTTCAGGGGGAAAGTCATTAGATCCATTAGAAGCTTAGCAGCATATTTGAGCCTGAATACTTATTGAGATCAGCGTCCTATCTAAATGGTCTGTAAGTTACTATTATACATGGGTTCATTTTTAAAATACTTTATTTTTTCATCATAAGAAGCAGGGCTATTTTTGGGCAGGAAGGCACAGGAACGGAGTTCCAGCTGGCTCCCGAGTTGGCCACGCCCAAAAGGAACTCATTAGCATAACAGGCCACATCCAACAGTAGAAAGTCATTAGGATTGGCTACATTAGGGGTGTGTGGCCTAACATGCAAAGGAGTTCCTGCTCCAAAAAAAAGCCCTGGGTTTTGACAACAAACAAGGTAAACAGAATAAGAAGCAAAAGGTGGGTGTGACTGGATGACCACACTTCAGGTAACATGGGGGTGTGGCCTGATATGCTAATGAGCTGCTGTTGGGTGTGGATTTTTTGTAAAGCATTTTATGAGCAAGAGAGCTCTTGTACTACTCTAATATTTCCTGAGGAAGATCCAATTTTGAAACGTTGTTATATAATCCGGAGACGATGTTGATGATGCATTTTCATACTAGGATTTTCTTATGATTTGAAGGAATTTGTTTATTTTGTTGTAGTGCTTGTTGACCATAATATACAGAAAGCAATTTCTTCACAAGTCTTGTTGACTGCTTGATCTGTGGGTCAGACTCTCACGACTGTTTTCTTTACATTTGTTCTCTGATTAGGTTGTGATTGTCCACATTTGTCTTGTAACAAGAAGGGAAACACGAGTCCTGTTTCCTCTCTTCTTAAGGCCATTGTACTCAAGAACTTATGCTGGACAAGCCCCATTGAATTCTCTGAACTGTGCTGCTGTTCCCATAAATTATTAACCTGTTGTAAACAGGAAGAAGATGATGAAGGGATGGGAAGAGTGCACACATGAAAACATAAGAGCACTGGATCAGGTTCAAGGTTTTGGTTTTGCCCTTTAAGGTCCTTAGCGGTCAGGGACCTACATACCTTCAGGACCGCCTCTCCCAGTATGTCCCTGGAAGAGCACTATGCTCAGGAAATAAAACTTGCTTGTGGTCCCTGGCCCGAGAGAAGTCCAGCTGTCCTGGTGGAACGCTCTGCCGGAAGACATCCATGCCTTGCCGGAGCTGTTACCTTTCTTCATGTAAGACAAAGATGTTCTGCCAGGCCTTTGGTTGAGCACAGCAACGGGACTTCTTCTGGCACTCTCATATAATTCACCATTCCTCATAATCCCTTCCTCCAGGGAGGCTGGGGAATTAGGATTTCTCCACCATCTTATATATTGTACATTTACTGTTTTTACTTACTGTTATTTATTGGATTGTTTTAATTTAATTTTGTATTGAGATTGTATATTATTTGTTGCAAGTCCTGAGCCATACTTGTAGGGAAGGGCAGCCTAGTAAATTGAATTAATTAAATAAATAATAAATAATTAGAAAGTTCAAATAAAAATTGATCTGTGCAAGTGTGCAAGGTAGGAGATAAGCAGTTCTGTTGAATTCACATATGCAATGGCAGTATTGTCTAAACTAGCAGAGAAAATACATGTCTTAATTGGTCAAAGAATTCAGTTCAAGGATCCCCGACAGCAAGGCTGAAAACCTGTATATGAAGACCTTGAAGAGCTGCTGTCAGTCAGAATATACAGGGCTAATGATTCCCACTTGGTATAAAACAGCTTTATTATCTTTTTTATTGTATCTTTTCCTTCTTGAAGAATTATGGATCCAAATGAAAGAGTAGCACTGCTGACACAGATCTTAGAGTTTGGACAGACTCCAAAACAGCTGTTTATAACACCTCACCCTCAGAGGATAGTCCCCAAATTCAAATGTTTGTCTCGTGCATCCAGCCGCAGCATCTCTGTGACAGAGTCACCAGGTAAATTTGGTAGTCCTGCATATTACTAGTAGTTTCAAGTACTTGATCTTTCAAATAATTTAATTTTATTGTTTTGTCCCATTAAGAAATTTTCAGCGGCCAAGGACTCAGTGATAAATTAAAGCATTTTGTTTCCCTTGCTAGAAAAATATAGTGGTACTTTGTGATGGGAAGAAGAGGAGTACTGGCACTGGACCTCTTTGTGCTGGATTTTTTGGGCATAGAAAGACCTAGGAAGAATCATGAAGGCTATAAGCTCTTTACAGGACAATTGCACGCACCAGCTTTTTCTCTACTTTTCATCTGTTTTAACATCCTGATCTTGGTCATCCATGTTTAAGCATATATGTCAATTACTCATGACTCCTGGACCTTGATTGATTGTCATAAAATAGTACATGCTATGTAGTCATAAAAGGCTCAAGGGGAAAATCTCATAAGCACAAACATGACGTGAAGAAAGTCAAATGCAGTAGAGGGCTGTTTCCCATCTGTTTTCAGCTTTTTCACTTAGGCTAAATTATATGAATTGTAACTTTGCAACCCTTTCTGTGTCTTGTTTTCTGTGTCTTGTTTGCCCATGCTTTAGTCTCCCCAAGTGAAGAGTCTTTTGAAGATCTAACAGAAGAAAGCATAACTCTTGCCTGGAACAACATTACCAAATTGAGACTAGAGACGCAACACAAGATTCACAAAGGGTAAGTAAGTGGAGTAACAGGTGGAAGGGAGGCTGGCATGCCAACCTCTGTTGCTGGTAGCACAGATACACCCTTCATATACAAAGAAAAAATATAATCCTTCAACTGGATTGGGATTGGTATGTGTGTGGGGGGTGGGGGGTGGATTGTTATCCAGGTCTCAACTAGAAAATTCTGGTGACTACAGCAGTTTTTGGAGCAGATACCACCATTGACACATGGAGGGTATCTTGTGGTATAGGATAACCCTAAACATTCTGGAATTAAATTAAATTTGGACTTCTAGATGTTAACCAAATGTTCTATACACAATACTGTTGTTTCAACAGGGGAGTTACTGGAATTGCAGTCTCTTCCAACAAGTCTTCCATTTTTTCTACATCTCAAGGTAGGCTAATATTATCTTCAGAAGTATGAAAAGTGTTCAGAGGAACTGACTATCATCTGTGTATAGACTGCTTTTAAATTGCCTTAGAATTGACTCTGTGTAGCCCCGTGAATATGTATAAGCAGGAACACAAACTGTTCATGAATACATCTGAATATTTTATTAATTTAGTTTTCAGATGTGTTCTCAGGAAACTTGAGGCCTCTTCATATGTGCTGTAGTTCTCTGGCAGAGTAGGAAAGCTGCAGAATAGGCACAGAACAAATCTTCCTGAGAATCTCTCTCTCTCTTCTTTTTTTTAGTAAGAAAGCTTCTAGACCTCACAACTATGGCAATATACTCAGGAAGCCTATCAGGGATGCCTGTTGCAATCTTAGACTAGAAAACAGCACTTTCAGCAATAGTGATGGAACTTCAGTTCCTTGAATAGCGTATACCCTTCCCCATGGCCAGTCAAATAGACAAAATAAAACAAAATGTTTTAGTGTTATGCAAACTGAACAGATTTGCATCATTTATATCATTTCTCTGTTGCATTTTGGATTGTGAAATATCAGCTTGTCCGCAGTGCTCAATTTTCTGTGTCAGCTGCAGCGAATGTGGCTATGGCATATATCCTAGGGCACTCTGTGCAAACTGAAAATGTACCCTAGAATATAGCCAGAATCTTCTCCCATCCTTTGGGATTCCCCAGAAATGTTTGCATTCATCAGCAGACAGATCCATGTACCTGGCTGCACAGAGTTTGAAGTTCACAGGCTTCAAAATAAGGCAGTGAGTTCCTTTCCCCAGTGTCTTCCTATCCTGCAGCGTATTTGGATAACCTGAATATTCAGTAGTTCCTATAGTTTATTATGGCTGGTGTGTAGTTTTACTGATGTCAACTAGGATCAAGAAGTCTACCTGTATGCCATTTGCAGAAAAGCTTTTTTCTTTGCATGAATAAACTGCAGTCAGACATTGTGGAAAGAAAATAAACCCTAATCCAGAAATCTTGTCCTATATGTGCTAAATATTCCACAGACAGTAATGTCCATGTGTAGTTGATTTTTTTCTCTGCCTCACGTGCAAATCATTTCTTGTACTAGCAGTTGAGCGTCTGCATAGAAGAATGCACAAGCCAGGGCTTTTTTTCTGGGGGAATGCATGGGAACGGAGTTCCAGAACCTTTTCGACAAAATTCTTTTTTAAAATGTTTAAAAATTCATGAGTTTTCTATATACAGATTGAGAAATTCATTTCCTTCTTGAGAGTTCCAGCACCACTTTATTAAAAAAAAAAAGCCCTGGCAGAAGCTGTAATGTTTCTTTTGCTGGTCAATATGTTTTTGAATCCCAGTGGGTTTGGAAAGTCAAATCTAGCAACCACTGATTACATTGATTTACTTTTCATTATTCTCTCAAAATTTGTGTTAGATTCAACCTTGAAGATGTTTTCGGCAGAATCGAAAATGCTCCAGAGGAGTGTGTCCTTCTCAAGCATGGTCAGTCTTTCAGACCTGTATTATTCTTAGTTAGAGTTTGACCTGCTGAACATCTCTGTCAAGAAAAAAACTTAATACAGCACAGTGTGTCGCTTATACAGAGAGCCACTGAGCTGTAGTAGACTATGTAGACTGCTAATATAAATGGCACAGATGGCTCTTGGGCAAAAGGACTGGCCCTTTTTTGCCAAGAAAGTTGTTTTTTAAGCTACTGTGCAGTCAGTACAGAACAATGAGAATGAAAAAGCCTTAAGGCCTCTTGTCAAGCAACAAAAAGATTTTGTTCAAAGCTCTAGCCTTCCCTGCAGAACCCTAGTACTCTCAGCTGGCTAACTGAATTAAAGAGCATATTACCTAGGCTGATTTAGCTTTCTCTTTGTTTTGTGCATGTAAGTACATATGAAAGCACAGAATATATTTTCTTTGGAGTAACATAAAGTACAATAACAGAGGTCTTTCTGCTCTATACAGGGCAGCCTTCATCGTCTGTTGCTGTGTTGTCCATAGCATACTTTGAGGCAATAAGATTGCTTCTATATAGGTGAAAGACTTGTTGCCAGAGCATGAGCTTATAGGATGCAAAGTGCTTGCAATAAAGTTTGCTTTCTTCAGAACCTGTTCTTGTATACCTATCATCATAGTGAACATGATCTTGTCTGCCTTTTGTCACAGGCTTTGTCATCCTGTCTAATTCTTCCAGGGGATACTACTGTCATATGTTCTTCATGGGACAACAATATGTATGTAACCGCTTTTAAAATTAGCAGTATTAAGAGTTCCCTTTCTGTATGTAGTAAAAGCTTTGTTGTCCAGCACACATGGGGAATGGGGGTTGCTAAGTTAATCAAATGTGCCAATTATCGACTCGGAAGAATACACAGCAGCCAAACCTACCCCACTGGGACCTTTCCCTTGTGCAACAAAGCCTTCCTACACAGCAAGCCCTCCAGCAGGTTGACGGATAAGGAGGCGCTCAAAGATGGTGTCAGCTGGCAGTTTCAGCTTTCAGGAGCCCAGCAACAGCCAGAGGCATCAGGCTGGCCAGCTGGAGAGGTGGGAGTGAGGCTCACGCATGCACAAAGATATTCAGGGTTATAGTGGCTGAGACGGAGGAGCTTGTTCTTTGGGCAGTGCTGGTTAAGTAAGTGATCTGGATAAACAAGTTCTGGATAACAAAGCTTTTACTTTATTAGAACTACTATTTGAAAATCAGAGCTTCAAATGAATTTAAGCTTATAAAATTAGCTATCTGAAACTAGTATGCAAAATATTTTCATCTCTTTGTAATACTTTTTTCTGTTAGCTATTTCTACTCAATTGCCTTCGGAAGACGACAGGACACTTTAATAGGCCACGATGATGCTGTCAGCAAGATATGCTGGCACAGTGATCACTTATATTCTGCATCTTGGGATTCGACCGTTAAAGTATGTACATTTCTTCATGTGATATGACTTTGTAATAAGCTTGCCAAGCCCACGCTGGGGGCGGGGGAACCCCCGATTTTAACTCCCCTTACCCGCTTTTTTGAAATCTGGTACCAGGGGACAAAATGGCAGTCAGAAGAGTGACGCTCTGGCATTTTAGTCCTCCAAGTCTCTATGGCTATGAAAGCCATAGAGACGAGGGCTAGAGCGTCAGTTCCACTTCCTTCTAGTGTGCGCTGCTGAGTGATTTTCCTCCTGCCAGTCCCACCCCTGTTGTTTGCAGGAGGAGCAGCCTGAGCAGTTCTAAGAGCCCAGAAGAGTCGAGGGTCCAGGAAAGTAAGGTTTGGGCTGGCCCAGGGCTCTGCCTCATGGTCTTGTTGGGTTTTCCTTCCATTTTTCCTCCAGCGCAGGCAGTCATTTCAGAGCTCCGTCCCCCGTCCCCCCTGCCTAAAAGTGGGAAGGAGCGAATGGAGGCTTGCAGTGGCTGCCTGCTCTTTACAGCCAGCAGCCCGGCAGCACAGGTCCCCCTGCTCCTTTTAAAAGCACAGGCAGTCATTTCAGAGCTCCGTCCCCCCCCCCAAAAAAAGTGGGAAGAATCGAAGGGAGGCTTGCAGTGGCTGCCTGCTCTTTACAGCCAGCAGTCCGGCAGTCCAGTTTGACCTGCCAGCTGCTCATTTTAAAAGCACAGGCAGTCATTTCAGAGCTCCGGTTTTGCGGGGGGGGCCTCCCCAAAGCAGGAAGGAGCGAAAGGGAGGCTTCTAATTGCTTCTTTTTGTCTTCCTTCCTATCATTTTTCTGCCTGCCTGTCTTTCTATCTTCCTTCTTTCCTTCCTTTCATTTTTATTTCTCTTTCACTCCTCTCTTCCCATCTTTTTTCTACCTCTTCTTTTCTCTTTTTCTCTCTTTCTCTCTCTGTTTTTCTGTCTTCCTTTCTTTTTCTTTGTCTTTTTTCTCTTTCTCTCTCTTTCTGTGTTTGCTTTCTCTCTCTCTCTCTCTCTCTCTCTCTCTCTCTCTCTCTCTCTCTCTCTCTCTCTCTCTTTCTCTCTCAGTCCATTTTTTTTTCTTTTGGTGCAAAATGCCTTCAGCTCACACACAGAATGCCACTTCTGTCACCTTTCCATCTTTTCTATGAATTGTTTGGAACAACTGCCTGATCCCCATTTTCTGCTGAAATTGATCATTGCTACTGAAGACTAAACTGCCTATTTATCCTCTCCAACTTTATCTGGTTGGTCTTGCTTTCTTAAGGGAAGAGAGATTATATTTGAATAGTTTCTATAATTAATTTTAAAAAAATAAAGTCTGTCTGCTCACAATTTTAAAACTAGCTCCATAGCCAACACATGGAGGCAGGTAATCCTGTAGGGTTTTCAAGGCAAGAGACATTCAAAGGTGGTTTACCATTGCCTGCCTCCACATAGCAACTCTGGGCTTCCTTTATGGTTCCCATCCAACTACAGACCAGAGCTGACCCTGATTAGCTTCCAAAATCTGATGAGATCAGACTAACCTGTGCTATCTGAGTCCATAACATGGTGTTATGTAGGAAGGGCTGCTGTGTGGGTGCCTCCCAGGCTATCATCTCTAACCTGTTCTTGGGAGCCACAATCATTAGGGAAGAACCACATGACAGAAGTGTAGTTTGGTGCAGTGTGCTGGAAGTGAACATCATCAGAAAGGGTGGAGCTTGAGAAGTGACATTACCTGCTGTTTGACCTGGAAGTGACATCACAAAAGTCTCCCGGCTCCGCCCCCAAAGTCTCCTGGCTCCACCCCCAAAGTCCTCAGATATTTCCAAAGTTGCACTTGGCAACCCTACTTTGTAATAGTGAAAGCAATGGCATAAATCTACAGATCCTGTGTAGCGTTGTATGTTCTGATTATCCTATACCTTCAGGAAACTAGATGGTCTGTGACTTTACACAAAGGAAGCCCTTTGTCGTCAGATGCAGCTACATAATCAGTCTTTTATTTGTATGTATGAAAATTATTTGACCAGACAAATCCATGGTGGTTGCTTCCTGCGGTGTTTGTAATATATTGGTCAGCTAGACACATGAATTGCTTCCAAGCTGTGTGTTGAGGGTTCCCATATTTTATTTATTCCCACAACTAGACATTCCTCATGGTGGGTAGCAATGCACCTGTCCATACAGTGGGAAACCATTCACATGGCAAGCCATTCCTCACATTGTAGGAGGGCAGAAGCTTTTCAGGCAGACTCCGTATAATGTATAGGCCTGCCAGTGTATGCATATCATATTTGTGCACTGGCAGGAGTATCTGTATACTGTTAGGTACCCGTGGCTGCAATCTCTGGATAGCTAAATTTGTGGATCAGGACCACATGGAAGCTGAACAGTTCTACACACTTGGGGGACTCCTCAGGTTTGCAGAAAAAACTGAAACATTCACAGGAGGTTAAATCCTCCCCCCCACCCATAAAAAAAATTGTCTGAGCATGCGCAAACAATGCAGCTTACTTTTCAAGGCCCAGCTGCAGTGGTGGGGAATGCTGGGAGGTGCTCTGGGCCCAGCCATGGCAACAGGGAACACTGGGAAGAGGCTCCAAGCCTAGAGCAGCTCACAGAGCAACAAGGGGTGTGGTTATGCCAGCCCAGATAGTTTAAAAGGAGGGCCTGTTGCTCTCTTGTTTGTGTGTTCGTTCCTGTATTATAAATAAAGCTGAATCACTTATTATGAGCTGCTACCTTAAGTCTCATACTTAACACTGGCGACGAGGATGGGATCATAGCAGTAGGCAGCCTTGCTGAACCACCACGGCAGACAAAGTTGACCTGTCGGGAGCTCCGGAAGAAGGACAACACCCTGCCATCCCACCGGCAGAACTGGCAAGAGGGATGGCAGCCAGCGCGAAGTTCGAGGCGTTTGAACCTGAGCTGGAGGACTGGGACTCCTACATAACCTGGTTTGAGTTCCACTTACGAGCCAACCAGATCGAGGTGGAAGCCACGAAGATGGCGATGCTGCTTAGTTCCTGTGATCGAACTGTGTTCGATGTGGCCAGGTCTCTTTTTTTTTTATGATAAAACTCTCCTAAAAAGGAGAGAATTTTATTCTTTTTATAAGAAAAGGGTAGGGTAGACAGATGGGGAAAGAAAAAGATGGAGTGAAGTTTTTTCTGTTAAAAAGGGTTAGTTTTAGTTAGTAATCAATACCGTTTTTGGCATCTATCACGGTTAGAAGATCTTCTTTTTAACTTTGCAAAGTCCAAAATCACTCTGTTAATACAGTTAGTAAAGTCCATTGGGGTTAGTAATTAAACAGCTCCTTACAGATGTTACACGAACAGTCCTCAAGGTGTCTTCTTTTTAAGTCTCTTCCAATTATGGATTGAGTCCTTTTTGACCTTGATGCCTTCCGTTCCATCACCTCCTTCCCCTGGGCTGCTGTCTTCTTCACTGCTTGTCCCAATTTTGAGTGCTGCGTCTTCCTCCATGCTGGCGTGTCTCTTCAGAAGTTTTTGCGTTTTAAGGATGTAATCTATCTTCTTTCTTTTCTCTTTTTCCTTGTACTTCTGGCCATCAAATTTCCCGGGCGCCATAGCCACACATGAGATTAGATCTCTGATATATTGCCTGCTATGCTCAACATCCCCTTCTACTGGCAGAGTATTTTCTTTTATAAAAGCGGAATAGGCTTTGGGAGCCATGTCCACCTCTTCTTTTAATTCTTTCGCTTCACTGCCAGTTAGGGGTGCCAAAACATTCGTCAAGGTAAATCCGAGATCTTCTTTCTCTTCTTCTTTTATGCCCTGAAAACTTAAAATCAAATTCGATTTCTGTTCAATTTCCGCCATCTTCCTTGTTGTTTCCGATATCTGTTTCTGTCGACTGATGAGGACACTTTCCACTTTAAGCAAAGTTTCGTTGATTTTCTGCATTTGCTCCAGCAGAGGGCACAGTATCTCATTTTCCTGTTGATTGACAGCAGGCTCTGGGGGGGGGCTACCCGGACCGGAAGTCCCTCCCCTCTTCTCTTCCGGTTTCTGCAGGACTTTTTCCATTGTCGACATTTTTTTTATTGTTTACTTTTACAAAGTTCGTGCCGCATCCCCCAGGAAGCTAGTAGGATCGTAATCTTCCGTACAACCCCAACGGTACTTTCACCAACACTTTTTTTCTCTCTGCCCCCCTTCGCGCTCCCTTTGTAGATCTTGCTTCTCAAAAGGGGTGGGGACTCCTCCCTCCTCCCATACGCTTATACGCTTACGGGGGGGTTCAAATTCACGCTTCAAAATAGATCTTCAACTCACGATTCGATGCCGCTTCTTCTTTTTATGTTAAATCATAGCGCTGTCTTCACTCCTGGAAGTCGGTGGTGCTGCTAAGTCCCATTACGGGCACAACGCAGCGGGGCCGATTGGGGCGGGGAGAAAGCCTCAATTCCCGGCTGTCTGCCAGAAAAGAGGCTACTCCCCAAGCGCCCCCGGTTCGGAGCCTTTGCCTAAGGCTCACTAGGGTCTTTCGCACATGCAAAGACCCCCCCTAACTGCGTGTGGGCTAACCACCTCCGGGAGCGTCCCGAGAGGCGGCCGCCATTCGCAACGCCGAAACCAAAACCCCCGATGTGGCCAGGTCTCTGATTGCTCCGGCAGATATCTTGACTGTCTCTTTAGCTGATATCACAAGCAAGCTGAAGAATCACTTTGCACCCAAGCCGCCACAGATCGCCTGTCGGCATGCTTTTTACAAACGAGACCAGGGGGCAAGTGAGTAAATAGCTGAATACGTCACGATGTTACAAAAGGCAGCCAGGACCTGCAATATTCCCGATGTGGAGGTGGTGTTGCTCGATCAGTTGTTGTGCCACCTGCGGAATGAAAAGCTCCAGCAGAGGCCTTTCACAAAATCAGAGCTGACTTACACTATGGCCTACGCTGAAGCCATTGCTGCAGAAGCCACAGAGAGGTCTACCAAGGAGGTTAGACAGGCTGGCAGTCCGCCCCATCAGCACCCAGAGAAGTTGGTACATCACGACTCAGCTAGTGAATCTGAGGGTGAGGACGATGACATCAACAAAACTCATGTGGCAAGGCCCCGGCGGATCCCAGTGAAAGCTGTGCCGAGGCAAGCCTGTGTGGGTTGCAGCGGAGCACACAACCAGGACCAGTATTGGGCACGTGACATCAGATGCCGAACATGTGACAAGCGGAGCCACTTGGCCAGAGTGTACCAAGCCAAGGGAAAGGAGAAGTCACCACCATCGTCACCATGGCAAAACCGCAAGGCGCGAGACGTCGGGACAGTGAGGCCAGCTGACTGCAACAAGACCACCTGCTGCTCCTGCCCCACGACCGTCTTGAGCACCGGACCAAGGGCCAGGAAAAAGATCCATGTAACCGTGATGCTGGACGGGGAACAATGCGAGATGGAGATCGACTTGGGATCGGCAATGACCATCATCTCCACGGAGATGCTGCAGTGCCTGTTTCCAAGGAGGAGCTGCTGCTGGTTGGCACCCAGCCGGGTGCACCTTTCTGATTTCCAGGGACGGCGCATTCCTGTGGCCAGAGAGGCCAAGTTTGAGGTACAGTTTAAAGGTTACAAGGAGACACTGAGCCTCCTGGTTGCCGAGGGGCATAGTCCAGTCTGTTAGGCTTAGACTGGTTCGAGGCCCTCAGTATTGCTGTGACCAGGGTAAATCAGGTCTCTGACAATAAAATGAGTTCAATCTACTTGGAGTTCCCTGATGTGTTTAATGGGTTGTTGGGATGGTATATGGGCCCGCCAGTAACTTTTGACTTGGACCCTTCTGTGGCGCCCATCAGACTAAAATACCGGTGGGTACCCATCTCACTCAGACCGCGAATTGAAGTGGAACTGGACAAATTGGTTGCTCAGGGCGTACTCGAACCTGTATCACATGCTAGGTGGGAGACCCCTATTGTGACATCAATTAAGCCTGATTGGTCTATTCGGATTTCCGCTGATTATAAATGTACTATTAGTAGGGCGTTACAACAACATTCGTACCCAGTGGCTATCATAAGTCATGTGTTAGTGTCTCTGGTGAGAGGGCAGATTTTTGCAAAATTAGATCTTGCCCAGGCCTACCAGCAATTGCCTGTCAACCAAAGTGTAGCTGAGGCACAAACAATTGTCACTCACAGGGGGGCGTTCAAGGTTAACCGTTTGCAATTTGGTGTGAATGTGGCCCCGGGAATCTTCCAGGGATTCATGGAAGGATTGCTGTGTGATCTGCCAGGCATGGTGCCTTATTTTGATGATGTGCTAATTGCTGGGGCTAATGAGACAGAGTTGGCAGATTGCATCAGGAAGGTGTTAGGTCACGCCTAACCGCCAAACCCCACAGGTCTTATTGCCTTGTATGCTGCGCTGGACTGTATTTCTGGCAGCATATGACTTTGACCTTATCCAGCGGCCGGGAAAGGCTATAGCACATGCAGATGCGTTGAGCCGGTGTCCTATTCTGGGGCCGGCTCTTGACCTGGCTCCTGCGTGCGAAGTAATGGCCATTGAAGAACTCCCTCAGCCACCCGTGCATGCCTCCGACATCGTGGCTGGATCAACCAAGGACCGCACAATCACCTGTGTACTTAACTGGGTGTGGAGGGTGGCCAGAGGGTCGGTTCTCTGTTGAATTCCAACCATATAGCTCACGGCAACAAGAATTGTCGGTGCATAAGGGCTGTTTGTTATGAGGGAATAGGGTGGTGGTGCCTCCCAACCTAAGGAAACGGGTTCTGGAGGCTCTATATGAAGGTAACCCGATCATAGTCAGAATGAAGGCTCTAACCCGGAGTTATGTTTGGTGGCCCCGCATTGACCATGAAATAGGGGAGTGGGTAAAAGTGTGTCAACCATGCCAGGAATCTTGGCCAGACCCCCCTACATCACTGGGAAACACCACACAGACCATGGTTGAGATTACATATTGAATTCATGGGCCCATTCCAGGGGCAAGTGTTCTTAATAATAGTCGATACATACTCTAAATGGTTAGAGGTGGTACAGATGTAAAAAATGACTTCAGCCGCAGTCATAAAATCACTGCACCGTATTTTTGTAACCCACGGATTGCCAGACACTGTAATGTCAGATAACGGGACACAATTTACCTCATCTGAATTCCTGGAGTTTTTGACTAACAGCATGATTAAACACATCACGTCTGCACCATTCCACCCAGCCACAAATGGGCAGGCTGAACGGATGGTGCAGACCACAAAGGAAGCTCTGCGGAGAATGATCCATGGAGACTGGAGTCAAAAGTTGGCATCCTTCATGCTCTGTCAGCATATCACACCACATACTGCGACCAGGAGGAGCCCAGCCAAGTTGCTGTTGGGACGCCATCTGATGTCACTCCTGGATCGACTCCACCCCGACCTGATGACAGACAAGCCGCCGCAGAAGGAGGTCCTGGAAGCACCTCATTCTTTTAAACCTGGGACGCAGTTTTCACCCGGAATTATGGTGAGGGACACCTTTGGCTTCCGGCTTCTGTCATAGAGGTAACTGGTACTATGTCCTATGTGGTGCAAATTACAGACAGCAGGAAACTAAGGCACCACGTAGACCAGCTCAGGCAACAATGGCCTGGCACAAACATCAAGGGCCAGGCAGAGATTGAAGAGGGCCTAACCACCACAGCCCAACCTCAGGAAGCAAAGGCTATTGTGGTACCTCAGGTCCTGGGGTCAAACATAGAGCCCAGTACCAAACTGGAACCAGCTCCAGACGCCGGACCATTGCCAGGTAGTCCCAGTAGGAAACAGAGTGAACCTGGAATGGTGAGCACTAAAACACAGCCCAAAACTGAACCCTTGTGGCGATCACAAAGAACTAGGCAACGGCCAGCCTACTTAAAAGATTACATATGTTCAGAGGTTGTTTCCTTTTATGGGGGAGGGATGTTATGTATCGTATATACATAAACAGCCTGAGCTTGAATCTCACCCCTATTTAAGTCTGGTATTGAAAACAGCAAACTCTGATTGGCTACTTGGCATAGTAGACCAATCAGGATACTAGAAAGGTCTGGACGTAGATGTTTGTATTGGTTGTTATGTTACTGTTCTGATTGGTTCTTAAAGCAACAAGGGGCATGGTTATGCCAGCCCGGATTGTTTAAAAGGAGGGCCTGTTGCTGTCTTGTTAGTGTGTTCGTTCCTATCTTGTAAATAAAGCTGAATCACTTATTATGAGCTGCTGCCTTAAGTTTCATACTTAACAGTTTCCTTACCTCTTTTTCCTTCTCTGACAAAGAGGGGAAAGGGATGCATCCTCTCTGCAAGTTTCTTGCGGGTCCCCATTCTTACCTATTCAGAACGGAGGCGCTAGAGACCAGTGGTGGATGCCAGCAGCTGCGCTGGATGCAGGCAACTCTGTATCAAAGGACACTGGCAGTTTCACCAGCCCGACTGCGGTGGCAGAGGATGGCTGGGAGTCATTGCATCCAAGCCACATAGGTACCAGGCCACAGTGGAGGAGGACTCCTGGCAGCCACTGCAGCCCAACCATAATGGTGGAGAATGTCTGGCAGCTGTGCCAGCCCGGCTGCAGCAGAGGAGAATGCTGGTAGTTCTGCTAGGCTGAGCAGCAGCAGGGGAGGATACCAGACTCATTTTCCCAACCACCACCAAGTCTCCCCCCAGCCCCCCCCCACTGAGTCATAAGGGGACTTGCCCCACAAGTATTGTGGGTACCCACTTTTGTAATACAGTTTGAGAGAACTGTTTGCCTCTGTGTTCGCCGCCCTGAGCCCATGCTGGCAGGGTGGGATATAAATCCAATAAATAAATAAATAAATATAAATAAATAGTATTTAAGCCTAAAACGAAGTCTTACTATGGCAGAAACACATACACACAAGTTCTCTGGGTGGAAGTATCTTCTGTAAGCAGAAAAGGTTGGGATCTAAGCCAGTTATCTCCTTCCCCCCCCCCCAGGTGAAGAAACTAAATTGTAAACTAATTTCAACTTCTAGGCAACGTACAAGGTAACTCAAAAAAAGCAGATATGAATGAAAAAAACTTATGTCAGTCCCCTATAGAACAACTCAGACGTTTGTGTTCCAGGTGTGGCACTGTGTTCCTGAAGAATTGTTGGGCACTAAGAAACATTTTGAATTGGTTGCTGAGCTGGAACATGATGTTAGTGTGAGTATAATAGTATGTGTGTATGCACTGCTGTAGATCCAACCCAAAAATATTAGCTAAAGAGCAGACAGTGGCCTATATATTATCTGAAACCTCTTACTGTGGTACAAAGAACTGATTACTGTGTATACACATTCAATGAAATTGGCAAATGGTGGCTGTCATGTCAATCACAGAATGTTTTTCGAAGTAAAATATGAGAACTAACAGACTGTAATATAGCAGTTTGTTTTGCCTGTAATTAAGAGAGTGTTAATAATTTAGACTCCGTAGTGGATCCAGTGTTTCTGTTCCACTAGCAATGGAGGCTTCCTTCAAAGCAAGAAACATTGCAGTGACAGAATGCTTTTTGTATCAGACAAAGGCTCCCCTAGTGCAAGAACAGAAGTGCTGGATCTGTGCCCCAGCTTCTTATTTTGTGTGCCTATACTTTATATGTACATGCCAAAGAATGTAGTGTTTAGTGCAAGTCTTTAAAAATTAAAGCTTCTACACAAGTAGAAGAGGGAGAAAGTTGGCGGGAAAGTGTAGTTTATATAGCCACAAACTTCGAAGGTCATAACGGCCAATGGTAGTATACAGATATTTTAAGTGACTCTTTAAAGTAGGAAAAAGAGAAACAAGTATGCCTTTAGTGGTCAGTAGGTCTTATAAATGTGCTCATTTTTGTTTCATGGACTGGAGACAAACAGAAAAATGAACAGAAAAACCAAAAATAAAATAAAGCAGAAAAAAATAAAAATTAATAGCGTAGGTATTATAAGTTTGTGCTGTTCATTTTTTGCTGTAGAAATAAGTACATGGTCAGATTACTAAAATATTGATGTGTAACATAATGGAAAACCTTTAATGCTGTACTCCTGCCACTGAGGACTACACGGAATAATTTTGTTCATCAGTTTCCAGTTAATGTTCAGTTGAAAGCATTTGATAGGCCAATCCCAAAGGAGTAAGTCCAGGGACAATTAGATTGTTTTATGAATTCTTTACTATGCAGTGAAGTGGGTCGCTCCTGATATTCTTGGTACTATTGCCATTTCTATAATTTTATCCTGCCCAAATACTATGTGAACAGGACAGATTTCACCTAGTGCCTAATAAAAGATAACAGGGCAGTGTATCTTTGGAAAAACAGTTCATAACAACGATTTATGTAGTGAAACATTGGCATTCAAGACGATAGATGTCAGTGAATGCTGATTTTCAGGGGAAATGACCATTTACTAGATGCTTAGTTTTTTAAGAATGCTTGTCTGAATGATGAGTAAAGATGTAATATGTAACATATATTTAAATATCTAGGTAAATACAATCCACTTGAATGATGAACATACCCTGCTAGCATCAGGAACCAAAGAAGGCACCATTAGTATCTGGGATATTACTACTGCTACAATGTTGCATCAGCTTACCTGCCATGTAGGGACTGTCTTTGATGCTGCTTTTAGTCCCGGTATGTTTTATTAAAGCATTGTCTTCTAAAACAATTCAGCCTGTCTCCTCATAACTTGCAGTCCCTTTCTTAATCCTGAATCAGAGAGGGAGTAATGAACCTGTGTGTGTCCAGAAGTCGTAGGAAAAAAAGACTTCAGGTTCAATCCCTGGCATCTTCAGTTAAGTGACAGTTTGAGGGGGACATTTCCTTGCCTAAAACGCTGGAAAGCTGCTCACATTGAGCTCCAGGGGCCAAGAGTTTGACTTTATAGGAATCGGCTTTCTGTTTTATAACCACACCTCTTAGCCTGAGTTCAGAGGCCAGATCTTTCCATTAAAGAAGACTCATTACAGTTTAAAGGGACTGTGTGCCACAACAGCTGAAAACAGAGCACAAGTTGGTCCTTTCTCTCTCTCCCTCTCTGTTCCTTCTGCCACCCAAAAAAACTCCTTAAATTCCAGAAGATGAAATTAGCATTATTCTGGGAATCTGGGGAGTGTTTGGGGTCATTTCAGACATCCATGAGCCAACCCAGAACAGCTAATTTGGGAGTAAATCACAGTCTATACCTAAATGTATCCCCTAGTACAGGGGTCTGCAATCTTTTTCAGGCTGTAGGCGCATTTGAAACATTGAAAGGGTGGTCGGCGCAGCCACAACATGGCTGCTACAAGAGATGGAGTCAGCCACAAAATGGCTGCTGCAGTAGGCGGAGCCAACCTCCAAATGTCAGCGAGTGAGGTTATGCATAACTCTGATAGTAGTTCATCATCATTTCAGACAGAAACTCTGTTTAGCAGGATGTCTTTTAAAGTTAACATATTGTTTAAAATATTTTCTTGCATACACACAAAATAAGTACACATAATGAGCTACCTAAGAAACCTTCATTGGCAGTATCTGTCTTCGTTTTGCAAGCATCTAACACACTTATGCAAAAGGGAAAAAATGTTTCTCCTGGTTTCTTCTGTGTAACAATGACAATTGGTGCTGAAGGGCTGGCAAGAGCTCACTAAACATGTGATGTGTATAGTAAGAGATTCTGGCCAGATTTTGATAGGAACATAAATGATGTTATTATCAATTTCCATCTGAATTATAAAAATATATTCAAATTAGAAAGCTCCAATGACTTCAGTAGAAGTTCCAGTTAGATACATTAAGTATCTTAGCCATCTTGACCTATCATATTTAGTCAGAAGGAAATCCCGTGGTGTTTTTAAGAAATATTTATTTCATTAAATTTATGAATTGCCAACCCTGCAAGCAGGCTCTGGGCGATTTACAGCCTTATACAACATTTAAAATACAATCAGTATATATATTCAAGTTTGCCAACAGTAAATCAATATTTAAAACCGATCCAAGATAGTAATATAATAATCCCCCTTTACCAGCCACACCACTGTCCCTATCACTCTACTGTTTGCACAGGTAAAGTACATAAAGCCACTGTCATCATCACACCATAATCATCAGAAATTCAGAAGGCCCACACATCCCCACCCACTTTCTAAAATCATTTGGCGGGCACCAAGAAAGGTGTTGGTGGGAGCATGGTGCCCCATGAGCATCCTGTTCGGGAACACCGCCGAGGGGATACCTTCCCTTCTGACTGGATTTGTTTCCTTGACAATTAATCACATTCAGATGCATAAGGGAAATTTCTTCCTTCTTTTAAAATTAGTGTGCTTCACATGTTAACATTTATGTCCTATGGCCTCTGTACTATTTTTCTGTTTGTAAAGTACACCTGAATTCAATATATAGCATAATTGTCTTGTTTATAGATAGCCGGCACCTTCTAAGCACAGGAGAAGACGGCTACTTCAAAGTGACAGATGTGCAAACTGGAATGATCATCTCTTCTATGGCCTCAGAGCAGCCACAAAGGTAATTGCTGTGATATCAAAAAACAAAACAAATTTATTCACAGCAAAAAGCCAGCAGTCTAATACAGCAGTCAAACTAAATTTGTCAGAATTCATAAAACTACAAGCATAAATGAAATATATAAAATGAAAATATCAAATAGCGCATGCAAGTAAAACATGTTAAATCGTATAACAAATTACATCTATTCACCTTTCACTAGCAGCTTTCTAGTCCTTACAGTTAACAAGCCAAATTTGGCAAGTTTAGCTGTAACCTCAGGATGCCTACTTTTTTGGAGGTTCTTCAGTAATTGCATCTTTTGACTAGTTGAGGATAAAGTAGTTGTAAAGAGTGGGAGAATATCACGAAAGTGGCTTTATGCCCTGCAGTCATATATAATGTGCATGAAAGTTTCAATTCCATCATTGCAACAGGGACCTATATGATCAGGAAGGAATTTTTTTATTAAACCTCCCCTCTGTAACCGCTGAAGGGAGCGCATCCCATCTCTTGAGGGTAAACGTTCTCCTTAACTCATGATTTTCTAAATAAAAAAGATAGTGCATAGGCACTACCTTATACAACGGTTCTAAGAGGGCTCGCCATTTGCATGAGTTATTAAGATCCTCTTGTCTAGCTATGTCCTGGATTCTTTGTCTCACTAACTCTCTCACTTTGTTGTATGTGAGAGAGCTAAGAAATTGTTTTGAGAGACCAAGGTGAGAAAGTTTTTTTTCAGTGGCCCTTAGCCAAGGCAGGACAAAGGTATCCTGGAAAATTAAACTTGCTTAACCCTCTAGGAAAAAGAGAAGTTTCAGCCAATATTGAATGGCCAACGTCCAAAGCCTTGCCTCCACCAGGATCAAGCCTGTTTCTATTCTGATCAAGGCATTTGAAGTACCAGGGGGACTTGGAGGACTGTTCTCAGAAACTTAGACTGAACAGCCTCCAGTTTTTTAAAGGGGGCACCAAAAGTGAGTTGGCTGAGAGATTTGGCCTTGAGCAAATGGAGGGCTGCTATTATGCATTTACCCCCTTTGTGCAAATAAAATTTCCATCACTCCTACTGGCCTTTAGTATTACCATGCTTATATTGCTAGATCTTGAGCCATTTTCCTGGAACAAACCCCCCAGATAGTTGAAACTAGAAATCTGTTCTATAGAGGAGGAATTTAGAGTCCAGTGATAAGATTTTGGTGACCTTTTAGCAAAAACCATTACCTTGGTTTTGGAGTAATTTATCTCTAAACTATTGTCATGGCAATATTCAGAAAATAATTTAAGTGCTCTTCTAAGCCCTATAGGTGTTCTTGACAGAAGAACCGCTTCATCAGCATATAGAACACCAACATGTTTGTTACCAAGTTTTGGAGGATGACACTTCTTCTTGTTAATGTAAACCACCAGGTCGTTAATATAAAAATTAAAAAGAAGAGGGGCCAAAAGACAACCCTGTTTGACCCCTTTGTCTGTAGTAATGGGATCTGTCAGGTCTCCTTGGGGGGTATATTTTACCCTTATCGAAGTCTGATTGTAAAGGACCTGGATAAGAAAGAGTAGGCACCTGTCGATGTTGGTAGAGCTTAATTTATCCCATTAAATAACTCTAGAGACTGTGCCAAAGGCTGATTTAAAGTCAAGAAAGGTCACATAAAGGGATCCACTTGACTTAGATTTGGATACACTTGACTTAGGTTTGGCGATCAGGTGGTCCAAAATCATACAGTGATCAAATGTGCTGAGACCTTTTCTAAATCCAACTTGTTTGTCCACCATACAGAAGTCATTTTCCATAATAGGTGTTTTGTGTAAAGTTTGCTCACTATGCTAAGCAAGTTTATGGGTCTGTAATTATTAGGGCCTTCTTTATTGCCTTTCATGTACAATGGAATGATTATGGCAGTCCCCCAATCTTATGCTGTGGTATCAGATGTTTTGGAAGGAATTTCTGAACAGAATTATATGTTGGCATAACAATGGTGGGATAGCTCCTTAATGGAAAATGTGAGAAGTTGTAAGAGTGGTGTGTGCAAACGTAATATAACTGGAACACTTGCCAGCCTTAAAAATGTATAATGTGTGGAGGGAGAAAATGATTTATAGCATCTGTTTATTCCCATGTGCTTTCCAAAACTGGTTTTACAGATGTTTCAAGTGGGATGGCAATATTATCTTATCAGGAAGTCAATCTGGAGAATTATTGGTTTGGGATATAGTTGGAGGGAAAATAGTAGAAAGAATCAAAGGACATACAGGTATGTTCTCATTTACTGATTTTAGTGAAAGCTTTTGTAATACTGAATGACTAACGACCTAAATTTAATGCTTATTGTACAATGAATAAGTGGGTAGAAGTTGCACTTGAATTAGCTCATTTTGCTTTGAAAGGGACTTATGGGAAAGGGCCTACTAACTTTGTCTTCTAGAACCCAGTGGGATCCATTGCAGGTTGTGTTGTTTGGAGGATTGCTTTTGATCATTTTCAATAGTTGCTGGCTTATGAAAAATGATTTTACAGGTAAAACCTATAATCTAGAAACAGTCCCACTGCAATAAAAGGGAGTTTATTCAGCTGCTCCTAACCTTCTGTGGACAAGCCTTTGGATGTAAAATGTATTTCAGTGGAATGTAGTTTGCAATGTTAGCACTAAATCAAGTATATTCAGACAATCAAAAAATAACTCATTTGTTGGCTAAATCTCTTTCATCTTTAGGTCCAGTGACATCTATGTGGATGAATGAGCAATGTAACAATATTATCACTGGAGGGGAGGACAAACAAATCATGTTCTGGAAACAGCAGTACTAAGTGCCTTTCCTCAAATTGTACATGGGCTTCCAATATATTTTAAACCAAACTTTTAAATGGATCTTATCCACATGTAATCAAGCCTGTAGAGGTTCAGACTAAGCGTCTGCCTATAATATGCACATGTATTTCTGTATATCATTGCAGCTTGAAATGCTTTTCCAAATAATTCAGATGAAAATAAAGACTTATTTTTGGTAAAGGTGTCAATTTGCAGTCATGGTGACATGTTTAGCATCTGTATTTATCCACATCTTAGTGGAGGTAAGCAGTCTCAGCGTTCTGTCCTTTTAAAGGTTCTATTAAACCCACGAACATTTTTGCTTTCACTGTATGCAGTCTAAGCTGCATCTGAAGGCGTCCCTGTGGCTATGAGGACGCCACTGCTATTTAAAAATAATATAAAAATGCTGTGAGGGCAGACTGGGCCTGCAGCATGGCAGGCTGAGGTGCTTTTGCCCTTGCTCCCCGCAGCTTATAAATGACTGTGCACTGGAACAGTTAGTGACAGCACCAACGAGAGGGGTAGTGATCTTGGGCTTCGTTCTGAGCAGTGCCCAAGACCTGATGAGAGATGTAGAGGTTGTTGCACCAATTAGGAACAGTGATCGAGATGCTATTAAGTTCAGTGTTCATGCCAATGGAAAGTTACCCTGAAGTCCAAAACTTTATTCAATTTCAAATAAAATAAAATTTAATTTCAAAACAGGGAACTATACAAAAATGAGGGGAATAGTTAAAAGGAATGTGAAAGGGAAACACAAGACAGTCAAAGCCCTAGAGGATACTTGGAAGCTATTTAAAACCAGTCTAATAGAAGCCCAGTTAGAATGCTTTCCCCAGGTTAGGAAAGGCACTGTGAAGTCTAAAAGAATGCCTGCATGGTTAACAACACAAGTCAAGGAAACTATATAAAGAGGTCTGCCCCAATGATGGAACATGCCAAAAATGGGAATTTGAGCAGCAGCTTTCTAAAAGCATCAAGACAAACATTTCTTTAAATGTGTCTGGAGCAGGAAACCAGCCAAGAAAGAAGCAGCTGGGCCCTTGAATAAAGAGGTTGTTAAAGGAAAATGGCAACAATTTTTTTTCTTCCTTGTTCACTATGGAAAATGTGGGGCATGTACCCATGCCACAGCCACTAAACGGAGCTTTTCCAGCAGGCATTCTGATAGGAGCTGCACCTTATCAGCCATGCCCTGTGTCGACCCAGAGACGTTACCTAGAGTGGTAACACCGCTGAATGTGTTCTTAAATGCACTTCATTATATCACATTGCCATCATTATATCAACTGTTTGAAATTGTTTATTATGGAGTTTTACACTGAGATGCATATTGTTTTATTGTTTTTATGTAAGCCACCCTGAGCCTGCCCTGGCGGGGAGGATGTGGTAAAAGTTAAATAAATAAATAAACATTTTAAGGGGTCTGAAGAAGTGGGTCAAATTGAGGTGACAAGGCCTACTGTGGACATTAGAAACCATTACTCTCCAGGTCCTGATGGCACATGCCTGTGAATTCTTAGGGAACTTAGATGGGAGATTGTTGATCTACTAATCCATATATGTAACCTATCACTAAATTTGGCCATGGTTAACAATGCAAGTCAAGGAAGCTATAAAAAGGCTTCTTTTAAAAAAATGGAAGGTCTACCCCAATGAGTCGAACAGAAGGGACCACTGGCTCAAGAAAGATGACTGGAGAATAGGAACTGATACTGATTTGTCCAGAGGGAAACCAGGAAATTCAGGCCAGATTAGCCTAGCATTTATCCCAGGCAAGTTAGTAGAAAATGTAACCAAAAGATAGAGGAACAAAGCCTGCAGAGGTAAAATAAGCATGGCTTCTGCAAAGGGAAGTCCTGCCTCACCAGCCTTTTGGAGTTATTTGAGAAAGTGAACAAGGATGTAGACAATGGTGACCTGGTAGACATCATATATTTGGACTTTCAAAAGGCTTTTGACAAGATACCTCATCAGACTCCTAAGTAAACTTAGCAGTCAAATCAAATTTATTGTTACAGTTCAACGACCAGTGCACTCAATCATTTTACATAAAAACATTTGAATAATAAATACGAGATAAAACCAGTGGTGGCATACTTAAATTTTAAAAACTGTTGACTGTGACTATAACATAAAGGTAAAATGACAGCCATAAAATTTGGGTATAATTTAGATAAAAGATTGAAAAAAAAACTAATTGCCATGCATTTTATGCTCCTTATAAACTTGGGCACAAAATCTAGCCACCTGTCATCTTGTCTGGTGGTTCCTGTCAGACAGGAGGTAATCAAGTTTAATTTTATTTGATCTGCCAGGAAACCTTTCTAACAGCGGGCTAATAGTCTCCATACAGATCACCCTATAGTATACAGAGTTGAAAAATGTGTTCTAGAGAGTCTATTTCATGGATGGGGCAGGAGCAGAACCTCAGTAAGGGGTCCCTTTAAACCTCCCTTCCAATATTGTAGACAACGACATGCTTCTGGCTAATGTGAATGCCCTTCTTGAGTTATTGGATTCAAGAAAATGTAAATAGGCTGCTGGAGCGACTATAAATCTGGTATTTGCTGAAGAGAAATAGCCAGGAGAACTGAGAATATCCAATTGTCTTTCAGTGTCAGTCACTCTCTTCTTTAATAAGTGATTTTGCCTGGTCTATACCAAGATCCAGAAGGGCTTGGGGAGAAAAGCCTAATTTCTGGATGGAATTCAGGACTGCTCTATGCCAATTGGACTGAAATTGGTCCTGCAAGATTAAAGGGAACAGGCCCCTGGGGTTTATACTTCCTGTTACCCATTTATAAATTGAGAGGATACGAATTGCCTCTACCCAAAGCATTCCTCTTTCCAATCTGACCTAAGTGTTTGGCACACACTTAGGTTCTTGTAATAATGCTCTAAGGAATTTAGACTGGACTCTCTCATGGGGTAAAGGAAGAAGATGTTGGCCCCAGGAATGTTCCATAAGTCAGCTGGGCCAGTGACTTTGCTTTAAACAATCTAAGAGCAGCTGGAACATACTGCCCCCCATAAGACTGATGAAATTTCAAAATACTATTTGCTGTTTTCTCTCCTGCATCAGCTGCACAACTACAATGGATTGTATTGGTGTCAGAAGCTTGCAATACTATGCCCAGATATTTGAAGCTGATTTGTTCCAACTTATGCCCCTGAAGTTCCCATCATCTGATCTTGGAGTTTTTCCCGAAAGCCAGAACCTTAGTTTTCTGATAATTAATTATAAGATATTCAGTGTCACAGTAAAGGGAGAATTTTTTCAGAACCCATTTCAGCCCTATGGGAGTTCTGGAGAGTATTACAGCATCATCTGTGTATAGTAACACATGAATATGCTGGTTTGCTAGTTTAGGGGGATGAAATCCAGGATCTGACATAAAATTTGCCAGATTGTTTATGTAAAAAAGAAACGACGAGTGGGCTAGGAGACAACCCTGCCTGACTCCCTTAGAGGTTTGGACAGGGTCAGTCAGATGCCCTAGATGACTACACCTAACTCTAAGGGCAGTTTTCTTATGAATGGCATGGATGAGAAATAGCAGTCGTTTATTGACTGTGGAAGTCTGTAATTTTTCCCAAAGCCTTAGCAGTCATGGGATAAGTGAATGAGTTAAATGACAGAAAGCAAAGAATAGGAATGGGCAGCTTTCACTGTGGAGTGAAATAAGCATAAAATTGCTATGAAAGCTGGTACTATTTAATTTACTCACAACTGACCTGCAACTAGGGGTGAGTAGTGTAGTCGCCAAGTTTGCAGATGACACAAAATTATTCAGGATGGTGAAAACCAAGGACGACTGAAGCGCCTCCAGGAGGATCTCCACAAATTGGGTGAGTGGGCAACAATGTGGTACATGAAGTTCAGTGTTGTAAATGTAAGGTGATGTACATTGGGACAACATATCCCAGCTTCAAGTATAGGCTAATGGGTTCTGAAATGACTGAGAGGGAAACAGATCTTGGAGCTGTAATAGATAGGTCAATCAAAGTGTCAGCCCAAGGTGCTGCAGCAGTGAAAAGGGCAAACCTTGTGCTGGGGACCAAAGGAGCCTCCATGTTTAGAGGCAGGAGTCAACATCAAGGGAAGAGCCTGGCTGCTGTGCCCCATAAACTTCCAGAGGAACTGGCTGGCCAGTGTGATAGACAGGATGCTGGACTAGATGGACCACTGGTTTGATACAGAAAGTCTCTTGTGATGTTTAAGTACTAAAATATTCCCCCAATATTCTGTTGATAGCATTACAGGGTTAGATGCATGTACACTTACAGGGATTCCCTTTTACTATCTGGGCTGTTTGATAGAGGCACTCACCCTACCCCAGTACATGGCGGGAAAAGTATTTAATCATGACCTCATAATGCCATTTTAATTAGAAAATATGTAGTTTAGCAACAGTTTATTTGAATTAACAGTGAAAGTAAGGTCAAACATATATAAATGACTGGATAGCAATAAAAAGATTGAAATCTAGATGCTCAGCTATGCTCCTAATTAGAATGCATACGGAATGATAGTAGTGCTATGCTCAGTTTTACCAGGCATGCTTTTGTAAACAAGATTACTAGCACTAGAAGTCATCACTGAAGATATATTTGCAAGCAAAAAGTAGTGTAAAAAACTAATTTATCAGAAAAGAGTACAAAGAGCAGCAACAGGCTTGAATCACAAATAGTAAATACTAACACAGCATACATTAGTTTTCTTCCACTGCTATGGCTTATAGGAAGAGGAGAAATATACAGTATAGCCATATGAAAAAGCATTACATAGTTCTGTTTTTTGAAGCTAGTATAAGCCTACAAAGTTCACAGCTGGTAAACAAAGGGAAAATGTTGGATTGTGATGTCTGCAGCCCTATCATCATAATGCAGCAGCTCTCTTCTTCGGCTTTAAAGGCTCATGTGCAGAACATAAATTCTGAGTGAAGAGTTTAGCAGAGTTCTCATAATAGTTCTCATGATAGACGTATCCACAACAAACAGCTTAAATTTTAAACTTCAGGAATGGTATGATCCATCTTGCTTTTTATAATGCTTGAGGCCATCCTAGAAATAAGAATAAATATTTTAACACTAACACTATTCACAGGCATTCAATATATAGGTGTGTGTGGGAAATATAGAAGTCATTTGATGGCACAAAATTGCACTTGTTTGATCTGTAACCATGAAGCAAGGTCCATTTCCTTATCTCCATAGTACAAAAATGCTTGCTGTCATAGCTTGTATCCACATACATCCCCAATGGGGAAGGTTAATGCCTCTACCTAGTATATCTTCTATGAAACAAATGCCAAGACAATCAAAGGAAAAAAGTAAAGGTGTTAAGTCCAGAAGAATAAAATATAATCCAGAGATCAAAACCAGTGTTTCATAGTAATTAGCAAGAAACTAGGATGTGGGCAACCTAAGTTCAAATCCCCACCCTGCTATGGTAGCTTGCTGGGTCACCGTGGGCTTGTATCTGCTTCATGTACCACACACAAGTAATTCTGAGATGATAAGATGAGGGGAGAAACTGTAAGCTGTTTTGGGTCCTCAGTGAAAAGCAGGATATAAAAATAATAAAATCAGTGCCTAACTATACCTCCAGAAAGAGGAGAAAGGAGCACAGAATTTGAAGCCTCAGACTTTCTAGCTATTGTCTTTTTCTCCCCAAAGGGGAAAAAAACTGGAGAAACTTTAATGTATGAAACCTACTTTGTTAATTTAATGTAAAATGCATAATTTATAACTTATCATATAAGGTCATAGTCAGTTTAAAAGCATAAATGGTCAGTTTTCTAAAAGCAAAAATGTAAGCGTTCAGTACCAAAGTAAGAGAACTGCAAGCTGCTGCAGGCTATGCTATGTTAGTACATTTCACTCATTACTTTTAGTGCTCCCCAAAACTTTCCAATTTGCTATCAGAAAAAAATGGAAAGAATCCTTGCCAGGAACATGTTTTCAGTTTTTCCTCCAAGCCCTCATACTGAAGACCTGTTTAAGAGCACATCACTGCTATGCAAGTGGTTCCAGGATCTCTCCCAGCTAGGCTCTAATCTATTACCTTTCCCTAAATATTGATCTTTCAAGCCAGTCTAACCTGAGTCATAAGGAACACCATCAACTATTCAACATTGGGGGGCGGGGGGAGATTGTGTCACATGAAAAAATGCATATCAGCTTTCTTTATACTGAGAGTGGAATGAACACTGGCAAGTAAACTCCAAGCTACTGGCAAGTAAATTCCAAGCTACATCTCTCCCCATCCCCCAATTCTTTCAGCTCCAAGTGAGGCTACCCTTTCCTATTAAATTGGGAAAAGAGGAGAGTGAGAACACACAGACTGCAGAGTACATTACTGAAGGCCTATCCCTCCTATCTCTCCCTTCCCCAAGGACCCTTTTGGCAAGATACTTATCTACTAAATATTTGCAGGTCATGACTTGCTTGTTGTATAATTACTAACAAGCAGATTTAACTTTGAAACATTTGATTTGCATCAGTTGAACTCACTGTGTATGAACATATCCAGTTTAGCTATGTGTTTTATGTTTATTACCCATAAAACATATCCCAGCATAAAGAATATCTGCCAAAAATACTACTGAATTACTAGTTGCCAGCTTTAATCTTCAGTAATACTAGATGCATTATTGCTTAACATAGAATAAAGCTGTTGGCCCTCAGATGTGTTCCCAACTTGCATAGTTTTTTACATTTTTATCAAGCATGTACTCCAAAAGCACAAAATTGATGCAGTCATGATAAAACTGTGTTCCCTGTAACAGTACAATGTTTAAACATACCTCTTTATTATGTGTTCAAAAATCTGGGAAGGCATGATGGTGATGGTCACAACATTTGCAGCTGTTGTCAAGATATCTGCAATTTGGGAATCCTGTGAAACAGTGTTACAGATGCAATGAGTACTGAAGGTCTTAAAGATTGCTCTGCATTGAGATTAACTACCCTACTAGAGAAGTGTTACAGTCCAGAAACCTCTTAAAAAGCAGCATGGAAGAAGAGAAAGATATCATCTGCTCACTGTCAAAGATCAGCTATTCTCTCTGGGTAACAAGAAACTCCTCAGCTGTTGTCATGATTTTCCCTCCTTTTGCACACTTACTGGCTTTACAAGGCTGGCTGAGAAACAGCAATGGAAAGAACTACATGCATATTTTATTTATGAACAGCAATAAAATACAATAAAATATATAAAACACAAAACCACTAATTTGAAATCAGTAATTTAAAACTGATGGTAGGCAGAGCTGATTCTAATTGTACATAGTCATGAATAAAACAGTCTTAAGCTACCTCCTAAAGACTGAACATGAGAGGGCCAAGTGCACCTGTCATGGGGCTGTAACTGAAAAGGCCCTCTCTTGTGTACCCACCAGACAAGCCTCTTTGGTTGATGGGACACTCACGGGGGCTTCTCTCCCTGATTTTCATATCCGGACAGAATACAGTCCCTCATTAGGAAAGCAAGGATGTTGTTGTTTCCCTTTTTTCTCTTCTTTGGTGAGGGGGACAGGGTGTGTCTTGTTCTTATCCCCCAGCTACAGTTCTCTCTGTAAGAAGACCCAGCCATATTCTCGACAGCTAAATATGTAGCCTGCTCCAAGGGAGGCAATGAGTCTTTCCCCATCACTGCCTGTAGACATACAATGGCAACTACTATTGCTCCACTTTAGAGGTGTACACACTAGTTTAACAGCACATAAAGTCATGAAGACTGCATTACCAGGCATCTGAGGCAATATAGATTTCCTCATCTGACCTGTTCCATGCACAAAATAATCTGGAATCATGGCCACAATGACATCATAAAAACAAGCTTAAAGGCACATAAGTATTAGTGTGATTTCTTTTTTTTCTTTAGCAAGCATGTTACTCACTTTCAGGCCAATTACATTCTGTCCATTGATTTCACAGATGTTATGTTCTGTCAGAAGTCCATTTCTAGCAGCAGAACTGTCTTTTACTATTGAAGTTATCTTTCCATTTTTGAATATGAAGCCAACATGTCCTGTGCTGTCTTTGTGCATGGTAATAGTTCGCTCAAAAGGCCTATCAGGGGGGGGAAATTACAATTTTCATTAGATAATGTTCTATCCAGTAAGCAGCATGGTGCAGTGGTTAAGTGTCAGACTACAATCTGGGAAGCCCAATTTCCAATCCCCAGTGCTCCATGGAAGCTCCCTGGGTAACCTTGGTCCAGTCATGAACTCTCAGCCTATCCTACCTCATGGACTGCTGTGAGGATAAAATGGAGAAGAGAAAGATGTAAACTGCTTTTGGGGAAGAAATGTAGAATATAAATGAAGTAAATAATAAGCTAGCCACCTCTCATCTATATACAAATTAGTCCCACTAGTAGATTGTGATCTGAACAAATTAAACCCAATTTAAAGTAATTCCTTATCAACTTTTCTGTTGATAAAAGCAGCCAAAACTAGAAGCTTTTACCTGTCACGAATAATCATTGAAATTTTGTCTCCAGGTATCTGCTTCAGAACTTTATGAGCCTTGTCAGAACTCCATCCTGCACAGTTTTCACCATTGATTTGCAGAACCTGGTCCCCAAACCTCAGCCCAGCCAGCGAGGCCGGAGAGTTTGCCTGAACCAGCTGGACAAATATACCCTAAACACAAACACAGAGGTATATGTCAAGCAAGAAACTGTACATCTTCAGGAGCTATCAAATATATTTTTAAAAGATATGTACAGGATGAAGTTAGCAAGCAGCATAAGACTTTTTATATCTACCAACAGTTCAGTGAAACTCAATTTGCTTTTGTTTTGCAAAGTTCCATGCTTAAAAAAAAAATCAATAATGACCTCTCATTCGTGAAAAGAACAGTATATTCAACTTTTCAGTATCCGGGTTATCTCTTGAAGCATAAAAGTAAATACTTTTGCTTTTATCCAGACCAGCGTTTCCATCCTTGCACCCATGGAAATGCTAGCCTGGTTCTAAACCTTTAAAAATATCTTGCTTGTCTCAAAATCCTTTTCAATTATTTGTGTTTAAAATTCATTCTTCAGTTGTATACAAGGTGATATACTAAAGTTTCATACATACATTGTCTACTGATTTAAGACGAAGTCCAATTTTTCCATCCTGATCTTTACACAAGATTATTTCACGGATCCCTTGCTTAATTTCTGCTCGACGAATTCCAACATCACTTCCAGTTACTGGAGCCACCATATAATTCACCGCAGAAGGTCTTGCAACAAGCTGAGGATTAGAAAATTTATGTAAACCATAGAAGCATCATGTCAAATTCATGGTCCTTTGATTAAAATGAAACATAATTTCATTTGGTACAGCAGTTTCTTCTGCTTTGGCAAAAAATTCTGAAATCAAGACTAAAGCTGCAACAGCTAAAAGGTATCACAGCACTGTGGTCAGTACATTAACAGAGTACTTTGAGGAGGAACCGTCTGCATCCACATTTTGTGGAACAGTATTTCTCTACTTGCATTTCCTGTACCCTCCTATAAAGAAGCTAGGACAAAATCCCCAGAAGTTAACTTCAGGAAATTAGATGCCAAACTCAAAAGAGGAGATCATTCACTGGACTGACACTTACCCCCTGAGAATCAGCAGCAGGAACCACTGCCAAATTTCTATGTATCTCCTCTTCACTCAGGCTCAGGCCCATATACTGGGAAAGTTCAGGATACAGTCTTGGATATAAACCTATAGAAATTAAAGTGATTCCAAACAGCAATTTGTGCTATAAAATATTTAGGACCTATTCAGATTATAGTTCCCAGTCCCACCCCTCCCCTCCAGACATGGTGAAGAGAAAGAAGGTAACAGGATTCAGTGAATCTATTCCCCCTTCACAGCATATAAAAAGTTACCACTGTGCTGGAAGATATTGCCATTTTATTTAACTGGTTGACTGGTATATGTTTTAATATATATTCCCAAAGACAATTTATTTAATGCTGGCTCATGCTGGGAAGCTGTAACTGTTACCAGGGCATGTAATCAATACCCATACCACACATTCTGCTTCAAAACCCTAATGCAATGGTATAAATAAAACACAGAATTCAATTCACAGAAAACAGGTATGTTAAGGAATGCACAATATTTCTAAAAAGGGGTCCAGAAAAATTATTACAATTTTGCTTACAAATTACCTACTGTCAGGTCTTTTACGAAAGAAACATAAAAGCAGTTGTTGTTTTTGCTATGCATGCAGAAAAGTAAGCTCAGTGAAAGGTGATATACTTTAAAACTCACAGAGCTGCCTTTTTTTAAATAACGAAAACAGAATTATGTTTTTCAGCCTTCCTCTTCTGCAACCTCTCCAATTCATGGATCTTAGGAAAACAGGTGTAAAGGCAAAAGGAGTAAAGATACAAGGAGGAGGAAGAGATTAGATTTATACCCCGCCCTTCACTCAGAGTCTCAGAGTGGCTTACAAACTCTTTTCCCTTCCCCTCCTCACAACAAACACCCTGTGTGATAGGTGGGGCTGAGAGAGCTCTGACAGAAACTGCTTTTTTCAAGAACAGTTCTGGCAGAACTATGGCTTGTACAAGGTCATCCAGTATCTGCAAGTGGAGGAGTGGGGAATCAAACCCAGTTTTCCCAGATTAGAGTCCACACACTTAACCACTACACCACAAAACAACCACCATTGTTTAGAACATTAAGAATCTTACCAAGAACAATAAAAATATACATAATGTTAACCATTTAAGCCACAATTTATTTTGCTAAACCTTGTCCTTGTTCTTTTTCTCTGGATTGTACATTTAATCTTGTTATTGCAATAAGGCCGTACTTTTCTACACAATGCAAATTTCCCCCCTTACACTTTTCCATACCACAGTTAACTTACTTTCATCCTGAAAAGTGGGTGCTGAGGCTTCTGATAAAATTGCTGGGTTGGCAGGATTTGAAGAGAAAGCTGTCTGTGCCTATATAACAAGGAACACACTCCATGAAGTTTAGAATAAACTTCAGAAAACATTATGAAAAGACATTAGCAGTAAGACCTGATTTATTATTTAAATACTGGAAAGCTTCACGTCATTTGGTACAAACTATATTGTTTACATAGGAATTCACATGAATTTCACTTTTCTAAATACCAGCTGTGCCCCTGGAGGAATATATGCACTTAGCCTGCAGTGCTTTCAATTCTGTTCACTGCTGCTGCATTATCTCCCAGGTCCAGCACATTAGACAAGGTTCCCCAGCCATGACATCAGCCAAAATGAGGGAAGTTGATAAGACTTGCTGGCATAACCTTCCCCACAACCCACCCATGCCAGCTGCAACACAACATCCTGCTAAAAAGAGGGAGCCCAACTTCAGCTTATATCCATTGTTGTAATACAGCCAAGTGTTCTCTATCTAGTAATAATAATACTTTCTACATAACCTTGACTCTTCACAATATAAATTTACCTTCAACAAATCCATGTATCCTTAACATACCTGAATTACCTTGTCCACCTTCAGATCTTCCAAGGAAGGATACAGTGACATTTTCACAAAGTTTCACTAAAGAAAGAAAAATAATTGTTCATTCTAAGACTGTTATATATGACAGATTATTTTGGGTGCAACACTGGGAGGGAGGAGCATGAGCATATCGTCCCATGGAGTTGCCTGATCCAGCTGAGTTTGAGACTAAGTCTTCTAGGCTGATGTTCAGTTAACTGTCTATCTTTTACAAATCACCTCATATCCCTGAATATTTAAGTTATTTATTGTCCATCACTGAGAGTAAGCAGATCAGACAATGTAAATTAATGCAATTGATAGGATGATACATCTAACAAGCAATGTAAAAACTAAGAACTGTAGAAATGTGAAACAGCTGTTGTCTAAACAAAGCATAACAAGACATGTTAAACAATTCAGAACATGATGGTATGTCAGTAGCACAGTCTCATTAATGACATTTTTGATGGCAGAGAAAAGCCATTCATATCTCATTAAAAACAAGCCTATTAACATTGTTTAGGATTTGAGTCAACCATGATCTTTGGTAATAGGCCAGAGCTAATTCAGCAAAAAGTGAAACTGGGTGATAGGTAACAATGGCTATATAGCGTCAAGGTCCTGAATCATTTGCAGTGTTTCACTCATCATCCACAGCACTACACAATGACAAGGAAACAGACCAGTTTCAGGCCGCAGTCACACAGTCATTTTGATCAGGTTTCACTGCTGTTTCCTCTCGCATTTAAAATTGCTGATCAGATGGGCACATCCACCTCCCGCACCGAACTGGACTCAGTCACGCTATCCTCCTGGGTCCCTAGCGAGTTTTCTGTTCCAGGAAAATCAAGTACTTTCCAGGTATTTGTGCTTTGAATCCACGATTTTGCCCATCTGGACAGCCACCTCTCACAATGATTCCGATTAAGGTCATCTGACCGTTCTTCGTGCAGTGAGGGTTCTCCCCCCTTCGAGCTGCCGGTGCCATTTCCAGGGGGCCCTCAGTTAAAAGATAAACTGTTCCTCAAGCAGAACAGACTGCAGTCAATATGGGTTTATGAAACAAAGGTAACAGGGTTGCTTAGGAGGGCATCTTCCAAATTTCACCGTGAAAACAAGGGAGTACGGCAAGTCCAGGTGGGAGCAGTGATTCAGCTGCATGCATATACGCATGCACAAAGCGATTTTTAAAAAAAAACTCATGCCGCTATCTAGACAGTGCCCAGAGCCTCGTCATGCAATGCTTGCGGTTCGGGGAAGGATGTGTGATTATACTAACCCGAAGAAAAATATTCCCAATAAAAAAATAGTGGGAAGAAATCGCAGTTTAGTTTGCCATGTGACCACAGCCATAGTTTACATTACAGCTCCAACAGAGTCATCTGGAAGAACCATTCAAATCATGGAAAAGAACACCAAAAATCACAGAGCTAAAATTGATCGATGCAACGAACATGAAATTAAGCAAACTCCAGAGCACAACAGAAGACAGGTGGGCCTAGCGTGATGTGGTCCATGGGGTTGCGAAGAGTCAGATTCAACTATACAGCTGAACAACAAAGAATTGTCATAGCCATTTCCACTCCAGCCTGAAATCTCAGGAATTCCTTTTACAGACAAGTGGCCAACTACACAGTAATCCTAAACCAAAAGACATTATATCATACTTCTATCCCACTTCTCCTCCAATCCCATTTTATCCCTGCAGCAATAAACCAGACAACCATTAATTTAAACTTTTAACAGTTATTTGCTAGATCCATGAACTTCATGAAGCTGTTAGTCTGATGAGTTATTCTCAGACTGAGTCAAAATTCCAGCATCTTCCAGTTGGGAAAAATGTAAAGGATAAAATGAAAGAACATGAATGATTAAAAATCAAGTTCTTTACAAAGATTTCAACAAAAATCTCTACACAAGATTAACATTTCCACATCAAGACTAAAAAAAAATAAACACCCTACACTGAAATAGTAAAAATGCTGTAGCATTCAATTGTCACATAAACTAATTCCAAGGGAAAGAAGTCAGCCAACATATAAATTGTGCCACCAAGTTATCTGAGATGACATTCAGAATTCATATGCATGGGAGCTGTGGCTCACTGGCAGAGCATTTACTGGACATACAGAAGGTGCCATGTTCAATCCCCAGCATCTCTAGTTAAAGGGACCAGACAGTAGGTGATGTGAAAGACCTCTGTCTAAGACTCTTGAGAGCCATTGTCAGTCAGAATAGACGACAGTGACTTTGATGGACTATTGCTGTGATTCAATGTTAGGCAACGTTACATGTATATCTTCTGAGAACCAGCACGGTGTAGTGGTTAAAGTGTTACACTAACATCAAGAAGATCCAGGTTCAAATCCTCATCTGTCATGGAAGCTCACAGGGTGCCCTTGGGCCGGTCACACTCACAGCCTAACTGACCTCACAGGGCTGTTTGTGGAGACAAAGGCAGGGGTATAAACGAAGTACATAAACAGAGAAGTAACTGCACCCCCATGTATCAAGGGGGAAAAAATATCCTGAGCAACAAGCTGGAAGCCGTCAAGGCAACTGCCACCACACCACGTGGGTCCCTCTGACTTTGCTTACTTTTGAGACCATCCCACGCATCCTAGGCTGAATCAGTACCCACAGGAGAGGAAAGGAGACTGCGCCACCTACGTACTTCCTTCTTCCACTTCTAAGTAAATACTTCACGTCATGCAACCGAGTGAACCGAGTCTTTCTTGCCCCCCCCATCCACTCCCCAGACGCCTGCCTATGTCCTCCCTCCCCTTTATTTCTCCCACAGTTTCCGCCCCGACTGAGGGGGAAGCAAGCTGGCACCCAGCCCTCCCCCGCAGAGCCTCTCAAAAGACTGGGAGCCCAGCCAGGAAAGTCTCTCCTCCCTCGCGAGATTCAAAGGAGAGCCTGCAGTCCCTTCCGACGCACTTCCCCCCCCCTTTTCCCGGTCCCCCTTAAAAAGGCGGGGCCCTTCCCCTTTCAGGGCGCTCAGCGAAGAGAAAGTCGAGCGGGTGCCTCTCTGAGCATGCGGAAAGTGCGCGTCCCTCGTCACCGACAGGAGCAAGCAGCCCACCCTTCCCCCTCTCTGCACTTCAAGAGGGCTAAAGGGCGGCAGGCCCGAAGTTCAGCCCCGGAGGAAAGCGGTGGCTGCCACCCCCCACCCCGGGCCCCAGAAGAGGAGGCCCGGCCCTGCCTCGCACTGTCCCCGTGTCTCTCACACCGAAGCAGACACCGACCGAAGCCTGACGACTGCTGACAGCCGAGCCACTCACCGAGAGAGACGGCAGCGACTCAGCCCGCAAACCGTTACCTCAAGAAGGACTCTCTAGGCGGAGACTCTTTCTTCGCTCCTGTCGCTGCTTCTGAAGAGGCGGCGGAGGACGAAACCAAATGAGCAGTCTTGCGCATGCGCTGCTCGCAAGACACTCGTGACGCTAGAGAGGGCGCGGATCTGTGGATTGAGTCAGGACGGGGGAGCGGTAGGTGGACCTATTTACGAACAGTAGGTAGGGTTACTTGGGAGCCTTCCCGGTCAGCGAGTTCTCGTTTTTACACTGTAGCTTGCAAAAAAGCGGAAAAGAAGAAAGGGAGGGGGGAGTGCTTCTGCAGCTTTCTAACTCGCTTTCCCCTCCCTCCCACGCCCGGTCGTACTGCAGTGAGCAGCCGGCCTTCGGGTTTTGGTTGCGAGCCTCCAGGTTGGGCCTGAAGACCGCCTGGAATTACAACGGCTCTCCAGGCGAGATCGGCCCCCTCTGAGAAAATATCTGTTTTGAAAGATAGACTCTGTGACATTATCCCTCAGCTCCACACACACTGACCTCCCCAAGCTATACCCACAACCCTCCAGGAATTTTCCAATCTGGGGAAATTGGCAGCCCTGTTTTTTAAGGAACAACTAATGTCTTACAAAGTAGCAAGTAGTCGAGTTCCCCAAAGCTCCTCCTCAGGCTATGCAAAAACAAAAAAGGCACGGAAAAGTGACAGTGCTGGTCACTAGTTTCATTAATGTACTGTGCAAACTGGACCAGAGTTACACCTGCCTGAATCCATTGAAATCTAAGGAAGTCTGAAGTCTGAACTGGAATCTCCAGGATTGCATTGTAATGTAGAAATGGGATGAAGCAGAAAATTGCAAAATGCATTTTTTATCACAAAACATGTCCAGTGTCATTAGCATTTTTCCAGTTCTAAACTTAGCTCTCTCTACATGTACTTCAGAGAATAATACATAAGGTACTCACATTAGTGAGTGGTCCATTCACAGAGCAATGGGGGGGGATTGGAATAGAGACCCAACTGACCCCATGCCACCTTAAGGGAAGTTTACGCTGGTGCAAGGCACTAGGGATGCTGCGCTGGTGAATCCCACCGGCGGAGCAGCAGCACAATCCCCACTGCTGGAGTAGATGTGGGCATTCCAGAGTGCATGGCAGCAGTTAGGCAGCTTCCAAAGTTTTCAGTGTGGGGACCCCCCCCCGGTGCAAAATTGGGCTGGCAAAAATGGTATTGTAGTCTATTATCAGCCATGGTAACTTCAAATTCACTCCCTCCAGCTGTGGCCATCCCACAGGACCCCAAGCAGCTCATGATACTGACTAAGTGCTTATCCAATCAGCATACTCCCCTAATCTGGCCGCTCCCCTCCTCAGGACCCAATCACACCTCCGCCTATAAATGTCTCCAGGAGGCTGCCCTAGAATTCCAGAAGTAGGGTGTTTACAGGAATTTTACGCGGGCAACAAGGCACTAGGGATGCTGCACCAGTGAGTCTCACCAACGGCACTTAGCATCACTGGGGGGAATACACCAAAAGGGGAGCAAAGTCCATACTTTGTGGCTGACCTCTCCCAGATTTTGGCCCACACAGGTGCACAAGGACCTCTGCTAGAATCCCAAGGGGCAGTTGTATGTGAATGCGTAAGCAAGGTTCACAGTCCCCTACCCCCATAACTCTTCTAGGTCTACCACAATGGCACTGAGCCAAACTGGACACAGCTTCCCCCCCCTTCTGAGCCATGGAGGTGAGCAGCAGGCTCTCAGACACACATGGATACTGCACACCAGGTGGTTAGGTGTGTCAGGGCCCACCCAAGGCAGCTGCCGGGGAGAGGGGGCACTATAACAGCTGTGGACTAGACTGCTTACTTAGCTAGGTGGCAAAACAACAACAACAAAAACCTGGCCAAAACCCTGCAGCAGCCGACAAACACCACTAACTTATGTGCTGGCCAATTACACATGATGACCACATCCTTTTCCATCCATGAGAAGTATGCCCTGAAGAGTAACACTGTTCACTTCCACAGAGAGGTAATGACAGGATGCCGACTCAGGTGAGGAAGGTGCAAAAACCCCTTTTGCTGCATGGAAGCCCCTGCATAGAATAGCCAGGAGATCCTGAGATTGTAAATTCTAGCTCTTAGTGTTGTGCAGGTGGCAAGCTAGACTTGTTTGTAGGTGCTGAGGGAGCTCTGTAAGAACTGTGACTGGCCCCAGGTCACCCAGCTGGCTTCATGTGGAGGAGCAGGGAATTGAACCCGGTTCTCCAGGTTACAGTCCACCAGTCTTAATCTCTACACCAAACTGGCTCTCACCGTGCAGCTGAAACAATATCAAGCGCTCACACCTCAGCAGAAGCTGCCTCTTGTAAGCACCCAGACACATCCAGCATCCTGGTCAATCGGTCCCCACTGCCACTGAGGAGGTGCCCCTAGCAGCAAAGAACCAAGCAGGCTCCAGGTCACAGGTGTTGCAATCCCATGAAAAACACTTCATTTTTTCTGGATCCCTTTAAAAAAAGTTGAATCACTATGCCTGTCTGAGGTGTTGGTGTCTGTTGGGAACCCATGGGGGAGGGAGTGACAGGAGTGTGTTGAGGAAGCAAGAAGGACCCAGTGGACACAACAGGGACAGGGACCTCGTCCTGGCAAGACTGCAGCCATAGTAAATGGACACAGATGGGCTGGAGGGTAAGGCAAGGGAACAGGCTGCCTTTCCCCCATCCACAGACACACAGCACACAGGCATGATTGGAAGGTCAGCGAACTCACCTTGTGGAAGAAGGGGGGAAAGGATCCCCGGACAGCTGGGTTCCACGGTCCTCTGGGACTGGTGTGGCCCAACAAGGACTGTTGGACCCGTCATCGGAACAAGGCTGTTGACATAAAGGCCAACCATCACAGTGAGGTTTGACTGATAGCTGAAAGCGCTGCAGAATGGATGTGGTCAATTTCAGTGAGGGTAGCACAAGGGTTGGCCTAAGGATGCCCTTGGCATGTGGCCAGCAGTGAGTGGAGGTGGGGGGCAACTTCACATCCACATTCTTGTCTGTCTTCACCCTCTGGGGCCCTGTGCACTCTGTGTGCAGAGCACTACTGTGAAGTGCCCATGGGGCTGATGGGTGATCCCCCTTTCACATTGACAGGTGGCCGGGGCATGTAATGGGGGCTGGTCTCTTTAAGGGTGTGTGTGCAGCAGAGAAGGAACATCACTCCTGTGACCCATTCCTCTCCATCCCCCACCAGTGATGAACGCTTGGCTTGGCCTCCTCGACTCATGACTTCCATTGGTCCTGCCTGCCCTGTCTATCACACTGCCCGTGCCTACCTACAATGCTGGGAGGGAACTCTCTGGTAGGCTTGCCATGGAAGCCACCGAAGCAGTCCTTGACAACACTGTTGGGGCACCTTTTCCCCCATTCAGCTGCCACATAACTATCCTCTTATGGAGGTGACTAGTGGCAGCGCAGTTGCATCGTGGCTTGCCATCACAGTGCAGACGCAACACCGGATTGCTCTGTCCCACAGTCAGTGCAATATCAGTGGCCACATCAAGGTATTACTGGGCTGTGGGACCAATGTAACAGTTAAAGAGGGAACATACCAGAAACTCCATTGTTAGAAAAATTGCAAGATGCATTTTTTATCATCAGAGAAGTCACTGGTCCTGTCTTCCATGTGCCCAGTTAAACTGGTATTTTGCACACAAATGAGATATTTTAGAAATTGTGTCTGTACTAGCTCTGAAGCACGGAAGACTGCAGTGGTGCATTGTTATAGTCATGGAAGTAGCTGCTGAGATCTGCTGTTTGAATCTACTTCCAGTGTCAATTTCTACAAGGAAAACAAACTTTCTGAGAAATGGGACCTCTAGCAGAGTAAATAATCACTCACATTCATGTTCACATGACTGTAGAACACATGATTTCTGTGCATGATTCCACTATTAATGTATTGCTCCTTTGAAAAGCATAGAAGTGAATGATAAGAAAAATTATGTCCTGTGCAACAATCAAATGGTAAGCATGCATGTGTAAACTAGTGCTGAGAAGGATAATTTCTCAGATTGTACAGGTTTACATGGATATAGGGGAAGTCTTCTTATAACATGGTTCCTTCAATTAGTATCATGTCTTATAAACCCCTAGAACTTGTCTAACCAAGTTGCTCAATTAAAAGAAAGCCCTCAACACGATGATGTTCCTACTTTGTACTGCAAACCAGTCTCATGACAAACAACTATGTTCCTCATACTGCTTTTATATGAATCATACAAGCAATAAAGAGAATGTTTAACTCCAGGTTTTGTTTCTAATGTTTTAAGCAGGTGGTTTCTGAATGAAACCACTGTTGGATTTAATTCATGTCCACAGCTCAGCTCTGTTTAAGATAATTCCAAGTGTCACTGCCGTTTTCTTGGAAGACTTTCTTGTGAAGTCAAAAACTATATCCCTTAATTGTCTTATTATAAACTAGGAATAAGGCCAGTTGTGGAAATAAATACATCGAGCTCTAGAAAGAGGCTCTGGACGGGTGCCCTGGCTTTCGTCACTCAGTGTCAATTTGCTGTGGTGACCTTAGCAGGGTATAATGACACAAAGCTTACTGTTTTCTCCAGGGGAACTGATCTCTGCCACATGAAGAGCAGTTGTAATTCTGAGTGATCTCCAGCACTCCCCTGGAGATTGGCAACAATGGTTCCCTGGGAGGAAATGGATGCTTTGCAGGGTGGAGTCTATGGCTTTGTACATATCTGAGGTCACACCCCTCAAACCCCACTCTCTCCAGGCTCCTGTCCCTCAAATCTACAGGAATTTCCCAACCCAGAGGTGGCAACCCTATTTCCTTCTCCACTAACTGTCAGTGTACCATTATCTGCCCCTCTGACTTCATAGAATCATAGAATGTTAGAGTTGGAAGGGACCTTGCAGGTCATCTAGTCCAACCCCCTGCACTCTGCAGGAGCATAGCCAAAAGATAGCCCTACATACCTACAACATACTCAAAAGATGGTCATCCAGCCTCCGCTTGAAAACATCCAGGGAAGGAGTATCCACCACCTCCCGAGGCAGACTGTTCTACTGCTCAACCACTCTCACAGTTAGGAAGTTTCTCCTGATATCTAGCTGGTAACGACTCCCTTGTAATTTCCACCCATTAGATCTAGTCTAGCAATCCGGAGCAAGAAAGAATAGATCTGCTCCATCTTCTACATGACAGCCCTTCAAATACTTGAAGACTGCAATCATGTCTCCTCTAAGCCTTCTCTTTCCCAGGCTAAACATACCCAACTCTTTCAGCCTTTCCTCATAAGACTTGGATTCAAACCCTCTCACCATTCTGGTTGCCCTCTTCTGGACATGTTCGAGCTTGTCAACATCCTTCCTAAAGTGTGGTGCCCAAAACTGGACACAGTACTCCAGGTGAGGCCTGACCATAGCAGAATAGAGCGTAACTACCACCTCCCATGATCTGGACACAATGCTTCTGTTAATGCATCCTAAGATTGCATTAGCTTTCTTCACAGCCACATCGCACTGCAGGCTTATGTTTAGCTTGTGATCAACCAGAACACCTAGATCCCTTTCACATGTGCTGCTGTCAAGCCAAGTCCCACCCATTCTATATCTGTGCCTTTGATTTCTTGTGCCCAGATGTAGGACTTTGCACTTATCTCTATTGAATTTCATTTATTTGCGTCAGCCCACTGTTCCAGCCTATCTAGATCATTTTGAATCCTGACTCTGTCTTCTTCAGAATTAGCAATCCCACCCAGCTTTGTGTCATCTGCAAATTTGATAAGCATCCCCTCTACGTCTTCCTCCACATCATTTATAAAAACATTGAACACCGGACTCAGAACCGAGCCCTGTGGCACTCCACTCGAGACTTCCCTCCACGTAGACGCAGAGCCATTTACGAGCACTCGTTGGGTACGATTTTTCAACCAACCATGAATCCATCCAATGGTTGCTCCATCCAGCCCACTACTAACCAGTTTATCCTCAAGGATATCATGAGAAACTTTTGTCAAATGCTTTACTGAAATCTAAATACACTATATCCACAGCATTGCCAGAGTCAACCATTTTAGTAACTCTGTTAAAAAAGGAGATAAGGTTGGTCTGGCATAGCTTATTCTTAATAAACCCATGCTGGCTACTGCCAATTAACTCATTCTGTTCAAGGTGCTCACAGAGCGTTTGATAATCTGCTCCAGAATTTTGCCAAGTATTGATGTCAAGCTGACAGGCCTGTAATTTCCCGGGTCCGTCTTTTTTCCCTTCTTGAAGATCAGAACAACATTCGCTCTTCTCCAGTCTTTTGGCACAACACCAGTACTCCAGGACATCTCAAAGATTAGAGCCAGAGGCTCTGAAATAACATCTGCAATTTCCTTTAGCACCCTGGGATGCAAGCCATCCGGCCCTGGAGTTTTGAAATCATTTAAGGCTGCCAGATGCTCTCTAACCATTTCCTTACTTACTCTGGACTGGCGGTTCCTCCTTCTTTCATATGCCCTGTATTCTTCAGTTTGTATACAGCTCACCTTATGGTTAAAGACTGACACAAAGTGAGAGCTGAGTAATTCCACTTTGTCTTCATCCCTTGTTAAGACTTGATGGTCTTAACAATGAGCTTACCCCATCCCTGTTCTTCTTTTTGCTCCAAACATAAGCATAGACATTTTTCTTGTTATTTTTAGCATCCCTCGCGAGCCTCAGCTCTATCTGCACTTTAGCCTTTCTGATACCATCCCTACAGATTCAAGCCTGCTTCTTGTACTCACCCTCAGTAATTTGGCTGTCCTTCCATTTACTGTACATTTCCCTTTTTAGTCTCAGCTCTTCAGAGAGTTCCTTGTTCCTTGGCTTAAGGTTTCCATCAGGGCTCTTTTTGTAGCAGGAACTCCTTTGCATATTAGGCAACACACCCCTAATGTAGCCAATACTCCACGAGCTTACAGTAGCCCCTGTAAGAAGAGCTCTGTAAGCTCTTGGAGGATTGGCTACATTAGGGGTGTGTCACCTAATAAGCAAAGGAGTTCCTGCTACAAAAAGAGCCCTGGTTTCCATCTCTTCCCCTTCTCTGTAGCCTCTACCTTGGAAAACTAGTCTTTCTCCACAGTAGGGACCCAAGTAGGAGGGAAGCGACCTCAGCAGGGTATAATGACACAGAGTATACCCAGCAAAGCAGCTGTTTTTTCCAGGGGAGCTGATCTCTGCCATCTGGAGAGCAGTTTTAATTCTGAGTGATCTCCAGCCCTCACCTGGAGATTGGCAGCCATGGTTCCCCAGGAGGAAAAGTACAGTCTTTCTCCGCAGTGGAGACCAAAGCAGCTTACATCATTCTCCTCTCCTCCTTTTGATCTGCACAACAACCTTGTGTGGTAGGTTAGGTTGAAAGTCTGTGACTGGTCTGAAATCACCCACTCAACTTCCACAGCAAGAACCTGAGTCTGGCAGACCCTGCTCTGAAGCACTAACTGCTATGCCTAGGGTAGCCAGCCTCCAAGTGGATGAAGTTTGCAACAGTTGTAAATGATGAGAGATGCAGTAGGCTGTTATGCTCTCCACAAAAAGTGATTCAGCAAGCATCAAAGCAAACAACATGCCTTCCATGCAAAAATTGTGTTTTTTCACAGATTCTTCTTCAGGCAGACATATTTTTCCTGGAACCAAAGCTCACAATGCTATAGTGAACAAGTCAACAATTCTGTAGAAGGCTTCTCTGGTTCCAGGCTGGCAGTGGGCAGGCACAGGAGCAGATTCAGCACCCAGCCAATGGCACATGAGTACTCTTGAGTGGCAGTTGATGGGCCAGTGGCTGATGGAGTGCACTGCATAGCCAATGGGAGAGCTGGAAATGGCCAATATGTAAGGGATTTATATATATACTAGGAATAAGGCCCGTTATGGAAATAAATACAACAGGCTCTAGAAAGAGGCTCTGGGAGAGTGCCCCGGCTTTGGGCACTCAGTGACAATTTGCTGTGGCAATCTCAGCAGGGTATAATGACAGAGTCCACCATTTTCTCCAGATGAACTGATCTTTGCTACCTGAAGAGCAGTAGTAATTTTGAGTGCTCTCCAGCCCACCCCCAAGATTGGTAACAGTGGTTCCCCAGGAGGGAGTGGCTGCTTTGGAGGGTGGAGTCTATGGCATTGTACCTGTCTGAGATCCCACCCCTCCTCAACACTCACCCTCTCCAGGTTCGACCCCTCAAATCTCCAGGAATTTCCCAACCTGGAGTTGATAACCCTATCTCCCTCCCAGCCAACCATCAACCTACCTTTAGTTTTCCATCTCCTCCCCCCTCCCTCCTAGAGAGCAGTTGTAATTTTGAGTGATCTCCAGCCACCACCTGGAGATTGGCAACAATGGTTCCCCATCAGGGAATGGCTGGATTGGAGGGTGGAGTCTATGGCATCGTACCTGTCTGAGGTGCCACCCCTCTTCAAACCTCACCCTCTCCAGGCTCCATCCCTCAAATCTCCAGGAATTGCCCACCTGGAGGAATTGGCAACCTGATCAGGACTGGGCCCAATGAGTTTTCTCCCTAAGGCCAACATAGGTGTGGAAAGGGCCTTTTACTGACAGAGGAGAAAGTATAGGTGCCAACTTTGATTAGGGAAATACCTGGAGATTTGGGGGTGTGGATCCTGTGGAGGGCAACATTTGGGGTGTGTGTGGAAGGACTCAGCAGGGTATAATGCCATAGAGTCTACCCTCCACAGCAACCATTTTCTCCCGGGGAACTGATCTCTGTCATCTGGAGGTCAATTGTAACAGTGGGAGATCTCCAGGTCCTACCTGGAGATTGGCAACCCTAGGGGAAAGTCAGCCACACAGCGGGGAGTTGAAGAAAATGGTTTGATGGTCGCTGGCCCACCTCGTTAGCCAGCCAGCCATGCTGAAGCTAAGCAGGAGAAAGAGCCTTTCCATTCTGACAGGAAAGTGGCCGTTGAGGAGGGGGTTATGGGTGGGGGAGGGGGTTATGCTGAAAGTCCTTTATTTTTTTACTCACAGAACCAAGCTTGGCTGCCTACCAACAGCCACTGAGGGGACAGTCCCTCACAGGAGTCAAGAGAACTGTCTTCCTCAGGAGAGAGAGCTGGTCTGCCAGTAAATCTGACATGCAAAAGGGGGAGTGGGTGGGGAAGAGGAGCAGACCCAGCACCCGGCCAATGGCACGCGAGTACTCTTGATTGGCGGCTGATGGGCCAATGGCTGAGGGAGGGCATTTTACAGCCAATGGGAGTGTATGGAATCTTACAAAACCAAAAGATAAATATTATAAGGAGAGATGATAATTTTGGAAACTCACTATTAAGTTACAAAGCATATCTTGTATATGAAATATAGAAAAATGTGATATTGTTATACATCTTTTATGGAGGTTGATAGTATTGGGTTGATTGGACTACTCAGATTACTCAGGTTTTCTTCAAAAGTGGAATTATCCTTGGTAACTTCAAATACTTTCCGAAACCTAACGTAACTGACAAAGTGAGGGTTTCCCTTGTCCTGTGGGAACAGATGGCTTACTAGTCTTAACTGGATTTCCATTTCTAAATTTCTTGTGCATCCTTAAGATAACTCTGCTTTTGGTACATCTGTGGCACCCTACAATATGGATCATCGTAGGATGTCTTTCTTCTCCATCATTATGATCAACCTCAGGATGAATGTACTGGGCACAGGAGGTTGAACAATTATGTGCTTTCTAGTTATACTGCTCAATAATTCTTTATTTGTACAACTTAATTTTAAACCTTTTCCCCCTCCATCTTTTCTTTCTCCAGATACATTTATTTTTATTTTCTTCTTCCTCCTCTCTGATGCTAAAACTAGTTTCCTTTGATGACAATATCTTCTAATGTTTCTGTTTCCATTCTGCATCCCTTAATAATGTATTCTCTTGAATATTTTACATCCTCATCTGCTTTTCAACTCTTGAGCAAACTGTAGCCACATTATTTAGCCTCCATGGCTTGTATATTTCAGACGTGCTCTTTAAATACACAAAAACAAATCAGGCAGTGCCTTGATGGTTTGCACCCAAATAAAGTATTTTCAGAGATCCCACAATCTGACTGCTGTTTATGTAAATATTTTTGACGGAATAATTTTAGCTACACACATAATATGCATTGGTGTATATGTAGTTTTATAGGCATGGTGTATTTATAAATGTTTGGGGGAAATGAATGCCTGTTATGTGTACAGGAAAATATGTTGTCTCCAAACCTTGATTTCTGAACAGATGATGTTCAGTGATTCCCACTCTTACTGCAGGCTCCCACATGACATCTAGTGTGATGGCAGGTTCCCCTAGTTCCTGGCACTGCAAGAGAGGCAGGCACAGTGGGCTACAGCAGAAGGGAGAAGTGGGGAAATTCCACTCTGCAGTCAGAGATTGTGGTACTTTGGAGCCAACCCAATAATGATCGATTTAATTTTCAAGATAACATTTTTTTCCTTAAAAAAAAACTCCTTTAGAGATCAGAAGATTGCAATATGATCCTGTGTTAACTTAGAAGTAGATCTCAATGTAAGACTGAGATATTGAAGGACAATTTGCTTCCCAATTTTTATGAAGCTCAGCAGACATGTTGACTCAGTTAAGAACCTAGAGGTAATACTGAATTCAACATTTTTCCTGGAGAAGCAAGTTAATGCTGTTGCTGCTGTTGCTGCTGTATGTCTGCCCTCTCTCTGCTTTTTCACATTTGTGAAGTCAGTTTATTGTCTTCCACACCTGCCTTAAATAATCTGGATATTCAAAGGAGGGTGCTGCCATCAGTGGTGTTGACATCAGTGGTGTCACAGCAGAACATGCCCTTTTATTTTTGTGTGCATACTTATAGCAATACAATGGCTACATTAAAAAGCAGCAAAATATTGATATATCAATATACCATTTGAATGATACGTTAAGTAGGTTCTTGGAATTCCCAGTTTTTATTTTGTTTTACATGTAAATCCCTAGCCCTTTTCCTCATAGAAATATTCCTGTTTCCTGCATGAGGATCAGGAAAAGTTTAGTTTACAGTTCTTGTATCTCTGCAGTGGCACCTATAAAACATTATGTTTTAATTCACGTTTATTTGTTTTTAAAACTTTCCTCAGACCATAGTATATTTTTAAAAAGAATAAGGCCCAAATAAGGACAACAATTTATTTATTTGTTTATAGCCTACATTCTTATTGAGGCTCAATGTCGATGTCAACACCAATGATGACAGCACCCTCTTTTGAATATCCAGATTATTTAAGGCATTTGGGGAAGAAAATAAATGCAGGTGCATGCATTTCATATGAAGAGCAAGGAGCAAGTTTAGAACAAGATATTTCTGCATACACAGTGTGTCCAGTGATTCAGGGGTGTTTGAAAGTCTATAGGACAATAGTCCATAGCAGGAGAGCAGGGCAGGGCCCTGGTCCCCCCATCGTGGTGGTCAGCAGTGCACAGTGTGTCTGGCAACTCAAGAAAGGTTGAAAGTCCAGAAGATGATAGCCCATGGTGGGAGAAGTGGGCAGAGCCCTGGTCTTCTCATCATGGTGGCTGGTGGTACTCAGTGTGTCCGGCTCCTTCATATGAAACGCATGCAGCCACATTTTCCGGAGCTTCCCTGTATTTACTCTACTCATGATATCAGTGATTGTAATTTAAACATTCTCTAAATAAAAGTCAGTCTGCTGTTCCTGCATTGTTTTAAATAAATTGTTGTCCTTATTTGGACCTTTTTTTAAAAAAAAATGTACTATGGTCTGAGGGCAGTTTTAAAACCAAAAAAATGTGAATTAAAACCTAATATTTTATAGATGCCACTGCAGAGATACAAGAATGGTAAATTAGATTTTTCTTGGGGTTTTTCCCATTTAAATGTGCTTTCAAAATATGCTGTAAATGTCTGCAAGTATTGAAATTCTCCTGTAATATATTTAATCACTTCTCCTTGAGCTTCTGACAGTTGGGAAATGTTTTCCATTAACTAAAAAAATGGTTTCAGTGATTTGAATCTTTTGGAGTTTTATTAGAATTCTAAAAATGAGGTTTTATTAGAATTCTAAAAATGTTTAGTTCTGATTATCTCTTCTCTAATTTTAAAATATTTTAAGCTGTTTTTAATTAGTTTTCACTACCCATTAGTCACTGTAACTGTCATTGTGGTGACTGGACAAGGGTACAAGGAGAAGGTAAAAGGGCAGTGAAGAGCCAAATACAGCTGGAGGAGGAAGTGGCATTACAGCAGTCACAAGTCACAGATAGGCTGCAGAACTGTTTGCACAATAACAGGTAACTCAGCAACCAGAGAAATGCAAATAGGATGGTAGACAAGGAACAAGCCTGTTAGATATTGTTCCGTAGAGGATCCCCAGGCCACCACCTCAATCTCTAAACCTTAAAAGACTGCAGTCCCTTGTGCCATGATGTACATAACACAACTCTTTCAGAATCCTGAACGGGACATATGAATTTTGTGATGTCTATGGATCATGAGACCTCGTTGCCTAGGAGAATTGGACTGTTCTGTTTTCATAACATATTCTCAGAATGTACCAAAAAAAGTCAGTCTGTGTTGACATCAACATTCTAAAATAATTGAAAATATCTCCTATGCTTCTCAGTGCTGAACATTGTAAATCCATAGTAAATTAAACTTAAGAGAACATTCAGACCATTTTTAATTCATAGGGTTGCCAACTTTGGGTTGGGAAATTACTGGAGATTTGGGGTAGAGCCTAGAAAAGTGGGTTAGGGTAGGGGAAGGACCTCAGTGGACTACTCATAGAGTCCTTCCTCCAAAGCAGCCATTTTCTCCTTGGAGATCAGCTATAATTCTGGGAGATCTCTAGCCCTCTATGAATTCAGGCCATCTTTACTTTAATTCAGAACAACTTTAAATAATACCTTTTTGAACAGATATTGTGCATGCATAATTTTTTATTTGGTTGTGCAGAATTTTTCTTCCAAACAGGGCTCATTTCCAGCTGGAATGAGCAGGAATGTTGTTCCAGCAGTAAGAAGCACAGGAGTGGCAAGCCCCGCCTCCAGCTCCCAGCAGCCCTCAGTTGGGCCAGGAGAAGCAGGAAGCAGCACACATGTGCTGCCTCCCTCTGTTTGCCACCACCGCCACACTGCTACCACCAGCCAGAAGGCAAGGTAAGTTGGTGGGGATGTAGAGAGGGGGCCTGTTTCAGGTGGGGGCAGCCTGGCTGGTATGGGGGGGCTTGGTCGAGGGTGGGGGTGGGAGAGCCACAGGCAGCCTGGCTGGTGGGGGTGGGGGCTTGATCAGAACAAATATGTTCTGTTACATTTGCTTTTTTCTTACGTACAGAATGTACTCAGAATTATGTCATAGATTTTTTTTAATGGTCTTTTCCTCTTTTTTGGAGGGGTGCTATGGTCTCATTACCTGGAGATTTTTGGGATGGAGCCTCAGCAGTGGGTGTTGCCTTCTGACATACTTCCAATGATGTCAGGGGGTGTAGCATATGCAAATAAGTTATGCTAATGAGTTATGCTAATAAGCTCCGGCACCTCTTTTTCTACAAAATGACCCCTGGTTCCAAGTGACAAATTCTTGTTGAGATGTGTTATGTCTCAGGCTGAGACCGAATGCATCCACAGATATGTTTTTCTCTACCTTTGCTTCCAAACTGCAAGGGTTTGGGTTTTTTTTTGTAAATCACACAATTCTGTCCTTTACTCATGAACTTTCAAGGCTTTCCCCATCCTGAGTAAGTTCTTCATCAAACCTGGTTTTATATGATTTTTCCAGAAAGAATGCAGCATCTGGATATGAAGGTGTGCATTTACAAAAGTCCTGTTGACATCCATACAATTTTCCCTCTGTGAGCTCCTCACAGCCATTATTTGCACCACTGAAAAGCTTTTTGAGGTTGTTGTTTTTTTAATGGTGGGATTCACACCTAATCTTTTTACCACTTTCCCCCCTACACATAACCTACACTTGAAATATTAATTCTCTGCCTTGACTCCCTACCCCCACCACATAATCTTCCCTTTAAGTAGGAGTTCTAGCAGCCTTTCCTTTTATTAATAATCTGAATAAACTGAATAAACTAAATAAATATACATTTTCTAAGCTAAATACATTCTAAACCAGAAGTGTAACATCAGTAATACATGGCAGTGTTCAAGGTTACAGTGTGCGTCACCAATCATCATTATTGTCCCACTTTTTTCCCCCTGTTGCTGGGACTTCACAAATCAAGCTGGAAACCAAAGAGATGTGTGCGTGTGTTATTCCAACATTTCTGTCTCTGTGCTCATTTCCATACCTTGCATCCAAATTCTGCCCTGAATCTCAAAGTTGTCTCACAATTGTGATAGTTGTTAGATGTGTCCACCAGCTCCTCCTCATAAGGAACTACATGTTGTGTCCTACACAGCCGATGTTGTTGAGCCACACTACAACATAAAGCTCTTTTGCCATGCTACCAGCTTAAACATGCTAATAGCAATATCTAGCATCAAATGAAGGGCACATCCAGATGAATGTTTCATTTTATTTCACCTTTGTCATCATGTCCTCTTGATCCTCCCCTATATATATGCCCTATCCTTTCAGAACTCCAGAAAGTTTCCCCATATTTTTATATTTCTCCTTAATAAAAATGGATTTTGCACACTTGCATTTCTACTTCCATACATATACCAGTAAACGTTTTCAGGTGGGTAGCCATGTTGGTCTGAAGCAGCAGAACAAAGTTTGAGTCCAGTGGCACCTTTCAGAGCAACAAAGTTGGTCTAAACCATTATCATGGTTTCTAGCTTATGGCTGCCAAATCACTGTGAGGAAGGAAAGTAAAAGTACATAGCATGCCTTGGCAATGCAGTTACTGCTGCTTTCTGCATAGCAGACAAGTAAAGGGAGCTATGGGCCATTTTTAGCACAGGAAAGGGAGCTCAGGAAGTGGGTGGTGTGACATTTTTTCACTTACACCTAAAGGAACTGATCCTTTCCTGTAGCTAAACCTCAGATGGGAGGTCATTACAGTGGTAAGTGGTGGGTTGCAAAAGGGCAGTTCCACTGATAAGGTTGTTGATTGTATGCTTTGACATCAAATTATTTAAGCATTTTTATCCTACAGTTTTTGCTGCAAAGGCACACATCAGGGTCGTAGCCAGGATTTTGTAATTCGGGGGGCCTTTAAATAAATCGGGGGCACTGACATCACGAAATAAAAAATAAAATAAAAAAAAAAAATTTAAAACTCACTTTCCTACGTGGGGAAGCAAGCTGTGCTTGGGGAAGGGGTGGTGGTGAGGAGTCCTCCAGGTGGCCCAGAGTGTTGGGAGTCCTCCAGGTAGCCCAGAGAGTTGGAGGGCCTGGGGGCTGCATGGAAGTCAGGGGGCCTTGGCAGGAAGTCGGGGCCAGGCCCCCAAAATGCCCCACTGTAGCTATGGGCCTGGCACACATCAAAATAAAAATGCAAAAGAAATAAGACAAACCAAATAAAAAGTGAAGCACAGAACCAAGTTTTTTTTAGTATACAGCAGTTTTTTCATGTCTCTAAAAAGCAGAAGAAATTATTTCTATTTTATCTGAATTATTTTGTATCAATGATTTTGGGCTGGAATGTTTTAAATTGTGTTGCAAACCACTTTGGGTTTCTCTTTCTGAGAAAAGGTTGGGTAAGCTATTTACTAGGTTGTCCCTCATCGACTTCCCACCCCCTGGGACAAACTGCAGCCCCTTGGTTTACCACAGAGTTGGGTGCTCTGAAAAAGGCTGGGGAATGTTTAGAACACTGCTGGTGGAGAAACTGTACTGATTCAGACAGATCATGCTATAGAGCTAATTGTGAGACCTATAAAGCAGCAGTGATGATGGCAAAGAAAGGTTACTTCTCTACTATTATAGCACCATCTACTTTGTGTCCATTCCAGTTGTTCAAGATAGCTCAGCATCTACCAATGCCTGAATCCGAGCCATTACTGTCCCAGGCACAGACAATTTGCTGTGATAATTTTGCCAATTCTTTGCTGGTAAAATAATGAGAATACACTCTGATCTGGATGTCAGCTTCAGCACAGGTATACCAGAAGAAAGGCCTAATACACCAACTGATCTATTTATGGATCATTTTAACCTAGGCTGTGGTCACACTGGAGGCTTGGTGCGATCTGGCAGCGCCTCTATTGGCAGCAGTTTTAATCGTTGCAGGAAGGGGTGACCAGTCAACACACCCTGAAGCAGCTCCTCCATGCACCAGTCCTGCGCTGAAGCATCCACATTACTGGCACCTCAACCACGGAGCATAGCCCTTGCTGGCAATGAGGGTCATTCATGCTCATATATGCTTATGCACACATTCCTACCGGACAGGCCCGTTGCCAGGATTTTTTAATTTGGGGGGCCTTTAAGTAAGTCAGGGGGCACCCTGTGTGACACCCCCACAACATCCCAAGGGAGCATCACAAATAAAAATAGTAAGTTGGGCGTGGACTGCATGGGAAGTTGGGGAGCCTTGCTAGTAAGTTGGGGCGCCAGGCCTCAAGTGGGAAAAAACCCATGACTGGGTGGGAAAAAACTCATGACTGAGATGGAAGTGACCATTCACATTTCCCATTTGGCATCTGTTTGCAACAGGGGGGCTCAGACGTCGGGGAAAGTGGAATGGAAGTGCTGGCATATGTAAAAACCAGACTTTCTCCTGTGTCAACAAACTTCGCTTCCAGGACCGGCTGGACCTAGGTGCCGACAACTGGGGCATGGAAGGCAGGTGTTGTTGTCTGATGGTGCTCTTAAAATCTACAAAGGTGACACAACTATATTGGTGCAAATGGCTCGTGTGACTGCAGCCCTAGTTTCCATGATGGATGCTGACAAGATCCTGGGATCTGTGAAGGCCACTACTTGTACCCATCTTGGCTGCCCATCTTGGCTGCTAAAATCATGTAAGGACCACATCAACAAACCCTTAGTATGTATTGTAAATGAGTCACTAACTCAGAACACCATCCCTCAGTAATCTGTCCGTTACTTAAGAAACCATCACTGCAGAAAACTGAAGTGGGTAATTATTGCCTGGTCTTTGATCTACCCTTTCTGGGCAGTGATTCAGAAAGCAGCATTGGACATAGTCCGAGTCTTCTTAGATAACTTATCTGCCGTAGACCCTTTTCAGCCTGTCTTCAGGCCAGGCTATGGGCCAGAGATTGCTCTGTTAGCTTTGGCTGATGACCTCTGTCTGAGCGTAGACAAAGGCCATATCTCTCTGTTGCTCTTATTGAACTTATCTGCAGTCTTACAGTAGGACATGGCATCTTGTTGAGGTACTTGGAGGAGGAAGTAGGTATCAAGGGATGTGCCTTGAACTGGTTGGAATCATTCCTCACAGATCAAACTCAAAGGGTTGGTATTGGAAACCATTTGTCATCAGTGCAGAACGTATCTTGTAGTGTTCCACAAGGCGCAATTCTTCCATGTTTTTCAATCTCTATGTAAAGCCCTTAGGACAAATCATTCACCATTTGGGGTTGTTGTCATCAATATGCTGATAATACCCAGCTTATCCGAATTTCCTGGTGTTGTGGTAGAGGTCATATATAACTGCCTGTCTGATCCTGCAGTAACAGTGCTTAGAGTAAGATTTCCCAACATGATGCCCATGGGCACAATGGCACCTGAGGATGCCCTTCCTGGCACCTGCTTCTGATTGGCTATTGGAGATCTGATCAGCTGTGCAAATTCTTAAGAAGTTGCTTCCGTAGCAGTTGCCACCACAGCACAAGGATCTCCACTGTTGTTGGATGACTGGAAAATAAGCTGCATGTATGCAGGAAAATATTTTTAAACAATACATCCATTTTAAAAGGCACCCTGTTAAACAGGGATTCTGCCTGAAATATTGAAGAGTTAGTATTACAGTTATGTATGATCTCACTTCCTGACATTTTGTGGCTGGTGCTGCCTCTTCTGGCAGCCATTTTGTAGTTGTGCCCACCACCCTGCCTCAAAATTCCAAAGGTGAACACTGGCTTAAAAAGACCCCTGGGGCCTCCAGTTTAGTGTGTGTCTGTGTGTCTATGTGTAGGAGAAGAGCTATACCAACTAACAATGCATTGACAGCATGATGCTATTCAGCCAGCATAGCTGTAGTGCAGCAGTGTTCCTTCTAAGCTGAGTTAGTGTGAGCTAGCTCACAGTTCTTTAGCCTCTGGCTCACAAATTTTTGTCTTAGCTCAGGAAGGAAGGCTCCAGAGCAAACTAATTTATGCAGTAGCCAAACCGTTCACTCACAATTTTAATGCCAGTAGCTCACAAGGTAGAATTTTTGTTCAGCTCCACAGTTTAGAGGGAACATATTCTGCAGAGTTCTTCCCTGTCTGCATTGTGAATATTTACTTCATAGGCATATGGGGGCTGATGAAACAGTTGCAGTAGTCACAGTTCGGAACAAACCCCACCTCTCTTGCTTATATAAGCGGTGACTACATTGCCTCAGTTGGAATAGTGAAGGCTTCCCTGTTGTTTGTATCCTGAGCTGGAGCACCTGTGAATGGTTTGAGCAGAGCATTAAACTGGAAGTTTATTCACCTCTACTGTTGTTGGTTGAAAGTGTCTCACATCTACTCTAGGTGAACTGATTTCTCTTCTGATTGGATGTTTACACCAGCCTCTCTTTGCCACTCTCCCCTTCCACTGAATATTTAACCAAGCCTACAGATATAATACACTTCTATGAATCTGAGAGAATGAGCTCTGACTCATGAAAGCTCATGCTGAAATCCATTTTGTTAATTTTTAAGGTGCTGCCTGACTTCTGTGTGAGCAGAGCACTGTTGTACATATGCTATCACAGTGTTTGTTCTTTATCTTAGCTGTTGTTGCACCATGCTTTCTTGTAAAGTAAAATTCTCTTTTTCTAGCATTCCTGTCATCCAAGACTTCTCATGTGTGTTCTATATGTACGCAACATAAGCCCACAACACAGAGATGTGGCCCTGTGGTATACACCTGGTCATCTGATGATAAACACATTAAGTACTGAGATTCTGTCTGGGGTACTCAGTGTATGTAAACAGTCAGAGTAGTGGGTTCTTCTCAGATTCCATATGCACAGTGCTCAATTTGAACTAGAACTGTATTATGCATGGAGAAAGTGCTGCAGTCTTCTCTGCAGCACCATTTTTCTGACCTGGAACAGTCCAGAAGAGTGCTATTTGAGAGCCAGTTTGGTGTAGTGGTTAAGAGCACGGACTCTAATCTGGAAGAACTGGGTTTGATTCCTGTTATGTATTAGGACTGAACCATTCCAAGTATGTCACACCAGAAATTGGCTGAACTTGGAGCACAAGAACAAAAGCTGTAAGCCGCCTTGAGCCAGTTCCCTGGCAAGGTGGGATATAAATGGAAAATAATAATAAACAATAGCCTACCAGGACTCTGGAAGTAACCAATCAAGTAATAATGTTATGTAAATAGGGAGTGGGGTGTATTTGAGTGTGGCAATTGCATGCTGTTTAACAGAGCTGCAGCTCTGGGGTCTTGTCTTGCTCTTGCTGAAATCATAAATAAAGTCGAGGTGATCACTAGACTCAAACCTGCTCATCCTACTATTTAACAGTGGCAACGAAAGTGGAATCCTGTTGAGCCAGCCCAGAGCCTATCTGCACCACACCGCACATTGAGCTCCAGTGCCATGGGAATCGCATCGCAACTGGGACCATGGCTGCTGCTCCAGGACATCTGCCAGAATTTGACCCCACTCACCCAGAGCTTGGGAGACCTGGGTGGAGCAGCTCAAGTACTTTGTACTGTTCCAGAACATCGAGGGCAAAGAGAAGAAGACGGCTCTCCTGCTCAGTTCCTACGGGATCACAACCTTGAAGCTAGTCCAAGGCCTCATTGCACCCACTACACTCAAGGTGGCCACTTATGACGCCCTCATCAAGGCGCTCACCAACCATTTCACACCTCAGCCAACCAAGATGGCACGCTGCATGGACTTCTATATGCACAAGCAAAAAGTCCAACGAGATGGCTGCTGACTTTGTGATGGACCTTCACAGACTGGCCCTCACAAGTGAGTTCCCAAGCCTCGATGATGCCCTCCTAGACCAGTTTGTGATGGGCATCCAAGAGGGAAAACTCCACAAAAAGCTCATCAGCCATGAAGAACTCACCCTTGTAAAGGTATTACGTGACAGGACCGCCTGCACCCAGACTGAACCTCAGAGTTGCGCCAATCTCCAGTGAGCCAAAATACCCCCAGAGCGTTCTTTCCAGGTGACCCTGTCTTTGTGCAGAACTATTCCAGTGGCCCCGCGTGGATTCCGGCAAAGGTTACCCGAGTCACCAGACCCCTATTGTATGAGGTATCAACAGATGGGGGCCAGCTTCTACACAGACACATCAACCAACTCTGCCACCGCTTGCTGCCCAATGAGGAAGATGACAGTCAAGAAACATTGCTGCCGCCGCTGACCAAGAACAGCCCCCCTGACAATAGTGTGCGGCCAGATTGCCGGGAAGAGGAAGGCCCTGCACAGGTGGCTACAGACCTCCCGAACTCTGTTCCCAACACGACTCCAGTGTGGTTCCTGCTACACCAATCCCACCTCTGGTGTCATCTCCACTCCCACAGGAGCCCTGATGTTCTCAGAGGGAATGTTGCAAGCCAGTGTACCTTGAAGACTATGTCTGTTAAAGTGCTTTGAAATTTAGGGGGAAGCAGTGTTATTTATTGGGACTGAACCATTCCAAGTATGTCACACCAGAGACTGGCTGAGCTTGGAGCACAAGAACAATAGCCTACCAGGACTCTGGAAGTAACCAATCAAGTAGTAATGTTATGTAAATAGCCTATTTCTGGGAGCGGGGTGTGTTTGGGTGTGGCAATTGCATGCTATTTAACAGAGCTGCGGCTCTGGGGTCTTGTCTTGCTCTTGCTGAAATCACAAAGTTGAGCTGATCACTAGACTTGAACCTGCTCATCCAGGGAACCCACTATTTAATAATTCCCCACTTCTCCACATGCAGCTGCTGGTGTGACCTTGGGTCAGTCATAAGCTCTTTCAGAGTTGTTTCCTAAAGGGCAGTTCTTGAGAGAGCTCTCTCAGCGCCACCTACCTCACAGGGTGTCTATTGTTGCGGGGTCAAGGGAAGGGTGATTGTAAACTGCTCTGAGACTCCTTCGGGTAGTGAAGGGCAGGGTATAAATCCAATCTCTCCCCCCCCCTCTCTCCCTCCCTCCCTCCCTCCCTCCCTCTCTCTCTCTCTCTCTCTGAAACTTATGGGTCCCCTGGAATACATGTTTCCTTAAAATACAAGCGGGGGAACCCCAGTCTCAACTTGCGTTTCTTGGAATATCTGAGAGCTGAGTCCTGGATGATGTTTATATAGTGCTTTTGGAAACTGTGATTGGCTGCAGGCTTAACATCTTAAATTGAACTAGGACACTGGAGTGAGGGAGATGACATCTGTATTTCCACTCTCCATGTGTTGTATGATACATACAATGTAATTTGCTGAAGCCAAGGATAAGACACATTTTAGGAAGGTTTAGGATGCTGACAATGCCCCTCTCAGAGTCCAGCACAACTCTGATGCTGCCCATCTTTACACTAGTGCTGGGGTGACACTTGTTTGGCATCAGCTTTGCTTCACATTAGTGTATCCTGAGATGCACCAGCATATTTACCACTTTTACCACTTACATCGATGTAGGGCTTAGTGGCCTTCCTAAGACATTCAGAGGACTAAGTGGGGATTTAAATCTAACTCTCAACAATCCTAGCCTAACACTAAAACCCCAACTAGACTTTTTAACAAGTTGGGCCAGGCTTTCTCCATCCTGACTTGGTTCAGTCAGATGGAAGCCACTTGGACCTAATTTACAAAGTGCTTCAGGAGTCAAATTTGGATTAAGACTATAGCCAATGCTCCCTCTAAGCTCTGGAGTCTTGTGAGCAACAATTCTACTTTGTGAGCTACTGGCATTAAAGTTGCGAGCGAGCAATTTGGCTATTGCATAAATTAGCTTGCTATGGAGCCCTCCTTCCTGAGCGAAGACAAAAATCTGTGAGCTGGAAGCTAAAAAACTGTGAGCTAGCTCACACTAACTCAGCTTAGAGGGAACCCTGACTGCAGCTGGTGGGATCAGGCATTCAGGCTCTCCCCTGTGCCATTTTCATAATCCAAAATTGTCCCTGGGAGTGTTATTTGCCTGCTGGGTGGCTGCATGTACATGTAATGTCTCATTTGGCCCTTAACCACGACAGCAACCTAGTATTCACCTGTATCACCTTTAACATCAATGCTTGTACATGATTACCAAGATACCATGTGCTGTGCCACTGCCCTTTCACACACTGAAGCTGCCATGATACGGTTTGAAGTGTTGATTTTCATAGGCAACAATGGTGTTTTATTTTGCATAGACCTTTAACCAGATGAATGTGTTCACCTTTAAATATGCAAAGACAGCCTATTGAAAAGTAAATAAATATAGTATACAGAAAACAGAATAATCAGTAATGTGTAAGTATTGGTGGGGATATCTTGGGTGGTGATCTTTAGCATAAGAACTGGAGAGTGTCATGTCCCAGTTTTCATTGTACAATAGAGGACATAATATGTCAGCAGCAGTCTTTCAGGTACCCAAGCATCCAAAACTACCCTTTAAATTTTACTGAGAAATCAGTTGAGATCCATGATTGAATACAAATCCAAATGAAACTTGGAATCCCTCCTGGAAGGAATGCTGTATGATATTAAATAATCAAATAATGTTTCAGGAAGTATTGCCCCTTTTCAGCATTCACCATAGGAAGCTATCTTGCCTTAAAAAAATTCCTCTATAGTGGTCAGAATTTTCTTCATAGTAATGAGGAAAAGGACATTAGCATTTAATACATTTCTGTTGTCAAGTGTTCTAAGTGCTTAGATTGTGTTGAAAATCTCATCCTTGTCCATATTTCATTGTAGGACTGCAATAAAGAATGTTTCAAAAGTTTAAAAACACAATGTTTCAAAAAGTGATCAAACTTTAGTTTTATTGAAGAATACAAGAAGAATAAGCCATTCTAATCTGCAGTAGTGGCAAAAACATAAAGCTGATTGTGAACCTTCCTAACTGTACAAACTGTACAATTACTTTAGCCAAAGCCAACTGAAATCAATGGGTTTAGAGTAGAGTAGCTCCTCATGGGACTGCAATGTAAAAGCCGCCTCTAATCAAGAGGATATACTTTCTAAAAAACACTCTAGGCAGGGTTAAAGGCAGTCACTTTGCATTCATCAACAGAGATGTGGAAGTGATTGCAATAATGTGGGCAATGTACTTAAGTGCTATTGTTTCAGTGCTTGCTACCATCTGCAAAGGATAGCATAGGGTGTGCAAATGACTAAGTCTTAATTTATTATTTAATGTCTTGTTTTATCATTTTATTATGTCTTACCTAAACTGTTTATCCTATTTCCACCATGTTATTCAACGTATTTTTAAAAATCTTTTTCTTACTTCAGAGAGTTCCCATATTAACCCATCTCACAAATGATCGGTGAGGAGTTAATCAGGGCAGCAGAACAGAGAATTCAAACATAGTTCTATTCATTTCCTACACAGCCTAAAACAGCAGAAGATGTACAGGTGCCATAACTCTGTGCTAGCACAGTTCTTAGTTCCAACACCATGGATACCTCGTGCAATGCAACTACAGAGAGAGAGAGAGAGAGAGAGAGAGAGAGAGAGAGAGAGAGAGAGAGAGAGAGAGAGAGAGAGAGAGAGAGAGAGAGAGAACTGTGCATTGACCGGTGCTGCTGGTCACCTGGATGCCATAGATATATAGAAAACTGCATGACTGTTTTAATCAATAAAAGCCCTTATTTTGCTTGGTGAAATCTGCTTATAATCTCTGGTTTATTGAAATTCAGAAACTAAATTCACGATATTTTTTAATTCAGAAAATATTTTCTCTCTGTCAAGCACATTTTTATGCCACCCTTTTGTAAAGCAGCTCAGGGTGGTGTACATGGTTTCCCCCTTTACAGCAACCCTGTGAAGTGGGTTATGCTGAGACTATTTGGCCCAAGATCATCCAGCAAGCTTCACAGCAGAGTGGCAATACACATTTAACTCTCCCAGATTGTACCCGGCCGCACTGACCATTTCACCACATTGCCAGGTAAACTAGTGAAACTGGGCGATGGGGCAGGGGGGTTAATTCTCCTTTAGAGTAAGGATGGTCATTCATGCTCAAATAATCTGCAATGGCTGTTCTGCAGATGCCTCTCTAGGTTGGCTTGAGACACACTTTGGTCTTGTTTGCATCAGTACGGGTGGGATTGTTTGGGCTAATGATCCACAATTATTAGTCTTTCCAATTTTGGTAAGGAAGAATAATTCTCCATGCACAGCTCTAAAAATAAAAAGCTGTATTCTAACTTGCTACATTACAGGGTTTGTACCTTTGGACTGCTATTAGAATAAACAAAGCATGTTTTAAAAGGGTGGTTTCAGACTTCCTGCTCCATCTGCTGGAGTCAACGCAATGTGGACTGTCACATGTTCTAATAAGAAGAGAGATAATCTCTGTAACTGGGAAGTTATGCAATTTAGGAGTTCCCTTTTCCTATTTACTTTGGAGTCCTTTTAGAATGCTTGAACTTCTTTTTCTTTTTTAAAAACAATGTTATTAGTAACTTGCATAAAGTGATTTCTCTTCAATTATTCTTCCCACTGAGACATACCATCCTATTAATTGTTGGTAAATTGAACTTGTCTGTTGCAGCAAAAATAACAGAATCTTCTGATATCAAGTAGTATCTCAGTTGCTGTTGGTTTTTGCTCATCCTTAACCAGAGGTTTTTAACTCATTTGTGTACCAAGACCAGAAGAGTAAAAACAGTTCACACCACAACTTGTATTGGCACAATTTAATTGCCATTAAAAAAAAAATCAAGTGGGTAGCTGTGATGTTCTGAAGCAGCAGAACAAAGTTTGAGTTCAGAGGCACCTTTAAGAATGACAAAGTTTTATTCTGGGTATAAGCTTTCATGTGCACATGAAAGCTGGTACCCAGAATAAACCTTTTTCATTCTTAAAGGTGCCTCTGGACTCAAACTTTCTTAAGAAAAAATAACAAGTTAACATAAGTATATCACTGACATAGTCCAATGAAAGGGTCATTTCCAATGACAGTAATCTTGTCCCTCCAGGGTCACTCACAATTTCTGATTTCAGTAAGGGGGTAGGAAAAGTGATTTCTGACAGTCTGATATAGTGTGGTTCAATGTTCCCTCTAAGCTGTGGAGTCTTGTGAGCACAAATTCTGCTTTGTGAGCTACTGGCATTAAAGTTGTGAGTGAGCAACTTGGCTACTGAATAAATTAGTTTGTTCTGCAGCCATCCTTCCTGAGCTAAGACAAAAATGTGTGAGCCTGAGGCTAAAAAACTGTGAGCTAGCTCACACTAACTCAGCTTAGAGGGAACACCGGTGTGGTTAGGCCAGCCAAGATCCACACATAACCCTCACCCCTGACCTGACATCAGCTTCCCAGAGGGCACAACTAGATCCTATGGTTTCCCTAGGTACAACCAAGAGACACTGTGGCTATTTTACATCAAGGTTTCTGTTTCTTTAAGAATGCCACAGGGTCCTGATTTTACTGGGAATTCTGAGGCCGTGGGATGGGGAGGGGTTCTTGTCTCCCCACACACATTATTTTTCAAGAGCCCACACCTTGGAGCTTTTTGGGGATCTTAAAAAAACAGAGCTTTTGGGGATCTTAAAAAAATGCAGTGAGAGAAAAGAGCCCCTCCCCCACACCACAGTTCTGAGCAGGATCAAACCCCTGCAGCATTTTTGAAGCAACAGAAATCCAGAGGTAAAATGGCAGTGACACCCCTAGGTTGTCCCCAGGGTAGGGTTGCCAGGTCTCTCCTCGTCACTGGAGAGAATGGGGAGTATCGTTGCCAGATCCAGATTAGGAAACTCCTGGAGGTTTGTGGGTGAAGCCTGGAGAGGACAGGGACATTAATGGGGCACAATGCCACAGAATCCACTCCCCCCAAGGATCCATTTTCTCCAGAGGAACTGATCTCTGTAGTCTGGAGATGAGCTGTAATTCTGGGGGATTCCCAGGCCCTACCTGGAGGCTGGCTTCCCTACCCTGGGGACACCATATTGACTAATTGTGCCCTAAGTTTTCCTGAGGCAGTGTTTCTTCCTTAGTCTCTAACAGGTTGGCCAGCTCTGGGTTGAGAAATTACTGGAGGTTTGTGAGTGGAGGCTGGATAAGGCACAGTTTGGGAAGTGCGGTTTAGCAGAGCATAATGCCATACATTCCACCCTCCAAAGCAGCCATTTGCTCCAGGGGAACTGAACTTTGTGACCATCTGGGGATCAGTTGTAATTCCATGAGATCTCCAGGCCCTACCTGGAGGTAGGTCTTATTGGTTTACAGGGTTGTTATACACATAAATGGAGGATGGAAGAGCCACATATACCTCCCAGAGGTCCTTGGAAGAAAGTGGATAAAATGCAGCCAAATGTTCTGGGTGGGGGAAGGTATAAAATTTCCTTTTGGATATCTTGTATATAAAATAGTGTTTTTAAGAGCATTTATTTAGGTTACTGTGTTATATCATCTAATAAAATGAAATACACATTTTATAAATAAGTAATAACTATCACAATGGTATCAAGGTAGAGTGACTACCCCGTGGTAGCGTACATATCTAGCACATTGATTTATTTGTCAGTCAACAGTAAGTGGTATGCTCAAGACAGGGCTGGGGAGTGCTAGTAACCGAAGCCCAGTGTCTTCTAGAATTACAAAATGACACACACACACACATACTCATACTCCTGAGCATTTTTAGGTGATATTGCTGCCAACCTGTTTTCAATATTCTTAATGGATAGCAAGAAAAGAAATGCTTAAGAACTCCATGGACCAAACTCCTTGAATGAACACCCTCAACCCTGACTTAATAATTTGCATCATCTCACAAAGTACCAGAGAGAAAATTTCTTCTTCATTTTCTTGATGGCTGAAACACACAAGAAATTGGGTCTATGGAAAGAAATATTGTGGCTCCCTCTACTGGAACTCCTAAAATAATCTTCTGGATGGCAGAAACTTTTTATTAGGGGATTGGATTCACAGCTGACATTTTTCTTATACGCTTTGTGACTTCCAAACACTACCACTCTGGGCAAAACAGGAACTTTGCATAATAGTCACATATTACTTGGTGGAAAGATGGTATATCTGGAAATAGCCCAGTGGTTGATGAAAATCTCAAACTGATATCAGCTGATATGGAAAGGTGGTGTTCCTTTCACCTGCTCTTTAACCTGTCTGTTGTCAAAGAGGCTATACAGGGGGAAATGGGGAAATGGACTGAAATTCTAAATAATATTTTCATGTAGTTGTTTTCATATAGTTAGATACCTAAACATGGTTCCTCCCCAGCACCTGTTTCTGAATTCTTTATTAGCCTTTATTATCTTTTCTCCTTTATTGAAAAGGTGAATACCCTTCCATTACAAAACTATGAATAAATTTAGAGTCCAGTGACACCTTTAAGATCAACATAGGTTTATTCAAGGTATTTGAATATTTGAAAAAGTGTGCTTTGAACCCAAAAGCTCATACCTTGAATAAACCTTTGTTGGTCTTAAAGGTGCCACTGGACTCAACCTTTCTTCTACTGCTTCAGACCAACACAGCTGACTACCTAAAACTATGAATATCAATACAACTTAAAACCATGAGCATTTTTAGGTAATATTGCTGCCAACCTGTTTTTAATATTCTTAATGGATAGAGAGAAAAGAAATGCTTAAGAACTCCATGGACCAAACTCCTTGAATGAACACCCTCATCCTGACTTAATAATTTGCATCATCTCACAAAATACCAGAGAGAGAATTTCTTCTTCATCTGTGCATATCAAGTTCTTCTCATGAACATACAAAAGCAATGTGCTCATTGTCTGAAAGTGCAGCAGAAATCTGATAATTATAATTGTTTGATGAACAGAGGTCCACAACTACTTCAATACATGACAGAATTGCCAGTGTGCTGAAGTAAATGCTGAAACTGTTTGTTCCCTACTTTAATTTTGTAAAAATGTTTAATTTTTTTCAGGTATTCCCTACCAAAAAGGCATACTTTTGAAGTAGTTTCCACTAACAAATTAACCAAGGTCAACCAAGCAGGCTAATTTGCCTTTCATCTGGTATATTGTGTTTCAAAAGTAATTCCCATTTTTTTCTTATATTTTCATATATTTCATATAGGCTTCTTCGCATGTTAAATAAAATATTATAAATCATTGTGATACCACATTTCACTGGGCCTTGTGCTGAATTCAGAAGTGTTTCCATATTGGTAAGTTTCCAGGCTATCCAGGGCTTTGACATTTGTAGATATTCAGACTGATTCCACAAAAGCAGTTGTTGCACCATGGGAAATTAAACAGTACAGCTGGGGGAAACAAGTGATCAAGGGCACAACAGCTGCTTTTACGGAATCGGTCTCAGTCAAACTAAGATGTATTCAGGGCTCTGTTTGTAATGGAGCTAAGGTAAGTATAGAGTAACAGTCATACAAATTTTTGAATTTTCTAATACCAGCCTCAGGGAAAACTTAAGAAGATGGGCCATCATAAATTTATCTCCTCTGCCCCTTGCCATCATTCACTTTGTTTCACTCCTAATCACCCTTCCACAGTATTCAACTCCCAGTTTCCTTCTCTTCTCAACATATACCTTCCCCTTCTCTATGACAATCTCTGAGCCATTTTAAACAAGCTCCATTCTGTCCCCATCACCTCAAAGGCCTAGAAAACCAGTCTTTTCCTCTTTCATTCCCATATGTCTTTTTATTTTTCATGTATTTATTTATTTATTATTTTCAATTTGTATCCCACCTTACCAGGGAACTGGATCAAAGCGGCAAACAAGCATTAAAAGCAATAAAACAGTGAATACAATAAAATGCAATAAATATAAATAACAGCTACCTAACATCATAAAAATTCTAACAAGAACATTGCAAATGATGATGGCAGCATTCAATATACAGAGAAAGGCAATATCCAACCGTTGTTCCATGCGGACCATAGTGTGTTCCAGTGGCATTCGTCAATGGCACATTCATCAGTGGCAGCTCCTAATCAAAGGCCTGGTGGAAGAGCTCCATTTTACAGGCCCTGAAGACCTGTAAAAGCTCCCACAGGACCCTGATGTCATCCGGGAGCTCATCCCACCAGTGTGGAGCCACCACTGAAAAGGCCCTGGTTCTAGTACCGGACTACCTGGCGTCTCTTGGGCCAGGGAAAGTCAGGTGATTCTGTGTCCCTGACCTCAGTGCTCTCTGGGGCACATGTGGGGAAAGACGGTCCCTCAAGTAGACAGGCCCCTGACCACATAGGGCTTTAAAGGTCAAAACCAGCACCTTGAAACAAATCTGGTAAGCTATTGGCAGCCAGTGCAATGCGTTCAGCACAGTCTGGATGTGGTCTTGTATAGAGAGACCCAACAGGAGCCTGACTGCCGCATCCTGCACTAGCTGCAGCTTCCGGATCTGAGACAAGGGCAGCCCCATGTAGAGAGTGTTGCAGTAGTCTAATCTCAAGGTGATCATAGCATGAATCACTGTTGCCAGGTCATTGCGTTCGAGGAAGGGAACCAACTGCCTAATCAGCTGCAGATGGTAAAGGGTTGCCTTGGCAGTGGCTGCTACCTGGGCCTCCATTGTTAAGGCGGCATCCAGGAGCACTTCCAAACTCCTAACCCTCAGTACTGGCACCAATGGTGCCCCATTGAAGGTCGAGAGTGGGATCCCTACCCCCGATCCGCTCCGACTCAGGCATAGGACCTCCATCTTCATTGGATTCAATTTCAATCTGCTCAGTCTAAACCAGCCCGCCAAGTCACAAAGCTCCTGCTCCAGGTCATCTGGGGTAGAGTTGGACTGACCGCCCAGCAACAGGTATAGTTGGTTGTCATCTGCATATTGATGGCACCCTAGCCTATGCCTCTGGGCAATCTGGGTGAGGGGGTGCATGTAGATGTTAAATAACATCGTGGACAGTACCACCCCTTGAGGAACCCTGCAGACCAGCGGGTACCTCTGGGACGTCTGCTCTCCTAAGACCACCCTCTGTCCCTAACCTTGGAGAAAGGAGATAAGCCATTGCAAGGCAAGCCCCTGGATCCCAGTGTCACTGAGGCAGTGGATCAGTAGCTGATGGTCGATGGTGTCAAACGCCACTGACAGATCTAACAGCAACAGCACCGCCATACTGCCTCGATCCAGATGCCTCCAGAGGTTGTCTGTGCAGGTGACCAGTGCAATTTCCGTCCCATGACCCGGCTGCAAGCCGGACTGAAATGGGTCTAGCATGGAAGTGTCATTCATAAAGCTCTGCAGTTGAATCACTGCCACTCTCTCAAGTAATTTACCCAAATAGGGCAAATTGGAGACTGGCCGGTAGTTGGCCAATTCAGTGGGGTCCAAAGATGGTTTTTTCAAGAGAGGGTGGACCATCACTTCCTTGACTGCCCCCGGGAACAGTCCCTCATTGAGGGACTTGTTGATAATATCCCTGAGGGCACCTTGTAACCCCTCGTGGCCAGCTTTTATGAGCCATGAAGGGCACAGATCAAGTCTGCACATGGTTGGGCAATTTGTCAACTTCCTCAAGGCTGAGTGGACTGAAATAATTCAGAATAGAACCAAAAGACGTGCATGGAGCCTCGAGTTTGCTCACTGTCTCAACTGTGGCAGGGAGATCGCAGCGGAGCAGCAGGACTTTATCTGCAAAATAGTTCACAAAAGCCGCACAGCCAATATCCAATTCCCTAGCATTTGATCTGCCCTGAGGCAGCTCTATTAATGACCAAATAGATCTAAAAAATTGTGCTGGGTGTGAGCTAGCAGACGCAACTGTGGCTGCATAGAATTGTCTCTTCGCAGCTTTGATTGCCATCTCATAGGATCTCATAAACGTCCTGTAAAATGCTCTTGTTGCTTCATCATGAGCATGCCACCACCACCTCTCTAGCCATCTAAGTCCTTGTTTCATCAGCCGAAGTTCCTCAGTGAACCAAGGAACCTGCTTAGAGCGAGGGCACAGAGGGTGTTGGGGAGCAATCTCTTCGATGGCTGCCAAGAGCTGACTGTGCCAATCCTCAACAAGCTCACCTAATGAGCCGCCAGGGGGCCTAGGATCCTGCAGAGCCATCTGAAGCCACTAAGGGTCCATTTGGCTCTGCTGGTGAGCCAAAATATGCTCGCCGCTCAAACAGGGTCAGGGTGTCACATTTAAATGGGCCTTCAGGGCATGTGTCTGACCATGGCACTGCCGAAACAGTGATATGGTCCACTGTAACCCCCACTGCAAAGATCAAGTCGAGCGTATGCCCGGCCTGATGAGTGGGGGCCGTTACAGATTGGGTGAGTCCTAGTGCCACCATGGACGACACCAGGTCCCTCGCTGGTACAGAGGCTGCATCATAAGTATGGACATTGAAGTCACCCAAGACTATCAGCCTAGGGTACTGCAATGCCCAGCCCAACACAGCCTTGACCAGAGATGGCAGGCTGTTGGTTGGTGCGTTAGGTGGACGGTACACCAGCCAAATAGCCAAACTCTCCCCGGCTGAGCACTCAATACCTGCAAGCTTCAACGGCGGGAGTGCTCTGAAGGAGTAAGCCTCCTGGATGAGTAGCGCCACTCTTCCCTCCTGCCCCACAGTCCCTGATTGGTGAAGGGCTGAGAACCCCAGCAGAGCCAGCTGGGAGAAAGCTACTGTCTCCCCATCTTGCACCCAAGTCTCAGTCATGCATGCCATGTCTGCTCTCTGTTCAAGCAGAAAATCCCGAAGGGTTGAGGTCTTATTGTTTATGGACCTGGCGTTGCACAACACCAATGTCGGAGGGGGTCCTTAATCCCAGCCCCTCTGCCTGTCACTCTCAGGATGGGACACTGGCTGGAAGGGGTCGAGCTTCTCTGTTTCTCTGCCTCCTTCCCTTAATTTTCTGCCTGTTCCCACTGCTATACTTTCCCTCCCCAGGAGCACTGGTATCCCTAGCCCCGTCGCCGCCATTGCAGGTGGCCTTCACAGTGCCTTCGCGGTGCTTCAGGCCAACCATAAGCTCAACTTATAGACAGGGCCCACTGTTGGAATGCCACTGAAAGATCTGAAGTTCTCTTCAACAATTAATTAATACATACAATCAAGCCAAAATTTCCAAATTACAATAGCTAAATCTCTAAACCCAACTAATATAAGCAGACCTTGTCCACCCTGACCTCTTTTCTTGCTACCCTTCCAGGTTGCAGAATGACACTACTCTATTCAACTAAACTATAAAGGGTGGGAGACTGGTCTTCATCCCACTATTATAACTAGCTATTATTAATATACAGCCCCCACCAGAGGTATAGGGGGTGTGTGCTCCTGATCTTTGCTACCCAGGTTAATCCCCTCTTGCCTTGTCCCTGGACTCACAGGGTGGCAAATTGGAGAAGGGAGAGTCCCGAGGCCCTCCTATTCTCCAGCGATGAAAATCTCAGCTCTGCACCTCCTGCTCAGCCGTCTGTTGGCCCTTGTTTCGTGATACTGCCAGCACTGGCAAGTCTCATAGTATTGCCAGCATTGGTCAGTCAAGGTTAGCATCACCTGGCACAACATATGGCCCAACACTTGCGCTGGGATCCTCACTCCCAGCCCAGCTGAATCCATGAATCCGGCAGCTAGATGTACCTGCCTCTGTCCCCCATGGTGGTGGTTGAGCTGGCCCTTGGCCACACTCTGCACCACTGTGACCGTGCAACTCAAGTTAATGTTCAATCCACCCACGGGAGCTCATGGGGTGGTGGCACCCAACACCAGCCGCCAGCCACACACTAGCAGCCACACAGCCCGCCAGGTGACAGCAGCGCCCCAAGCAATAGGCCCCTGCAACAGCAGCCATGGCGGATGGCAGCGGCAACAAGCCACAGCAGCGGCAACTCACCCCCCCCCGTCTAGCCTCCAAGAACACCACTGCAGCAAATAGCAGTTTTAAAGCATTATTACTGTTTTCTCTCTTGCTCACTTTGTTTTTGTCTATGATCAATTCCCCATCCCTTTTAATATTCAAGACAATCAGTCTTATTCAATAAAATAATATCTTATTGTTTATTTTTAATGCTGATAATTTATGTTGTTGCTTTTATGATATTGTTTTTACTGTTAGCCACCTCAAGCAGATCACTGGAGATGTGGTATATATAAATTTTGTAATTAAATAAATGAGGTTTACTTATTTAGCAAAAATATTGTGCCAATCATACAAACCTAAAATAACTTTAGATCATTATTGGAAGATGCTGGCAGTGGACACCTCTACTTGTAATTTCTGTTTCCTGGGTACCACTGGGCTGAGCCCAAGAATCCCAGGGGCAGATAACTTATATAGCGTTAAAAGTCAGAGCAGCTACCTTGGCACCATCTGATCCCAGGGGCATGGCAAGAGCAAAGGAGGCAGGGTGGGACTTTGCCTCATACAGGGAAGGCCTAGATAGAGAGGACAGATTCAGGGGACAGACAGTCTCAGCCTCACTAGGCCTGAGAAGGCTGGAAGAAAGCGTCTTTAGAGGAGACCAGGTGGGTGGAGCAGTGGGTGCCCAGACCCAGAAGGAAGCCTCATTGGCCATGGTTCCTGGCAGTCTATAGGGCCTAGCCCCTGGATGGGAAGAATGATTAGCAGAGCCCTAGGATGTCCCTCCCCTGGAACAGCCAAAGAGAAAGGGCCAGACCCATTTCCAGAGTGCAAGAAATAGGCAGCAGGCTGGTGTGAGTAAGGGAACTGGGTGCAGTAACCCCCCCTTGCTCAGTTCTGAGACATTCTGTCTGGTACTGATGCCCACCTAAAAGAGACCTTAGACAGCACAACATCCCCAGACCCTGACCTGGCTCAGGAAGAACTTGACAAACACATACAAAATATGGAGTAGGTATATGCATCAGTAAAAGGAGCATGAAGGAAATGGTCTCTGAATCCTCCTGACTCCTAGGCATTCTGTTCACATTTGCAGCCCCAATATTGGAAGTGAGTTAGACATGGGGGCGGAGTGGGGAGAAGGTGACCTGCAAGGACTAATGGGGGCATCTGATTTCCCCTCCTCCACTGTTTCCTTTTTCCCTTCCTTGAAAGCCCCAATAGCCTCTCACACCTCCCTGCTTCCTTCTCTCCTTCCCACACACCAACCTACCTTTATCTGCCCTGTCTTGAGTTTTCTCTCCTTTGCTCCCCTTGGTAGCCTCTACCAATGAAAACTATGGTCCAGTCAAGTGGTGCAGTGGAGCCTGGCCCTAATTAATCCTTCTTCAAAGTAAAAACCAAAACCAAAACCTGGAAAGGCCTCTGCTATCCTCCTGCCTTTTAAATAAATCAGACCTGAAGGAAATTGAAATAGTGCACGAAATGTCCATATGATACAGTATATTATACAATTTTCACAGAATCTCAACAAGTGGACAGTAACAAAAGGCTAAAAGATATGACGCCGGAAGATGAGCCCCTTAGGTCGGAAGGTGTCCGATATGCTACTGGGGAAGAGCAGAGGGCAAGTACGAGTAACCCCAGAAAGAGTGAAGCGGCTGAGCCAAAGCCGAAAAGATGCTCAGTTGTGGATGTGTCTGACGGTGAAAGGAAAGTCCGATGCTGCAAAGAACAATACTGCATAGGAACCTGGAATGTAAGATCTATGAATCAAGGTAAGCGTGACATGGTCAAAAATGAGATGGCAAGAATGAACATCGATATCTTGGGAATCAGTGAACTAAAGTGGACAAGAATGGGCGAATTTAATTCAGAAGACCATTATATCTACTACTGTGGCCAGGAATCCCGTAGAAAAAATGGTGTGGCCTTTATAGTCAACAAGAGAGTGAGAAAGGCAGTATTGGAATACAATCTCAAAAATGACAGGATGATCTCGGTCCAAATCCAAGGCAAACCATTCAACATCACAGTAATCCAAGTCTATGCCCCAACCACTGCTGCAGAAGAGGCTGAAGTGAACCAGTTCTATGAAGGCCTACAACAGCTCATAGAACTAACACCAAAAAATGATGTCCTCATCATCATAGGGGACTGGAATGCTAAAGTAGGAAATCAAAAGGTAACCGGAATAACAGACAAGTTTGGCCTTGGAGAACAAAATGAAGCAGGGCAAAGGCTAACAGAGTTTTGTCAAGAGAACACGCTGGTCATACTGAACACCCTTTTCCAACAACCTAAGAGGCGTCTCTACACATGGACATCACCAGATGGGCAACACCGAAATCAGATTGATTATATCAGTTTCAATCAAAGATGGAGAAGCTCTATCCAGTCAGTAAAAACAAGACCTGGAGCTGTGGCTCAGATCATGAGTACTCATTGCAAAATTCAGACTTAAATTGAAGAAAGTTGGGAAAACCACAAGGCCATTCAGATTTGACCTAGATCGCATCCCCGATGAATATACAGTAGAGGTGAAGAATAGGTTTAAGGGACTAGATTTGATAGACAGAGTGCCTGAAGAACTATGGGCAGAGGTCCGTGACATTGTAAAGGAGGCAGCAATCACCACCATCCCAAAGAAAAAGAAATGCAAGAAAGCAAAGTGGCTGTCTGATGAAGCTTTACACAAAGCAGAGGAAAGAAGGAAAGCTAAAGGCAATGGTGAAAAGGAAAGATTTGCCCAACTGAATGCAGATTTCCAGAGAACAGCAAGGAGAGATAAGGAGGCTTTCCTGAATTAACAATGCAAAGTAATAGAGGAAAACAATAGATTGGGAAGGACTAGAGATCTCTTCAAGAAAACTGGAGAAATTAAGGGAACATTCCATGCAAAGCTAGCCATGATAAAGGACAAAAACGGTAGGGACCTAACAGAAGCAGAAGAGATTAGGAAAAGATGGCAAGAATACACAGAAGAACTATACAAGAAGGACCTCGATGTCCTTGACAACCATAACAGTATAATCACTGACCTCGAGCCAGACATCCTGGAATGCGAAGTTAAATGGGACTTAGAAAGCATTACTAACAACAAAGCTAGTGGAGGTGATGGTATCCCAGCTGAGTTATTCAAAGTCTTAAAAGAAGATGCTGTTAAAGTGCTGCACTCAATTTGCCAGCAAATTTGGAAAACACAACAGTGGCCACAGGATTGGAAAAGGTCAGTTTACATTCCAATCCCAAAGAAGGGCAGTGTCAAGGAATGTTCAAACTATCGCACAATTGCACTCATTTCACACACTAGCAAGGTCATGCTCAAGATCCTACAAGCTAGGCTCCAACAGTACGTGGATAGAGAACTGCCAGAAGTACAAGCTGGGTTTCGAAGAGGTAGAGGAACTAGAGATCAAATTGCCAACATTTGCTGGATTATGGAGAAAGCAAGAGAGTACCAGAAAAACATCTACTTCTGCTTCATTGACTATGCTAAAGCTTTTGATTGTGTGGATCACAATAAACTATGGCAGGTTCTTAAAGAGATGGGAGTACCAGACCACCTCACATGTCTCCTGAGAAACCTGTATAAGGGTCAAGAAGCAACAGTTAGAACCGGATATGGAACAACTGATTGGTTTAGCATAGGAAAAGGAGTACAACGAGGATGTATATTGTCACCTTGCTTATTTAATTTATATGCCAAGTACATCATGCGAAATGCTGGCCTGGATGAATCACAAGCTGGAGTTAAGATTGCTGGGGAAAAGATCAATAACCTCAGATATGCAGACGATACCACAGTGATGGCAGAAAGTGAAGAGGACCTGAAGAGCCTCTTGCTCAGGGTGAAAGAGGAGAGCGCAAAAGTGGGCTTGAAGCTCAACATAAAAAAAACTAAGATCATGGCATCTGGGCCCATCACTCCTTGGCAAATAGAAGGGGAAGTCGTAGAAGTAGTGACAGACTTCATGTTCCTAGGATCCCAGATCACTGCAGATGGTGACTGCAGCCATGAAATTAAAAGACGCCTGCTCCTTGGGAGAAAAGCGATGGCAAACCTAAACAGCATGATAAAAAGCAGAGACATCACCCTGCCAACAAAAGTCCGCATGGTCAAAGCAATTGTATTCCCTGTAGTAATGTATGGCTGCGAGAGTTGGACTATAAGGAAGGCCGAGCGCCGAAGAATAGATTTTTTTGAACTATGGTGCTGGAGAGGACTCTTGAGAGTCCCTTGGATTGCAAGGAGATCAAATCATTCAATCCTAAAAGAAATCAACCCTGACTGTTCCCTGGAAGGCCAGATCCTGAAGTTGAACCTCAAATACTTTGGCCACCAAATGAGAAGTGAGCATTTACTGGAGAAGACCCTGATGCTGGGAAAGATTGAAGGTCAAAGAAGAAGGAGACGGCAAAGGATGAGATGGTTAGACAGTGTCATCGATGCAACGAACTTGAAAATGAGCAAACTTCAGCGAACAGTGGAAGACAGGAGGGTCTGGCGTAATCTGGTTCATGGGGTCGCGAAGAGTCGGACTCGACTGTGCAACTGAACAACAACAAATTGTAAAAATGTTTTCTTATAGAAAGACTTTGAAGAAGAGTCAAGTCTACACAATGTGTAGCTGCAATAAAGAAGGCCAACGCTATGCTGGGGATTATTAGGAAGGGAATTGATAACAAATCAGCCAGTATCATCATGCCCCTGTATAAATCATTGGTGCGACCTCATTTGGAATACTGTGTACAGTTCTGGTCACCACATCTCAAAAAGGATATTATAGCATTGGAAAAAGTGCAGAGAAGGGCAACTAGAATGATAAAAGGGTTGGAACACCTTCCCTATGAAGAAAGGTTAAAATGCTTGGGGCTCTTTAGCTTGGAGAAACGACGGCTGAGAGGTGACATGATCGAGGTTTATAAGATTATGAATGGGATTGAGCAGGTTGAGAAAGAAGTACTTTTCTCCCTTTCTCACAATACAAGAACTCGTGGGCACTCTATGAAATTGCTGAGCAGTCGGGTTAGAACAGATAAAAGGAAATACTTCTTCACCCAAAGAGTGATTAACATATGGAATTCACTGCCACAGGAGGTGGTGGCAGCTGCAAGCATGGACAGTTTCAAGAGGAAATTAGATAAACATATGGAGCAGAAGTCCACCAGTGGCTATTAGCCACAGGGTATAGATGGGAACTCTCAGTCTGGGGCAGGTGATGCACTCTATTCTTGGTGCTGGAGGGGGCAGCAGTGGGAGGGCTTCTGGTGCCCTGGCCCCACTGCTGGACCTCCTGATGGCACCTGGTATATTTTGGCCGCTGTGTGACAGAGTGTTGGACTGGATGGGCCATTGGCCTGATTCAACATTGGCTTCTCTTGTGTTCTTATGTTCTTATGTTCAAGTAAAGAGACATTTTTGTATGTATTTCATAGAAAATACAATTAAAACCTCTCTTAACATATAATCATAAACATAAAATACCAATAATTTAAAATACAACTAAAATGCTGGAATGTTATCAAGTAAACAGGAGCAAATAATATGACTTGTTGTTGTTGTTCAGTCGCAAAAGTAATGACTAATATGACTTAGGTGACCATATAATTCCCATAACTTCACGCCAGCTCAGTTTGATCACTTGTGTGGCAGGTAAAGGTTGGAGATAGCGATGGTAAGGCTGGCGAAGGTGGTAAAGCCAGTGCACAGGGACACCCCTGGTGTATGATGCGGCTCTTTAGTAAAACGCCTGGGGGAAGAGCTCCGTCTTGCAGGCCCTGCAGAACTGTGAGAGGTCCCACAGGGCCCTGGTCTCTTCCAGGAGCTCATTCCACCAGAATGAAGCCACCACTGAGAAGGCTCTGACCCCAGTTGTTGCCAGCCTGGCATGCTTGGGGCCTGGAAGGGCCAACCGATTTTTTGCACCCCTGAATGCAGGGCTCCCCGGGGAACATGTGGGGAAAGGCAGTCCCTCAGGTATTTATTTATTTATTTAATCTGTACCCTGCCCTCCTTGCAAGGCAGGCTCAGTGCAGCTTACACAAGTTAATGCATAATAACAATTAAAACAACATAAAATCAACTAAAAACAATTCCATTATAAATAATTAATAATTCATAAAGTGTTGACAATATTTGATTAGTTGTTTAAGATGGTGTGCTGTGAGAGTGCATACAAAATTAAGTTATTCTGCTCAATGATCTTCCAATACAAATGGCTGTGCAAGCTAGATGTCAAAGCCAAGGTGGCAGCTCCTTAACTGAAAGCCTGGTGGAAGAGCTCCATCATGCAGGCCCTGCAGAACTGTAGAAGATCCTGCAGGGCCCTGATCTCTTCCAGGAGCTCATTCCACCAGTATGGAGCCGCCACTGAAAAAACCTTAGCCCTGGTAATAGCAAGCCTGGCCTCCTTGGGACCCGGGAGGGTCAGTCGATTTTGAGACCCTGACTGTAGTGCTCTCTGGGGTATGTATGGGGAAAGGCAATCCCTCAGGTATGTCAGACCCTGGCCATATAGGGCTTTAAAGGTAGGAACCAGCACCTTGAAGTGAATTCCGTATGCTATTGGCAGCTACTGCAGTGTCTTCAGTGAAGGCTGGCTGTGTTCCCACCTGGGGAGACCTATCAGAAGCCTGGCTGCAGCATTCTGCACTAGCTGTAGCTTCTGAATTTGCGACAGGGGCAGTCCCATATAGAGAGCATTACAGTAGACTAACCTCGAGGTATGCCGGACCCTAATTAATTTCATTGAGTGATCTGACTTCTAAAGTTATGGGAAACAGAGGAAAAGTTCTTTCTACATACTAGGCATACTTGAGTTTAATATAAAATTTCTCCATCTAAAGGGTTGGATTTAACAGTTTTTATTAAAACTGTTGTTTTAACTGAGGACTTTGTACATTCTATTTCTGTCCATGATAATAAATCCTTGTGTTGCATAACAAAATAATATTACTGTAAGCTACTGCCAGCTCTACTTTTTCCACTGTGCTATACAGAATGTGTTAATTAACACTACAGGGCTTTTTGTTGTTGTTTGTTTGTTTGTTTCCCAGATAACATTTTTAAATGAGTAGTTTGATATATATGTCACTCATTTGGAATCCTTCTTTGGTCATGTGGGTTTTCTGAATAAATACCATTTTATGAATTGCACTTCTTGGATGGATGCTATGAGTACTGGATAGTGCTGTTGCACAGAACAGTGAGGGACTAGTTAGGAACTGGTTAGAATTGTGGGGAATCATCCCCTCCACTGCCTGCCACTAGGACCCCCACTCACAACTCCCCCCCCCCACCAACTTTCATGCACAAAGGAAAAAGAAAATCAGAAAGAAGAGGAGAAGATTTGGTGTCTTAGCAAATGTACAAGCAGCCAAGTGCTTTTTCTGATGTTTGACAATGGATTCCAGATTCCCTCTCCCAAATGTTTGCAGAACTTCTCTTTTCTAAACTGACTGCTTCTTATTAATGACATTTATAATTTCTGCTTCCCAGTTTTGTATTTTTAGGAATCCTTACTTTCCAAGATTTTTGTACCAACAAGTACACCATGCCAGAACCAATGTGCTGAGAGCCAGTCTATAATAATAAACACTACACTGCTATCCAAACTTAACATAAAATTATTGCCTAAATCAGTGTTTTTCAACCTTTTTGTGCAAAGGCACACTTTTTTCATGAAAAAAATCATGAGGCACACCACCATTAGAAAATGTTAAAAAAATTAACTCTGTGCCTATATTGACTATATATAAAGTAATTCTCTTGAATAGGAATCAAATAAACACAAAGAAATTATTTTATAATTACTTTATTATGAAATAGTAATACTTTATTTTATAATTGTTCATATGTTACGGATGAAATTGGAATTTTTCCCAGGGCACACCAGACAATATCTCACGGCACACTAGTGTGCCAGGGCACAGTGGTTGAAAAACACTGGCCTAAATCACTTATTAGGACTAAAAAAATCACTTTCACCACATGTCAATTTGTAATAGTCCTATAGTTCCACTTAGAACGAGTAATGAAGAAGTTTGTACTAGTCCTATAACTTAGAATGAGTAATGAAGAAATTTGTACTAGTCCTATAGTTCCACTTAGAATGAGTAATGAAGAAAGGGATGTATACATAATGGAATTTTTGCTGTGTCACATTTAAGAGACTTCTCTCAATGCCTCACTCACTACTGCCATTGGTTCTATAACCCATCAGATTCAATCCTATAACACTCTAGATTCAAAATTGGCTCCACTCAGTTTAATCCCTAGCCCAGCCTACATCTCTTAAATGTCAAGCTGGGTTTTTTTCTTTGACACCATGCCTACATTCTTGAAATTAAAAGTTGGCCATCCCCATCAGAAGTTATGTCACAGTTATGTCAAAGGATTACCTCATTTAAAGATATGGTTGAACTATAAAATGAAATTGGTCAATCTGCACATTAGATCAAAATATGTCTGAGAGACCTTTACATTATCAGCTATTACAGCTCTTTAATTACTTTCAACTTTCACTGATAAGTGTTAATCAGTTCAAGGCCACTGCTTCAAGTTTCTAATACAACTTTGTCCTGGTCTTTGCAGAGATTTTGGTCTGGAGGTACAGAAGTTTTGTCCAGAAATGGTTAATTAATAGCTTACATAGGTTATTTCAGTTCAATGAATGGGCACTCTTACTGAATATAAAAAGTGGCACTTTCACATCTTCTGAATCATTTTCAGACTTTGGTGTAAACTCTTGTAAATTTGCTACAGTTGCTTGAAATGACTGCAATATCAGCATTGCTTTTCATATGGGAAATAGTGGTGATTTTCTGCTGTAATTTGTTATTGGTTCTTGGAATAAGGAGGAGGTAAGGATGATTTTGATGGTCTGAACTTTCCCCATTTATATCATTATATGTGTGTGAATTTTTGAAATTGGTATATTTAATAAAAATAGCCATTGGTGAAAGTAATACTTAAGTTAACTGTAATTACTCACTTTCCAGGTAGACATGCATTAAGAATTAGTAGACAGACCCTTTTAAATCTTGCCACAAATTTCAAGAGATAAATTGCACATAGGAAAAAAAAAGTTGCATGTGATCAATTAAATTATATTACTTGGAATTCTGGGATTTTCAGAAATGGTGAGCATTGCATTTCAGGTGAAATCAGCCAATGACATAGTCTGTGAAATATATTTAGAAATCTTCAGATATATAAATTAATGTTTTGTCATTGTTTGCCTCCATTTCTATATTGCAAATATTTACTAATTAGATCTGTAATTACTGTGCATAGGTTAATCATTTGATTTACTAATAATTAAAACAAAACTAATAAAAAGGTTTTAGTTCTATAGAAAAGAAATGTATGCACATGTTTGATATTTATCTCTATAGCTTTTATCTTGTTCATCTTTTAGTGTCTTGCTTTTGCAACACAGGAGATTAAAAAGTGATGAAAGTCATCTATGTGTACCATCTGTTAAGTGATAAGGGAATGTTGCTCTACATAGTAATATGTTATAAATGCAGTGCATGCAAAGATATAGCAATTTGGTATATTTGCTAAGCATGCATATGCTGTTCCCTGCTCACAGCATACAGGAAAACTTCACTTGCTTCAGGAAGAAGCCCAAAGTCTGAAAGCTGTTAATAGTAATAATCACTTTGTTTATAATGAGTTCAAATTATTCAGTGTGATCTGGAAATATACAAGGCAGTAAACTATTTGATCTCTACCCATGAATTTCAGTAGCATTCCACAGTATTTTCTTTCTTCCTGATATTCCTTAATATTTCGTATCTGCTTTTCCTCCTATTTCAGATAGGTTCACTGTGCTTTCAAAGGTTACTTGATCTGTAGCTATTTTATTTTAGGATTTATAGAACAATGTTTTAAGTCATGCTTCTACATACCTATTAATATGTAATATTGAGCATTACATTAACGTGGATTTTCATTTTTCCAGTGGCTGCATCAGACAAATCACAGTTTACATGGACCACCATAAATGTGGGTCCTGAAACAGCTATACAAATGAGCTCTGGTCAGAGACTTGGAGCTGCATGTCTATGTTTGTATAAAAATGCAACCAGTGAGTTCAGTGAGATTTGAAGTGACACCCAGAGCAGAGTTTCACCATTCTAATCCCAGTCACTTTGATGGATTTAGAAGGGTGTAACTCTGTTTAGGATTGCATAGCTGGGAGAACAGTTCAGTGTGGTTAGGTTATAAATGCATGTATGTACATTGGCCTTAGCAACATATGTGGAAGGGTGCCCTCACATATTCCTCTTCAGTGGTATATTAAGGCAGTTATTCGTCTGTGGATTATTTGAGTAGGTAGACTTGATTTCTCCAAAGAAAGGAGCACACATCAGCAATGCTAGCAGGCATATTGTTCAAATGAGCAAACAAAAGTTAAACCAAACAGATTTTCTGTTCATTTCACTAGACAGCAAACCCTGGGGAGATTGCCAAGGTTCACCCAAATGCAGCTCATTTGACTCAAAAAGGAAAACATTTTTTTTTTAAAAAAAACCCTGCCTATGTACCCCCTCTTCCAATTCTTTTCTACAGTATGCATTAGATAATAAAATGTACCTTGGCAAACATATTTTGCCATAAAATCCTATTTATGTTAAAAATTATTAGTGATAACCAAGAGTGAATGAGGTAGTAGTGATATGTTTAGAACAGAAGATAAATTTCATTGGATTTGATTTACTGTATCTGGTGCATTTTCATTACTGAGGCAATAACAAGCTTCTGTATTGTGTGCAAGTCATTATTTGCTAGTTATCTACTGCCTTCTTAGTGGATTTATTACTCAGATGAGGGCAATTCCTTCTAGCAACAATGGAAATTGTGTGTTGTAAATAGAAGCTTCCATGGCAGACTTGAAGGTCAAATCTGAATTTATGGTCCTAATCTATGCCATGTCCCTATTGCCTTTTGCAGACGTCTGAATGAGCCACCCTTGGAGAATGGGATGCTGCCATATCTTGGCTGTGCTTTGCAGTTTGGCTCCAATCCTCTCAAATTCCTCAGAGCAAGACAAAAGAAATATGGCTCCATTTTCACTTGCAGATTGGCAGGAAAATATGTTCATTTCCTCACAGACCCTTTTTCCTATCGCTCTGTGATGCAACAAGGAAGACATCTGGACTGGAAAAAGTTCCACTTCACAGCCTCGGCAAAGGTAGCAAATTCAGAAAATGATAATATTTTCAGAAATAATAAAATGTATTTTAAGTATTTTTTTAAAGGAACAATGGAAATCCTAAAAACGTACCAGCAAATAACTAGCAATAGCTGGTATTACCAGTTAATGTCATATAGACAATAATGTTGTACCTGGTACTGGAGACATGAAGGGTTATCAGGTTCAGTGGAATCAAGATTAATTTCCCCATAATGTCTACAACTCTACAAATCAATCTGTCTTCAAAAACTTAATGTTACATAGAAACAGATTTTGCTTACAGATCAAGATAGTTTCATTTAAGACAAGTAAATCACAGATTAATAGAGCATATGCTGATATATTGTGCAGTTCTCTTGAATTGTTCACATTACTTTTAAGGGCATTTTGCAACAAATTTACCAGAAACTTTTATGATGAATTTCCATAGGACTGCCAAGCATGCTCCAGGTTGTCATTTAGATGTCCATGTTTTACCCATTTTCTTCTATGAAATTGATTGCTACTGTGAAAACTGGTATCTTCTGTATATCAGCATGGGATGTCTCTCTCCATACATATAACATTGATAATTTCAGTTCATATCAGGACCAGGACACAAGCAGAGAGGGGTTAAGTCTTTTTATTACAGTTTTTCTCAGTCTGAAATAGGAGCATGGAAGAAAATGACAGAAAGGAAGAGGTGAAGAGGTTAGATCCCAGCCATAGGTTGTGATCAGCTTTCCTTAACATTTACCGTATTTGATGACAGGCTTTTGGACATAAAAGTATTGACCCAAAGGATGGGAACACCACTGAAAATATGCATCAGACCTTCATGAAAACCCTGCAGGGTAAAGCACTGAACTTTCTCAGTGAAGCTATGATGGAAAACCTTTCCTATGTCATGCTGGAATCGACTGCCTCAAAAATGAACTCCAGTGATTGGGTAACAGATAAGCTTTATGAATTCTGTTGCCGTGTGATGTTTGAATCTGGGTTTTTAACACTTTTTGGTACAGAGATTAACACAAACAATGACAAGATCCATTCTAAACAAGAAGGCCAAAAAACACTTATTTTAAACTCTCTAGAGAATTTTAAAGAATTTGACCAAATTTTTCCAGCTCTTGTGGCAGGCCTACCTATCTATATATTCAAAGGCGCCCACAGGGCACGCAAGAAGCTGACTGAATCTCTACTCCATGAGAATCTTCAAAAAAGAGAAAACATTTCTGAACTCATTTCTCTCCGCATGTTCTTGAATGACACACTCTCCACGTTTGATGATAAGGAAAAAGCAAAGACCCATCTTGCAGTTCTATGGGCATCACAAGCAAACACAATTCCTGCTACATTTTGGAGCTCATTCTACCTTATTAAGTAAGTAGCTACCCAAGCCATACTATAAGAAATGGGACCTCTCTCTACATGTATTGTTTCTTATGGCAGTTAGACAAATTTTGCTCTTGGTTGATTGTGCATCGTGTGGTAGCTTACCACAGTATGCATATTACTGTTTGCAGTGCCAGCTCACCCGCTAGGCAAACTAGGCGCTCGCCTAGGGCGCGCCGGTCCTCAGGAGTGCCAAACGGTGCCCTGCCCCCCGGAAAAGACCCCAGACCGCCCTAACCAGGTGCCTGCTGCTGCCACCAGTACAAGGATGCCCGGCTGGGGCGCAGGAGGCAGTGGCATGGCTTGTCTGCCCTCCCCCTCCCCTCTTAGGGGGAGGAGGCGGGGGGCATGGTGGCTGCTGTCAACAGTGCAGAGTGCCTGGCTGGGGCACAGGAGGTGGTGTTGCGGCTCGTCCACCCTCCCCTCTCGGCGGTGGCATTGTGGCCGCTGCCACCAGTGCAGAGAGCCTGGACGGGGCGCAGGAGGTGGTGACAGGGCTCTCCTGCCCTCCCCCTTCCCTCTCGGGGGGGAGGAGGCGGGGGTGGCATGGCGGTGGCCAGCAGGGACTCACCGCTGCCACCGCTACCACCTCCAGGCCCCACCGGGAGGTTGGCATCTGTGCCCTGCCTAGGGCACAGAAACACCTCCAGCCGGCCCTGACTGTTTGGCAAACTGGTCTTCTGTGTTATCCTGCCAAAAGATGAAAAGAATTGAACCACATCTCAGATTTTTCATGCAATCTATGGAAGAAACTCCTAAACTTCCTGAGACCATAATATGCAGGAATAGTCCCATACAATCTCTTTATATATGCTTTTAAAATGTATTTAGATAGGTATGTCTGCTTTTGTCCCCAGTGATGAGTCAAACAATTTATAGAATCATTCTCTCCCTTTACTTTTTGACAATGAGGATTCTCAACTTGTTGGGCCTCTCAGATTCGATCTAACCAATAAATATTAACATCCTTCTAGAACAGAAAGCAACAATCCCTACGTCTGAATTAATGTTTATGAGGCTTTCAGGAATGGTAGTCAGTCATCTCAGTAAAAACTAACTGCACCTTTTAGATTAACTGCATTGCATACACTAGGTTTCACATCACTTAAAATATGTTTATTTACCCCATATTTCTAATTATTATTATTAGTATTAGTATTAGTATTAGTATTATTTCAGGTGGGTCAGTATGTTGGTCTGAAGCAACAGAACAAAGTTTGAGTCCAGTGGCACCTTTAAGACTAACAGTTTAATTCTGGGTATAAGTTTTCGTGTGCATGCACACTTCATCAGATACACTTCATCTTTGTTGGTCTTAAAGGTGCCACTAGACTCAAACTTTGTTCTAATGCTAATAATAATATGCCCTCAAGTCTCAACCAACTCACAGCAACCCCTCATGGGGTTTTCAAGGCATGAAGAGATGTAGTTTGCCATTGCTTTCACCTACATAACAATACCTGACTATCTTGGTAGTCTCTTATCCAAATGCTAACCATAGCCAACCCTGTTTAGCTCCCAAAATCAGATGAGATTGGGCTAATCTGGATTATTCAGGCTGTTTCCCCCACCCTGGTCCTCGTAAAGATGACTTTAGTAGCTGGTGGGCAGGGGGCATTTCATCCTGAGATGGAATACTGATAAAGTCTACTACTCTCATCCACCCAGCAGAGAATGTGCCTATGGACTGTGACTAGCAACTACATATCTTCTCTTTCTGGTGCTCATGTATAAGCACTGGCTCATAGCCACTGTTTGCATTATGACCAGCATGTCTGTTCCAGGAATCCAGAAGCAATGAAAGCAGCTGTGAAAGAGGTACAAAAAGTGCTGGAAAATGCTGGTGAAAAAATAGACTTGAATAGGAAACGTGTTTCCTTGAGTCAAAAGCAGCTGGATAACATGCCTGTATTAGGTATGCTTGCTTTTGTTTTGTTTTGTTTGCTGTCAAGTGACAGTTGTCTTATAGCAATGACCCCATGGTGTTTTCAAGGCAAAAGCTGTTCAGAAGAGGTTTGCCATTGCCTGCTTCTCCATCATGACCCTAGTATTCTTTGGTGGTCTCCTTCCAAATACAGGGCTGACCCTGCCTAGCTTCTGAGATCTGATGAGATCAGACTAGCCTGGAATATCCAGATGAGGGCTTGTTTAACATGTAATAAAGTACCTGGAACTTCCACCACTTTCCTGTACTACTCCACTAGTGATCAATGAACAAACTGCTGATATTTGGGTGTGTGGAAAGTGCCATCAAGTTGCAGCTGACTTCTGATAACCCCAGCAAGGGCCTTTCAAGGGAAGTGAGAAGCAGAGGTGGTTTTGCCAGTACCTTCCTCTGTAGAAACTTCCTCGGAGGGCTCCTGTCCAAGAACCAACCGGGCTTATTTTCCAAGATCTGTCAGGATTGGGCTACACCATGCTGCCTTCCCTCCCTGCTGATATTAAGGAGCCATTAAACATTAAGAAACATCAGTTGTATAATATTCTTGTTCATGGTCACACCACAACATGTGTACTGTACTATGTTTCTATATAGCTATAATAGCATTTGGTGGTATAGAATAACATCCAAGGAATTTTATTCTTGTTATCAAATCATTTTCAGAATGTATACTGTGTCTATGTTAAAGTCTATCTATCTCTTTTACACAGATAGTATTATCAAAGAAGCAATAAGACTCTCCAGTGCATCCATGACAATCAGAGTGGCTAAGGAAGATTTCTCTTTGCAGCTAAGCACTGGCTCCTACAATATCCGCAAAGATGACATCATAGCCCTTTATCCACAGCTGCTACATCTTGATCCAGAAATTTATTCTGATCCCTTGGTGAGTAATTGCAGCTTCAGGCAATAACTGCACAAATTAAAGAAGATGGTGTCTTTTTTCTACAGTAAGGCAATTGGTGTCAATACTGTTATTTTTGTGTAATTCACAGATTCTTTGCTTTTGGTAGACAAACTGTAGACTGATGAGAGCTTTCTTATGGTGTATTGGGGTGCAAAGAAAAAGAAATATGTAGCAATCAGATGCCAAGCAAGCTGTAACTTTAATAAAAAATAAGATTAAATAGTCTAAAAACATTTGTGTTGAAATAGGTATCTCCATACCTAAGGTCAAATTCACATGGTCAACTTAAGTTCTTTTTTAATTCCTCTTCTGCTGATGGTATACAAGTGAGTTTTAAGCAGTTTTAAATGTATTTGTATATGTGTGAAACCTAGAAAATGTGCTTAAAATCTGGTTCCTGTATCAATTGGTAGCCATGCAGGAATGTTGATTTACAATTGAATTTCAAGTTGAAATCTTCAACTTTACTGTATTTAACAATTAGAGTTGCCAGTCCCTCCTGGGAATTGACAGGGGATGGGGGGACTTACTGGGAGTAGGAGGGAAGCCCAGCCTATGTCACTGCCCACATGACCCAGAAGTGATATAATCATGTCAAGGATATTGAGGCAACACTCTGGTATTTGGGCAAAAACTCTATGGTAGATTTGGCTTCTACCACAGGGTTTTTGCCCAAATATCAGTGTTGCCCTGATGTCTCCAACATGATGATATCACTTCCAGGTCATGTGGGCAATGACACTGCACATCGGCTGCACATCGGCTGGGCCACCCTCTTTTTCAGGGCATGTTCCACCTGCCAGTCAGCTGATCAGCCGCAGCATGGTGGGATTTGGCAGCGGGGGACTCCTGCCTCCACTGGGGGGCCTGGCAACTTTATTTACAATGTCTGGGATATTTTTGTTTTGTTTATATAATCTGTCAGGGTGCTTGAACCCTGGCAGCAGCACAAATAGGAACCCTGCTTGCAAAATGGTATAGGAAGGATGGTTAAAGCCCCTCTGTTCTTGGTCCATGCTCTGGAGCACATCTCATGTAGCTAGGCATTCAGATACTTGCTAACAGCAATGGAGCACATATGGGGCTTTCAAAAAATAACCCATCAGCAGAGAAAGCTTTTCAAAGCTCCCAGTAGAAAGTTTTGTTTATTTATTCTTAAAGAGATTCCTTGCTGAAGATGAACAGGCATCCTCATCCAATGATCCTATGCCTAAGTTTTTCCTAAACTCCAGTTTCAAAAGGAAAGGATATGTAAATTTCGTCTCCCATTCTAGAATCTCTCTGGAGAATATTCAGTCCCCAAAGTCAGCTAGAACAAAAACAAAGAATTCACTGTTCTCTGTATTCATTTCTTCCATCAGCATCTGTGAGTCCCTCAAGTGCAAGGAGCCTTCCGCTGATACTTGATGTCCTCTGTTAATGCAAAAACATCTTGTAGAGATGTTTGGGCCAGCAGAACACACTGGTGCTGACAAAATGAAATCTCAGGATCCAACTTGTTAATTGGCAGGCAGCAAAAACACGCTATGATTCCTGTAGTAAATACTGAACATGTTTCAGCCCAGTATCAGAGGACAGAAAATATCAATGGCACTCCCACTGAGGTCAACAGAAAGCAGTTGTTCTTGGGGTTTAGCAATGAATAGGAGAGATCTTTCTGTTTAGATGAAAACCAAATTTCAGTTCCTCTTTAGTAATAATCAGAAAGATGTCAGCAGTGGTTTTGATCCTCCACAATGCAAAAGCAGGTGTGATCATGAAGCAGAACTTTCCAATTACTTTCTTCCCAATAGATCCTGTCTGTATATCAAACAGCAACCCCCACTAAAGTCTGTTAACATTTTTGCCATGGGCCCCAGCTCTAACCCCCAATATTTATCAAACACCAAATCTGGAGCAAAATTTTTATAATTTTGAAATTAATAATTTTGGTCAGAGTAGAGGCATTACTATGGGTGCAATCCTAAGAATGCTCCCTTGGAAGTTGGATACAATGGAACTTACTTCTAAGTAGACCTGCTTAGGATTGTTCCCTTTGAACTCTTTGTTTGGAGCTCCCAGTCATTTTTTAAAATCAATGCCATTCATGTGTGCTACAATTTGGGTAGAGGCCATTGCATGGGTAGAGACCATTGCATGTCTTTTGATCCAAAATGGTTCTGTAGTACTGCTACTGGTTATGTGGGGACAAACAGACTGGTACTCCCGGCATCTTGTTTCATTTGGTGCTTATTTCTATGTAGTTTAATAGTTGTGAAATTTTAAGGATTTTTTTATGTCTACTGAAATTGAGCAGTATGGAATGATTACTAGGGTATCTGGAAACTGGAAGCTGCAGATTGCTTTATAGAAAGATTTATATTCAAGTATTCTGGGAAAGGACTGAATACTCATGTTACATGTAATAATGTGAAATCTAATGCTGGCCTTAAACAACATTGCATTTATGATTACATTATTTTGGGCTTTGTTAACAGGCATTCAAGTATGACCGCTATCTTAGTGAAAATGGAGAAGAAAAGACCATTTTTTATCGGAACGGTCAGAAATTAAAATATTACTACATGCCATTTGGAACAGGACGTGCCAAATGCCCTGGGAGATTATTTGCAGTTCATGAAATTAAACAATTTTTGACTTTGTTCCTTTCCTGCTTTGAGGTGGAGCTTGTGGACAAGAATGTAAAATGTCCTTCTTTAGACCAGTCACGTGCTGGACTTGGAATTTTACAACCAACAACTGATGTTGATTTCAAGTACAGATTAAAACCTCTTTGAATGTGTGTAACAAAATATTCACTCAGATGGTTATGCAGTGCACTAAGAATAATGAGAGTCTGAAGCAACTATTAATATCACTTAAGGAAAGGCTCTCCTTTGGAAATCTAATCAAGGATCACATTTTTACAAGCTCTCAGACAATAAGAGGTATAGTTCAATCCACTAAATATTCTAGTGCTACATCTACACTAGAGCCCTTGAGCCCTGATGTGGGTAAAGTGGAGGGAAGTATTTATATATGTGTGCCTTGTGTACTGAAGAGGTTTGTGAGTATATAGCTTACAGTAGATCTCTGAGAGAGGATTACTTCTTCCCTGTCAGGTAGAAACCCTTCCTATACTGCTGCCCTTTATGCCCTTGCAAACAAATCTTACAGACAAACATGAGATCAGGGGTTAGGAATCAGGACTGAGACAGTTGTTTGCATAACACTCATGCTGGTTAATCATCAAGGCAATAGTATGAAATATTTTTGCAGTAACCCCAGACATGACTGCTGCCAGCTGAAGGCTTCTGAAGGCCAGCACTCTGCTTTATTGTAGTTCAAAATGTCAGCAGCCTTTCAAAGTGGATGTTTCCCAACTGGAGTTTATAAATTGTATTGTTGCTAACTTTAGAGAATATTTGTGTGTGTGAGTGTGTGTGTGTGTGTTTGTGTGTGTGTGTGCGCGCAAGCAACTTTATTAAAATAATAAACAATCTCTTTGTAAATATCATCCCATAAATATTGTCAATAAATAAATAATTTTATCTTATGAAAGGAATTTTCCCTCTCTCAAACAAATGTGATTTTTGTAAGTAGTCAGTTATCAGTCTGGATTCCCACTTGGTCCCACTGAGTAATGTCAAAAAGGTGCTCTTACTGTGCAACTTGAAGAATTTTACACAGGAACATTAAAGGGCACCCTACAGTCATAAGACTTTCAAATGCATTTAGGAATCTCTCAACATTAACTGAGAACTACAAGCTTGCCTGAACTGTCTGTGGGAGAATTATCCAGAGCATAAACGAAAGACATGTTTGCAAAAGTGTCCATGCATGTGCACATGTACGCACACATGCACGCACAGAAACAGATTCCAATACATTACTAAAACTTCACAAAGTCACACATTAAAAAGTTGTTGAACGGATACAGTGGCTGCAGTTTAATGTTCAGGCATTATTGTGCTTGAATAATATCGAGGGCTGCCACTTGATTGAAATAATTTAGTTGATTAATCATAAGTGTTTTAATTGTTCACTGAGTAAATCTGCATATATTTGCATATAAATAAACAATTGACAAAAATTGCACACTTTATGCTTAGACTAATGAGTTGCATCAGGTGCCAACTAAAAGGATGCCTTTCTTTTCAATAACAGGGATAGAAAAGTATCTCTTCTCAAATGGTACCTGCCATCTTTGGTTTCTGTAAAAAAAAAACCGTTTAAGAAATTGCATGTGAAGAAGCTTTTTCCTTCTTTCCTGGAGTGCTCAAGCAGTGGATTGGTACTAATCTAATAGTCTAATAATACTAATAGTCATAAATTGATCACTGGTAGTCTTTTTTTCTTCTCTGAGCTGATAGGAGCTGAGTGGGAAATGAGATTATATACTGTAATGCTTTTAGGTGACAGCAAAGAGACATCAAGACTAAGATCTCAACACCTGGAGCCTCATCACTGATGCCTGGGGAGTGAATCATAGAATCATCGAGTTGGAAGGGGCCATACAGACCATCTAGTCCAACTCCCTGCCCAATGCAGGACCAACCTAAAGTATCTCTGACAGATATTAATCCAGCCTTTTCTTGAAAGCTGTCAGTGAAGGGGAGCTAACCACCTCTCTAGGCAGCTGATTCCCCCTTTGAACCACTCTGACTGTGAAAAAGTTTTTTCTACTATCCAGCCAATACCTTTCTGCATGTAATTTAAACCTGTTACTTCGGGTCCTATCCTCTGCTGCCAACTGGACAGCTCCTTGCCCTCCTCCAAATGACAGCCTTTCAAATATTTAAAAAGAGCAATCATGTCCCCCCTCAATCTCCCAGGGCCCTTAGCCTTTCCTCATAGGGATCAGTCTCCAGACCCCTGATCATCCTCATCACTCTCTTCTGCACCCTCTCGATTTTGTCCACATCCTTTTTGAAGTGAAAGGATGTGGACAAAATCAAGGGGATGAAGAAGAGAGCTCAGATCATAAGAACATAAGAGAAGCCATGCTGGATCAGGCCAATGGCCCATATAGTACAACACTGTGTATCAAACAGTGGCCAAAACCCAGGTGCCATCAGGAGGTCCACCAGTGGGGCTAGAACTCCAGAAGTCCTCTTACTGTTGCCCCCAAGCACCAAGAATGCAGAGCATCACTGCCCCAGACATAGGGGAATTTCAGACAGATGATATAATCCGGAAGAGGAACAGTTCCCAAACGGTTTCTGGTCTGGCATTTCAGACAGAACCGTTTTAGAACCGGTTCCCTACCGGAATATATTTGTAATTTCACACAGAATCGCTTCTGTCCCGTTCAGGAAACGGGGCTGAAGCGTTTTACCTGTCAACCGCTTCCAAATAGTCATCAGTTTCTTCTCCCGGATCCGATACGCTTTTTCCCTGCCTTTTTTCGCCCATGTGGGCGATCTCCGGCTTTTTTTTTTTTTAACGTTCGCTTTAGAGCGCTATAACGCTATAGCGCTATAGTGCAATAGCATCATAGCAACCCCATTGGAATGCCTGTTTTATAGCACTATAGTGCTATAGCGCTCTAAAACGAACATTTTTTTTTTTAAAAGGCACGGCGGGAAATGGCGGGAAAACAAAGCGGTGCAGTCTGAATTGCCAAACCGCTTCTGATTCGGCTCTTTTCCGGTCAGGGAAAGCCATGTGTGAAATGGCAGCCCTGTACCGGTTTACTTCAAGACGAATCAGAAACGGCTTCAATCCGGCAGAATCTCGGTAATGTGAAATTCCCTATAGTGTTCCATCTATGCCTTGTAGCTAATAACCACTGATGGATCTCTGCTACATATATTAATCCATTCCCCTCTTGAAGCTGTCTATGCTCATAGCTGCCACAACTTCCTGTGGCACTGAATTCCACGTGTTAATTACTTTTTGGATGATGAAGTACTTATTTGCTCAAACCTACTGCCCATTAATTTCACTTAGTGGCCACAAGTTCTATTAATTCTTGTATTGTCAGAAATGGAGAAAAGTACTTTTTTTCCTACCTTCTCTATCCCATGCATAATTTTGTAAACCTCTATCATGTCATCCTTCAATTGTTGTTTCTCCAAGCTAAAGAGCCATAAACTCTTTAACCTTTCTTGATAGGGAAAGTGTTCCATTCCCCTTAATCATTTCAGTTGCCTTATTTAGCACCTATCACGATGCTATAATATCTTTATTGAGGTGGCAGTGACTGGAACTATACTCTGTATTCCAAATGAGGCCACACCATAGATTTATACAGGGGCATTAAGATACTGGCTGATTTGTTTTCAATTCCCTTTCTAATAATCCCCCGCATAGCATTTTTCTTTTTTATTGCAGTTGCACACTGAGCCAACATGTTCAGAGAGTTATCTACCACAATTCCAAGGTCTCTCCTGGTCAGTTACTGCCAATTTGGATCCCATCAACCTATATTAATAGTTAGGATTTTTGGCTCTGGTGTACATTACTTTGCACTTGGCTCATGTTGAGCCTAATTTGCCATGTTGGCAGATCTCTCTGGAGTTCTTTGCAGTCCTCCCTGATTCTCACAGCCCTGAGCAACTTAGAATCATCCACAAACTTAGCTACTTCACTGCTTACTCAGACTGTTCCCCTTTTCATACAAACCAGGGGTCCCTTCTGATTTGAACCATCTGAATAATTGGGTAAGAAATATCCTCCTCTTTCTAGGAGTGATAATTCTTTTCTGTTTGGCTAGAATGGCAGTTTTCAACCTACTGTCCAGTCTCTTCTGTCAAACCTAAACCCCAGTTTTGGAGACTGTGAATAAATTGAAATCAGCTAGGACTAACACTTAGACTTTTAAGGTCTGATTTCTGAACTTTTCCTCAAAAGTGTTGGTACAGAGTAAAGGCAAGGAGTTGTGTCCCTTCACTTCCCAAGTGACTTGTCTCCTTCAGATGGACACATACGCTCCTCCTGACTGGCAACTGCCAAGCCAAAGTCCAAATGACAACTGACTGCCTCTGACAAGACTGACAAGACTTTTTAAAACTCTCCTTAGTCAGAGAGTAGGGGGTGCATGCAGGCAGCAGCCTGTCAATCAAACTGTGTTTTATAGTGAGGTATTGACCGCTAATCTCCCAGCTCTCTGAATCTGGTGCACTAAGCATCCTGGTTTTGGAGATCAGTTCATCACAAGGGCAACTAAGATGATTGGGGATTAGAGTACCTTCACTATGAGGAAAGGCTGAAGAGTCTGAGACTTTTCAGTTTAGAAAAGAGATTACTAAGGGTGGGGGGACATGATCGAGGTTTATAAAATTATGCACAGGGTAGAGAGAGTTGACAAAGAGAACTTTTTCTCCCTCCCCCAAAATACTAGAACTTGAGGGCATCCAATGAATCTGATGGACTATAGATTCAGAATGGACAAAAGGAAATATTTCTTTACACAGACAGTGATTAAAATGTGGCATTTGCTGCCAGAGGATGTAGTGACAGCCACAGGCATAGACAGCTTTAAAAGTCATTTCATAGAAAAAAGAGGTGCAGGAGCTCATTAGCATAACTCATTAGCGTAACTTATTTGCATATACCACACCCCCTGACATCATCAGAAGCTACCCTACAACAAGCATGAAAATACAGATTAAGTTAGTATTGCTATTTATTTTTGTGATAGTTGCAATACAAGGCCTCCTGAGTTCAGCTTTTTAAAGTGTAGTTTTCTTATGAGCTGCAGTGGCTCAAGTGGTTAAGACACTGAACTGCAGGCTGTGGAAGGTCAGTAGTTCAGCAGTTCAAGACCCAAGTGGCCACATGACAGCATCAGCTCCTGCCAACCTAGCAGTTTGAAAGCAAGAAATTGCAAGTAGATAAATAGGTACTACTTTGGTGGGAAGGTAACAGTGTTTTCCATGTGCCTTGGCATTTAGTCATGCCAGCCACATGACCACGGAAACATCTTTTGACAGCGCTGGCTCTTCGGCTTTGAAACGGAGATGAGCACAGTCAGGATTCGACTGACTTTCGAGCAAGGGAACATTTATCTTTTACCTTTCTTAGGAGGACAAATTAGCAGTGACCTTTGCTGTACATGAGTGGGGTTTGTTTGTTTTGTAAAAGGAAGTTACATTCTTATCACATCAATGTACCTGTATAGTTACATGAAAAATAAATCATTGCAAAAAACCTGTTCAAATAAATGGTCTACTTGTATGAACAGTAGAGAACAGTATGAATTTGTAGAGAATGGGACTTGTGCAAGAGCGCAGCTTTTTTATATGCTCAGCAAAAACTTTTAATAATGGCAGAAAAGCCACAATCTCCTACAAGTTTCTCTTTCAGTCACTTGCAAACACTCCAACAAGTGGTACATATTCTGCATGCTCCATGTTTCACAGGGCTAGCAGATCTACTGTCTGGAAAAGACATTCTCCCTTCTCTAGTAAATTATGAATAACCTGACCCCTTGAGAGAGAGGTGTGCTTAAAACAGAGTTACACACATGATGCATATAATAACATTAAATAATATTAAATACATAACCAAGTTGCCTTCTTCAAGAGAATATAAGCTAAGCTTTGCCTGTTGCTGTGAGCAAGACAATTCCCAGGGGTTTTTTTTCTGGGGGAACATGCCAGAACAGAGTTCTGGAACTTCTTTGACAAAATTCTTTTTAAAGAACCTGTTGAAGACATCGTTAACCTGACTCCCTTTGAAATGCAGTGATCATCCCAATTAAGTGGTACTTGAAGTGCCAGCATTCTGTTGTTACTTTGGCTTGGATGGCCCTGTCAGACCTTCTGAAGCTAAGCAAGGTCAGCCCTGGTTAGTACTTGGATGAGAGATAACCAAGCACTGCACACCCAGGGTTCTGACACAAAGGAAGGCAATTGCAAATCGCCTCTGAACATCTCAGGCCTTAAAAATCACTATGAGGTTGCTATCGGTCAGCTGCAACTTGATGGCACTTTCCACCAACAATTTTGTTGTTGTGTAAGAAAAAGGCCTGACAAAACCCTTGCGGCTGTGCACTTTGCACCTCTCTGGAACCTTAAGTCATGTTGCCCTTATTCAGCCTAATCTAGAGACAACAATCACATGGCCCCAGCCACAGAAAGTCACTTAAATCCACACAAAAAGGTCTGCATTTTACCATCAAGTCCAAATATTTCACACTATGGGAAGGCAGAAGGAGAAAATAATACTGTCTGCCTATCTGTCTATCAAAGTTTGAGTCCAGTGGCACCTTTAAGACTAACAAAGTTTTAATCAAGGTATGAGCTTGAAACCCCCTGAAACAATACTGACCATGATAGGCTAAGAGAGACAGAGAGAGAAAGACAAATAAAGAGAGACAGAGAGAGAGAGACATGGAGAGAGACACACACAGAGGGACACAGAGAGGGACACAGAGAAACAGAGGGATAGCAAAAGACACACACAAGGACAGAGAGAGAAATACACACACAGAGGGACAGACACACACACACAGAGGGACAGAGAGAGAGAGGGTCAGAGAGATAGAGGGGCAGAGAGAGACACACACACAGAAGGGCAGATACACACACACACACACACATAGAGGGCAGAGAGAGACACACACAGAAAGACACCCACCCACAGAGGAGCAGAGAGACACACAGAGGAACAGAGGGGCAGAGAGATACGAACAGAGATACACACAAAGAGAGAGCAGCAGAGAAAGACATGGAGGACCAGAGGGGCAGAGAGAGATATGAACCGAGACACACACACAGAGGGGTGGAGAGAGACACAGAGGGGCAGAGACACATACACACTCCCCACCAGAAGCAAGCCCCCGCCCCCCTATTGGATTGCCCAAGCCACCCGCAGTCTGGGTGCCCATGGCTCTCCCATGCCCCGATCTAGCCCCCACCCCCGCACACACTAGCCAGGCTTCCCGCAGCTCTCCCACCCTTGCCCTAGCCCCCGCCACCTCCTCATGCCTACCAGATTGCCCATGGCTCTCCCATCCCCCGATCTAGCCCCTGCCAATCCCCTGCACCTGTCAGGCTGCCCATGGCTCTTCCACCCCTTGATCTAGCCCCCACCCACCAGGCTGCCTGCAGCTCTTCCACCCACCCCACTCAATCAAGCCCTCGTCCTACACCCCCACCAACTTACCTTGCCTTCTGGCTGCTGGTGGTGATATGGTGGTGGTAGCAAGCAGAAGGAGACAGCATGTGAGTGCCGCTTCCTGCTCCTCCTGGCCCCACTGAGGGCTGCTGGGAGCTAGGGGTGGGGCTTGCTGCTCCTGGGTTTCTTACTGCGGGAATGGTGTTCCTGCCTGTTCCGGCTGGAAATGAGCCCTGATTAGACAGTTTCATGAAGGATAGCCATGGTGACTGAAGGGAACCTCCACATTCAGAGACAGTCTACCTCTGAATCCCAGTGCCAGGAGGCAACATCAGGGGAAGGCCTTGGCCTCTATGTTCTGTTCATCGGACTTCCAGAGGAACTGACTGGCCATTGGGTGAAACAGAATGCTGGACTAGATGGACCACTGGCCTGATCCAGCAGGCTATTCTTATGTTCTTATGCACACAAAGTCCTATTATTCTTGTTGGTATGCAAATAGGCTAAGTGTTCTGGTTGGAGAACATCCCTGTCATACACATGTCTGCTAGGTGACACTTTCCCTCATTGCATCTCCAGTCATACACCACCCGGGAAAATGAAATCAAACAGCAGAAATCAAATTAGCATTCAGATCAGAAGATTTCCAACTATTCTTGATAAATAATTGTTTGGTTCAGAGCATTTATAATACTAAAGAATGCGTGTAATCTGGATCAAATTTTGATTAGTGAAGTTCCAATTGCACATCATTACTTAAGTTGAACAAGGGACCAAAGCATGCCTGGAGCTGATGAAAATTGGAAATGGGACATGAATGTAATGGTTTCTTTACAACAGTAGCAAGACTGATCTAATTTTAGTGGAAAGTTATTCCTTATTAAAAGAACAACAACCCTGAGCAGCCATGTTTCAAAATACACTTGCTACAGCAAGACACTTTATTAGGAAAACTTGTTGACTTTTTATTTAGTGCACACATTGCCTCACTTTTAATACCAATAGACAATAGTAACCTCAAGCTGCCTGGCTCTCTTTCACTGAAGTCAGTAAAAACTAATCCAATTTACATCATTTGAGACACTCATTCTGCTTTTCTTATTTACATAACCTGTAATAACTTCAGCTACAAGGTTCTTCTGCCCAAAACAGGCAAGAACAGATAAAGGATTTTCAGAGTGGCTCAGCAAAGGGCAATTCATCTTCCAGTTAATCCCAGAGGATAAAAGACTTTTACATTTCCAGAATACCAACATTAACTTATTATAATTGGTTTACTGATTTGCTGCACATAGATAACGCTCCTTTCTTCCACTAGATCACCTTCCTCCCAAATCCAATGATTATTCAGGTGCGTGAAGAAGATGAATGTGCTGTTAAGTCACTATGGATGCATGGTGACCCCCTCCATGGGCACTCCAGGCACGAGACAAGCAGAGGAGGTTTGCCAGTGCCTTCCTCTGCATAGCAATCCCAGTCTTCCTTTGTGGTCTTCCATAAGTACTGATTGTCGCCAACCTTGCTTAGCTCCCAAGCTCTGACAAGTTTGGGCTCAAACTCATGCATATCTATGCTTTATCCTACTCTCAGTTTGGTGAGAGTCAGTTTGTTGTAGTAGTTAGGAGCACGGACTCTAATCTGGGAGAACCAGGTTTGATTTCCCACTCTTCCACATGCAGCTGCTGGTGTGACCTTGGGTCAATTACAAGTTATTTCAGAGCTGTTCTCTCATGAGCAATTCTTGAAAGAGCTCTCTCAGCACCACCTACCTCACAGGGCATCTGTTGTGGGGAGGGCAAGGGAAAGGAGATTGTAAACCACTCTGAGACTCCTTCGGGTAATGAAGAGCAGGGTATAAATCCAATCTCCTCCTCCTCCTCCTCCTCCTCCTCCTCCTCCTCCTCCTCCTCCTCCTCCTCCTCCTCTTCTTCTTCTTCTTCTTCTTCTTCTTCTTCTTCTTCTTCTTCTTCTTCTTCTTCTTCTTCTTCTTCTTCTTCTTCTTCTTCTTCTTCTTCTTCTTCTTCCATGGTAATCCATCCTGTGATTACATTTAAATTAGATTACTATGATGCTCTTTATATGGGGCTGGCTTTGAAACATGTCCAGAAACTTCCACTAGTCTAAAATGTGCCAAACAGGCTATTGTTGAGGGGGAGAGGAGGAACAGATGGATTTTATTGTATCTGTGCTGAAACTTCTGCACTAGCTGTCTGTCTGTTTGTCCACAATTGTAAGTGGTTCTTACCTTTAAGGCCTAAACAGTTTGGGGCCAGGGTACTTGAAGGACTAACCCCTCCTGTACTGTCTAGCCCATCAAATAAGATCCTACTCACAAACCCACCTCTCTTTTCAGAGGTGAGGTGGGTAAGAATCAGAATTAGTGGGGGGTTTAGTGGTGGCACCTCATCTGCCCATCCCCCATGAGGTTTCCCTGCCAGCTTCACCAGGCTCCAGGTTGATTTTCCATGTCTCCACCTGTCAGGCTCACCAGGTAGTCAGGCAAACACCAGGCTTCTTCAGAAGAAAGTGTTTATTAAGACAAAGCTGATGATACAGGTACAAGCTCTTTGTCAAGTGATAACATGAAACAGAAGGCATCCCAAGTTATAGCCCATTCAAACTACCCCCCCACTACCTAAGCCAATGGATACTTTGCGCGCGTGCACGAAACTACCAACTAATAAGCTTAAGAAAACAACCCAGACCAGTACTTTCTCAGTGCCAGGATGGCAGTGACATGAGACCCAAGGTCAGGCAAATTGATAAGAAACAGAACAGACACCACTAAATCAGTGAGAGACCAGGGGCTCCTTTACTCCTGCATTCCAACAGCTGAAAGGATGCCTCCCTCCATCCACTATGGCAGGGTTACCTGACATCTTGCACTCCCGAAAATTCCCCCCCCGGCTTCTCCGGGTACCGTCAGTGAAAACGGAGGAGGAGGCGGGGGCGTCGATGTGATCTATGCACACCCATTCCCTATGTTGCTGCCCAAAATCCACCCATTCCACCAGATAGTACATTTTATTATGGGAAACTTTAGAGTCCAGAATGTCAGCCACTTCAAAGTGCAGCTCCCCGTCAACCATGGGGGGGGGGGCACTGCTCGTTGAGGTCACCAGATGTTCGCCCCAGGGTCCTGGCATAACAACCTATGGTGAAATACAGGATGCAAATATTCCAATGATTTGGGTAAAATCAGTTCAGCAGCCACCTCATTGATCATAGGCTTGATCTGAAATGGCCCTACAAACTTCCAGCCAAGCTTTCTGCTGGGCTGGAGACCTTTGATGTTTTGAGAGGAAACATAGACAAAGTCTCCCAGCTTCGGGTCCCAGCCTTTGTCCCTCTTTTTATCTACTTGTGCTTTATAGTCCCTCTTGGCAGCTTCCAAAATTTTACAAAGGACTGGCCAAGCCTCCTGCAAACATTTGCACCAGTCCCCCGCCTCCCCTTCAGGCAACACAGTCTCCATCAAAAAGGGGAGAGGAGGGGCCTCATACCCTTGAACCGCCATGAATGGTGAGACCTAGGTAGATGAGTGACAAGCGTTATTGTAACAAAATTCAGCTAGAGGCAATAAGCCCTCCCAGTTGTCTTGTTGAAAGTTTGTAAAGCAACGCAAGTATTGTTCCAATGTCTGGTTCACCTGTTTGGTCTGCCCATCAGTCTTGGGGTGATAGGTGCTACTCAGCCCTCTCTCAATCCCCAGAAGTCACATAAGCTCCCCCCAGAACTTAGTTGGAGACCACCTTGCAGGACAATGTGTGCAGTTTAAAGATGTGATGCGTGAACGCCTTAGCCAGCTGTTTTGTGGATGGCAACGCTTTAAAGGGGATGAAGTGAGCTTGCTTGGAAAACAGATCAACCACCACCCAGACGATGGTCTTTCCTTTTCTCGGGGGGATGTCGGTGATGAAGTCCATAGAAATCAACTCCCATGGGCGGCTCGGAGTTCAGAGAGGCTGTAGGAGCCCTGACGGCTTCCCCAGCCTCTGTTTGCTCATCAGGCAAGTTTGGCATGACTGAACAAACAGGGAAAGATACCGCCTCATGCCCAGCCACCAAAACTGTTGTTGGAGGAGGTGCAAAGATTTCACAAAACCCAAGTGACCCGCCAGCTTAGTCCCATGTGCAAAAGACACAACCTACCCCTAGAGCGACATTGGCACAAACAGTTTAGTGTCCCGGTACCAACAACCATTTTCCTGTTCCTCCACCCCCCCTTCTTTTCCCACTTCAGTAGGATCAGTCTCGGAGAAGGCGGAGGCGAACTTCAGTTCCCAAGAGTCCCCGGGGGGGCGGAGCCCTCACCTGGCTGCGCATAGTAACTACACCCCCAAGTTGGGTGGGTGTGAACATGGAGTCCAGCACCTCCTCTCACCTGCTATCATGTTGTGGTAGGCGGGACAGGGCATCTGCCAATGAGTTAGCTTTTCCCGGGAAATGGTGGAGGGTGAAATTGAACTTGGAGAAGAAATCTGCCCAGCGGAGCTGTTTGGCATTTAAGTTCCTAGGGGTGCGAAGGAATTCGAGGTTTTTATGATCTCTCCAGACCTCAAACGGTACTCATGCCCCCTCCAGCCAATGGCGCCAGGTCGACAACGCCAACTTAATCGCCCCCGCTTCCTTGTCCCACACCGACCAATTGCGTTCAGTCTCATTAAACTTTTTAGACACATAAGCCAGTGGGTGTAGTTTCCTATCCTCTCCCTCTTGCAAAATGGCACCTCCCATCGCTACATCTGGGGTGTCCACCTGTACAATAAATTTCTTAAGTTCATTCGGGTGGCAAGGACTGACTCTGATGTAAACAACGCTTTGAGTTTGTTAAATGCCTCCTGGCATTCAGGCATCCAGTTAAGTTTGGCCCCGGGGCAGGAGCCCTCTATACCCTTCTCCTTCATTTTGAGGAGGCCCGTGAGGGGTAGAGACATCTGGGCGAAGTTTGCCAGGAAGGACCTATAGAAATTGGCGAACCTGAGGAAGGCTTGGAGTTGCCTTCTGGTCTTGGGGGGCTCCCACCCCACCACATCCTGGACCTTCGCAGGGTCCACCTCAATCCCCTGGGGGGAGATCTGATAGCCTAAGACCACAATCTCAGTGCAGTGAAACTCACATTTCAACAGTTTGGCAAAGAGTTTGTGCCTATGCAACGTTTCTAGAACCTCCCGGACCAGTTTAACATGGGATTCTTTATCAGGGGAGTACAACAAAATGTCATCCAAGTACACCAGGACCGCCCTTGAACAGATGCTTATGCAACACCTCATTTATAAGGTTCATAAAGACCCTTGGAGCCCCCTGGAGGCCGAAAGGCATCACTAGGTATTCAAATAGCCCCATGGAGGTATTAAAGGCCATCTTCTACTCATCCCCTTCCCTGATTCGGACCTGGAAGTAAGTGTCTCGCAAATCTAATTTTGAAAAGATTTTCCCTTCAGAAACCACCACCAGGAGGTCTTTGATCAACGGAAGGGGGTATGCATTCATGGCGGACACTGCGTTCAACCCTCGGTAATCAGTGCATAGTCGTAGGCCCCCATCTTCTTCTTTTGACAAATTACAGGGGCTGCACAGGGGGAAGAGGTGGGGTAGATGAACCCGCAAGCCAAGTTTTTGTCAATGAACCGCCTCAGCTCCTCCTTCTCTGCAGGGCTCATGGAGTACAACTTCCCTTTGGGGAGTTTCTGATCGGGCAAAAGCTCGATGGCACAGTCTGAATTCTGATGGGGGGGCAATTAATCGGCCTCGGCCTCCCCAAACACTTGCACCAAGTCTTGGTACTCAGGGGGAATCAGGTCCAGTTCGGCATTGGCCAAGCCCACCGGCACCTTCTGAGCTGGCGATGGCTCCCCCTGTGCTGTATCCCACACATGCGATGTGCACCAAGGGGACACGAATTTCACGACCCCTTCTTCCCAGAGTATGTAAGGGTTATGATCATGTAGCCAAGGGCTGCCCAGCACCACAGGAAATTGGGTGGCCGGGGTGATGACAAAGGGTCTATGTTCCCACTGCTCTCCCACCCCCATCCTCAATGGTACTGTCTCATACTTGCAGGGGTATTTCATAGTTGACCCATCCATTTGGGTAAACACCAGTGGGTCAGGGAATTTGACTACTTTTGCCCCTAGTCCCGTCACCAAAGAGGGGTGAATTAAGTCTCGGCCACACCCTGAGTCAATCAGGCCCCTTACCCTGACGTGGATATTAAGGTCAAGGTAAATTATAGTCACAGTCACAAAGAAGAGGGGAGGGTAATTGCTCACTGGTTTTTGCGCCTCGGGACTTGGGACCTGCTGCTCAGTGCTGTTCGCAGCAGGTCCTTCCCGTTTCCCACCAGCTGGAAACTCTCCTCTCCTGATAAATCAGATTCTTCCTCTTGCGGGCTAGCCTGCAGGGCCCGCAGAGTCTTGGGTATAGCTGTAGGTTTCTTGATGGGGGTCTCGAAATGCTTCTTGCCCCCACTTTTCCCGGGGGGGGGGTCATAAAACTGGACTCTGGACACGTGGCCGCGAAGTGGCCCAATTCTCCACACTTGAGGCATAGCCCGTTTCATCCGTAGCTCTCAGGTCCCGTCCTTCGGGTGAGGTGGTGGGGCTTTTGGCTTCACTGGGGTGGAGGTGGTTGGGGCAGTCTTCCCCCTGGTCACCAGGTCATCTATGCAGATGGTGTGGAGGCAGCTCTCTGTGTCAGCTACCTCTCTCATCCAGGCCAGAAGGGACACCGGTTTCACACTACAGAGGATTGTTCTACAGATTTCAGGGTTCAGCCCCAGTTGGTAGTGCTGTGCCAACACCCCATCAGGCCACTCATGGATCTTGGTGGCATGCCAGCAGAACTCCTCCATGTACTCCCGTACCAATTTCTTCCCTTGCCGGAAGGTACACAGGAATGCCTGGGCAGTCTCGCTAGCATTGGAGTCCTCATGATGGACGTGCAGGGTCCACATGAACACATCCACTTCATACAGCTCCCAGCCATCTTTGTGGCGCAGGATCACATACCAGTCCACTGCTCCTTCACGTAGGTGGGATGCTATCGTGTCTATGATGCATTCTTCATTGGGGAACAGGTGGCCCCAATTCTCGATGAACTTTTCGGCTCTCACCAAGAAACAAGACAGCTTCTCTGGGGCCCCATTGAACATCGTATCCAACAGTTCTGCTGGGTTCGGGAACACCCTCCCTGGCCCCTTTGAAATGCTCTGGGGTCCTTGCAGAGGAGGGGTGCCTGGTGGCAGCCAGAGGGTACCTGTTCAGGGATTAGTGGGGCTGCTGGAAGGGCAGGTGGCGCTGGCTGGGCAGGCAGACGTTTGTCCACCTTGGCAATCAGGTTGGGGATTTTTCAGAACGAATCTTCCACTACCTTCAGGATGCGTTCCTGGCTGTGCTCCAGCAGCCCAAGCCAAGTCTCCGTTGACTCTTCTGCCTCTATTTGCTGATGCCGGGGGAGCCCCATTGCAGGTGCTGTACTCAGCCAATACATGGAATGGTCGTATTGGTTTCCCTGTGGGGTCCCCGGGGAGTTAAGGACCACATCTCTGTAGTCTCGGCCAGTGGCTTTCCCCATTCCCATTGTTTCCTGGGTCGCATAGTCACACTGGCATACGCCCCTCCAAATGGGTCAAAAAAGGCTCCCTTTATGTCCTCCTTGAGGGGCCACGGCTTCGGTGTAGTTGTCACTGGTACCGATATGGTGGGTACCACGGTAACGGGTACCGTCATGGTGGGTACCATGTCCTGGGACATGGTTATCACTGTCTGGTCATCTTCTTCCCCACTCATCTCCTGGCTGGAGAGATGTGAGTTGGATGAGAGACCAACTTGGGAGGATCACTGACAATCTGTCAGGCTCACCAAATAGTCAGGCAAACACCAGGCTTCTTCAGAAGATAGTTTTTATTAAGACAAAGCTGATGATACAGGTACAAGCTCTTTGTCAGTGATAACATGATACAGAAAGCACCCCAAGTTATAGCCCATTCAAACTACCCCCCCACTACCTAAGCCAATGGATACTTTGCGCGCGTGCACGAAACTACCAACTAATAAGCTTAAGAAAACAACCCAGACCAGTACTTTCTCAGCGCAATGATGGCAGCGACATGAGACCCAAGGTCAGGCAAATTGATAAGAAACAGAACAGACACCACTAAATCAGTGAGAGAGGCTCCTTTACTCCTGCATTCCAACAGCTGAAAGGATGCCTCCCTCCATCCACTATGGTAGGGTTACCTGATACCACCTCAGTGATGGATGGGAAAAGAACAAGGAGAGCAGGCTTCCACAGCCACACACCCCCTCCTCCAGGGCTTGGTAGCCAGCTCAGTAGTGGTACAGCACACCTGCCCCTTTGGCAGCCACAAGCTGTCACCCCTTTGGCAGCCAGCTTGGTGGTGGCAACATGCACCTGCCCCCTTGAGAACTGGTTTGAGGACCAGCTTTGGGCTGGGGTGGCCCTATGGGATCGTGTTGGGGGTGGACGCCAGCAGGGGTGGCAGAAGGTGCAGTGATTCTGGGGCACAAACCTGTACTTTCCTTCAGGACCCCCAGAATCACTAAGAGCTCTCCTGTTTACCTGTTGCCTTCCTTACCATCTTTTAGGTGCCCACCCAGACATTCAGTAAATGGAATGAACTTTTAAGTTTGTATTTATGTGACTCATTTTAAGCTGATCAGTATGTTATATGTTTTTAATGCTCTGGCTTGGCTTTCAATGTGGGGCTTTTAATTGCTTGTTAGTTTTTAATGATTTTTTTTACTGTGTTATGATTTTATTATGTTTTACTTTGTAAGTCACTTTTAGTAGGTTCTTTGGAGATGCAGTATAGACATTTTCTAAACAAATTTCTCCATATCAAAGATAATTTTATAAACTTCTAGTAATTTAGAAAATATATAGGCTGCCTCTCTAGAACCTGCTCAAGGTGGACAGTATTCTGTTATTATTTCATTTATTATGACCCAAGATCAAGAAGAGTTGGTTTTTATACCCCACTTCTCTCTGCCTTAAGGAGTCTCAAAGCAGCTTACAATCACCTTCCCTTCCTCTCCCCACTGCAGGTACCTTGTGACATAAGCAGAGCTGAGGGAGTTCTGAGAGAACTGTGAATTGCCCAAAGTCACCCAGCAGGCTTCATCTGGAGAAGTGGGGAATCAAACCCGGTTCTCCAGATTAGAGTCTGCCGCTCTTAACCACAACACCACACTGGCTGGTGTAGTGGTTAAGATCAGCCAACATCAACATAAGGGCACAAGCTAAATGCCATAAAACATATAAATTATTTAGTAATGTCATCCCTGTTCATCCCGGGGTTTGGGTTAGGATCTCACTAATATGCAGATGACACCCAACTTCATCTGTTAGTGGATGGCTGCCTGGACTCTGCCCCAGAGACTCTCACTGGGGCACTGGAGGCCATGGCTGGTTGGTTGCAGCAGGGCTGGCTGAAACTCAGTCCAACAAAAACAAAGGCCCTGTACCTGAGTCGGGGAGGGGGGAGTTGGGATGGGGATTGGGCTGCCCACCCTGGATGGTGCATCACTTGCGCTGGCCCAGAAGGTAAGGAGTCTGGGGGGTGATCCTGGATGCCTCACTTTCTACGGAGGCCCAGGTCACCATAGTTGCCTGGTCTGCCCTTTTTCTATCTCAGGCAGATCAGGCAATTGGTCCCCTAGCTCTTCCCCCAGGACTTGGCTATGGTGACCCATACAATAGTCTCTTCCAGGCTTGATTACTGTAACTCACTTTATACGGGCTTGCCCCTGAGACTGATCCAGAAACTCCAAGTAGTCCAGAATGCGGCAGCACGCCTCCTGACCTCATCACCTGTGCGGCCAGGCATTGTGTCGGTATTGTGCCGCTTGCACTGGCTACCAATTGACTACCAGATCAGTTTCAAGATGCTGGTACTAACCTTCAAAGCCTTATGTGGCCTGGGACTGACATATCTGAAGGACAGCCTCATCCCATATGTGCCCCGAAGAGCCTTGCGCTTATGGGATCAACATTTACTGGTTACCCCTGGCCCAAAGGATGTCTGCTTAGCCTTGACCAGGGCCAGGGCTTTTTCTGCCCTGGCTCCGGCCTGGTGGAATCAGCTTCCATCAGAGATCAGGGCTCTGTGGGACTTTCTACTGTTTGGCAGGGCATGCAAAATGGAGTTGTTCCACCAGGCCTTCAGGTGAGGCAGCTGATGTCCATCCCATTTGGCCTCCCTGCTCTAGTTCCCAACCCATGGAAAGGGCCCATGTGATTCCATCTTGTGACCCCAACAGAGTTATATGAAACTGTTGCTACCTGTGCAATTTTATTATTGTTTTTATTATTTTAATGTGATTTTATTGTAACAAGTCTTGAATTCAGTTTTTTGTGATCCGCCCTGAGTCTGCTTTGGGAAGGGTGGAATAAAAATCTCAAAATAAATAAATAAATAAAATTAAAAATAATCCTTGTTCTAAACTTAAAACCCTTGGACTCTTTGGCTTTTCCCTGTAAGGAAGATGCTCTAATTCTTTGAGCATATTGGCTGCCTTTTTCTACTTCTTTTCTGTTTCTGTAGCTTTCAGGGGCCATGTATGGGGTGGGATGGGCAATATATCAGGGCTCCATTGGGGGTGGGGGATTGACAGCTAGGGAGGGGGGTGCTAGACAATAGTTGTGGAAAATAAAGTCCAAATGTCAACTCAGATCTTCTGAAGCCTGGAGCAAAGTACCATGATAATAAGATATAGCTCTAGTTTTCCTTTCGCGCTAAATGCAGATTGGATTATTAAGCATGCTTTTAACTTAATTTGTTGTTACCTAGCTGCTTGTTCTGCTACAATGTTTATCTTTGTAGTTGAGAAGCTTTTTTTTTTTTTAAATGTGTTTATTTCTAGTGATTCAATTTATTTTAGCTGCTTCTATATAATTCTTTTGGTGGATTCCCTAGGATTGAAAAGTGGGATGCAAATATGATGATGGTAGTGTATGTGGATACTGAGTTTCAAACCATGGTCCTACTACAGCTCACTTTTGATAGCAGAGCTCAGCTGAAAAAGGGACATTAGGGGAATTAGTTCAGGAACACAAGCCAGGAGGTGGGATTAGTACCCCATTTACTTGTCCGTTTTACTGTTTAAACAATATTCCTTACTCTGGTTTCCTAAGTAGGAAGTAGGATCTAGGGGTAAAAACACATCTTCCAGCATCATGCGTAGTTTGAGCCCCAGACTACGGCAATCGCCTTTACATAAATGCATGTCTTTTACAGTACACCAGATAAGTCATATGATTATTTGCTGATATATATGTCCTTGAAAATATAGCCTTGAACAGTGCTAGTCAAGGCCTTTCAATACTACAGCTATCTTTAATCACCAATATAGTAAACTGCACTACCAATTATCCTTGAACCTTTGAACAACTGAAACGATTTCCATTAAATAATATCCAGAAATGTTATAGTGCAAAACACATTATGCTAACTCAGAGAAAAATATAAGCAACATCTTACAGACAGAAGATGTCGATTATCTGACACCTTTTTAGTATGCTAGGTGCAAACCCATAAAACTGGTATTGACCAAGACTGAGGCTTAAGGGTGCAAAGCTTATACTGAGAATATGTACTCTTTATGCTATATTTTTTTAAAATAATGAAGTAATATAATTACATGAAATGATTCTGAGGCTGAAATCAAATAAACTTACATCGATGAAATATTATCTATTGGATTTTATGACACCAACTCAACGGTCCATGATAAAGCATCAGTATGAGATACGCTATGTTAACAAACGATATAGATAAAATAGTCTGAGACATGGAACTATAAAGCTAAAGGTTATTTCATAAAATGTTTTATATCAAACAAATGAGGATTATATTTGCAATTTTACTTACAGAAGTTTCTAGTCTAGGGACGTGGTTATGTTAGTATTTTTCAGAAAAAGGTCGGTATTAGCAATTGTAGTATTAGGCCAGTCCTGCCAATAGGCAGGATGAGGCAGCTGTCTGTTCAAGACAGCAACATTTCACTTATTGTTTCATCCTCATTAACTCATTTTGTGAGATGTAAGATGGTGATGGACAGACATTGTTCTTCAGTCACTCCACAGACTCAGCTTTATCTGCACTTTTTAAACACCCTTCTGGCAGTTTAACCCCAGAAAGAGTGAAGCGGCTGGGCCAAAGCCGAAAGGACGCTCAGTTGTGGATGTGTCTGACGGTGAAAGGAAAGTCCGATGCTGCAAAGAACAATACTGCATAGGAACCTGGAATGTAAGATCTATGAATCAAGGTAAGCTTGACGTGGTCAAAAATGAGATGGCAAGAATGAACATCGACATCTTGGGAATCAGTGAACTAAAGTGGACAGGAATGGGCGAATTTAACTCAGAAGACCATTATATCTACTACTGTGGCCAGGAATCCCATAGAAAAAATGGTGTGGCCTTTATAGTCAACAAGAGAGTGAGAAAGGCAGTATTGGGATACAATCTCAAAAATGACAGAATGATCTCGGTCCGAATCCAAGGCAAACCATTCAATATCACAGTAATCCAAGTCTATGCCCCAACCACTGCTGCAGAAGAGGCTGAAGTGGACCAGTTCTATGAAGACCTACAACAGCTCGTAGAACTAACACCAAAAAATGATGTCCTCATCATCATAGGGGACTGGAATGCTAAAGTAGGAAATCAAAAGGTAACCGGAATAACAGACAAGTTTGGCCTTGGAGAACAAAATGAAGCAGGGCAAAGGCTAACAGAGTTTTGTCAAGAGAACACGCTGGTCATAGTGAACACCCTTTTCCAACAACCTAAGAGGCGTCTCTACACATGGACATCACCAGATGGGCAACACCGAAATCAGATTGACTATATAATTTGCAGTCAAAGATGGAGAAGCTCTATCCAGTCAGTAAAAACAAGACCTGGAGCTGACTGTGGCTCAGATCATGAGCTACTCATTGCAAAATTCAGACTTAAATTGAAGAAAGTTGGGAAAACCACAAGGCCATTCAGATTTGACCTAGATCGCATCCCCGATGAATATACAGTAGAGGTGAAGAATAGGTTTAAGGGACTAGATTTGATAGACAGAGTGCCTGAAGAACTATGGACAGAGGTCCGTGACATTGTAAAGGAGGCAGCACTCACCGCCATCCCAAAGAAAAAGAAATGCAAAAAAGCAAAGTGGCTGTCTGATGAGGCTTTACACATAGCAGAGGAAAGAAGGAAAGCTAAAGGCAATGGTGAAAAGGAAAGATTTGCCCAACTGAATGCAGATTTCCAGAGAACAGCAAGGAGAGATAAGGAGGCTTTCCTGAATTAACAATGCAAAGTAATAGAGGAAAACAATAGATTGGGAAGGACTAGAGATCTCTTCAAGAAAATTGGAGAAATCAAGGGAACGTTCTATGCAAAGCTGGCCATGATAAAGGACAAAAACGGTAGGGACCTAACAGAAGCAGAAGAGATTAGGAAAAGATGGCAAGAATACACAGAAGAACTATACAAGAAGGACCTCAATGTCCTTGACAACCACGATGGTATAATCACTGACCTCGAGCCAGACATCCTGGAAAGCGAAGTTAAATGGGCCTTAGAAAGCATTACTAACAACAAAGCTAATGGAGGTGATGGTATCCCAGCTGAGTTATTCAAAGTCTTAAAAGAAGATGCTGTTAAAGTGCTGCACTCAATTTGCCAACAAATTTGGAAAACACAACAGTGGCCACAGGATTGGAAAAGGTCAGTTTACATTCCAATCCCAAAGAAGGGCAACGTCAAGGAATGTTCAAACTATCGCACAATTGCACTCATTTCACACGCTAGCAAGGTTATGCTCAAAATCCTACAAGCTAGGCTCCAACAGTACGTGGATAGAGAACTGCCAGAAGTACAAGCTGGGTTTCAAAGAGGTAGAGGAACTAGAGATCAAATTGCCAACATTCGCTGGATTATGGAGAAAGCAAGAGAGTACCAGAAAAACATCTACTTCTGCTTCATTGACTATGCTAAAGCCTTTGATTGTGTGGATCACAATAAATTATGGCAGGTTCTTAAAGAGATGGGAGTACCGGACCACCTCACATGTCTCCTGAGAAACCTGTATAAGGGTCAAGAAGCAACAGTTAGAACCGGATATGGAACAACTGATTGGTTTAGCATAGGAAAAGGAGTACGACAAGGATGTATATTGTCACCTTGCTTATTTAATTTATATGCAGAGTACATCATGCGAAATGCTGGCCTGGATGAATCACAAGCTGGAGTTAAGATTGCTGGGGAAAAGACCAATAACCTCAGATATGCAGACGATACCACTCTGATGGCAGAAAGTGAAGAGGACCTAAAGAGCCTCTTGCTCAGGGTGAAAGAGGAGAGTGCAAAAGTGGGCTTGAAGCTCAACATCAAAAAAACTAAGATCATGGCATCTGGGCCCATCACTCCTTGGCAAATAGAAGGGGAAGTCGTAGAAGTAGTGACAGACTTCACATTCCTAGGATCCCAGATCACTGCAGATGGTGATTGCAGCCATGAAATTAAAAGACGCCTGCTCCTTGGGAGGAAAGCAATGGCAAACCTAAACAGCATGATAAAAAGCAGAGACATCACCTTGCCAACAAAAGTCCGCATGGTCAAAGCAATGGTATTCCCTGTAGTAATGTATGGCTGTGAGAGTTGGACTATAAGGAAGGCCGAGCGCCGAAGAATAGATTCTTTTGAACTGTGGTGCTGGAGAAGACTCTTGAGAGTCCCTTGGACTGCAAGGAGATCGAATCAGTCAATCCTAAAAGAAATCAACCCTGACTGTTCCCTGGAAGGCCAGATCCTGAAGCTGAAGCTCAAATACTTTGGCCACCAAATGAGAAGGGAGCACTCACTGGAGAAGACCCTGATGCTGGGAAAGATTGAAGGTCAAAGAAGAAGGGGACGGCAAAGGATGAGATGGTTAGACAGTGTCATCGATGCAACGAACATGAAATTGAGCAAACTTCAGCGGACAGCGGAAGACAGGAGGGCCTGGCGTGATCTGGTCCATGGGGTCGCGAAGAGTCGGACTCGACTGTGTGACTGAACAACAACAACAACAATCTGGCTCTATTTGATCTAATTGGATCCAAACCACTAGATTTTGGACTCCTTGACACTCTCCAATTACCATTTGGTTTGTTTAGCTTCTGGACAGTACAACGGCTGTGCCTTTGAGAGCTGTATATCTCCCACTGCCTCTGAAAAACACACAGAGCCAAAATGGGTAAGAAAAATCAACCAGGAAGGCATTTGGCTGAACAGTTACACATTGATACACTTTTATGGGAAGAGCTAGTAAGTGACATTTCTTCTTATTCCTCTCCAAGAAAGTTTAACATGCTGAATTTAGAGGAGGAACCATTAATACTTCTATTGCCAGGTCACTATCCATCTAAAGGAGATAAATCTCCTCATACAAAGAGGATGACAGCATCTCAGTTGATGCCCCCTCATAGCGAAGAACTTCTTTTTGAGGATGAGGAGCCAGGCATACTACTTCAAACAGACTTCTTGCTGAAGTTCATAGGTGATCATTGCCTATTAACAGGCAAAACAGTAACAGCTATTTTTCAAAAACTTAATTATATTTCCAACAAGCTTGACACATTCAACAATGTGTTCAGTGCTCTCAATGAGAAAATATGCGATCTTTCACAAGGGAGTGAACCTCCAAATATCTCTAAGACCCCAGACCTCCAATGTAAACTTAAATTCAAAGAAACTTGAAACCCCAATTATTTTCCCAGGGGGAAGCAATACTCAGAAGGGGGGAAAAAAGCTGGCACCACACTCTGCCTACAAACAAGTAGTATTGTGCATCCCTTTTAACCATTTAAATTGGGATTACTGGGCAAATAAAAGAGATATCCTTCACTTCCTGAACCAGCTGTTATTCACAGAAAAAACCCTCATTGACCTCAAAAAAAGCCAGAGACTCCCTAATAACTTCTGCAGGACAAAATTACTTTTAACCTTTGGCTACTCAACAATCTCTGTGATGTTACTAAAAATGCAGATATTCCTCTACTCCTTTGAAATTTCTGCCTGTAGAGTTTTCACAGACATGATGGTCCACCCACTTCTTTCAAGGAACATACCCACAGTGTCTGAGTCTTCTGACCTTGAGTCAGCGGCTTCTGCAGGCACAAATAACAAAGTGCCACCAGTTCACACACTCCTTCACAACTCTAACTTACCTGTCCCCGAATTTATTTATTTTATTCGACTTATATCCCACCTTCCCCACATGGCAGGCTCAGGGTGGGTTACATCAAATTTGAGGGGTGGCCCAGTAAAGAGGGAGGGACGTCCATCACCCTAGTTAAAAGCCTGGTGGAAGAGCTCCATCTTGCAGGCCCTGTGGAACTGTAAAAGGTCCAGCAGGGCCCTGATCTTGTAGGGGAGCTCATTCCACCAGGTAGGGGCGAGAGCTGAAAAGGCCCTGGCCCTAGTTGAGGTGAGGCAGACATCCCTGGAGCCGGGAACCAAAAGAAGATGTTAATTGGCAGATCGTAAAGCCCTTTGGAGCTCATAGAGGGAGAGGTGGTCTCACAGATATGCAGGCCCCTGGCCATATAGGGCTTTAAAAGTAAGCGTCAACACCTTGAAATGGATACGGTACTCAATAGGCAGCCAGTGCAGTTTGCGCAACCCTGGGTGAATGTGGGCCTGCACAGGCAGCAACATCAGTATCTGTGCTGCTGCATTCTGCACCAGCTACAGTTTCTGGAGCAGAATCAAGGGCAGCCCCACATAGAGAAAATTACAATAATGTAATCTGGAAGTGACCATTGCATGGGTAGCCAGATCCCGAGGAGTGAAATATGGGGCCAACTACCTGATCTGTTTCAGATGGAAGAAGGCAGACCTGGCAGTGGTGGCAACCTGGGCCTCTATAGTTAGTGAGGCATCCAGGAATACCCCCAGGCTCTTTACCTTCAGCACCGGCACCAATAAAGTCCCATCAAAGGTTGGACACCCGATCCCAGTCCCCTACGACCCAGGTACAGGACCTCTATCTTCGATGGATTCAATTTCAGTCTGCTCTGTTGTAACCAACCAGCCACGGCTTGTAATGCCCTGTCCAGATTTTCTGTGGCAGAGTCCGGGCGGCCACCCATCAGTAGATGGAGCTGGGTGTCATCCACGTAGTGGTGACAGCCCAGCCCATACCTCTGGATAATCTGGGCGAGGGGGCACATGTAGATATTAAACTGCACTGGGGAGAGAATCAACCCCTGTGGCACACCACATTCTAGCAGGTGTTGCTGAGGTACTTCTCCCCCCAAATGCCCCCCTCTGTCCCTGACCTTGGAGAAAGGAGGTCAGCCACTGCAAGGCAAGCCCCCTTATTCCCACATCAGCGAGGTGGTGGGTCAACAGATCGTAGTCAACTGTATCGAACACCGCTGTCAGATCAAGGAGTATCAGCAGTGCCGATCCGCCTCGGTCCAGGTGTCTCCAAAGGTCATCCACTTACATTCTGCACTATACTCAAGTTCACCCCTGTAATTACCCTGGGGTATTTTTGTTTTCCACATTACATTGAGTTCACCCTGGTTTCGCCCCACACTTGACCCAGGATAAACAGATGCTGCTATAACCAAGGATAAATGCAAGGCATTGTGTCACAAGTTGAGCTCTGATAAAACCAAGGATGAGATCCAACTGCAGAAAGGATTGTCTACTAGCCATGGTAACTAAAGGGAACCACCACATTTAGAGGCCTTGGCCTCTGTGCCCTGTTCACTGGACCTCCTGAGGAACTGGTTGGCTACTGTGTGAGACAGGATGCTAGACTAGATGGACCACTGGTCTGTTCCAGTAGGGCTCTTATATTCCTACATACACACTCCCATTATTCTCACTGCTAAAGTGTTCTGGTTGGGGAGCATTCCTGTAATACACATGTCTGCTAAGTCACACTTCCCCTCACTGCATCTTCAGTCATCCACCACCTGGTAAAACAACACCAGATAGCAGAAATCAATTGGAGGATGCTGGATTAGATGGTCCACTAGTCTGATCCATTGGGGCTCTTCTTATGGCTTTGTTACTGCCGTAACTCTGGATGAATAGTAAATCATATTGAGATAAAGATTTACTTATAACCTTTTAAGAAGCAATCCAAATTGCAATAATCAGTTCTCCTTTCCACATTGTTTTTCCAAAAATAGTTACTGCAAGGCTATTATATCAAAAATCAAATTCTGGGTCCCTGAGACATTAAGTGCCTCGAGAGGGGGTTCTCAACCCTGCCTTGGAATAAATGATAGTGTGTCCAGCTTGGCCCATTGGCTCCTGGCCTTTGAGTTCTACCATGTACCCCAAACTTATTAACATTTACATGAAACTTCTGGGAGAGGCCGTCTGGAGATTTGGGCCTGGTTGTCACCAGTAATCGGATGATACTCAACTCTGTCTCATGCTTCCAGTGGATCCCAGGGAGGCTGTGAAGACTGTGTATCAGTGTCTTGAATGAGTTTTGGGGTACATGAGGGCTAATAGCCGAAAACTTATTCCTGACAAAATGGAGGTGCTGATGGGTAGAAAAATTAAGGTATCTCTTGCTCTGGGTGGGGTTGCTCACCCCATAAAGAATTATGTCCATAGCTTGGGGGTGCTGCTGGATCCAAGCCTTCTGTTAGATAAACAGGTAGCAGTGGTGGCCAGGAGTGGCATCCACCAGGTTTGGAAAAAAGAGATCTTGGTACTGTGGTGCATGCCCTGGTAACATCTAGATTAGTCTACTACAATGCATTGCACATGGCACTATCATATCACTTCCACCTACACTGGTTCCCAAGCAGCCTCTGGGCTCAGTTCAAGGTGATCACATTTACCTTTAAAGCCTTGTGTAGATTTGGACCAACATCTCAAGACTTACTCCCATATGAACCTTCCCAACCACTGCAGTCATCTTCAGAGGCCTTTCTTTGGGTGTCCTCTCTGAGACTAGATGGGTGGCAGCTCAAAAAACCGCCTTCTCAGTCATGATACCAAAATTATGAAATCTCCTCCATAGGGAGATTTATCTGTTGCTCTCTCTTATTGTCTTCCACTGGCAGTTACACCTTATCTGTTTCATCTGGAGTTTCCTCCATGCCCCCCCCATGTTTATGTTTTAACTGATGTTTTATGTATGTATTTTTAAAAGCTTGTTTTAATTGTTTGCTGCCTTGGAGCCCTTAAGTAGGCGGAAATGTGGCATTAAAATATTAGAAACATAATGAAAGACAAGTCAGGGGTCGGCATTGGAAAGGGGGAAAATTGGTTAATATGCCTTATTTTCCATTAGCAGAGATCTATCACTGGACCCAATCCATTCAGTGAAATCACAGACACAAAACCGTATCATCTCTCCTCCACTTATCACTTCAAAGCACTCTATACCATTTACAGAAATAATCCATAAACATGGGTATGAATCCACAATCTTGAAACATACACAAACGTTGGACTTAACAAAATATCCACTTGCAGTAGCCATTCTGTTAATCTGCATGACTTGTTCCACAATGGTTGTGTGTTATCTTTTAAATACGCTCCATGGGCTAAAGCTTGAAACAACTTCCATGTTGAATGGTGCATTTTATTTACTGTGCCAGCAATCTATGAATTAATTAAAGAAGATTACTTCAGTTAAAGCAATCATTTTCCATCATTGTTTATGGGACCAATATTAGATATAATTCAGATCTCTGATTTAACTGATTTCAGAAATGGACAGTGACACATATAGTTCAAAAGAACTGATGAATCATACAAGAAAGCCCTGCTGGATAAGACTAGTGGTTCATCTAGCCCAGCATTCCATGTCACACAGAAGCAAGCCAGTTTCCATGGAAAGCAACAAACAGACCAAGAGCCAGGCCCTTCCCCTCTTGTTGCCTCCTAGCACAGATATTCAGGGTTTGCTGCCTCTGACTATGGAGGTTACGTTTAGTCTCTTTAGTTGCTCTGAGCCAATACAGTCAACACAAATTTGCATAGCCCTGCCTGGAGCAAGAGGAGGCATGACATAACCTGTTTGGATGCCTTCCCCCACTGAAGGAGAACAAGTTAACAGCTGAAGCTCTAAACAACTAACTTTTTGGCACAGGCACCATTTTAGGCACCAGATAGAAGGTTCATTTTTTTAAACAGCATTGTTTCAGTGTCCATTAGCATTTCCTACCCAAGTCTGCTGGACTGAAATATTTGGATCTATATAACCTGTTGTTTTCAAAGGACAAAGTTAGCTGGGCAAAAAATGTATTAATTTATGAAATTCATAGAGCTGTGGTGGCTGTGGAAGGTCAGTAGTTCAGCAGTTTGAGACCCGAGAGAGCCGCATGATGGAATGAGCTCCCGTCTCTAGTTCCAGCTCCTGCCAACCTAGCAATTCGAAAGCAAGAAATTGCAAGTAGATAAATAGGTACCACTTTGGTGGGAAGGTAACAGCGTTCCATGCGCCTTGGTGACTACGGAAACGTCTTCGGACAGCGCTGGCTTTTCGGCTTTGAAACTGAGATGAGCACCGCAACCCTAGAGTCGGATTTGACTGGCTTTTGAGCAAGGGAACCTTTACCTTTAGAGCATTCATAACTCGGATTGTTCTTCAAATTTCTGCTTATAGACAAGCCAAAGTTGGATTCAACCATTTTTTCCAGTTTTTTTATTAAAAGCCAATACAAAGAAAGGTATGGAACCACTATTAACAAAAGCATGTTCTTTATTGATTAGCACACATGAAGAATTTGGGACTGGTTAAAACAAGCAGACACTGGACTTACAACATTATGTCTTTGATTTCAAAGAAAACTTTTCAAAGATGCCTTTAAAAGGTTTGTATCTCCAAAAAGTATGGATTTGTGTACCAGCATTAATGGGAAAACTTCTGAAATAAATTACTGACCCCAACAAAAGCTATCCACATTGCAAAACTGTCAATTAAAATGCACTGAAAAGACTATTGACACTGTTCATAAAGGGACATGAACACAGCCCACTTCTTCCGCATCTTCCTTTGAAAATAAAGCTGTACTTTCAAGGCAATTTTCTTGTATTTTGAACCAACATGGAACACAAGCTATACAGCATGTACAGACTCTTTCAACAGGTACCCTTCCCAGTACTTCCTCAAGATGTAAAACTAGCCAACTTTACACAATCTTAATGGAAACAACATTGTTGAATTATCTCAATGTTACTCTGCAAGAAAACATTGGACAATTTTTAACACACGATAAGGTACAATTCGTATACACAGCTACATAGTTCTAATTGTGTACCCTCGTACAATCATCTAGTTCCCAGACTAGGCAAGCCACCGCAGCATTTCTGCAGATGCAAGGATTTCTGCCCAAAAGTGTGATTTCCCCCCTCATTTCCCCCATTCTGCTGCAGCCCAAATGCTGCTCTCTGGTTGGAACAGAAGACAAAGGTGCACTCCATGGGACAGAAATGCTTCAGTGGATCCAAGCCAACAGATTTCTGCATACAGTGGTTACTTGGGAACAATGCTATATATGCAGTCTTAATTCTTACACAGTTTTATTTAATAGTAGCCAGTTATTATTTGTGGTAGACACTCACTTCCTCCTGCCACTTCTTTCCTTCCTCCAAGCAGAGTAAGAAGTGACTAAAGATGTTTCTCCACTCCAACAATCTTCTTGCATATACCAAAACACTCCAAGACCACTCTCCCTTTGTACTGAGCTTTTGTAGCAGGTAGATGCAGTGTATAGTGAATGATCCTTTCCCCTTCAAATCCCCCCACCCTATTCATGGAGATCTCAGGGAGGTAATCTTTGCACTAGACTTTAAGGCAAGATGCAGATTTAGGGAGAGGACATCACTACTGGTGTGCTGACAAATGAATGTGGCTACTCCTACATGGAACCTTAAAGCAACTCTGAACTGCTGTACATAATCCCTCTGGGTGTGGCCCTTATTATTCAGATTAGAGGACAATCACAAGACAAGCCGTGATCTTGGACCAATGAATACAATCTTAATGTGAGCCAACAAGAATTTCAATAAATCACAACTTTGGAAAATGATTAATGTGACCTGATCACCACTGGAAACTGCAAATCCAGAATGACGAAACAGCAGCTAGCCACAAAAATATCTCACTCAAGAGTGGGGGGTTTTTTTGCAGGGAGGGGTGCTTTGCAATGGGAGTTTTAAGTGCATTAAATCCTGCATATATTCAGGATGAGGGAAGCCATCCATGTTTTCAAAAACAAATGTGTAAACTGGGTCTTTTCGCTGAAATGACTGGGTAAGTGTGCAATAGAGCTTGTACTCCATTAACAGTGGATTGATAGGGTAGTATAAATTAGCCCTCTATTACATGTGATTCATATGACCACAAATCTATCTTGAGACATTAACTGTTGACCCTGAGATTCTTATTTTTAAAATCTGTTATGCTACCATGGTTCTTTGTCTTCTTTTACAAAAGTTAGGGTTCATCCTTTGCAACATGAATTTCTCATATAAAATGTTCTTACTCTAATCCTGCATCTATTCAGCAATCCGTTTCTCAACTGAAATAATAATCCATGAGATTAAAGGTGAATGTTTGAATGAGCTCAATATTTTACCAGCACAGCATTACAGAATGTGTTAAGATCATGCTAAATAAGTAGAAAGAAGTCAACCTGTGAATAGACTATTTCAAAACTACATAATGGGATATAAATAAGGTTTGGGGTGTTTTTAATGGCTGTTAGCTAATGCAGCATGAAGTTCTTCTGTAGTTCAAGTCTTACCAAGTCTGAAGAAAAAAGCCCTCTTGCTTCAAAATTGCATTTACATCCTTAAAAGGTTTGAAAACAAAAAGTGTTATCTCCCTTACCTCCCACCCCAAATAAATACTGAAATTCATACCAGTTTATGCAAACCAGGTTTGGAAAGAATACAAAATAAAATATGCATCAAGAAAGCTCCCTGAAATTCAAGTCAGATAAGTTGTCACTGGAAGACAGAACAATATTAAAAGCCGACGGATCTCCTTGACTGAAAATCTGTTGGATTTCTTCTTGCTCCCCCCCCATCCCCCACCTTACTGGAAGCATTGGCATAGAACAATATGGCACATTATCCATTTCCAGAAGCTATATTGCACTCAACATTTACTTTAGTTGCTGAAGAATCACAGTGTTCAGGATATCAGCTTGCTCTAGTGTTAGGCTTTCATCTGTAAGTTCTTTATGGGGAAATGTAGTCAGAAGAACAAAGTCAGTGGTTGCAAATGAAGGACGAGACTGGATAATAAAATTTCGAATATCTAAAATCCTGTTGGCAAGTATAGAAGAATTTACATTTTAGTCTTTGAATCCATTTAAATATTTGTTGCATTCAGTAATGAAATCTATTCTATACTTTTGCCTGGTACACTTTGAAAAAGCGTAAATGCATTTTTACTGTAAACACCAATGATGCCCTTTACATGACAAGACTAGATAATAAAATGGAACTAAGATCTACTGGCACTGTCAAAAATTAAACAGTTACACATTAGTTACCTGTGTGTTTGATTAAATCTTTGTATTAAACGGCTTCCGTCTGCAAGTCTAATTTGAATTTTGGTTGTTGGCATGGAGTCATCAACCAAAACAGCAGCATCAAGAAACGATTTTTCTTCTTCTTCAGGTGAAGAAGGCGTACTGACAATCTCAGGAGTAAGGCTACAGCAATTGAAGCAAAAAGTTATTTAACTAAAGGGTAATGTAAAACATGTATACAAATATGTTCTACTGAAATAAACAGGAATAACCTGTAACAAAATATACTCAGAAGTTTGATGAAAGATATCTTCTAAACATGGCCTCACTTTACTATCATTGTGGATCCAGAGTTAAATTTGTCTGCCCTCCCATATGTATAAAATGATGATGATGATGATGAGGGATGGGGACTCTAAAGAAAAACATGGGAGGGGCCTGCAGTGGGAAGAGGAACTGGTGGAAATCGCAAATTTAGTCTGAAACTAACCCATCATTTGTATTTCAACAGAACATAAATATCCACATTTTGTGCCTTGAACCAGGTTAAAATCACTGGTTGTATTCCCATGCCAACAAGCAAACTATCCATTTCTAGTGTCCTGGAGGATATTTCACACAGGCCCTAGGGACAGAATGATTTGGCAGAATGATGGGAAAGATACAGGAATTTTGTGGAATAGTCAACTCAGTGAAAAGAAGAAACAAGAGACAATATGGTCAATAGGGGACCAGAGCAGGCAGTAGACTGAAATGAAAGGACTGTGGGCCAGACAGATCTCTGAAGAATACAGTGGCAAATGAGGCAACATTTTGAGAAAAGACGTTACATAGTGGAGAAACTTCCTACAAAGTCTAGGGCAGAAGAGTTATATACTGTTGGAGGGAAAGGAGCTGATAGAAATTGCTAAGGACTGAGCCAAGAAGTTGAGCATTGCTCAAGCTAGTGTGATGTCACACAGTAGTCAATAATCTAACTTCAAAGACAGGAAGAAGGTGTCAATCTAGAATTTTAACAGTATAGCTTTGGGGAAGGAAGTGAAATTGTCAGTTTGACTGAAAAAAAAACTTCACATGGGATCCTGTGACATTAGAAACTACATACTGCTGCTAAATAATACAGAAGGAAGTATTTTTGCTTCAACTGTTAATGGTAGGATGCACAAGAGTACTGATGTGGCATTCTTGTATAAATAATAAGGCAAATTTGTAACAGGCAAAGACATTTATATGTTTAAATTCTCAGCTGTAACTGAAGTTTTGATATGTTTATTTTAAGGGCAAATGTTGTTCAAAATTACTTCTGTCAAAGAAGAAGCTTACAATTCCATCTGGCTTTATTCTAGCATCTATTCTAATAGAATAAATTTGATTCCATCACATAAAACAGATCTATTTGTAAATTTTATTAAAGGAGAACAAGCTTCCTATATTGTAAAAAGGCTCCATATAAACCATTATTTAATATATCTAAAGCCAAGAAAAAAGTCCACCTTAAGAAAGTCGCTGGCTAAACAGATGAAATGCTATTTACACAGCCTGGACCAGTTAATCTAAACTTCAACAGTCATGGAGAGAATCTCCTTTCAGTCTTATTTTATGGACTGTAGCCTCCCCTAGGAGCCTTTGGTAAAAGAAGCCCAGAACTGTGTAAATTAACTGATATAATAGACATATTTTAGTAGACACTGTGGACCACATTTTTAATACTATTAATAAAGGATAGTCAGCAAAGTTTTAAAGCGACCTAAAGAAAGTGTGCTTCATCAACAGAATTAGAACTCCAGCTTTCGTGTTAACTAAAAATTACTAACCCCAAATCTTATTTCACAAGCTGGCGAGGTCTGCATATGCAAAGGTGAAGTGCTCCTCCAGATACTTTATTGGACAGAATGGTCTATGGTGTTGTCTACTGCCATCATCAATTGTAAACTGAAAGGTATGACATACTTTTAAAAAAAGACAATTAAAGATTAAAACGAATAACCTTCCAAGCTTCTGGCCTTCTCCACTGAAAGCTTTGAATCTCAGTCTAGGCCTAATATATTCTTGCTCCTGATGATCTTCCATATCTAAATTTACTTGGCCGCCATGCACCAATCGTTGAAGTTCTACAGGAATCTCTCTGGATGACAAGCAAAACGAGTAACAATCAATGTTACACAGGACCATAGAATACAAATTGAAGAGTGCGGGCAAAGAGAATTGCTGTAACGCTAATTCTACTGCCAAGTATAAATCTTATTCAGAAGAGTAAGTCCAAGCTTAAATTGTCCATATTTTAAAATAGTTAAAACTATTTCCCACATTGTTTTAACAATGAGATGAGGTGTTCAACTGTGGCTGGATCACATCCTTTATGTATTATACCAGGAATTCAACATCAGATGTAACAATTTTTTCTAAATCTTCATATACACCCCACAACATAAACGAAGTGGCTAGTTTTTAAAAATTATCAGTATGCTGGAAATATAATAAGGGAAGTCAGTGAGAGGGGTAGGAGAAAGAGGAAGAACTATACATGCTTTGCTCACAAGCCACATGTTGTCACTGAAATTAACTGCAGTTGTTGTTAATTAAGATGTGAAACTTGGCATAGGATTGTTACTGTTGGGAATATAATACTAACAGCCTTGACCTGCTGTACATGTAAGTATGGCATTTTGGTTCTTCAATTCTACATGTATTAACCAAAATTAATGAAATTCATTTTTGATGTTATGAGTCACAAAACTGGCACCATAAACTTACCCTCTTTTAACAGATTCAAGAAACTCAGCATTTACTGGATCTGCGTAAGATCTCAGCTCTCCGTCATCTAAACTGAAACCATTCCGCCACAGTTTTAGCAATATTTGAACCTATCAATAAATCAGATGCATTTTGAAACTGTATATATATCAAACAGATAAAACTTTTGTATGTTCCTGATATATAATTTATTTATTTTATAATTTGAATTTAAAAACTGCCCTCCCTTGAGTACACAGGACTCAGGGCAGTAGACAACAAGGAGTAAAAACATTTATAAAGATAATTTAAATGATACATAAATAATAAAATAGATAAACCATTCTCAGAAGGCGCAACATTCTAATTGTGTGCCTGCTGGGGTGTGTGTGTGTGTGTGTGTGTGAGAGAGAGAAGCAGGGAAAATAAGAGGGAAGAGGGAGTGCCAGTGAGATGGTAGCCATCGCTGTCCTCAACCAAAAACCTGGCAGAACATCTCTGCCTTGCAAGCCCTGCAGAACTGCATTAAGTTCTGCAGGGCACAGATGTTATTCAGCAGAGAGGTCCACCAGGTGGGAGCCAGGGCAGAAAAGGCTCTGACTCTAGTTAAGGACAGCTGGATGTCTTACAAATGGCTACCAGAAGCATGTCCCAATAACTACATTCTGATTCTGTAAAACTAGCTCTAAAACTCATATTCCTTATTCCTTCTCTCCAAATTATTCCCTTACCATCTCCATTAAGATACTTTCCTTCACATTAAAAGGTATAGAGAAATTTACATTTCTTCCTGGTAAGAGTTCAGATACTTGCCACTGGGGCTACTATCAATGATTACATAAAATGATTTTGTAAACTATATACTATCCAGTACTAAGTGCTACCCAAGAAAAGCCCATCTTGCAGCCAGTTTCTGTAACTACCCTTCAGGCAGTGATGGTTTATGAAAATGATGTTCTTTGGTGGCAGCATCTATGGTGTATAGTAGGGAATTCTGTTCTCTAGGAGGTAACTTACATCTTGCCCATGCTGATTTTCTCCATATATGTATTCGGAACGCTTTCGAGACGAATTGCCCAATCTGTATCCACCACCAGAAAATGACTAATAAAATATTTAAAATATAAATCTGTATTAGAAAGCAACGATACTGACTTACACTTACTTAACAGTTAAATTTTACATTGTATGAACAGGATCATTGTCATTATTAACCACAGCATATGTCCTTCTACTGTACAGTTAACAAAGACAAAGTTCTGATTTATACAATTCCTAATGAGTAAATTAAGTAAATACTTCGTTTCTGTTCCAAACATGAATATTTTGCTAAGTATTTTTAGTAGCTGGAACAGAAAGATCTGGCAAAAGAATCAACAACAGACTAACTACAAACATGATTAAATAATGTAATTAAGTAAGCATAACTTAATATTTTCAGTCTTGGTGACATTTGGCTATCCTCCCTCATAATGAGCACATTGGCTTGAACTCAGAGTCATTTAACACGACAGCTAGATTAGACCAGGATTCCTGCAATAGACACAAATGCTTAATTTGAGACATCACATTGTATTGTGGTTTTGCAATGAAATAACAAACCAGAATGAGAAGGTGGTTTGAAATGGGTTTGCAGCCTGTGGTTTGGCACGACTTCTGAACTAACATTACTCTTCAGAGTGGGAAGTTACTAAGCTGAGTTCTAAGTGTACAGTTCTAAGTGTACAGAAAACAAAAGCAGAGAAAGAGATTTAAACCTTGGTACACAGACTTTGAACCTGTGGGTTTGTGTTCAAAGCTATAGTTAGGACATGGCATTTACTGGTGTGATGTCTCAGCTGACCTAAATGTGACTGGCAGTGAGCTGTTAATTGGCCACAGGTCAATGATGCACATTTTCTGTGTGATTAGCAACATATAATTGACCTTCACAACTTCATTTTTTTACTGCAGGAAATAAAGCTATCATATACACTATGAAAGAGTGTGGTGTCCTCGCTTATTGGGGAGACGATTTTACCTTTAAAACACCCTCTGTGTACCTAAACTTGGTAGATTTCTGCTGCCACCAGGAATTAAAAATTCCAAATCTCTCTCTTTTGGTAGAATGACTTAGGGTCTGGGCACTTCAGAGGACTATGTGGCCCTGAGGAAGGACTATTCTGATTTCTGGGATAAGTTTAAACAAAAAATGATTTATTTAATAAAGAACAAAACAGGTTTCTGGTTATTTTGAACTGTTGTTGATGAAAGGAACTTGTAAATACAACTGGCAAAGCTTGGTGTCACAAACAGTCTCTCACTCCCAAAAATCCACTCTGACAGGCGTAGACAGTCTAATCTCTCTCAAATCTATATAGCCACACAGGCTGAACTCTTTGTCCTATTCACACAGAATAGACTCAAAAACTCCCATAGTCACACAGACTATGCTCTCTCTTCCAACTTCACACACAGAATCTCCTCCAAGACCCACCTCCTCCCACAATCTCAGTCATCAGCCAGTCACATCACACTTGTCTCCCTCTATCACTCCTTACATTACTGCAGTCAAACTAAACATTTCAAGACACACACACACCAAAAATGGAGTCACTACAAAGAGGTTTCATTTTTTCCCTCCTGCAAGGAGATGGCTGGTACAAGCAATTTCCAAGGCCATAATTTACCTATTTTGATTCTCATGTATTGGAATGATGTCTTGATCCCTCAACATCTATGCTAGGTCCAGATTTTGGAGAGATTGGGATATAAATATTTTAAGTCTTTTAAATAAATAAGCACCAGCACTCTTACACTAAGTGTAATCCTAGACAGATACACCCTTCTAAACCAATCGATTTCAATAAGGTCAGAAAGGTATAAATTTGCATAGAAGTGCACTGCAATTTTAGATTTTAAAAAAGTGAAAATAACCAGGCATACCTGCTGCTATTTACCACTTGAAAGGAAGAGTGCTCCTTCCCCCTAATCTCCACCACTAATAAAGATCAGGATGTTAGCATCAAAATATAATCATTTAAAAGGAAGCATGCTTCCATCTGCAAATTCAGTTCATTTTTTATGATGAAACCATTTAAGCACAATTATTTAAAATAAGAAAATCAAGTAGCCTACTTTTATAAATGACATTAACATTTGCTAAGTAAAACACTGGATTAAAATGTCTTCTCCTCCCCAATTAAAATCAGCGCACATACGCACTTTAGCTTTATGACAATCCCCCGAAGCTCTTGATACTTCATCCAAAGGGACTGCCCCATGTTCTCTTGCTTCCTTGAAAAGTTCATCAACAATTTTGCTGGGAGTTAAATTGGATGATCCAACTACCTGGAGTCCTCTATATTCTGAATCACCTGAATAATATCTTTAAACACACACACACACAGTATTAATCAGTGAGTTTTTCAGTAACATTCAAAGATAACCATATTCCAACCAAAATATTGCTTCCAAAAAAAAGGCAAGCATTTTTTTGAAAAGTCAGCAATTCTCCAAGTAAGTTTCTGAGTTCTCTACCTTTTTTTGTTTTGTTTTAAGAATTGTGATACTGTAATACACTGTATTATTGTACTGATGAAGGTTAAGTAATCATACTACATATTATCACTGCAGGACTGAAAATAAACTACTGCCAGAATTCAAACTGTAAAGGCCAAATAAATCTCAAGTTCAATTTACCAGTTAAATAAAAAGTTTAGCAAAGGGCTCGGCTTACTTTGATTGAGCTTTTTAGATTATTTTACTAAAGGGTAAGGCAAGTGAAAACCCAAAATCAGAATAGTTAAACAAATGGAAATTGTTTAGAAGGTACATTCATAATGGAAAATATAATTGAATTTACAGTAACTTTCAACTAAATGTAGTTTCATATACAGTAGTTGCAGATGTGCCAACATTAGCTTGTCAAATGCAACAGTTATGGCAATTATGTGAAATATCCTCATCTTGCAGCTTCCTGTGTGCTTGATAAAGCCCTTGTTTTTGTGGTTTTAAAATGCAGGGACAGAGATATTTGTCACTGAGCAGGTGACAGAATGCACGTGACAAGAAAACAGACATTGAGAAACTGTTCCAAATGTCAAAAATTTGAACACACACACACACAAAAGATGCTGAGAAAAATTACACCACATTATTATGTATAGAACCAAGGCACAATATAGTCAAACTAGGAGCAAAGCCTGTTGTAGAAAGAATACAACGAGCTCTGGAAAGATGTAACATGTTGCCTCCCCCTCTGGCCCCCTGCTTTCTACCCGCTCCCCAGACCCCAGGGCTGCGGGCCAACAGAATGCCCTGGCACTGGCTCTCTGCCTGGCTGCATCCAGTGGCCTGCAGGCCACTGCCACTACCACCCTCTGCCCCAGCGGCCCCCATCCAGTCGCAGGCCAGGCGGTCACCAGCAGTAGGCCTGGGCTGACGATGACTGCTGCTGCAGCAGCAGGATCGGCTTCGACCTAATGACTCTCCACCCGCTGGAGCATTCGGGCCGTTTGCTGCCTCCGAGCACACTGAGACCCGGTCCCCTGCTTTCTCCCTCCTCTCCAGACCCTGGGATCGAGGGGCAATGGAACGCCCTGCCACTAGCTCCCTGCTCGGCTGTGTCTGGTGGCCTATGGGCCACCTCCACCACCCTCCGCCTTGGTGGTGCATCAACCCTGACCCGGTTGCAGGCCAGCTGGCCACCTCATCCATCCCACCTGCACCCTTGGTGCAGACTGAGGGTGAGACGCTGGCTTCAGGCTTAGTGGGTGGGACTGAGGCAATGCAGCAAGGCAACGCAACCAGTGGATGCAGAGCCCTGGTGAGTGACACATCAGGGAGCCAATTGATTTGGGAGCACATGGAATGTTGCCACTTCAAAACAGAATTATATATAAGGAGAGATATCTTAAATTTGCATCTTAAATTGGAAGCTTATCTAGAGAACCCATCAAAAGCAACATAATATATACAACAACAAAATAAAGGAAAGGCACAGAGGAAAAAAGAATGCAAAAACATAAGTTAATTATGAATGATTTATATTGATTAAAGTTTGTTTGTTTACAATACCTTTGGTTATCCTTGTCATCACTCATACTTCTTTCTGGCTTTCTCAAACTTCTGAAGGAGTCAATTTTAAGACTGCCAAGAAATATTTATGTAACATTCCATTTATTTTATTATACCACCAGTCTTGTGTAAAATTATGTTGCCAGGAACTTTGTGACATCCCAACCCTTATGTGATTTATATAACTTATAACAGTCACATACAAGCCTGACAAACCCAAAATAATAACTAAAATAAATCTACCACAAATCAGCATCTTAATCACCAGTGGTGTATTGCAGTTTGTTCAGGATTTTTACAAGCTTATGTGTATGCTTCATTGTGGCCTCTTTGGTCTTTTAATGAAATACCACTATTCAGTAATCGACAAACATGCATCTCTACATTAAAAAACCTTATGCCCCATTTACAAGAATTGTTCCACCATGGTTACTACCTAGAATATAATAAATATGTCTTTTTTACCTTTGAACTGGTAATCTTGGATGACTGGTCACTTTAGCTGTTGGTTTATCAGAATGCGATGGTTGCCTTTTAATTTCATCTTCATATAATCCAGCCAATGCAAGCTATATGAAATGTTAGATGTGTTAGGCAACGTTTACAAATATAAGAAATAAATGACTCAAGCGCAATAGTGATGTCACAGTTCTACCAACACTTCTCAAACACAACCTTATATGTATGAGAACTATTTTTGAATTCAAATTATGTTAAAAGAACAGCCATTTGCTGAGCAAACTGTTCAAAAGCCATAAAAGACTAACACATCAGCTAAATAACTCTTCCACGTAACAACCAGCACTAACAAGACCAGAATCCATTTTATCATCAGTATTAAAATACAACAATAAGGGTGAATGTAGGATCACTGAACAATTAGAAACATTAACTTCTAAAGAAAAGACTTAATAGAAATGTTCTGAGGTATGTCATATGGACTAGAAGAACGATCTTTAGGAATTTTAGGGTCAAAAGATGTCAGCCTCACTGTTAGCAAGGCACAAACAAGATACTACAGGGGAGATCTACATGCTGATGTCTAAAGTGGAAGGGTAGTATTATGAACTGAAATCAAGGCAGCTCTTAAACAAGTGATTTCATTTATTCAGCTGATAACAACACTATTCAACAATACATAGAACAAGGCTGGCTTATATATGATTTGAATGGGCAAAACCACACCCCAAAAACAGACAACAACCAATCGGAATATGGAGCTTGGAACCAATGAGATTGGTTCCCGTCGAAGTCAAAAGCATCTTTGATTGGCCTATTTGACAATCCCTGTAAAGCTAAGTTTTAATGGAACTATCCTTAAGCTATATCAATGCTTTATTGACTTAATACATAACAGGTAGGAAGAGGCTATTTTTTTTAACCGAACTACACTTACGTTCCTGCTATCTCATGCTCTCTCTGTTAGTCCCTGGCCCTAGGGATGTCTGACTTGCCCTGCTTGGTGAAATGAGCTACCTTACAAGATGAGGGTCCTGTGGGACCTATTACAGTTCTGCAGGGCCTGCAAGACGGAGCTCTTCCGCCAGGCCTTTAGTTAAGGCAGCAGGCATCCACTTTGATCTGGCCTCCCCTCCAGTGACCACAGATCCTAGAAGCCAGATTGGGACCACATTAGTATCTGTCAAGGAGCGTTGTTGTTTTAATGCTGATGATTTTACTGATTTTACTGGATTATTATGTTTTAACTGTAAATCTGCATTAATTGCAGTGCAGACCTCTATGTCAGCAGTGAAACTGAAATTTATTGTTATGGTCTTTGACCAGAACACATTAATACAAGTAATACACATTTATACCCAAAGCTTAGAACGTTTCAGTTTCCTATACATAAATATAATATTTGTAAAATACATAAATAAACCACTTATATAACCTTAAATATTAAGTAATATAATTTAAATCACTTATAAAACCATCTCTAAAATATTAACTAGTATGACTCATCCATATTTTCCTCAGCTTAATTGCCAACCAACCATATTTAGCAATTTTAAAGGTGACATCTCTGTTCCTATCAATGAGCATTTTCTTGAGGTGACTTTTTTGATCTTTCCCTGGGAAACTAGAAATGACTAGTACTGCAGACCTATATGCTAGTACCCACCTACAATGTGGGGAGGGTGGGATATAAGTCTAATAAAATAGATAAATAACATGCTGTCAGCACCTCTGTTCCAGCTTGATGCACTTCTAGTAGTGTGCTACGCTAAGGAAAAAGCTTTAAAGGCTAAGATGGTTCCGTTCCCTTTGGCTGTGCACTCACTTTTTGTCACCCCCCCAACCTTCCCATGCTTTAGGTATAAGAGGGTCTAAATATATCTGGCTTTCCCACATCTAATTTGGTCCTTAAACATACCCTAAAAAAAATATTTCTGTGTTTTTGTACATGTGCTATATCATTTTCTAAGTTGTCCACAACAGTATGAGAGGTCTAGATCAGGAATTTGGCAATGATATGGCAGAACTAAAGTTACATCTGTGCAACTTCTATTGTAGCTACATGATAGAGCATTTAGCCCAATTCCCCCCCTTTCTTGTAAGCTTTGTGCCATGGCAGTTGCTTTTCTTTTGTGCCGCATCTGGTAGAGGGGCAGACCTCCATAATGCAAGAAAGGTGAGCAGCATGAGCTACTGCAACTGATGATGAGATAAAAAGAGTGTTGCTATGTGTTTTGTTTCTTCCTTCAAAAACCAAAAGGTATGAACAGCAGTGTTTCTTAAGTGCTTAACACTCCAAAAAGGACATTGGAGAGGTGGAAAAAGTACAGAGGAGGGCAACTAAGATGATTAGGGAGTTGGAGCATTCCCTATGAGGAAGGGTTGAAGAGTCTGCAATTTTCAGTTTAGAAAAGAGACGACATAATATAAGTTTATAAAATTATGTACAGGGTAAAGAGAGTTGACAAAGAGAAAATTTTCTTCCTCTCTCAAAATTCTAGAAGTCAAGGGTATCAAATGAAGCTGATAGGCTGTAAGTTCAGGACGGACAAAAAGAAATACTACTTTACACAGAGAATGATAAAAATGTGAAGTTTGCTGCCAGAGGACGTAGCGATGGCCACAGGAACAAACAGCTTTAAAAGGGATTAGATAGATTTATGGAGGATAAGTCTATCAATGGCTACTAGCCATAGTGACTGAGGGGAACCTCCACATTCAGAGGCACTAATCCTTTGAATCCAAGAACCAAGAGGCAACATCAGGGGAAGGCCTTGGCCTCTATGGCCTGTTGTTGTTGACCCCCAGAGGAACTGGTTGGCAACTGTGTGAGACAGGATGGTGGACTAGATGCGACCGTTGGTCTGAACCAGCATGGCTCTTCTTATACTGATCTACAATTCTAGAATAACAGGAAGCAAATCAACCAAAATTACACTGAAGTCAGTCATTTCCATCAATAACTTTATAGAAATTGAAAACTGATAAAACTTTGATTTTACAATATAACATCCTGACAAACTGTGAGATATACAGATGTAGGATTGCAGCAGGCCTATCCAGTTTTATAACTACTTTCACTATGGAGAGAAACCCTTCCTTGCATTTGGTAACAAGTTTGTTAAGTAACTTTAACAAGCAAATAGAAATGGAAAAACCAAAGCAAAATATCAAATGTTGGTCAGAAAGGTTTCCAGGATCAGTCCGTATCCGTGATTTTATTTTGTTATGAATTTCGGTGAGAATGTGGTTTCCAGCACTTTATATCCTGGAGCAACCAACCCGGCTGGCAAAGGCGAATATACATTATTACTCAAGGAAATAAGCGCTCTTGGTAGCATAGCAGTTAGAATAAAACCACAACAACGGCCAAAAGTCCTTTTAAAAACAAACAGCCTCTTCCCTAGAATGAGCTCCCCAAAACCACGCTCCCCTTTCTCCTCTCACTCAACTCACTTCCCCAGTGAAATAACCCCAAACGGGTATTTCCCTTTTCACCACGGTGATCGGGCATGTGAGGCGGAGCGACAATCAGGAAGGGGAGGCGACACCACCAAGGCGCTTTCCTCAACACTCCCTTCTCCCGCCTCCAGCCACGTCTCCTCCTCTCCCTGCTCGCCGCACCTGTAAATCCCTGACGGTGGGGGGTCGGCCGCTCCCCCGAGACCCTTTCTCACGCCGTGGCTCGCTCGCCCCAACGGCTGCTTCCTCCTCTTGCTGCCCGGTGGTTGCTCCCTCGTCCGCCATCTTCAGCAGCAACGGCAAACAGGGAAAGAGCCGCTCCCTGCACTCGAGCGTTGTGCGGCTAAGGAGGAGGGGCGGGATCAGTGAGGAGTTCTTCCGGCAGCGATGGCTGTCATAGCAACGGGATCCCAGCTGCAGGACCACTTCGGACTGTTCCAAATTCCGGGTCGGGGAGAAACGGCACTGGGAAAGGGCGCCGACCTAGCAGAGGGAGAGAGGGAGCGGCTGCCCGGCCGGCCCAGAACAGGAGATGCCTGCTGGCCAAGGCAGCTGGGCAGGTTCGCCCCTTGCCACGCCCGCCGAGACCGGCAGCGCAGCCCTGTTTGTTCTTCGCCGCGGCGAGTCCGACCGCCGGGCAACCCCTTCCCGTCCCTAGCTGAGTGGAGCGAGACTAAGCGGCCATCCCCGTCCTGTTTCTCGCCAGAACAGGTAACGCTGGCCAGCCCAGCCCCTCACCCGAAAAGGTCAGACTGGGCAGCGTGAACTCGGGCCTCGCCAGCTAAAGCCTGACTAAAGTGAGACGCCGGTGCAGGCAGCAGGCTCCTCCCTTGCCTCAGGACCCGCCCCTCTTTTTCGGGCGCTCCGAGCAATCGGCCTGGATTGGAACTCTTCCTTAATGGCCAAAATGGCCCTGATCCCGACTGTTCCCTCTCAGTTTGATTGCCCTTGTGCACTAGGCTCCTATTTCATGTCACTTCATCTCTATTTCTTGTTCTAGTGTATCCCAACCTGGATTAGCTGCTCCACATTTATAATCAGCAACGTTCATTAGATCTCCGCAGTTTGTCAGTGTAACCACAATTTTGAAAAGAGATATTGATTGATACTTTTAGAAAATCCTTCAGACTGTTTTTAACCCTTCTGATTGTCAGTAATTAAACTGTTTTAAGAAAAACAATGCTATGGCACCTGACCTGACACAAAGCTAAGTGAAAATCAGCTGACAGTCCCTTTAACAATCTGATATTTTGAATGTTTACTGTGGCCCAAAGAACTGTCCTTATAATCTGGTTTCATGAAAGTACCTGCTGTGCGGTAAGACATAACAGCTTCTTTATTCAGAATGTAAAAATGTGAAATGAATTATAAGAACCAAATCCAGACAGCCTAATAATAGTATAATTTTTTAAAATCTCTAAATAAATTAATAAATTTCCAAGCCACATATGATGCTAACTGTTAACAATCTGGCAGAGAAATACCTAGAACACAAAACTAGGTATTATGAGGGCAGGGTACAAATTTGATAAATAAAGGACAACATTACTTTTGACTGAGTGAAAAATTTAATTGTACTTGTAGTCTGCCTTCAATCCCATTGAGAAAACCAGACTATGAATGAAACTAAATAAATATAAAGAAGAGATTTCCATATATGTAAATCCATTACAGCAACTTACAGTTTACCAGCTGATGATTCCAAGGAAGAAGTATTTAAAAGTGTTATTTTAAATAAAGTGGGGGGGAGGTCAGATTTTTAAAAACAACTTGCGCATTTTAAAAAGGTTTCATGGAAGAGATATGGCCCCTACAGAGGAATAATTCAGAAATCAATGTTATGGAGGAAGAACACAGTGGGAAAGTTGTTTACCTGAATATGAGCTCATGCCTGTATGTAACTGTGATACTGCCGAGTAGCGTAGATTTGGTGGTAGGTCAGAATTTACTAATTTTGCTATACTTTTTGTCCCCCTTCCCTTCCAAAAGTTTTTTAAAATTCTGCTGTCATTTCTACAGTTTTTTAAAAATGCTTTCAAATAGGATATTTTGCTATTACCTGTCTTTTCTGTGGTGCTGCTTTTGTTTAAACTATGGAAGGTTACATTTGATACTGGAACTTTTTTTTAGTTTTATCTCCTTTATATCTCCTTGTTTAGGCTTGGTTGGAGATAGTACAATCTGTTTGCCACTGCTTTTGTTTCAGTTTTAGAATTTTCCTTTTTTATTATATTTTGCTAGTATATGTTTTATACTAATAGTGCTAGCATTTTAAATCTGTTGAGGTGATGTTTATCTTAGCTGCCTTGAGATCCAGAATTAGATAAAAATGTATAGATATTTTAAATTAATCAGCAGCCTTCATAATGTGGTTTAAAAGAGTTGCCTCTGAACATCCTCCAAGCGTAAGTCCGGTGATTCTGTTGTCTCTCAACCAGAGCATGGCAATGGAAGCACTGTTTAGGTATTTGCTCATATGATTCTTCTTGTGATGCCTGAATATCACCAGTGGTTACTGGTTGTAATAAATACTAAACTATCATTGAATGTTTCTAATATTCTTTTGGTGACATTCTGTACATATTTGTGCTCTGCATGGTACTGTAACATACCTAACATTGTCTGTTACATCATTGTGGGTTGTAGGTCCATGACAGATTTCTGTTTAAGAATAAATTTTGTACAGAGATGATGTTTGCCACTAGATGATGCTCATGTAACAAAAGTCAATTGCTGAATCTAGAAAGTCCAGTTTTAGTATATCAGCTTTTATTGTTGAAAGTTAGTTAACATATATGCCATTTCAAATTTGTGATACATTTAGACATTTTTGATATTGATAGAGTTGTTTTGCATAGGATAGAGTCTTTTTCTTTGGGGTGGCACTTTTCCCAGTGAAGGCATTTATTAATTGTTAGCACTTATTTGACGTATTAGACAAAAGTTTTGAAATTGTTGATTTCATCATCTTGTTTCTCTGTGCTGAACTCCTGAAATTTTTTTTCCTTGGGAATTAACCCCATGAATAAAATGGGAATTGTTTATGAGTAGACCGCTTTAAAATTGTTCTCTAATAGTAATAACAGGAAAACTAACTAGATACAGCTACTACTTTCTCAGCCTTACACCTCTCTTTGAAATATAGTATTACATGTGGAAATAGAGTGATAACCAATGTAACTGCTAGATTCGAGTCCAGTAGCACCAGCGTCTAGCTGTTCTACTGCAGACCAACACAGTTACCCTCTGGAACCAGTGTAGTTACCTTAGATGTACGATATCTGCAGAAACTTATTCCAGTTAACAGTCAGCCAGCCACATTGTGTAATGGTTGCATTTTCCAAGCCATCTGCAAGGTCAATCCCCATTAAACATATACAGTAATATAATATAGAAGTCACCAAAACAAGGCAGACAGATAAACAGTGAAGGAAGTAAAGTTCAGACTGGCAGAGTTCAGAATGCAAACCAGAGTGAAAAACAGATTTGCCACAATAAAGTTGGTAGTCTTTAAATTCCCTAGATCAGCAGATCAGAAAGCACCATTCTGTTGCTAGTTTGGCCAGATCCCTTTGTATTCAGGGATGGATTTGCTCCACTCACTGCTAGTTCCAAGCCCCTTTGCAAGCTAAGAATCCTACCATTGAGAAAGGGGATGGGGGTCACTGTTTGTTAGGAAGGCTCAATAAAGACACATGAGGCCTTGTAGAGTCTCTTCTGAACTGCATGTAATGTCACTTCCTGCCAAGAACAGATTTATCTCATTGCCCTCCCATTCAATTGGGAAGAATAAACATCCTGAAACAGCTCAGTGGGGCATTATTTACTGCTTTGTGGGCTGTACACAGTGTGGGATAGTGGTTAACAGCTGCGGACTTTAATCTGGAGAACCAGGTTTGATTCCCCACTTATACACATGAAGCCTGCTGGGTGACCTTAGGCCAGTCACAGCTCTCCCAGAACTCTCTCAGCCCCACCTACCTCACAAGCAATGCTCCCTCTCAGCTGTGGAGTCTTGTGAGCAAAATTCTACCTTGTGAGCAACTGGCATTAAAGTTGTGAGTGAACGATTTGGCTACTGCATAAATTAGTTTGCTCTGGAGCCATCCTTCCTGAGCTAAGACAAAAATGTGAGCCGGAGGCTAAAAAACTGTGAGCTAGAGGGAACATTGCTCACAAGGTATCTGTTACGGTGAGTGGAAGGGAAGGAATTGTAAGCCGCTTTGAGACTCCTTAAGGAAGAAAAAAGTGGGGTATAAAAACCAACTCTTTTTCTTCTACATGCAAATATTCCCCCAGGCTGTATTGGATTCAGAAAATGATGCAGAAGTCCCTCATTAATGTCCAAGCCACATTTTTTTCTTAATAAATACAATGAACTACATAAATAAATAACTGCAACACGGTTTTTGTCAAACTCTTTTTTGTTGATGCTGTTCTTCAGTCGCACAGTCAAGTCTGACTCTTTGCGTCCCCATGGACCACATCATACCAGGCCCTCCTGTCTTCTGCCGTCCTCCGGAGTTGGCTTAATTTTATGTTTGTTGCATCAATAACACTGTCTAACCATCTCATCCTTTGCCATCCCCTTCTTCTTTTACGTTCAGTCTTTCCCAGCATCAGGGTCTTCTCCAGTGAGTGCCCCCTTCTCATTTGGTGGCCAAAGTATTTGAGCTTCAGCTTCAGTATCTGGCCTTCCAGGGAACAGTCAGGGTTGATTTCTTTTAGGACTGACTGATTTGATCTCCTTGCAGTCCAAGAGGCTCTCAACAGTCTTCTCCAGCACCATAATTCAAAAGCATCTATTCTTCGGCGCTTGGCCTTCCTTATGGTCCAACTGTCGCAACCATACATTACTACTGGGAATACCATTGCTTTGACCATATGGACTTTTGTTGGCAGGGTGATGTCTCTACTTTTTATTATGCTGTCTAGGTTTGCCATTGCTTTCCTCCCAAGGAGCGGGTGTCTTTTAATTTCAAGGCTGTAGTCACTGTGTGCAGTGATCTTGGATCGCAGGAACGTGAAGTCTGTCACTGCTTCTATGACTTCCTCTTCTATCTGCCAAGGAGTGATGGGGCCTGTGACGGATTCCAGGCTTGAGATCAGCTGCAAGCAAAGACACCTGCAAGTCACATGACTAGCAGTGGTGATGTAAGCCTGATGCAGAACTCAAGAGGGAGTTCTAAATAAAAACAAACAAATTCTTGACAGTTGGAGTTTGGCAGTTGAGACTGTCAGTTAGTTTGTAGTCGGTTGGTACTGAGCCAGGGGAACAGAGAAAAGCCAAATGTGAAAATCATAGTGAAAACTAAGGAGTCTTAACCAGGAAAATAAGCTCCTAGTGGTTAAATAAGAAATACACATTCCTCTCCCTTAGAAATTATACCATGCTGGAGAAAGAGCCTGATTTAGGGGTTTAGTGTGTGGCCAGAGTGTTTACTGGACTAGTGGATGTCCAAGAATCAAACTAAGGCACAGCAGAGGTATTTCTCTGTGAAGGTGGAGAGAACCTAAGAAACCCACATAAAACTGGCTGTCCAAAACAGCACAAGGGTCGAGTTTGGAGAGAGAGAGTGATTTGTACTGTGTCATCTGAACTGACTGATTGTAAAGGAACTAACCTAAAGCTAAAATATACCATCTGCAACTACGTATCCACAAGCATCAAAGTTTTCCCTTGTAAATACATTTCCTGCCTGACTCTGTAAATAAATTCTTCAGTTGGTTGTACCATTCCAGGTTGCATATGCCTCAGTGTCTGACAGTATCTGACAAAGTTAAACAGTAAACTTCATCTTATAAAAAGGCAGTGTTAATAAAAAGCCCCAGAGATGATAAGTGGCTTGAGTTTTGACAAAAGGACAAACTGTGTGGGTTTCTGGGTTGACAGAGACTGGCAGGCAGTGTCAGTGGAAAATAAACCTGCTCCAGCCTGAGAAAGGTTAAAGGAACCAAACCCCTCATACCCTAAAATAAGAGGTTCGTAACAGGGCCGGATACCATGATCTCAGTTTTTTTGATGTTGAGCTTCAAGCCAACTCTTAGCAAGAGACTCTTTAGGTTCTCTTCACTTTCTGCCATTAGAGTGGTATCATCTGTATATCTGAGGTTGTTGATGTTTTCCCCAGCAATCTTAATTCCGGCTTGTAATTAATCCAGGCCAGCATTTTGCATGATGTACTCTGCATATAAATTAAATAAGCAGGGTGACAATATATATTCTTGTCGTACTCCTTGTCCTCTTATAAACCAATCAGTTGTTCCATATCCAGTTCTAACTATCGCTTCTTGACCCTTATACAGGTTTCTCAGGATACATGTGAGGTGGTCTGCTACTCCCATTTCCTTAAGGACTTGCCACAGTTTGTTGTGATCCACACAATCGAAGGCTTTAGTGTAGTCAATGAAGCAGAAGTAGATGTTTTTCTGGTACTCCCTTGCTTTCTCCATAATCCAGCAAATGTTAGCAGTTTGATCTCTAGTTCCTCTACCTCTTCGAAACCCAGCTTGTCTTTCTGGCAGTTCTCTATCCACATACTGCTGAAGCCTAGCTTGTAGGATCTTGAGTATGACCTTGCTAGCGTGTGAAATGAGTGCAATTGTGCGATAGTTTGAACGTTCCTTGGCATTGCCCTTCTTTGGGATTGGAATGTAAACTGACCTTTCCCAATCCTGTGGCCACTGTTGTGTTTTCCAAATTTGCTGGCATAGTGAGTGCAGCACTTTAACAACATCTTCTTTTAAGACTTTGAATAGCTCAGCTGGGATACCATCACCTGCTAACTTTGTTGTTAGTAATGCTTTCTAAGGCCCATTTGACTTTTCACTCCAGGATGTCTGGCTTGAGGTCAGTGATCACACCGTTGTGGTTGTCAAGGACCCTGAGGTCCTTCTTGTGTAGTTCTTCTGTGTACTCTTGCCATCTCTGCCTAATCTCTTCTGCTTCTGTTAAGTCCCTACCGTTTTTGCCCTTTATCATGGCCAGCTTTGCATGGAATGTTCCCTTGATTTCTCCAATTTTCTTGAAGAGATCTCCAGTCCTTCCCATTCTGTTTTTCCTCTGTTATTTTGCATTGTTCATTCAGGAAGGCCTCCTTATCTTTCCTTGCTGTTCTCTGGATATCTGCATTCAGTTGGGTAGATATTTCCTTTTCACCTTTGTCTTTTGCTTTCCTTCTTTCCTCAGCTATCTGTAAAGCTTCATCAGACTGCCATTTTGCTTTCTTGCATTTCTTTTTATTTGGGATGGTGCTGATTGCTGCTCCTGTACAATGTCACGAAGCTCTGTCCAAAGTTCTTCAGGCACTCTGTCTGTCAAATCTAGTCCCTTAAAGCTATTCTTCACCTCCACTGTATATTCATAAGGGATGTGATTGAGGTCAAACCTGAATGACGTAGTGGTTTTCCCAGCTTTCTTCAGTTTAAGCCTGAATTTTGCAATGAGTAACTCATGATCTGAGCTACAGTCAGCTCCAGGTCTTGTTTTTACTGACTCTATAGAGCTTCTTCATTTTTGACTGCAAAATGACATAATCTGATTTTGGTGTTGCTCATCTGGTGATGTCTATGTGTAGAGTCGCCTCTTAAGTTGTTGGAAGAGGGTGTTTGCTATGACTAGCATGTTCTCTTTTACTCACATCAAATTGATTTTTTTCTGCTTTACTCAGATACACAATGAAGAATTCAGCCTTGATAAATACTGAAGTCTGGTGTGAGGCAAAGAGCTAAGGATCTTCATTTACTGACTTACTGGCTGATTTCCCACTACAGTTGCCTCGGTGTTGTGCCACCATTTGCCCCAACACTATTGGTCAATTTCACACCCGAAGCCGCGGGGCTGCATTTTGACCCGCGGCTTCGCCCCGATTCCTCCCACAGTTTCGTGATCCTGTTTTTTGATGCAGCCCCGCGGCTTCGGGTGCGAAATTGACCAATAGTGTCGGGGCAAACGGCGGCGCAACACCGAGGCAGCTGTAGTGGGAAATCAGCCATTGACTTCACATACTGCTGTGCTTCAGCAAACTGCAAAAACTTCAGCTTTAGGTTAAGGTTGACTGTTTTGACAGCTCCCTACTTATTCTCTCTTTTCTTGTTTTCATCTCCAAAAACAATGATGGCAGGGGTCTTTGTTTGGTTGAGTTTCTTTTTCTGAAGTATAAGAATAAATATTCCTTCATTTCTACTACTGCAACACCTCAGACAAGTACAGTAGTATCTGAAGTGTGGCTTTCTTCTGCATTCCTTTCCCATGATTTTCCAGTAAAAGTTGTATTCCCATATTGCTGTACTGGTAAGCTGATACAGGGGTAGCGGATATAGAGACTAAGAGAACAGCTGTCAACAGCTGTCATCTTCCTTTCAGGAAGAAAAAGATTACATAAGTAAATCTTAACACAGATGTTTGTTTCTCTTCACCAGAGGGGCCTGAGCATCTCTGGGAATACAGATGGGTGGAAGTTTACCAGATGAACTTGGAATGGTCACTTTCTTCTAACCTACATCACATTATGTAGCTTGGGGGATAAAATGGGAGAGAGGAAATCTATGTACCCTTTCCTAAGCCTTTTGGAGGAAGGTGTGATTTAAAAAGATGATTGAGAGAAGAAGAAAAGAAGTATTTCAGTCTCAACATATTTTCAGTTTATTTAGCACATTTTTTCCCTGCCCTTCCTCTAAGGAACTCAAGGTGGAGTACATTGCTCTTTCATTCTCTGTCCTCACCACAACTTTGTTAAGGCTGAGAGAGAGAGTGACTGGCCCAAGGTAACTTATAGTGCAATCCTAAACAGAGGTGCATCTTTCAAAGTCTATGTATTTCAAAGGGTGTAATGGGGATTTGAACCTAGTTTTCTTAGATTTCAGCCTGGCACTCTAACGAATACACAACACTACACTTTCTCTTGTAGATAGTTATTATGTCAAGCATGTTGGGATTTAAAGTTGTCTGGGACAATGGGCCTATTAATTAGACTATGTTCAGCTAACTACTAATAGAAGTTTTGGCCTTCAGAGCCTATTATCTATGCTGGAACAATATTGAAAGCAATAGCTACAGCTGCCCCAGGGACATTTTCACAAGGTCTGTGCTATGGATATAAAACTTAAAATGGTGAACCATTGCAGTTCATTTCTATTATCATATTAATAGCCACATAGCACAAATAATGCAAGAAAGCCTCATTCCCTGGTCACTGGCAATCCCCATGTCCACCTTCATGCGATAATCCCCCTCTTCAAAAAAAATCTCCTTAGTACCACCTACTGCAACAGCCTCTCTTCGAAGCTGGTGATGGTAAACTAAAGCACCAAAGTTGCAACATTTGGCTATAAGAAAGGACTGAAATATGAGAACAATAGTAACATCTCTCAGTAACAATACATGCCATAACTCTCAGTTATGCCTCCAGTAAAGCTAGAGTCACAGGGAAAGCAAATATATATTGGAAAAACCAAATCAGACCATAGTCAGTTATTATGAGTGATACATTGATTGTGCCATATATCCTGACTGGTTTTTCCAGGTGTTTAAAGAAGAAGCCTATTTTATTCATCCCGCACTGTGGTGCCCTTGCTTATTGGGGAGACGGTTTCACCTTTAAACACTCTGTGTGTACATAAACTTGGTAGATTTCTGCTGCCACCAGGAATTAAAAATTCCAAATCTCTCTTTGGTAGAATGACCTAGGGTCTGGGCACTTCAGAGGACTATATGGCCCTGAGGAAGGACTATTCTGATGGCTGGGATAAGTTTAAACAAAAATAAACTCAACTCTCATAGTCACACAGACTAAACTGTTTGTCTTATTCACACAGATTAGATTCAAACTCTCATAGTCACACAGACTATGCTCTCTCTTCAAACTTCACACACAGAATCTCCTCATAGACACGCCTCCTCTCTCACTCTCAGTCATTAGCCAATCACATCACACTTGTCTCCCTCTATCACTCTTCTTACATTACTGCAGTCAAACTCAACATTTAAAGAAACACACAAACCAAAATATAGAGTCATTACACACACCATCACCATGGACTCAAAGCAGCTGGTGTAAAATATTCTGAGGTATCTTACATGCATATTATCATTCTTGGCAGCATTGCAACAGTGCTGTCCCAAATTCAGTTTGCAATGTTGTATACACTGCAGATCATTTGCAACCCTGTGGCTCTAAGCCAATTGTCTTTATTGATATATGTGTATTTTGTTCTTTGTTTAAGTAGAATGGAAATAAAATAGGAACCATACATTTCTTGGCTACATTTTGTCTTGTTGATTTCAGTGGTTCAAGTTTGTTCACAATTATAATTCAAACCTCCAAAAGACTGACATAAACTTTATATTTCTTGATGGGCCAAACTCAATACAGTTTAAACCTTTTCTTTTATGGCATTTTTAAAAAGCTGAATTAAGGTTACTTGTGAAGAGTAAAATTTAAATAAATTTAAATTAAGTATTGAGAGATTATTTTTCATGCATAAAACATTCAGTTAAATTTCAAAGCAGAATAGAAATGAACTCCACTACAGTCTAGAGAAGCCAAACTAAACTAATATTTAGTTAGAACATTTTATGTAAAGCAGTACTATAAAGCTGAATAAATTAAACAGCTCAGACATCGTTATGTTTGTGTGAGTGGGAGGCTTGAAGGGCAAAAGTGAAGCATTTAAGAATTATGATAATATAATTTAAACAATTTGGTATCCCTGTCGTATTCCTTCTATGCAAGAAAAAGAAATTAAGCTTAATAGAAGAATGGGGGAAACCCAACAATGCTGAACTTGTATATTGGTGAATGATTAAGTAAGACGTGTCTTAGTGTTGCTCTGAATAGTGCTTGGGACATTCATCAGCTATTATTCAGTGGGCTCTCAGAGAGAGAACACTAGCATGTTCAATATTGAATAACCCTATCAAAGAACCCATTTTCTAATACATGATATAACAAAGGAATTACTGTGATGGTTGTATTATACAGTCCAACTACTTATCTAGTTTATTTGGACTTTGTAGTAGTCTTTCATCAGGAGCCATTTTTTGGGTCACCTCCAATGACTTAGGCTATACACTTTCTGAAATTGCAGGAGAGAACCTGCATCTTCTGACTTTCTGCCCTTCTACCCCCCCCTTTCTATCTTTCTCTCTGGGGGCGCAGTATACTCATAACAAGGACAGTGGGTTGTGACTTTCTGGACCAGCCTGAAGGAGGAATATCTAGTTGTAACAGGGAGAGTTTCCATTAGGAATCTTTTGATTTGCTTGTTGATGCTATTTTCATATATGCTGATATGGTATGTCATCTAGTTATTGGCATTTCAATAATTCTCCAACTTGTATATTTTATATATATATTTAAATCTATCTGCATTGCATAGGTTTCCTTCTGTTAATTTTACTTGTTCAATAAAGATTAAAACTTAAGTATTGTCTCCCTCATTGTCTGCATTTCTAGCCCCTCCCTAAAGTATTGTCCAAGTTTGTGCTCATTTCAAGCACAGATAAAATATCTATCGACAGATAGGGTAAAAGTTTTACACAGGTACTCTGAACATTTCTGGTACCAACTGTTAAATGAAGAGCATTTAATATATTTACTGGCCCCCACGCCAGAGGTTCGAAGCCTGAGGGTCCTCCTGGATTCCTCTCTTACCATGGAGGCCCAGGTAGCGGCCGCAGCCAAGTCAGCCTTCTATCATCTTAGGCTGATTAGGTAGTTGGTCCCCTTCCTCGACCGGGCTGACCTGGCCACAGTGATCCATGCAATGGTCACCTCGAGACTAGACTACTGCAACGCTCTCTACATGGGGCTGCCTCTGTCGCGGATCCGGAAGCTGCAGCTGGTGCAGAACGCCGCGGCCAGGCTGCTGCTGGGCCTCCCTAGAAGGGAGCACATCCGGCCTGCGCTAAGATCACTGCACTGGCTGCCAATAGCATACCGAGTCCGCTTCAAAGTGCTGGTTATTACCTTTAAAGCCCTATATGGCCGGGGTCCAACATATCTGCGGGACCGCCTTTCCCCGCACATACCCCAGAGAGCACTACGGTCTGGGTCGCAAAACCGTTTGACCCTCCCTGGCCCACGGGAGGCCAGGCTAGCTGCTATCAGAGCTGGGGCATTTTCGGTGGCGGCCCCTACCTGGTGGAATGAGCTCCCGGAGGAGATCCGGGCCCTGCGGGACCTTTCTCAGTTCCGCAGGGCCTGCAAGACGGAGCTCTTCCACCAGGCATTTAGTTAGGGGCCGCCGCCCTTGGAGTGCCCAGCTCGTAATGCTACAACGGTGCAGCTGCCTGAGCAGGAACATCTAGTATTTATTACCAAGTTGGCGAGTAAGGAATACCAGCTCTTCAGAGACGATGAAACATTGGCCTATTGGTTGACCACCGCTAACATCTTTGTATTGTAAATTGTATTGTATTGTATTGTAATGATTTTATACTTGCATTTATAATATGTTTTATCGGGTGTATTTTAAATATGTTTTATGTATGTATTTATATTGTTTGTGAGCCGCCCTGAGCCTGCTTTGCGGGGAGGGCGGGGTATAAATCCCATAATAAATAAATAAATAAATAATATTTCATTTAAGATATTTTAACCATGCACAATAAATGTAAAATGTAACAAATGTGTTTGCAAACATGTATTATACCAGCATACTTATCAGGGTTCTTTTCTCCTATTATTTCCTTTAGTATATTTATTGATTTAGCCCATCTTTATGCCACCTTTCCATGAAAACCATGCTCAAGACAGTCCACAAATGAGATAATAAGCACTATAATACAATCATAAAATCAGCCATTAGACAATAGGTCTCCCCAAGGCAAGTTGGCTGTATAGCTCAGCAATATCAATAGTGAACAACAGCAACTCTATCATTTTTAGTAAAGTTTTAGTATCTGGTTTAGTGAATGCTAGCTCTTCCTGAAACATATTAGCTGGGTTTTTTCTGACAAATATTGTGATGACTGCAATAAAATAATAATTGTCTGGGTGGGGAGCCACCCAGCCCCCTCATCAGAGGGGAAAGGCCAATGCGGCCACCATGGACCCCATTGCCCGAGTCCCAGACCCAAATGGAGGCAAGCCGGCACCCAGTGTTGACTTACTTGGGCCAGCTTGGGTGATGTCAGGGAGGAGAATGGCAGTGAAGGCATCAATGCCAATCGCTCCAGTGCTTCAAGTGATTCCGATGCAGGCCCAGCAGAGGCCGCTCGATGTGGCACGTGGGGCTTGGCCTCCACATGGGCTGAGGCACAACTGGGCCTGGCAGCAGCCGCGGCCCAAAGTGGGAGCAGCCAGGTGGCAGTCACCTCTCTAAACCTGTCCCCAGCCCAGATGGGGTCGAGATGTGCATGCCCCATGCCAAAGAGTGACAGGTGTGGGAGTGAGACCCTGCAGTTGGCCCAGAAAGAGCCCAGCAAGGGTCGGGTGGGGCAGCCCTGAGGGGCAGGGCTGGGAGTCCTGGGGAAGAGAGGGTGCAGAAAAGGGAGCTAAAAGGAGGCTTATGAATGGAGGAAAGGGAGAAAGCTAACTGGATGTCACTCCCATCTTTTAAAAGGGCTCCAGGGCTCCAGGGGAGATCTAGGAAATACAGGCCAGCCAGTCTGACATCAATACCGGGTAAGTTGGTGGAAACTGTTATTAAGGAAAGAATTAGTAGGCATATTGATGAACAAAAGCTATTGAGGCAGACTCAGCATGGGTTCTGTAAGGGAAGATCTTGTCTCACTAACCTGTTAGTATTTTTTGAGGGAGTGAACAAACATGTGGACAAGGGGGACCCAATAGATATTATTTACCTTGACTTCCAGAAAGCTTTTGGTACAGTTCCTAATCAAAGGCTCCTAAGTAAGCTCAATAGTCATGGGATAAAAGGACAAGTCCTCTTGTGGATCAAAAATTGGCTTATAAATAGGAAACAGAGAGTGAGTATAAATGGGAAACTTTCTCAGTGGAGGGTGGTAAGCAGTGGGGTACCACAGGGATCAGTACTCGGTCTGATGCTTTTTAATTTGTTTATTAATGATTTGGAATTGGGAGTAAGCAGTGAAGTGGCTAAATTTGCAGATGACACGAAGTTGTTCAGAGTGGTGAAAACCAGGGAGGATTGTGAGGCACTCCAAAGGGATCTGTTGAGGATGGGTGAGTGGGCATCAACGTGGCAAATGGGGTTCAATGTGGCCAAGTGCAAAGTGATGCACATTGGAGCCAAAAATCCTAAATATAAATACACGTTGATGGGGTCTGAACTGGCAGAGACTGACCAAGAGAGAGATCTTGGAATCGTAGTAGATAACTCAATGAAAATGTCTAGACAGTGTGTAACTGTAATAAAGAAGGCCAATGCTATGCTGGGGATTATTAGGAAGGGAATTGGAAACAAATCAGCCAGTATCATAATGTCCCTGTATAAATCATTGGTGCGACCCCAAAATAAGCTAAACTGAGGACTGATATCTCAAATACCTTACACCTGATATTTAAATATGACCCCATTTACTTGTTTCTGCAGAAGTAATCCATCCTGAATTGAATGGATGCCTTTCTTGGTACAATGTCACAGCACCAGTGAAGTGAGCCCAACTTTGAAACAGCAATAACACTGAGTAAACAATTGTTTTTCTTACCTTGGAATTCTAAATGTATGATATCCAAAACAATGAAAAGAAATGTATGAACACTAAAAACATTAAAACAAAAGATTTAGGACTTCAAACAAGCTTTTAAATCATAGGTAGCCAGACTATATGTGTGGTCTTCTAATAGAAGCACCTAAAAGAAACAGAGAAGAAAAGTATTTGCACAGATAGTGTACAAATTTAGAAAGTAAGAAATTGAAATGAATTGAAACACAGCTGAGTGCATGACTGTCTCAAAAGTAATATATTTGATACAAAGACAGCTTCTGAACTAAGTAATGCAGTCAGTTACCAGCAGTGTTCCCTCTAAGCTGAGTTAGTGTGAGCTAGCTCACAGTTTTTTAGCCTCTAGCTCACAGTTTTTTGCCTTAACTCAGGAAAGATGGCTCCAGAGCAAACTAATTTATGCAGTAGCCAAATCACTCAATCACAACTTTAATGCCAGTAGCTCACAAAGCAGAATTTTTGCTCACATGACTCCACAACTTAGAGGGAGCATTGGTTACCAGGCAATCTATTGAGGCTTTGGTGTAAACCTCCTGAGTTGTACTGGGATTCAATTTCGAGGTGGAAATTTCTCCTGGCAAAAAGTAAAGTTTTCTAGACCAGTGGGCAGGGATATAAACTAGAATCACTTTGGATTCATGCCTTTGTTGTGGTTTACTAGAATCAAAGAGGTATAAATTTTATATGCATGGAAAAGAGCCATTAGCTGTTTCAATTAGGCAAAAATAAGTTATGAATTAACTTATTCATAAAGGCTCAAGTGGTTAAGACACTGAACTGCAGGCTATGGAAGGTCAGTAGTTCAGCAGTTCGAGACCCGAGAGTGCCACACGACGGAGTAAGCTCCAGTCTCTAGTTCCAGCTCCTGCCAGCCTAGCAGTTTGAAAGCAAGAAATTGCAAGTAGATAAATAGGTACCACTTTGATGGGAAGGTAACAGCATTCCGTGCGCCTTGGTGTTTAGTCATGCCGGCCACATGACCATGGAAACGTCTTCGGACAGTGCTGGCTCTTCGGCTTTGAAATGGAGATGAGCACCGCAACCCTAGAGTCGGATTCGACTGGCTTTTGAGCAAGGGAACCTTTACCTTTACCTAAAGGAGACATTAATAGTTTTGCTTAAATTTCAGTACAAATGACTCATAGTTTGATGTAGCCAGTTAAATCATTCAGTGTGTCTGAATGAGACAAAAGATTCTAGAGATAATGACCTGTTTCAAAACACATATCAGTCAGCTGCACCATGTGCCCATAGCCTGCAAAAGTTTGGTGGAAGTGGAAAACTGACCTAATCCAGAAACATGATGCCACTTGCAAAAGTCTGCATGGGAATTCATTCCCAAAGGTCATCACAAGATACAATATATCTGCATATGAACTCAGCATTGTACTCCACCTCTTGTCTTTGAGATCACAATACATGTTTAATTCATAAATATGTGTTATGTATATTATATTGCTTTCAAACTTTTGGAAAATTAGGTGGCACCAGATTTCCCATAACAAGGGAAGGCATAGAAAGGCGGCAAAGAAGTGTTTTAATTTTTTTTAATGTATTATGTTTAACATTATATTGTAAACCTTGTGAATTGTGTTAGAATTGACTTTGAAAGTGGGGGTTTTCCCTAGCAGATAATATAAAGGTCACTGGTGTGTGTGTGTGTGTGTGTGTGTGGACTGACTTCAAAGGGACTTAACATTAGCCTTAAACTTGGAAACCTACAAAGAATTTTACCTATAAGTAAGCTATTCCTATTTTGTTTCCTTTCTACAGTGGCTTTTTCTAACATGCACAACCAAGTTCTTTTCAGTTGTGGAAGTCAAAAAAGAATTAACTGAAATGTACAGAATCAAGCATCTTTTTAAAATGTTATGCATGACTACATTTTTAATCAGATTATCGTATGTATACATTAAATGTTTTCAATGCTAACATGTTGTAATATCTGATGTTCACCACCTTGGGGACTTTATTTGGATGGAAAGATGGCATAAACTGTTATAAATAAATAAATCTACTTCTAGTGCCTATGCATTCTCGTCTGAGTTCATTACAAATGTGTAAAACTTATACCCACTTTATCCCATACCATATATGCAATATTATGAATCATGAAAGGGAAAAAAACACTATTTCTGAAATGAAATAAATAGATAATGCTGCAGTAATGGACTTGCAGTCCCTGATAGCACCCCTCTTCTGTAAAGGTTGCCCATTCTCTTCTAGCCCTCATGCTTGGGGTCCACCCATATCACCACCTGCAAAATGGAATAACATTTGTATATTGTTTTAAAATATAGAAAAATGGTGAAAGGCAATAGACCTGTGGCTATGGGGGGCCCTTGGAGCAATGCTCCCTCCTGAATTTGCCCTGCCCTTCATCTCCCAGTCTCCCTCATCTCTGGGTCTCCCCCTCCCCCATGAGGTGGACGGAGCCTGGGGCTGCTGGTCAGGAAGGAAGTGATGAGAGCAGCTGGTTGGCAGGCTAATGCCTGTCCGGTGGAGCAAGCAAACAAGAAAGAGCAGGTGGGGAAAGAGTGCATGCCCAGCACTGGCACAGCTGGCTTTACCCCCAGCCTGAATTGCTGAGTGAGCAAGAGACACTAGCCAAATTGGAAAGCAGAGGGGGCAGGAAACGTGGTGCTTAGCTGCCTGTGGTGTGCCTGGTTCACTTTCCTCCTTCGCTCACTAGCTGCCTTGTCATCATCTCTCTGCTGCTGCCTCACCCAGCAGCATGCTCCAACCCCCCCACCACATGGGCTGAGGCAGGAGCCCTGCTTGCTTGATCTCAGAATATCATTTGACTCTCCTTGCTTGACTAAAGGTGTGCAGCTGCTGTTTGAACCCACCCAAAACATGCCCTCCTATCAAACTTTTTCTGGCTATGGGACTGAAAGGCAAGGTATTCACATGATACACATGTGGGCATTGTGTTGGATAATTAAAATATCAGGCTCTGAAACTTGCAGGATGAAACATGATGTTCCTTTTCGTTTATCTACATATATAAAATAAAGTCCTCTCACCATAAAATCAATGCCCAGGCCAAACCCTTGGACCTAGAAACATGACATTTGGGAGGCTTCCAGTTTAAGCGTTTCGCTGCTCGGTCGCACCCTGTCTTGCTCTGATGGGGCCGCGCCGAGACTCGGCTGACGGGAAGGATCTGTAGGAGATCCTCAGCCTGGGGAGCTGAGGAGAGCCTCTTCCAAGGCGGCGACCAAGGAATTGAGGCTCACCTTCTTCCCCGAAAGGTCCCGTCACTGCAGAGCCAGCATGGCGCCCAGAGATGACTGCCGGACAAGCAGACATGACCAAAGTTTTTGAAATGTTTCTAAAAGATCACCAAGGCTCCAAAGCGTGATTTAAGTAAGGCTCAGGCGATTTAAAGCGATTACAGAACCTTGGCAGTAATTAGAAGCGCCTAAGTGCAAAAAGAGGGTGGAGGGAAAACTCAAGACTCCCCCCCCCACTAAAATTAAGGCAGTTTTAAAGTGGAAACAAAGGACTTTAAGTAAAAGCAAATACATGAGAAATTGAGCAAAGTTGAAAGCTGCATGTGAATACAAAGCGGATTAAAATCAGCTAACTTTTACTTTGTTTTGGAAAACTTACTTCTTGTTGATATTATGGCTGGGAGAGGGCAGAAAGCGCCACTGGAGAAAAAAACATCGATCGGAAATAACCAACTAGCGACTCCCTCCCAGAACCAGGAAGTAACTGCAGATATGTCTACACTGCTAGCAAGTGCATTGCGCCCCCTAATGGAACAGATGACTAATCTCAACACCAAAATGGACAATCTTTAAAAAAATTGACTCATATGGATAAGAGAACCTCAGCAACTGAAAAGACGCTAAAAAAATGGAAAACAGTTGGAACACATTAACAAAAGAGTGGATGAAGCAGAGGAAGAAAGATCCTCTAATAAAACACAGCTAATTACAGCTCCAGCTGGAAAGATCCATGTATGTTTCCAAGGGATCCCTGAAGAAAAAAATGAGGACTTAAAGGACCTTATAGCAGAGGCTCTTGCCCCATTAATGGACTACAAACAAGAAGAATTACTGAAGGAGATGGACTGGGCTTACAGAACGTATCCAGATTTCATAAAGAAAAATAAACTCCCGGGAGAAATATGTTTGAAATTCACGAAACGATCTACCAGAGACCTGGTGCTGAAATCTACTCAGGGAAAATCCCTGAAAATCAAGAATGAAGAGATAAAAATCCTAAAGGATATTCCCTTTGAAGTCAGGAAGCAGAAGTGACTTTATAAGGAACTTACTCTCTCTTTACAAAAAAAGGGAATACTCTACAGATGGACATTTCCTGAAGGACTGAGTTTCAAATATGAGGATAAAAGATTTAAGATTGACACTATTCCTAAGGCAAAACAGTTTATGGACCAATATTTAAACCTAACTCAAAGTAAAAAAGAAAAGAACTCAAAAAGTAAAGAGGAGGAGGAGGAAGAAGATGAAGAAGATTCCTACTCACAGGATTCATCAAGTGCCAGTTCCAACTTATCTAGTTCTCCAGAGACGTCAGAATCAGAGAAAGGAGCAGCCGCTCCCAAACATCGAAGAAAAAAAAACGCAAGAAGAAAAGACTCTAAAATCAAGCTAACTGTTGATAATGCAGTTTTTGCTAACTAGTTAACTAAAGCAATCTCTTACTACTTTCCTGTATAATTCTTATAAGCAATAACAATCTTGTATCACTAGGTGACATAGCTACATTTTTGTGTAAATTAGATCGTGTTATCATATTAGTGTTTCCTTTCCCTTATCCATTGGGATGTTTAGAGGTAGGGTTATAGTTATCCGTTCCCTATTCCAGTAGTTTGATGTATTAGCTTCCTATCCCCGTTTCTCTTAAATTTTAGAGGTATGGTATTAGCACCCCTTCCCCAAGTCCTGTAGTATTGCAAAACCAAAAAAAATCAAGAAAGAAAGAAAGAAAGAAAGAAAGAAAGAAAGAAAGAAAGAAAGAAAGAAAGAAAGAAAGAAAGAAAGAAAGAAAGAAAGAAAGAAAGAAAGAAAGAAAGAAAGAAAGAAAGAAAGAAAGAAAGAAAGAAAGAAAGAAAGATGAAATTCAGGGATAGCGCTCCTACCATGACGTAGATGCTCACTAAGAGGGGATTTTTAGAAGTTTGACTCCTAAGGGGGTCAAAAGGGGTAAAATGTGCTCCTCCATTGATTTTTATGTGGCTGCCAGGTGGCTGCCTCCTTGCACCCCCCATTCTCTGGTTGGTCAGCTGCAGAGCTCACTGTTCTGAGGTTAAAAAAAACCAAACAGTTACAGTGGACTGCACAGAGCTAATGACACTTGAGGAAATCAGGAATGGCTAACAACCACCTGTGAAGTGCAGTAATGCTGCTGGCCCCAGGATCTTTGATGGCTTCCAACACACTTCTCCCACCTCCTACATCTAACAGGCGGGTGCAGCAGCGGTCGCAGGGTGCTTAAAGCCACGAGGGAGCCTGCCCTAGCAGTAACACCTTAGTGATCCTGCCAGCCCTGCCTCCACAGTGGCTTCTAATACTCCTCCCCCTTCTCCCTCCCCCTCCTACACTGGACAGGCAGTTGCCTGTCAGGTGTAGGAGAGGAGGTGGGATGCTTACAGCTGCTGGGAAGGTGTGCTCAGCAGGATTGCCTTAGCCCTGCTGCTGGCCCAGCCTCCCTGATGCCTTTAAACATAATCCCCCCCAACACCAGACAGGCTGGTGTCTGTCAGGTGTAGGAGCAGGACCAGGGTACTTTATTTATTTTTATTTATTTATTTTGATTTATATCCCGCCCTCCCCGAAGGCTCAGGGCGGCTAACAATATAAAGAATTTAAACAATATAAACAATATAAAACAATATCAACCAGATAAAATTATAAAAACAAACAATACAACAATCAGGGACGCCACCCCAGCAGGATCACCTTAGCGGTGCTGCTGGCCCGGCTTAGCCACACTCTCACACCCACAAGGGAAATATACCCTAAATTTGTGGAAAACTGGTTTCCTTTATTAGGTTATTTAACTTCTCACAATGTGGATTCTAGAAAATTGGTTCATATGAACTTGCTTAATATCTGCTTTCTCGGATGGTGTTTTGAATATGTAGTTATGTCTGAGTTCTAAAATGTAACATAAATAAGCTTTTTTGTAAAAAAAAAAAAGGGGGGGGTATGCTCTCCCCCCAAATTCAAAGCCCAGGCTAAACCCCTGTACCAAGAAACCCAAAATAAGGAGAGTGCATTCCTACCATGACATCAGCTCCCCCCCATGAAGAGATTTCTGAGTAACATGACCCCTAAGGGGGTAAAAAAAGGGGCAAAATGTGTTCCCCCAATTATTTTCCATGTGCCTAGCAGGCTGCTGCCTCCTTGCCCACCCCCTCCCCTGATTGGTCAGTTGTGTGGTTTAAAGTTCTGAGGTAAAACCCGCCTACTTGTGCCCACCTCCCTCTGATTGCTCAGCTGTGGATCTCAATGTTCTGAGGTAAAAACCCAATTAGAAGAGACTGCAGACAGTTAAGGACAGTTACAGAAATCAGCAATTCAAGACTCCTGAATAGACATTTTTCAAAAAAGCTAGCATGGCAATTGAGTTTATGAATGTTTATGGGGAGATGGTAAAGGACATTTCTAGGAGCCATTTCGATGTGTGCCTCCCTCATGAACCTGAAGAAATGTCCACCACATCACCACTCCTTCACACCAACTCCCCCTCACACCTCTCACCTCTTATTGCACCCAAGAAAGCTCCTAGCAAACGTCGAGCCAGATATACCAATGCTATAAGGAGGAAGCAATTTAGGAATGCGGCAAAGACATTTGCACATAGTACTCCTGAGGAGCACTGAGCTGCGCAGGCCAAGTATCAGCGAGATCACCCTGAGGTGCTCAGAATAACACAGTCTCCATATGAGCAAAACAATCCAGGAACACAAGTAGAGAGGCCATCACTTTTGTGGAAGGTGGCAGGAGCTGATTTAACAGACAACTGCTTCTTAAATGGACAGTTCTATGTGGCCTGCTCCAGAGTGAGCTCACCAAGCACCCTGGTGATCCTAGCACCTGAGGGCAGAACCACCAATGTGGTCTACAGAGAGGTCCTTCAGTAGAGAAAAAAAAAGGTACGTATGTCTCACTTCATTTTTTACACTACAATCTTCTCCATTAGAATTCCTACAACAAATGTTACATTTCAGACTTTACATCATCAGTATTATAACTGGATTTACGGAACTTAAATACCATAGCAAAGCACGGGTATCAGGCTAGTTTAGTATATTTGTATCCTTTTACCAAGAAATTTTGGGTGGTGTACACCATTTCTTCTTTTATTTTATCATCGCAATAGCCTTGTGAGGTAGGTTAAACTGAGAGAGAGTGACTAGTCCACGGTCACACAGAAGATTCATGGCAAATTAGGAATTTGAACCTGGGTGTCTCATATCCTAATCTGATGGTTCTCTGTACACAGTATATATAGTTAATAAGAAGCAAAAAGAAACTGTGATACTGAAAAATTAAACAAAATTTATGAATATTAACTACAATATATAACAGAAATACAAAGTGTAAAGTCTGTGAAGTCTGACGGCGGTCTCCAGAATGTGGAGCCATTTCGATGAGCGTCTTCTGAGTAGAGTGAAACAATTCAATGTCTGACAATTCTTCTTAATGGGACAGAGTCTCATATACAAAATTCCATTGTAGTATACCACATTTCTCTAGCTATTTTTACAAGTAGAACATTCTTACCAGACAAGTAAGTTAAGAGACTTAGACTTGTCCGATAAGAATGTTCTACTTGTAAAAATAGCTAGAGAAATGTGGTATACTACAATGGAATTTTGTATATGAGACTCTGTCCCATTAAGAAGAATTGTCAGACATTGAATTGTTTCACTCTACTCAGAAGAAGACACTCATCGAAACGGCTCCACATTCCGGAGACCGCTGTCAGACTTCACAGACTTCACACTTTGTATTTCTGTTATATATTGTATTTCATATCCTAATCTGACACCCTAACTAATACACTATGTTGGTTTTTAGTGAGTCAATTAACCATCTGATGTCTATCCTTAGAATGTACTTGAGATAAGGCACAGCTGGAAGCAAGGCCACCCTATCAGCATATAATTTTACATACCCATGTTGGCACTGGAATCTCTTTAGCAAATGGAATCACAAAGGATTCCTGTCATTATTCTTAAAGTATAAAATGGAGAATGTGAAGACACAAGGAGGCATCAATGACAGAGAAAAGGGGTTGTGCTCAAAGGGTACAAGCTGAATAAGAGGGCAGTGGGGATTAGTTGTGATGTGGACACTTTGGGAAGTGAAGACAGGCCCTGTAGGAGATGGGAGTAGTATCTATTTGTTCAAATCAAAATTTCACATGAGATTATTATACAGTATCCCACAGGACTGCCATTTGGCAGGCAGTCATTCTCCTGCTTTTGGCTGCAGCCCTCCTGCTGCTTTCTTCTGGGCAGTGTGAGGAAAATGAGAGGGGCAGCATCCTGTACATTGTGTTGTCACATCCAGCGAAACCCAGAAGTGCCATCACTGTTACCCTGCCTCTAGACATTCATTCAAACTATATGGTCTTGACCACAGAGATTTGGGGATTCCTAGAGCATCATGGGTTGGTTGTGGCATCATTTCCAAGTTTCCAACATAAGCAACATTGTAATGTACACAACACTTTTTCTTCAAGGGTTCTGCCCTCCTTAGAAAGCTCCCACTGTTTGCATGAGCTGAGCTGGCAACTTAGTCCTCAATGGGCAGGAGCAGATTAAAACATCCTGAGGTTATATCAAATTTAAGATGCTCCACATCATTATCCTAAAAAATGGTAATTTAGTGATTTTTAGTATTTTTTATAGAGGCCAATCCTAGTCAGATGCCATAAATTGTTGTGCAATTAGTTTGTGCATAACTCCAGCTCTACCCGTGAGGTCCAGCAGCTCACTGAAATACTCTTAATCCATTTCTTCTGTTTCACTGGTGCTGTATTTCCATGTCTACAATTAATAACCTGGAAGGAAATCATACCAGTACCATGCAAATGCAGCACATGCATGGGATGACTCATGGATTAAGAGCCCTACAAACAGGACCACCAGCCAATAGAACTCTGTACAGGTCAGTGCATTGTGTTCACCTAGCAGTCAACTCTTTGTTGTCTACAGCAGAGGAGGGACAAGATGCAAAGCAAGTGATAATTAAATAAATTAAAAGCCAGACACAATTTGCAACACTTCTAATCAACTTGGCAAACTGAGTTTTATAACTTGGTCTTCCCTTTCTTTCCTAAAGTTTTCAGTATTCAAATGTGTATTGATATTTTAGTCAAAAAGCAAGAATCACTGGAATTCTAGCCAACCTTCTGTTTGATTCTCTGTATTTAAATATTCATATCCTCATTCACCAAAGGAAGAAAAGATCTACAGTAATCTATTCTGCTCCATTCCAAGAATATGTCAGGGAGTTTTATGTACTGAACAAGCTTATGTGCAATGGAGCAGACTCTGCAGAGATGACTGCAAAAAATGTTATCATTACTTCTGTTGGGCAAACAGTATTAGCAGACAGAAAACACTTGGAGGAAGGCAGGATGATGAAATCACCACTTGCACATCACAATCACACTGCAAGTTTTATCCAAAAATATCAGTAATGTTGATGAAGACAGAGTAAAGTTATTGAGCCAGCCAAAATGCATGAAGGACATGGAATAGCTGGTTTTCTTTTTAAAATATATATAAATAAGTAAAGGCTTGCCAAATGTAATGGACTTCCTTGGACTCTTCTCAAGCAACTTGCACTTATTGATCTCAGCAAAATCAGGACAAACTCAATCACTTCTTTTCCTGCCAATAGAACTTTGAGATTTCATTGTATATTTGTCCTTAGCACACAGTGTGGATGAAAATGAAGTATAACAATGCTGCTGCCATTGGGCTCATTCTGTGAAATGAAGCAACCTGCTTTTTTGAGGCTGACAAGTTCTTTTAGGATCCTAGTTGAGAACAAAGACAAATCCCACACACTAGTGATTAGATATATGAACTAAGTTGATTTATGAAGCATAAAAGACAATATCCAAGCAATATCAAATAAGTAAAGTGCAAGCAGAAACATTATATTGGCTAACCCAGAGACATAAATGGTACCAGTTTGGTGTAGTGGTTAAGTGCGTGGGCTCTAATCTGGGAGAACCAGGTTTGATTTCCCACTTCTCCACTTGCAGCTGCTGGATGACCTTGGTCAAGCCATAGTTCTGTCAGAGCTGTCCTTGAAAGAGCAGTTCTTGAGAGAGCTCTCCCAGCCCCACCTACCTCACAGGGTGTCTGTTGTGGGGAGGGGGAGGGAAGGGAGGTTGTAAACCGCTCTGAGACTCTGAGTGGGGTGGGGTATAAATCCAGTCTCCTCCTTCTTCTACCAGCTGAGAGATCCTAGATTCATTTAAGTGGCAGACAGCAAACTTAGGTTGTGTCTAAGCTGGGCTTTTTTTGTAGAAAAAGCCCAGCAGGAACTCACTAGCTTAATAGGCCACACCCAACAGCAGAAACTCATTAGCATATTAGGCCACACCCCCATGTTACCAGAAGTGTGGTCATCCAGCCACACCCACCTTTTGCTTCTTATTCTGTTTACCTTGTTTGTTGTCAAAACCCAGGGATTTTTTTGTAGCAGGAACTCCTTTGCATGTTAGGCCACACACCCCTAATGTAGCCAGTCCTAATGAGTTTCTGTTGTTGGGTGTGGCCTGTTATGCTAATGAGTTCCTGCTGGGTGTGGCCAACTCGGGAGCAAGCCGGAATTCCATTCCTGTGCGTTCCTGCCCCAAAATAGCCATGTTTAAGGGGTAACAAAGAGATAATGTACTGGTGGTTGGACCTGGCCCCACCTTCCTACTGGATTGCAGAGAGATGGAACAGGTATGCAGCCTTTTTGTCCCCTCCTCTTTCCCTGTTTCTTTTTCTTCTTCCCACCTACCAGCCAACTTACCTTTGATCTGCCTCCCATTTTTAGGTCTTTTTATTGTTTATTTACTTTATTTATACCCCTCCTTTCTCCACAATGGGGACCAAAAGCAGCTTATATCATTACCCTCTCCTCCATTTTATCCTCCCAACAACCCTGTGAGTTAGGCCAGAAATATATGACTGGCCCTAAGTCACCCAGTGAACTTTCACAGCAGAGTGGTGATTCAAACCTGGGTCTCCCTGATCCTTGTCTAAAACTCTGATCATTCTACATTTGAACATTAGCAAGTAACCAGGTCTAGTGGTAGCTAGCCATCTGCTGGTTGTCACCAGGATTGGCCCCACTGAATTCTTTGTGAGGGGACACAAGAGCCCTCAAAAAAGCCAAGCTTACAGTAACCAAAGCTTTAAGGCTGGAAATAAGGCAATTGTTGTTGCCTAGCAATGGCCATTGAGAGGACATTAAAGCTAAAGTACTGCTTCTATTATTGTATAAGGTTTTAACCCCCAAGTTTGTTTGTTTATTTAGATTTTTTTCTGCAAACCTAGGTTTTTTTGTGTGTTTATAGAAAGATCGATCTGGTCTGTTCATGTCCCTGTCTCTGGATTTAAGTATCCACAGATGAGGCCATCTTGAGAATTACACGTACTGATAATCAGTGCAAATGTACATTTTAGCTTGCAACATTCTGTTCACTCAAGTCCATTATCATAGTGGTTTCATTTCTGCAGTGAAAAAAATGTTATCATGACCCTGATACTGCAACCTTCCATACAAGTGAAGCAAATAGCCAAAATGCCCTTAATTTTATATTTTGGTTGAGTAAAACTTTTTGGAAAAACACAGAGGTCTGTATCCAACCATGTGGGTTGCAGAGCCCACAGGGAGGTACTGCAGGAAAGAGAACAGTCTTCTTGACTTCAGCCATATGAGTTGTTTTTAGAATTATAGAAAGTGGGGTGGATCCAACCATTCTTTAAGGAGACCTCCTCTAACATATGCAGCTCTTCCTCCAAAGGGACAGTCACTTAAGGTGGAAGAAGGCTCTTAGACTGGAGGAAAAAGCCAAACATGAGCCCAAAGGAACAGTGTCACATAAATATTTTCATGAAATAAATAATCTTTTCTCAATGGAGTGGTAGAATAGAGGTAGGATCTACCAACTATGTCTTTGAAGCTTTTGCAAACCTGAAAATGTTTTTTCCCTTAGTTCTAAAAGCCTTCTGATCTTTCAACCGGTTAGCTTCTGAGTGAAATAGGAAACTGGATCAGATGGACCACTGGATTAGATGGACCGCTGGCCTAACCCAGCAGGGCTCTTCTTATGTTCTGTTCTTCAGCAGATTTTACTATAATGGATTAGTCCTGTACTGTGTGTTCTCAGCGATAGCTGCAGGTCTTTGAATGTGCCTGAGACCTAGCACTGAAGTAAAAATCAAGTGACCCCACAAACACACCGGAAAAGGAAAAATGGCTTTTCAGAGGTCATATTCAAACTATAAAATGTGCTTAATATAGTTGTGCACGTGCACGTTGATGTCCCATTGCTTTTGATTTCCATAGAAATGGAATAAGTCTGCATAGGATCACACCGTCTTCCATTTAAAGCCTAACATTGCCAGGATCATGCCCATTCTTTTTCTCAGTAGGTCTTCTGTACTTCCCCAAGCCACTATTTTATATGTTTGGTAAAGTCACCAACATTCTCTGGGTACAATTCAGATTCATTTTCTTACAACAAGAATAATATGGCCAGAAAGACTACAAAGAAATAGTTTGGTTTTAAAGAAAAAGAGAAAGAATGTCCTAGATGTAGGCCCAACTTCAGAAATAGAGATGAGAATGCTGCCCAACAGACATGTTCTAAGATGCTGTTTGCTTCTCAGTCATATGCATCACTTCTCCCTGTCAAGTAGAGTGCTCCTGACAAATTAACTTCTCATGGTTCCTATAAGTTACAGGGTGCAGATATCTCAGAGACGTACTTTTCCTTTTTATCAACAGCTGCAACTGACTGAACAGCTATCTCAAAAGTATGAACATTGGTCACATCTCAACAATGAAATACCTCAGATTTACTTTTTAGTGAAAGGTGTATGAAAATTAGCCAGAAACAAGAGTTCCTGGATCTGTCCTTTCTCATATCTCGCAAATACATTAGGATCTGGGAAGAAGTGGAAACAAAGTTAGGCAGAAAGCAGGACAGCTGAGAAACTGGATTAACCACAACAATCTGTGCTCGCTTCGGCAGCACATATACTAAAATTGGAATGATACAGAGAAGATACCGCAACAATCTGACACCTTCAGAGTTAAACATTCTAGTAGTTTTGTTCAGTAGACCTGGCATCAGATAAGCCAGGAGTCCCCAACCTTTTGGAGCTTGTGGGAACATTTGGAATTCTGACACAGCATGGTAGGCTCAGTTACAAAATGGTTGCCACAAAATGGCTCCTGCAAGGAGGTATAGCTAGTCACAGTTTACCTTCAGTCACACAGTGAAGATCCTTATGCTGTGGTGGCATCTGCTGCCAAAAGAATATTTTTTAAAAACCTAAGTAGCCAATTAAATCTCCAATAGCCAATCAGAAGCTTTGCTGGGCAAAAGCTCTACCTGGCACTGCCCACTTTCTAAAAACACTTGCTGGGTGCCAGGAAAGGTATCAGCAGGTGGCATAGTGCCCATTGGGGATCCTTGAAATAGATCAATATAATTCAGATTAGAGATGGGCATGAACCGCATTTTGTGGTATAGTTTGGTTCATGGTTTGTGGCCAAACCACGAACTGATACAAACCGGGAAGTGGGTTCACAGACCAAACATGTTTGTATTTGTTCATGACCCATGCTTTGTGCTCCCCGCAGCTTTTCACAGGGAACAGAAAGTAGGGGTTTAAATGACTCTGAACCAAAAAAGTGGGGGGTTAAATGGCTCTAAGCCATTTAAACCCCATCTTCTGCTCCCCATGAAAAGCTGTGGAGAGCAAAAAGCAGGGGTTTCCCTGTGAAAAATGGCAAGAATCAGAAAGCAGGCTCGTGGCCATTTAAACCCCTGCTTCCTGCTCCCCGCCACTCAGCTGTTATTCGTGAACAGCAGAAAGGAAGGATTTAAATGGCTCAGAGCCATTTAAGCCCCTGCTTTCTGCTCTTCATAAACTGCCATGAACTGCCTTAAAATTTGTGGGAGTTCTTTGCAGTACTTCAGTTCATGAACACTGCTTTGCAAAGTACAAACTGGCCAAAATTTATCATGAAATTTCATTCATGAGCTGATTCATGCCCATCCCTAATTCAGATGCTTTACTTCTGGGCACGGGAAAAAAACCCTGGATCAATCATACCTGCATGCATGCCTTCTGTCTGCGTTCAAGGCTTTCTGTAGCTTTACAAAATCAATGGGGAGTACTAGGCTATGCATATGGATATATCCAGATTATCGATATGGCTATATAAAGAAGTAGCAAGTGCTGTGGTGGTTGGATATGGTTTTCAATTGGTGCCCTTTCAATGAATGCCCCAGAAGTAGTCCTTAACTCACAATATGAGTACCTCACCTGAGTACCTCAATACAGGAATAATATCAGCTATCTTGTATGTGTGTGTTTGCGTGTGTGCATGCATGTGCATTTTTGTGTGCTAGCCTGGAAGTCATGGTGACTTCTGGCAACCCCTACTGGAGGCCTGGATGTTTTTCAGAGAGATGGCTTGAGTAGCCTGCCTCTGTCTCCCTCCTCTGGTATTCCTTGGAGGTTGCCCTTCCTAGTACCAGAGTCAGCCTTGCTTAGCTTCCAATACTTGATGAGATCGGGCTTGCCTGGGCTATCCAGTCAGGACTAATATCAGCTATCTTGTACAACTTTTATGAAAACAAAAGAAATTAAAATTGGCCAACATTTTGGATATTAAATGCATTATAAAAGGTTTTAAAATGTTTTTCAAGAACTAGAGTTCTTGTTAATATGGTAAAATATATAACTGGCTAAAGTAGCAACAACAAAAACATTCTTCATAGATTAAAAGTCAGATGGCCTTATCCTAAGGGCTTTCTTTACATGCCAAGATTCAAATTGGAGGTTTATGGCACTCATGCCACTTAAGCCTGAGGAAAGTTCCTTAGAGGTAGAGGAAAGGTTTAAGCTTTGCTGAGCAGAGCAGTAGGATATATAGGGCATGGGCTTGATAGCAGATAATGCTTGTTATCATAAAGGAGCCCAGAAACCAATCTGATTGGATAACGGTTTGAACGCAGGAGAGAGGATGAACATCCTGCCACTATGCAGCTCTGCCTTAAGGCTCCTGATAGCACTAAACTGATTTTGAATTATTTTGTTTGGGAAGTTATTTGAATATAGTTTTGTAGGAAACACAGGAGATGATACTAGTGCTCCAAATCCTTCCCTTGAGCTTTCTGAGATCTTTACTTTTGCCTAAGATCATGTTAAAGGGGCTGGTTTGTATGGCATACTACTTTGCCCAGGAATCTTTGGGGTCCTGGTGGTTTATGTGCTAAATTAGTTTCAGTCTATTGTTCATAAAATGATTAAGGATATTGGTTCTGCATCTGAAATATACTTAGGAAGAGAGGAGCAAAGTACTTTTTGTTTAGGAATACTGATGTGCTTTCATTATATGATCAGGTATTCTGATCAGTGGTTCTTATCATATGTTTCCATATCTTACACAAAACCAAGAAGTTAATTGGAGGTTCAGGAAATTAAAAAGGTGTAAAGGAAATACTTTTTAAGCATCTGTCTTACATCAACAATAACAGTCATTTTTAGTGAAGGTAGGCACAGCCAGAAATACCTGCATATTCAGTGTAAGTCTACAGATTTATTTTTGCAAAGCACATTTTATATCTTAGTTGCTACAAGGGGGGTCTGGGATTCCTATATCTGTAGATAAGGTTTGTTGCTACAGGGCAATAATATTTAATAATCCCTGAAATAAGTTTGCATGCCTCTGATCCTATAAATGTCAGGTGTACTTCAAATCTGCAATTACTTCTGAATATTATGGAATTGTTGTACCATTTCAGATCCATTAATTGTATTCTGTTCATTGATGATTCATGAATGTTTATTTATTTATTTCATTGGGCTTCTAGCCCTCCTTCCCCCACACAGCAGGCTCAGGGCAGGTTACAACATTCTTAAACTGCTTTCTGTTGAGGACATTTTGGCTGTACTAATTGATTACATCATTACTTTCTGGACCACAGTGGGAAGATACACAAAAGTAACACCATTTACCACCTGTGCATATGCATTGGACAGAGAATTTAATCTGAATAGGCCTCATAAACATTCCTGTCCTATGTCTATTAATTTTGTTTTGGAACATTCCTTTTTTGGTCCAGTATTGACATATTCTATGTTATTTCCTTGTAACATGTGCCTGTATGTACCTCATATTGTTTGACCTCTGAAGAAGGCCTGATTGGGCCAAAACATGTTAGGTCACATTAATTGTTCCTTGTGTACTTGTCATTCATATTTGTTAATGAGGCTTTCGTTGGGCCCTTATTTTTTTTTAACCTTTCTCAAAATAAATACATGCATTTTTGATTATAACTTTATATGAGGCTTTAACTATCGGTCCTCCATCAGGTTTTTTTCTTGCCTTTTTGATTCTTGATACAACATTCTTAAAAACATACAAAAATTTAAAATAGAATATAGCCATAAAACAGCTATATAAAAAACTTAAGAGGTGCCAACAAGACAATGTGCTGAATTGAATGAAGTTCCTATTGCTATATAGCTGCAGATCTAAACAGCACAAGGGAAGTGGGTGAGTGAGCAAGCAGCTATGATGGACCAAAAATGCTGCCAGACAGAGCTGTCCTTGACCAGGGCCAGGGCTTTCTCAGCTCTGGCCTCAGCCGGGTGGAACTCTCCAGCTGCTTGAGCTGCGGCAGATGAAAAATGCAGATCTTGCAACTGCTGTGACTTAGGCCTCCATAGAAAGTGAGATCTCCAAGAAGGAGGAGGAAGAGGAGGAGGAGGAGGAGACTGGATTTATACCCTGTCCTTCACTCAGTGTCTCAGAGTGGCTTACAATCTCCTTCCCTTCCTCTCCCCACAACAGACACTTTGTGAGGTAGGCGGGGCTGAGAGAGCTCTGACTGAGAACTGTCCTTGATCCCTTTTTGATCCCTTTCCTAACAATCCCCAGCATAGAATTTACCTTTTTCACTGCTGTGGGTTGATATTTTGATTAAAATGTTCACTGCAACACCAAAGTCACTTTCCTTCTCAGTCTAGAAAGTTCTGACCCCATCAGCGTGCACTAAAGTTGGGGTTTTTAAAATGCCAATGTGCATCACTTTATACTTACCTACACTGAACGTCACTGTTGCTTCAATCTTGGAGATCCTCCTGGAGCTCTTCACAGTTGGCTTTGCTTTTCACCATCCTGAATAATGTGACATCTGCAAACGTGGCCAGTACACTGATCACCCCCAGTTCCAGATCATTTACAAACAAATTAAAGAGCACCAGCCTCCATACTGATTCTTGTGAGACCCCCACAGCTTACTTCCCTATGTTGAAAGAACTGTTTAAAAAAGCTGCCTTGGTCTCAGGCAATGCAATACAGTAAATTTATTGTCAAAATTGTGATTGTCCTTGGACCTCTGCCAATGGTAGAACAGCAAAACAGTGTAGCACTTTCTAAAGCTTTGGCTACTTAAAACAAAAATTACTGTACTCTGGGAAACAAAACATCACAATGATAGAATCCAGTGATTGCTTTTAAAGCATCATTTGACAAGCCATGTCCCAAATCTCAATATAACGATAGCTAGTTTGGGTATTTATTGTTCCAACAATTGGAGAGCATGGTAAATGCTTGTTTTATTTTTCTTTATTTAAAATGTGTTATACAATTCTCAGATTCAAAGAACTTCAATCTGATTTATAATAGCTATAAAACCCAAATATTTTATTAAAACCATAAAACATATAAAACAATAAATTTTCTACATATCAAAAGCACTAATAAGCTGCCCTAAAACTTATTGCACCAACAAGTAAATATTTGGAATTGTGTGTCCCAATCTGTCACAGTATATTTCAATTACAATCATTTGGTACTGCAGTAGGGTTGCCACGAATAGGCTTGGGAAATTCCTGGAGCCTGGGGAAGGGTGGGGTTTGGGGAGGAGAGTGACTTCAGCATGATACAATGCCATAGAATCCAGCCTACAAAGTATCCATTTTCTCCAGTGGAACTGATCTCTGTAGTTTGGAGATAAGGTGTAATTCTGGGAGATGTCCAGACCCCTCCTGGCAGATGACAAGCCTACACTGGAGGCATAAAGGCCCTTTTAAAGGGGGGGATGGGAGCAATTGCCCCAGGCCTCACACATATAGAGGACCACAGCAGCATTGAAAAACAGTACTAGATGTCACTGGCTGGAATGATCAGATCCTTTTCATTCCAAGGCAACAGTGGTTTCTGCAAAGTAGCTCCAAGATCAGAAGCAATTTTAGTGCTTTGGGTTTGTCCCATGCTCCATTTGCTGAGCCAGTGGAAGAATCTGCTCCTGTTTTCCTGTTTTGCCTGCAGTTAACATCAACATGTAACCAATTCTTTTGCTCCTCTCCTGACGTGGTTAGTCTCCTGATACTAGTCTGATAACCTGGTTGGAAAGTAGAGCAATAAAGCCATCACTCCAGCTGATACTAGCAAATAATTCAGCTCATGTTCCTGATAGACCCTATGTTGCCATGGCCAACTCCCCCTCCCCCCGGATCTAACTAACTTGAAGTATAAGTCATTCCTCCTGTCCTACCCCCTCCCTCTACCATTGATTGCCAGCCCAAGTAGAACGCAAAAAGTTTCTGATAACTATCATGACGGATATTACAAAGGAGATATATTTTCATTTCTTAAAGGTAGATAGTAAAAAGGAGATTAGAAATCATGGGAAATCATGGGAAATTTTTAAGATAATACAAAGCAATGTTTGATTTTTATTGATAATCAAATACAAGGAATCTGCTACAAATACAAGGGTTTTGCATCTTTCACTAAAAATGTAAACTGATATTAGGTGTTACTGAACAATGTCATTTAATATATTTTGCTTTACAGAAAATTATCAGCTCTTTAACTTGTAAATGCAATATTTAAAATGTTTATCAAAAGAAAGACTCCATATCATCACAACCCAAATGCACAATTGTCAGTTGTTCTTCTCCCCAGCCCAAAATAACTGTTGCTTTATGATTAGATTCACCTGTCATCTATGGAATAATGGACAAAAAACCCATTTCAGTTGCTATAACAACAGTGCTACTGTCTGTTGAGATAAATGGCACTTTCTTAAAGTAAAGCATTCATTATTTACGCCATACAAATGGTTGGGGCTTGTCAGTCCAAGTTTGTGCCAATTGGTATGTCTCAAAGTTGGATAAAACTATGCCAAAAGTCAGTTGACAAAATAATTTCAAATAAACAAAGAATACATTGTCTTGGGTACTAAGCAGTGCTATCAGACCTACCCCTATCCACTAGAGGACCCCCATTCACTCCCCTCTGACTTTAGCCTTCTGCATCCCCCCACTGAGCTTCTGTGGGTCAATGGACTGGACCCCCATGAACAGTGTTGGGGGCAAAGTGTAGGACTGCAGAGTGTGTGTATCTGTGGGAGGTAAATCAGCAGAAACTCCCCTCTGCCAGTGGAAGTACTGCTCTCTTGGGGGAAGTGCTGTTATAGAACACTTAGGAATGCTCTCTTAGGATCCTATCCCTTGACTTTTTGTCCCATTAATTTTAATATATTTGCATAGATTTCCTCTGAATCGCCAAATCATGTCTTGTGAGTATGGGATATAAAGGAACAAGATGTTCACCTTTCTATATTTTACAATTAATACAAATTTATTTAAAAGTCTAGTGTATGGGATAAATATTTCCCCTAACATCTGTGCAGGAATCTGGATTAGCAGAGTTATTTGCTTGTTCTTGGTGTGACATTTCAAACAATAAACTAATTCAAGATTTCAAGGCCAGGTACACTTAAAGCAGAAACTATGAACTTGAACATATGAAGCATCTAGATAGGCAAGAAGACTTAGGGTGTGTTCAGACGGGCATTATGCCAGCTCGAATTTGATCCCGATCTTTTTAATCCATTGTCGCAGGACCAGACATCCCCTGGGGGAATCGCCTTACTGCACGCTGCCTCCGTTGTGGATTGTCTAGATGGCATCCACTGAAGGAGGCACACGCAGTGGGTTTTTTTTTAAAAAAAACCTTTTTGTGCATGCACATAGGTGTCACAGCACATCCTTGTTGAAGGAGGCGCACGGTGGGTTTTTTTTTTAAAAAAACCTTTTTGCGCATGCACATAGATGTGACAGCGCGTCCTTGTTGATCCGCGCATGTGTAGAGATTTTTTAAAATGACACTCGCTTGGGATGGTCTGATGTCAGACCACCCTGAGGGGGGGGAATTGCATGCTGGTGGAACGATCAGATGGATGAAAGTCCACAGCTGTCCCGCAGGTAACTGAAAACTCCAGATTTAAAGTGGTATCTTTTAAGTACGGCTCCAGAGCGCAGCAAAACGGGATGCCCATGGAAGAGGGACATTTCCCAGATGTTTGTGTCTGGACATTAACTTTAGTTCCGTGGGACAATCGTGCCTCGCATGGATCTAAAGAGCCGTCTGATTGGACTCTTATAGTCCAATAACCACAGACATATATTTAGTGAAAAGTGAATTGTACAACTTAATGGAACATCTCTCACCTCTCTTGCAACCCTTTGCAACCTCTGAAAAGAAGCTTCTGTCAGGGCACTGCCAGCAACAGAATGGCATGCAGCAGAAGACTGTAACTTCAAGGGAAATTTGGAGAAATGATCACCATCCTCTCCTGCACAAACTCTTCCTTGCACAAGAAATCACACAAGATAAAAAACTGTAATAATGACTAGTGACAAGGCTGGTCTTGAAAAAGGAGACCAAATATGATATTTATATTTCAACTCTCCTTCAGGGTTTGGACTTGGCTTAATGGATTTATTTTGGTTCTGTCACCATTCCACTGCCTTTTTTCATAACTTAAACTTAACCAGTGGTGGCTGTATCAAAGGCTCACAGAGAGGTCTGTTAGAGAAATGTAATTCATTATTAAAATGCTGAGTAAGGATCCAATATGCTCACATAGTCTTGATTACTGAGCATGAGATAGATTCAGGTGGCTAGCCATGTATCTGAAGAAGTATGCTTGCAAATGAAAGCTTATACTTTGAATAAGACTTTGTTGGTCTTAAAGGTGCCACTGGACTCAAAGTTTGTTCTGAGCATGAGGTAGGTAGACTACGTTTTTAATTAGTTTTCTATATTTTATATTTTAGAGCTGCGGTGGCTCAAGTGGTTAAGACGCTGAACTGCAGGCTGTGGAAGGTCAGTAGTTCAGCAGTTCGAGACCCGGGTGCCGCATGACGGGGTGAGCTCCTGTCTCTAGTTCCAGCTCCTGCCAACCTAGCAGTTCGAAAGCAAGAAATTGCAAGTAGATAAATAGGTACCACTTCGGTGGGAAGGTAACAGCGTTCTGTGCACCTTGGTGTTTAGTCATGCCGGCCACATGACCACGGAAACGTCTTCGGACAGCGCTGGCTCTTCGGCTTTGAAACGGAGATGAGCACCGCAACCCTAGAGTCGGATTCGACTGGCTTTCGAGCAAGGGAACCTTTACCTTTACCTATATTTTATGATGTTTCTATCCTTTCTCTCACCCTTGCCCAAGATCTGTTAATAAACCCTTCTGAACTGTAGGCAACCATTTCATGGTCACAATGTTGTAGAAGGATTGTTTTTCATTTATGCCCTTCCCAGGAATTTTAAGTGTTCTGTAAACAGGGGGTGGATTGAATTATGTCTGAGAAGGGATTTAGGGTCTACTTTAAGTTACAGAAGCCTGTCCTCCTTGTTTTGTATTTTCCTATAAAGGATGGACTCTGTATCTGTTCAGGATGCCAGTCTGTTGATGAACGAGTGTATCAGAATGAATTCATTTTAAAATAAACCTACCTACCTATTTTGCTAGTGAAAAAGTCATGAAGTGAGTTTTTCTCTCCCACATAGACCTTGGGGGGGAAGGGGGGATTTTCATTAGGTTTAGAGGGAAAACCCCTGAACAAGGTCTTAGACAGTGTTGCAACATGAGCAGTAGAATTCTTGAAATATGTATGTGGTACCTGTACTCTTATAATATACCTTTACCCTTCCTTTAGCTATCATGCCTGCTGCCAGGTGTGATTGGGAAAGAAAGAAGATGAAACAGAAGTTGGAGTGTGGAGGACTACAGACCCACTCACATTCATCATGATGATATTAAGAAAGATAATGCAATCCTAAACAGAGTTACAGTCTTCTAAGCCCCTCTAGTTAGGACTGCATTGTTAAATTGTTTTGATAGGGTTGCCAACTCTGATTGAGAAATACCTGGAGATTTGGCGGTAGAGCTTGAGGAGGGCAGGGTTTGGGGAGGGTAGGGACCTCAGCACGATGCAATACCATAGACTCTGCCCTCCAAAGGAGCCATTGTCTTCAGGAGAACTGGTCTCTGCAGTCTGAAGAATAGTTGTAAATACCAGGAGACCTCCAGGCCCCACCTAGAGGATGGCAACCCTATTAGTAGTTTAGTTAAGGTCATTCCAAATGGTTCAGAACTGGTTCACTGTTACCAAGACACTAATATACTGAACTCAAGAGTTATTGGAAATGCAACTTTATTCAACAGAAAACGATAAAGTGAGCATACATTTAATCATGCCATGTTTATTTCCTGGTTTATTTATTCATATGTCCTCTGCAAGGTAACATAATTAGAATATTGTTAAACTCAATCTAATTTACATTCCTGGTACTTCATTTCATGATATCCGTGGAGCTTTTTAAATCCCTTGTGCATGTAATAACATCCAGTCTTTTTATCTCCTAAGTCTTTCCAACCCTCCGGGATAAATATCTTTTGGTTTGTCAGTGTGATAGGGCAAAAGCTCTATACTCCCAGGGGAAACTGCACTGCATAATAGTAGGGGCTTTGATGGCTTTATCAGACGTATATCAAAAAGTTCACTGTCACAAAAGTAACAAATGATTTCTATTTAAAATTAATTTTTAGGAATTTGGAGAATCAGATGGTAATGTAGATGTAAATGCTATTACGTATCCACTGTGGTATGATGGTAATTCATAGCATATATCACTGCAATGGCAATTATTTCATTATTTCTTACAAGAACTGTCATCCCAATTTCAATAACCATAGTAAAAATTAAAAGTATTCTCCCACAGAGTTATGGGTCCACTTGTATCTCCCTTAGGGTGAAACTTTGTCAGACAAGAGAGAAAAATATACAGGCCCTGAAGAACTTGTTACTGCTATTGCCCTTCAGTGCAGCCTTGCAGAACTAAGCCTTTTTAGTTATGTTTCTCCCCGGTGAAGACTGCAGGTGTAGCCAAGAGTGATTCAGCCACAAATAATTTAAGCAGCAAGAAGGGGGAGGGGGGAGCTTGGTCCAGAGAGGAAGGCCGAGTTCTGGACTGTAAGCCTAGGCGCACTGGAAGTGCTGCAGCCACCACCTCACATAGCCATGCCACTGTGCTCCAGTCTTGACGATTGCTGTTGTCTTCTCTCATCCTCTTTGCTCTTGCTCTTCCTCTTTTTTTTATGCTCTTCTGATCTTTAGGGCAATCTTGACTGGTTGCTGTCTGAAGCCTGACTGAGCAAGGAGGGCCTGGGCAATGTGCCTAATAAACAAGAGGAGTGAAGAAGACTATGCTTCCAAGTTCCACTCCAGTCCCACCCCTCCAAGCCTTTCCCAGGCTGATGATGACTGGACAGCTCAATATGGAGGCTGTCATATGTCTCCCTTGTTCCCAGCCTGACTGGATGGGTGCTCAGCCTGATAATGATATCTCCTCCTCGAAGGGGGAGGAACAGCCAGCTGCAATAGATCCCATTAATCTTCAGGGACAGGAGATGCAAGTCCTTGTGGGGGACTCTCCCTCCCTCTCCCCCCACCTGTCCAGGCACCATGAACTCTCCGGGGGACCCTCATTTGGACTGGGCCAGCCCCAGACGCTCACTCCTCCCGCTCCCTGAGGCCAGGTTCCCCCCCCGCCAGGTGAGCATCAGAGGCTCCCAACCTCAGTCCCCCCTGCACACCTTCCTTGCCTTCCTGGGAATGAGCCTGTCTTGATGATAGAGCCAGGTGGGAAGTGGCAGAACCAAGTTTGAGTCCAGTGTCACCTTCTTCTCCTGGGTCTCAGCTCTGGTATGCTGGCCCACTGCTTCAGAGTTTCTGCACCTCCCTGGCCCCCAGGACTTTTTGGCTCACCTTGGAGGCCAGGGGACACTGCCAAAGTTGCCTGGAGGCATGCCACACGCAGAAAGCCTGACACCACCTGCCCACGGGGGCAGCGGGGAAAGAGCACAGCTCAGACACACACACACACCTTGGGTCCTTGCAGAAAGGGGTGAAAAAGCCTGCGCTCCTCGAGGGAAGGGGGGGCACCATCAGCAGCATGTTACTTCCTCCAAGAGCCTCCCCCCCTAGCTGAGCAGGGTGTGAGGAGAGGCAAGGGAGGGAGGGGAGAGGAGCGGCAGCAGGCAGGTCAGGGTGGCAGGAAGCATAGAGGTGGGACTGGCTGACAAGCAGACAGGGGAGACGCTGAGAGCCACAGGAGCTGGTCCCACGGCAAGTCAAGGGGCTGCTTGGGAAGAAGCAGGGCCAGACGGGGGCGCAGCGCGCCTTCCATCACTGCCAGAGCACCGCTCTGGCTCGAAATGAGCTCTAAGTCATCTGGTAAACAGTTTAACAGGAATATCTCTGGTTTATTTATTTATTTTATTGGATTTCTATCCCGCCCTCCCTGTGAACAGGAGGTATTGTAATATTCAACACTGACTGTAAGAGAGTATGCACTCCAATCCAAAATTTATGAACCTTTTTACACGTCCACCACATATCCAACATGATTGTTACATTTCCAACAATTGTTACTCAAGTTTTTATACATTTTGACTAACGTATCTGGGGTTAGGTGCCATCTATAGAACATTTTATATAATTTTTCTTTAAATAAAACATATAGTCAACTTAATATTCACTTTCCATACTTTACTCCATTGTAACAAATCTGTTGTAATCTATATTTTGTATCCATACATTCTTTAACTACTTCATCCTGCATTTTCAATTCCATCAGCATATCATACATTTTCTTAATTAGTTTCTCTCTTGAAGTACATAATTTTTCAAATGTACCTTGTTCTAAATAGAACCCATCTCTCTGTCCTTAGTATATCTAGATTCCACTTGCACTCTAGTCTACCAATCTAAGTTTACCTTTTCTTTAATTCTTCCTGAGATTTTAAATTATTTTCATCATCTGCATATCTGTTTGGTTTGAAGTCAAAACTGGTTGAGAAAAAGCTTCCACTGGAGACACCCAGCTTGGAATTTTAGAATATATCAGTGGATGAATCTTTTCCCAGGTTGTCAATAATGATCTTCTTATCATATGACTTTAAAATATTTATGTCCAGAGGCTTTCCCATACTATAAAAACACATGCCATCCCAGTTTTAAGTCATGTCCTTCTAGAGTCAGCAGCCTATAATCTTCAAGTAAAATCCATTTTCTCAACCAAACCAAACTTGCTGCCTTATAGTAATTCTTCCAGTCTGGTACTCCAAATCCAGCATTATCTTTAGCATCCTGTAAGGCTTTCAATTTAATTCTTGACTTTTCCCCTTGCCATATAAAGTGTGTCAGTTTATTCAATTAGTCAAAGAAGTTTTGTTTAATATATATTGGCAAGGTCTGGAGTAAAAACATCAAACGTGGTAAAATATTCATTTCCAAATTGCTATTCTACCCATTAGTGATACTTGCAGCTTTGTCCATTTCTCTAGATCTTTTTTAATATCTTGTAACACTTTATTGTAGTTATCATTCATCAGAGAGATACATTTTGCTGTAATATTAATACCCAAATATTCTTTTCTAGTTGAAATCCAGTTAACTCTGCTATTTCACATCTCTGTTTCAATGTCATATTCTTTGTAATCATTTTCATCTTCTGATAGTTTATTTTTATTCCTGCCATTTTCCCATATTCATTAATCCGCTTCATCAGTTGTTGCATTGAAAATCATCAGCAAAGGCTTGTAATTTATATTTATTTCCTCTTATTGATGTCCCTTTAATACAGGAATCTTCCCTAATTTTTCTTGTCATCACTTCCAACGTTAATATAAACAACAGTAGAGATATTGGGCAGCCTTGTTTTGTCCCCTTTTCAATCCATATATTATCTGTCAATTCATTATTTACTACAATTTTTGGCTTTCTGCTTTGTATATATAGCTTCAATAGCCCTTATAAAATTAGTCCCAAACTTCATTATTTTCATCCATTGAATAATAAATTGCCAGTTGATGTTGCCAAATGCTTTTTCAGCATCCAAAAATATCAAAGCCATCTATTTCTCTGGATGTGCTTCATAATATTCTAATATATTTAAAACTGTTCTCACATTGTTCTTTAGCTGTCTTTTAGGTAAGAAACCTGCTTGGTCCTATCTCTCTAGGTAAAGTGAAAATCTGACATAGTACAGTACTACCTCTTTGACGAATTGATGCTTGTTTATCACAAGTCGCATTGTAATTTTACCTCAAATGTTTAAGGTTAATATGTGTATTACATATATACTTGTTAAGCGGTTAACTTGTTTTGTTTCATGTTCTTTTGCAATAATTCTGTTGCGCTATATCTTTATTTATTGAAAAAATTAATAAAACATTATTAAAAAAACCCCTGTTTGGTCCTGATGTAGTCCAGGGCTATTTTTGGGCAGGAACGCACAGGAACAGAGTTTCGGCTGGCCACACCCAGCTGGAACTCATTAGCATAACAGGCCACACCCAACAGCAGAAACTCATTAGGATTGGCTACATTAGGGCTGTGTGGCCTAACATGCAAAGGAGTTTCTGTTACAAAAAAAGCCCTGGGTTTTGACAACAAACAAGGTAAACAAAATAAGAAGCAAAAGGTGGGTATGGCTGGATGACCACACTTCTGGTAGCATGGGGGTGTGGCCTAATATGCTAATGAGTTTCTGATGGCCTATTAGGCTAATGAGTTCTTGCTGGGCTTTTTCGACAAAAAAAGCCCTGATAAAGTCTATTTGAACTTTTTTCAACCTTGCAGCCAAGACAGTTGTAAAGATTTTGTAATCACAATTCAGCAAAGAAATAGGTCTATAGTTTTTTTTTCCTCTGTAGGATCTGTGTTCTCTTTATGAATCAGTGATATAGTTGCTTCAGTCCAAGATTCCGTTATTTCTGTTTTTTCTATTACAGAAGAAATTATGTTTTTATATGGTATCAGTAATACATCTTCAAATATTTTAGAGTATTCAGCTGGTAGTCCATCTGTTCCAGGTGCTTTATTTATATTTTGTTTCTTAAATAGCCTCTGTAATTTCCATCATTCAACATTTTTCTGTTTTCTTCTGAAATTGTGGGTAAGTCCTGTTCATCTAAATACTGTTTCTGAGTTTCTTTGGGGATTTCCACTCTTTTATATAATTGTGTGTAAAAAATTTGAATTATTTCCCTTAATCCATTCTTAGAAAATTCTTCTTTTCTCTCTTTATCATACTATGAGTGGATCATCCTTATCTCTTTTCTTAACTTATAAGCCAACCATCTTCCTGGTTTATTGACATTTTCAAAATAATCCTATTTAGCAAATTTAATATTTTTTGCCATTTCTTCTGATAAAAGTAGGTTGAGTTGATGTTGTAATATTTTGATTTTCATCTTTAATTTCTCATTTGAAGGATCCAACTTAAATGCTTTCTCTTTATTCTGGATAGTGTCCAATATATCTTGAAATGCCTTCATCCTTCCTCTTTTCTTTCCTGCTACAAATCTAATTGCCAGTCCTCTAAAGAAAGCTTTGCTTGTATCCCAAATTATGTTCATGGATGTTTCTCCATTCATATTTTGTTGAAAAAAGTCTTCATTTCTTTCTTAGCCATCTCTAAAAATTGTCCATTTTTAAGTAATTGTATATTCAGCCTCCGTTTATTTTTATTTTTTTATTATCCTTAATCTTCAATAATAACGGGTTGTGGTCTGCAAAGGTTTGTGGCATAATATCCATATCTTCAATTTTCTGGAAAAGATGTGATATAATCCAACACATATCAATTCTGGACCAAGATTTATGTCTGTCAAAATAAAAAGTATAGTCTTTTCCAGTTGGGTTTCTAGTTCTCCAAACATCAGTTTGTACTCCTCAGCCAATTCTAAAAAAAGATCTCAGAAGTAAACTTTTGGAGGGTTTAATCTTCTTGATGGTTCTCCTGTTTAGGTCTTGATCAAAAACAGAGTTAAATCTCCAATTATACAAATATCCATATTTTGTTATAGTTTCCTTCATCATTTCAAAAAAGTTGCCCTGTGATTCATTCAGTGCATATATCACCACCAATAAGATTTTCTTGTCTCTAATATCTATTTCAAGTAGCAGAAGTCTTCTGTTTTCTGATGAGAATATTGAAATAGGTTTTAATTTTTCTTTGATATATACAGCTATTCCTTTTTTCTTTACATTGTCTGAAACGGTGAATAACTTACCAAGCTTCTTATTGATCAAATAATGTTCGTCTTTTTGTCTAATGTGTGTTTCTTGCAAACATATAATATCTACATCTATCTTCTTAAGTTGTTTAAATATCTTCCGTCTTTTCTCAGGTGAATTTAGTCCATTTACATTTATTGATAATATCTTGGTTGTTGATGAGTCTATTATGATCTATTCTTGTTACTACCATTTGTATTTCTCATTGTCATTCTTTGTGGTCTACCCTCGATGGATGGTTTTTTGACCATGCTGGCCTCAAGTTCTTCATCCGAGGCTGTTGAGAAGTCTGATGCTTCCACTTCTTTTTCAGTTGTTGTAACTTATGTTTTTGCTTTCTTTGTTTCTTCCTGTTGTAAAAGTTTTCCATAACAATCCAAAAAGTCTTTTGCCTTGAAGATGGAGGAATCTTTGACTTCTGGTTTATGCAGCAGCAAGGTCAGTAACATCTCAGGGAACTCCTGAGACATATTGAACTGGCCCACTTTTGGGGGGACACACACTAGAGGATTCTAGACCCAAGGAGGCCCCTGGAGGGGGTCTCTGAAAACAGTGGGGTACATTTTTGGATCACTTCTCTTGGCTAGACCGGGGGAGGAGACCTGGAGATAAGCCCCGATCTCCCAGTGAATACAGCACCTTTTGGCTTCCAGCTGCTTGCACAGAACAGCCTAAGATAAACAACAAAGAGAATCTGTCTGCAAACTTCTCAAGACCATGAGTTAAGTTTAAAGGTTTATCCGCCTTACCTGGCTATAAATACTTTTACACAAGGAAGTTTGGAGAAGGAACAAGAAACGAGAGACAGTGTTTAAAGCCTGCTTACTGCCTTCCTTTTTTTTCTCTGCTCACTCTCTATGTGAACTTAACTTTCACTTTCTCTTATCTTCCTGAGACTGGGAAAAGCTGTAATTAAAGGAAGTAATAAGTAAATAATTAGAAAGATTGAAAGATCTAAAGCAGTTAGAATTGGATGTTGAGCTGGATTTGGTTTTTCTGTTGATGGGAAAGGAAGATTTCAGAGCTTAAGCTGGATGGTAACTAGAAGCTAGAAGCTATTTTCATACCTACCTTTGCTGGATTATAAATCTGAAAAATACTGGATACTCTCCTATCTACCTTTGTTGGATTATAAATCTGGAAAAATTGGTTGTTTTCCCACCTACCTTTGTTGGATTATTTTCTTTTTGTTGTTGCTTTTTAAAAATTGTTATTGTTATTGTTATTGTTGTTGTTGTTGTTGTTATTATTATTATTATTATTATTATTATTATTATTATTAGAAAACTAATTTTGACCTATTAGACTTTATTGGATTTTACCTGGTTTGAATATAAAAGAAGTTTGGATTTCCTTTATTTCCCTTCTGCCATTGGTTTTGGATTTGCCTTTCTTTTTTAGTTATGCTTGGAATATACTGGGAGCAAATTAAACTGGAACTGGTACTTAACTGTGATCTGGAGAACTGTAAAGAGACCTGAAAGAGAAACATGATGTGCTTGGGCTACTGAAGAGACACAGAAATGATTGAAGAGGCCTGTTATCTGTTGATTTCTTTCTCTTTGTTTGTTTGTATGTGTATGTATTAAAAGATGCTTAGAGAATGTTTTATATGAAACAGTACAATAATTTAAGTGAAAATTTGTGGGGTGTCTGGATTGGAAGATACTTATTATACTGACTTTAATTTATGGTTTGATATTGGCTCTTGATATTTTAATATTGAATCTGGTAAGACAGAAAATCAGGGGGAGGGGCAAATAGTAAAGATCCTGGGTGATTAAGTGTATAATAGCCTACTACACAGACTAAACTACTGGGAAATATGCTGACAATGGAATCTCTGAAAGACTTTAAAAATGATATGCAAGTTATCTTTCAAACTAGCCTTAGCCAAGCTCACTGATATACAAACTAAATTTCATGCAAGTTTAAGCCAGGTGCAGAATGACCTGCAAGACAGACTTCAGTCAGGCCTAAACCAGGTGCAGAAAGCCTTAATACGAGTCACAGATCAAGTGAAAACTTAAACACTGAGTATGGAGATGTCAAAGTTAAAATGGCTGATCTTAACAAACAACTAACAGAAAATAAGAAGGAAATAACAGAAGTGGCACAACAAGCCAAGAAGGCCTAAGAGAAAGCTGGAGCAGCATTATTGAGGATGGACAGGTTGGGTACACAGCAGAAGATGGCCCTGGACTCTATGATTCAATTGGAAATGGATAGAGCTGCTTATGTACTGAGATTTCAGAATGTACCTGAACAAAAAGGAAAAGAGTTAATTAGAATTATGGCAGAAAGATTGACGGACTTCATGGAAGTTGAATGTGAAGAAATAGAGAGGGAGATTGACTTTTTATATAGAGCTAACTCTGCTTATGTAAGGAAGAATAATTTTCCAAGGGATGTGCATGTGAAATTTATGAAGAAGATGGTCTGTGTGGAAAGAAGCACAAAATACAATACAAGGAAATAAAGACTGTAAGAGAAATTCCCTGGAAAATAAGACAAAAAAGAAAAGAATATGTATTCCTGACCTCCAAAATGACAGCAAATTCAATTACCTTTTGATAGCTTATTCCAGAAAGCCATATGGAATTAATAACAAAAACAAAAGAATCAGCAGACTCCCATGCACAAGTCTAGGCCTTGTAGAATGCATTACAATAGTCTCGAGGTCATTATAGCATGGCTTTCTGTAGCTAGATCAGCTGAAGAAAGGTAAGGAGCCATGTTCCAGGCTAAATGTAGATAGTTTTTGCTTTTGAATGAACTTTCTTCTCCAGCAGTAATGCTGCATAACCCACAGTAATTCTGGACTATGTTAAAAATCAAACATAATTCCCCATGCCATTCTGTGACCTTTTTTTTTTTGCCCTTCTAACTTCTTTGGATGAGAACTGATAGTGTAGTGAAGGCAGAGGAACTCTGCATATCGGAGGTCTGGAGCTGGAGGAATTTTAGTAACTTTCCCTTTCCTGCATCCAATAAATTATTTCAGTCCTGAGCAGGAAAGCAAATAAAGGAGACTATAAAATGTGGGAGGAGTAAATCTTAAAGGACGTAACGAACTGGCACTGGAATCCCTATAGAGAGCAACAGCTTGGGTGGCTGTTCCAGTTTACTCTAAATATTCATTGATGCTGAGCGCAGGATTTAAGACTGAAACAGACATGACATGGACCATGAATAGAATACCAATGTAAACATTCCGAGTAGCCCTTTTGCATTGGCTTATTTGTAGCATTGGCACAGCAGCTCTGCACCCTCTTGGCCAATTACTGCATGTCAGCATCAGTGTTCCCTCTAAGCTGAGTTAGTGTAAGCTAGCTCACAATTTTTTAGCCTCTGGCTCACACATTTTTGTCTAAGCTCAGGAAGGAGGGCTCCAGAGCAAACTAATTTATGCAGCAGCAAAACTGCTCACTCACAACCTTAATGCCAGTAGCTCACAAAGTATAATTTTTGCTCACAAGACTCCACAGCTTAGAGGGAGCATTGGTCAGCATTACATGTGAATGGCCTGATATATATTGTAAGTGCATTTAAGCATATGGGGCTCATGTGGAGTACTTAGATGACAAAGCAGTTTGCCCATAGCTTTTGTGACATCTGTTTTTATTCTTACTTGAGCCTCAAAACAGTCTTCTCTTGAGGTGATACTGCCTCAACAATTAAATCCTTTGATTGGAGTATGAATCTTAAAATAACAAGGAGTGATTACTTGGTAATGGAATTCACATTATTCAGGTATTCAGCTGTCTTCTCCTTCAAGATGTTATTTTCTGTTGCTGCCCATGAAATAGTTAAAAATGATCAGAAATCCTGCAGTCATTTCTAAAACATAATGTGGCCATAAGGCTTAATTTGCACATGCTTACTAAATAGCACCCTTCATCCCCACCCAATTTTTAAAGGGAAGTACAGACAAAATATCATCCTCAGACTAACAGCAGTGATGAAAAATATTTACACAGGCAGCCTGTTGGATGGTAATGCTATGAGTCCTTGTATGGTGTCAATTTAAAATATGCTTCTGAAGAAACCACTTGGCTGTTTGGATTGTGCTGCCTAGGCTCCCTTGAATTCTGTTCTCAAGAGGCTATATAGATGGCCAAATGGGTTTATTGATATTATTATTTATTATATTATTATTACTGTTATTTATACTTGTTACTTATTTCTGTGCACGTCTTATATACGTATATGGCTAGATCAATGAAACCTACCAGTTTTACTGAGTATACCAGTCTAACTGAGTATACTAGCATAACTTTTAAGCTAACTGGTGAGCTTTCAACCTTGTTTCTTACTTTCAGTTTCAAATATATGACAATTTAAAACTAAGGAATAGCAGTTTGGGATTTTCCTTTCTATCTGGAGAGAAACTCATAGAGTTATCAACTGGATTATGTTACATTTTAGCATTCATTACTGAGAATAAGCATCAAAGCTAATTAAAAAGGACATTCAATGTTAATGCTGGCAGAAATTGCTTTGCTTTCTTTTTCAATTCAATACGGACAAGAAAAGCCATCATTTAGCATCTGGTATACTTCAGAACAGGAAAGTGAGATGAGATGTTTTGTCACATCACCTTATCCCTCCATTCAGGCATACTTAGACTCTAATAGAAGAAATTGCTTCTGTAGCCTCAGTGCTTATTAGGTATGGGCACAAACTGAACCATGAAGCAAAATTCATCATGAAGTCTGCCCTGTTTGTGGTTCATAAACCAAAGTTCATGACGGGTCTACTGTCTTGAACTTCCATGAACTTTTAAAGCAGTCAGTGGTGGTTCATGGTGATTTATGGATAGAACAGAAAGCAGGGATCTAAAGGGACTCCGAGCCCCTTTAAACCCATGCTTTCTGTTCCACACAAAAACTGCAAAAGCAGCTGAGCAGGGGGAGCAGCTTGCTCACCCCTGCCTAGCTGTTTCAGGCTGTCTGGTGCAGTCCCTTTAAAGTTTAAAGGGAGCACACAAGAAAGCTCAAAAAAAGCTGTGGCAGGGAGCACCTGCTTCCCACTGCTGGGCTGTTTCGGGCTGTCTTGTGCTGTCCCTTTAAACTTTAAAGGGAGTGCACAAGAAAGCCCGAAAAAGTTGAGCTCCCCGCTTCTCAGCTGTTTTGGGTAGTCTTGTGCAGTCTCTTTAAACTTAAAGGAACTGCACAAAACAGCCTGAAAAACAACTGAGCAGTGGGGAGCTGCTTCCCCACCACTAAGCTGTTTTGGGGCTTTCTTGTGCACACCCTTTAAACTTTAAACTGCACTATACAGTCTGAAACAACTGAATGATGGGGAGTAGGCTGCTCTCCATCAGTCATCTTTTTTTTGAGCTTTCTACAAACTGCTTTCAGTGGGGTTTGCAGGGCCATGAACCAGTTTGGTTCACAAACAAACTTCCTGGTTCACTTTGTAGTTTGGCCATGGACCATGAACCAACACGAACCACATTTTTCCAGTCTGTGCCCATTCCTGGTGTTTATGGTCAAAGGTACACAGCTTGTTAACAAAATAGGGCCTTGCTATTAAAGAGTAACCAGGATGCTGTAATTCAGATACAAAATTAATGATACCTTTGATGGGAGAACATATATTTTACAAGATTGAACATGGCTCTTCAAAAAAGTACATAACCCCTGGCTTCACTGAAGAAAGTAATGTTTAAAATACTTGAATGTGAAAAACTCTACTTTGGAAAATAAAATACTTGCACTTTGAATGTAAAGGCTCATATATAACATAAAACCACAATAAATCTTTGGCATCGAATAAAACATTCAGAGGAAAAAATATTCATAGGGGAGGGAGAATTTTTGTCAGGGGAGGGGTTTGCAGGTCAGGTGGAGTTACCTTTGACTGGTAAAATATATGGAAAATCACAGACCTTAAAAGTGTAAAAATAATGCCAGTGAAATCACTTTGGTCTTGAGATAATAACTATGGGATTATTACAGCATTCTTGTTTCAAATTACAGCTATCAATTGAGGTGCACCTATTTAAATCCCTCCCCCTTTCCTAAAGCCCACTTAGAAAGGAAGCTGCTTATGTTAGAAACTAAGGACTATAATATAAAGTGTTGAACAGTTTATGAGGCAAATTAACAACACTCCTAACTTCACCTGTTTCATTCAAATAAATTGTGTTGCCATCTCCTTCATTACTGTGAGAAAGCTGTCACCTCATCAACTTACACATCAACATTGGACAGTACAAAACTCCCTTATGCTGAAGCATTTACATCAGCACATTCCAGGTTTTCTTATTACATAATTTCAATTCCCTCAGTGTTTAGTTGTCAAGAACTGGGGATGAGAAGGAAACTAATTAAGATAACAAAGAGGAGGCATGCTTCTCTATGTTCCTACTGACTGCTATAACAGGCAGGCTTCTAATATGTGCATTTGAATGATTGAAATCTATAATGAGAGTTTCCTATATATAAAAAAATCATGTTGACATAACTCAATAACTAAATATACTTGCATATTGCATATATTTTAGTGCTCAAATTGGGTAAAACATCATACATTCCTTTCTGTTGAACTTATTTGACACAGGCCTGTTAATCAAGCACATTTCTTCATTATTCTGTTCAACTGTACAAATGAAAATCAATCCTTTCATTCCACATCCTTCCAAGAAAAATAAATCAGATGTGAAGTTGAGTTGATGCATTAACATTCATGAAACAGAATCATATCGAAACATTCTACAGAATCATTTCTGAAAACACAACATGTACATTTCATTCATATTAAGTTTACTCTTCAATTGTTAATTTTCACTAATTTATCTAGTATTCAGGTTTTCCATTTCCATTTATTCATTTCAAGTGCTGTGCTGAATGTTCCCTAATTTCAATATTTGCCTCTAAATTAGCACATTTGGCATAGAAGTTTAATAAGAAAGAACTTTAATGAACATCTCCACTGCACTTCTTCCTAGAATCACAAGAGTCCTAGAAAGGGGCTCTATAGTCCTCCTAGTCCTCCTGTTCAGTGCAGGAAATCCAGACCTAGCATTCCTGAGAGATGATTTTCTAGTCTCTGCTTGAGAATTTCCACTGAGAGGGGAGCTCACATTGTCTCTAGTTAATTTATTTCATCCTTCAACTGCTCTTATCATTGGGAAGTTTTTCCCAGTAATCAACAGAAATCTTTCCTCCATTAGCTCTCCTGACTTGTTTCTTTGCCATGCCATTCTCCTTCTTGTTTTGTCTTTGCCTCATGTTAACATACTGTTGTTTAGTACCATTGTAAGTTGCAATCTATGTGCATTTGTCCCTATAGGCATCCAGGACATCATGTCATATGTAGTGTTGTAATACCTTTAGCAAAATCATGTGGTTCACCACCACAGCCAATTGAGTTGAATGACAGGGAGGCTGAGAACTGTGAGGGGAAAATGGTGCAGAAAAGAGCAGAATTCCAACAGTATGAATACACAACATAAAATTTCCAAGGATACACTAATTTAATCTAAAATTCACCATTTTCCAGCAACAGAACTTGCAAGGGAGCCGCCAGAGGGAAACTGCTGAATTAGAATTCATTAACAAGTCTGACACCTTCTTCTCAAGGACTTAACAAGTATTTGGGATTCTTCATAAGAGACGTTAACCAGTTTATTGAAGCTAGGGAGACTGCATTGTCATTAGTTTATTCATCTGATAAAGTGGACTCTAGTACTCAAAAGTTTGTTACAATAAAAGCTTGATAGTCTAGTGCCATAAGACTTCTGCTCATTTTTGTTAAGCAAAAGAAATAAGCAGAAATGTTTGTTTTACGACTTCATCAGGGGTGATTTTATAACATGTACACATGAAAATGAACATGAAATGAGGCAGGAAGTTTCAGGTTGATCCAATTCTTGACTTCTGCATTTTATTTTCAGTTATGATGCTTGCCAGTTGTCAGCAGGTCTTTTCACCAAAAGATCATGCAGTTATCTCCATATCAAGTAACTGTCTAAATATCCCTTCCACATACAAACTCACTGTGAACAATATAACATTATGCTAGCTGTGGTAGGGTGTATATATTTCTGTAGTGTAAAAGTCTTCTGCACACAGGAGTTGTACATTTAAAATGACAATGAGGCCTCCAGCGGCATTGCAAGAGGCAGCAAAAACTATACACAAGTACTGAATAGCTTTGGAACTGGGTCAGAGGATTCTAAGGCCTAAGATCCAGCCAGAGCATATAAATTCACCAGGTACACACAGTGCCCGATCTGCATTTGCTATGTAAAGCTGTTCCATGCTACTGTGACGCCGGCTTCCCATTTGGCTCAGTATAAAGCTCTCCTCTGTCTGCATCAGGACACCAGTTGTTTAGGGAGAGTGCAAGGGGGGGGGAGCGGCCTCCTGGGGTCGCCGGCAGGGTGCTGCACTGAGGGGGGAAACAGCACCTGTGTCAGATGAACTGCCATATTTTTCTCCTGTCTGCATTTAGACAGTGTATTGTTTGTTTTAATTAGCTGGCACGGCTGCACATAGTCTGCTTCGCTGGAACTTGTGGGAGAGCTCTCTGCCGCCGCTTGCTATCTTAGTGTCCTTGAGCAAAAGAGACACAGACTTGACTTCCCAGCTGGTGGAAAATTTCTCGCCTTAGATAGCAGGAAGGGAGGGGGCCTATCTCCCGTTCATTATGTATCCTCCCACCGGGAGTATTCCCGCGTGCATGCTCAGATCTCATTCACTAATACAGCTTATGCATCATACTATATCAGTAGGCCATTATGCTTGGTGGGGTATTCCTGACAATAACTCTGCTTACAAGGGCAACTTACTTGTATTCCAATAAAGCATATCTTTTATGAAGAGTGCCTGGACTTACTTGCAGTTGAACCTGACGACCTGTGACCCCCCCCCCCCCACACACACACAGAAAGTAAAAGAAGGTGACCTGGCAGAGGAGGACCAGGAAAGACAGAACACCCAGCAGTTCTGAAGACTGCCCCAAGAAATAACACATAGTTCAGGGATGGGCATGCTTCTAACCCCCGCCTCCAAAATGATCACATAAAAATGTTCACTGGCTGCTGTTAAACACAGATGACTGGATTTTCAGCTAACTTGTTTCCTTTGTGACAATTTGCATATCTCCTTAAAAAAGATGGGGGGGGAGAATTCAGCTTCAGCTGTCTGCTTTTTTCTCACAGCTGCTGGTGGGGAGGAGCAGTTGTACCACCTTAAAACCACATTCAGATAAGGCGGTGAGACACCGTAGTGCCATTGGAGTCACTACTAAATGGCAGTAAAATGATGCAGACGGCTGATACTGAGATGAAACAGGAGAGTGGATGCAGCATCAAATGTAGATGGAAATTTGTGAGATGATGTGAGATCATTTGCACAATGGTGGAAAATTCCAGTGCAGATTGGACCAGTGATAAACTCACACTAGGTTAGATCCTAAGGTGCCCCTGCATGAATTAAAGGCACTTTTGCTCACAAGAGGAGAAATTTTCACAATTTTCCCTTTCAAGATCTTCCCATGCTGTAGGCCACATTCTTGTTAGGATCCTAATTAGGGTTGTCAACCCTGGGTTGGGAAATTCCTGCAGATTTGGATACAGTTTGTGGGAAAGGTGGAGTTCGGGGGCAGAGGAGGGAGCTCAGTGAGGAATACAATGCTCTAGATTCCACTCTCTGAAGTGGTCATTTCCTCCAGGGAAACTGATCTCTATAGTCTGAAGATGTGGTAATTCTGGGAGAATTCCAGTCTCGAAAGTTGGTAGCCATAATCCCAGTGCTCAAGAACAGTGTGATACAAGAACTGCATAAGATGTGAGAAGGTGAAAAGGATCCATCCCATGAGTGGAGTTCTGATCATGTTTCCTTGGATCCAAAGCTTTGTTCAATAGCAGTGTAAGCTGTCTCTTTTCTTCTAATGGTAGAAATGGTAACAAGTCAGTGGGGACTACATGGGCAATAGAGATCCACGAACACTGTCACAATAATTCCTATCAGGTCTGTTGTAACAAACTATTCAGTTCCATATAAAACACCAAATCATTCTTCTAGACTGCACGTCCTTCTCTGAATGTTCAGAGCTACCCATAGAGTAGCATTTTCAGGAAATAAAAACAGGAAACAGAAATACTCTTACATTGTATGCACACAGGCACAAATAGATGTGCTAAACAGAAATACATTATTCTACCCTTTTTCAGCAAAAAACCTTGTGGTTTTCTGTACAGAAGGCAAGTGCTGCTGTTATATTTTGGGGGCTTTGCTTTTCTTAGCCCAAAAATAAATACCCCCAAGAAACTGCAGTATAAGCATTAAATGCATCTTTATAAAATATGTACTAACTGATAACTTGATACTGGGATAACCAAAAGAATGGAAGGAAAACATCTGTTCTAGTAAGGTGGTACAGCTGCCTTTTTTGTATCTGGCAAATAATACTTTTTTCACTTATAAAAATTAATTAGTAATATTGTCTCCCTTTATGGTTTCTCCATTGCCCTATTCAGTTCTTTTTAACATAATTTTACTGGAAAGTCGGGCCTGGGTCATTTCTCGTCACAGCTACCTCAATTGTATTGCATGTGGGATAATCACATTTGCTTCAGTCTACTGTTGACAATGCTGGCCCAGGACAAGTAAAAAGCTATCCTTCAAAGTATTAACACCCTTCCTTCCCTCTTAACTGAAGCTGAAATAGAAAACATTGCAAGCCATGCTCAGACAAGCCCAAGTCTGCTGTGTTAAAGGATGACATTTCTGACAATGGAACTGTCCAGCCTTCCTAGAAATAATGGGCCTTAATCATGGCAGGAATTAGCACACACACGACAGGTGATTATGTGCTGGGAATGTTCCAGGACCAGCTGTGTTGATTTACATTATTTGTAATCTCTGTAATTGTAGCTTTTCAAAATCATTGTTATTCAGAATTGGGGGAACTAATAGGAGGGGGGAGTAATGGTGTAGAGGATAGGATGGGGGGGGGGACAGGAACAAATACTACAATTTGTAAGGGTGAAAATCTGTCAAAAGCCTGAACTTTGCTGGCCAGTTTACCAGTCTTTGGCTTAGACTCTCTTGTTCCATTAAAAAAAATAACTCTAATGTAATCAGCGTCATATCTTTTCATCCATTAATACAGGCCAATTATAGAGCTTGCTTGCAAATGAAAGGAGCAGCCATTGTCTACCAAAGACTTGGAGAGGAAATCCTTTCTGAAATATTAACACTCTTTAGTATGTTTCTAGAAAAACTAATTTTTAAAATTTATTTCATAAACTACATTCTCTTAATAATAGGAATGTGATTAAAACAGAAATTGGTGATACAAGCTCTCCTAAGGTGCTTATGTCATTATCTTCTCAGACACAGTCATTACACTTAAAATGAATTTAATTTCTAAAAGTAGTAGAGCAATCTTTTTTTGCAAATGCTAAATTGATCCAGTTATATTGCTCCTTGTTTTTACCTCCCTATCTTATATTTATGAGACCAAACTTTGAGTCCAGTGGCACTTTTATGACCAACAAAGTTTAATTCAAGATATAGGCAAGCACACTTCTTCAGATACAGTGAAACAGAACCCCCTTAACCATTACTTATTGGGGGGGGGGTTAGAGTCAAGATGCATAAGAACTGGGTGATTGTAGCTGAGATTGGATTAAGGCAAGGTTAAGGCAAGATTGTTGTTGACATTTAATGGCATACACAAGGTTAGAAGATGAGCAAGTGAATAAACCTGAGATGTTGTAGTTGATGTTGTTAGTTCTGGGTGTATGTGGCAGCAAAGCTGGCATCTGGGTTTGTTGCAAGCTCTGGTACCAGTGCCCATGTTCAAATTAGATGTATTATTGTTGTATTATTGTAGCAGAGTAGTTGTTTGAGATTGGGGGGCTATCTTTGTGCAAGAAAAGGTTTGTCCCTCCCAGTGCTTGTGAATGAGAGCTGTCATTATCCAGTAGAGGTTGTAAGCTGCTGCTGATGCGTTGAACTGTTTTGAGTTGAGAGCTGTATGTGGCCGCTAGTGGTGTTCTGTTATTGTCTCTTTGGAGCCTGTCTTGCAACAGGCTTTCTCTGGGTACCATTCTGGTTTTGTTAATCTGTTTCTTGACTTCATCAGGAACACCTTAGTTCCAAAAAGGTTTATTGTAGATCTCTCAGGTGAGAATCTCTGTAAGACTGGAGCAGATGCAGTTGTAGGATAGAGCCTGGCTGTACACAGTGGATCATGTTTAGGATGGTGGCTGGTGGCTGGAAGCACGTAGGTATGTTTGTCAGTCAGTAGGTTTCCAATATAAGGTGGTTAATGAGATGACTGAAACACTGATGGTTGTGTTTTTTAAAAAAAACTAACATCACCATTGGATCTTCTTCGTGGTCTTTGTGCATCACACCCATGGGATCTAGTGCGCCTGTGCTGATCTGACTGGTGTTGTACAAAGCTCACAATGGGATTTTCATGCCTCCGCCCTGAGCCTGCACGGGAACCCTCACCGCGCATGCTCAAGGGGCAGGGCATGAACATCCCACCAGTTCTCTTCTGACCGCCGCACTGTTAGCAGCTAAATCGTCGCTCGGTGTTTGGAAACTTTTACTCACAGTTGGGAATCTTCAGTCAGAAATATTTTTTTTGCTCTTTCTTATTTTATTTTTTCTTTCATCTGGACTTCCACCTCACAAGTCGACTGGAAGTGTCCTGAAGGGACTTTCTGTGGTCTCTAGACCGTTGGCCCCCCAGTCTTTATTTCCCTCAGGCAGAAGTCTGTTTATGGATAAGAAGTGGGGGTGCTTCAAGAGGTGTGCTTCCTGCGGTAGCAGACTAGCCCCTCAAGATAAGCACACCCTCTGCATTTTTTGTCTGGGTGAGAGTCATCAACAAGATGCCTGCTCCTTTTGTGGCAAATTTTCCAACCAGACGCGCAAAAACAGGACTGCAAGACTCAAGGTCGCCCTCTGGGAGTCTGCCCTCACCCCTCCGGTGCCTTGGTAGAGGTTGATCCAATTTCTGTTCCATCTACATTGACCCAGCCTTTGATGTCAGTGCTGAGGGAGACAGTGGTGCCTTCGATGCCGAAACCATCTCGATCTGGCAAGTTGGCTTCCGATACGGGGCCTACCCCCAGGAAGAAATGTCCTTTGAAGTCGGTCTCTTCGGTATCTACATCGGTGAAGAAGGCCAAGAAGGACAAGCCGCAGAGGCATACCACCCATTAGTCAACTTCGGGGAACTCGCATAAGTTTCACAAGTTGAGCAGCGTAGTACTTCCCAAGGGCTCTGCATTGAAGGTCGATACGCAGTCACAAGCCCTACAAATACATCGATTCACACCGGAGCTGCCTAAGATTCATCTGGAACCTCCAGTCGAGATAATAGATTCTCCACCCAGGCAGCTGAACCCTCCGGTGCTGGAAATGAGGCCAGCTCACAAGCCTCCATCTGTGTCAGCTTCCGAGGCCGAGGTTGATCTGATTTCAGTGACTCGGGCAGTGGGTCCTTGCTCTCCATCGACCACCTCCTGGGCCAGCGGTGACTCCGATCATGGTGGCCAATACCAACCCAGGGGCAGATCCCACTCTCATCCTGATGATTGGGATCGATGGGATGACTACGGCTCTCGGCATGACCGATACTGTCCATCTCATCCACCTTGTGATTTCTCGTCCAAATATCCATTTGGACCACCAATGTATCCTCCGTACGACCATCAACACAGTATGCCTTATTGGTTTTCCTCTTTTTTTTTTATAGTGTCCCAAAGGGCGTTTTTATTTCAATTTTATACATATTTCACTACCACACTACAACATTACATACCAAACCTAGACATATACAACATATACTAAGCGAACAATAACAACCACATAAAACATAAAACATTTATGGGGGGATACAAATCTTTTATTTTTTTTACCCACAATCTATGTTTCCTACCTTGCCTCTAATTATCTCTTACATGAGTATCCTTACGCTCTATTTAAATTACCATCGCTTAAAATTAATCCATCATCAACATTCCCACCAAAGTCAAGTACTTCCATCCTGCCTTTCAGAGTCATACCACTCATAAAAACGATGCCATGTATTCTGGAAAGAAGAATCCTCATAGCCTTTCATGGTCAGAGTTAATTTATCCATGTCTGCTGCCTTCAATAATTTCGCAATATATTCTTGTTCTGACGGTATCTGGGTTGTTCGCCAGTATTTTGCATATAGAATCTTCGCTGCTGTTGTCAAATATATTATCAAATAACGTTCATCTCTACCTATCTCTTTTGGCAGCACGCCTAATAATAAAGTCTCAGGTTTGAAAGGTATAGCTTGCCCTATAATTTTCTGTATAATTCTGTGAACCCATATCTAATACTTTTTAACAATATCTCATGTCCACAACATATGGTAAAATGTGCCTGTCTTATTTCCACATTTCCAGCATTTATTAGAGCATTTCTCATCATATTTTGTAATTCTATCAGGCGTAATGTACCACCTATAAAACATTTTATACATATTTTCTGTATACGACACTGCTCTAGTTATTTTAACATTTTCATTCCATATTTGATCCCACTGTTCCAACTCTATATTATAACCAAAGTTATTGAATCATGTTATTTTTAACTACTTCATCTGCCATAAAATCTGACAACAATAAGGTATACATTTTTAAAATAAATTTCTCCTCTGGGGCATACAATATTTTTTCCATATCTGAGATTTTTTTCAAATCCAATTTTTTGTCTTTCGCGAATCTCGATCCAATTTGTGCTCTTTGCCACCACATAACATCTATATCAAGATCAATCTCACCCTTATTGGTTTTCCTCAATGCCATGGCTGCCCCCTGGGGAGCACATTGACTGGGATGCCTGCCATCAGCACTCCAGTTCCCACGTCATCCACCACTGTCTGCAATTCTGTCAAAACCACCACCTTCCCCACTGCCGTTGACTGAACCCCTTCCACCAATGTCTCCCAAGAACCCATCAATCCCAATCCCGACCCTGGGCCTTGGATCACATTCAGAACCTTCTCAAGGTGCTTCAGAGATTGACCAGTCAGAGGATGAGTTCTCCCCCAGACTCCCTCGCCAAAACAAAAAGTCTCCAAAAATGTTCCGATTGCTCAATCTGAAGACATGTCGTCCTACAGTGATCTCATTAAGAGGATGGCTAATTTCACATCTGCCAATAGTTCAGTCACAACCTTCAGTGTCGGATGAGGTCTACGATGTGGTCCAATTGGACGCATTGACACCGATCGCCCTACCGATGTTGAAAGTCCTCCTCCAAGCAGTTAAAACTCCTTGGGAGAAACCATCATCTGCGCTGGTATCGATGAAACTTCTCAATCATATGTACTGGGCGCAGGAGGAAGGGGCAGGCTTCCTTTATACCCATCCAAAGCCTAACTTGATGGTGGTCTCGTCGTCCGCCAGAAACAAGCATTCCAGCATCGCTCCTTCAGATAGGGAAGGTAAAAAGATTGACGCCTTCGGGAAACACCTTTACTCTGCTGGTGCCCTGGGCATAAAAGCCTCAAATTATATTGCCTGTCTTGGTAGGTACCAGTACTCCCTTTGGCAGAGGATGGCAGAATTCCTTCCCTCTGTGCCGGATGATAAGATCCAGGAGGCTCGTGCCGTCCAGAAGGAAGGCTTAGTTGTAGCTAAGCAGCTACTTAATTCTACAAAGCACACCCTCGATACCTTCTCCACCACAATGGCCTCTTTGGTGGTTCTTCGCAGGCACGCCTGGCTGCGGACAACTTCCTTGCCCCCTGATACCAGGGCATACATTGAAGACCTACTGTTTGATGGGGAGGGCCTGTTCCAGTCTTCGACTGACTCAGTGTTGCAAGAAATGGACGAGAGCATGAAAGCCTCCAGGTCTCTGGGTATTTCTGTCCCATCAAAGTCGTACCGTCAATGCTCATGGTCTTGTTATGGCAGCAAGCAGCAGTACTCCAACAAACCATTCCCTGACAGTAATTGGAGATCTCATCAATCCCCTGTGGGGCAGCGCCAGCAGTATACCTACCAGGCAAAGCCGAGATATGGGTCTTAGCAGCAGCAATCTAGAGCCAAGCCCCAATGGGGCCCCAAACAGGGACTTTTGACTTCTCCCACCTTGTCTCAGGAGAACCAACCCGTCTTTACCCGTTCCTGTCTGCCTGGCAGAATATTACCATGGACACTTGGGTCCTATCCATCCTGACCCAAGGATACGTCATAGAGTTTGTGGACTTACCCATGTTCCCAATTTTCTGAACCACCCCTCCCTCTCCTGTCCTCCTCCTGGAAATCAAATCTTTACTGGAGAAGGATGCAATAGAACCTGTACCGAAGTCGTATGAAGGGAATACTCCTGTTATTTTGCAGTTCCGAAACGGGACGGCAGTTTACACCTGAGCTTAGACCTATGGGACCTAAACATCTTCATTCAGTACCGCAAATTCAAAATGACATCCTTAAAGGTTATCCTCCTTCTTCTATCCCAGGGCTCCTGGATGGCAAACATCAACCTCCAGGACGCCTACTTTCATCTAAACATCCATCCATTCCACTGGAGGTCCCTCCGCTTCGCCATAGGGGACCTCCACTTCCAGTACAGGTGCCTCCCATTTGTTCTCTGTGCCGCGCCAAGGGTCTTCACCAAGATGATGGTGGTGGCGGCAGCCTACCTTCATCTACAGGGAATTACCATCTTTCCCTACGTAGATGATTGGCTCTTGGCGGCAGACACGTCAACGCTCTTGGAAGACTATATCTCCCAGAGGCTGCATCCTCTGTCCTCCCTAGGCCTTCAGGTCAGCCACTGGAATTTGCATCTGCAACTTTCCCAGACAGTACAATTTATCGGTGCGCTCCTGGACACGGTGACCTGCAGAGCTTACCTGCCCACGGACAGGGCTGCAACCCTGTCATCTCTGGCTACAGGGGTCTGGACTCGGATCTCATCCACAGCCTTTCAGATCCAAGGTCTCTTGGGACACAGGCCAGCCACCACAGTTGTCCTGCCGCTGGCAAAACTGCATGAGACCTCTTCAACTTTGGTTCTTGAGTCGCTTCAAACTGTCCACAATGCTACAATCCACATGTCTCAATCCTCCACTATATGTGTGGAACTCTTTCCTATGGTGGATGGAGCTGCCCAATATTACCGAAGGGGCCCCCTTCCATCTGCCAAACCCCAGTTTCACACTGACCACCGATGCCTCCCTTTGGGGATGGGGAGCCCATCTCAATGGTGTCAGAGTAGGATGCCAGTGGGATGCTCTCAATGCAAGCAAGCACATCAATTTTCTGGAGTTGCTTGCGATAAAACTAGTGTTGAGATCCTTTCAACCCATTCTTCGGGGACACTGCATAGCTGTCTTGACAGACAATACCACAGCACTCAGCTACATCAACTGTCAAGGAGGGACAGTATCCTGAAGCCTCTGTCACCTGGCAATTGAGCTGTGGGACTGGTGTGTAGTGAATGACATCGTTCCTGTAGCCACCCACATCCTGGGGACCCAAAACCTACAGGCCAACCACCTAAGCAGGGGTCTTGTGCATCATCACAAGTGGGAACTGAATTGGTCCTACCTTCAACCCCTCTTTCAAGGAAGCGATAGTCCACCCGCTATTGAAAAAACCAACTTTGGACCTGGCTGAATTGGCCAGCTATCGGCTGGTGTCCACTTTGCCCTATTTGGGCAAACTGATTGAGAGGGCAGTGGCGACTCAGCTACAGGGCTTTCTAGATGACGCTTCCATCCTTGATCCATTTCAGTCCAGCTTTCGCCTGGGGTATGGGATGGAGGCAGTGCTGGTCGTTCTGACTGACGACCTCCGGAGACATCTGGACCAAGGCAGTGTGGCGGCACTGTTGTTGTTAGATCTGTTGGCCGCATTTGATACGGTCGACCACCAGTTGCTGACCCACTTGCCTCGCTGACGTGGAGATTCAGGGGCTCGCCCTCCAATGGCTTGCCTCTTTCCTCCAAGGTCGGGGACAGAGGGTGGTGCTAGGTGGGCAGCAGTCCGGGAGGCACTCGCTTGAATGTGGGGTGCCTCAGGGGGTGGTGCTCTCCCCAATGCTGTTCAACATCTAGAGGTTAGGAGTTTGGGAGTACTCCTGGACCCCGTGTTAACTATGGGAGCCCAGGTGGTAGCCACTGCCAAATCGGCCTTTTACCATCTTCGGCTGATTCGGCAGTTGGTCCCGTTCCTTGACTGTGATGACCTGGCCACGGTGATCCACGCAATGGTCACCTTGAGGCTAAACTACTATAACACACTCTACATGGGGCTGCCTTTGGGGCAAATCCGGAGGCTGCAGCTAGTGCAGAACGCAGCAGCCAGGCTACTGGTGGGCATCCCTAGGCGGGAGCACATCCAGCCCATGCTGAAGGTGCTGCACTGGCTGCCTGTAGCATACTGGATTCGCTTCAAAGTGCTGGTGTTTACCTTTAAAGCCCTATATGGCCAGGGTCCAACATACCTGAGGGCCGCCTTTCCCCACATATGCCCCAAAGAGCACTTCGGTCCCGGACACAACATCGCCTGGCAATCCCAGACCACAGGGAGGCCAGGCTTGTGGCAACCAGGGCCAGGTCCTTTTCAGTGGTGGCTCCTACCTGGTGGAATGAGCTCCCGGAGGAGATCAGGGCCCTGTGGGACCTCTCACAGTTCCGCAGGCCTGTAAGACGGAGCTCTTCCGCCAGGCTTTTGAGCAGGAGCTGCCACTACCTCTGCCGCTATTTTTACCATCTTATGCGGTGGACGGAGGGGACAGCTGAGGAAGATCAATCTTGCCCCGCTGCGACCAATACTGCTGGATGGGGCCAAATAACACCGAATGGTATCCTTCTGTGAGACTGACATCATCCGTTTGAGCTGAGTGAATAATCGTTGAGCACTTTATTGTGGAATATTTTTGTGGAATGTTTTATCTATTTTAAGCTGTTTTATCTTTGCACTTAGTTGCTCCATTGTAAGCCACCCTGAGCCTGTTCGCGGGGAGGGCAGGGTAAAAATGGAATAAATAAATAAATAAATAAATAAATAAAAATGGGGCACACTGAAACGAGACGTCTTTGTTTCCAGAGAGAACGTGAAATGCCCCTTCTTCTGCAGCTGGGGAGGAGCAGATCCGCTCTCTTTAGGAGACGGCCTACTCCATCCATGGGGACGAACATTCCTGTAAATGTTTCCTCCTCTACCACTCATGTTACGGGTCATTCACAAACTGGCCAGGGTCCTACCGGACTGCATCCTGATAACCCCATGGTGGCCCAGGCAACCCTGGTTCCCCACTCTACTTTGTCTTGCCAGGGGCAGGTACCTCCACTTTCCCAAGGTGCCGAATCTCCTTCTGGCAGAAGACGGAATGCTCCTCCATGAAGGGGGGGGGGACGCCCTGAAATTGACAGCCTGGCGAATACAGCAATGACTTTCTCCGACTGTGTCTCTGAGGTCCTCCTTAACGTGAGGAAGGAATCCATACGTCTCTCGTATCAGAGGAAGTGGCGTAGGTTCCTCTCCTTTCTTCAGACTTCGACGGATTCACCAGTGTCCATAGGCCTGGACAGAGTCCTTTACTTCCTTCTGTCACTCAAGGATCAAGGCCTCTCCCACTCTTCCATCAGGGTCTACTTGGCGGCTATCTCTGTGCACCATAAGACACTGGACTGTGCACCATAAGACACTGGACGTCTTCTCCCATCTGACCTCTAAGAAGTTCCTTAGAGGTCTTATCAGGCTATATCCCCCTGTAAGCATTTCTACAGAGTTATGGGACTTACCGCTGGTACTCCGCCACCTCACCAGAAAACCATTTGAGCCTATGGAGACCTGTGACTTGCAATATGCTGCTTGGAAGACAGCCTTCCTCTTGGCGATTACATCAGCTAGGAGGGTTAGCGAACTCATGGCACTGCGTCACGACCCTCCTGGAAAAAATGCAGAAAAGGGCAACTGCAATAATAAGAGGAGGACACTTTCCCTATGAAGAAAGGTTATCACATTTGGGGATCTTAGCTTTGAGAAACAATGACTGAGGGGTGACATGATAAGAGGTTTACAAGACTATGCATGGGATAGAGCAGGTAGAGAAAGAAGTACTTTTCACCCTTTCTCACAAGACAAGAACTCGTGGGCACTCAATGAAATTGCTAAGCAGTCAGGTTAGATGTTAGAACAGATAAAAGGTTTTTTGGTTCTTACAGATTTACAACTTTAAAAAGTTCTGCTGGTTGCTGTTGCTTGGGGGGGGGGTTGGTTTGTTTTTTTCCTATCTGCTCCAGCCTCCATATGTTTGTCAAATTCCATCTGGAAGTTGTTCATGCCAGCCACCACCACCTCCTGTAGCAGTGAATTCCATGTGTTAATCACTGTTTGGGTGAAGAAGTACTTCCTTTCATCTGCAGTTGCCCTTTTCTGCATTTTTCCCAGTCCTATAAATATTCTTTTTGAGGTGTGTGTGGTGTGAGTGGTCTAATGAGGTTGCACCATCAATTTATACATGTATAAATGTTGTTCCTTTTGGTCTTTTGGGGTTTCTGTGTGGCATTGTGGCATGCTTGCACTGCCACAGTGCCACTTGTTCTGGAGTATGCCACTTGTTCTCATGGCAAACAAGCACCTCCCAAGACAGTTCACTTTCCCTGAGATTCTCTGGGAGAGTCTGACTGCTGGGTGGCTGCCTGCTTGCCTGACTTAAGTGATGGTGGCTGGGTTTCCCCACTGGAAACAATGGAGGTAATGGGGGTTTGGGTGCCCATAGAATTAGGCCCATTGGTCCAATTGCTTTGAGACATGGGGGTGTATGTGGGGAGAGGCTCCTGAAGCTACCCTGAACATTTGGAGCCTCGCCCTCAAACCCCCTCCCCCCCAGAGCTACTAAGAGCACCGTGGGAAAAAAGTAACTTTTCCCCCACCATAGAGAACAATGGAGGGGATGGGGGCAACCTATTTGGAGGCCCATAGAATTGGACCCCCTGGTCCAATGTTCTTGAAACTTGGTGGGTATCTTGGGGAGAGGCTCCAACAGCTACCCTGTGAGTTTGGAGCCTCTCCCTCAAACTCCCTCCCCTCCAGCACCCAGAATATACCCTATGTTTTCACCATTGACTTCAATGGCCCATAGGATATAATGTGGCTGAATTGCCGCCGAATTTCTTCCATTCCCTCCTTTCCTTCTCTCCTTTTCCTCTTTCCCGCCTTCTTCTCTTCTCTCTTTTTCCTCCTTTCCCTGTTTCCCCCCTTCTTCCCTTCTCTCTCTTTCTTTCCCTCTTTCCTTCTCTCTACTCTCTCTCTTTCCTTCCCTATTTCCTCCTTCTGTGGCCCAACTCTCTTCATTCCCCCACCCAGTCCAGCTGGAGAAGGGAAGGGGAGACTTTCGAAGATGCCTCCCCCCACTTTTGCTTCCCCTTCTGACATCACTTCTGGTGATGTCAGGGGGCGTGGCATATGCTAATAGCCTAGTAGCTCATTAGCATACCGTATGCTAATGAGCTCCTGCAGCTCTTTTTCTATGAAAAGACCTCTGGATCCAGCCATTCTGCTGGTGCCAGTGTGCTCCTTTGGGATGTTAGGCTTTTGTAATCCATAAGGATAGAAGAGGCTCTTTCAGTGATGGAATGTTTTTATGCTGGTGGAACATACCAGCAGAGCAGACTGTTACAATCCAACAAACCATGTTCAGCAAACCCATGTGACAGTTTCTATGTAGAACCTGCTGCTGTTCTGCATACAAACCTCCATGTGAAAAGAAACATACTCTCTACCTAGTTCGCTTTCAACAGCTTCACATGTTTAAAAATTAGTTGGTACCATGTGTGAGCCATGTGAACCCCATAATGAACAAGAGGGAAATTTCCAATTTTACTATATCTACATCAAAAGCTGCAGGATTCTGTGAGCAATTGTCATTCCATATGACGAATACAGGCATGCAGTCAAAATCTGAGCTTCCTTCTACATACTATACCTGAGGTCCATAGAATTATAATGTTGCTGGTGAAGGGTATTTATGACTATTGGCCATATGGAAACATAAGTATGTACTTTTTGGACTGAAGGATCTGGGCCATTCTGATTTATGTGCTGGAGGCAATGAATCTAGAAACATCTGGAAAGTCTAATTAGAATCATGGGAATTGCAGGAAGAGCAACAATCACCACTCTTCCACAAATGTTTCCAGTTTCTTAAAACTGTATTTTTTTGTGGCTAAGAATTATGGGTTTATTGGACCTCCACCTTTTCTCCCCAGTGATAAAAAATCTGGCTGTATTCTACCATTTTAGCATATTGCATTTTTTAAAAATATAATTTTCTCATAAAACATAGCAATTTAGTATTCTCTATGTTCTGATACTCTGACACTAGTTGAAATCACCCACAATGCGTATTAATAATGTTCAGTACTGACAAACTGGAAGGATGACAACAATTATTGATCATATTTCTAGTATAAAACCTTTGTGATAGAAAATCTGTAATACCATAAATAGGTTTGCTTCCCATAGTCTCCATTATCTAGTTAAGGACATTGGGGTACCCTCCAAACATATGAGTGATCATGCAGAGAAAACAGTCCAATACAGCAGCTGGGGCTATGAGCACTCATATAATCAATTAATCAATAATTTGTTCAGAATCAAGGCATGCGATCAAGGCATGTCGGCTCAAGAAAGAGGGAAGTGCTCAAATTAAAAAAGCAATAAAGTAAAGTAGGGGAAATCAGGGGTTAAGTCAATTTCTGTGTGCTCTGCTTTCTAGACCTTAAACCCTGCTTTATGTGTGAAAACAGGAGAACACATGAATAACTAGAGTTACAGAGGTAAATGCAGAAAGAAGAATTGGTTTTATACCCTGCTTTTTTTGCTCGAAGGAGTCTCAAAGCAGCGTGTGATCGCCTTCCCCTCCTCTCCCCATAACAGGCATCTTGTGAGATACGTGGAGCTGACTTGAGTTCTGAGAGAACTGTGACTGGCCCAAAGTCACCTAGTAGGCTTCATGTGGAGGAGTGGAGAATCATACCCAGTTCTCCAGATCAGAGTCCACCACTGTTAACTGCTACACCATGCTGCCTCCCCAACTCCTTTTTATTTTAGACCTTCCATCTGGTTTTCATTCCCCCCCGGCTTTTCCCTTACCAATTATTCACAGAGAAAACATTGCACTGTGTAATGACTTTGCAGAGTCATGCGTGGTCTTGGTTTTGGCAGTGAGTTTTATTCACTTGTAGAGTGAGTGAACAGAAGGTATTTAGAATCATAGAATCATAAGAGTTGGAAGGGACCTCCAGGGTCATCAAGTCCAACCCCCTGCACAATGCAGGACGTTCACAAATACCTACCCCCCCCACACACACACATACCCAGTGACCCCTGCTCCATGCCCAGAAGATGGCAAAAAACCTCCAGGATCTCCAGCCATACGGCTCTGGAGACAAATTGCTTCCTGACCCCACAGGGGCAATTGACATTTCCCTGGACATGTAAGAAAGCGCCACAAGAACTAAGCACTGATGCAACCATTTCTGCTCTCCTTCTCATCATCTGCCTAAGTTCACAAAATAAGCATTGTTGTCATATGGCAATCTAGCCTCTGTTTAAAAATCTCCAAAGAAGGAGAACCCACCACCTCCCGAGTAACCCTGTTCCACCGAAGAAATGCTCTGTCAGGAAGTGCCTCCTAATGGTTAGCTGAAAATTCTTCTGATTTAATTTCAACCCACTGGTTCTGGTCTGACCTTCTGGGGCAACAGAAAACAAGTCTGCACCATCCTCTATATGACAGCCCTTCGTGTTCTCACACGGCTCACACATGGTTATCATATTCCTTCTCAGTCATCTCCTCTCCAGGCTAAACATACCCAGCTTCTTCAACTTTTCCTCATAGGACCGTCTCCAGACCCCTCACCATCTTTGTTGCCTTTCTCTAGACATGTTCCAACTTGTCTATATCCTTCCAAAATTATGGTGCCCAATACTGAACACAGTACTCTAGGTGAGGTCTAACCAGAGCAGAGTAAAGCAGCACCATCACTTCATGTGATCTGGACACTCTACAGCCCAAAATCACATTTGCCTTTTTAGCTACTGCATCACATTGCTGACCCATGTTCAGTGTATGGTCTACTAAGACCCCTTCACACATACTATGGCCAAGACAAGTTTTCCCCATTCTATAATTATGCATTTGATTTTTCCTACCTAAATGCAGAACTTTACATTTATCCCCTTTGATAATTTTGCTTTAGCCCAATTTTCCAGCCTGTCAAGATCATCCTGTATCTTGACTTTGTCTTCTACTATATTTGCTACCCCTTCCAATTTAGTATCATCTGAAAATTTAATAAGCATTTCCTCTATTCCTCCATCCAAATCATTTATAAAGATATTGAACAAAACAGGTCCCAGAACTGATCCTTGAGGCACTCCACTTGTCACTCCTCTCCAAGAGAATGAGGAAGCATTAACAATCACTCTTTGGGTGCTATCTGACAACCAGTTACAGATCCACCTAACAGTCATAGGACCCAAACCACATTTTACCACCAATTTGTCAACAAGAATCTATGAGCAAAAGTGGCCACTCTCTGTTGCCCCTTAAATTGGAAGCACAGGCCCACTCATCATATCTAGTTATCTCTAGCATCTTCTGGCTCATTTGCAGTAGGGTGTGCTGCGTGAAACAGAAAACATTCAGATACTGTGTTTTTTTTCCAGTGTGACCTAGACAAATATACTTTCTGTAACCCAGTTTCAATTATCATAATCATGCAACCATAAAAACCTACTAAAATAAAAACATTAAAATGCTGATAGAGTTTCAGAAATGAGCTCCAAAAGTGCACAATACATTACTTTGCCATTACCTTGCTTGGAAGATTGGTTCTGGTTTATTATTACTTCGAACTTTTAAAAAATCTGCATAGTTTGAAGGGCAAAAAGATTCGTTGGTCCATTTATTATTTACTTTTATCGCACCAATGAAAATATGATTTCATAATTAATAAAGTTCCAGATTGCAGTGTATACTATCTGAAAAGTTACTTTTGATTCTGGAAAAATATATAATTTTTGTGTTATTGCTGGTTATTCATCCTGGGAGCTATTAAACTGAAGTGCCAAGGTTTGAAAGCACAATCATTTTTATTTTGTATATATATTTCCAGTACAATACGACAATTTCTCTTGTTAAAAGGACTGAAGTTCAAAGACTGCTCATGTTGTCAGTATTCTTCTGCTGAAGTGACCAATTGTAATTGATTTTAATGGCAGACTGGGAACAAGGAGTTCCAGGTTCCAATCCCCACTCTGGCCAGAACTTGACTGAGTAATTTTGGACTAGTCATTCTCTCTCACTTTAAGCTGCTTCATAGGGCTGTTGTGAGGATAAAGTGTATGAGAGAAGACACATGAATGCCGCCCTGGACTCAGTGGATGAAGGACAGAATAAAATCTGGGTGGTTTCTCAAAACTGCTTTGGATTAGGTGCTATCTTCATATGGTGAGAATATAAATTTCCATAGTTAACTTTATTTGAATGTAACCTCACACAGAGAGAGCTAATGTTTTCCAAATGAGAGAAACCTAGTAAAACCTGATGGGAAGTAGAATATCATATTATAGTGGCTAAGAAAATTATCTGTGATCCAGGACATCACTCACTCAAATCTCATCTCAACCACAAACTCAATGGGCAAGCCACTTGACCTTAGGTAAGTCAGGTTCAAACTGCATCGTACAAATTACATGAGTTCACCATGGGGACTAGCAGCCACACTGTAGTTGCGAGTTCCTAGTAGCAATTCCATTTAGAAGCTTTGTTTGGCACTGCTGTGTAGGGAAGAGGGGCCATGAACACTGCCCTAAACTCCTTGGATGAAGGATAGGATAAATGTATAATATAATATAACAAGTGGGGACCCGCAAGAAACGTGCGGGACAGTTATCCCATTCCTCACACCTTTGCTTCCTCCCCTCTCCTCCAACCTCTTGAAAACTCTTTCTCCCTTCTTCTCCCTTTTTTAAAATCTCTTTTCCATGCATGTTACTTCCTCTCTTTTTCTGCCCCCTCACCATTCTCTTTGTTTTTCTGCCTCCCCACCTCATCACTCTTTCTCTCTCTTTCTGCCCTCCACCCCATCACTCTCTTTTTCTGCCCCATCATTCTCCCAGCCTCCCACCTGCTTCCTCCCCCACCCCACACAGCAGCAGCCGTGGCGGTGGTGATTCTAGCCACCCACCTGCTTCCTCCCCCCACAGCAGCAGTGGTAGCTCTCCAGAAATCACAATGGATCTCCCAGCTACAGAGAACAATTCACCTTAGGGCTGCCACCTCCAGGTTGGGAAATTCCCAGAGATTTGGGGGTGGAGCCTTGGGACAGTGAGGCTTAGAGAGGGAAGCAGCCTCAGCAGTGTGGCCTGGAGATCCCCCAGGATTCCAACTGAACTCTAGACAGCAGAGACCTTTCTCCTTGGAGAAAATGGCTGCTTTGGAGGCTGGATTCTGTGGCATTATATCCAGCTGAGGCCTCTCCCTCCTGCAAACCCAAACCTCCTTAGATTCTACCACAGGCCTGGCCCTAAGGATCCCTCCCTGAAAGGCCAGAATAGGCCTGGGAGGGGCCTTTCCCCCTTCCCCTTTCTCTTACTGACAGAACCAGTTAGAAGCCTCCCCCGCAACATTCTAATCTCTCACTGCCGATGTGGTGAGGCCTGAAATAGAAGGCCATTTCAAAAGGTATTGGGGGGAAATTCAACCCTCCCTGAAGGTTTTTTTTTTTAACTTTTTGGATTTTTCTGCCTGCCCACAGAGTCCCCTGAGTCTGTAGAAAAACCTGTTGGAGAAGAATGATCCCTCTGTTGGTGGAAATAAGTATCTACACGCAGAGGGGACTCTTGGCTATTAGTATATAGTAACAGCGTTCCGTGCGCCTTGGTGTTTAGTCATGCCGGCCACATGACCACGGAAATGTCTTCGGACAGCGCTGGCTCTTCGGCTTTGAAACGGAGATGAGCACCGCAACCCTAGAGTCGGATTCGACTGGCTTTCGAGCAAGGGAACCTTTACCTTTATACTATACTATAATATAATGCCTCTCTGTGCCATTTTCCTGAGGAGAAATAGAGCTGCATGTGCAGCCCCCTGGCAGGGCAAATAATGCCCCCTTGTGCTGTTTTTGCTAAGGGAAACAGTGTGTGTTGGGGTAGGAGGCTCTGCTCTCCCTATACTGTAATCCCTGTCAGAATTGGGCTGGTATGATGCTTCTAAATGCAACCAAGAAGTTGCAGCTGTCAGTTTTCCTGGTGAATTTGTAATTTGTAACATATGGTTTAGCTCTCACTCTTGGGTAATTTCAGTTCTTAATCTACATTTTAGGGATAACAATACTGACCTCCCATACAGGGTGGTTCTAAGGATTACTTTGACAATTTATATAAAATACTATGAATACTGAAAGTGCTAATCCCTGCCTGGGCATTCTGAGCAGAATTCCCCAGCCCCTTTCTAAACTTGGATAGTGAGAATGGACTGGCCTCCCAGTGATGCCATGAACTTTATTTGCTCTGGACAATGATAACATGGCCTATATCTGTTTTCTCAGATGTGAAGTGTAGGGTGCCGGTAAACAAACCCTAATAACTTTTGAAGCTTCATAGAATCCCAGCTAAGGATCAAAAATGTGGTGGAATGTAGATTACACCATCAATAGTTCCTCTTTCTTTCCCACAAACATCATTTTTAGAAACTGTAGGTCAGGCTGCATTATACCTGAATGCAAGAAAGTATAAGATGGTGCATAAGTAGCTGGCCTCTTTGGAAGATATAACTCAAAAGAACTGATCCAAGTGGAAGACTTAGAATACTTACCCACTCTGTGAACAAAAGCAAAAAATAAAACAGCAGCTATGTCAAATTTAGGATTCACTGGGTACAATAGTGGAGTGTATTCTTAATTATGCCTCATTGATAATCCATGACATCATAGAAAGGGGCAATAGGACTCATCAAAGGGCAATAGGACTTAGTCCAAGAAATCCAGTATGATGCATAGTCTAGACGGCCTTTATGTAGGGATGGGCACAAACCTAAAAAAGAGCCAGCTATTTAAACCTAAGACCTGACCAGCAGACCTGCTGAGCTGTTAGGTTTAAGTGACCAGAACACATGTTAGATGTTCACAGACTAATAACAACAAAAAGACTTGTTTATATAACTAGAAAAACCAAAAAATGATTGTTTATGGTTATGTTGAACCAACCACTCAGGTTTACATCCGAATGGGCTCTTCCTAGGGCTTCTGTAAAATTCTCAATTTGGTATAGTGGTTAAGAGCAGCAGACTCTAATCTGGAGAACCGGGGCAGATTCCCCACTCCCTTGGGTCAGTCACAGTTCTCTAAGAGCTCTCTTACCTCACAGAGTGTCTGTTGTGGGGAGGGGAAGGGAAGGCAATTGTAAGCCGCTCTGAGACTCCTTCAGGTAGAGAAGAACCAACTCTTCTTCTTCTTCTTCTTCTTCTTCTTCTTCTTCTTCTTCTTCTTCTTCTTCTTCTTCTTCTTCTTCTTCTTCTTCTTCTTCTTCTTCTTCTTCTTCTTCTTCTTCTTCTTCTTCTTCTTCTTCTTCTTCTTCTTCTTCTTCTTCTTCTTCTTCTTCTTCTATAATTTTTAACCCTTATGAAGATTGAGGGATCCAGTTATGCTCCCAGTGTCATTAACAATGCAATCCTCTGTAGTTACACCAGCCTAAGCCTATTGAAATCAATATACTTAGACTGGAGTAATTCTGCAGAGGATTGCACTGTTAGATGCCTTGGAAAATCCCTCCCCCCCAAGTTTGATAAATGATAACAGTTCATCTCTGTACAGACTTTCAGGGTTAACAAAATGTAAATTTCTGTAGAGTAAGGGCATTCTATATTGTGCTTCGAAGTGTGCTTTGTCATAAACAAATTTCCTGTGCTTAGCAGTAACATAATGATCCCTGTGTGGCCTAGCAAATTTGAATAGGTTCCTTGTTTCACAGATGAAGTGGTACTGTATATTTGGAAAACATTATAGTGTGCAGCTGTTATTCAGCTTTGAGTCCTAAATAGTAGTTAAAAGGAGCCAATCTAAGAACATTAGGTGTAATTAAGTAGACATTATGAAGGAAACATGATGTCTCCAACCACCCTTCCACCAATGCTGAGGTGACATCTGTATGAGGCACTTGTAGAGGGGGATAAGCAGGCGGAGAATTGATAATCTCCCTTTTTTGCCACAGATTCTGAAACCTGAAGATAATGGTGTAGAATTGCCATTGCTTGAATTATACAACTTTGTTTTTTAAATTCCTGCTTTGGTCTGCCGTCTACAAACAGTATCTAACAAAGCTTTAAACTAGCTCTCAATAGTACAGCCAATAAAGATGAAAAAATGTATATAAGTCCTGGACACTTATAATAGTGCTAATGAAGTTACCAATGATAACTAAGACACTCCCCTCAGCCACTACTTAGAAGGGTATCAATAAGGATTGCAGGGGGCATCCCATTTTCCCCTGCCCCATTATTTCCTCTTTCCCTTTCCTGAAAGCACTCATAGGCCCTTTCTGCACCTGTATTTTGCCTTGGTCTCTGAGCGCATCCTATTCCTCCATTCTGCATTCCCTCCTACTGTCACTTTCATTTTGTTTCAGGGCTTTCTCTTGTTTTTGCATTTATTTTACAGGGCTCTGCATTAACACAGCTTCCTGCACACTGTTGCCCCCCAAAACTCCTCTTGCAGCGATTCTTTGTTCTCATCCGCTTTCAAATCGTGAATTCTTTCTAAAGGAGAATTGTTTCAGTGAGTATTTAAGTGCTGCCCACTGCCCCTCCCCCGTTTCCACCTCTCTCTCTTTAGGCTGATGCTCCCTCCCTGTTCTGTTTTCTTTCCCTCCTTTTCCATACCATAAGAAAGCATAAGAAATCCATACCATAAGAGAGCATAAGAAATCAGTAAATATACAGGACTAGGGAATTCCCTGCTCCCAAATGTGCCAGTCTTGCATGTGTGGTCTGGATTTTCCCCTCTCTTCCCTTTCTTTTTGCAGAATCATGGAGGGAGGGGTTGGCAGCCAGTTAGCTCAAAAAATGTGGGTTTTACTTGTAGATGCAGAATGCATACAGAATACACAAATAAATAAACTGGAGGGGGGGAAACCAGTGCAGAGGGAATGCATGCGACTGCAAAGTCAACCCTTAAGGTGTGACTCCTCAGATTCTCTGGAGCAAGTTCTTAGTGCAGAAAGGCCCATAGTCTCTCCACTTTTCCTGTCTCCTCTTCTTCCTATCCACCAGCAAACCTTCTGCTTTCAGTTTTTCCTCCTTCCCTACCCTGGAAGCTCCTGGAAAAAGTCTGGCCAAGTTGCACTGTGACAGCCCCTGGGTTGGGTCCAATTGAATGCTGGGGAATTAGCAAGGACTTGTGTAGGATAACTCGTTTCCCCTGTATCTTCTTCTTCACACAATTTCCATTTTCCTATCAAACTCCATATTCTCACCTTGCCCTGCTTCCTTCTTTCCTTCCATCCCACCCACAAACCTACCTTTTATCTGCCCTCATCTTCATCTATATTTATTTCATTTATACCATGAATTTCTCCATAATAGGGACCCAAAGCAGCTTATACCATTCTCCTCCATTTTATCTTCTCAACAACGCTGTGAGGTAAATTAGACTGAGTATGTAAAACAGGCCACCCAGAGAGCTTCCATGGAAGACTGGAGATTTGAACCTGCAAACATGGGACCTTTTTCAGGTTTGAAGATTTGTATTGTCTGGTCATGGTTCCAGTCTCAAGACTGAAGTATCCACAGATTTGGCAGTGTAGCAAATTAGATATATTGATGATTCAAATTATTTTTATTTTTTAACATGGCATATAATAGTTACTTATCTAAGAGAGGTGACAATTTGAAAGAAGAAAAAGACCTATGTAAGGCTGTCTCACCACAGCATCACATTATCTGAAAACCATTTTAGTTTTTAATATGTGTCTTTTGTGCTTTTCTTTGCTAGCATATTCAAGAATATTTTGTTATTTTTTTAGAGCTTTAAGTTAGATCAAAAGTCACTTGTTATTTGGTCTCATTGATTTGCTTACCCTACATCAGTTTATAGACCTTCAGGGGACTATTTATTTATTTAGAATTTCTTACTGTACCTTATTCCAAAGACCAGGGTTATTTACAATATTTGGATCCCATGGTAAATTTCCACTAATGGAAGGGGGAGTGATTTTTGTTGATCACCATTTCATAGCAATCCCTCAATTTGTCATTTATACTTTTCCTGAGGATATTGTGTCCTAAAGAAGCAGCATTTGGGGGAGCATTTCAGGCTGCAGCAGAATGGGAAGGCATTCAATTGATGTGTGAATGTACATATAACCCATTGGTAGACATGCAGCCCCTCCCCCAACTGGGATTTAGTAGCTCCCATGGGCTGTTTCACATTGGGGAAAAAAATGCACACTGGGAATGGTTAAGCATCCTCTTTACAGGAAGCATGATCTTAGTCCAAACTGGACCACCAAATGACTGGCAATCAAGAACCACTCGAGGATCTGCTTGATAATCTCCAGGAATGGATGGAACTGGAAGAACATATTGTGTTGTTAAGTCCTAAAGCAGGCCTATTTGGAGATCAGCCTCACTGCTTTAAAAGAAAATTCTTTCTTAGTAAGTTTGTGAGTTTTGGTCTTGTTGTTGTTGTTCAGTCGCACAGTCGAGTCCGACTCTTCGCGACCCCATGGACCAGATTACGCCAGGCCCTCCTGTCTTCCGTGGTCTGCTGAAGATTGCTCAATTTCATGTACGTTGCATCGATGACACTGTCTAACCATCTCATCCTTTGCCATCCCCTTCTTTTTTGACCTTCAATCATTCCCAGCATCAAAGTCTTCTCCAGTGAATGCTCCCTTCTCATTTGGTGGCCAAAGTATTTGAGCTTCAGCTTCAGGATCTGGCCTTCCAGGGAACAGTCAGGGTTGATTTTTTTAGGATTGAATGATTTGATCTCCCTGCAGTCCAAGGGACTCTCAAGAGTCTTCTCCAGCACCATAGAATCTTAGATACACCCTACAGATTAGAGTTTTGGTCTTAGATACACCCAAATTTCTTGTTTTCTGGATAGTTTCAATTGTCTGCAATATAGGTGAGCAGCAGTTCTAAATATAACATTACCTGTATTGCCTTCTCCAGTGAGATGAAAAGAGCTTACACCCTTTGTAAGGATTCCATTGTTATTGATTTATTTCCTTTTTGCTGTGAAGTAGATCTTAGTGAAAAGCAGCAACTCAGCTGATTTGCTCACTGGAGCTGCTTTACATGCTCAGAAAATGCTGCTGTTGACACTGGTTAAAAAAGATCAAAGTCAATCCCTTTAATTTAGGCACCCCAAGATGGAGGCCATAGTAAGGCTACTTGGAACAACTTTGCATCCTGCATTGTAAACACTGCTGACGAGGGGCCAGTTCTAATTAGGTGAAAATCACCTTCATTCTTCTAACTTTCCCAATTGATAGTGAGATAGTATTATGGCTTTCCATATTTTCTGGAGTTTTAATCCCCAAAGGATGAAATACAACAACAGCCGCCACTCACCTACTAAGTTCTGTACTGCAGCAAGAGACTGGCAATAGTGGGGTTGGTACAGAAGGTGCCTGTTCATCGGAGAAATTCAGCACAAGTGTCTTTCCCCATGACTGCGAGAATGTGCCAGGAAGAGGCAAAGCTAATGCCACAGAAGTACTAAGAAGAAGGCTACAAAGCTATTCACGACCACGGGGTCCTCTTCCAAGCTGGAAAGAGGCAACCCTAGAAAAGTGAAAATTTCTATAATGACCTGAAGTTTTGTTGATGGTGAAAAGTACTGAGTTCAGAGATTCAGCATAGTGAATCAGCTCTTGTTTATTGGATTACATCAGGAATGAAAGATAAACTGGCCGGGCAGTGACCAGCTTATATGCGTGCCCCACATCACACCACACCTACACACACACACATCACCCGTGATTGGCCTTATTTACAAGTTAAAACTTCAACAGGTCTACTTTTGGATCTGGGCGAGCCCATAGGTGCGCCTTTGGATCCGAAGTAGCTATTGTCTTTGGAACGAAGGTCTGAGGTTTGTCGGACTGCATGGTCGGGCCACCTCTGTGGCAGCCATCTTCTACAGCTAATACATAACACCCCTCCCCCCATAGTTCAGGCATTCCTGTACACATAGTCCTTCAAGTACTCTGGACGCCGCCACTCCCGAGTTGACCTGCGCAGCTCTGGAAGAGGACGGTCTGAGGTGTGCTGGGCTGGCTCTGGTGGGACCTGTGGCTCTAGGCCCACCACAGGCGAAGCATTGTCAGTGTTTTTGGGTGTGAGAAGTGCTCCAGTGAGAAGGGTGTCCATCGGTTTGCTGCTAGGCACATTGACTTCCAGCTCAGCCTCCATGTCCCTGGGTTCATCTAAGGGCATCAGCCGGTGGCGAAGCTGGGCCATGTGTCTCTGCAGTAGCTGGCCATCTTCCATTGAGACCTCGTATGAAAGAGGTCCCATCACTTTGACCACTTGGGCTGGGATCCAGGGTGATCCGCATGCATAATTACGAGCATACACTCTGGGAAGAACCCCTGTGGGGCAGTCTGTAGTTCTACTCCTGGTGTGTGGTTGGGCAACTGGTCTGGGTGTAAGTGGTCCAAACGGGTTGTCAATCACCTGCCCATGAGCATCTCTGCGGCCGGTGGCGGTGTGGGGGGTTGTCCTTTGGCCGAACAGAAAGGCGGCTAACCAGTGGTCCCAGTCCTCATGGATGATTCGCCGCAGCGCCTCTTTCATCATCCACACCATTCGCTCCAGCTGGCCGTTAGTGGCTGGGTGAAAGGGCGCCGAGCATATGTGCTGAATCCCATAGTACCTCACGAAGTCCCCGAACTCGGCCGACGTGAAGGCAGCTCCGTTGTCAGATACTGGTGTGTCCAGGATGCCGTGGGTACTAAACACCTTCCATAGGGACTTGATCATGGCCCGGGACGATGTGGAGGGGACTGGAATGACTTCTAGCCATTTGGAGAAGGCATCTACTAAGATAAAGAAAATTTGCCCCTGGAACGGGCCAACGAAATCCAGGTGCAGGTGAGCCCGTGGTTTGCTGGAGGATTCCCATGCACCCACGAGTGACTTTTGTGCATGCCGGGCCGTGTGTGAAGCTTCACCCAATGGGTTCATTGTCTGAGATGTCAGATTCTGACACTGGCCTGGTCTGGTGGGAGGAGTGGGCCTGTCAGTCTCTTTGCTATTTCTTGAAGGCGGTCACTGTTTGGAGTGCGGTGTCCAGCTTTAGGTCTGCTTGGGTGGTGAGTTTCTGCTGCAACTTTGGATCACTGATTCCCCATAGGAATTGGATCAGTAGGGTGTGTCCTTGAGGGAGGGGAATTCACATTCGCTGGTGAGGCGGCGGAGGTCGGCGAGGAATTTTGCTGTTGACTCTCCAGTCTTCTGAGTTCAGCTGATGAAGTCCATCCGGACAGCCCACTTCAAGGGTTTCGGGGTGTAGCAATTGGTCAGGGTGGTGATCAACTTATTGTAGGTCGCTGTTTCCAGTGTCTTTGGCGCAATGAGGTTCTGTGCCAGCTGGATGGTGACGATGCCACACATGCTCAGCAGCCACAACTTCTTGAGTTCCGCATCAGTTTTTCCCTGAATATTCAAGAAGTGTTTCAACTGGGCGACCCAGGCCCCCCAGTACTTGAGATGGGTAGAGTTGAATGCTGAGAGGTGTTGTCCCGGAGCAGAAGCCATGACTCGTCGTGGTAGTGGCTGCGCAGGAGCCGGTTGCGATGACGCAGTGGCTGTGGTCTGCCAGGGGACAGATGGAAAAGGGCAGTGCTTTGCTTTGTTGACTGGACAGCCTATCTTTAGAGGCAAATTTTATCTATAGTTTTGTTAGAGTTGGGCCATCGGTCTGGAATCAACAGATCTAGCCTTAATATTGCATGTAAAACATTTCCAGATGTTTGCATAACCACATGACCTTCAAGATTTATAATGACAGTCTAAGATTATTGATTAAATTTATCATCTTGATTGTCTAAATACCTAGATATTCACATGTTCCACTAGGGTTGCCATGTCCCCTCTGCCCACCAGTGGGGGATGGGGGGTAGGGTTATCAGATCCAGGTTGGGAAACTCCTGGAGATTTGGGGGTGGAGCCTGGGGTGGGCAGAGGCCTCAGTGGGGTACAATGCCATAGAGTCCACCCTCCAAAGCATCCATTTTCCCTACAGGAAATGATCTCTGAAGTCTGGAGAGAATCTGTAAATCCGGGGGCTCCCCAGTTCCCATCAGGAGGCTGGCATCCCTACACTCCACATTGCACTCCTTATATAGCTGCTTGTCTCAAAAACTACACACAGAATAAATTAGGGTTGCCAGGTCCCGCCTGGCCACTAGTAGCAGATGGGGGGTAGGGCTGCCAGATCCAGGTTGGGAAACTCCAGGATATTTGGGGATGGATCCTGGGGAAGACAGGGACCTCAGTGAGTTATAATGCCATTGAGTCCACCCTCCAAAGCATCAATTTTCTCCAGAGGAACAGATCTCTGTAGTCTGGAGATGAGCTGTACTTCCAGGGGATCCCTTGGTCCCACTTGGAAGATGGCATCTCTAGAACAAATAGCATTTAAACATAGTGGAAGTCTCTCAGGTCATTCATGTAAAAACCACTGAAATGTAGATAGTAGTGTGTTGTCACCTTGGATTTTCACCTAGACCAGATGTTCCAATTAAAAATAATCTCAGTTGACAGTCCAAACTGGTCCCTGACTGAATCGTTCAGTGAGCTTTGCCTGCCTCACTGTTTCCTCAACAAAAAATCCATAATGAAGATGGTTATTCTCATTTTACAGTGTGTAAACTGATGCCGAGAGACACAGTGACTTACTCAAGACTGCTCAGTGTATCTGAATTATGTTTTAATTCAGATGTTGAAAATACTGACTTCTCCCAGCAAAATAGAGAAGATATCTGAAAATCATTGAGAAAAGGATGAAAATAGGCAGCAAAATCCATTTGCACAGATTAAATTGCATGATCCCTGTGGCATAAATAGAAATTATCAGTAGCACTGGGCCCAGTAATCCATGGAACATTTTCATTTTGCAGGAAATGTAAGAATAAGAACTGAAGACGAGGATGTGCAGAACAGAAAAGCAAAACAAAAACACAGGTAGTTATTGCTAAAGAAGGCGGGAGAATTTCTCCCTGAGGTCTGAAATGTCAGAATGTTCCAGGACAGTTGACAAATAGTAAAATATCTGGGATTAACTTGGCCATTTTGTTTACAGCAATACTCCAGCGCAAATTTGAGAAGACTTCCTATACTATTGGTAAAACCTGAATATGGCAGCTAAAATTAAATGCTGTTTTCACAGGCAGTCACAGTCTGGACACAGCAAAAAATGTGTCTAGCCAACTGAATGCTGAGCTGCTCAAAAGGATTGCTGCTTTCTTTCAAGGGCTGCTTTCTCATCAGATTTAGGCATTCAGTGACCTTGGCAGAATTTCAGAGGGGCTGAATCAGGATTTATGCAATTTCCCTAAAGCTTAGGCATAAATGTACTTGGCTTCTTCCTCATCAGATGCACAGATTTTTGTTAGTTCCTTCTGTTTTATTCTGTGCCATTGAATGAACTGCTGTTGCGAAGGGGGTCATGGTGGGAAAAAGTTGCTCCAGCTGTTTGGTTTCTGTGTCAGCTCTCCTCCAACATCTCAAGTTAGAAGGAACAAAACAGTTGTTCATTTCATTTTATGTTTTCATAACCTGTGTCTAGATTCCAGGACCAGCAATGGGAAGTGACTTTCTGTGAGAGTAATTCCTCCTTTTTTGGCAGCAAAACAGGTTGATCTCATATGGACATGCAAAGATAATGCATAGTTTTCTTCAGTTAACGAATGTGCTAAAATATGACACGAGGAGGAAGGCATTTGAAAAGTTTATACCTTTAATACTGGATTTTCCATACTAGATTAAAATATTGGTTCTAGTTCAGCATTTTGTTTCAGGCAATAGTCTCAGGAAAGAAGCAAACCCAGTGAGAATACCACAGATTTAATGTTATTCTTTCTCTTCAGGAACTCTGGAAATGGTAGTTTTGGGGAGCGGTGGATGCTGAGACCTTTAACCAAGTGTTCCAACCAACCTACAGTTCCCAGGACCCTTTGAGGGAGGGACTATGACAACTAAACTGGAAGAAAGGCAACATGATTTTGTAGTGTAGAAACATCCTTGACTGCCTTTCTCAGACTTATACTTTGGGGCAAGAGCATGAAGGACTATTGGGTACTTCACATGCAACAGTTTTAACAAAAACACATCACAGAGTTAGCATGTACTCTCTAACATGGGAGATGGGTACATATGAAAATGCACGGGGATCCATGTTACGTTGCACCTCTCTGTAGCCATCCTGTCAAACAATTGATTCCTGAGGTGAAATCAATAGTACAATTTAGTATATAATTATGAGCCCTGTCCTGCTTACTCTTGGCCCTGCCCCCCGTCGTTGTCCCAGGATGCTGAGGTCTCAAAATTGGGAGGGCTTGGGGTTGTTTCCCCCTTTTTAGCCTATTTCCCATCACAGTCACTCTTCTCCCTGGTGCAGACTTCTGATCAACAATCCTCCTCAACCTCAGTTGCTTGTCCCATTTTATCCTCCAGCCCTTCTGTTTGTGCCTCTACCTCTTCCCCTTTTTCTTGATTGTGTGGTAGATTCTCTTTTCCTCTCCTTCATTGGCTTTCCTGAGCTCTCCTTTTAAACTGTCTTCCCTAGCTCCTCCCCCTTGTCTCTTGTGCCCGTCTGTCTTCCCTGGTGTGAATGGGTATGGCTATGCTTGGCGTCTTTGTTATGTCCTAGACCAGGAACGGGAGCGGGCTGGTAGTGGCCGAGCTCCATTCCTGAGAACAATAGGGACTAGGCTCCTGAGCTCGCCTAAAGGGAGCCTATGCGAATATTGGCGGGAGATTCAAACCCGCCAATAAGGTTATGGGGCGTTCCCCCCCTACTGTATATAGTTGGCCCCTGGCTGTTGCTGTTTGTCTTTTGTCTTGTGTGAAGTACGAATAAACGCGTCTTCTCTTATGTTGTCATCCGAGTCATGAGGCACGGAACCCAGTACTTTACAGTGGCGAGGAGGATGGGATTCTAACGCCTTCCATGAGCAATGACGAGGACAAGGCCACTCCCGAGCATCACATCGCTGACCCCGAGAGCAGCACCGCATCGCTCGCCGAGCATTGCATCGCTGATCCCGAGAGCAGCATCGCACCGCTCGCACTGATGCCCACCTCCCCAGATGTAACTATGGCCGCCACGCATGGAAGACTCGAGCACTTCGACCCTTCCCGGCCGGAGACCTGGGACGCATGGGCCGATCAGCTCATCTGTTACATGGAGCTGAACGAAATATGTGATCCAGAGAAGAGAAGGGCACTCCTGTTGAGCTCGTGTGGGACCAACACTGTCCGCCTTGCGAAGAGCCTCCTGGTGCCCCGCACGGCCTTGGAGAGTTTGTGTGGGGGCTGACGGACTCCAAGCTGTGGCGCAAGCTAATTGGCAACCGGTGGCTCGACCTGGACGAGGCCATGGACATTGCAACTGCACACGAGGCTTCAGCGCGGGAACGGCCAGCCTCAGCAGCCCATTTGGTCGGAGCGGGTCCCAGCCCAGTGAACTCCAATACAGAGGAGGTTTACTCCCTCAGGCCGCAACCCCGCCGGCCGGCACCAGCCCATCAGCCCGGCCGTGAACCAGCCAAGCCTCCTGGCAACTGGACCATCTGTGCCAGCTGTGGAGAGGGCCATGGGAGGAAGACTTGTAGATTCCGGGACGCGGTCTGCCATGGCTGCGTAAAGCAGGGACACCTCGCCAAGGTCTGCAGGTCCAAGGGCCCCTGGAGCGCAAGATTGTCGGCCCCACCTAACTGCACACTGACCACCGCACACGAGACAACTGAGGAGGTCTCCGATCTCTACAGACCAGCTGCTGCAGGTACTGCGACTCCCCAACCCCTACCTGGCCTCCACCCCGAAGATCCAAGTGCATGTGCGGATCGAAGGGTCCCCTGCTGCATGGAGGTCGACTCGGGATCGGCGGCGTCCATAATTTCCATGGACACCCTAAAAAAACTTTGCCCATCAGGGGGACCCCTCTACGTCCATCGCCGCTAAGCTTGGTGGACTTCCAAAAGAACCCTGTCCCCATCCGGGGAGTCGGCACCTTCCGGGTGCAATATAGAGACTTTGAGGGAGAACTGGACTTGGTGGTGGTGGAGGGAAACCTTGTGAGTCTCCTGGGGCGAGTGTGCTTCGAGGCCCTGGGCATTACGATTGGGGGAGTGAATAAATGTGGGACGTGGGACTGGGGGGCGATCTGCAGGGAGTTCCCAGAGGTCTTTGATGGGGAGTTGGGTTGTTATAAAGGGCCCCCAGTGTCGCTACACTTAGACCCTACGGTGACGCCTATCCGGCGGCGTTTCCACACGGTGCCCCTGGCCCTCCGTCCAAAAATAGAGGCGTAACTAGACTGGCTGGTGGTCCAGGGACTCCTTGAGCCCGTCCCAAACGCACGTTGGGAAACCCCGATTGTGACCCCAGTTAAACCAAACGGGGACATCCACATCTGCACGGATTACAAGTGCACTATTAACCAGGCACTCCAGGTGCACGCATACCCCGTGCCAGTAGTAAGTCATGTCTTAGCCACGCTGGCAGGGGTGCGCATATTTGGGAAGCTGGATCTTGCACAGGCGTACCAGCAACTCCCTGTGGACAAGGCCACAGCCGAGGCACAAATGATAGTGACACACCGGGGGTCCTTCAGGGTAAAGTGGCTGCAGTTCGGGGTCAGTGTGGCCCCAGGGATCTTCCAAAATTTAATGGACAAATTGTTAAAAGGGATCCCTGGTGTGATGCCGTTCTTCAATGACGTCTTCATCGCCGCGGCCACCCCGGAGAGTTTCGCCGCCCGCCTCCGCACTGTCTTGGGACGTTTCCAATCTGCTGGTCTGAAGGTGAAGAGGGAAAAGTGCCTTCTCGGGGTTCTGGAGGTAGAGTTCTTGGGGTACCGGGTCGACGCAATGGGCCTCCATCCGGCAAGGGACAAGGTGAAGGCCATCATGGAGGCCCCCGCCCTGAAGTCCAAGGCAGAGCTCCAGGCATTCTTGGGCCTCATAAACTTTTATCACGACTTTCTCCCACACAAGGCCGCCGTAGCGGAACCCCTCCACAGATTGCTCAATAAAGCGACACCTTGAGCATGGGGGCTGAGGGAGGAGGTGGCGTTCTGCGGGGTTAAGACTCTGTTAATTTCAAATGCTGTGCTCGCCCATTTTGACAAAAAACTTCCCGTGATTCTCACATGTGACGCGTCACCGTATGGGGTCAAGGTGGTCTTGGGTCACCGACTGCCAGATGGGCGGGAGGTACCAGTAGCATGCTACTCCCGCACACAGTCTCCCGTGGAGCGCAATTACGCGCAGATCGATCGGGATGGGCTGGCGCCGGTGGCGGGCGTAAAAAAAATTCACAATTTTGTGTACGGTTGGCCCTTCACGCTCGTCACTGATCATAAGCCGCTCCTGGGGTTGTTCACGGCCGACAAACAAACACCACAGGTATTGTCCCCCCAGGTTTTACGTTGGTCCCTGTTTTTAGCAGGCTACCAGTACAGGTTGGAGCATTGGCCGGGCGAAGCATTGGGACATGCCGACGCTCTCAGCCGCCTTCCACTGCCCCAGATGGGGGAGGACCCAGCCCCCGCCCCGTGGTGCTAATGCTAGAAGGGCTTCCCACACCCCCTCTCCAGGCTGTGGATGTGGCCGCCCGTTCATCTAGGGGCCCGATCCTCTCCCGGGTCCTCAACTGAGTGGTGAGGGGGTGGCCGGCAGAGCCGGCTGGGGTGGAGTTCACGGCATATAAGGCCCGTAAGGACGAACTCTCCGCTTTGAAGGGATGTTTATTATGGGGGGATCGGGTGGTAATCCCCGGGCCAATGAGACACGGGGTCCTGCAGTCACTACACGAAGCACACCCCGGCATAGTACGTATGAAAGCTCTAGCAAGGAGCTATGTGTGGTGGCCCGGGATTGATGCAAAAATAGAAACCTGGATCTGGGGATGCCAACAATGCCAGGAGGTCCACCCCAATCCCCCGAGCGCGCCGACACAGAGTTGGTAGTCCATGCACAAGCCCTGGGCCCGACTACATATAGACTTTGCCGGGCCGTTCCAGAGTCTTCTGTTCCTAGTAACAGTGGACTCCTACTCGAAATGGGTTGAGATCAGCCCGGTGTCAACCACCTTCACCAAAGCAGCAATCCGGGCCCTCCGGAAAATATTCGCGACCCACGGTCTGCCAGACACCATAGTGTCGGACAACGGGGCCGCTTTTACCTCCACTGAGTTCCAATCGTTTCTCGAGAGGAACTTAATCCAATACATCCGCTCGGTGCCATTTCACCTGGCCACCAACAGCATGGCAGAGAGAGCAGTCTGCACGGCTAAAGAAGCCCTAAGCAGAATAGCAGATGGGGACCGGGAGTTCAGGCTGGCCCGATTTCTGCTCACGCAGCGCACGACCCCAAACCCGGTCTCGGGACGGTGCCCTGCAGAGCTGCTGATGGGCTGCCGCCCCATGACCCTACTAGACCGTCTCCACCCCGACCGGGCCCCAGAGTCCAGGACACTGAGTGAAACCAGGGAGGCCCCGATGGTTTTCCGGCCCGGAGAACCCGTATACTACAGGAACTTCGCATCCGGGCCCCAATGGCTGGCCGGCCGCATCCTGAGGCCAACTGGGCCGGTTTCCTACGAGGTCCTGGCAGACGGGGACAGGGTCCTACGTAAACACGTGGACCAATTACGGAGGTGGCAGGACCTGGATACATGGGTCATGGCGCCGCAACCGGCGGACCGAGAAGCCAACGCCCCGGCACCCAAAACACCACCTCTGCCAGTTACCGACCGGGAGGCAAGCCCCGCTGAGGCCGCCAACCCAGAGGCCGAACAAGCGGATGAGCCTCCACCACCATCGCCACCGCTGGCGGCCCAGGAGCCAAGTGCAACAAGCCAACCAGAAGGCGCCACTGCCAGCCCAATGCCAGTGCCCCGACAGTCACAACGAGTGCGGAAGGCTCCGGCGTACTTAAAAGATTATGTCACCTAGGAGTGAAAAACTATGGGGGGAGGGGTGTTATGTCCTAGACCAGGAACAGGAGCGGGCTGGTAGCGGCCGAGCTCCGTTCCTGAGAACAATAGGGACTAGGCTCCTGAGCTCGCCTAAAGGGAGCCTATGGGAACATTGGCAGGAGATTCAAACCCGCCAATAAGGTTATGGGGCGTCCCCCCCCCTACTGTATATAGTTGGCCTCTGGCCATTGCCGTTTGTCTTTTGTCTTGTGTGAAGTACGAATAAACGCGTCTTCTCTTATGTCGTTGTCTGAGTCATGAGGCACAGAACCCAGTACTTTACAGTCTTCTCCCTCCTTTCCCAGCATTCTTGTTCCTTCCCAAGGTAAGTTAACCTGGTTCTCCCTTCCCCTTCCCCTCATTCTCTCTACCAAGCCCAGCTGTTGGAAATCTACTTTTCACGGTCTTGGGAGTCCTGCCCTGTATCCCTTGTGGTAGCCAGGACAGGCTCCATGGGCCCTCATGAGGTGGGCCACCATCTCTCTGTGGTGGTGGATGCTCTCCTGGTCGTGGCTGGGAGGGCTTTGGCCGGGGTGGCTTCCGTTGGGGTGGCCTTGCTTGTGGCTTCACCAGCCTCACCTCTGTTGGTGGCTTCCCAGACAGCTGGGAGGGCCCTTGTTGGGGCAGCCTTGCTCACAGCCCCACCAGTCTTACCAATGGCTCCACCATTTTGGGCCACCACAACTCCACCAGCCTGGGACTCCATGGCTCTGTCAGCCTGGGAGATTCTAAGGCTGGACAATAACATGAGTCAGCCATCATGCTGGCTTCACGAGCATAATGGTGGGCCCCTTGCATGTGGAAAATGTATATTACATGGAATTCCTCTTCCAATATTGCTGCCTCATGCCCATTTAAACAACCATGGGGATCTTTTATCCAGCATGGCTTGTTATCTCAATAGGCATAATATACATTTTAAAAGTCACACTCTTCCACATGCTGGTGGAGGAGTGCTGAAAGAATCCAGAGTCATTTCTGCTAGTTTCACTGGAAAGCACATTTCTCCCCTCCAATTATGATTGAATTCTCACAGATCTTCTCACAAGAGAGCCTCCCTTCTAAATTTCAGAGAGAGACAAAGAGGGGAAACATCTCTGTTCTATAGAAAACTCAAATTCTCACTGGCAGGGCAGACACAGAAAGGTGTGAAGAGGCATGAGAGCAAGCTTTCCTCTCCAGACTTTGCATCCTCAAAGGATTTGTGTGTGTGTTTTTAAACAGACATTGAGTAGAAAAGCAAGAGGGGATAGATCCTACCCCTGGCCACACCTTCTATGAAGGTACTTTAGTGCTTATAGCCATTTGTTTTCTCTCAGTCTTGTTCTCATATTGGAGCCTGATGAGGTCTGCCAGTTTTCAGTTGGAAGGAGGGAATCCCCTGGCCCCTGACTCCTATTACCCACCAACACTTGGGTAGTCAGAAGAAGGAAAACAGGGTTTTTTTTAAGTTTCATCAGTCGATGGTGTTATATCCATTCCATGAAAAATCCACAAGTGACATCAATCCAGTATAGGAATCTTTGAAGACTCTATGGTAAACCACAGTGTTTCCAAAGATTCCTATAGCAGCCTGATGCCACTTCTGAGTTCTCCCAGTAACAGTAACAGTTTTATTCACGGTCATTGATCAGCACATCGTACACCAATGTGAGTTTTTCCTGGAAGTGATGTAATGCTGTTGGCTGATAGCACACCCCACATCCTCACCCCCCACTCACAAAGACTGTCTAAAATAGCTGTGCTTCAAAGAGTGTAATGCTGTAAGGTGAGGGGTGTAGGCTGCCTTTGCTCTTACGCTCCAGCTTTGTTTAAAAATTACCCTCCCACTACCTGGAATTGTGCATATTTATTTAAATATTTTGCACACATTTTCTCAAGGGAGCTTACATATCACAATTTAAGACATACAAAATAAGGTCCAAATAATGCCTCACTCCTGCAGATGCCTGAACTCTATATCCCATTGAAAGCTCTGGCAAATATACCAGCTTTCCATGCCTCCTGAAAATTTCTTGAGAGGGTACATCCCTCACCTCCTCAAGGAGACACTGGTACAAAGTAGGAGCTGCATTGGAAAAGGCATGAGCTCTAGTTGATGCCAAGCAGGCTACCTTATAAGGGGTAATAGTCAGTAGGTGGCAGCCTGAAGCCCATAATGTGGTCTAGGTCTTTTAAATTCAATAAAGCTGTCTGAGAGATCACACATTCTGAACCAATAGCTGTCTTGCACAGATAGGTGATCTGATACTTTGACATAATTACAACTTTTATGGGACTTAATTGTGTGTGCACAGGTGTGTTTGCTACATCTGGGGAGGGATCCTCTGTCCCTCTCCCAGTCTGCACTTTGTCTAGGATGATGGGGTGAGGGAGAAAGGCTGGGCCTCTGTCTGTATTTCTCCTGTCGCTGCGGCTCTGGCCAGAATGTGCAAGCAAAACCTTTGCCCGTGCATAGTGGGTGGCGGCTGAAGCCCCAGAGAAAAAAAATAGCTCACAGAAAAAAAAGACCTGGGCTTAGATAGAATCAGAAAGCCCTTGAGATGGTGCAGTGATTGGCAGAAAGTGAGAATACCTTACAGAGAAGGATCAATGTCTGTTTAAGTGGAGACCAGCTAACTATTCTGGTTGGATAACGCCCCTGTATGTATCTGCTGAGTAACTCTTTCATCATTGCCTGCTGCCTCCTCCAGCCTGGAAAAATGAAATCAGATACAAAGATGCCAGAAGAAACAGGCAGATTATAAAACTTCCAATCACTGATCAGGTCATAATTTGATTAATACATCTCTGACTGTATATCCTCAGCAGCTACTTCATGCTGTATTTTAAAAAAGAATCACAAGCACAAACCCAGTCATAGGACAATATAATGTCATAACAAATATTTACTGGTCATGATAATACCTTAAATCTGCATCTGAAACACTGGATTGATTAGTGTATCAGAAGGAGAACTTCACAGTTTCCAAGATGTTGATGGGGTGCCAGCAGTGGTGAAACTGAATAATATTGTCCTGAATCCTATAGCTAATTCCAAATTATAGAATGTATGATCGATGTATGATCAATAGGCCCACAAAATCGAGCTACAGGCAGATGGGGGGATTTCTCCACAAATTCAAAAGAAATCCCAGGCTTGCAGAAAAATCTGAAATCTAAAAACAAACAAACCTGGGGATTCAAACTCCCTCAAATAATAGAAACAACACCTGTAGCTTTAAGAAAAGAATCCCCACTGAACTCTCCATAGTCATGTTGGAGGTTTATTTATTTATTTAATTCAATTTTTATCCACCCTCCCTGCAAACAGGCTCAGGGCAGGTCACACAGATTCCCAACAACAGGAACATATAAGTTAGATAATTAAAAACATTTTAAAACAATAATAAAACAACAATCACTGCAAAGCCTCATTTGCTATGCTCAGCTTAACCTGATCAGAAGCCAGCAATTTCAGTAGGGGAGGCCAGAGAAGGATTTTGGATGTCTGCCATCTCAGCCGAAAGCCCGATGGAACAGCTCTGTTTTACAGGTTCGATGGAATTGTAACAAATCCTGCAGGGCCCTGATCTTGAATGGGAGCTTGTTCCACCTGGTTGGGGCCAGGGCCCTGGCCCTGGTTGAGGCTAGCCAGACATTCTTGTAGGTGTTGGTCATCTGAGCACAATGCTCTGAAGGGCAGAGGCGCCGTCAGGATACGTGCTGCTGTGTTCTGCACTAGCTGCAGTTTCTGGGTCAAGTTCAAGGGCAGCCCCATGTAAAATGAGTTACAATAATCTAGTCTGGAACAGACCATTGCATGGGTCATAGTAGCTAAGTCCTGGGGAGTGAGGTAGGAAATCAGTTGCTTGACCAGCCACAGATGATAGAAGGCTGGTCGAGCAAAGGCAGTGACCTGAAAACAAATCAGCCAGTATCATCATGCCCCTGTATAAATCAATGGTGCAACCTCATTTGGAATACTGTGTAAGTGCCGGTCAGCACACCTCAAAAAGGATATTATAGCATTCGGAAAAGTGCAGAAAAGGGCAGCTAGAATGATTAAAGGGTTGGAGCACTTTCCCTATGAAGAAAGGTTAAAGCGCTTGGGTCTCTTTAGCTTGGAGAAACGGCAGCTGAGGGGTGACATGATTGAGGTTTATAAGATTATGCATGGGATAGAGCAGTTAGAGAGAGAGGTACTTTTCTCCCTTTCTCGCAATACAAGAACTCAGTGGCACTCCATGAAATTGCTGAGCAGTCGGGTTAGAACAGATAAAAGGAAGTACTTCTTCATCCAAAGAGTGATTAATACATGGATTAATACATGCCACAGGTGGTGGTGGCAGCTACAAGCATGAACAGCTTCAAGAGGGAATTAGATAAACATATGGAGCAGAGATCCATCAGTGGCTGTTAGATGCTATAATATCCTTTTTGAGGTGTGGTGACTGGAACTGTACAAGGTATAGATAGGAACTTTCAGTCTGGGGCAAGTGATGCTCTGTATTCTTGGTGCTTGGAGGGGGGGGCAACAGTGTCCTGGCCCCACTGATGGACTCCTGATGGCACCTGGTATTTTTGGCCACTGTGTGACAGGGTGTTGGACTGGATGGGCCATTGGCCTGATCCAACATTGGCTTCTCTTATGTTCTTATGGACCTCCATTAAAAGGGAGGAGTCCAGGAGCACCTCTAAGCTCTTCACCCTCGGTGCCGGCATGACCCGTGTCCCACTGAGGATTGGGAGCTGGATTCCTGATCCTAGTTCCCTGCAACTTAGGTATAGGACCTCTGTCTTAATTGGATTCAGTTTCAGTTGGCTCTGTTAGAGCCATCTAGTCATGGCTTGTAGTGCCCGGTTCAATACCTCTTTGGCGGAGTCCAGCTGGCCATTCATCAGCAGATAGGCAACCAGAACAATATCATATAGCCTTCTAAGCCTCAGTACCTCTAACTTGGAGGCCAAGACAGCCTTGAAAAGGTTTCATCTCTCTGTCCTATTGTGTCCCCTGATGGAGGACTTGCTGGGGACAGGCTCGAGGGTGCCCACTTGGAGACTCATTTCTCAGACAATGGCAGCACATGTCACTGCATAACTGGGCAGCAGCAGCTTGCCAGCCTCCATGCAACTTGGTTCAGTGGTGGCAGCTGCCAGGAAACTTGGCCAAACTTTTCCTGGGAATAGACTGCCAGGTGGAGGGAATGAGGGAAAGCTGAAGACATGGCGGCAGATAAGCATAGTTTGGCTTTTGAGTGCAGAGAGAAGGAAGCAGGAATACAGGAAAAGTTGTGAGGGCTGCCAGGGAAGGAAAAAAATGGGGGAGGAGGATGCAGGGGAAAATGTTATCCCCCCCCCAAGTCCTCGTGGGTCTCTTGCTTATACATTACTTATTTCAAATATTTGCTTTCCACACTTAACTTTCTTATCCTCTTGATGGCTAAACACTTTCTACTGTGTCACCATTTCTCAGTACTGGCATATGACTTCAGTGATCAAAGCAATTTACCTATAAGCACACCACAGGACAACAGTTAATGGCATTCATTGACATGTAAGAAATATAACATGTTCTATTAGAACACAAAACATTTACTTGGTGAAGAGCTTCAAATACTCTGGAGGGCAAGAGTATCAGCAAACAGAAAAAGCCAACCAATGATCCAGATGTAATTTCTAGCATTCCTGACTTAAATAATCCTATTTAGTATTGTAGTTGGAAGCTTTTTTAGCATAATTCTAAGGGAGCAATGGCACAGGAAAATTCTTTTGACCATTTCTGGAATAAGTAATACTGTATTACCATCCAAATCAGGGGTCATTTTGTAGAAAAAGAGGTGCAGGAGCTCATTAGCATACTCATTAGCATAACTTATTTATATATGCCAAACCCCCAACATCACCGGAAGTGTGCACCAGCCCCTCTGATAGGCAGAAGTGCCTGGGATCCATTCCCTTCCCTCTCTCCCTTCCCTTCACCTCCAAGCAGGATGAAGAAAAGGGGGGAGGATCTCAGGCGCTTCTGCCTGACAGAGGGGCTGGCGCGCTCATGGCCAGCTTGGGTGCTCTCCAAAGCCCCCTCCCCACACCAAAAGCAGTCCCCACCAGACTGCCAGCTTCTCCACCACCACCCCTCGCCCCAAAAGGATACCTGCCAGCCTGCCAGCCTCACCAGAGCCCCAGGCTGTGCCTGGGTGGATTATAGAATCATAGACTCATAGACCTTCAGGGTCATCTAGTCCAACCCCCTGCACAGTGCGGGAAATTCACAAATACCTCCCCCCCGAGTGACCCCTGTTCCATGCCCAGAAGATGACAAAAAACCTCCAGAATCACTGGCCAAACTGGCCTGGAGAAAAATTGCTCCCTGACCCCAGAGTGGCGATCAGTATTTCGCTGGGTGTGTAAGAAAGGACCACGAGAACTAAGCACTGAGGCAACCCTTCCTGCTCTCCCTCTCATGATTTGCCTAAGAGGAGAAGAAGAGAAGAGAAAAGATTGTATTTATTCCCCACCCTTCACTACCCAAAGGCATATCAGAGTGGCTTACAAATTCCTTTCCCTTCCCCTCCCCACAACAGACACCCTGTGATGTAAGTGGGGCTGAGAGAGCATCTCACTTCTGGCAATCACTTGGAGAGACCCTATCGCTCAGCTTCCATTGCCGCCCGCCCCCCCCCCGGAATAAGAGAGCAGGATGTACACTAAAACAATTTGGGGGTGGAGAATTATTCCTTGTAATGTACTACTAGAGCTATGTTATCAACACAGAGCAGCCACTTTTCTTCTTAAAACTCAGGGGGTTTTGCCTTTGGTGTATATATGCAGAACACAGGCCGATTTAATTATCTATAAAAACAACAGTTATGCAGGGAGTAAAGGGCTTTAAAGAAGATGAAACTACCCCTTCTTATGGAAATTAATAAAATCTTAAATACAAGTAAAAAGAGATGAAACTACAAAATAGCAAGGACAGCAAGTGACATGGGTTTTTCTCCTTTACCTTGTGATGCAGTAAAGTAAACATGATGGTGAACAAAGATGGTTAAAAACAGATTTTTCTTCTGTGAAAATATATACCACAACTTGCTATTTAAAAAGAAATGCTGGGAGATGTGCCTAGGACTTAGCAATTCCTAAAACCCCATTTTCCTTCCCTGGACAGTTCATGTAGCACAAAAAGAGAAAGGGTGTGTGTGGACAGGGTATACATAGCCTGGAGTGGGAGCTATCCTAAAGTTGTTGAAACGTCCTAGCAAAAATGCCAGTAGGGAAAGGAGACAGGACAGAAGCCCAGAGACCGGCTGAGTAAGTAGTTTTGTAATCATTTAGTAGCAAGTGCAACTTCCCACCCACTGGGAAAGGAGGGAAGCCAGAGCGCGCATGCACATCCCACCATTCCCGTCTTTTCCTGTCAACTGCCCACTCACCAATGCTTGCGCCACCACTGAGCAGTGGCTCTTCTTCCACCCCATGATCTTCTGAAAGCCTCTTCCATCGGGACCCTCCGCAGATAAAGATGACGGGGTGGATGAATTCATTCCCACAAAGTTTCATCTCGTACGTGCTGCCATTGGGCTTGCTTCCCCGGAGCATCCCTGGCCACACCCCCAAACAGTCCCCACCAGCCCACGCTGGGGCACATGAGCCACCTGCGGCCCATGTGCCTTGGCTACCCCCCAAACAGTCCCCACCAGCCTGCGCTGGAGTGCATTAGCCACCTGCGGCCTGTGCACCTTGGCTACCCCCCCAAACAGTCCCCACCAGCCTGCGCCGGAGTGCATTAGCCACCTGCAGCCTGTGCACCTTGGCTACCCCCCAAACAGTTCCTGCCAGCCCACGTGGGAGCGCACAAGCTGCCTGCAGCCCATGTGCCCTGGCTACCCCCCAAACAGTCCCCGCCAGCCCATGTGCCCTGGCTACCCCCCAAAACAGTTCCTGCCTGCCTGCACTATGGCACACGAGCTGCCTGTGGCCTGTCCACCCTGGCTACCCCCAAAAAACAGGCCCTGCCAGCCCATGCCAGGGCGCATGAGCTGCCTGCGGCCTGTCCGCCCTGGCTACCCCCAAAACAGTCCCCACTAGCCCACTCCAGGGTGCATGAGCTGCCTGTGACCCATGTGCCCTGGCTACCCCCCCAAAGCAATTCCTGCCAGCCCATGCCAGGGCGCACGAGCATGTCTGCCTGCCTCCCCTTCCCTCCTCTAGCTATCCCGCCATGGCATGCTGACTGGATGAGGGGAGGGCAGGGAGGCAGAAAGATGGTGGTGGCAGGAAGGGGGGGTGCCTGGCCTCGGCAGGTCTTTCTCAGGCCCCATGCTCCAGCACCAGGCCCGAGAAAGATGGCGGTGGGAAGAGAGGAGGCACCCAGCCTCTGCAGGCCTTTCTGTGGGCTGCAACTTACCTTCCTTCTGCCTCCTCAAGGCCTGCTGGAGCAGGGGGATGGGGCTTGGTCATATGCCCACCAATGTTCCCTCTAAGTTGTGGAGCCTTGTGGGCAAAAATTCTACTTTGTGAGCTACTGGCATTAAAGTTGTGAGCGAGCAATTTGGCTATTGCATAATTTAGTCTGCTCTGGAGCTATCCTTCATGAGCTAAGACAAAAATATGTGAACCGGAGGCTAAAAAACTGTGAGCTAGCTCACACTAACTCAGCTTAGAGGGAACACTGGTGCCCACCCCCCTGAGCACCTCGTTCTAGGTATGCCACTCTGGTGTGCTCCGGGGCCAACTGACCCCTGATCCAAATTATCTGCCCTTCCTCCAAGGAGATCAGGGTGGTGTACATCTTTCCCAGTTTTATCTTTTCATACAACTGTGCTGTTCAAGATCTTACCCAAATGATGTCCACATCTAAGTATAATAAATGCTCTGAATTCAAACAATTTTTCAGATATTCTAGAGCAATGGCCATTGAAGACTTCCAGTGCCGCTGTTTATTATGGCATCTTGCTTCTGGTTTCATTCTCCCAGGCAATGGGACACCAGGGGATCAGCAGATGTTTGTATGACAGGAACGTTATCCTACTGAAAGACATTCTGCCAAACAGCACCACTCTGATGGGTAAAGGGCACACTCATGTATCACCTTTAAGAAATAGAATAATTGTGCAGCATGTGTGTAAGATGAATGGAGTCATAATAATAAAAATAATGCAATCTGACTGTTCATTTTTGCATACCCCAAACACCCAGAGAGAAGGAAAGAAATCTTCAATGTTTTAGAAGGAAGAGATGGTAAAGTCTAGAAAGCCCTTTTCCAGCCAACTGTACCTGTCTTTATTGCTTTCTTTTCTCTTTCCCCTTGCTGCAATCATGTGAACTGTTTCTTCAATAATTCGCTGCTATTGTCTCCTCTTTCTATTCTGTTCTAGCATGAAAGGAGCAATTTTGCTCAAGAGATTTCTGGCAGGAGAAAAGGAAGACAAAAGTCCTGACTGTAAGTTTTAGGCAACAAATAAGATGCTGAATGAGAAGGTAATTAAAGAAAAAATCCTAAATGCTCTTCATTATGCAAGAGAGGGTGGGGAGAGTCTCCAAATCCCAATTTAATTTTTCTTCTCATGTAGGCAGAACAGACAAAATGTTCTAGCCTCACTTGGTTTGTGTATATCTTTCCAGTTCTCTTTCCAAGCAGTTAACATGTAACAGTTTGAGAAGCTGGAAAACAAGCAGAGAAATACAAGGCATTTTTCGGAGTGTTCTAAGGCCTGTTTCAAAACTTGTTTCAAAAAATAGACTGTGATAGATGGTAATAACAAAAATTAATTGCTGTTTTATATTTTAAACTAATAAATCTGACAGAACACTTTGTTATAAAAGTCCACATTCTTCTTAAAGGAATTTCGTAAGGAGGAAACATAATTTTCCTCCTTAGGTAACAAAAGATAAATTTTCTTCAGGGTTTTCAACTTTAGATATTTATGTGTCTGATTTGTATTATGCACTATTGTTTTCCATATTTTAATTAGCACAAAGAAAAGCAAACAAAAAACAAAGAACCCTTGTACTTTTAGATCTTGATCTATTGAGTTAACTATTCAATTAAATTTAAATTAATACCAGTAATCCCATATCTAGTTTAGTTAGTTATAAACCTAAATATTACCAGCAAGGACATTACTCACACATATACTTGCCTACTAGCAAAGACAATCTTCTGAGTTCCAGCTATACGTCTTTTGGATGTGAAGGGAGCTAGTATGAGAACCAGGGTCTTGTAGGTGGTGGTATCCTAGATGTGAAATGACTTCCTCTCCACCTGACACTGAATTTATGAGATATTTGATGCTAAGTAAAGACATCACACATGCTTTATGAATTGTTTTGCTGATTACTGAAGACTGTGCATCTTTTCTGTTTTCAGCTGAAATTTTCAGAGTTCTCCTAACATCTATAACACTTGACCTACCTTTCCTTTAAGGGGCGCAGGACAGCTTGCGTTGTTCTCTGCTCCTCATTCCAGTCTCACAACAAACCTGTGAAATCATTTAGGCTGAGAAAAATATGACTACACTAAAGTCAACCAATAAGCTTCATGGCAGAGTGGGTGCTTGTACACCCTCTGTTCCTGTCCCTAAATACTCAAATATTCTGGGCCAGAGTGTCTTATTCTCTTCCTCACACCTGGAAAAAGGGAAACCCTTCAAGTGTTCATAAGATTGTATCCTGTTGGCAGATTTTAAACATGCAGAGGAAAGAAGCGAGGCACAGAGGGTTAAGTAACTGACTAACTGCTGTTAGAGACAGGAACGAAGAGGGAGGGCTCAGATGAAGCAGGAAGTCTCCAAAAAGCAAATCAGGAGACAGGAAGGACATAATTTGAATTGTGGGAAATCCGTAATCTAGCTATGCTAACTAGCAGTCTTTCGGCTATCCCCTACAGGCTGTGCTTCTGATCTTCTTCAAGGAGGTGCACTATAGACCTTGTATATCTCAACACATCCTTCATTGTACTTGTCATTTTTCTTTTTGTGTTGTCTCTTTGGAATATTTCCTATTGCTTAGGGTCAAGAGGTTGCACAGTAATTAACACCCACATCTCTTGTAGTAAAAGATTAATTGGTTCTTCCAATCAAATGACATTGTATTTCCAATTTATGAGTATAACAGCAAAGTAAGACTGTTAGTTAACATTTAGAATGCTAGACTTCACTGAATAATTCTGTATTTACCCATTTTTTCTTTCATTTTTCTATCACCAGTTGGCTATGATCATGTTAGGGGAAAATGCCTCTTAAAAAGAATTAATGCTAAAGCAGCAAAGATGGGAAATGCTTGTTGCAAACACCCTTGAAAAATGTGACTTCTTTACAATTGAGGAGGCATGGGGAGTACAGAGAAAACCACATCAGATTTATTAAATGAACAAGAATGTGCTGCTGATAAAGCTGATTGTTGTCCTTTTCCAAAGCACTAAACTTCTGTGCTAAAAATCTAAGTGTAGAAATCAGATCAGTCCTACTCAATATTTTTGCTTTTCTTTAATTCATCTAGTTCTAGGCTAATATTGATCTGGGTCTTCTACCTAAAGCTATAATCTATTAATGTCTCCACATTTAAATAACTACCCAGCATACAGGAGGATATTGCAAGAAGCCATTGTCAGAAAGCTGAATGAATTTCACAAAAAAGTTTTGAAAAACACTCCACCAACCTACTGCAACATCAGATGCTAATGTGAAGCTAAAATTAAGCTCAGACAGCAATGGCAGGAAGAGCACTGTGAGTCAAAGGAACAGGATTTGGGGAGGCTGGCACAGAGGTAGAGATGAAAAAAATCTTTGAAGGATCATTGTGAGAGTTAAAATGGAGAACCACTGTGGACAAATGCTGTAATTTCCCCTCCCTGAACTGTCTAGCTAACATACTTGGTGAGCCAAGGCTGGAGTATTAATTTGGTATAAAGGTAAAGGTAAAGGTTCCCTTGCTCGAAAGCCAGTCGAATCCGACTCTAGGGTTGCGGTGCTCATCTCCGTTTCAAAGCTGAAGAGCCAGCGCTGTCTGAAGACATTTCCGTGGTCATGTGGCCGGCATGACTAAACACCAAGGCGCACGGAACGCTGTTACCTTCCCACCAAAGTGGTACCTATTTATCTACTTGCAATTTCTTGCTTTCGAACTGCTAGGTTGGCAGGAGCTGGAACTAGAGACAGGAGCTCACCCCGTCATGCAGCACTCACGGGTCTTGAACTGCTGAACTACTGACCTTCCACAGCCTGCAGTTCAGCGTCTTAACCACTTGAGCCACTGCAGCTCCTATTAATTTGGTATATCAGTATGCAAATCTAATCTAATATTGCCCATACTGGTTGCAAATGGCTGATCAGAGCCATGTATTCAATATATGCAATGTATTAAAAACACAGAATTCCAACAGTGAACAGTTATTTGAATATGTGCACAGTTAACCTTGGGACAAAGGCTTAGCTTTCTTCTCCATCAGTCTGTGATGCTTTGAAAATATGCAGTTCAGTTAGTTCTTTATAGTGAAATACTCTAAATCAAAGAGAGTTCACTAACATGATAATTGCAATTAATTCTGTGTGTATATAGTTCACAATCACTTTTCTGTAATGAATGACCTGGCATCATTGATGCACAAATCTATGCCCCATGTGCCCCCAGGGCCAAATAAGGAATGCACAGTTGGAGTCCAGGGAGAGGATAAATATCTGTTTATTGCAATAACCAGGAAAATACAGGACTGGATACTTTGGCACCCAGTAACGCCAAGCTGTATTCTGCCCCCAACCAGGAAGGACAATAGGTCTTATATCCCAAATGACATCATGACAGTCTACACAGAAAGAAATCCTCAATTGGTGTTCAATAGGTGTCGTCATCAGAGCATCATTTGGGCTGGAACTTCTCTATTGGTATATGCCTATCAGGATCTCAAGCGTCAGTAATTGCGTCCGCTTATCTGGTTCTGGAACAGTGGAAAACATCAATGAACAGAGGGGCCTTCTTTTGGCATCATTCCTGGCTTATTTGCTTCAGCTTGAAACTAGGAAGTTTCCTGATAAGATGCACAAAACTTAGCTCTTGGCAGACCTTCTGGGGCCAGATGCGCTGCTCTACACAAAAAGATATTTGTTTTGAGAACACTCAGAGTCTTTCCGACTCAGTTGACCTTCAACTGGAGAGCTTATAATTTAAAATGTACATTCTATTCCATTATTTTCTGACTCTAAGAAAAAGACCTTTAACCATTAAAATAATACTCTAATTAATCCTATTCTACAGCTCTTCTGTCTGGGCTAAATATTAAAATCTAAATTGACTTTAATCAGACTCCTAATAAGGCACAGTGACAGCTGTCATTCTGCATGTCAAGAAAAATATCAAAAATCACATTCATAAATCACATTCACTGGTCCCTTGTCCTACATCATCTACAAACTACTTGAGATGTTAAAGATGCTGGCAACAGTCCATACATGAAATGGGGGTGGGACTTATGACCATCACATGTAATGAACAGTGTAATGATATAGTCTTAGAAAATACAGAGGCTTGTTTGTTAAACATTTCATAGACAGATTAGGATGGGTAGTCATGTAAGGGTGATTTCCCACTCAAGCTGCTGCGGGGTTGCGCTGCCGTTTGCCCCGAGATTTTTAGTCAATTTCACACCCGAAGCCGCGGGGCTGCGTTTTGACCCGCGGCTTCGCCCAATTTCCCCTGCAGTTTCGTAATTCTGTTTTTTGAGGATTACGAAACTGCGGGGGAAATCGGGCGAAGCCGCGGGTCAAAACGCAGCCCCGCGGCTTCGGGTGTGAAATTGACTAAAAATCTCGGGGCAAACGGCGGCGCAACCCCGCAGCAGCTTGAGTGGGAAATCACCCTTAGTCTGTCTGTAGCAGAAGCAAAGAGCAAGAGTCCAGTAGCACCTTAAAGACTAACAAAATTTGTGGTGGCCGGGTATGTGCTTTCATGAGTCACTGCTCACTTCACAAATGTCTGTCATGACTTAGATAGCATTGATTTATCAATTAAATCTCAGAATGCTCTCAGAGCCTGGACTAGTTGTAGTTTTTTGGAGAAATATGGAGAAATTTGCTACTAAGGCCTGAGGCTTTGAACAACTTGTTTGAAAGACTACAGATGGACTCCCATATATGTGTTTAACTGTTGCCTGTCTTGACTTGTGACATCTTTTCATGTTGGTCCAGAATGTAGTGAAAAGTTATTCTATGGATTTTGGTTGGTGTGCCAACTACAGCTTCTCTTTCAGAAGTGTGATTTTGTTAATGATGCATCTACTCCATAGGGTTGCTAGGCCTGCCCATGGCCACCAGCTGGGGTTAGGGGGTAGGGTTTACCTAGAGTTGTCATACCTATGATTGGCTTATCTCAAATGTTGAATCAGAGGAATTTCCAAATTCTGGTATTTAAGTCTTGATTTATGTTCTGCCAGGGCTCTTTTTGTAGCAGGAACTCCTTTGCATTTTAGGTGAAACACCCCTAATGTAGCCAGTCCCCCAAGAGCTTACAATAACCCCCGTAAGAAGAGCTCTGTAAGCTCTTGGAGGATTGGCTATGTTAGGGGTGTGTCACCTAATATGCAAAGGAGTTCCAGCTACAAAAAGAGCCCTGTGTCTGCAATTCTTGTTCTCACTGCCCCAGATGTAGAACTCACATAAACTTTTTCACATTCACAAATTATTAGAATATATATTACATTTTTAGTTGCACTGATCATGTGTTTCTGGTGCCATGAATTTACCAGTTTGCACATCATAGACACTAGGTGAGAAATCTGCATAAATAGGAAGATACACACTTTGAGGTGTCTAACATGGTTTACATTTGTTCAGCCATAGTGTGTTGGTTAGTGATTTGCTATCTATTATATTATTATCCTAGGCTTCTTCCAGGGAGTTAAGGGTGACAGACACAACATACTAGCTCCTTTATAAGCACCAGCACTTATGATAGCAGACTCATATGGTTAGTTTGTTAATGTATATATTTACACCATACTGTAAATAGAATGGCTGCCTGGACTGAAAGAATCCCCATAGTGGTCATGTTATTTGGCCCTAAAAAGAACTTAATAAGGATTGGCATGAACCAGCTGACAAACTAAAGTTTGCCACAAATTTTGGCCAGTTCGTGAAGCAATGTTCGCAAACTCAAGAACTACCACAAACTTTCACAAATTTTATTACAATTTATGACAGTTCATGAAGACCAGAAAGCATGGGTTTAAACTTTAAATGGCTCATAAACCGATACAAAGTGGTTCAGTTTGCAAACCGGTGTATTGGTTTGTGGTTCACTTCATGGTTCAGCCACAAACCATGAACTGAACTGCAAAAATATGGTTTATGCCACTCCCTAGAGCTTAAAAGTTTAAGAACATAAGAGAAGCCATGTTGGATCAGGCCAATTGCCCATTCAGTCCAACGCTCTGTGTTACGCAATGGCCAAAACCCAGGTGCCATCAGAAAGTCCACAAGCAGGGCAAGAACTCCAGAAACCTTCCCACTGTTGCCCTCCAAGCACCACACATTTAATGAGAACTCAGAAGAACTGCAGCTTTACAAAGCAAGGTAGAAGTTTCTTTCCAAATTACTCAGAGAAAGTCCTGTCCTTTTTCCAGGGGCTCAAAGCAAATAAAACATCCCCTTTAAAGAGCTCAACAGTTTTTTTTCATTTAGAAACTGCTGAAGGAAAATTATTTTCTGGCCTCAGAAGTTATAACATGAACAATGATTCCACTGTACAAAGAGATTTTACTTGCAGCAACATTGGTATGTCAATATTTTACCCACAATGCAAATATTTTGTTTTACACTATAGGGAAGGGCAGAGTGTGCAGAGAAAGCATACATTTTTATAAAAGCCAACATGCATATACATACTAGGGAAGGAAACAAGTACACTTTGCAATGTACATTATTTTCTAGAGGTACAAACAAGTTTTGTCCAACCAAATTCATGGAATGCACATTCCTTATTCCCACACTGATCCTGCTAATCTTTGGGACTGTCATTTGGAAACAACCAAAGACTGTGCATATTTTGGGTACACCCTTATCCCTCACCTCATTTACCTTAATCTTCTATCTGGGAATCTCATAAATCCAGCTTCAAATATTTACAGCTTATATGACCAAGTCTGTGCTGCAAATTGTTTGCTTATTGCACTTTTGTGTTAGAAACTCTCCCACCTTCATTAAAGGTCAAGAAAATGAACAAGGATTGGCTGGTTTAGCCCTACCACAACCATCATAATATGATAGTCGGTTGTTCACTCAGGAGTCCAGTCCAGATTCAAAGGTTAATGAAAGAGCTCTGGCCCTAGACACATTTTGTTTGTGAATATTGAAGCTCACTCCAGCTTTTGGCTGATATTTTAGCAAGTAAGGAAGGCAGAAGCAATTTACTTCTCACAATCAGAAGGCTGTGCAAGTTTCCCCATTAAATCTGGGCCAGACTACACATTACAGTAGCCATGTGCCCAACCAATGGCTGTCAGCACCATTTTAGAGGACAATTTAGCCATTTAAAATTGCTACAAATGCCCAAGTCTGATTGCTGCGGTACCAGTTGATCTTGTTTCTGTTTCAACACTAGAAAAGGCATGGAGCTGGGACACATCATTTGGAGCCACAATAGCATGGGCCTCCTGTTAGACAAATTGCCTTATTTCTAAATAAATATGGGGAATTGGAATATTAAACCACAATGGCTGAATAACCTGTGTATACCAGAGTCCAATTTATCCAGAGCCCCAGAAATAGACAGGGAGACTAGGTCTTAAATAAAATGGTTTCTTTACTGAATAATTTCACACACACATACAACAGAACAATCATACACTTAAACGATACAGAGCTAGGAATTTGGACAGAAAGGTACAGAGAGTGTTGCATTAGCAGGAAAATATTGATGAGAGGTGATACTTTATCTGTCTGACAGAGCTAGTTGATTCTGCAGCGAAAAATGGGGGAAATACTAGGGAAGGGGTCATATGTTGGCCAGCAGCACACATGGTAGACTCTAGACAGGGCTAGGACTAGAGTCAGCAAGGTAGGGTGGGGTCAGGTAGGTAGAAGGCAAGAGAGAGAACAGTGAGCAGATGCTCTTCTCAGAAGTGGCTTGGGGCATGTGCCACCAAGTCACATGGTCCCCAGGAGGGTGCTAGAAGCTGCCAGTTCCTTGATGGGTCAAGAGAATGGAATTAAGTGTTGGGCAATTGATATAATGTTTCCTAATAGTGACACCTTTCAGAGTAAGGGGCTGAAGACAAAGGAGAAGAAAAGACTGTCATTCAAGGTGCTTGACCAGTCGTTAGAGTCAACGACCCGACAATCTGCAGCTGCGTTATCTTGATGAGCGGTGGGTATGCTTGGCAGCTCAGTTAATCTCATCATGGTCAAGTTTTATTGTTTTACTTGAGGATGAGTATGTGCAGTTTTGGGTGAGAAGGTGGGGGGGAATGCCTGCGTGATGGAGAAGAGGCTTGTCCATGGCATTTGTGCAGAAATGTCCAGGCTGCCTCTGCAAAGCATGGCTTCTCTGGAAGTCTGGAAGGCTGCTGATTCCATGAGGCTGTGATGTCAGGGAGGCTGGCATGTCATCAACCTGGGTAGTGTCCTTAGAGATGCAGGGATGGATGGCATCAGGTGTTCCATGGGTTCATGTCTGATCTTAACATGCTGCTTCAGTGCAAGACTTCCCTTGGCTGGGCACATGTCTTCTGTCCAGTAGTTTGGTACTATCTCATGGTCACCATTCAGTCCATTTTCCCTGGCACAGCCTCACATTCATTATACATTCCAGCTTAGAGTCATAATTCATGTCCATACTTTATAAGATGCTTGCAGGGCAACACTCATGGCAATTTTTAAATGGCTACATTGTCCTCTAAAATGGCATTGGTGGCAATGGGTTGGACCTGTGGCCACCATAAAATATAGTTTGGCCCTCGGTAGAAAGCCAGTAGACTTTCACTGAGATAAAAGTGCCCATGTACCTATGCAGAATAGAAGGTCTTTCACAAGCTTAGTGTGCTCTCAAAGAAGTCCAGCTGGACTTTCTCCAAGTAAGTTGTAGTTGAGCTAGAAGTACAAGGAGAACATTAAACATGGATTTCTATTGGGTCTACATCTGTCAAGTCAGTTACTGTGTTAGATCATTTGCAGGTTAGCTCTGATCTGCCATAAACTCACAATATAAATAAAACCCACATCCTATTAGCTATAGAGGTTCAGCCTCATCCCTGCTGATTGATAACAAAGCTGGAATAGGCTGTATTTGATATTCCCTGTTCTGTTACAAACTGCCTAGCCTCCTGCCAACTCAAAAGAAACAAAAACCCCAAGGACAATTTGCCATTCTCACACCTCTCTGAAGAGCCAATGCAAATAAAAAGGAAGGGGGGAATCCAGTCCCAGGATGTTTCTTTTAGCTCTCCCATCCTTTGCAACTATTCAGTGTTTGCTTGCATTGGCTACAGCATACCTGCACTGTATAGGTGCCATAGTTGTGACTGTGGAAGTTTTCAACACAGTTCATTCCCATGAGTTCAATGTGTGCACACTTAGTATAAACAATCTCTCTTGTCAGCATTGTACTCTGCTCTGTGTTTGTGTAACTCTTGTTAGACTGGCTCTCTGCTTCTTAGTTCGTTTAGGGAAGAAGAATTCAGAGTGAATCAGTCTTTCTTTTATCACTATAATTTGCAGAAAGATCAAAGTTTAGTTATCATTTGAATATAAATATCACATTATTATAAATCTGGCACATCAGAATGGAACATGTTATCTTTTCAGAACTGCAAAGTGTTTTTTTTTAAACATTATGTGACATTTTGGTAACATTTGAAGACATTATTGAAAAATGATCTAACATTTTTCAAACGATCTGCCTTATTCTTCTTTGGTAAATAAACTGTTGTACATTCACTTTACTAATGTTAAAAGTAAGCTTGCCCCTCAATCTTGGATTCTGATTCAGTCGCATCTCAAGTTTTCTTTTTCAGGATCTTTCCCAAGGAAGAAGAGTTTATTATGAGCAATGGAGATACAGTAAATGTGGCAGTCGTGCTGGTTTCACATCTTCAGAAATTATTACGGTACCACAATGAAAGTCAGAGGTTATAAACATGTAGGTTATAGACAGGGTGTCTATGTGAAAAATGAAAAGATAAGATCTGTTAAAATGGTTATTTTCTGTGGGAACACAAAAGCAATATGGTTTCAATTTAACTCTGGGAATCAAATTTAACTGTGGAGATGACAGAAGCTGAAGCTCCACAGTCTTCTCAAGAGATACAAACAGCTGGTTATCTGAGCACAAGAAGCCAAAATGCAGCTGGCACAAGTTACTTCATTCATCTGAAGCCAATGAAGCTAAGCAGATTTCTCTAAAATCAGAAAGAAACCCTGACTCTCCAATCCAGTATCATTTCCTGATTTTTTTATTCTTGGCAACAGATCAAAATTGGGTGGGAATCTGCAGCTTCTCCACCTTTTCTGTACTTAACTGATCAGCTGGCAAGTACCATAGGTGGACACTAAAGCCAAGGTTAGGAAATGGCAGAAAAAGCAGGCCAACTCTCTGCTTTAGAGACATAGAATTGCAATCGCATTTCTAATACTGGACATTTCTACCTGAGCAGAATAATAAGAAAACAAGAAGAAAACAATTCCTTGTTTTCCATGAAATCAAACTTCATAAAATATGGTTAACTTCATTATTTATTTACTGTATGTGTGTTCTACCTTCCTTCTGGTTGTTCCACACAGAATTATTCATTTTAGCCTTGCAACAACTCAATGAAGCAAATTAAACTGAATGATAGGGCCTATTTAATCATTATTTATCTAAAATGGATTGGGAGTTCCACATATAGAAGTCCCAAGTATTTTTGTTAAACATATGTCTCCAGGACCCTAATTCAGAAGAAGATGGTGTTGCGTGGAGGGGGTCATTAAGCCTCCCCTCCTGCAACATTTTCCCCACCCGGTACAGCCCTGAAGTGCTTCTGTTTGCCTTATTATGATACTTGAGTATATGTCCCAGTGAGCAAATAGAAAGTCTTCAGGGCCATTTTGGGTAGGAAGGGTAGGAAAAACAGGATGCTGAGGGAGCTTACCCCCTCTCCCTGTGCCTTGTTCCCAGTCTGATTGAGACTCTACATGTCTGCTATTTTTTAAAAAAACTCTTGGCAGCTCTTTACACAGAACTCACAGTGTCTTGTATGCTTTGGCCCAGAGACTCTATCTAGGATTCCTTCTTTCAGTTCTCTTCTGTTTTTTCGGCAGACTCAGGAAAAACACATACGCAGAAAAACATGGCATTGCACAGCGCACCAGTTCTTTAATCTGGCAGTAAGAGAAGCAGTGAAACAAGAGGTAACAGAGAGTATGAGTGTCAGGCCCGCTTCTTATATCTGGGGAATCTAGGGTTGCGAGGTCTTACTGGGCTTGTGGGGGGGCCTCCCAGCTCCAAGCCTGGGTCTTCTGGCATGTATGCAAAGTGTGCGTACCATGCAATGACATTACCCAGAAGTGATGTCATCATGCTGGGCACATCGCACGGCAATGCTCTATTGGTCAGCGGTGGGTTGGAGCCCCCAAACTAGGGGGACCCCTGTCCCGACCAGGGGTCTGTCAGTCCTTGGGGAATCATGGAGATCAGGCAATTGTCTTGCCCAAGGTAGGGTTGCCAACTCCAGGTTGGAAAATTTCTGGAGCAGGAACAGGTTTTTATGTTCCCTGGGCAAAACAATATAACCAGGCCACCTTTTCCCTTAGGTACAGTCCCTTTCTGCTCTACTGTCACTGCCTATCAGTCTTTCTCCATGTTTGGATATGCAATATCTTAGTTAAATAGAGTGTCATATATTACAATTGGAGGGGGATCTCTATTACCCATTTTATCTAATATGTCAATATTATTGGACAGACTTTAAAGATTACAAAATGCCTTGAAAAGCAATTTATTCTCTGATAAACAACTTAAAAGGAAATTTATATTTCCAGTTTGCAGTCCTTCACACAACACTTTTTTGAAACATCTACTTGATTCTAATAGCTTTTACAGGTAAAAACATTTGAATTGCAGTTTACATAATTATTGACTCTAAAACAAAAAGCGATAATTCTGCAAAGAAGGTTAAGCAATCCATTTTTTGTTTATAACCAGATACCCCCTTCCAGAGTCTTGTGAATGCATGAAGATTCCCTCCCCCCATATTATTTGTCCTCACTTCCACTTTCCTGGGTTGCAGTGTGCCAAATGGGAATCCCCCCACTCCAATGCATCACTGTAAATGTGTCTGTTTCTTCCTCTGAGCATGAACTAGGCTTTGCTCACAGAAGAGTGTCATTTTTTTGGATGGATGGCCCCTTTGATTCACACCATCTTTCACTGAACTTACCCTGTCCCCACACAAAAAAGCCCAAAGTCCTGCTCTGGTTTGGCTCCATGTAACTTACTGGCCTAGGGCTCCCAGACACCATGGGCTGGCCCTGAATACCCCCCAGCAAAAATAAAGCCTCCAAAAGCTCCTACATGTGTTGATGCTGAGGGGAATCGATCGCTGCCTGGCATAAGTTAGCAGGCTAATGCGCAAAAAGGACTGGGTCACATGCTTCAAAGCCTGCAAGAGCTTTGTACACCAAGCAAACTGCAAAGGGAAAGTTGGGGAGGGGAGAAGGGAAAACTTTCCCTCATTGGCAAAGCCAGGGAAGGAGGCAGGGAGACTCCCTTCCTCATTGGCAGAAGCTGCAATTAGAGTGGGCCTCCTGGCAGCACTCATTGGTTGGCAAGTGACCAAGTAAGCCTTTTTTTAATGCTGGGCCTGAGCAGGATATAATCCATAGCCCACTCTCCAAAGCAGCCATTTTCTCCAGGATAACTGATCCCTAAAGCCTGGAGATCAATTGTAATTCCCAGAGATATCCAGCCCCCACCTGGAGGTTGGCAATTCTAGCCCAGGGATTTCAAGCCATATCTTTCTAGTCTTAGTTCAGAACCAAACTGCTTTTTAAAATACCCATGATTTGGGGATCATAACTGATATCCATTAAACTGAAGAGTTTGTTCAGTGTTAGCTCCGCCTGTAAGGGCAGGAGCAGATGAACCTAAGAATAAACTGAGCATAATCTCTTTATAGACATGATATGCCACAAAGTGCAGACTCCATATTATAAGAGCAATAGAATACTGCTCACAAGGATCCCAATACCTAGTTCAAAAAACCAGATTGCTGTCATATGTAACAATCCATTTTATTACTCATAAACTCTTCAGTAAAAGAGCTTAAAGTAATAAAAAGTGTAATTTAGCATGAGAATCTAGGAATGAAAGCATCTTGTCCAGACTATACATTTTTCTAACATATTGGCTGGGACTCCTTATATAATAGTGGCATTCTTAATTAAAAGATGTGTCTTGTTATTTATAGCACAGCCAAAATTATTTCTGCATCTGCTGTGATCAGATTTTTGGAAACCAAACAAAGAGTGAGGAGCATTCTACATTTATTTCTAAAATCTTCCGCTTTTGCTCCCCACGTTGTTATTTCAGCATTTTTGTCCTGTGTGCTACAAGCAGACTGGTCCTGTGCTTTCACTAGTGGAAGGCACTGATCTGCCCCAAGACCAACCTTTGTCTGTGGACAAAGAAAAGTCAGCTACTGTGTAAGAATGGCTACAGTATGTTGCTATAGTGATGCTTTAGCATTTAGCAGTCCCTCAGGATGAAGAAAAGGCCTTCTGAACTCATTTGACATTGTTCACAATGTCTGCAAAGGGGGTGGGAGAAAGATCTGTGGGTGCATGCACATGTTTGGAATAGGATCATAAGCAAATCTGAAGTATGATGAACATCATGTAAGGAGGGCGGTACTTGTACCCCTCCCATGCAGCATTACAGACCACTGTTTCTCAAGGCATATATTACAAACTAGTTATTACGAGCTACACAAAGTTATCACAGCAAATGACTTAAATTAAGCTACTTTTCTCATATGATCTTCAACATTTCCAGGAACAAACCACTGAAGTGTTGTGTGTCTGTATTGAAACGGCAGCTCTTCAAAATCTAAACCATAAAGGCAATAGTAAGCTCCACATTATGGTGAGGAACCAAAGAGCTGCTTTAGGCAAGATATTGCACTCTCCCAGTGGAATTTGTGACACCTCCCCCCAGTCAGCCCCATAGCCAGGATTTTTTTTTGGGGGGGGGGCATTTAGGGTGCTGGGGGTGCTAATGAAATGAAATTACATTAAAATGCTAATAAAATTAAACATTAAATTTAAATTACAAATTTAAAGAGCAGGTGAGGGGTGAGTGGAAAAAAGGAGGGTTACAAAAATAACTTCAGGTTGGTGCAGCAATGCAGCGCTGCTCAAGCTCTCCATCCCCTCCCCTCCCCTCCCCTCCCCTCCAATCCCCTCCCCTCCCTCTGTAGTCCTTCTGGAATAAGAGCCTTCAGTTCAATAGTCTCCAAAGAAGAACTCCACTGCTGTAGAAAAGCACGCCTGATTCCTCTCGTTTTAAGGCAAAGGGGCTAAAATCGGCTCTCAGAAAATGCGCTGAGAGTAGATCCTCCTTCCTATTACTTGCCCGACAATCAGCTGATGGTCCCTTTAAAATACAGCAGGCAACAAAGGAAGATGACTCTTGCAGGCCACTGTAGAAGAGGGGAGGGGGTGGAGAGCTTGAGCTGTGCTGCACTGCCATGCCTGCCCACAGCTATTTCTGTAACCCTCCTTCCTTGCTGGCTCTTTCTGCTGCTGGGGCTCTGTGTAATCTATAGGGAGCTCAGCCCCCAAAGCCCCACTGCTGGGTATGGCCCTGCCCCCAGCATATCTAATTCTGAACATGGCTCCAGAATGCAGATCAAAAATCTCATACCATGGAGCCATGTACAGAGCGGGGATATTTTTCTTCTACAGACTTAGTGGAACCCCCAGGTTTTCAGAAAAATCCAATAAATAAATAAAAGTGATGTGTGATGGTGGTGTTCAAATATCCCCATAATGGAGAATGCCAACTGAGATGAAAGCTTGCAAGATCACAACTAGAGCCTGGACTTAGGTGAGTCTGGCAGGACAGTGGTAAAGAAAGAGGGAGAGAAAAGACTCAGAAGACAAAGTGAGTGTAAAACAGGATATAAAAAGATAGTGGAGAAAGGGCTGGAGAGAGAGCAAAATATATGTGTGGACAATGGGGGGAGGAAAGACTGGGGAGAAAGAGAAGGTGGCACCAGTGTGGGGAATAGCATTTTCCTCCCCCATGAACAGCCTCATAGCTAGGGATTTTTTGGGAAGAGGACCTTGGGGGAGTACAGCTAATTAAATCAATTTAGATTGGGGCCAGCCCGGGAGGGAGGGGGCCCAGAAGAAATGCTAGGGGGTTGGGCCCCATGTTAGCTATGGGACTGCCCATGAATCTTGCAGGTTTCCATGTTATAAACTATTTACAGCACTTTTCACAAATAGTTGGAATGAAGCAAGTTCCAGAAACTTAAGTTCAAATACCACCAAAGTATTATAGAATTAATGCCCATTCTATAACTTACCAACATTGGCAATCATTTGAAGTATTCATGCTTAACACTGAATAAGAACTCACTAAATTCAATCTGATGAGTCTAGAGCAGTGTGTTATTAATAGGCAGGGCATACACTCTTCTAGCATTGATTACAGCTTGGCAGCCTGCTTCCCATTCACATTGGATACAAATACTGAATAATGAGGAAGCTCATTAAACATGATTTATATCAACCTGTGTAATGCTAGAAGCACCCTGGCTTGAAATAACTTAATTTGTTTGTAATAAAGATTGTCTGAAAGACTAGCAATTACTGTGGCTGGACACTTATTGGGAAGAGCATCATAAATACAGAAGCAAAATTGTTAGTCTTTGCTAAAGTTTTATATGCTACATTAAAAGAAACCTTGGCACAGTTTTGCAAACTGATGACAATTTTTCACAAGTCTAATGATGTACAGTGTTCCTAAGACATAATCAGCTTTTAGAATTATACTTGAAGTCCCACACAAAGCAACCTTGAACATGTTTTATTTAGTGGTTTGTATTCTACAAATCACTCCAAGAGTTTTGAACAACAGATTAAAAACAATTGTTTGATTATATATCATGCTTGTTCCACATTAGTTACCCACAAGAAATGGGGACCCATGATACTTGTGGGGGGAGGAGGAGCTCCACGTGGAGGAGGAGGAAGCAGCCACAGGTGAGCCTTCTCCCCTGCCCCCCAGCATCGACAGTGGGACCCATGTGGCTCCCAGCCACTGGGCTTGCCAAACCTTCTCCCCCACCCCCTGGCACCGACAGCGAGGCCCGGGCCTGCTAAGCCTTCTCCCTTGCCCCCAGCACCAACGGTGAAACCCGTGCAGCTCCCAGCCACCAGTCCGCCAAGCCTTCTTCCCCACCCTTGGCACTGACGGGCGAAGCCCACGCAGCTCCCAGTGGCCAGGCCACCAAGCCACCTCCCCTGTCCCCCAGCACCAATGGCAAGGCCCATACGTCTCCCAGCCACCAGCCTGCCAAGCCTTCTCTCTCCCCTGGCAGTGGCGGGGAGGCACAGTTCCTAGTGCCTTTTCTACTTTTGAAGGGATTTAAATATCCTCCCCCCATAGTTTTTTCTACATTTCAGAGTTTTCTGCACAACTAGGGAGTGCCCCATTCCCACCTTGCCTTGTCTCTCCTCCCCCCATTTCTCTCTGTCTTTCTGTCTCTCTCTCTTTCCTTCTTTCTTTCCCTCCCTCCTTTTTCCCCTCTCTCCTGCTCTGGCTCCTCCTGCTGCTTCGCGTCCGGGTGTGCCCTTTTCCTTCCATGCCTGTTCCAGGTGGAAGTCTTGAGCTCACAAGAAGTGCATCAGGAAGGTGTCCGAGAGGGCCAGTGGCCACAGCTGGAGGCGCTCCTTGTCGGCTCGGCGCCGGAGTTCAGCCATGGCAGCTTTCACGACTGGCGCCTCGTCAGCCATGGCAGCTTTCACGACTGGTTGAGGTGGTTCCCCGGTAGGGTTGGCGGCTCCTCTGGGCTCATGGCAGACAGTGCTGCTGCCGCCGCCACTGTTGTGGGGCCCGGAGAAGGAAAGGAAAGGTGGTGGGTCCTGCCGCAATGCCCTCTCGGCTGGAACGTGGGCAGAGCTGGCCTCTGCTCCTCGGGCCCTCTTGTCGCGCTGCATCACATAACAGACGAAAGGAGCAGCAACTGGCCTGACCAGCCCAGCCACTGAGCCTGCGGCACTGCCAGAGGCACCTCAGAAGTACGCAGGGTCCACACCTCCCCATTGGCAAGTAGTCAGCCAGCCGGTCGATCAACAAGTCCTCCTCCTGCACCTTGCGCCTGGCCAGTCTGAACACCGCTTGCGCCTCCCCGGGTGGTCTGACACTACAACCATTACACCACACTGGCTGTCAGTGCCTTTTCCATGGGTCACAGATGGGTACTGAACAGCACCATGGGTTGGCACTAGCAGTGGAGCTCACAGGAGAGGTGACAGAGCAGATCATTTCCCACCTTCCTTTCTCCAAGCAGCTTCCTGTTTGCTCATGATCAAGAGAGTCACCAACAAAATGCACCATGGGCCCTACCTTGGGCCATGGGAAAAAAGTGAGTGATGGTTATCCCTTCTCCCACCATCCTGTTTTGCAGATTAAAACAAACCCTATGATATTATTAGGGTGCCTATTCTTGTTTTTCCCTTCCGGGTGCTTCGCGGAAGAGTCAGTTGGCAAAACCACACAGAGGGAGAAGGATTAAATCCTTTCCCTTTCCACAGGACACTTCCAATGTGCACTGGGGCAATGCACAGCTTGCAAATGGATCTCTCACTTGTATACTGTTTTGGCCCTTCTCTAAATGAATCGAATGCAGTATCCCTTACAGGACTTGCCAAGCATCAGAAACTCTGCTGCAGTTTAAGGGCAGTTTCTAAGTTTGTTTATCTTCCTCTGCATTCTCTGATATCACACTGAGAAATACTTATGGAGAGGGAAAGAACAGGGCTAACCATACTGTTTGAACAAAGTTTGAGTCCAGTGGCACCTTTAAGTCCAACAAAATTTTATTGAAGATATAAGCCTTCCTTCCTTCCTTCCTTCCTTCCTTCCTTCCTTCCTTCCTTCCTTCCTTCCTTCCTTCCTTCCTTCCTTCCTTCCTTCCTTCCTTCCTTCCTTCCTTTCCTGTTTGCCTTCCTGTGAAGGCAGATCTATGACAACACTTCCGGTAACATGGGGGTGTGGCCTAATATGCTAATGAGCTGTGATGTCAGGGGTGTGGCTGATATGCTAATGAGTTCCTGCTGGGCTTTTTCTACAAAAACAGCCCTGGCTATTAGATATATAGATTAAAACGATGGTTCATGTATGCCAATACGAATGCTATTTGCTACTAGTGTTTACCTTTTTTTCCATATCACAAAATTATGTCGTCCCCCCACACAAAGGTTGTGAGTTTTACACTATGTATATGTAACCTGACTCAGTTGCTGCATGAGATCTAAGGTTTTCAAATTTCAAAAGCAGAACTTCTGTTGCAGAAAGACCCAGGCCAGGTTAGTGCTTTCAGTTTGGGGAAACTGCCTTTTGTAACCAATAAAATATCCTTTTCCAGCTACTGCATCAATTCATCTTGAAAGTGCTGTGTATTGTGTCTCCAACATTGGCCCATGCGTGACATCAAATAACAGGAACAATGCACTTCACCCCACCATGCACGTTCACAGGGCCAAACTAGACATGATGTGAAACAGTTATAATCTCTATTTCCCCATTTATTTTGTATTACAAAGCAGACACACTTCAATTCTAATTTGATTGGGTAAGGGGCGTTTAGCCTTTCTCCTTTGTACTATTTTCTCGAGCTAAATCCCCCTGCTTTTGCAATTACTATTAGCTCCAAAGGGGAAAAATTCAAAAAATTCACACAGAATCTCAGAAAGAAACGGACAGTAAAAAAGCAATCAGCACAGTTATTACCTAATGGGAGCATCTCAAGAAAACAAGATTTTGTACTGGTGCCTTCTACTTGGTGCTTCTTGTGGCATAGAGCTGTGGTCCCCAATATGGCACCTATGGGAATGGTGAAAAAGTCAACCGCAAAGGAAGAGTCATATCAAAAGGACAAGAGAAATCATACAACAGCTGAGAAGCAAAGAAAGCCCCTGCATGCTCATGAAGATTTGGTATCTTTTGTGTAGTGGAGCAAACAACAAACACCCAGTTCCATCTGGCTGAAGGCTCTTTATTAGTAGTAACTGTAGGGCAGGTAACTTGGCTATTGGAATAAGGAATAACAATACTTATCTAAGGGGTTTCTAGAGCTCTAGGCCACGGTTGTCCTGATCTGGTTCTGCTGATTCTTAATAGGCCTTGCACTCCTGCGGGCTGCTAGCAGGAAGACTGAGAAGGGAAGCACTGAGTCCCTCCTACTCTCCTGCTTTTTATGAGACCTACTAGGATAGCCGCTTAAAGAGGCAGTACACAACAGTATCCTTCTAGGTGCAGAAATGCAACTCCGCCACAACCTGCTGGCCAATGTTGATATAGTATATGAACTGGAAGCCACTTGGCCATCTTTGAATTCAGTATTTGACACCTTCAGCTGGCTCTCATTGACTATTGGGTGTCTCCTGGATCCATGTCCCTCATGGCTGGTGAAAACCAATGATGAGGGAATATGGGGCCCTCTGCTGGACATTATCAATCTTTGCTTGGATTTGGGCGTCTATCCAGAGAGTCTGAGAGAGGCTGTGGTATTACTGCTCTTGAAAAAGCCATCTCTGGATCCTTTAGATACTTCCAATTACTGCTCAGTTTTGAACTTATCGTTCCTGGGCAAGGTAATTGAGAGGGCGGTAGCTGAGCAGTTCCATCAGTTCCTGGATGACACATTGGCACTTGACCCATTCCAGTCTGGTTTCTGCCCTGGTCATGGGACGGAGACAGAGACAGCGTTGATTGCACTCATGGACAATCTCCATAGGCAGCTGGATTGAGGCAGGTGCTGCTGTTATTGTTAGATCTTACAGCAGTCGACACAGTCAACCAGGATCTGTTGATCCACCACCTGACCCACATAGCAGTTCATGGGGTGGTTTTTACAGTGACTTACCTCATTACTCCAAGATCAGGGGCAGAGGGTGGTGCTAGGAGGTAGGGTGTCCACAAGATTCCCCTTACTTGTGGGGTTCTGCAAGGGGTAATCATCTCCCTGATGTTAACATCTATATGTGTCCCTTCACCCAGCTGGCATGGAGCTTCAGGCTAGGGTGTCATCAGTACGCTGATGTAACCAGTACGCTGATGACACCCAGCTGTATCTCTTGATGGGTGGCCACCCAGACTCCCCCCCCAAATCTGGCAGAGGAACTGGAGGCCATAGTAGGATGGTTGAGAAAGAGTCAGTTGAAACTGAATCCAACTAACACAGAGGTTCTGTGGCTGGGTAAGGGAGATTCAGGATTGGGGTCCCAGCTTCCCACTCTTGATGGTGCACCTTTACTACTGGTGCAAACTGTCAATAGTTTGGGTGTGGTCTTGGACACTTCCTTATCTATGGAGATCCAGATCACAAATGTTGCCAAACTGTCGTTCACCATCTGCGCCAGGCTAGGCAGCTGGCCCCTTTCCTGTCTCATGCTGACCTAGCCATGGTAATCCACGCAACAGTCACCTCTAGATTAGATTACTGTAACTTGCTCCATGTTGGCCTGCCCTTCAGACTGATCTGGAAACTCCAACTGGTCCAGAATGCGGCAGTGCATGTCCTGACTGAGACACCACAGACGGCACACATTCAACCTATGCTGCACCAGCTGCACTGGTTCCTAGTGGAGTAACAGGTCAGGTTCAAAGTTTTGGTACTGACCCTTAAGGCCTTGAGCTGTCTGGGACCTATGTATCTTTGGGATTGTCTCCTCTGGTATGGAGCTTTATACTCCACTGGAAATAAGCTACTGGTGATCCCTAGCCCTAAAGACATCTGGCTGTCCTTGACCACCTCTTTCCTGGTGGAACTCTCTGCCAAATAACATCCATGCCCTGCAGGACCTTATGCAGTTCTGCAGGGCATGTAAGGCTGAGAAGTTCTGCCAGGCTTTTAGTTGAGGGCAGCAGTGGGTACCATCTACCTGGCACTCCCCCCCCCCTCTGCTTTCTTTCGCTTTCAGGGCAGTAATGCATACTGTGTGTATTTTGGCACCATCTAATGTTCTTTAACTTGACTGTTTTAATTTCAGTTCTATATTGCATTTTTTTTTGTTGGCAACCACCCTGAATGACCTCAGGAAAGGCAGTAAATAAACTGAATTTATAAATAAATAAATAAAACTTGGATGTAAGAGCTACAGCATGCCCACCTCATGTTTAAAACAATTTCACTCACTTTAAAAGAGAAAATATTTCAAATGAGGGTTTTTTTCAGTGGTCCCCAAATTTCTATTAGAAAAACAGAAAATAAAAGGCCTTGGAAAAAATTGACCCCCCCCAAAACCCCACATTTTTGTTTCCTGAAGTTTTCTGTTCTCTCACCCCCTCACATATCTATACTTTCACATATCTACACTGGCCTTTGTGGTCATGCCCACTCGCTCTCAAAATTACAGAAGTCTCATAGGCTAAACGAAATTGAGGACCCCTGGGATAGAGCTATATGGAAGAGCTCAAACTTTCAGTAGCTAAGGCCCCGGGTCCAATACTCCAAAGGGTTTCAGGTAGCAGAGCTGGGAAAGGCTGCTGCCTGAGACATCTTGGACAGCTACTATCAGTCAAAGGAAACATAATTGGGCAAAGATGGGCCAATGATGTGTTTTGATATAAACACATGGTCATGTTTTATGTCCTATCTTTGGCAATAACATTTTTTTTCCTGTTTCTCTTGCCTAATCATCTGGGAAAAACCCTTAGTGAAAAAATATGCTCATTGTAGTATAGACTGTAAAAATGAAACAATTTCTATTCTAAGGATTTCAGGACAAAAAGCAAGAAACTGGAAAGATGGCACAGGATATGATAAACTATCAGAGACCAAAGTCATAGAGTACCACAGTGATTTCTTGATACAGTGGCACCTTTAAGAACAACAAAGTTTAATTCTGGGTATAAGCTTTCATGTGCAGGCACACCTTGTCCATGCACATGAAAGCTTATAGCCAGATTTAAACTTTGTTGGTCTTGAAGGTGCCACTGGACTCAAACTTTGTCCTGTTGCTTCAGTCTAATATGGTTACCCACCTGAATCTTTCTTGATACAATGTTGACTATTAATTGGGTTAAAAAGCAGATTTGTTTTCAGTCCTATTCCTTGCTGGATCCCCAAATGTCTTCCCATTCAAATAGTAACTGGACATGGGTACCTAATCTTTCCTTATAAATAATTATCTTTTGGTTTCACAAGATTCCATGTGCTCCCATTGGCTGTAAAATGCCCCCCTCAGCCATTGGCCCATCAGCCGCCACTCAAGAGTACTCGTGTGCCATTGGCCAGATGCTGGGTCTGCTCTTCTTCCCCACCCACTCCCCCTGGCAGACCAGCTCTCTCTCCTGAGGAAGACAGTTCTCTTGGCTCCTGTGAGGGACTGCCCCCTCAGTGGCTGTTGGTAGGCAGCCAAGCTTGGTTCTGTGAGTAAAAAAACAAAGGACTTTCAGCATAACCCCCGCCCCTGCCCATAACCCCCTCCCCAACGGCCACTTTCCTGTCAGAATAAATGGAAAAAGGCTCTTTCTCCTACTTAGCTTCAGCATGGCTGCCTGGCTAACGAGGTGGGCCAGCGACCATCAGACCATTTTCTTCAACTCCCCGCTGTGCGGCTGACTTTCCCCTAGGGCTGCCAATCTCCAGGTGGGACCTGGAGATCTCCCACTGTTACAATTGACCTCCAGATGACAGAGATCAGTTCCCCAGGAGAAAATGGTTGCTTTGGAGGGTAGACTCTATGGCATTATATCCTGCTGAGTCCTTCCACACACACTCCAAATGCTGCCCTCCACAGGATCCCCCCCCCAAATCTCCAGGTATTTCCCTAATCAAAGTTGGCACTTGTACTTTCTCCTCTGTCAGTAAAAGGCCATTTCCACAGCTATGTTGGCCTTAGGGAGAAAACTCATTGGGCCCAGTCCTAATCAGGTTGCCAACTCCAGGTGGGCAATTCCTGGAGATTTGAGGGATGGAGCCTGGAGAGGGTGAGGTTTGAGGAGGGGTGGCACCTCAGACAGGTACGATGCCATAGACTCCACCCTCCAATCCAGCCATTCCCTGTTGCCAGTCTCCAGGTGGGGGCTGGAGATCACTCAAAATTACAACTGCTCTCTAGGAGGGATGGGGGAGGAGATGGAAAAAGGAGGTGATGGTTGGCTGGGAGGGAGATAGGGTTGTCAACTCCAGGTTGGGAAATTCCTGGAGATTTGAGGGGTCGAACCTGGAGAGGGTGAGTGTTGAGGAGGGTGGGACCTCAGACAGGTACAATGCCATAGACTCCACCCTCCAAACCAGCCACTCCCTCCTGGGGAACCACTGTTACCAGTCTTGGGGGTGGGCTGGAGATCACTCAAAATTACTACTGCTCTTCAGGTAGCAAAGATCAGTTCCTCTGGAGAAAATGGTGGACTTTGTCATTATACCCTGCTGAGATTGCCACAGCAAATTGTCACTGAGTGCCCAAAGCCGGGGCACTCTCCCAGAGCCTCTTTCTAGAGCCCGTTGTATCTATTTCCACAACGGGCCTTATTCCTAGTCTAAGATATGACAATTTCACAACTCAGTTGGGTAAGTAATCTGACAGTGTTGTCAATCAAATGCCATCCTGTTCTGGTTTCCTAGGTTACTAGTACTCAGCAATAAAAGCTAGTTACAAAACCAGCCCAAAGCCAAGTTGTAAAACATTTAAACCTTTTTTTTATCATTTGCAGTTTCTAAGATTTTAAATGTGGAAGATATTTACCCTTTCAAATAATTTTAGTAAGAGTATTCATATATGTTCTCTTTAATTGTAAGAAGAACTACAATATCTTTAAAAGACACCTTCAAAAGGCAGCTGTCTTAAAGATCAAAAATCAGATCTATAGATTAGGATACCATAGGTTCTAAAATCAGATACACTTAAAGATCTAAAATCAGATCTACAGATCAGGGTAGCTAAGGCCAAGTTACTATAGAGCTGTGCCAGCAATCAGCTTCATGCATTGCAGAAGCCGTGTGGGTGTCCTTGCCTGTGCTCCCATACAGATGGAGACTTTATTATGCTCCTTCTTCCTCTAAAAAATGGAACAAACGAAAATGGGTGCAAGTTCAAATGCTGACAATTTTTTTGGTGTAGTGGTTAAGTGCACGAACTCTAATCTGGGAGAACCGGATTTGATTCCCCCCTCCTCCACTCACAGCCGCTGGATGACCTTGGGCAAGCCATAGTTCTGCCAGAGGTGTTCTTGGAAAGAGCAGTTTCTGTCAGAGCTCTCTCAGCCCCACCTACCTCACAGGGTGTCTGTTGTGGGGATGGGAAGGGAAAGGAGTTTATAAGCTGCTCTGAGACTCTGAGTGAAGGGCGGGGTATAAATCCAATCTCTTCTTCATGCAACACTTTAAAGGAAGCTATCTAGATTCCTTAGGTAAAAGGTAAAGGCTCCCTTGCTCGAAAGCCAGTCGAATCCAACTCTAGGGTTGCGGTGCTCATCTCCGTTTCAAAGCCAAAGAGCCAGCGCTGTCCAAAGATGTTTCCGTGGTCATGTGGCCAGCATGACTAAACACCAAGGTGCACGGAACGCTGTTACCTTCCCACCGAAGTGGTACCTATTTATCTACTTGCAATTTCTTGCTTTCGAACTGCTAGGTTGGCAGGAGCTGGAACTAGAGACAGGAGCTCACCCCGTCATGGGGAACTCTCGGGTCTTGAACTGCTGAACTACTGACCTTCCACAGCCTGCAGTTCAACGTCTTAACCACTTGAGCCACCACAGCTCCTATCTAGATTCCTTAAGGTCTGACAAATAGAGAATTAATGATACACTGTCAAGCCAATTATATCACTTTCAGTCACTGAAGAACTAACAAGTCCCAGAAACTAAACGGAGCCCACTTGCTGGAGGAAAAATGGGGAGAAGCCCAGTCTGTACTGGCAAGCCTTGCTGGGTGCTAAAGCTACACTACTGCATACATGAAATTACTGGAGGAGAAAAGGCCATGGGATCACATGTGTCTTTAACACCTCTTTGTACAGATTTACAAATGCATCTTACTCTACTTATTCCAAATGTTTTTATTCAAACTCAGAGATGGATGACATGAAAATTGCTTGTACTGACTGTTCTCTGCCCAGCAAGAAAAACTTTTAAAACCTCCTGGTAAAGATATTACTCAGGTCAGACCTCTACCCCAAAAAGGTATTTCTTCACACTGACAATTATTTTCCACTCCAGGGTTTGAATTCTGTCACAAGCCAGAGGTTAAGTAAGATCTGAAACATATTGAAGTGCATGGCTTTGGCAATGTACAGAATGCCTTTACAGCTGACTAACCCACATATTTAAGATTAGACGCAAGGGCTACTGAGTCACAGTATAGAAATTACTAAAATAGTAATAGAATAGAAACTACTAGATTGCCCAGGTCAGAGTTATTCATTCTTCAATGGTTTCATCTCAAATTAAGAACTCAATAACATTTTAAGGCTTTCAAGCAAGCTGTTGCCTGGCAGCTCGTGGAACAGCATGTGGTTAGTCTATGCACCTGTGATCTTCTGGATCATAAGCAAGATTATGTATTTTGCCACATAGGCAGTTCGTGGGAAATTATTGGCATGTAAAGGGTAGGACAGACTTCAGTTTTCTAAAAAGAAAATGCATGTGTGCTCCTCTTTTATAATACAGGTAAATTTAGGAGAATGCCATCTAGATAATTAGGAAGTGCCCAAATGGGTATTCACCTGTGAGCTTCCAAGTTTCCCTTAGTTTCCATTCCACAAGATGGAGATTGCAAGTATCCATGTTGATCCAAAGCAAAATCAAGAAACAAAAGCCTCTTAAATAATAATTTTTAATATTACCTAAAGGGTGTGGAAAAGAAACCCCATATAGTTTCTTTCCAGTTATTTTTCCTCCAGTTGGATAGTCTTTTACTTGACTAGATTCATGCAATTCCAAAACAGAGAGAAGATATACAATATATGGGTTACATATCTGTCAAGCCAATAGCTGTGGACTGAACAGCAAAAATTGGAGACTATTTACAGGAACACCATATCTGTTCTTGAAACATCTCAGATAAATTCTTCCTAAGTAGCAAGTACCATGTCAACCATTAATTCCTGAAAAAAAAAAAAAAAAAAAATTTTTTTTGGGGGGGGAGAAACCAAGATGCAAAAGAAAAGATTGCAGATATTATATACAAATGTTATTTCTTTTTCTATTTAACCTTTCCTGTACAAACACAACATATGAAATTACAAAGGAAAAACATATTTTCCAATCCCAAAGTCACAATGCTGAGACAGGTGCTAGATGACCCCAAAGGTCCACTCCAACTCTATGATTCTATGATTTTCAGGTACTGCCACATGTCATGATAATTCAGATCTCTTCACTCTATGGTATACATTCTCCTGTTTTCTTCTGTGTACTCAAATAGTAGTTGTCAATGGCATTTCATCAGAATGGAGGGAGGTGTCCAGTGGAGTGCCACAGCGCTCAGTTCTGGACTCAGCACTTTTCAATATTTTTATAAATGATCTGGATGAGGGTGTGAGGGGCAACTCATTAAATTTGCAGATGTCACCAAATTGGGAGAAGCAGCGAACACACCAGAAGGTAGAGATAGAATTCAACGAGATCAGAACATGTTGGAAAAGTGTGTGGATGTGAACAAGATGCAATTTAACAAGGATAAGTGCCGAGTTCTACATCTGGGTGTAAAAATGAGGAACATGCATACTGGATGGGGATACACTTCTGAGTAGCGATGTGTGTGAACAAGGTCTTGGGGTATGGGTGGACCAAAAGTTAAATATGAACAGCCAGTGTGATGCAGCAACAAAAAACGCTAATGTGATCTTCAGGTATATCAACAGAGGCATAACATCCAAATTGCAAGATGTGATAGTCCCACTGTACACTACATTGGTTAGGCCGCACCTGGAGTATTGTGTGCAGTTCTGGAGGCCTTACTTCAAAACAGATGTGGACAGAATAGAGTGGGTGCAGAGGAGAGCGATGAAGATGATTGGGGGCCTGGAGACCAAACTCTATGAGGAAAAGCTGAGGGACTTGGGAATGTTCAGTCTGGAGAAGAGGAGGTTGAGGGGGGCATGATTGCTGTCTTTGAGTATTTGAAGGACTGTCACTTAGAGGAGGACATAGAGCTGTTTCTGTAGGCAGCAGAGGATAGGACTTGCAATAATGGGTTTAAATTAAGGGCAGGAAGGTACCAGCTGGATATTAGGAACAACTTTTTTACAGTAAGAGTTGAGCAACAGTGGAATCAGTGTGGTGGTGAGCTCCCCTTCACTAGCAGTCTTTAAGCAGCAGCTGGACAAACACTTGTCATGGATGTTCTAGACTGATCCTGCACTGAGCAGGGGGTTGGACTAAATGGCCCCTCCCATCTCTGTGATTCTAGTGTTTTTTTCCTTTCCCTCTCCATCCCATTGTTGGTATGTGGGCTGGGGCTGCATCTGAAAGGAGAACTCACAGGTAAGCATATAGTTGGCTGTTTTCTAGATAGTCTCAGGTGCAGTTTCACAATAGTGATGATAAGAATTGAGTTCTCTTTAAAGGTGGGACAAATATTATAGAATAAAATGACTTAATTATTTAAGGTTCCACTACCCAAATAACAAAAATCAGTAGAAGTCTACAAAAGCCTGTAATACTACACACTCTACTAAATACTAAAAATAACTGTAAGGGGTCTATGCTAATTCTACAAATACTAGCTAGGGGTCTTAATTAGTGGCCTGGTCATGAAATGAGTGGTACTTCAGGTACTCTGGACCTTAGCTATTTAGAGTTTTAAAGATAAGAACCAGCATTGTGAATTGTGCTGGAAATAGACAGGCAACTTGTACAGGTCTTTCAGTACAGGGAAGTTATATAATCCATGGATCCAGCTGCTGACAATAGGGATGAGTAAATGTTCCCCATTTCTTTAATTTCCTTTTATATTTCCTTTTATATGTGTTCACATTTAAACATGCAATTAATGATGGGGTGCACATTTTTTAGTGACGTAGGAAAGTCCAGCTCAACAGTCACCTCATTGATTTTGCGCAGAACTGTAAATGGCCCAACAGATTTCCATCCCAGTTTCTGCTTGGGCTGGAGACCCTTAAGGTTTCTGGTGGAAAGGCAGACCATGTCCCCCTCCTGAATGCCCCAACCAGGTGCCCTCCCCTTATCAGCATAAAGCTTATAAGTCTGTTTGGCTTTGTCCAAAGTCTTTTGGATGAGGCTCCACTGCTCCTCCAGCCCCTTCCACCAAGAGTTCAAATTACCTGGCAGAGTGGTGGCAGAGGGTGCAGTTGGGAGGGCCCCCCCTTCATAGCTGTGCAAAGCCTTAAAGGGAGATAACCCCAATTCTGTTAGCAATTTTATGGAAAAATTGTTTGTCTTTTTTGAATATGTTATGGCATGTCAGCCACGTTCATATCAATTACCTCAAAAATATAAAGATTATGTCTTTTATTAAGATTGAGATACTCATATATCTGTTTTAGTAGGCACAGGTTTATATATTGATTTTATTGTTAATATTGTACAAGTTGTTTATTCGTTGTTGAAAGTGTTTGTTGATATTGTGTAATATAAAAATTAATTAAAAAATAAATACAAAAAAAAGGGAGACATCCCTGTTGAACTGTGCACCGAATTGTTGTATTCAACATAAGGAAGCAGGTCCACCCAATCATCCTGCTGCTAGTTGGTAAAGCAGTGAAGAAACTGTTCAACCACCCGATTAACTAGTTCCATTTGGCCGTCAGTCTCTGGGTGGTACATGCTGCTTAGCCCCTGCGAGACCCCCAAGACCTGAGAAGTTCCTTCCAAAACTTGGCAATGAACTGAGGCCCCGTCAGAAATTATTTTGCTGGGGGTCAAGTGGAGTCTCACCACATGTGACATGAACAGCTTAGCAAAGGCTTTAGCAGAAGGGACTTGTTTGCATGGAATGAAATGAGCTTGCTTGCTGAACAAGTCTATCACCACCCAGATTACTTAATTCCCTTTGCTAAGGGGCAAGTTCATAAAAAAGTCCATAGAAACAACATCCCAAGGCCTGCCGGGGGGGTTCTAAAGGCTTAAGCTTCCCCAGGGGTTTCCCAGGACTCTGTTTGCTCATTAGGCAGGTTTGGCATGATTTCAAAGCAAGTCTGATGGAGGCTGTGTCTTTATCCCACATGGCCCAATTACATTTGGTCACATTGAACTTCTGGGACATGTACGCCAAGTGGTGCAACTTCCCATCCTCCCTCTCTTGCAGAATACCCCTCATTGCCACGTCTGAGGCATCAACCTGTACCACAAGTTTCTTATTTTCATCTGGATAATGGAGAATGGGCTCAGAGGTGAACAATGATTTCAGTTTCTCAAACACCTCCTGGCATTTTTTGGACCGCTCTAATTTCACCCCCAGCTTGTTCCCCTCAGCCCCTTTCCCTTTGGTTTTTAGTACGTCTGTGGGGCAAGGTCACCTGGGCAAAGTTGGGGGTGAAGGGCCTATAAAAGTCCAAAAATCCTAAGAAGGATTGGAGCTGTCTGCGGGTTTGGGGGGGCTCTCACCTCAAGACATCGGCTACTTTATTGGTCCATTTCCAGGCCACGCCCAGAGATCTGGTATCCCAAGAAATCCACCTCGGTTTGGTGGAACTCACATTTGGACGGCTCACACAGCTCAATGGCAGCTAGCTGACACTTATCTTGCAGATCGATATTCCACAGAATATGCCCCCTGCATTAAGATAGGTTTGTACTATACGTCACAAAGTACTATTTGCAGAACCAGGAGAAACAATTTGAAAAATAAAGCTATGGAGGGAGATGCAGATATTAGTTTTGTTCTGGATATGCAATGTGAGATAGAAATAGAAATCACCATTTACAACTTTTATTACTTTGATTACTGGAGTTGTTTGGAGCATTTTATCTTTGTAGTAATATTCATTGCCATTTCCTCCTGTCATATTTTGTACAAATGAGCTTGTCATTGGCAACTTTATTTGGAACTGAAAATCTTCCAATCTAAGGTAATTTCCCTTTGTTGCTTTTGAAAACTCCTGCCAAGATCTTGGGCTTTGATCACACACAGGTATCTAAAGCATTTCACTAGAACTAGTGGCAGAATTGCTTTAAAAAACCCTCTAGTCTTTGCATTTTCGAGGAACTAAATTAGGTCTTTGGTTACACACAAGGATGAGAAGATAGTCACTTGCCCACAATTCCTTTTTAATTATCTTCAATCATAGAAAAATTAACTCTTTCTCATACAACAAATAGTATATTGATCATCTGATATTTCCATTTTTTAAAAATCCATCAAGGATTGCTTCTATTAAAAAAACCCTTCTGCCTGTGGTTCTTTTAGCTGTGCCAGCAATTCCATATATGTAAGACTTCTATTATTTCTGCAGCCATCAAGGACGAACAGAACTCAAGAATTATTTGGGATGGAGTAGAATTATTGGAGAAAGAATCATCACAGTCTTCATCTATTATGTATTCAGCAATGCAGTCTCAATGTATTTATTTGCAGACAATGTACTTAACACATTTACAGGTAACAATCCATTATAGTGCCATTTTCTCTTACAGAGCATGTGCTGAAGACTAACCATAGTTTGAATTCCAGTAAAGTAATTGAGCGATTGTGTTTTGCTACAACAAAGTTTGGAGGCTAACATATCTGTATTATTGCATTATCTGTCACAGAATGCAGTGTGCTTCATCAGATATCAAGTGTCACCTACAAAAGTTCCTTCCATACTTCATTTGCTAGCATTTAAAACATTGTAAGATTCTGTTGGTTTTGCTGTGACTTATTGATATGATGCTGAACCCACAATGTGTATATTTGAGCTACTGGATTTGGCATGGTTTACAGGCCAAAAATAATAATAATTTGAGCAAATATACTTTGTGATGTTTGTTCTTCAAGGCTAACACCACTTGAGTTACATGTGAACCTATCTGTCTGCCAATTATTGTACTTCATCAGCACTTTAGACATTTGATACTTTAGCATTTTTGCTTGTAACAGGATATGTTCAGCATGTGAGAGAGATGGGGGGAAGCAAAATTGTCTACTGCAGGTGTTAACGTTACATAGTTCATGTACCACCTACCTGCCACATATTTTGCTGTATTACCCATGTTACAAAAATAGTCATAGCAAAAGCCCTATTTGGCTGATCTAGTATCAACTCTAGCTGTCTATGAACAGTAGATATAGGGTTGCCAGCTCCAGGTTGGGAAATACTTGGTGATTTTGGGGGTGGAACCTGAGGAGGGTGGAGTTTGGGGCATAATGCCGTGAAGTCCGACTTCCAAAGCAGCCATTTTCTCCAGGGGAGCTGATCTCTGTCACCTGGAGATCAGTTGTAATAGCGGGAGATCTCCAGCCACCACCTGGTGATTGGCAACCCTAAGTGGGTATGAGTTGGAAACATATCAACTAAGTCAACATTTCCCCATTTCTTTTCTACTGCACTTGTATGGTAATGTCTGCCACAATTTTAAATTTAAGTAACACTTCATAATTTTTTTTCTTTTGGTCCTTATCTAAGTGAACATACAGAACATTTCAATTCATTTGAATTACGACATTGTGTTCAACAGCTGGAGAAAGTGCAAAAATGAGAACCTTGGGAAACTTGTATGCCTATGACAGCTTTCTTTATTTACAAATGCTTTATAAAACAGAAACATCAGCGGATGGGAGTCCAATCCGTAAACTCACAGGAAGGATTTTCAGAACAATAAATTCATTTTGTTTCAGATTCTTGTAAGCTGATATGCTTGGAGATATGCATAACACAGATACAGTGAATTAAGCATTTATTGCGATTTAATACTATAATTTTTATGCAACTAAGCACATTAGCTGAACACGCATTCTTGAGTCAAAGTTAATGGAGAAGAGATGTGGAAACTGTCTGGCCTAAAACTGAAAAGAATTTATTGAACATTACAGAGACAGCAGCATAATATTCTTTTATTTTAAAATGAGTGAGGAATGGACACAATTTTTTTCTGTATATTCCAGAATATTGTTTGCAGGTGCAATGGGAGTGGGGGGACACACAACTATTCAATCTAATAAAGACATGATTATACAAAAAACACTTGAAAGTCAGATCACATTTCAGTCTACCTTTTCGACAGCAGTAAAACTGTTCTCCCCTTATGCAATTCTATTTTTTATAATGATATGCAATTTATGTAGCTATCCCTTTTTCTTGTTTTCACCACCCCTTCCCACTGCCCTCATCTGGGGGTGGTCTTTGCCCCACCATGGGCACTTGCCCCACTGTCCACATCCTACCCCTCAAAGAAGAGGGGAAAAGAAGAAGAGAAGGCTCCTGCGTCTGTCCCATCTGGGGTTTAGGCAGCTGGCTTCTGGCAGTAGGGGTGGGCCTTGCATGGCCTTGGTGAGGCTGGTGGAAGTGAAGAGTGCCAGTGATTCTGGGGCCCCATCCTAGACTTTTGCCCAGGGCTACAGAATTACTAAGACTGACCCTGCCCTCATTCATGTTTGCGTCCTTGCTGGATTCACAGTTGCTGCATTCCCCCCCTCCCCAATTCCTTTATGTACTGTTTCTATCTTCATACAACATTTCCATTTCATAAGAGGTTATGTATTGCTTTCAGTTCAGTTTATTGTTACAGTCCTTAGACCAGTCATACAAAAAAAGAAGTACACCTTTACAAAATTCTAAAATGTTACAATACATCAATAGTTAGTTATCGCTTACTGATACCTTGATTCAGTTTTAGAAAGTAGCATAAGCTGCTGATACTTCCTCAGCAGAATCCCCTGGCCATTGCTGAACTGAGATATGACAGATGTATAAATAGCAACAACTGGTCATTCATACATTGAAGGCTATAATCATTACTTTTCAAAACAGGTTCTGAAAATGGGCATAAGCAAAGGACAAATAGATCAAGCATGGCTATCTCTAAATCCAAGTCTTGCTGTGTGGCTGGATTAGATGGGAACTCATACTGCAAACTAGGATCAATGAGATTTCCTGGGCCTTTGGAGTGCCTGGAAGCTATGGTGCATGACATGGTGCTGATTATTAGATATCCTATTGGAAGACTGTGTTAATTGAATTGGCTGGCTCGGTGCTGCCAGCTGCTGCTTCCTCTTTCTGAGTTTGGTGAGAGACTGAGGTGGGCTATGGCACATGTCAAGGGTTAAAATGCCCTTGGGCATCCCTCCACCTAATTGAATCACCAGGTGGGCAGGGCACCTAGTTCCTATGTCCCCCTCAGGAGTCCCAATAATAGCATTTTCCCATCTGAGAATTTCCCCCCCCTCAAAGTTCTGAAAGCAGGCATAAAGGAAGGTCAAGCAGATCTTACAGTCAAAAAGTCAAATTAATTTTATTTTTTTCTCAAGGGAGCTCAAAAACGCTTATTTAGGATGGGTTCACTAGATGTGTCATAATTAAAACTCTTCAACCAAAATCAAAGGAAAGATAATGAGGGGGGATGTTACCAACTCTGTTCCTCGATTGCAGCATTGCATCATCATTAAGTGGCTGAGCCCTGAATGCTACATTGCTCCTTTACACTTTGGGGTGCCAATTTACAACCTGGCAAATTAGAGACATTCTAAACAGTCACTGGGGCAATCGGTATAATGTGTCCAGATTATAATAACGAGTACCTATCATTTTAATTATCGTAACAGATACAGAGCTGGGAAACAGGTATACTAATGCCCAATACTCAGCATAGACCCTTATCATCCTACACAACAATTTTCATTTTCCTGGAAGGTGTGACAAAATAATAATGCTATTTCTATGAATACCTTGCTTTTTTCTTAAATACTTGCTGTGGATCCTCACCACTTCCAGAAGGCCATTTTGTTTCTCAAACACATTTTTAAAAAGGGAAAGTAAAACCAACTCAACACTGCTTCGAGGCATAATTCAGTTATGGGGCAATAAGTTTTAATATCTATAAAGTATGGATCTTCCAAAACATAACAAGTAGCATTGTTATGCCCAAAATAAAAAATAATTAACCATGATATAATTCATTAGATTGAAAGTAACTTTGTTATTCCATATGTCTGACTCCTTCCACTAAGTAAGACTTAAAAGGGTGACTCCTACACTGGAAGCGAGTCACTGGATTCAACCCACAGTTTCAGAGATTATTAATTCAGTTAATTTTAAAGGGGCTATGGAAACTTCTCTTAATGCTTACTAATAAAGAGACTGAAAGAATGGCTGTCATGATTGTCTGGTGGTCTCTAGAGCAGTGATAGGTAACCTATGGTAGTTATGCAAGTCTGGACAGTGACAATGGGCATTTCTCCCACATCGCTGCCCCAGGTACCGGGAGTTGCCTGCCTCTGGCTTAGAGTATCAGATGAAAACTGGGGAGGTTTGGGTTAAAATATCGAATTATCCATAAAGGTCATTGGGTCACCTTGTGATGCTCACTCTGTCTCAGCAACCTACCTCACAAAATTTCTGGGATAATAAAAGAGATGGGGTGAAACCTGGAGAAACATTTGGATTAAAACATAATAAATAGGTATGCTTAATAAGGCATTCTTGGCCCAAACCCACTTCTGGAGCATCATGAGCAAGGTTTTGAACTTGGGCTTCTCACGTCCAAGGCCAACCCTCTCTTTCCTCTATCTAGCACTGGCTCACTATCATATTGTAAAGGTGTTTTGGGCTTCAGGAGCAATTTACATAATATGGGAATGGAAATATTGCTTCATTGAAATGTAAGAATCCAAAACTTAACGACTTCATTCATCATAAGTATTTCCCATTAGCCATATTAGCTATCAATGCTCAATCACCATGTCTTTCCCTCCTTTGCCACGTCATTAATTATAACAAACTTTCCCATTCTTTGAAATACTTGAGCCTTGGAAGAATTACATGGAAATGTAACATGCATAATTGTTATTTCCTTGATGCAGAATTTGTATTGCCTTAGGCTGCGGTGGCTCAAGTGGTTAAGACGCTGAACTGCAGGCTGTGGAAGGTCAGTAGATCAGCAGTTCAAGACCCGGGTGCCGCATGATGGGGTGAGCTCCTGTCTCTAGTTCCAGCTCCTGCCAACCTAGCAGTTCGAAAGCAAGAAATTGCAAGTAGATAAATAGGTACCACTTCGGTGGGAAGGTAACAGCGTTCCGTGCACCTTGGTGTTTAGTCATGCCGGCCACATGACCACGGAAACGTCTTTGGACAGCGTTGGCTCTTCGGCTTTGAAACGGAGATGAGCACCGCAACCCTAGAGTCGGATTTGACTGGCTTTCGAGCAAGGGAACCTTTACCTTTACCTAGGCACCATATATACAATCCATGATAGCTTTAGGATGTAAATGCCTCTCCCCTTTTCTGTGACCATTTGGCTAATTTTTTGAAATCAGTTTAGAAAACTTTATCATTTCTTGAGAGAAATTCTTTACCTTTTAAAGAGTCACAAAAAAGATTTTTTTAACCAGGTATGAGTTTTTATGATCACAATGGTTCTGTAGTAAGAAAAATTGCATCTAGCTGAATTTCTTCTTCTGTGCAGTTGTGAAGATACAGGACTCCTATCAAGACGTGGTAGAATTTGAGTTAAAAATGTCAGGAAACACTTCAGCAATCTTCACTTCTCTGCACTAAATTATCCTCCAAATTCAGCTTTTCAGTTAGTTTTGTGGGAAATGGGTCCCTCAGTTTCCCTCACTACTTTTTCTTTTTCTTCTCTCTCTCTCCCTCTGGCCTCTAACTTTATTGTATCAAAGAAACTGGACTTTACTGATAAATGCTTTGTGCCTGTGCAGTTTGAATGATTATTCAACTGAAAAACATCACAAGACATTGGTGAACTGTTGTCAGAGGATTAACCTTACTAGGCATGAGCACGAACCAGGAAAATATGGTTCAATTTGTGGTTTGCCTGGTTTCCAAACCATAAACCTTCATGAACTTTTAAGAGCCAAACAAACTGGTGTGGTTCGTGGTGTGGTAGAACAGCCCCCTCCCCCCCGCTGCATGCTAGAGTCACCAAACTCCAGGGACTTCCTGATGACTGTCCTCTACCTGCTCTCCAAGTTAGGTGAGGATTGGGTTTATGGGTCTGAGTGACGGCTCCCAAAGAAGGTGCCCCCAGGAAAGTGCTTTCTGGGGAAATGACAGCCGACAGGCATTTTGACAGGCATTTTGACAGGCACAGTTTCAGGAGGTTCAGGAGTGTATACAATGGAACCTGTGCAAGCTAGAGACACTGAACTCACAAGGGACCTCCAGCTGACTCTCCTCTACCTGCCCTCCACATTTGGTGAGGTTTGGATTTACGGGGTCCAAGTTATGGCTCCCCAAAGATGGTGCCCCATCTTCCATTGTTTTCAGTGGAGGGAAAATACAGCAAAAAAAGCAAGGGGAATAGAAGTCCAGCAGAACAAAGTCCCAGAGAATCCTTGAAGTACAAACTGAAGGTGGGGACATTTTTTTCAAGGCCAGCACAACCAATTCAGTGTATAGAATGCCCAACAGAGCCCAGTGCCACTGTGGCACTGCAAGCTTAAAAGGACTGATCTTAGAACAGAGTCACAAGAAGTCCAAGCAAGGTTGTTGTTTTTTTTGCAAGTCTAGCACAGCCAGTTAGAATGTGCAGAATACCCAGGAGAACCCAGTGCCACTGGCACTGCAAGCTTAAAAGGACTTATCTCAAAGCACAGAGTCACAAATCCAATGGTGCTGGAATTTTGCAAGCTTTGTGCAAGGAAATTGAAAGTGAACACAAAGGAACCCAGCAAAGGAGGAAAGAACCTTTTTGAAACTGACATGATTAGTTTGAAATTCACAGCATAGTCTAAGATGATGATCTTTTCTGAGAAAATGGACCTCTTTTTATTGGCTAATGGATGGTATTGAAATTGAACAGGTTAAAGATTTTGTTTATCTTGGCATTCCCCCCCCCCTTTTAACCTGAGCTGGAATTCCTACCAAAAGGCGGTATGTAATAAATTTAAACCCAGTGTTGTAAATTTCTTTTCTACTAAAGGTGGAAAATATATTCCAGGAGCTGCTGCGATTTGGATAAATTCAGTCAATGAGGCTATAGAGTGATGTCTCCTTCAGTGTTTATAATGGTTGCTAAATGTTCCACAGCACGTTGCAGGTTTTATTCTCTGTGCTGAGCTTGGTCAAATGTTTTTTGCGGCTAGGGCATGATTGTTTGCTATGGCTTAACTTGGACAAGGGACTGAATGGATGTGATTTTTGAATGTGATTTTGATATTTTCTTTGAGATATATATATACATACATACATACATACATACATACATACATACATACATATATATATATATATACACACACATACATACAGTTGTCACTGTGCCTTCCTAAGAGTTTAATCATAGTATATTCAGTTTTTGGTATTTAGCCCAGATGGAAGAAAGTTATAGTAGAACATATATATTTTATAATTGTATTTTCCTGTATAAGAACTTATATTAAATAAAAGTGTAAAAGTATTATTAGAGGCCTTTGTAGATGTAATTAGAATGCAATAGAATGGAATGTGTATCTGGTGGTTGTAAGGGCACCAAGCAGAGGAAGATATGTGATAAAAGGACTCTAAGTGTTTTCAAAACAATATCTCCTTTTGCAAGAGTAGAGCATCTGGCCCTGGAAAGCCTGCTAAAATCCAGTTCTATGTGAATCATTGTACCTTATCAGAAGAACTCCCCAGCTCAGGAAGGAGGTAATGCTAAGGGAGAGGGCCCCATTGTTCTTGTTTCACACTGTCCTGAGAACGGATACGCAAATGCAACCACTGACACTTTTGACCAGCATAGTAGAACATCAATAGAGATGTGTTAAGTCAAATGACGCTTTAATGATGTTACTTGTCTGGTACCAATTAAGGATTTCTTAATGTATAAACTACAGTGATGTCATTTGGGGTATAAGACCTTCTGTCCTTCCTGGTGATGGCAGAATACAGCTTGGCATTGTCGGGAGCTAAGGTATCAAGCCATGTATTTCCTGTTTCTTGCAATAAACGGATATTTCACTGGACGCCAACTGTGTGTTCCATATTCAACCCTGGGGGCACAGATTTGTGCTACAGGTCTGTTGAAACAAGATTCTTATAGGTCCTCCTGACAAAAAACTCTTGATAAGAAATTGTTGCTGATTGGTTTATCATCAGATAATGATTAGTGAACTTGGAAATTGGAAGGCTTTTACTGTAATACATATATATATTTGATATTCCTCACCCAAGACGTTTGCCATCATATACTTATTTTTTGATGATCCCACACCTTTTAAGAGTGCCAACCCTTCTATGGTTATGAAAAGTAGATATATTAAGTTACCTTATTCAGAAAGGACCTGTTTGTGTTCCTCTGGTTTGATTGATTCTCTAGCACATATGTTACTGGAATATCCCTTTTATGAAGTTCTTAGACTGTGTTACATTACTCCTCTTTTGACTGATTGGCCTGGATTATTTGTGTCTGAGGTAATATCCTTTTTATTGAGTGATAGGGATCCTAAAATTACATTGGCAGTTGCAAAATTTATTTCAATTCTTATGTTCCTTAAACAACAAGCTTAAACAATTCCACTGCTCAGAATCTGAGTATCAAGGAACTTCTAAGGGATAACAGAAAGGAAAGGTATTTAATACATTTGTGTATCAGTTCTCCAGAGACCTGGTTGATGCAGCTCACAAAGTAAAACCAACAAGTCATAAAAACAACCACCATGAACTGGCCAAGCCATAAAAACAACCCAAAACCTTTCTATTAGCCTAAAACTCACAAAACAGGTTAGAGACAAACTATAGAAATAGCTAAAAAGGTACAATTGTTCAGTTAAAAATCTAGGGAAAGGCAAACATTACAGCCTTAGGGTCATATAGGCATTGCAGAGATCTATGTTTTTTTAATGTGGAATGAAAGTCGCACGGCAGGCCTGATTTATGTCGGAACTGCGGTATACATTAAGATTCAAACCTACATGCAAAGTAAAATTCTCCTCTTCACAGTTATTAAGCCTTTAAAGGAAAGAAGGCTATTCATATTTTTGTCTACCTTTTTTTTCTTTAAAGTGCTACTAAAATAGTGCTGGAAGGGAGACAAGGTGGGGCTGTTTTCATGAAACTATGCATGGTCCCATTACAATTGAGCTCTTATGTGGCCATTATATAGCTCAGAAGATGGTAGGAAGTTCCATCAAAAGATTTCTCAGTATCTCAGCTTTTTTGAACTTTAAATATATAATTTCACTTGTATTAATGTTTATGCTACTGGTTTACATTTATTTATCCCTCATGGATCACTGCCTTGTCGTGGCGAGGGGGCTTGCGTGGTTTGATGAGGCTGTGGGCTATGCCGTGGAGGGCCACCCAGGACAGACAGGCCACAGCAGAGAACTCAGACCAAGCGTGATCCCCTGGAGAAGGAAATGGCAACCCACTCCAGTATCTTTGCCAAGAAAACCCCATGGACAGTAACAAAAGGCTAAAAGATATGATGCTGGAAGATGAGCCCCTCAGGTTGGAAGGTGTCCAATATGCTACTGGGGAAGAGCAGAGGGCAAGTACGAGTAACCCCAGAAAGAGTGAAGCGGCTGGGCCAAAGCCGAAAGGACGCTCAGTTGTGGATGTGTCTGACGGTGAAAGGAAAGTCCGATGCTGCAGAGAACAATACTGCATAGGAACCTGGAATGTAAGATCTATGAATCAAGGTAAGCTTGACGTGGTCAAAAATGAGATGGCAAGAATGAACATCGACATCTTGGGAATCAGTGAACTAAAGTGGACAGGAATGGGCGAATTTAACTCAGAAGACCATTATATCTACTACTGTGGCCAGGAATCCCGTAGAAAAAATGGTGTGGCCTTTATAGTCAACAAGAGAGTGAGAAAGGCGGTATTGGGATACAATCTCAAAAATGACAGAATGATCTCGGTCCGACTTCAAGGCAAACCATTCAATATCACAGTAACCCAAGTCTATGCCCCAATCACTGCTGCAGAAGAGGCTGAAATGGACCAGTTCTATGAAGACCTACAACAGCTCATAGAACTAACACCAAAAAATGATGTCCTCATCATCATAGGGGACTGGAATGCTAAAGTAGGAAATCAAAAGGTAACCGGAATAACAGACAAGTTTGTCCTTGGAGAACAAAATGAAGCAGGGCAAAGGCTGACAGAGTTTTGTCAAGAGAACACGCTGGTCATAGCGAACACCCTTTTCCAACAACCTAAGAGGCGTCTCTACACATGGACATCACCAGATGGGCAACACCGAAATCAGATTGACTATATAAGTTGCAGTCAAAGATGGAGAAGCTCTATCCAGTCAGTAAAAACAAGACCTGGAGCTGACTGTGGCTCAGATCATGAGCTACTCATTGCAAAATTCAGACTTAAATTGAAGAAAGTTGGGAAAACCACAAGGCCATTCAGATTTGACCTAGATCGCATCCCCGATGAATATACAGTAGAGGTGAAGAATAGGTTTAAGGGACTAGATTTGATAGACAGAGTGCCTGAAGAACTATGGACAGAGGTCCGTGACATTGTAAAGGAGGCAGCAATCACTGCCGTCCCAAAGAAAAAGAAATGCAAAAAAGCAAAGTGGCTGTCTGATGAGGCTTTACACATAGCAGAGGAAAGAAGGAAAGCTAAAGGCAACGGTGAAAAGGAAAGATTTGCCCAACTGAATGCAGATTTCCAGAGAACAGCAAGGAGAGATAAGGAGGCTTTCCTGAATGAACAATGCAAAGTAATAGAGGAAAACAATAGATTGGGAAGGACTAGAGATCTCTTCAAGAAAATTGGAGAAATCAAGGGAACGTTCCATGCAAAGCTGGCCATGATAAAGGACAAAAACGGTAGGGACCTAACAGAAGCAGAAGAAATTAGGAAAAGATGGCAAGAATACACAGAAGAACTATACAAGAATGTCCTTGACAACCACGATGGTATAATCCCTGACCTCGAGCCAGACATCCTGGAAAGCGAAGTTAAATGGGCCTTAGAAAGCATTACTAACAACAAAGCTAGTGGAGGTGATGGTATCCCAGCTGAGTTATTCAAAGTCTTAAAAGAAGATGCTGTTAAAGTGCTGCACTCAATTTGCCAACAAATTTGGAAAACACAACAGTGGCCACAGGATTGGAAAAGGTCAGTGTACATTCCAATCCCAAAGAAGGGCAATGTCAAGGAGTGTTCAAACTATCGCACAATTGCACTCATTTCACACGCTAGCAAGGTCATGCTCAAAATCCTACAAGCTAGGCTCCAACAGTACGTGGATAGAGAACTGCCAGAAGTACAAGCTGGGTTTCGAAGAGGTAGAGGAACTAGAGATCAAATTGCCAACATTCGATGGATTATGGAGAAAGCAAGAGAGTACCAGAAAAACATCTACTTCTGCTTCATTGACTATGCTAAAGCCTTTGATTGTGTGGATCACAATAAATTATGGCAGGTTCTTAAAGAGATGGGAGTACCGGACCACCTCACATGTCTCCTGAGAAACCTGTATAAGGGTCAGGAAGCAACAGTTAGAACCGGATATGGAACAACTGATTGGTTTAGCATAGGAAAAGGAGTACGTCAGGGATGTATATTGTCACCTTGCTTATTTAATTTATATGCAGAGTACATCATGCGAAATACTGGCCTGGATGAATCACAAGCTGGAGTTAAGATTGCTGGGGAAAAGATCAATAACCTCAGATATGCAGACGATACCACTCTGATGGCAGAAAGTGAAGAGGACCTAAAGAGCCTCTTGCTCAGGGTGAAAGAGGAGAGCGCAAAAGTGGGCTTGAAGCTCAACATTAAAAAAACTAAGATCATGGCATCTGGCCCCATCACTCCTTGGCAAATAGAAGGGGAAGTCGTAGAAGTAGTGACAGACTTCACGTTCCTAGGATCCCAGATAACTGCAGATGGTGACTGCAGCCATGAAATTAAAAGACGCCTGCTCCTTGGGAGGAAAGCGATAGCAAACCTAAACAGCATGATAAAAAGCAGAGACATCACCTTGCCGACAAAAGTCTGCATGGTCAAAGCAATGGTATTCCTCGTAGTAATGTATGGCTGCGAGAGTTGGACTATAAGGAAGGCCGAGCGCCGAAGAATAGATTCTTTTGAACTGTGGTGCTGGAGAAGACTCTTGAGAGTCCCTTGGACTGCCAGGAGATCAAATCAGTCAATCCTAAAAGAAATCAACCCTGATTGTTCCCTGGAAGGCCAGATCCTGAAGCTGAAGCTCAAATACTTTGGCCACCAAATGAGAAGGGAGCATTCACTGGAGAAGACCCTGATGCTGGGAAAGATTGAAGGTCAAAGAAGAAGGGGATGGCAAAGGATGAGATGGTTAGACAGTGTCATCGATGCAACGAACATGAAATTGAGCAAACTTCAGCAGACAGCGGAAGACAGGAGGGCCTGGCGTAATCTGGTCCATGGGGTCGCGAAGAGTCGGACTCGACTGTGCGACTGAACAACAACAACAAATTATGGCACTACATGAGGGCAGGGTAAGTCTGCTCCAGCTGCTGACACTTGGCACTTTCCAGGTGATAGACTTCTGCTGGGAGTTTATTCAGCTCCTCTCCCAGAGCTCCATTAAGCACTTTGTTTCTCACTGAATGAGCAGAGAGACTTGAATCAAATATGTGCAGCTTCCATGGATGGATGAAGCTGCAGGGGGGAAAAAGAGAAAAGTCAGCAATGCTGATTGGCTGTGTTTTCTAAATGCGTCTTTTGATTGTTGAATTCCTGCCAAACACATTATTCCTTCTCAGCTTGCCCTTCAAAAGCCCTTGATCATCAGATGGTACATTTCCTTTGAAACAAAAACCAACATTTTCTAGTACAAAAAATGAAACTCATAACATCCATTCCAATCTTTTCATCGTAATTTCTCTTTCCATTTTCATTCCAGCCTTTAATTGCAAAAGATGAGGCAGAAGAACAGCTGTATTTCCACTCTCTTGCAACTTTCTCTTTTAGGGATTTTACAGGAAGGCACTGAATTGTTGTTCTAGAATTCTGAAAGGCAGTTCAAGATGACACACACAACTGCAAATAGTATGTGCCTGCTGACAACTGAGAATTCCTGCTAATGGAAGGACACAAACAACAATTGTCACTTGCATTGTCAGTCAAGTAGGTGTAAACCTCAGTTCAAGGGATGCCAACACCTGGTTTGTTTGTTTTTTTTAAAAAAAGATGTTACCCAGATGGGTCTTGCAGTATTGGGGGGGGCGGGGCTCCATTCACCTAACTATTGGAATTTCCCTACCATGAAACAATGCAATTTACACATGATTATCAGGCCATCACACAGCTCATCATAACTCAGACTACAACTGTGCCATAAGGAGAAAGCAGGAATAGTCTATGTAACTTAGATGAGTAAGCCAAGCATCATGCCCAGATCAGGTCACACATTTGCAATATACGGTCATGGATTTAGGCATGCTAGAAACATTAAGCCATTTGCAATGGAAACAATTTCTTATACTTACTTTTGAGGAGCCAAGATTAGTCCCAAGGGTAATGAGTACATTCATGACAGAGATCACAAAACTCATGTACAGCACATATTTCAAGAAATTGAGCCAATGCAATCATTCAGGCCAAGACACACAAGCAATACAGAGTTAAAGACTTATGTATGAAATGCACACCATTTTCCTACTCAGAACCAACCAGAAAGCCATCCAAGCACATTCAAACAGTTGGTGAGCTCTCACCACTTGCTGTTGCTGCTTGCTCCTCTCCTCTCTGATTCTGGTTGGTTTTTAGTAGATCTAAAGGAGGATCCTACAAGTTGCTACCCTGAGGGTGTGAGTAGGTGAGCTGGCCAACTGGATTCCTTCTTCCTGCTCCAGTTGTCATTGGGGGATCTGGGGTGATGGTGGTGAATATGGCAGCCATTTGAACTGAGCATGGATACTGCTATGTGCACAGACCCTCCTCAATATACATGTGTATGTACAACACAGGCACATGCCAGTTAAAAAAATAAACATAAATATAATTAACAAGGAGAGAAAAATCAGAGGCAAAAAGGAAAACTGACTTTACTTGCTGCTGTCAGGCAACATAGCTCCAGACATCAAAAAAATCTGTATCTGTTAAATGCGGATTTATTGTCCCAGTTTGACCTCTTTATATGTGTTTACACTGAATCTCATTTGCTATTTTGTTGCCTGCTCATCCCAAAGGACAGATTATTTTGGGGAATGTGCATAGACTTTCATTATTCTGAAACATTTGTAATTATTTGTTAATTTGGCTTCGATTACTTATGCCTAACTCCTGTCCCAAAGCAGATCTCTGGATAATCGAATTATTTATGTCTCTCCACTGTGAACACTTTTTACCATCCTTTTTCTAATACTTCAACCAGTTACTGATCACTAGAATAAAACGCTGCACTTGCCTATAACTGTTGTTCATCGAGCGGTCTTCACTGCAGGCACACATGGGGACCGTGCTTGTGCAGGCCTGCTGTGGAGATCTCTTTTCTAAAGCTTTCTAGAACATTCAGAGTGCTCAGCCCCTCTCCCCCACAGGCCATCTCCTTCACACCCAGCCAACACATGATGGGCACTCCTTCCCCCAGTCCCTTCTCACTGCTGTGGAAGGACTTCAAGAGCATGAGGATCCTACAGTGAGGAAAGGAGGGTGGGATGTGTGCCTGCACAGAAGGCCACTTAATAAATATCAGTTAAAGGAAAGTGCAACCTTATTTTAATCTTCGTGGCTTCTATGCAGTCCCACATCGGAGAATAGCAAGCTAACTTACCAGTAGGAGGTGGGGGTGCAATCCTCAGTGAAATAAGGACTGAAAAACTGCTTTCCTCACAGCTGTATCCCATCTGGAATCAACACCAACTGCATAGTGCTTGATGAACGTTGACAGGAAGGACCAGGTAGCTGCCTTGCAGATGCTATCCAAGGGGATATTGCTGAGGAAGGCTGCAGAAAAGGACAGAGACCTGGCCAAGTGAGACAGAGTGGGCAATCGACCGTGGAGGCAGAGTACGTCAACTGGATGGCTTTGACAACCCAGTGTGATAACAGTTTGAAAGGAGGCTTCCTGGTTCTTGTGGGGGCCAGCAAAGCAAACCAGCCAGGTTTTCCTCCTTCCTCAATGATGTGGTCTAAATAAATACAGTCTAAATAAAAAAGTAGTGACCTACAGTCATTTAAAGTGTGCAGGGTTCATTCTTTGTCCAAAGTGGGAGAGGGGAAAAACACTGACTGGCAAGGGTGGAACCTGGAAAAGGGCGGGGAAGACTGCAAAGCTCTAAGTTTTCCTGCCCTTCGGGTAAAGGTGATTACTTGAAGGAAGGCTACTTTATAGGAAAGGAAGAACAAGTAACATGGCAATAGGTATTAAAAAATATAATTCAGCTGGTTGGATTTGGCGGAAGGCTGTGGGCAGCCACCCAGCAGGAAAATCTGGACCATTTAGCAGCATAAGATTTTCTTGTTGAGGTGCACCTAGAGGATAGTAACACCTGTATCACTCCTACCACTCTAGTGATCATGTGTCAACCAGGCTATTAAGTGCAGGGACAGGACATTGTGGTGCAGGAGAGGCCCTATATGGAGCAAGTTGGACACCACAGGAAGAGATAGATAGCAGCCTTGGGACAGAAACCGCAGCAATGGGCCAGAATAGTGCAATCAGAATGCAACTGGACTTGACCTCCCGAATCTTGGCGAGGACCCTTCCTAGCAGGGGGATCAGGGGAAAGGCGTAGAATGAAGCATCTTGCCATGCCAATTGGAAGGCATCCCCTAGGGAATGGGTATCTGCCCCTGCCAGTGAACAAAACTGGGGGCACTTAGTGTTTGAGGAAGAGGCAAACAGGTCCATCTGGGGTTGTTCCCATTTGTAGAACACAGGAAGCAGGTAACTGTCCTTAAGAGACTGTTTGTGTGTAGACTTCTTGCCTCTGCTGAGAATGCCCACTGTCCCATTTGCCACCCCAGTGATTTGGACAGCCTCCAAGGAGACAGCATGCTGGATGGTCCAGTGTGAAAGGAGAAAAGCTTCTGAACAGATGGAGTAGGAACAACTTCCCTGGTTGTTTATGTAGAACATTGTTGTAGTGTTGTCTGTGGCTATTAGCACCTTTCTGCCGGAGACTAGAGCTGTAAAAGAAACCAAAGTATATTTGACTGTCCTGAGCTCCAGAACATTAATATGCATGCCCCACTCAGGAGAGGACCCATGCCCAATGGCTCTATGAAAGTTACACAGTGGCATAGAAGGGGAGGGATCAGCAGGGCAACCAACTGGTGAAACATGAAACTGAAAGAAATATCCTTGCTGAACAATGCTAAGAACCCAAGTGTCAGGGGTAACCGACTCTCAAACAGGGAGATAACATGATAAACAAGGTAAAGGCTGGGGGGATAGTCAGGATTTAGGCTTATCCTTGCCAGAGGCTTCCCAAGATGAAGCAGGGACCTGCCTAGAGTGGGAGTGACCCTGTTGCTTCTTGCTCTGAGAGTACTGGAGTGAAGGGTGCAGGGAAGAGTTGGAGTAGGACGGCTGGTACCAATGGGATCACCATGCTTGCAAATCAGTCACAAGTCTTGGGAAGTAGTGAGGCTTGTGGATCTGGGTGGGTAGACCAGTGATGCCAAGGGACCTTGTGGTGATCTTGTTCATTCGCATTTGGTCTAGGACATCATCCACCTGGGAACTACACAGATTCCTTCCCTTAAAGGGGAGGTCCTCGATTCTCACTTTTGTATTGTTGGGGTGCAATGGAGCCAGGACCAACCGCATAGAACTGTGGTGGAGGTGATGGATCTACTGCATGAATCAGTGATATGTTGTGCGTCACTAAGTTGCTGCTTTTTGAGCTTGAATGAAGCAGGGTGAAGAAACAAAGGGAAGAAGAGTGGCTAGAAGGGGGGGGGAAATCACTAAGGGAAAAACCGCAAGGATCAGAAGAGATTGAAGACATCTGATCTCCACGGTAGTGAAGAAAGGACTGTGGGAAGGAGTGTTCGCCCTGCCTCACGTCAGCCAGGTGGGAAGGAGACAGCCAATGAGGGGAAGGGGCAGAGTGCTCCAAACATTCTTGAGAGGTTTTGAAAAGAGATCTCCATGACAGGCCTGAGCAAGTGCAGTCCCCATATGTGCCTGCACAGGAGCCACAAAGATGAATTTATTCTTATCCCATGATTACTAAACTTATTCAGGAGACTTTGATGAAGGATTCTGGCAGAAGGCTTTAGAAGTCCAAGCAGATAATGTCTAGTGGATTGTTTGCTGATAATACTCAAGAAATTCCTTTCAAAAGCAACACTTGTTTTTCTACAGGTTTAAACTATATTATTTGAATAATGCTTTCCACTGAATTACCGTGACAGAATGTAGACTAAATACAGTCTAGTTTTCCCCAGGCCTCTTTTAAAAATTATATTGTATATTATATTAGCCACTTTCTAGTCATCTGACAAGAAGGATTTTAATAAGCACATATTTTTTGTTTGAAGATCAAGAATTACACATTTCAGAATTTCATTAAGAACTCTATGCTCCAGACATTTTGATGTGTTAATTTGTAATTAATCCTGGTATTTCATCTTATCTCCTTTTTTGACTTTGCATTTTAGATGCCCTTCCTGAAAAAGTCATTTGGGTATTTGTATCTCTCTAACATCTTCCATTGTGAAGCTGACAAACAATTCATTCAGCTGTTCCTATCTACTTTCAGTAATGTTTTCACACCTTTGTTATCTAATGGACCAGCTGCTTCCCTGGCTGGTTTCCTGCTTTTGATGTACTTAAAATGTTTATTGATTATCTTAATGTTTTTACCAATGTGATCCTCACGTTTCTTTTCTGCTTGCATTACCATCAAGTTACATTTTCTTTGCCAGAATTTATGCTCTCTTTTCCTCTTCTGATATGTGCAAGACTTCTTTGTGAAGTTTGTTGACTCTTCTTGCTGACCATGCTGGCATCCCTGCACTTGTCTGTACCTTTATCATAACTATTCCATTATAGTTGTTTTAATTAAGCTGCTTAAAGAATTCATATCACACACATGCACAAACTCAGCATTCTCTTTCCAGTCCTTTTTTGAGGGGGGAGTCTGTGTGGAAATTGTATGCAATTATGCTTAACTATGGGAAATCTGTTTGACTATGGGAAATTCTGCACTTACTGATAAGGTGCCCACATTCTATACTACCCAGGTGCCAGGTTTCCATGATCAAGAGGGATGAAACTCTTTGGTTCTTGGACTTTATATTTTTGTTAGCCACTGTGATTCATTCTGGATTGAACTTGCTTCCAGCTGCCTAGCAAATTAACAGTGGTGGCTCCGTACTAGTGGAATGAGCTCCCGGAAGAGATCAGGGCCCCGTGGGACCTTATACAGTTCTGCAGGGCCTGCAAGATGGAGCTCTTCCACCAGGCCTTCAATCAAGGAGCCACATCAAACATCTGAGGAGTGACCCTGTGCCCTGGCATTACTATACGCCGCACAAATAAAATGAATGTTGAGCTGGTTGAGAATACCAGCATGACTGTACTATCACATAAACAGCACTTTTATTCGGAAATTCACTGTTCTAGCACTTTATTAGATCACTGTTCCAGCACTTTATGGTAATTAATAATTTGAGTTGTTTATGGCTGTTTTATGAATGGTTTTAATTGTATTTATATATGGAATTTTATATAAGCCACCCTAAGCCTGTTTCGGCGGGGAGGGCGGGGTATAAATTGAACAAACAAATAAACAAACAAACATCACTGGTGGGAAAAGAAGGCCAAGATTTGTAACTAAGATTTAATCCCTTGGATCAGGATCATTCCATTTACTTTGTCTGAAAGAAATACAATTTTATAGGCATCTGTGATGTGTGTGTGTGTCTGTGTTTTCTTTAAGTTTATAATGAAGAGTTACACTCAGATTAACTGGATGTCATCTTCCTTCTCCTGTATTTACATTTACAGTGAAGGGCAAAAAGAGTACAAGATCAGAAACACGCAACCAGTAGCTGCACCAAGAGCTATTTATTAGCATAACACTCTCCTTTTTTAAAGATCTCATAAGAACTGAAATATGTACAAAGTCTTACAGCATTTACACAATAAAAAGTTTCCTATTAGCTGATGAAGTATTAGATAGTGCTGCAAAGTACTTCAAAGCATGAATATAATAATAATGAAGCAAACCACTGCACTTTCAACTTCTCCACTACGCACCACAACTGTCACTTTGACATGACAGTTAAACCATTGGGAAGACACAAGATTGTCAAAAAATGTGTAACAGATTGACGTGCAGCACTCAACACCATAGGAAGGGGGGCAGGAAGAGAAGGGGGCAAAAAAAGAAAAGAGCTACATACTGTCATGTTTCTACAGATTCCTAGAGTTGTAACAAACTTCCACAGCCTTAAGATATAACATATTTAAGACAACATTATCACAATTTCTCAGATATAGTTCAGCTATATTGAGTGTGTTTCACATCCGGGTAAGAGGCTCTTATACTGATATGGCTGTGTACTTCCATTTTCAGTTCATGAACTGCTCAAACAGGTCTACAAAAACGTAGTCAGCAGCAGGAGCTTGTAATCATGATGTGCTTTGTCTAGTTTAAAAGGCATTCAAGATCAGCAAACAGGATCCAACCATTCCTGTCAAAAGTTTAAGACAAGGAATCTTCTGTTCAAAACCAGCCCATCTTTTGACTGGTTGCTTTATGGGCCTCTTCCTAATAACCTCCTGATTGGTTGGACCACTGAAGTCCCTTATTCACCAACCACTTGCAAGAGTAGCTTATACACTTTTTGAGTCCTTTTTCAGAGGAAAATTTAATGTGCAGGAGCAAAGGGCTTTCCCCCCCACAGAAAACCTTAATCTAAAAAGGATTATAAAAAGGATTCAAATTGAACCCTTTAAAAAAAGGTGAACAGCTTGTTTCAAAAGATTGCATCTTAGGTTACACTTTATGTACAGATATTTTCAATCACTTTCTGGTGGTTGTAGGTAAGGTTTTAGAGTAATGATTTTAGCCAAAGGCCATTTTCTGCTGGTGTAAGGCACTTCCCACCAGCAGCAGAGGAGGGCAATATTAACTGATTCCCCTTTACACTGCAGACCCTCCCACTTTGCTCCCCACATTGTTACTGAGGCTCCCCTTTGCCCCTCAAGTAGTATTTCAGGGAGCTCAGTGGGCTGAAGCAAGTGAGGAGAGATGGGAAATTTCCATTCCACTGCCTACTCCATTAACAGTACATTGGACCAACCTAGTCTTTCTAATTTTGGCAATGTTCCTCTTTTTTGCCTCCAAAATTGATTTCGTTTTAAGCTGAAAAGATACCTGTGTCTGTTAACTATACCTGTGATTAAGACACAAACATTGTGAGATATTTTCTAAAAAAACCCACAAGGAACTACAGAAATATTGAAAAGAAGCCATACAGCCATTTAATGTAAACATATTTGTTTATAAACAAAGCCCTATTTGGATTCTGGTCTTAAACTTTTGGCAGATAATGTGTGTATGCTCAGCCAGGCTCTGTAGCTAATTATTGTTCAAGTGGAAGCCAGGTCAGTTCACATGTTGACAGGCATGCAACTTGAAAACATTGCACAACAAGCAACACAAAAAAGAGATCTGAGAAGTGTATTAAGACTTCAAGTAGACTTCACAACTCTTCACAACTGACTATTCACAAAGATACAGTCTTTGCTTGTTCCCCTGTGCATCCACTTATACATGGGACACTTTCTGTGACTCTCTAGCTTGCTTGATGCTGTATAACCACTTGATGATTCTGGCATTTCTTTCAATTGCAGAAATGCCATATGGCACGCGGTCATTGGCACTGTCATCGTTTCTAAGGTCACTGTTGCTGTCCTGAGACTGTTCACAGTCTGAACTGATCATACTTGCACTGCGAAAATTGAGAGAGATTATATCAGAGTTAGCCCTTGCAAAATTTTCCATCCCAAGATTTTCAAGCTCTTCAGGATCCAGTCCACAGTAGTTAAAGAATCTTTCAACATCTGCATCAACACGAAAGTATCTGTCACTTAAGTCTGATTTTGAGCGCTGTAGCGAAGGTCTTCTGCTGACTCCACAGCTGGGCTCTACCATGTCCATTTCTGGTGATTTCAAAGTAGCGATGGCAGCAATTTTGGGTTTGGGAGGCAGAGGTGGAGCTGAACTACTGCATGGTATTGCTTTTAAAGTTTTACCGCTAGATACTTTTCTAATGTCTGATGAGCTATGAGAAACGTGCAAGAATGACTCTGGTGACTGTTCCAGTAGTCTTCTGCTCACACTGGAGTTGGTTTCTTGAGGACTACTACGGCCTTGAGTCGGGAATACCTTTAAAGACTCTGCAAACGAGTGCCGGTTTAAGTCTCCTGAATCAGATCTGTGAGGAGGCCAATTTCGTGAACTATGTTTGTGACCTGAACCTGAACTGGAGCCCTCTGAGCTGTTGATGATGTTTTTCAAAATCTCTAGCTTTAGAGTCTCCCTCTGGACCCCACTCTCAGTCTTTATGTTATTGTTGAACACTTTCAAGGTAGGGCTGCCCAAGGCTCGCTTAGCTGCAGGACATACTGGTGGCTTGGCAAGCACTGCTGGCTTTACAGGCTCTTGTTTGGCATTGATGACCTCTTGGCTCTTGACGTATTTTGCCTTGTCAGCTTCCAGCCTCTCTACTGCACTGAGTCTTTTTGGATTAGGCTCTGCCTGCCTACGAAAATAGTCAGGGCCTTTGTTTAAAATGCGAAGAGGGACAGCGGAAGTGAACGTGATGGCAGGGCTGACGGGTTTGACCATGCTACCTGTCTGTAGTGTTTCTGTAGGCATGTTTGGTGGCCTTTCCCCGGCAGCCGTTTTGAACTCCTTTCTGGAATCTTCTAAATGCACGGTACAGAAACATGTATATTAAGCACAATGAAGAGCAGATGAATCTTGGAATGCGAGGGTTAGGAGCAGCGGCAGCAGCAGCGGTGGCAGCAGCAGCAGCAGCAGAAACAGTGCTTCATTTCACAGCTCATTAAATATCCTGGTGTTTCTTTCCTTCTTTATTCCCCTCCAAGGCAGCCTTTGTACGAAAAGGCCACCAGAAACAAGTCGACATTAATCCTGCTCTGCTGGTTTCTTTCTTCTCACTGAAGGATGTGGAAGTCTCTGCGGTTCCTTTGTGCACAACTACAAGCAGTGATCTGAAACGCAAAATAACCAACCACATGTTAGTAACTGGGCATGATATCACAGCTATAGCAACAGAGATCCGTCTGCACATTCTTTCATCTGTTGGCTGGGCTACAAGCTGTGGGCTGTAATGGCCGAAACATTCTTTCACATCTTTTCCTAATGATTTATACTTTATTAAGATGGTAAGATTAATGTTCTCCCTTTGCATGTCTATACAGGTGGTATTCATTTTATAAAGATGCTACTGTTTCATTACATGAGGGTTAAAAATTATTCTGAATTATAGTAGCATACCCTGAGGCTTATTTGGTTATTCATATTCTCTGCTCCTCGTGTGGTTTGGGCCTTCCTCAATTGGGTTGTGGCTGCATTTCTGACTTTTCACTGGAAACAATGTAAACGGCTGAGATTAAAATGTATCTTTTATCCTTGAGCTGACTGGGAAAGTTAGAATAAAAATAATTTAAAATAAAATAAGTCCACTCTCATGCCTTACGCACAGCATGTGTACACACACTCACACAAACTGTAGGTTGGTGTTCTGGCTAATTGCTCTTTTTTCCTTTTTTATATTTGAATGCTCTTTCTGCAGAGTCAAAAACAGCAATTCATTTTCCTGTCACTAAAAATATTTCTGATTACCATAAGATCCAAATGTGTGCATGTTTGCTTTCACACACACACATTAATTCTGAAAACACATTATGTAGCCTTGAAAACATTTGCCTTTTCTGCCTCAGTCTGGCTCCTCCCTGTTTTCCAAGATGGTCTGCTTGCTGGCTTGCTACTCTCCTTCTCCTCTGAGGGGATTTCTGCTTTTGCTGCTACTGCTGCTCTTTCTAGTCATCAGTGAGCAGCTCTTGCACACTGAAAGACCAAGAGCAAAAGCAGTGAAGGGCAGTGGAGGCAGTGGCAACAAGAGGTATTGGCAGAGGAGAGGAACACCACTTGGTTCCTTTTGGGGACTGCAGTGACTCAACAGAAGTGGCAAGTTATATGGCTGATAAGTGATGTTTATCTAAGTATCATGAAACAATGCAGGAATCTCATGCACACACATCACAGTTTTCTTTCCAAACAATATACAGTTAGAGGGGAGCCAGTGACTACTAACTAATACAGCAAAACACACTGTTCTCACATTCAAACCTCATATACCTGTCACAGTTATGGGTACTGCTGGATGCCAGTGACAGTTCTTTTTTGTTCTGTTGACATACCCCATTCTTAAACCAAGGTCTTGAACAATAAAACTGAAAAACTTAAATAAAACCCGTATCTAAAAACACCTCCCTTTGACACTTCTCTTCAGCCTACAGAAATCAAACAACAAAATAAGTATGTTGGAAATCAGAATCCTCTAAGAGGCACTGGACCTTTTGCTCTACTGTTGCTAGGGGAAGCATAGTCCATTTGTCAAAGCATGGCATGATCCATTTTAGCCTATACAGGAGCACATAAGGACACTGGAGGAGAATATGTACACTGACTGGAGGAGACAGGGACATAACTGGTCTGAAAACAGGATCCTCAGCAGATGACCCAGCAATACCATTGAAAAGGGGCAATTGAATCATAAATGCATAACTTTGGGCTAACCAAGGAAATCTTATTAAGGGAGTTTACCCCTTGCTGAAGAGTCTGGGACATGATAGAGGTTTATATACTTATGCATAGGGTGGAGAGAGTTGACACAGAAAATTTTTTCTTCTTCTCCCAAAATACTAGAATTCAAGGGCATCCAATGAAACTGGTAGGCAGCAGGTTCAGGACGGACCAAAGGAAATATCCTTTTATACAGAGAGTGATTCAAATGTGGAATTTGCTGCAGAAGATGCAGTGATGGCCACAGGAATAAATGGCTTTAAAAAGAGATTAGATAGATTCATGGACGATAAGTCTATCAGTGGCTACTAGCCATGGTGACTGAAGGGAACCTCCACATTCAGAGGTAGTAATCTTCTGAATCCCAGAGTCAGGAGGCAACACTGGGGAAAGCCTTGGCCTCTATGCCCTGTTGTTAGCCTTCCAGAGGAACTGGATGGCCACTGTGTGAGACAGGATGCTGGACTAAATGGAACCTTGGTCTGATCCAATAGGACTCTTCTTATGTTCTTATGTGATACATTGGCAAATAGATATCATTTGTCTTATGATTGTGTTATTTAGACCTTCTAAAATATCACAGTGAAATAAAACTGGAACACCGAGAATGCTGACACATACACACACACACGCACGCACACCCCGGGAAAAACAGGTGACTAGATTAGCACTGCTAATATATCCTAACATGTCAACACACACACTAACTACTCTTTTATAGATAAATTAACTCATGAGTTCTTCAATATTTTGAGGGCAAAATCAGATGAGGACCCAGGAATTGCATCATGAGGTCCCCCTCTTTATAAAAAAGGGCAATTATCAGATGCACAGGGGAAGAAGGTCACCATTTGGATTGGGAGTATGCATGATGAATGTTTACACACTGGTTTTGTGGTCCGAAATGGCTCTGGGAGCCACTGTTTGTCTCATTGAAGAAGCATGCAAGTAATGATACAGGCACCTGTATATTTACCCAAATGGGGCAAATCCTGGTTCCCTGGGACCATATCAGATTGGAAAAACAATGTGGAAGGGAAAGGGACCTCTTGTACCATTATGCCATAGTCCCTCCCATGCTTGATAATGGCATTTACCAAAATGCTTGGAACCCCAATCACATAATTCCCAGCACCTTATCTGCTTTGAACCTCACTGGTCTGAGTCAACAAACAAAGCTATAATTCAAAATAAAGACTTTAATTAGTTGATTTCCTCTAAGATCAAACTGTGTGGTGAACTACATACTGTTCATTTTGACCTTCAGATTTGCTGACCATTTAAAAGCAAAGAGCAACTGAGGCTAGACCATTCCAGAGCCTCATTTTGAGGCAGATTGGCTACCCTGTGCAAGGGACATGTGCAAGGAGTATACCACTAGTGAAATGAGTAGAGCATCCCTTTTATGGAAGGCTCCATGTCAGCACTTACAGGACCCGGGCATTAAGTCAAATGACTTCACCTTGGGGCACCGATCAGGGATCTTTATAGAAAAAGGATCCACTTCACAGGACTCAAAATTAGCAAAGTATCTTTAAAATGTTTTTATTAAACAGCTCATTGAACTATTTTATTGCTGTGATGCAAAACTCCAGTATATAAGTTCCCCGAAGTACTTACTGAAACTAAAGGACTGCAATTATCTGTAGAGAGTGAAGATCTTACAGAACTTCACTTTTAATGATCTGCATATTTTACCATCATGGGCATTTAAAAATGTAATTTTTATAACATTTTATTCAACGCACCTGGCTATGTTGAATTATAAGCTATTTTCTCTTTTAAGGACATTGTATTACATAAAAATATTAAAATATTTATCATTCCTTGCAATAAAATTAAGATGCCAGTAATTCACATATACTGTGCATTCTTAATATCTCTCTTGGTCTAATGTACTTATTAGTATCCAACTCAATAAATGTTCTTTATATTGCATTTCATATATTGAGAAAGCTTTGTACTTCAGTAGTAAATGCAGAAATAAACAATACAATAAAGCCAGAGCTAAACATCATTTAGTGAGTTTAAGAATATAGAATAAGCTCTTTAATAGGCATTATTAAGATAACTAGGAAACAGCAGGGCTACAGATTACAATAAAAAAACACTGTACCAATATCCAATCAAATGTATAATGCATCTAGTACTGCAAAACATAAGACTCCAGTAGCGTGTGGTTTGTTAAATTTTTCAGCTGCACAAATTTTGTGTTTTTCAGACATCTATTGTAATACTCTTTCTTTTGTGGGCTCATGAATGGACAAAAAAGCAGGCATGTCATAGCCATCAATAGATCTAACTCTCAACATGTTTTTTCCTGTGGATACTTAAATCTGCAGGCTGGGTCAGGGAGAAAGAGGGAAAGAGTCTTGACAAACCTGGGGGAAGAAGACTCAAATTTGCAAAAAAAAAAAAAAAAAAATTAAAAGTTTGTGCATGTGGGGAGATAAAACAAACAAACAGAACTGGGCAACTTATTACCACATGACTTCCTTGACTCACCAAGACTCAGCTGCTTACTACTGTTCAACAGCAGCAACTCTGCAAAGCCAGTGTAGTATAATGGTTTGAGCTTCAGCCTAGGATCTGGAAGACCCAGGTTTGAATCAACACTCTGTGGTGGAAGCTCACCGAGTGATCTTGGGCCAGTCATGTACTTTCAGTCTAAACTACCACAGGGTTGCTGAGAGGATAAAATGGAGGGGAAATGATGTCAGCTGCTTTGGGTCCCCATTGAAGAAGAAGAGGAGGAGGAGGAGATTGGATTTATACCCTGCCCTTCACTCAAAGTCTCAGAGCGGCTTACAAACTCCTTACCCTTCCCTTCCCCACAACAGACACCCTCTGAGGTAGGTGGGGCTGAGAGAGCTATTTCCAGAACTGTCCTTGAGAGAACAGCTCTGACAGAACTATGGCTTGCCCGGGGTCATCCAGCAGCTGCAAGTGGAGGAGTGGGGAATCAAACCCGGTTCTCCCAGATTAGAGTCTGCACACTTAACCACTACAGACAACTCGCTGTGGGGTGAGGTATAAAGTAACCAAACAGTAAATACAGTTTATGATGGAGTGAAGATAAAAGGTAGATTGGTTGGTAAGAAGGAATGTGAGAATGTTGAGTAGAAGGGGGTTGCCAGGAGGGAAAGAAGAAATAGCATGGGGATGGAGGAAAGTCCTTTTGAGTCACCCGCTGTGCAACTGGGCCTTGCCTGGCAGCCAGCACTATACAACTGGGCCCATTTGGCTGGCGGGTAGGAAGGCTAGAAGGAAACAGAAAATGGGGATAAATGTGGGGGGGTTAGGAATGGAAAATGGTGAGGGGAAAATAAAAGATACCTAATTGACAAGATACCTGATTCTCCAAATGGCCCCCATCTGTGGATTCTTAAATCTGGAGACTGGAGCTATGAACAGACAAGACAGATGATTCTACAAAACTGAAAAAGTCCCAGGTTTGCAGGAAAAAACCCCTAAAATCTATTTAAAAGGGTGTTTAACCCATAGGCATAGAGTTCATGGGGGCTTTGGGGCCAGGGCAACCCCCCAAATCCTCCCCTGGGGCTTGCAATGCTCGCAACACCCTCCCCTGCATTCCTATTCCCGCTTTGGAAGCGGGAGGGTTTTTTTTTTAACTTTTTAAAAAACTTCTTTTTTTTTTTTACCAGTTTGGGGGTGGTTGCCCTGGCTGTGCTCATCCAACTGGCTCAGCGCTGCCTCCTCCTCCTCCTGGTCCCCTCTGTTGGCGGAGGGAGGGACGAGGGAGTGAGAGCGCCAGGGGGTCGCTGCTGCAGAGGATGCCAGACCTTGTAATCCACTCATTTTGCTGGGGGCGGGGACTGAGCGGCGTGCCGGGAGAGCATGGCCCTGTGGTTTCCACGTGTGGCAGAGCCAGGTGCGCCTGGTGAGCAGAGATGGCTGGCCTCGCTCCTTGAAGGGCTACCTTTCTGCCCCCACCTGGATGACTGCAAACAGCAAAGGCTCTTCCTCCTCCCAGCCCGGCAGCCACATCCCCAGCCAGCTGGAATTCTTGAACACCTCAGAAACAGCCTTGAGAAGGAGGGTTGCAGCAGCGTTCCTTCTAAACTGAGAACAAATTTAGAGTCTAGGAGCACCTTTAAGACCAACAAAGGTTTATTCAAGGTATTTGTCGCTAGCTGAACACTGCTGCAGTGCACTTCCCCCTTCTCCACCAATTCCCACCCAGTTCAGACCAGCATGGCCATGGGGAGTGGTCTCCCCCTTGCAGTGTCTCAAGCTGGGGGGAGGGGGGAGAAAGGAAGGGAAAGTTTTGTCCACCGAGCAGTCTGAAGAGGGATGTACTAAAAGGAAGGACAGGATTGCGCATTAGAAACAATGGGAGAGGCTTGAAGGCCCATTGGCAATAATGGGAGAGAGAGAAAGAATGTCTGAAAGTGTAATACAGATTTCTCTGGACTGCCTCCCCTATTATATCACACAGACCTTGCAATATCATTGTAGCTAACCCCACCTAAGAAATTTCCATGCTGTTTCTATAATTTCTAAAATGTACTTCACACCAAATGTGCATCTCCATTCCTTTCTAATTCCTTTCAACTATGTACAGCTTTCTATGTCGTGCTTCATTTGAGCTGCTTTAATTTCTCAGGTCCTAGCCTCCTTCTTTTCTATAACCATGGATCTACATCCCCTTCCTCAAGCCTTGCTGCTTGTCCCAACTCTATAAAGTCAGACCAGTTTGGCCAGTGGCAACCCAAAATACATCTGCCTGTCTAGGAAGTTCAACTAAATACCACTAGAGGTTTTGTCACCACTGCTACATCACTTAATGCATTACAATATAGGTTCATGTTCAGGCTATAATTTATGATGTTTTAGTTTGGGAAGATCTGTTTTCTTGGTCACATCAGCTGGTGCTATTTTTTTCTCAACGGACTCTGCTGCTCACATGTTGTCTGTCAATCCCCTCTTTATCTCACCCTTCTTCCAGTCTTTCTTCCCTTATATTGACCTCACAAGAATGGCAATATCACCCAGCCTGGCGAAGGGAGCTTTGACTCTTGGAAGCTTATTCCCTGAAACTCTTGTTGGTCTCTAGTCTGCTACTGGACTCAAATCTAACTGTCCCAGTATCACCGAGTAAGCGTCATGCAAAATGTAGATCTGAACATGGGTCTCCTCAATCCACACTGGTCTTCATGCCATTGGTCCATCTACTTAAGCATGGTCTGCTCTGATGCAGCTGATCTCTAGAGACTCAGACAGAGAAAGATCCTTTCCAACACCTGTTCTCTTAGACCTCCTCGGTTTAAACCTCTATCCTTTGGCACACAAAGCATGGTCTCTCTACCATCAGTCCATCAGTGTCATCACTATCTACTCAGACTGGCAGTGGTTCTCCAGGTTTTTATGTAGAGAATTTTGCCCATGTCGTGCTTTGTTTCGGAGCTGTTGGGCCTGGCTAGGGGGTTCCCAGGCCCCCCCTAAATTTTTGGAGAGCCCCTTCCTAAATCCCACATTGTTCCACCTCCATAAATAGTGACAATGGCCTGTGATGTCATTGGCTTCTCCCTATGATGTCACTGAGCCTTGGTTCTTTTAAGGATCTAGCACAGCAATGCCTCTGGCCCAGCCCCGGTCCCCCCCGGGGAAATTGGAAAGTCTATGGTTTAACACCCCCATAACAGAAGCAGCACACATATCTTTAAGAAATTACCACCTTCAGTGGCCATTGCTGGGCAAACACATTAGTGCCAGCCTCGAAGCCTTGGTTTCTGTCAGTAAAATACAGGGGAAGGGGCAGGACCCTTCCCAAGGTGATTTTGCCCCTTGAGGGAGGACTCATGGTGGCCATCCCTGTCAGAAACCACTGGCCAATTTGCTACCACACAAGGAAAGTATGGGGAGAAGGATACAGCAAAAACTCTGTAAGTCCTTGAGGGGTTACCACTCTGCAACTTTGCCATAGTTTTCCTGGGAAGAGGCTGCTGGGGGATAAAAGGAGGGAACCTGAAGACAGGGAGGCAGATTATGATAGGCTGGCTGGTGGGTGAGAAAGAATAATGAAAAAGGAAGAGACTATAGGCTACTGGTAAATTCCAATATTATCAGCCCTCATTTTGTATCACTGCTTCCTATCTAACCCTGTAGATCACATTAAGACACGTTTGCATTCTCTATTCATCCTAGTTCTTGTGGGCAACTGCAATTTTAGTCACATATTCATGTTGATTCACCAAAGGTGAACTGATGAGTGGAAACAGATTTCATTTACTGGAAATATAAAAGAGAGGATTGGAGACCACCCAATGCTTGGAAGGCAGCAAAAGAAGCATTGAGAGTATTTAAATCCAATACACTGTGTAAGAAAAAAAGAACACAAAAGCTAGAACTATACAGTGCAAAGCCAACTTCCGTTTGCATACCATCTGTTCAACACCTCCGGCAGCAACCAAAAGCTCCTCCTTAAATTGATAAGCTAAGAAATAAAAATGATGCAAGACTACAAAAGACTGAGACATGATGCTCACAGACCAGCTTCATATAGTTATAGCACTAATGTTATTTAATCAAGTTAGGAGATCAGAGTATTCTGCTGAATATCACCTTATTTCTTGAGCAGTAGTTCATAGAAGTTTATAAGGTTATGTCTTCTCACCTTCTGATTGCTTCTTAAAACCAGGTTTCTCTCCAGTAACTACAGAACAATAAAGGCAACTATTTATCGCCTTCCCACTTTCCTCGTTCTTGTACTTCATTCAAAACTCTTGAGTTTCCTTTTAAAACACACAACATCCTACCTACCATTTGCTGCTTCTCTGCAGACTACCCTACTAAAGTTTCCAAAGCATCCTGGACAAAATCCATGACTGTGGACAATATTCTTGGTGCAACCTAATTCTATATTACCAACCAATACAAACAGAACAAATAAAAACCTAAAGCCATGTTTGCATAACAAATGTGTGTTTGAAATCTAGCTTACTCCTTTGAGGCTTCACTATTCAGTTGTCATGCTCAGTTTAAGCTTGATAAGGAAAAGTTCCTGAATTTGGATGAGGAAAAAGCAAGCAAGTAGCTGTACTCTATTTGAGAGAGAGTACCAAGCACTTTGAAGTGAACAAAAGGTCTCCTCTGATTGTAATAAACTTTAGGGGTGGATGTGGAGAATAACTTCTTGAGATTAGAGATGCTATCACATTTCAATAGCTTTGAATACCCCAATTCTGATCTAGCTTCTTCCTTATGCAAATTCATTCTTAGTCATTTTCTGGTTTTTTTGCAATGAAAATTTCTCGATATTTTTCATATACACTCTCTTTAGTGTTAACTGGTGCATCATATATGTAGTTTACAATCAAGTATATTGTAAATATTTGGACTTGTAGCACGTACAGCCATACAGAATAATAGCCATACAGAATAATAAATACAACTAGAAAACAACAAAATGTTTTATAAATTTCTAATCAATGTATCTAACAAGTGTGAACTTGCAATACTTTCCCCCTGCTGCTGATTCATTCCAGACACCGCCAGCTGCTGCTTTGGGCCTGGCCGCAGAAATGGAAGATACTGGAGCAGCAGCTGGCATATTCCATGGCCGGGTCAGAGCAGCAGCCAGTGTCCTCTGCCGTCACTGCTGGGCCCACTGCAGCTGGGCTGCAGCAGCTGCTGATGTGTTCCTCTGCTGCTGTCATACTTGGAGCAGCAACCGCCAAGGTTTAAACCCCTCTGTGAATTTTTTTAAATTTATTTTCAGATTTTAAGTTTTTTTGCAAACCTGGAGAGTGCCCCAAGCATGCAGAAAATTCTCTTTAGCCTTAACGTGGCCCTGATCTCTGGATTTAACTCTCCACAGATGGTAGCCAAGGGTGGCTAATGGTATATAGAGGTGGTGGCCTGTGAGACTCATAGGGGGAATCCCATATATTCCCCCTCTCCAAGCCCAGTGTGGAACCCTGGACTTTCTGCAGCTTACTGGGGGCGGGGGGGGGAGAGACCATGCTGGCTTGCCTGGAGCTGCTCTGGGCAAGCTGCAGAAAGCAGTGGCAAGGGGGTGAATCTCTTCTAGCTTGCTTAGAGCAGCTCCAGGTGAGCCAGCAGAGACTTCCCCCTCATCACCACTCTCTGTAATTTGCCCGGAGGAGCTCTGAGTGAGCCAGCAGAGACCCCCCGCACTGCTGCTCTCTGTGGCTCAGCATCTTATATCTGGAGGGTTTACTCAAATTTTAATCAATAAAGATGAAATCCAAAAATAGCCATCTAGCTTTTAAAGAGAAAACACTGGGCATCCTCTCCAACAGACAGCATGGCTTATACATACATACATACATATGTACATACACACTTGCCTTTGAAAGTGGGCCCCTGACTCCCCCATAAGTACCATTTGTGGCCCCACACAGATGGGGATAGTAAGCAAGGGCAACGTTGGCTATAGCTGGCCATGTCCTGCAAAGCAGGACGGGCTACCCGGGCAACTTGGGGGCCAGGCAACAGCAATGGTGGGAAAACCTGGCCCTCCCCCTCCCAGGTGGGCCTATGATGAGCCTGAACTGGGCCCAGGGGAGGGGGGAAAGGGAGGGGCCACTGGGGGGAGCATGCCGCACCTGGTTTCTGGGCAGCAAGCCTGTCTCCAACTGTATTCCCCCTGTTATTCTGTGGCTAGATTTTTGCAAGTTGAATATATGGCATCTGCATAAGAGCTCTTGAAATTCTACAAACAAGTCACTGTCTGCAAAGAGTTTGAAAGCAGCTGATAATGCTGAGCTGGAGAACTGTATCTCTTCAGGCTAAGGAGAATAGCGATTTAGAATAGATCCAAAATCCATCATATCCACAGCACTACCTTATAGTGCTACAATTCAGTGAAGCCTATGAGGATTCAGAGAAGAACACCACAGACCAAGACAGGTGTGCATCCCACTGATACTAAATTTTACTAATGACAAGTAACCAAGAAACAGAAAAACAAGGCAAGTAAAGAGAACAGAAACAGTTTGGACAGTGAATATATAAGAGTATTTGGTTTTCTTCATTATTCCTCCCATAATGGATACTTTCATTTAATTTTTGTTAATGCTGCAGCATTGAGTTAGGTTTTAGAAGGAAAATGAAGTTGACAAGTAGACTAGGGACAAAAACAGTCCCAAACATTTCAGGCAGATGCCTTTTTAAAAGAAGATATTGTTTTAAAGTATTTTCTTGCATGCATACAGCTTACCTTCAGTAATGCAGTGAAGATCTTTATGCTGTGGCGGCAGCTGCTGCCAAAGTGACTTTTAAAAAATCTGCACAGCCTATCAGATCTCCCATAGTCACTTAGAAGCAAAGCCCCATCTGGCCCTGTCCATTTTCTAAAAAGACTTGGTGGGGGCCAGGGAAGGTGCTGGCAGGCACCAAGAGGCCCAAGGGCACTTAAGCTGGGGTCTCCTGGACTACAAAAATATATGAAACTCTTGCTCCATACTTCTTGGCCTGTTTTGACATCATAACTGTGAATTATTTTTTAAGGTGAGGCTTATGAAGAATCACAGGAAAGGGGACTAATTTAGAAATCCCCCTCTCTGGGATTCAATAAGCTCTGAGATGTTTAAGAATGGTATTCTCTCCCCTTTTTCTTTTTGATCGATTCTTGGTTTTTCTTAATATTCTGTACCCTGGAGCATATTTGGCCTCATTGGGCTATTTTTAGAGGGCTTTTCCCTGTTTTCTTTTGGTTAATTTACAAAAAGTCTCTTTCTTCTTTGCAAACAAGGGGAGTACCGGAGAAGTCTCTGTCATCTTGTCTGAGACAGGCCTGATTTTGCTGCTTTTTGGCACAGGGACCACCCGTTTTGCTATTAGATACAGTGCTTGTCAATACTAGCTTCACTGAACAATCTAAGCATAGATGCCTCCCATTTCTGTACAGTGAAATAACCACCAGCAATAAAAATTATACAGCTTGGACCCTATGACATTGAGCCAGTTTGGCGTAGTGGTTAAGTGTACGGACTCTAATCTGGGAGAACCGGGTTTGATTCCCCACTCTTCTATTTGCAGCTGCTGGATGACCTTGGGCAAGTCATAGTTCTGACAAGAGCTGTCCTTGAAAGGGCAGTTCTTGAAAGAGCTCTCTCAGCCTCAGCTACCTCACAGGGTGTCTGTAGTGGGGAGGGGAAGGGAAAGGAGTTTGTAAGCCACTCTGGGACTCCAAGTGAAGGGTGGGGGTATAAATCCAATCTCCTCCTCCTCCTCCTCTTCTTCTTTCCCCTCATACTTCTCTCCAAGCACTGTAGAGGCTTTCTTCCACTGCAGTGCTCGTTTCCTCACCCACTACTAGTACTTCTGTGTAAGGAAGTGTACATGGAAGTACTAGCCACAGAGAAAGTGGGAAGTGTAGCAGAGGAAAACCACCACAGCAGCTGGAGAGAAATGTGAGAAGATTGTCATAGGATCCAAGTCCTTTTTTTGACCTCACCCATGCTTGAAATATTAACATTAATGCATTCTATGTTAAGGATCCAACATCAAATTAATATGGTATAAATGAAGCAAGATGTTTACAGTTCTGTTGAAAGCTGAACACAAAGACAACAGTCCCTCCCATGTGTATGCTCTTGATAAAATTCCAATGGTACTGGAAACAGTATTAAAAACAGTGAAAAACAATAGCAAATCTCAAGCAGGGCTATCCTAATTAAGTTTCTGAATACATTTTAGCCACTAACTCATCAGCTTATAGCTACTGGAAGCAATACATCTGAAATGAGGATATTAATGATTTGGGATTATTCCCCCCCATTTACAAGGTAAGACAAAAATCTTGGGGAACATATGAAGTTCTATAAAACATCTACCTTAGACTAATGCCATTTCAAAGAAAGTTACAATTGTTAAATGCTCATGTTTCTAACCATTCAACCAGCTTTCAAGGCACAGTCAATATTCAGCAATAAAAGAGAGCAGTGAAAGCTAAATCACTTTAAAATGTATTTGAATTGATCAAGCGCCATATATAGTACCCCAAATAGGTCATTTTTGTTTTTCAGTTTGGTCTCAACAACCTGCTTTCCTGAGCAGACTGTTTTCTCTCTACAGAAACAATTCATAGAGAGCTTGGCATGGTTCTCAGATCAAGGGGTTTTACACAAAAGCCCCCGCCCCCATGATCCAAGGCTTTGTTTACAAACTACAGGGAGCAACGTGCATAAACCAGTGACTGAATGTAAACCACTGAGTAGCAACTAGGCATTTATCAAACCCAGCTTCCTAACCTCAAACCAAATCCACATCCAGTCCTTCAGCAAGTTTGTATCCATGCAGATGGAAGGGAGAAGGAAAGACAAGTGGAAGGGAGAAAACAGGACACCTGAAATATATCATTGCAGCAGAATACTTGCATCCAGTTTATTTTTAAAAGCCTGGTGCTTCAAATTATTTTAACACACAACACATTTCAGCTACACTATGATTAGTTCTAACAGGAGGAAACGTGGCATCCTTGTCCCCCCACTTCTGTTTCAGTCATGTGCAGTTTTTTTTAATCCTACATAGATCTGACAATATCATGACATTTTTATTCATTATTACATTTATATCCCACCTTCTTGTCCACTCCAGCCCTCAAGATGGTTAATGCATACAATCAAATACAATGCTAACCTGTAATTTTTAGCCAGAGTGAAATACTTGCTAAAAAAAAAAAAAGTTTCCTGATATACAAAACCCGCTGATATGGCCAGTACTCTTGATACCTCATTTCTGCCCTGGTCTTGGACCTGGTCACAGACACTTCTACATTAATAAAGGAGTTGTGGGACCCTGTGGAAGACAGAGCATCTCCCTTGATTAACTTAGTAAGCAATCTCTGTGACAACTTCTCTGCCAAAAAGTTCCACAGATAACAAGGAGGAATTATAATATCTGCCCATCCTTTACTCCTGAGGAGTTTTCACTCCTGATATAATCAGAAGCAGGCAACTCCTTCCCAGAAACTCTCTTAACATTTACATGACTTACTCACCAACAAAAAACATGACAGCTCATGTCACGGGAACAGAGTTCATCAATACAGGAACCAAATCTCCAGGGAGGCAGGCGTCCATGACATACTTCTGCCTGCTGGACTCTTTTAGCCCTTGGTAGGTTCCAGACCACTGCTGAAGCAACATGGTGGTTACTGGCTCTCTGAACAAGAACACGATCTGTGCAATACTTTTATAATTAGGACCAACCCAACAAAACATATAAATCTGATTAAGGCCCTGTGAATTATCCTAGTATCATTTCTGACCTTCACAGTGAACTGACCAAGGTGCTGATTGTGACCTTCCACTATTAGCTGTTTGCTGAGCCCTGCATCCTGGCCCTGGATAGGATTACAGATTATTTCAAAGCCTTTGGAGTTCCTTGGCAACTTGATCTCTCCATGGTGGACAACAGCTTTACAACGGTGTTACACATGAACAGGAGAACTTACAAAAGACAAACGTTTAAATGTCAAAACACCAAGTGGAAAGGTAATACAGTTTTCCTGAGAGCCTTGTACTGTCAGCCAATGGGTTTAGATTTTTGTGAAATAAATGTTTATTGTTTATCCTTATATTCAGACATTTACCCATCTACATAGGTTTTAACTGAATATCTTTGTTCCACTGACAATGAAGTTTACCCCAGCCTGTGGAAAGCTCCACCTACTTAGTGAAGGATATCACTAAATAATTTCTGTTCCTCTATACAGTCATTTGATGTAATTGGAGTATACAATGAAAACTCACAAGAAAACTCACATGACTTAACTGATTTACAGTGCAATCCTAAGGAAGGGCTAATCAGTACAGGAAGCTGACTAACCCTTACACTAGTGTAACTCTGAGATATGCCGGTACAAGGGCTGGTTATGACGATACAGGACACTGGTCTTTTGCAGCTATGCACTGGCATCCATGTGGGTGTTCCCATGGCCACAATTAGGTGGCTTCCTAAGTGGTTTCAGTGTTCGAACGCCCCTCAAAACAGGTGCCAATATGTGCCATCAAAAATGGTGGCCATTATCAGTGGAATGCAAGTACCTCCCCCCAAAATGCTGCGGCCACACCTACAAGATCCCAGTGTCCAATCATCACCATTCCCTGTGGCACCCCCCAGAACCTAGTCACAGGCCCCCCAGCCCTACAAATGCCTCCGGTAGGTCGCCCACAACTTGCAAGGTAGGGCACACAGCACGGGATGCTGTCTGACAGCTTTCTGCTGTGCTGACTTAGAGCAAGCAGTGAGGCACCTTGGTGACAGAAAAAGGACAGACAGGGTACTTAGCACCGCTGGGAGAGCACTTGGCAACAACATTCAACAGGGAGAGCAAATTTCTCCCTCTGTGGCTGACCTCTCCCAGTTGTACTCCAAACAGCCATCCCATCTCCTCAACCAGGAATCAAAGGGATAGCTGCACACTGACAGGTAAGCAAGACATCCTTTTCTCCATCCCCCTTTTCCAGTTTGGTGTAGTGGTTAGGAGTGCAGACTCTAATCTGGGAGAACTGAGTTTTATTCCCCACTGCTCCACATGCAGCTTCTGATGTGACCTTCAGTCAGTCATAAGTTCTTTCAGAGCTGTTCTCTCAAGGGCAGTTCTTGAAAGAGTTCTCTCAGCCCCACATACCTCACAGGGTGTCTGTTGTGGGGAGGGGAAAGCAAAGGGATTATAAGCCACTCTCCTTTGGGTAGTGAAGGGCGGGGATAAATCCAATCTCTTTTTCTTCTTCCTCTGCAGGAAAGTGGCCAGAGCTGTTGGCTGCGGAGTGGTTGAGCAGCCCCAGCAGTTGGTGGGGTCTCCACTGGTCAGGGCTCTATGAGGGGCCAAGCTCTGCCATCCACTAACCACTGAGCCCAAGTGCCCACTGTGCCCTGACTGCAGAAGAAGCCTTACTTGGAAGGCCCCTTTGGTATCCATGCTGCTGGTGCCTCGGTCGGCTTCCCCATTTGCGAGACACCCCTGGAGAGCAATAGCCATTAGGCCAGAGGCAATGTGGAGATGGAATATGTTCCTCACAGCTCCTATGCCCTTGATGCCCTTCAATAAAGTTTTCTCTGTGGCTGCACCTACGGTTGTGTATGTTTGTGTACAGCTGTTTTTGGAGGGAGGGTATGGAGGTTGAAATACTATACTGCAATCTGGCAGCAGAGCAGATGCTTCTCATTCTGCTGGTTATGACAGCATATCTGCACACACAGATCTAGGGGTGGGTTGGAAAGAAGCCCGGACCCATGTGCCCCCTGCCAACAACATGCACAGTACATAGAGAGTCACCAGAGGATGGGGGCCAGACGGCAGAGGGATGCGATGGGTCGGGTCAGCATTAGGTTCTGCAGGCACTTCTATAGAACGGGGGAACTCCGGGGATGAGCCTAAGGGGTTAAAAGCACTCAGCAGGGCCTAGTCTGCCCTGTTTGGCTTGTTTGGGTCTGGGTTGGGTGGGGAAACCACTGAAAAAGGGCAACCAGCAGCATTTGCCTTGGACAGCTGTCTTTTGCCACTCCAAGCAAAGCTGATCAATTTCAGGTGGTCTTGCATTATGGAAGCCTGGAGGGGCCAGGTTGACCCCAGCAGCCCTGGGCCAATTTGGGTATGCTAATGAGGAGCCAGAGCATTAAATTGGTTCAGAGAACAGACGTTGTAGGGAGCCACTGGCAAAAAGGAGCAGTGCCGTAGCCACTGTGTGCATCACACTTCTGGGTGGTGCTTTGCTGGAAATGGTGACCATAAAAAGAAATGAGTGCTGTGCCTGATCTCAGCTGATTCTCATACTGGGGCCAAGGGCCCTCAGAGCTAGGAAGACCCAAATGAAAACAATTAAAAACAGACCAAAAAACCCTGGAAGGGTAGATGGAAGGCACTGCTCTCTGGGTGAGTATGCTCCATTGGCCGTTTCTTGTGCTCCCTTGTGCATGGGGCCCATACCCTGCTCAGCCCCATCACCCGTGTGAGTGACAATCCAGTGGGAGAGGCTGGAGAGCTGCTGAGAGTGGCATGAAGCCTTCTTCAGGGGTCAGCAATGGATGGAGAGGCTGGCAGCATCTGTGAGGTTGGCTGCTGGGCACCTGGAGGCGCTGCTTGCCGTCATGAGGGACATAGGGGAGGGACAGGTACATATTGAGAGGCTGCTGGGGGACATGTCATAGGCCTTTCAGACACTCCCTTCACACCCTGCTGCCCCCTCCTGCTCCAGCATTGGTAGAATGGTGGTTGGTGCTGGGGGTGCCCTTGGCAGCATGGATGTTGAGGCCATCAGTGAGTGGAGGACACCAGTTGATGCATGGACTGCTGCCGAGAACCACCCCTTCCTCTTATGAGATTCAGGCAGCCTTTGCTCTTTGGATGTTGGGGGAAATGCTGGGACTCCTGCCCCACTGTCTGGTCCCTGGCACTTGCAAGGGGTCTAGGTCCCTTTAGGGGATTGGGGTCTCTACAGCTGACAATGGCCTAGCCTGTGACGGCTGCTTGGCTCAGCCCCTGTGCCTGCTGGCCCCTCAGTGGTTCTGACTGCCCTGTCCCTCATGGAGCCACTGCCTTGCAACAATGTCTCCACTGAGCATGGCAGCATCCTGGAAAACGAATAACTGATTTTCCTGCTGGCTGCCACATAACCGAACTCTACAGGGAACAGACTAGCGACACTGCAGTTATGCCACAGACAGTTGCTGAGGCATCAGCATGGCAGAGGATTGCTCTGCCCAGCTGTTTCAGTAACTACACACTACATATAAAACTCTTTCGGCTGAGAAGCAGGAGTGCAAAAAAAGTGGGTTTTTCCCATTATATCCCATGAATTCCATCCGTTACAATGCCTTATTTCCATTCAGCTGCACGCTTTTTTAGTCATCTGGCTGTTGTGACAACACATGTGCTCCACAATGGTGATTCTGGCGGCAAAATCTGTCTAACGATTCTGAAATATGCCAGTTATTCTGACATCCACCCTCTGTGTCCATCTGGGTTACCCACAGAAACCAATCTGTAAACCAAATCATCATCACAGAAGTGCTTTGTCCAATTTATTCCAGAGCCACAGATGTATCAGAGTAAATGGAAGGCACCAAACGGTATTTTTTAAAGTAGTAGTGTTAGGAGACAGCTAGGCTTTTATTTCTATAAAAGCAATTTACAAGATTCAATTGCATATGTATTTCCAGGGCTTGATAAAATAAGAAAAGCAAGCTATTCTGAAGAATCTAATGAGAATTAAATCTTCTCCTGCACAGTCAGCTTGCCAGTTAAGATCTGCCTCCCAAGCCCTGCTCATTGTGCCCTGGTACAGATGATCATCCCCAGGTATTGACTGCAGACGTGGGGAAGGAGAGTGGGCACGAGTGTGCTGGTCCTGTACTTTGCATACACACAATTGCCTGGTGATCTGCAGGTTGTGACCATGTAGAGTAGGGGTGTGCATTCTGTATAAACCAAATCAAATAAATGCCTTATTGGTATTTATTCAAATGAATGAAGATTAGACAATCTGATTCGGTTACTGATATAGCTGGCTTGAATAAAAGCCAATATTATCTGGCTTTTATTCAGGCCAGCTATATCACCGAGTTGTGTCACTAATGCTGCTGTGGCACAGTGAAGGTATTTAATTTCCCTTCACTAATGGAGGTGCACTGCTGGGGTGGCATGTCTTTGCCAGTAAAGGGAAAAACTGGCTGTGAGGGATTGCGAGTGCCCTCAGGGAGATTATCAACAAGTCCTTCGCTGAGGGACTGTTCCCAGGGGCACTCAAGGAAGCGATAGTCCGCCCTCTCTTGAAAAAACCATCAGACCTGGCTGAATTGGGCAACTATTGGCTGGTCTCCAATTTGCTCTATTTGGGCAAATTACTTGAGAGAGTGGCGGCCATGCTAGACCTGTTTCAGTCTGTCTTCTGGCCATGTCATGGGACGGAGATGGCTCTGGTCGCCTTCACAGATGACCTCCAGAGGCATCTGGATCAAGGCGGTATGGCAGTGCTGGTGTTGTTGGACCTGTCAGTGGCATTTGACACGGTTGACCGCCAGTTACTGATCCACTACCTCGCCGACACTGGGATCCAGGGGCTTGCCTTGCAATGGCTCGTCTCCTTTCTCCAAGGTCAAAGACAGAGGGTAGTGTTAGGGAAGCAGATGTCCCAGAGGTACGCACTTGTTTGTGGGGTTCCTCAGGGGGCAGTTATTCAACGTCTATGTACGCCCCCTTGCCCAGAGGCATAACCTAGGGGACACAATATGCTGATGACACCCAGCTATATCTATTGTTGGGCGGTCGGTCCGGCTCTACCCCTGATGACCTGGACCAGATTGAAATTGAATCCAATGAAGACGGAGGTCTTGTGCCTAGGTCAGAGTGGGCTGGGGATAGGGATCCCACTACCACCCTTCAGTGGGGCACTATTGGTGCCAGCATCAAGGGTCAGGAGTTTGGGAGTGCTCCTGGATGCCACCTTAACAATGGAGGCCCAGGTAGCAGCCACTGCCGAGGCAGCCTTTTACCATCTATGGCGGATAAGGCAGTTGGTTCCCTTCCTCAAATGCAATAACCTGGCAACAGCGATCCATGCTGTGGTCACCTTGAGATTAGACTACTGCAATTGTCTCAGATCCAGAAACTGTAGCTAGTGCCAAATGCGGTGGCCAGGCTGCTGATGGGTCTTGCTATAAGGGACCACATCCAGCCTGTGCTGCAGGCATTGCACTGGCTGCCAATAGTTGACCGGGTCAGTTTCAAGGTGCTGGTTTTGACCTTTACAGCCCTATATGGTCAGGGGCCTACTTACTTAAAGGACCACCTTTCCCCATATGTGCTCCAGAAAGCACTGAGGTCAGGGCTACAAAATCGCCTGGCTCTCCCTGGCCTGAAAGATGCCAGACTGGCTACCACCAGAGCCAGGGACTTCTTGGTGGTGGCTCCTTACTGGTGGAATGAGCTCCTGGAGGACATCCTGCAGGGCCTGTAAAATGGAGCTCTTCCACCAGGCCTTTAATTAGGAGCTGCCACCGAGGAATTGAGTCATCGGAACATCTATGGCCTTTGATATACCACTGGTTATACCAGCAATGGACCATCTACTGAAGATCGCCATCATCCATATTTACATTGTGTTTTAGTATTGTAGATTGTTTTAACTAATTTATTGTATCTATTGTTTTATGTCAATTTGATTGTTGTACACCGCCTTGAGCCAGCTTGGCCGGCAAGGCGGGATAGAAATCAAAGCAATAAATAAATAAATAGATAGATAGATAGATAGATAGATAGATAGATAGATAGATAGATAGATAGATATTTATTTTCCCTTAACTCATGGAGGCACGTTGCCAAGGCAGTGTGACTCCATATGTGAAAGGAAGGCATTTTTAAATCTCTTCACTCCTCAAGTTGCATGGCAGTGGTGGCATGCCTCCACAAGTGAAGAGAGAAGGCATTTTAAAATTCTGAATAAATTTATGTTTCCCAATATGAGCCACACTGCTGATTTAAAGGAGACGGTGCATGTTCAGGCACTTTCGTGCCGTTGTTGCACCTTCAGTCAATGCATGCTGGGGAAGGGGTCCACCTGTACTGAACTTGTGCAAAGCTGGTAGCAACCAGAGAAAGGGCTTTTTTCAGTGGAGGCATCTTGCCTTTGGAATGCTTTCCCCCTTGTGGCTTGCCTGGCACCTACTTTACTGTTTACAGATGCCCAGCCAAACATTTCTTATTATTCAGACTTTTAACCAAGGCATTTTATCTTTTTTGGCTGTTTTATGGTCTGCTTCTAACCCGGTAAGTGTTGTATAGATTTTTTTAGGCAATTCAATAGTTGTTTTATGTAGTTTTATGCCTAGTTTGATTCTAGTGTCTTGTTTTTCATATCAATGATTTATGCTTCTGTTTTTATCAACAGCTTATCGACAATACTTGTGGGCTGCTTCAAGCAGAGTCTCCAGAGAGGTGGCATATATATTCAATGAGTAAGTAAAAACTCAGTAGAACAAGTGAAACACTGAAACAGACCATAATTTTCAGATGAATTGCTGTTCTCTAATAATATAGTAGTGAAATAATGAGAACTGTAGGAAAAAATGTATAAGACACCTAAACCTACCCAAGTATGGATGTATTTATGATTGGTTCATTAAGGTCAGTATTGTCTACTTTAACTGGCATCAGTTTTTCAGAGTCTCAGGTTCTGTCATTCACACCACTTGATCCTTTTAACTAGAGATGCCAAAGATAGAACCTGGGACCATACATGAAGAGCAGATACTCTACCACTGAGACATGTCTCTTCCTCTAATATGAAGGAAACAAGACAATAATTATATTCGGAGACAGATGTGAGATTCAAGGGATAAAAATGAAATATTTCCACTGTGAAAGCTTGGCTTGTAGGAACGTGCTGCCCTCCAAACAAGTATGATCAACAGCTCTGTGCGCTTGAGCACTCTTCGTTGTGGCCCCCATCTGGTGTAAAGGTCTGCCTGATAAGGTCAGGTAGCTTCCTTGCGTCTATCATTCTGCAGAATATGTAGCACAGAATAGTTCAAGAGGGCATTTTTGTTAAGGGCATTTTGTGTAGTTTTAATGGTTCCGTACATTTTCTGGGTAATTTTACTGCATTGTTTTATTGTAATTTTTCTTTCTAATCTACCTTGACTATCTGCATGAAAGGCAGAGCATAAATGAAGTAAGTAAATATATAAGCAAAGGCATCATCCCTGTATAGCATACATATAAAGCTTGTTCAAGGAAGTACAGAGACTTCAATACTTAAAGCTCAAACCTCTGACATAATTCTATTAAGACAAAGGCTGCAGTTTGGTGAGAGAGCCAGTTTGGTGTAGTGGTTAAGAGCGTTGACTCTAATCTGGGAGAACTGGGTTTGATTCCCCACTCCTTCACATGCAGCTGCTGGTGTGACCTTGGGTCAGTAATAAGTTCCTTCAGAGCTGTTCTCTCAAGGGCAGTTCTCAAGAGAGCTCTCTCAGCCCCACCTACCTCACAGGGTGTCTGTTGTGGGGAGGGAAAGACAAAGGGATTGTAAACCGCTCTGAGACTCCTTTGGGTAGTGAAGGCTGGGGTATAAATCCAATCTCTTCTTCTTTTATGCACAGTTACCTAGGACTGTCTCACTGAAAACTGTGAGGCTTACATTTTTAGAAGTAAGTCTAGGCAGCAACAAACTAACAGTTTTCTAGTAACTAAATTGCTATGCATATTTTGCAACCATTTTGTTCTATTCTTTGGCCTATCTTCAATAATTTTTCACTGGCCAAATGAAAACCAAGTTTAAAGCAATCACTCAATTTATGAAGTGCTATCAACCCACACCCATCATTATAGGGTAGGTGTTAACACTAGTTTAAGAATGTGTACAATTTTAGGCTAACAAAGGAATTTCCATAGATCAGAACTTGAGATCACTTTGTGGTTTAGGCCCTTAAAGGAATTTGGCACCAGTGCAAAAGACAGCTTATTTTCAGCCTCAGCATCCACACAGGATGATGGTTTTATCCCAAGAATGACTACTTGGGAAAATAGGGTTATCCAAGATACTAATCAGTTAATGGACATGAAGTCTGAGCAGAATTGAAGCAAACTGTCTTTCCAGGGCAAACAGATTTGACAAACCACCCTAATTCCACCGCAGTTCTTCCTTACAGAAAAGGTTTTGCATAATTAATTTTAAAAAAACACACGTTTGTTGCCTCTCAGCAAAAGAATACCATGTCTATGTTATGAGTTGTAAGTCTGATATTTAGATGGCTTCCTCTAGTTGGTGTGATATTATGGTCAAGCTCTTTCCTTTTACCATGGTTGCCTCAGAAGCTGAGACAATAAGAACTTCATGAATTCGACTAGTACAAAATCTGAATGTTTTTATTTGTTTATGGTGATTTATACCATCAAGACATTATTTTTCTTAAAAGTGTGAGCAGCCACTTGCTTCCTTCTGAAGCTAAAATGCAGATGACATTTACCTCTCCTTTTCTTTGTCACAGTATTTGGCTTTGTTGATTTTGTTTTTATCTGACAGAAAAACATAAAGAAGGGGGGCCTGGGGGAGAACAGCCTATATGCTCTTTCTTCTTTTTGTCTGTTATTCATTTCCCTGTCAGTTTGACAATTGATTTGGAAACTAAAGATGTCTGCATTTAACAGTTACAGTTACTGAGTTCAAAATGAAATGCCTCTAAATAATACTAACAATAATTTCTTGGAATTTATACCAAAAGGAGAGAGGGGTAGATCCAATCGTATGTTTCTGGGCCCATGTAGAGCAACTTTCTCAGTTGCCCCTACATGAGGCAGCCTGAAGCAGGATTTTGAGGGCCATTTTAGGATGCCATGGAAAGGGGGAGCCAAGAAAGTTGTGCTTCATGGGCAGAAGTCCTGGCACTCATAGAAATGTACCACTGAATCCACTCCATTGTCAGAAAGATTGTAGAACATAGAGAAGGTCCACATTCAATCCCTGATTTTTCCAGTTCAGGTAGCAGATGCTGGGAAAACTTTTTTCTGTGCTAGACTCTGGAGAGCCTCTGTCAGTCAGCACTGAGTTAGACAGATCAATGGTTTGACTTGGTATAACAAATCTTGACTTGATATAACAAATCTTCTTATGTCCACAGGGTTTATGATGGGACTATTTACAAAGATAAACCTAATAGATAAATACGCTTATTGTACTTTTTGCAGATGAGGCTGATGTGAATAAAAGTCCCCTATCAAAACATTTAAGCATTTAAATAGAATTCAGTCTTAGGGGCAAACTAAACATGATAAGGTCCTCATCGCCACTATGAGCCGCTGCCACCATTTTAAAATGTTGTGAGGGCTTACAGCATAGTGAACTTGTTCCCTTTCCCACAACTTTTAAAGTGTCAAAACAGCCACAAGAGGGGAGCGCAGGGAAGAAACGAGAGTGCCATGCTGCAGTCCCAATCAGGATTCAGCCCTCGCAGCATTTTAAAATTTTTATAATGGTGGTAGTGTCTTCATGGCAGCCAAGAGGACACCATTGTGTTTAGTTTGGCCCCTAGAGAAAAAGGATTGACTGAGAATCTTATATTGTTATGCCTAGCCCAAGATATGGCCAATAAGGAGCAGAATAATAGAAGATTTTAAGCAGCTCTCTAAAATATTGTTGTTTATTTTGAGCTGGATGCACCATACCACAAGCAGTCACAGCTAATTTTCCTGTTGGTTGGTAAGTTTTGGGCTTTGAATGCTGCTCAGACTGTTTACATTTAGGTTTTCAGTTACATTTATACTATTACAGATGTTAAGCATTTGACAGGCACCTTGCAGGTTTGGTGGTCAGGATACAAATGTTCCAAATGAACCAAGAGTGCAGAGCTGAAGGAGATATCCCGCACTGGACTACATGGCCTGTATGGTCCCTTCCAACTCTGTGATTCTGTGATTCTATAGGTTACCTTCTACATAACTGAAAACTACACTACATTCAAATGCATTTCAAAAAAATTAGGCAACTTTGAGATCAGCAGTTCTTAAAGATCCTACCTTCAGGGGAACCATTTCTTCACTGATCTATATTCCAGGGCACCCTATATGTCTTCCACAGAATTCCAGCACACACTGCAGAATATCTGGGACCATGTTGCTGGGCATAAGACTGAGGGAATAACTAAGAAATAAGCCCAACACATATCAGGTTGCAGGTGAACAACTGCACTTGCAGTCAGATGTACATTAGGGGAATCTGCCTTGAAAAGCAGTTGTTTGCTCAGAGCTGTTAAGAAAGAAGAAGGAACTTCCATTTTCCCTCCCACCCCATCAGGCCGGCTGGGCATTACTTTTGCTCTACATGTACCAACAGTGCACACAAACAACATCTGTCATGGTTCTACAATCCCTGGCTATCTAGGAACCCAGTCCATCATTACTAATTTTCCCCACAAAGGAATCCAAAGATTTCCTGAAACACTATTTGACAATTACTAAATTAGATGATCTGTAAGGGCTACTTGATTGCTTTGATGAACCACTTCCACTGCGGCAAGTAGAAAGGCTTATAATTACATTTATTTATTTATTTATTTTTATTTATTTATTTATTTATTTATTTATTTATTTATTGTCAATTTATATCCCACCTAGCCAGTGTAGCACTCTTTCTTCACTATGTAATACATATGGCAAAAGCAATTAGAAAGTCCAAATAGCAAGAACACTGTTACCATACATAAGACATGTCAGATTGCAATATAAACACTGAACACACCCAACAATGAAAGAGACAGAGGACTTGTACAAAGAGGATAGATGAACAAAAGCATATGAAATGTTTAAATGTGTATTAAATGATTTTAGGGTATTAAATGACTTACATTGATAAAACCACGATCTATGTAAGACATCTGCTAAACATTTGTATTATGCCATAGTATTTTTCTACTCAACAAGTAACTGTAGTAAATTCTAAAACATAACTAGTACCATCAGAACAGCATATACACATTGACTATAACAAATTTATTTTGACAACAGATATACAAATCTGTCAAGCCTGAATTTTTTATGGGGACTACCTAAAGAACAGAGTAAGAAAGTTCTGGAACAGCTGCATCAGCAGGGGTCTTTTCGTAGAAAAACAGCTGCAGGAGCTCATTAGCATATGGTATGCTAATGAGCTATTAGGCTATTAGCATATGCCATGCCCCCTGACATCACTGGAAGTGATGTCAGAAGGGGAAGCAAAAGGGGGGGAGGCATCTTCAAAAGCCTCCCCTTCCCTTCCCCAGCTGGTCTGGATGGGGGAGCTAAGAGAGAAGGGGTTTAAAGTTTAAACTCCTTCTCATGAGAGTTGGGCCACAGAAGGAGGAAAGAGGGAAGGAAAGAGAGAGAGTAGAGAGAAGGAAAGAAGGAAGGAAAGAGGGAAAGAAAGAGAAGGAAAGGGGAGGGAAAGAAAGAGAGGGAAGAAGGAGGGAAACAGGGAAAGGAGGAAAAAAGAGAACAGAAGAAGGTGGGAAATAAAGAAAGAGAGAAGGGAAGAAGGAGGGAAAGAGGAAAAAGAGAGAAGGAAAGGAGGGAATGAAAGAAATTTGCCGGCAATTCGGCCCCATTATATCCTATGGACCATTGGCGTCAATGGTGAAAACATAGGGTATATTCTGGGTGCTGGAGGGGAGGGGGTTTGAGGGAGAGGCTCCAAACTCACAGGGTAGCTGATGGAGCCTCTCCCCAAGACACCCCCACCAAGTTTAAAGAACATTGGACCAGGGGGTCCAATTCTATGGGCCCTCAAACAGGTTGCCCCTATTCCTTCCATTGTTCTCTATGGTGGGAAGAAAAGTTACTTTTTCCCCCCGTAGAGAACAATGGAGGGAATAGGGGCAACCTGTTTGGGGGCCCATAGAATTGGACCCCCTGGTCCAATGTTCTTTAAACTTGGTGGGGGTGTCTTGGGGAGAGGCTCCATCAGCTACCCTGTGAGTTTGGAGCCTCTCCCTCGAATCCCCTCCCCTCCAGCCCCCAGAATATACCCTATGTTTTCACCATTGACGCCAATGGCCCATAGGATATAATGGAGCTGAAATTGACATTCGGCTGCCTGAGAGACCCTCCAGGATGCCGGCTAGGGGCGGGGCTTGGCTCCTGAGCTCCCGGAGCAGTGCTCCGGTGCACTCCCCCCCAAAAGACCCCTGTGCATAAGCATGCATACATTCTGATACAAATTCTAGCATCACTAATTAATGGGATGTTCTACAGCTGCAAAGCAAGCAACAGTTCGAATTATTGCTGCCTGGTTCCTGTTCTCCAGTAACAGTGGGAAGATAGGTGAGACAAGAGGCTCACAAGATAGGCAGTGGCCAAACAGAGGCTGTGGCAAGATCAGGATGTGGCACTATGGTCCTGAGAAGGGGCTGTGACCATGGAATATTAAGAACACAGTGGCAGAAGCAGCAGGGAGTTCCAAAGCCAATACTGCCAAGGAATAGCTTTTGACTCCAGGAGGTTTGGTCAATAATGTGATGTAAGCACTGTAGTGCCAGATGCCCACACTTCTTTGGAAGGGTAGGCAGAATGAAGAGAACAGAGGAGAAGATCAGAGGTGGGACCAGATGAGAAGGAGTAGAGCATGGGAGAAGAAAAATAGTGAAAGGAGGTAAGATAAGAGCAATCTGGGGCTAAACAAGAGAGGGAGGCAGAGGAGCAAACACTGGGGTATACAGAGAGGAGGAAGAGGGGTCTGAGAGGCTGGCACTTTCTTTGGGAACCCCTAGACAAGTACATCAAAGACAAAAAGCTTTTCCCTCTTTATCACCTTCTCATTTCACCCTCCTTCACTACTCCTCTGCCTTAGATGTGGTCAGTCCAAGAATGAGAAAGCTTGGCTTGAAAACGGTCTGTGTTGCTATTGTTAGTCCTTGTAGGATTACAGAGAGTGGAGGAGTTCAAATTATCCCTGATTCCCTTCAAATGGACATTATGAGGTACAGAAGAACAGGGAGTTTAAGTCTCTCCCTCCTACCATCCCCTTTGCTGCAAGAAACATCTGAATCTGCTCTTGCTGAATGAGTTTAAGCATATAAGGGAAGGCTGAGGCAGCTGTGTCTATTTTGTTGCTTCTGCAAAGATACCAGCTTGTTATTTATATTAACAAAATGCATTGGTAATAGGAGAAATGTTATATGGCAAAATGACTCATTCTTTAGGCTATCTGAAGTTTGGGGAAACTGAAAACCATTACTCGGGGGGGGGAGGGGATTAGAACAACAAACAAGTCTACTACCCTGAAAGGTTTTCAGAGAAACAAGGATTTCTAGTACCTGAAGAAATATGAATGCACATGAAAGTTTATACCTTGAATAAAACTATTTTGGTCTTAAATGTGCCCAGTATCTTTATAGTTCTATAAACAAAGTGTAGTCAATATAAAAAATGTTGGCAGAAGAATAAGATATGCTTCCATATCTGATCCAGGTTAGGATTTCCATGGACACAGTTTAGCATCAAGATGGCATATGGCAGTGCAAGTTCAAATCAGCATGCTATCTAACAAAATAAATTAGCTGGCAAAGTAATGCTAAAAAGCATGAACCTTCAGCCAGCTGAATAACTTCTGCTTCTACAATGAATTCATCAATGCACCCAGCAAACTTAGGACATCATACACATGGCAGATATGGACCCAAATACCATATGTCATATTCTACACTAACCACTGGTCTGTAACACTTCAATTATTAGATTTTAAGTAAGTTGACACCAGCCTGAGCATGGAATGGCTCAAAGAAACAGTACAAGATCAGAAAACGTGGAGAGATCTGGCCCATAGAATCACTAAGAGTCAGACATGACTGAATGGCTAACAACAACAATATCTAAAGGGGGGAAAGGATCAAACCAGCCCCTTTGTATTATCTATTTACTACAATATATAAAAAACTAGGAAAGAAGCCTAACATTCATTCCCCTCCTAGAAAGTCAAAGCTGAATCTTAATAAGATGCAGTGTATTTGACACATCCAGATTTTTCAGTAGTGATAAAAAGCAATAACCTGTAGTAGTTAACAACTTGATATATCTTTTTAGTTGGAGAATATGGAAGCATCAGTTGGGGCCAACACAGTTGGAAAAGATGGCAAATTTGCAAAAGAACTGATGAATTACTTAGAAAATAACAAGGCAGGAAGAAGTCTAACAATTTATCAATATCAGACAAAGTTTATTGTGTCATAATTTTTATACTTTGAAAGCTATGATCAATAAGTTGTAGAGAGCTTATCACGTTACTAGACCAGGTTGGAAAGACTTTATTTATTTATTTATTTATTTGTTGTATTTATAACCCGCAGTAGGCTCAGGGCAGCTCACATTGCCTGGCACAATGTGCCAAGGTTCATATACAGTTAAAACATTTAACACTATTAAACATTTAAAACATTCAGAGAAAAGAATGGTGATCAGATCTCTCTGGCAGAGATCACAAAGCACAGATTTATATTTGAATCCCATGAATGATGAATTGTATTGATTAAAAAGTATTAGAACAGTTTATACATCTCAGGATAATTGCTGGAATAGTACCTGCTTTGAAGTAGGGATCTACATTCATTACTGTTTCAGTATAATTAGATTAATTTTGAAACAGGTTGTTAGGGAAGTAGCATATTTATAACAATAACAGAACAAATTCAGCCTTTGCTAGTGTTGTTTTAACAAAGCCCAAAGAATCCAATTTAGATATACACAAAATATGAAAAAATATGAATCCTGGAAAAATATAACAGACATAGAAAATGCACACTTACAAAGAATAAATACAGTACATGGTAATGGTAGGATAGTATACTATTAAGCAATTGGAAATCATAAGCTATGATTTTGGTAGCAGATAGACAGGTTATTTTACAAATAGAAACATGAAGCCAGAACCTCCAGGAAACTAACTTAAATGAATAAATTACAATTCTATGTCTACAGTATCTGTGTCACACTAGTCAGAGTAACCAGTGTTAGGCTGGAGGGATCAATACTTGATTGTACAAAGCAACTTTAAATGTTCATAAATCTTTGTGTACATAAGGGTGATAGTAGCTCTGCCATACCACTTCCAGCTCTCATAAAAGCTATCACCTATATCCAACTTGCAAAAGTGAACAGACCCACAAGGAGAACAGTCTTATTGTAAAAGAAAGCAAGGACTAACACCAGACCCAGCCTCTCACCTTCCTTTGTGATGTGTAGCATTTGACCTTAGAAAACAGCTGGAAAATGCTACATATTGTTCTGTGATCCTTTACAAATATATGTGCTATGCAGCCAATACTGCTGCAATTTAAATGGGGAGAGAATTAACACATGGGATGGACTTAAATCTTTTTCCCCTTGTGCCATTTTCCTGATAAGTACTACTATAAGGCATTTTTTTAACCTCTGCCAAGGAAAGTTTACATATATCTACACATTTCCAACCCCCCCCCATCCAGGGAAAAGGGTCAAATATCCCCTTTCCCATTGTGCCATTTTTCACATTTAAATTGTAGCCCAAGTAGCTGAATTGTATAAAATTATGAAGAGCACATAGTTTGAAACTGATATTTCCAGGGCTTTTTTGGTAGAAAAAGCCCAGCAGGAACTCATTAGCATAATAGGCCACACCCAACAGCAGAAACTCATTAGCATATTAGGACACACCTCTGACAGCACAGCTCATTAGCATATTAGGCCACACATCCCAAGTTACCAGAAGTGTGGCCATCCAGCCACACCCACCTTTTGCTTCTTATTCTGTTTACCTGGTTTGTTGTCAAAACCCAGGGCTTTTTTTTTTGAGCAGGAACTCCTTTGCAGGTTAGGCCACATACCCCTCATGTAGGCAGTCCTCATGAGTTTCTGCTGCTGGGAGTGGCCTGTTATGCTAATGAGCTCCTGCTGGGCATGGCCAACTCGGGAGCCAGCCGGAACTCTGTTCTGCGCGTTCCTGCCCAAAAATAGCCCTGGATATTTCCAATCTTATGAGCCAGCTGGAAATATACATATACAATATAGCTCAATATGTTTAGTTGCACCTTAATGTTCTAATGGTTCTTTGCTGTACCTAAAATCAGGATGATAATATGTTTATTAGTCAAATGAGGATTCAGATTTGTACAAAACTGGTGGTGGTAGAAAGTATTGTCAAGCTGTAGTTTATTTACAGCAACTCCATAGGATTTTCAAGGCAAGAAAAGAACAGAGGTGGTTTGCCATTGCCCGCCTCTGTGCAGCGACCCTGGACTTTCCTGGTTGCCTCCCATCCAAAAACTAACCAGGACTGACCCTGCTCAGCTTCCAAGGTTTGATGAGACCAGGCTAGCCTGGGCCATCCATGCCAGGACAAAACTAGAGGCTGCTAATCCAGATTAATGCAGAATATGAAGAAAGGAGATTATCTGTATTTTGGCACTCAACTGCAACAAATGGAAAGGGCTGGTCTCAGTACTACAAAATATTTGTTTTGATAAAGCATAAAACTAGATTGCATACATGGCTGTCTCTTTCAACATACATACTAGTGGAAATGAATGTTTTCTAATGACTCACCCACAACTGCTTGACTATGGCCCCGGTCATACGGGCCAGAAAACACGGGGGAGAGGCGTGGCAGTTCGCCCTGGAGCTAAATAAGGCACGGTAGCCCGATCACACGGACCACGGGTTGCCACACTCCAGCTCTGGGCCCCATCACACCGCGCTGCTGCAGCACGGCAAAAAAGCAGCGAAGTGTGCATGCGCCATGGGGGGGCGGGCCGCTGTCGGTGTCTTGTGTGTGCGCATGCGCTGTTCAGCGTTTGTGCGCATCCCATGGAAACTTACAACATCCAGAAACCCCGGGGACATGGGCGGGCATCGGAAGCCGCGGGATACTGGCGCTCCCGCGATCAGATGCCAGCCTTTGCCCCGGGGTTTCTGGAAACTAGTACTTCGGGCCTACTAGTTTTTTACTCCGCATTTTCCACAGGAAGCCGCGGGTTGGCCACGGGAGCACTATGCCTCCCAGATGTGCTCGTATGATCGCACACGGAAAGTCCGCCGGGCTCCCGAGCCTTCAGCGGGGCAAATGTTCAGTGTGAATGGGGCCATTGATAGCCAAGAAAAGTGGTGTCTTTCCAAGATTTGGGCACCACTTCTATTTATAAGCATCTATGACAGAGATGCCAAACACAGCTCACAAGGCAATGCCCTCTTTTAGATAGGTATGGTGGGGAAAAAAACATCTTCCTAACTGAGATTTTTCTTTAAGGGATACTGTATCTATTTTTTACCATGTATTTAAAAAGTCCTTCAGATGCCACTAAGAATCTGCATTTCTGAAAGTTACTTGTAGGTAGGGTGGAGCAGTTTTAGGCCACATGCACTAAGGGTATGTGTAGCAGGCTAGGGCTGGGGTATTGGTCCAGGGTGGCATCCAAACTCCTGAAACAGCAGGTGGCCAGTAAGCAACTTTTTGTTCCACTTTGTGGGCTGGGTGCAGTATCAGTTGGGTCTGGCTCCTGGAGAATTCCCTAGGTCTGCACCAAGTGCCTCCTACTCCAACTGCCCCAGACCCCCTTGGACCACCCCAACATCTGGACCTGCCCCCCTTGGGCAGGGCCCATCCCCTTTCCAGTGCTCCCAGGCCCTCTGGGGGGAAGGTATTTCAGCTAACTGTGGTCACAACAGACAATCAGCTCCTCCCCACAGCACTAATTCCTGACCACACTTGCCCCACAGGCTTTCTCTGCTTTGCTAGATCTTCAGCTCAGGCTTGCAAGGTTGTATCAGGCCCTGCAAAGGTCAGATCATTCCACCCCTCCAGTTCTTCTGGGCCTCTGGCTGCCTGAGCTGCCTCAGGCCATATGTCCCCCAGGCCACATACCTGTCTACATTTCTAATGGTGTAGACAAGACCGCTTGAAACTTGTTTTCTTTTAACCTATCTGTTTCTGAAGCTATTCCCCTCATCTATCTCTACAAATCACTTCTTTACTGGACTGGTGGCTCTAACTGGTAAGTTAGCAAAAAGTCTTCCATACCCAACTAGTTGTTCTCCTACATGATGGGGCAAATGGGGAGACAGGCTTCAACCCTGGTAAGTGTAAGACCAGGGAACCTGTTGTAACTCCAAGAGGAATTCCTCTCCTCAAAAGAGCATTTGGGTTCCTTGAAAGGCAGACTGTGGCAGCAAAGTTTAAGGATGAGCAGGAGCTAGAACCTGAGTTGGGGCTCGATTCCGAGTCAAAGTGAGGCTGGTCTTCCACAACAGGCTTTTATATGTCTGGTGTGATTAGTTTTTAGTATGAGAATTCTGTAGTTCCTCAGCTAGGAGAGCTTGATTGGCCCCAAGGCAGGACATTTTACTACTAAGGCATCTCCAAAGATTCCCTTATTTGTTGCTGAAAACATCCAAAGAAGGGAAGATTCCACAGATACACTTAACACTTTTTCATTGCGTTGTAAGATGACTTCTGTTGTATGTGCACTTTTTTTTAGCAAAGCATTTAACAGTTCCTTAAGACACAGGATCTTTAATATCTTCTTTGAATACAGACATAGGAATAATAGCCCGAAGGGTTTTTCAAAGTGGTAAGAGTGTTTCTATGGTAACATGATGTTAACAAAGTGAAATCATCTCTCACATTTACAAAGGAAGCAACCAGGCAGTGTATTGAAAGAGAATGCATTTTTGGCAATGGCATTACACAGACACCCAACTCCCAACAACTTACATATGAATACATCACAATGGACACAATTCTGCAAAGGAACTGCCATAGGTAGCACAGCTTCATCTGAAATGGTCTTAGCCTAAAATTGCTGCTCCTTGCTAATAAGTACAAACTTCTAGTCTGAATGGGGGGGATCAGTATTATGATCACATTAATTCTTTGCATTATTCAAGCAAAACGGTCAATAAAATAGATATGATAAGATCTTTTTAAAAAATTTTCTTGAAGGAACAGGTAAAGTTCTTTAATATGAGGAGCTTTGTATAACCTATAGCTTTGTTCCACTCAAAGTCTTTATCATTCATGGAAGCACAAGTAAATTTAAACTGAATAGGAACTATTCAAGGCTGGCTAAATTTCTTCCACATGTGGAATGATTATTGGTCTGTTTTAAAATTTATTCCTCAGAGAAATTAAAACAATATAAATAATTCTTGAATGGAGTAGATTGTTTAGATTTGCTCCAATCTGGTTTCAGGCCTGGTTATGATACAGAAATGGCCTGATTGCCCTGGTGGATATCCTGCACCAAAAGATGGACAGAGGGACCTCTTAATTCTCCTGGACTTATGGTGGCCTTTGTTGGCTTGGTGGGTCATGGAAGGTTCTATGTTGTACTCTCATGCTTTCATCTATTCAAAGCTATGTGGATAGGTCATCCAGAGATTTGGATTCAGTTGCCAATATCAAGATGACACTCAGCTCTACCTCACGTTTTTAGCAGATCCCAGGGAGACAAGAGGAAACCATGAACAGGTGCCTGGAGACAATTTTGGGATGGATGAGGGCTAACAAGTTGAAAATTAATCTTGACAAAATGGGGGCATACTGACAGGGTTGACCCAGGAATTCGGATATCTCCTGATCTGAACAGGGCTGTATTTCCCCTAAAGAAGCAGTCTCATAGCATGAGGGTGCTGTTGGACCCAGGCCTCCAGCTGGATAACCAGGGCAGCAGTGGCCAGGGACATCCTTCACCAGCTTTGGCTAGTGAGCCAGTTGTAGCCCTTCCTGGGCAGGAAAAATCTTGCCACTGTGGTGAATAGCATAATAAAATCTAGATTAGATTACCAGAATGTGCTCTACATGCTGCTGCCTTTGAAGACCACCTAGAGGCTACAGCTGGTACAAAATACTACAGCCAGAAAGTTGACTGGAGTGGATTATAGTGACCATATCACTCCAGTCTTGTTCCATCTACAATGGCTCCCAGTATGCTTCTAGGCCCAATTCAAGGTGCTGATATTTGAACTTTACTGAATTTAAATTATTGGCTAATCTGATTGGATTATATATATGCATATATCTTTTTTTTAAGGCATTTATAGGCCACTAGATTAAATTGGCAGGGTCATACTAAATCCAGAGTAAGTGGGTACCTCTAAGCTGAGTTAGTGTGAGCTAGCTCACAGTTTTTTAGCCTCCAGTTCACAAATTTTTGTCTTAGCTCAGGAAGGATGGTTCTAGAGCAAACTAATTTATGCAGCAGCCAAATCACTTGCTCACAACTTTAATGCCAGTAGCTCACAAAGTAGAATTGTTGCTCAAAGACTCCACAGCTTAGAGGGAGCATTGATCAAGACGGTGGTGGCAATTCAGTTACAGAGCTTTTTGGATGACACTTCCATTCTAGATTCTCTCCAGTCTGGTTTTCACCCAGGCCATGGGACGGAGACAGTACTGGTCACCCTCACAGATGACCTCTGGAGGGATCTGGATCATGGTGGGTCAGCAGTGCTGTTGTTGTTGGACCTGTCAGCAGCATTCAACATGGTTGACCACCAGCTACTGAACCACCACCTCACCGACACTGGAGTTGAGGGCCTTGTCTTGCAATGACTTGCCTCCTTTCTCCAGGATCGGGGACAAAGGGTGGCATCCAGAAGGCACCCACTGACCTGTGGAGTGCCCCAGGGGCAGTGCTTTCCCTGATGTTATTTAACATCTATATGTGCCCCATTGGCCAGATTGCCCGGAGGCATGGGCTGGGATGTCACCAGTATGCGGATGACACCCAGCTCAATCTGTTGTTGGGTGGCCAGTCTAACTCCAAACCTGAATATCCGGACCAGGCATTACAAGCCATGGCTGGTTGGCTTAGACTAAGCCGATTGAAATTGAATTTGAAGAAGACAGAGGTCCTGTGCCTGAGTTGAGCTGGGCTGAGGGCAGGGACCCCACTCCCGATGTTTGATGGAGCTCCATTTGTGCCAGTGCCAGAGGTTAGGAGTCTGGGAGTGCTCTTGGATGCCTCCCTAACAATGGGGGCCCAGGTAGCAACCACGGCCAAGTCAGTCTTCTATCATCTTTGGCTGATTAGGCAGTTGGGTTCCTTCCTTGAATGCAACAACTTGGCAACAATCATCCACATGATGGTCAGCTCGAGACTGGACTACTGTAATGCTCTCTACATGGGGCTGCCCTTGTCCCAAATCCAGAAGCTACAGCTAGTATAAAATGCTGCGGCCAGGCTTCTGCTTAGCCTCCCTATATGAGAGCACTTCCAGCCTGTGCTGAATGCATTGCACTAGCTGCCGATAGCATACTGAATTTGCTTCAAGGTACTGGTGCTTACCCTTAAGCCCTCTATGGTCAGGGACCTGTATACCTGAGGGACTGCCTTTCCCCACATATTCCCCAGACAGCACTATGATCAGGGTCACAAAATCAACCAGCCCTCCCGGGTCCAAAAGATGCCAGACTGGCTACAACCAGGGCCAGAGCCTTCTCAACAATGGCTCCATACTGGTGGAATGAGCTCCCAGAAGAGATCAGGGCCCTGTGGGACCTTTTATAGTTCTGCAAGGCCTGCAAGATGGAGTTCTTCCACCAGGCCTTCCATCAAGGAGCCCTATCATATAACTGAAGGCCCTGTGCCCTGGCCTCACCATCAATAGCCATGCCTGCTGCAGAAAAAAAGAAATCAAAATAAACTGTCTATCTACCTAGATCACCTGCACTGACCATCATGTTACTGCCATCTCAAGGCTATAACTGAGATCTACTGTTCTAGTACTTATGACAGTAATAGCACTTTATGATAGCTGAGTCATTTTATGATGGGTTTAAGATTGTTTTCAGGGCGGGCTCGCCCATTAGGCACTTGCCTAGAGCGTGCCCACCGCAAAAAGCCCCCCCATTCCCTGGCTTGCTTTGGCGCCCCGCAGCCGTGGAGCGCCATAGCAAGCTGGCGCTGGGAAAGAAGGGGTGGAGGTTAGAACCCTCGCCCCTTCCCTGGCTTTCCTGGGGGCCCCACAGCCGCGGAGCCTCCAGGAAAGCCAGTGCTGGGAGGAAGGGGTGGGGGTTAAAACTCCCACCCCTTCTCTGGCTTTCCTGGGGGCCCTGCAGCTGCGGAGCCCCCCCCGGTCTCCAGGCCCCACCGGGAGGTTGGCATCCCCAGTGGGGTGGGCGCCCCAGGCTGTCCTGCCTAGGGTGCCCAGACACCCGGGGTCAGCCCTGATTGTTTTATAATTGTTACTGCATTTGTTATTGCTATTATAATTGCTATTATAATTGTTATTTTTGTGTTGAATTTCTTTTTATGTAAGCCGCCCTGAGCCTGTTTACATTGAATATAAATTGAATGAATGAATGAATAAATAAATATTAATCCATTTTCTTAATAATAACTCCACCCAGAGAAGACTGGTGATGACCACCGCTATAATCATTATATGTTCTTTATTGTCAGCATTTTACATACAAAAGTAGCTATGCCTTACCAATTATCCAAATTGATCACCAACTCTCTGCTCCATTCTCTATTAGACACTGCATGCAAGAGACGATGTTTGACATAGTGCACAATCATTTTAGTAATTGAAATGCCTTAATATTTACATATGCATAAATGCCAAACCCACTGTCTGAGCAGGAATCCACTAATATTCAGAGAAGACTGGTGCTGTCAAATCAAAAAGATATGCAGGAAGGTAGGGCCAGTCTGAGGATTTTGGAGATCCTTGGCAAGATTTCACCAGTGAGCTCCAACCCCATCTGTTGACTAAACCAATAGTATAAGCAGCCACTGCTGTCCTCACCATCCAACATTGCACAGGTGAGAGTCCACATAGCTTCAGCAGAAGTCTTTTCTACCACACACTCAATTGTTTCCCTTACAGAGCAGGAGAAGGAAGTTATGTGTAGCTGACAATATGGGCAATGCCATTGCTGGTATATCTTCACTGTTTGTAATAATTCTTCTCTCCACCACTTTAGAACAAGAGGCAAAAAGCAATTTCAACTCGGTATTGATAGTACTGAGTACCCACTCCAGGAAAGGTGAATAAGCAATGGCTGCTCACACCTCTTCTGCTATCTCAGAGAGGGGAAAGTGGCTTGGCCTTCTTGAAGACCCAGCAAGTGTCCAATGGTGTCCTCGGCAGATGTTAGGGCTTATGAGAAAGTCATCCTTGCTTATCAGTAGTGAAGATGCAAGAGCCAATAAGGAATCTCTCATTTCCTGGTGGAATGGGTACTTGATAGCAACTGAAGGAAAGGAACACAACTCTCAGCATCCTTTTGGTCTCCACCTGTATTGATTTGGCTGTATAGATTGTTGGTGTTATCAGCAGCAAAAGAAACACAAAGAGAGCTGCATGCCACCTGTACCTTTTTCCTAGCTTCAATCTTCTCAGCTGGAGTCAGAATAAAACAGAACACTGCATTAGGCAACAAGGGCTTGTATGCTCCACCTTACGAGCGCTAGAAGATGGGTGAAGAATTAAGGAAAGAGGTAGAAGAAGCACTGGCATCAGTGGTGATAGAGTGAGTGAGTGAATCAGAGAGAGAGAAGGGTGATGGTGATGGCAGTGTTTACTGGGGGGAAATAAATAGACTGGTTGTTTTTATAGAGAACAAAATATTGAACCATTTAAAATGCAAATTAATACCTTCGAAAAGAAAATATCTCTGCACTTTGAAACATGATATACTTGCTGACAGTGTTAATACTGGAAGATAATTATACAGCTACTGCTTCAAGCAACAAGTCAACACAGCAAGAACAGGTAGATCTCAACTCCCTATATCCAGATTCCAAAGATTTAGGGACACTCGTTTTTGTAAGAAACAATGGTAATTTCTGCAGATCGCTCTTTCCCATTACAGATCCCCTGCACTGTTCACTATGCTGTTCATGACCATTCACTGGCCTTCAGTGTGGGGAAATTGATGCTGTTATACAGTTTGATAAAGCATTTAAATGATCAGCCCCAGACAGATAATAGTGCCTGCTTTTTTTGTCTACACAAGTGATTGCAAGATTAGCCAGGGTCATGGCCAGATACCAAAAGCAGAGACACTAGCTCCCCCTCCCCCCCTTAACTGGAGGAGAAATGAGAAGAACTGTAAGCAATTCTATGAAATTTCACAAGTCATGGCCATGACTCAAGGGGAATATTGCCTCTACACTGAGTTGAAATTCTTAGGTGGGGCAAAAATATTCACAAGCTACAGTGAGTAGGCAGCAATCATGCAGAACTGTTTGGCAAGGTGCTAAGCTTGAGGTGAATTTAACCAGAGAACACTGAGGAGATGTGGTCAGGAACTCGCCTTGCATATAAACGGAGGGAGCCTGAAGAAAGTAAGCTTGCCAGCAATCATGGTAGCATTTAAGTTCGCAGCATGCCTATCCATATGTGGCTTTTTCTGGAAAAAAAATCTAGTCTCCTTACTATTTTAAGACAGAAAAATTAAGGGCAGAAAACAAATTTTCATTCTCTGTCACAGGGAAGACAAAAAAATATGGAGACTGCCATTTTGAAGGATTTGCTTTCTTTACAGTTTTCTAGATAATTGTATGCTTCTCTCTGTTGCAGTGTGAAAAGTCAGTAGAGTTTCAATTCTGGCAGACATCTAACAGGTCCTTCCTTCAGCTGGGAGGGGGATAAGAATCATCTTCTTCAAGGCATGATGAGCACTTGGCCAGAACCACTTCCTGCCACTTAAGGACCAAGTGAGTTGGTATCTACAATCCTTAAAACACATTACCATGCCTTTTGGAATGCAGGATAGATTTATCCACATTATTCAGTATCCAAGCCTATCACACTTCTATTTCAGATTAAGAGATGGTTTCTTATAGTTCTTCCACACAGAAATGGTATTAGGTCTTGAATGCTGCCCTGAGAGCACCCAAGACACACACAGCATTGTGATTTGACTACAGTCTCTTTGCTTCCCTGAAATTACTTTCCATATCACTGGCTGCACTGCAAATTATGGACCAGGAATGTGGGAGGCTTGTTGTATAACGTAATCTCTGAAAAATGGCTATGGTTCATTTTAAAGACAAGAGCTACATTTTAAAGTGAGCAAGGGTCTGGGCTTCAACTTTAGCCCCCACCTCCCCAATATGAATGGCTCCAGCAGCCATAACAGCATTCTCCATGTATACATTTCTGTTTCCATTGGCCTCTGACATGGTTCACATGCACAAATCCAGAGAACCATAAAACTCTGGTAGATCATCTGCTATTGTCATACTAAGATGTGTAGTGATGGACAAATTATGCCACCCCCTCCCATTCAAGTTGTAATTGAATTGCAAGTTATAAGCCTCTCCACTTTTCAAATGAGAATTTTAAATTAGATCACAAAATTACGTGCATGCACAAAACAAGATGTTAGCTGAAGTCCACTCTTAGTCCTGGTTTGCCAATGACTGCTCAATTCTCTTAGAATTCTAAACACCCCCAAATATTATGGGAAGTTGGGCAAGCTCTGGAAAGCTGTTGATTCTCTGGGAAAAGCACACTCGCCAAATGTGACCTCAAATCCAAATGCTATTAAGGCTCATCCCCTATTGTCTTCGTTTTTAAAAGTCTATGCTGAGCTAAAACAAAAGTTGCTGTCAAAAGCCTATGTATCAAATGTATTCACATTATGCAAATACATTTTAAACTAGAGCCTTTGGGAGCAATGTTTCTCTTCCTCCAAAATGGTGCTCCCAAAAGCCTGTGTTTGAAGTACATTTATGCTATGCATGTCACCATTCAGGCTTTTGGAAATAATCCCCCCCCCCCTCCCAAATAACAAGATGCTACAGGAGAATAGCTAAAAGGCAATCCATTCAAAACCTCTGCACAAACCACTGGATAGAGAAAATTCCCAGAGTTTGGTCAGCCAAGTTCAGGCATTGCAAAGCTTATTTTAGTGTGATGCTCAAAAATCCCACACCATCTGCCACCTTTTGAATCTTTTCTACTTAGGTCTGTTAGAGCTGCAACAAGGACTAAAAATAGTTTAAAACATTTTCTATGCAGTTGTGGGTGCCCTTATTATAATGTTAGCTAATTGGTAAATTTTCAAGAAACTAATTTTCAACTGTATTAGTAGTGTTGCCATTTGATTAGTCAAGAGACTTATGGTCAACTGACTGATAATATTCAAATAATGGATAAATGTTTTTAGTTGTACTTGGGCTGGTTGCTTAAGTGTAATTTTATTGTTTTACTTATTTTATGTTGTTGACTTCTGTGAGCATTATTTGGAAGCAATGTAATGGACAGTGAATGGTTAATGTGTTAACCTGGTCTGAGAACCTTGAGTGATGGGATTCAAATGGAATTCTACAGTTGAGTTAGAACTGTTAAGTTCAGTTAAGAATAGTGAGAGGATTGAGGAGGTTACTGGAATACGGGAGTGGGACAAGTAGTCCTTCCCTGAGGGAAAATAGCTCCTCATAAAAGGTGTGTGTGTGTGTGACTCCTATCAAGTGTTTAGAAAGGGAAATAGGAACTTGCGTGTATGTTCCTGCCTAAACAAACTTAAGTATTTTGAGACAAAGAAGCTTGTGCTTGTTTATTTAAGCAGTGACTGTCAAGAGATCTCACTCTACAGTTTTAAAGGCCTATCTGTAGAACTTAACAGCTACTTTATTATGACAAACTATCTATTGATTATAATTATACAAGGTTACCTCATTCCTGTTGCCTGTTCACTTGCCAAGTTCCAAACCTCATACCTACCTGACCATTTCCTCACAGAAATGAAATAAAGGAGTTTGTTTGTTTTGAATTATGCCTCAAGCTGATGGCCACAGTCCCTGAACAGACTGAAGAGATAACAAAAACTGTGCAGAATATTGCGCTAATAAATTTTAAATATTGATCAAAAAGATTTCATACAAAAAAATGTACAGTGTTTACATAACATATCAAATGTAGGTGAAGACGGTGATCTCTGGAATGTTCTGCCATTTCGACACAAGTCTCCTGAACAATAATTTATGATCTTACAAAACAGTATAAAACACGTTTACATTAATGTGGAGGAATCTCAGGTAAGTATACAATCAAATCAAAATAAAACTGATAATGATAACCTTACATGTGGTGTCTCTCTATATCATTTCAACTGATTCATCATCAACAATTTCATGGATCTCTCAGGATCATCTACAAAATTATAACATCTCAGTTAACATCTCTATCCACTGCATATGTATAAATAATAAGTAAACCATAATACATAGTAACAACTCACCATATGCATTATAGAAACAGTTTCTAGAAAAGCCTTTCCATGGGCAGATGAAAACTGAATTGCCTTACCAGGTGAGTTTCATGAATGACATAATATACAGACTTATTACAAATACCAAACCAATCCTGTAACAACTTACTAGTTGTTGCCAACTGATGTCCCTCTTATCAGTCCCAATGTCGTACCCAAAATAACCTACAATTATACAAAATAGCCACCTAATGTATATACACTACAAATGTACTTTTAGATGTAGCTAGCCAAATCCAAGGATGCATTCAGACCAGAAAGGTGGACAGGATTGAGTTTAAAAATCCAATATGCCTCTCTTTGCCACAGAACTTGACGTATATCCTTTCTGCAGTAACTGGTTGGTTGAATGACCTCCAACACTACAAATTTAAAATGGTCCACGAGTGGTGCTTCAGTGTGACCATGCTTAATTTTAGACTTGTGTTCCAAAATGCGGGTCTTTATTGCTTGCATTGACTCACCGATATACCTTAACCCACAGGGGCAGACCACAAAGTAGATCACTCTTTTGGTGAAACATGAAGAGTAATGTGGTAGTTCCCTCTTATAGCCTATGTCCAGAAAGTCTATACAGCTTGTCTCCCAACTCAAAGGACACGCTGCACACCTGAAACATTTAAAATGTCCTCTAGGCATATTTTCTGGTGGGATATCCGATTGCAAGTCTGCTCGAATCAATAAATCACGAATGCTAGTGGTTCTACAGAACCCAATCCAAGGTCTTTCATTGCATCCTAGAATGTCTCCTACTATATGCCAATGCCTAAGAATAATTCTCTTAATGGAATACACCATATGGGTGAAATCTATAGCCCAATTAATGCTTTTACAAAATTGGGTGTATGTCTCTTTAGATAAGTCTGTTCTAGCTCTCCTGTCCACTCTCTGGCGTGCCACATCCACTATGTGCCATGGATACCCTTTTTTGAGAAAATCCATTTGTAATTTCTCAGCTTCATTCTGGTAATCTATTTACAGTGTGGAGTTTCTTTTTAATCTCAAAAACTGCCCATACGGGATATTACAACATATATGTGCAGCATGTGAGGATGTAAAATGTAAATATAAGTTTTTGTCTGTCTGTTTCCTGTAGTGACGCACTGCCAATCGACCCTCATGAAGAAAAACTGTTGTGTCAAGGAAATGTACCTGTTGTCTACCAAAAGTTGATGTAAATTTTAAAGAGCCATGTACTGAATTCAGCCACTCGATAAAACCTAATGCTACTTCTTCCTCATTCAGAATCAGGAACACATCATCAATGAATCTTTTGTAAACAATAATGTGGGAAAAGTAGCGGTTAACAAGACAGAACAGACACTCTAAATTAGCGAGGCTGGAGACTCTGAGTTACTCCCGCATTCCAGAACTGTGAAGGATGTCTTTCCCCTCCCCATCCATAGCAATGGCAGGGCTACCTGACATCTGGAAACACTGTTGATCCAAATTAGCCACTGAGGAGGCAAAAGTGCTCCCCATTGCCACCCCCTTAATCTGCCAGTAAAAATCCTGTTCAAACAAAAAAACCTTTTTTTCAAAGATGATGTCTACAAAATCAAGCAAAAAATGTGTGTGGGGTGAACGACTATCTCTCTGTTCTAGTATATCCAAAAGGCTTAACCTCACCTCTTCATATGGGATGTTAGTGTAGGTGGACATAACGTCCCTGGTCATTAAGATAGCTCGTGGAGGGATCAGCATTCCTTCAACTTTAGATATGAAATCTTTGGTGTCTCTCAAGAAGGAGAGAATGTTTACAACAAAAGGTTGCAGGAATGTATCTACATACTGGGAAATGGGTTCAAACAAAGAATTTACTCGTGAAACTACTGGCCGTCCTGGTGGAGAAGATAATGACTTATGGATTTTAGGTATACAATAAAAGACAGGGACTCTTGCATGTTCATTAACAAGGAATTTGACTGTATTAATATCTATATAGTCTAGTGCTAAAGCCTCCCTGATGGTTATTTTTATAATATTCAAGACCTCATCTGTTGGGTCATGGCTTACATGCCTATAATGATTAACATAAGAAATAGTGAAGCTAGGTGAATCATAATAAGAAGCATATAAATTTTCTAAATAATTAACAAATCATTGACTTTAGAGCAACAAACAAGATACTTGCTTGTCTGATAACCTTGTTTATATACTTAGCATAATAATCAAATAATGAATTTAACTTTTATTGAATTACAACTTACCAATATTAGATAAAGTTGCTATAAATGTAACCAGTCCTCTTTGGTGTTTATCCTGGAACACCAAGGGCTGACTACAGTTAAAAGTTAAATAATCAGAATCAAAGCAGACATAATACACAAAACAGCACCTACTAAAACCAACCAACAGTGCTTTCTGGTCCTTCAACCATTACAGTATTTCTAGATCAGAGTTGATTCCTTCACAGGAGCTTTGCAAAACAAACACCCAAACCACATGGAAAGGATAGTTCCTAGTTTCCACAGTTGTGTCATGGAAGGTCTTTTGCTACTGAAGAAAAGCAGAACCAATGCAGGACTGACTCTATATATTCCAATGAGACAAACCATATCTATCACAGATGGTATGCTGCTTTTGGTGGAAAAGAATAAGTTCTCCCATACACTCAAGATTTTGAAACATTTGAGGATATTTTCTCATTCCATTATAGAACTAAGACTTCTGCTACCATATTACTGCCAGACTTTTCTTCAGAAGCTTTTGGGCACTTCATCTTCAACTATTTAGTGTCTTTATATGCTCCCCTAGCTCTAAAAAGACATTCATTCTGTAGTACAAGAGGCATAACAGTAGCAGGACCAAAGATTCTGGATTTAAGATTCTGGAGTTAATCAAGAAATAGATTAAATACAAGCTGGAAACTTGACCTAAATAAGCATTTATTTATTTAGCAGTTTAATGAACCTATACTACTATATTTTATTATTTGTTATAGCCTTAGCAGCCATAAAGATCACTGCTCATTAGCCAATACTTCCTTTCCAGGACACCAGTGGATAGGACAACAAATATAACAGACCTATGGGGAAAATGGGAAGAAATGTGGGTGAAGAGTCTGAAATTTACATTAAGTGTTAATCTTAAAGAAAATTTTTATAAAATGATGTTGCATTGGTATATGACACCTGGTAAATTGGCTAAAATGTATAAAAGCTTTTGAATAAGTGCTGAAAATGTGAGCAACAGGAAGGGTCATTTTACCATATGTGGTGGACTTGTAATAAAGCCAAAAAAATTTGGTCACAATCACACACACACTTAGAAATTCAGAGGATTTCAAAAATTAATATACAAAAGAAAGCCAGAAGCTTTGAGATTAATGGAGAGACAGCTTGAAAACGCCCATGGAACTTTGTTTTTATATATGACTAGAGCAGCAAGTCTACTTTATACTCAGAATTGGAAATCTCCAAAGATATCCACAGTAGAAGATTGGTGGTTAAAGAAGTTGGAACTGGTGGAAATAGCTAAACCTACTTCTTTGATTACATTAGCTACCTTTATTGTTAACTGGAAGCCCTTTATTGACTTTCTTCATGCAAATAAAAAAGTGAAGTGATGATCTGTGGATCTGATAAGTAAACAAAATTTTAAATTTTAGAAAATTAGGATAATCTGTGATTTGGTTATGAATAAGTGATTATGTATTTATTGTAAATGTAGTAAGAAGTAATTGTTCTTGGCTTTGTCACTGAGAAACTTTTTGAAATTTTGGAATCTTTATGATGTGTCTCTGATTTTCTTTCTTCTTTCTTTCTTCTGTTTGTTTTTCTATTTTCTTTTTCTGCTTTATTGGTTTTTATATATGCAAAAATCTTCAATAAAGTTTTTGAACATATAATGTATGTTAATTTAAAAAGACCAACAAAGTTTTATTCTAGGTATAAGCTTTTGTGTGCATACACACTTCTTCAGATATATGTTTGGCTGCTTAAGAACAACATGGCTACCCACCTGAATCTATCTGAATGCGAAGGTTTCCCTCAGTCATCATGGCTAGTAGCCACTGATAGACCCATCCTCCATGAATCTATCTAATCCCCTTTTAAAGCTGTTTATTCCTGTGGCTATCACTACATCCTCCAGCAGAGAATACCACATTTTAATTACTCTGTGTAAAAAAGGACTTCCTTATATCCATCCTGAATCTACTGCCCATCAGCTTCATGCCTTTGAGTTCTAGTATTATGAGAGGGAGAAGAATTTCTCTTTGTCAGCTCTCTCCATCCCATGCATAATTTTATGACCGCTGATCATGTTCTCCCCTTAGTCATCTCCAGGGGTCATTTCGTAGAAAAAGAGGTGCAGGAGTTCATTAGCATAACTTATTTGCATATGCCACACCTCCTGACATCACCAGAAGTGTGTCAGAAGGCAACACCCACCACTCAGGCTCCACCCCAAAAATCTCCAGGTATTTCCCAACTCAGAGCTGGTGAGCCTACCTGGAGAAAAACTGCTTCAAGACCACAAAACCACAAAGAAAATTTGTAGCAGGGGATCAGCTTTTGTGAGCCACTGCTCTCTTCTACAGATACTTCATGGCTGAAGAAGTAACCAGTGACCCAGTTATGAACAGAGGCTACAGTTCCCACATTTGCAGAAGTCTACAGATATGGGCAACATCCTCCTCACTTGCTACCTACATGTAATGGTTGATGACTCTGTTTCAGTGTATCTGAAAATAAGCGCATGAACACAAAAGCTTATACCCAGAATTAAACTTTGTTGGTCTTAAAGGTGCCACTGGACACAAACTTTGTTCTATTGCTTCAGACCAACATGGCTACCCACCTGAATCTATGCAAACCAGAATTATTTAAGAGGGCTCTTCTATACAGGCAACAGGGTTACTCTGTACAAAAGACTGCACAAAGTTACTTGAACAAATTATTAGGGTACACCCAACACCTCCTGTCCACACATGCTTAAGGTAGGATAGCAGCTCAATGTTTCATTAGCAGTGGTACTTATGAATATCTGTTCCAATGCAACAGAACAAAGTTTGAGTCCAGCGGCACCTTTAAGACAAAGTTTATTCACATGAAAGCTTAGACCCAGAATTAAACTTTGTTAGTCTTAAAAGTGCCACTGGACTCAAGCTCTGTTTGGCTCATTTTGTGTTTACCGACTGTTAACCTTTACTTCAGCTGGTTACAGCCTAACTCATTAGCTGAAAGAGAAAGAGACAGAGAGAGAAGGAAGGAAGGAAGGAAGGAAAGAAGGGAAAAGAAAAAATGTAAAGAAAGGGACAGAAAGAAAGGGAAGGAAAGAAAGGGAAAGAAATGGGGGAAAGGAAAAGAAAGGGTGCAAAGAACTGGAAAGAAAGGGGAAGAAAAAATGGAAAGAAAGGGAAAGAAAATGAAAGCCTTTGTGTATGTTTGCTTTCCCCAAGTTCTAAATCCCCCCAACAGCAGTTAAAACACAGCTTGAAGGCTTACATTTGAAACATCCCCCTTCGGCTGTGAGTTCCCAGGCTACAGTACTCACTCAGCCACCCATTCTCAGGTCCATTCAGCATATAAAAACGAAAGTGAAACAAGAACTTCAAGAGGGCCAAACTAAATCACACAGATATTAAGGGAAGACCAGATTGTTCCATTACACATAGCTTTGCCATCGGCTCCCATGAGCTTGGGGGAGGGAGAGACAAGACTGAAAGGGGCTTGGATCTCTTAGATTCAAGCCCCTTTCCGCCTTGCCCTCGGCTCCCGTGGGCTGGGGAAGGGGGGGGAGACAAGTCTGAAAGGGGCTTGGATTATGGATTGAAGAGGAGGCGGGAAGACATGCCTGGCTTGGTTGCTCAGTCTCCTACAGGTTCCCCGTGGCTGCAGGGCACCTGGAGGAGCTCAGGCAGGGAAGCCAGGGATTTAAATCCCCCCCGCGCTGCAGCAGGCTCACTGGAGAAGGAAGAGGAGGCAGGGATTCATGCCTGCCTTGCCTACTCGGTCTCCTTCAGGTGCCCCGAGGTGCAGAGAAAGGTGAGAGCGTACTCTGGAGGTCTTTCTCTGCCCGCACGCTGAGGCATAGGGGCAGAGAAACACAGTGGGGGGGGGCGCTCCGGAGGTCTTTGTCTGCCTGTGTGCCAAGGTGCAGGGGCAGAGAAAGGCGGTGGGGGGGCACTCCGAAGGTCTTTCTCTGCCCGCACACCGAGGCGCAGGGGCAGAGAAAGGCAGTGTGTGGGAGATTCTGATGGCCTTCCTACAGGCCCTGCACTCTGGCACAGGGCCTGTAGAAGGCGGTGGCGGGGGCTCTGATGGCCCTCCTACATACAGGCCCTGTACTCTGGCACAGCCTGTAGAAGGTGGTGGGGGCAGCGTGGGGGTCTCCGATGGCCTTTCTACAGGCCCTGCACTCTGATGGCCTTCCTATAGGCCCTGCGCTCCAGCACGGGGCCTGTAGAAGGCCGCAGGATGCCTCAGCAGGCGGCAGGATGGCTCTGCAGGGAACTTATCTGCTTGCTGCTTTCTCCTCGTGGCCTGACTGAGAGCAGTGGGCGGGGCTGGGAGAAGGGGCTGGGGCTTATGTGCCCATCCCTGGGCTCCTTACTGGTGGAGCGGTGCTCTAGCGCGCTCATGCTCAAACTGAGGCCTGGTCATCTCTTTTCTGAATTGAAAAGTCCCAGACTCTTCAGCCTTTCCTCATAGGAATGGTGCTCCAACACCCTAACCATCTTGGTCACCCTTCTCTACAATTTTTCCAGTTCTACCATGTCTTTTTTGAGATACGATGACCAGAACCTTTACATTACATTACATTTATTCTCTACTCTTATAACTACAGTCTTGAGCAATAACAATTCAACAACCATGCAGCGGTAAGGAATGATAATGTTAATAGCAGTAAATAGTAATAACAATAATAATGACAATAGTAATAACAGTAAATACACCTATAACAGCTAAAACATAAGATTATCCAAGTCTAACTATCTACTGAATTTGATTACATAAGAAAAAAAACCTTAGCAACAGCCAGGGTAATTTCTTGGCTGCTTCCAGCCAAAAGAGTCTGTAATTTATAGTGGACTGGAAGACTAGCCAAATCCTTCAGGAGGGGGGGGAGATATAGTTCTATACCTGGGACAATTCAATAAGTAGCAGAGCAAAGTATTAAGACTCCCTGTGTTGGAGCTGCAAAATCTATCAGCTAATGGGATCCTCTCAAAGTGACCAAAGACTTCTGCCATTGGGACTGATTTAAAATGAGCCAACATGAAGGCTCGTCATTATTTAAGGAACATCAGATAGTCAAGGTAAGCTGGGCTAAGTTCTGAATATACTAGTCCCAGATAAGGAGTGCAAACTCTACAGGCCTGAAATCTAGTGCTGGACTTGTCTAAGGCATAGAGATGTCTCAGAATTAATTTTTTTTAGTAAAAGTCAGACTTAGGCAATTGATATCATTAGGGGAAATCCCCAGGCAGGCAGGAGGTTACCAATTTCTGCCAAGATGTTTTAAAAGCATCCTTCTTCTATAAATAGAGTCCACTCATTTCCAGAGAGTTAACTTGAGCCAAAATCTAAAGGCAGGTGCCCAGGCCCATGCCTTTTGGGAATGCAAACCTAAGTTCTGCTCTCAATATGGTTCCAGCCACACAGTGAGGGGGGCCCATGATTCTTAAAAAAAAAAAAAAAAATCTAGCAGAGATTCATGTCGCACCTGTTGTGCAGGGGAGGGAGAGCTAATAAATAAATATCAAGCCAATCAAAACAACCAGAGATACAGATTGGAGCACCATATAATAACTGGCCTCTCACCTTGTAATTGCATACTGTGAGTGCTGCAGGTATATATTGTCCTCCTTTAGAACAGAAGAAACTAATTATTGCATCAGTTGTTCAAGTGGCTAACTGTTGGAGCTCCTCTATGTGTTCTTTCCATGACAGGCTGTACTGGAAAAGTATTCCCAAGTATCAGAATTATTTAACTTGCTATAACTTTTGCCCATTGATTTCCAGTTATTGGATGTTGGTGTCACTTGGTAAAAATCATACCCTTAGATTTCTTATTGTTAATTTCCAGTTTCCCCCCAATATAGTACTGAGAAAAGGATTTCAACAAACATCGAAGGCCAACAGGAATACAAGAAAGAAGAAGAGTATCATCGGCATATAACAATACTGGTATTGCAACATTAGCTAGAAAGGGAGAGGTGACCAGAATCGTACACAGTATTCCAAATGAAGCTACACCACAGATCTATAACTTTCCTAATATTCCCAGCATAGAGTTTGCCTTTTCACTGCTGCAGCACACTGGGTTGACACTTTCATTCAGCTATCCACTATGACCCCAAGATCTATTTCCCCCTCAGCCTCAGCAAGTTCAGATCCTGTTAGCCTATACTTGAAGTTAGGATTTTTTTGTCCCAATATGCATCATCTTACACTTACCAATACTGAACTTCATTTGATATATTGTTGCCTATTCAGTCAGTTTGTGGAGGTTATCTTGGAGCTCTTCACAGTCAGACTTGGTTTTCATCATCCTATATAATTTTGTGTCATTTGCAAACTTGGCCACTACCCTATCCACCCCAAGTTTCAGATAATTTATGAATAAATTAAATAGTATCGACCCTAATAATGAAGAAGAAGAAGAAGAGATTGGATTTATACCCCGCCCTTCACTGTCCAAAGGCGTCTCAGAGCGGCTTACAAACTCCTTTCCCTTCCCCTTCCCACAACAGACACCCTCTGAGGTAGGTGGGGCTGAGAGAACTCTAACACAAACTGTCCTTGAGAGAACAGCTGTGCCAGAGCTTGTGACTGACCCAAGGTCACATCAGCAGGTGAAAGTGGAGGAGTGGGGAATCAAACCCGGTTCTCCCAGATTAGAGTCCATGCACTTAACCACTACACCAAACTGGCTCTCCAACACCAAACTGGCTCTGAATTGATTAATAATGATCATTGTGGGACCCCACTGCTTACTGTTCTCCACTGGAAGAACTGTCTTTGCTTCCTTTCATTTAACCAGTTTGTAATCCATAAGAGAACCCATCCTCTTATCCCATGACTGCTAAGTTTACTCAGGAGTCTTTGGTGAGGTACCTTGTCAAAACCCTTTTGAAAGCCCAGGTATATAATGTCGACCTGGTCATCATCGTCCACATGATTGTTCACTTTCTCAAAGAACTCCAAAAGGTTGGTGAGGCAGGACTTCCCTTTGCAGAAGCCATGCTGATTTTACCCCTTTGATTACAGTTTCTACTAATTTGCCTGGGACAGATGTTAGGCTAACTGGCCTGTACTTTCCTACTTCCTCTTTGGATCCCTTCCTAACATTGGCTATTCTCCACTCTTCTGGTACAACAGCTGAATGTAGTGATAGGTTACATTTATGGGTCAGTAGATCAACTGGAAAGTTACTGGTTTTTAATTTCCCCAGTAGGTCTAGAACTTCATCTCTGGTCACCTCAATCTGGATCAGTTCTTCAGTCTCCCTTCCTGAAAATAGGGCTATGGCATTTGTACATGCCCCATACTTTCCATAGGGAACACAGAAGCAAAAAAGTCACTTAGTTTCTATACCATCTCCCCAACTTCCTTTAGCAATCCCTTTATTCTAAAGGCCCAATTGTGGCTGGTTTCCTGATCCAGAGATGATTTTTTTTTTAAGTTCATTGTTTGTCCTGAACGTGCAGGACAAGCTGTCTGTGGATTTATTCTCTTTATTTATATACTGGCTTTCTCCCCAGCGGTGACCCAAAGCAGTTTAACATCATTGTCCTCTCCTCCATGTTCTCCTCACAACAACCTGTGAGATTGATTAAGCTTAGAATGTATGACTGACCCAAGGTCAACCAGCAAACTTCCATGGCAGAGTACACCCTAAATGACACAGTGTTGCCGGACACAATCCATGGATGCAACAGCCATACTTCAGGATTTCTGTTGTTTTATTTATTTATTTGTTCCATTTCTATCCCACCCTCCTGTCGAAGTGGCTCAGGGCATTTTACAACATCATAAAACCAGTATACATAAAAACATGAACACTTCATCTAAAACAGCTTAACTAAAATACAATAAATATCAGCATCTCAATATCTACCACAACATGATCGACATGGCTCAGCTGGCATGGCATTGGTCTCACTGATATGCTCTGCAGAACAGCTCCATCTTCACGGCCCTGCGAAATTGCTGAAGATCTCGCAGGGCCTGGATCTCACTGGGGAGCTCATTCCAGTATACTGGTGCAGCCACGGAAAATGCTCTGGACCTAGTTGTTGTCAGCCTGGCCTCTTTAGGGCCAGGGAGGGTTAGGCGATGTTGAGTCCCAGATCGCAGTACTCTCTGGGGGGCATACGGGGAAAGGCGGTCCCTCAGGTAGACAGGCCCCTGACCATATAGGGCTTTAAAGGTTAAAACCAGCACCTTGAAGCAGATCCGGAATGCTATTGGCAGCCAGTGCAGTGACTTGAGCACAGGCTGGATGTGCTCCCACATAGGGAGACCCATCAACAGCCTGGCCACCGCATTTTGCACCAGCTGCAGCTTCCGGAGTTGCCCCAAGGGCAGCCCCATGTAGAGAGCATTACAGTTGTCCAACCTCGAGATGACCATAGCAAGAAGAAGAGAAACATATTGGATCTGCCTAAGTATTTGGATGTAAATGGCATGATATACATATTCCGAATGTCCTTCTAAAATGGACAGTATAGAAGGACATGTGCAATTGTTTCTATCATACCATAATGACAGAGAGGTAGGTTTATTTATATATTTATTATTTATTTATTTGTATTTCTATAGCCCACCAATCCCACAAGCAGGCTCAGGACGAGTAACATCATATTGCAATACAATAAATACAGTTAAAATTTAAAACAATTTAAATATTAAAACACAGTCACAATTCTGACAAGTAAATTTGGTTGTGGGAGGTTCCCTGACATACTATTTGGGTTGGTAGATGGTTGACAACAACCTCAGGGTTCTTTACTTGAGTGTGCGCTTTGTGACTTTCTCTGAGTTAACCTTGAAAATGAGGCTTAACCAAGGACATAAAGATGATGTCATGCCAAAAATATAGGAAGTGTACGTGCTACATAAAGGCAAAAGCTACACGTGCCTTGCTTCCTAAGGGCAGTGAAAGCAAGTCTAAAGGCATCCCACCCCACAGACTATCCAATATAGCCAAAGCTGAGAAAATACCTGAGCCTTTGTTTTGGGAAGATATCTCCAAGTTGCCTGAAAGTGCAGCCAGAAAAAAGAGAAAGGCAGCAGCAGAAGAGATACAATCTATTCCCAAGAATAAGGCTTGGACACTCACCAAATTGCCACCTGGGCACAAAACTGCTGATGCTCTCACAAAACCATTGCCTGGAGACTGGCATTGGACCCTTCTAGCAAAATTAGTATGGTGGAGTAGTACACATGCTGTTGACAAGGGGTGTTGGAGAAGCGGCAGCCTGCTAAGAGTCTAATTACTGTAAAAACTGCTGATAGAGTAGTTTAGTCCACTTGTACCCTAGGGGGAGCTGTGGAACATATGCTAGTGTTCAGGGTTTATTGAAAGTTTTTCTCTTGCAGTTCAGCCTACTTCTTGTTGTTTTTTCCTTCTGCTGTGTGTTAGTACATGTTAGTGCTTGTGCTCTGAAGGCCTCTCTGTTGCATTAATGGCCTGCAGTCAGTTATTGTCTTTCTGTAAAATCCTGTTGCAGTAAATTCAGTGAAAGCAAACTCCAAACAGTGTATTGGATTATTTCCTGAACTCTGCCAGCATTATCCACTGCTATCTGGATGACAGCATTATCTATAACCCTTAAGAGTAAAACCACTTCAACTGCCAAAGAGATCAGCTTTGAAGGAGAGGATTTTGACAGGTGAGTGAATGATGTTTTGTATTATTTTGGAAGATCCTAATACAAGTATTAGGAAAATATTTGGTTTTTGTTTGTTTGTTTGTTTGTTGTTATGATAGAGGAAAGGCCAACCAAACAGAAGTCAGAACTGCATATGTAATCACGTTATGCAAATCAAATGCTCTACTAAAGAATTATTGAACTTCTCCATAGTGCTACAAGTTAAAACTCATTTTATATGCTAACCGCCCTGAAAAGCCTGATGAGCAAAGAATCTTAAAAGGATTTCTTTTTTTGTTATAGCAGTTTTCAAATTACTACTCAATCAAACACACTGGAATAGTGTCATATTTGGAACAGGAAAAGAAAAACTCCAGGGAATTTGCTTTAAGCTACTTCTTGAAAATGTGTATCCATTCAGATATATTCTGAGCAGTTTCTTAATCTCTACAAATCATAAGGCATCCAAGTGCAGATCCCCCAACACAAATACTTCACCATTTCATAAACCTCTGTGATTATTTCCACATGAACACATAAGGCTGCCTTATATTGCATCAGGTCTATCAGGGTCAGTATTGTCTACTCAGACTGGCAGCAGCTCTCCAGGATCTCAGGCAGAGGTCTTTCACATCAGCCACTGCCTGGTCCTTTCAACGAGAGATGCTGGGGATTGAGCCTTCTGTACATCCAGCAGATGCTCTTCACTGAGCCATGGCTACTCCCTTACATATAATGTTTCTCATTACTGAAGTAAAAGAAAAATGTATTAAACTGAAGCATAAACGCTCTTTTTTTTAGACCTGTAAAAATTGTCTTCCTTTGTAAAAAAAACTTTTCAAAAATTTCTTTCTTTCAAAAAACAGAGGGGGGGGACTTAAAATCCAGCAACTAATAAGACTTTTTTTTTTTTTTTAAAGGAAAAAAATGCGTAAAGACAAGACAAAAATATAACAGTGGTCGGAAATCTCTCTTCTTTATGTGTAACCATAAAAAACGTTGTTTGATAAATCCAAGCCTGTCTACAAAACACCTGTTTTGATTTAGCTGCACTTTTCATAGAACCAACTAAAGACAAACAATATTCACTACCCATAATAACTAAATGAACTGAGGCAACTAAAAAAAAAAAAGGGAAGACAACATTTATGGAACAACTGATTTCAAAACAAGGGTCATGTTTGTTTTTTATTGACAACTGTATTTTAAGACACAAATTCCAATCTGCACAGTTAGTATTTTGCAGAGATATTGCTAGTGCTGCTTAAGGGAGTCATGAACAAAAATGTGAAATGCAACAGCTAGAGTTTTAGTTTGGAACTGCAGCTCACTCTGGAGCTGTGATGCCTTTTAGAAGTACAGAGACTACTCCAAGTCTGCTATGATCATGTCAAGGGCCATGAAACACCCAGGGCCTGTCATGGAACACTCTTTAACTATCTTATTTACCTCTTTCCCTTCTGCAGCCCTTGCTGCACATGATTCTGCTACCTGTTTTTCATTCAGCTAGAGGCAGATGGGAGCAAGCACTACCAGATACACTATTTTTTATACTGCCAACACTGGGAACAAAGTACTCACTTTGTCTCAACCTGGGGTCAATGTCTCTAGGACAATGTCTGACCAGCACCAGTGAACCTATTTCACAACTGTCATGCATATATCTTTTATGATATCAGATCAATAGTGTAATATGAAAGTTTCATATGTGGTACATTCTGATTTAATATACCATTTCAGAAAAGATGTAGGAAAAATTTACTTTGTGTCAAAACTTTTAAAAAATGGATTTTTTCCTCAGAAATTTAGCTGTATTTATAGTTTAGAGAAGAACAAAAGAGCTCTTTTCCTGCAAAATATGTTAATTGTAAAATCTTGATAAATGACCTCCTTCATGCTTCCTTTTACAAGATGCCCTAACAGGAAAGTAGGGCATAAGACCCTTAATATGAGTCACTCAAAACATCTTATACTTCAGGGAGCTGGGATCATGTGCCTAGAAGTCTAGATCTGATCACACAAAGCTACTGCTTGAGCAGAGAAGGTTATTTTTATTTTGAATTAAACTGCCTAGAGTTTTCACATGAGCAGCAGTCACCATCCGCTAAGCACCTGCAGCATGATGCCACAGCAGAAAGAAGAGAGAGAGCACATTATGTTTTCCATCCATATAGATGACTGAAAAATAAACCTGCTGCTTCTTCTAACTAAAAACATGGTCAATTATCAATGCATACAGAGGGGCAAGTAGATGGCAAGCTAGCACGATTGCGACTGTGCTCCCATTCTCACCATTCATCACTGTCCTAGATTCAACTGTTGCTACGCAGGAAGAATCTTCTATAACTACAACCTCAAGCAGACTCACACGCACATTTCCCATTGTGCACAGGCTCATATCTCAGGTCTGCACAGGCAAAGCAAATAAGTTCTAGAAATCAAGGCTGAAATGTCCTCAAGACAATTAAGTACATACATAAAGAATTTATGTAGCATCATGCCAGCAGTCTTTCAACAACCATACAAGGTAAACAGTCTTATATATCTATATTGTATTTTGGAGTTGGGAGAATGGGGGTATGGGTGAGAAGCTTACCTAAAGCCTCCTGGTAAGTTTATAACTGGTCAAGATTCAAGACTGAGACATCCCACATTTGGATGTCATACCAGCCACTGGTTCTTTGAACATCAACAAGTATCAAAACTGTTTACTGTATTAAAAATAAGTGCAGGCTGAAAGCAGAAGTTGGAGATTTATTTGATAAATACCTAGTTGCTTTTATTCCTTTCCATTTGCTCAGTAATTATATTCAAAATTCACAAAATAACCAAAATCCAATTGTAGGGATTTAAGGCAGCTAGCATTGCTTCCATCAAAGTTTACTTTGGGTGCTACTTAAAACTTCATTAAAGGGGGAAGGTGACAGATTACAAGAGATAAGAAGTGAAACTAGTTAAAATCCATCGCTCCTGTTATCACTCAAGGGAGGCAAACTTCACATCACCTAGACGCATGGTGGCTATGCGCCAGCTGGACAACCAGTAACCTAATGCACGTTTACATAGCCCTCAACAGTCAAAACAAACGAAATACACAGCCTCGAGGAACCTTTGCTGGAAGAGCCCCACTGAAATGAACATCAATCAGCATGTGCAGCTTCCCATGCACTTCACACAGGAGGAGAACCCACTGTATTGCTCCCAGACACATCCTTCACCAAGAGCGGGACTACATCAGGACAGAGCTCTGTACAGCAGCTTCATGCTTACTCTGCTCTTTTAATAATCAACTTGAACAGCAAATATGCCCTTAATAGCACAGTTTTGAATAAGTTCAGATCAGACGACATGCGAATCTCAAAAGATAAAGAGAGCAAAATACAAGCATCCAGTTCTGGATGCATTTCCCAGACCCACCCCCTTCCCCCTCCAAGGCCCGTCCAAGGTATTAATGCACCATATGTATGTTGATTCATTCCGCTGTAGGCAGAGCAATGTCTTTAAAAACAAAGACACTAGAGCCCACTATTTGCACACAATGAATGTGCAATGATGGGTATCCTGCACTATAGATGGGACAATGGTTGTTGCTTTTAATAGCAAATTCAAAAGATTGAACAAAGAATCCACCCAAATATGAAGGCTTCAAGCCAGACAATGGAGTGTATTACATCTAAATTCCTTTCTCTGTGTAGAAATATGCAAGCAGTTAATTCCTTGGCCAAATTAAAGCGCATCTCTCAGACTGTAACTGCTTATTATCTAAAAATATTTTCCTTTCCATTAGAAGGAAGCGTCATACATGCTTCAATTCAATTGTTCAGACCCCTCCTGCCCACCCAAAAATTAATGCGCTGCTTTCACCACAACAAAAAGGGAATTGAGGACAATTATTTACATGCCAGTCTCCTGATTTCATATGAGAGCAATTTCCTCATGCAATATACATTATATTTCCAGGCTAAATCCTTACTATAATGATGTGTTTTGTAATGTGATGACCATCCCTCCAGAGTACACATGATATTAATGAAAGCAAGATCAAATTAAACAGATGACATGATTAACTGTATTCATTTCATGCATGAATGTGTTTTATGGGGGGAGATAAAGACTTGAAAGTAATTACCATGAACTGAAACTCCTTCACTGACCTCTGCTTGCAGCCAGCAGTTGTTAAATGCTGATAGGTTTATAACAAAGAGCAATGCCTCTTGTCTGTGGGCTTTTCTTTTATGCCATACAAGAAGCAGAGCTCCTCCACCGTTGCATGAACACTGTACCTCTGTATCTACGTCTCTAATGCAGCATAAAGATAACTGTGGAAACCTATCAAATTGGCAAGTGCAACGTCAGCAGCCAATGGGAGAGGGGCACATGCAGAATCTAGCACATGCTCTCTGAGGCTTGGATACTGTCACTGCTGTTTAGCCGGCTGCTAATCTAATTATAGCAGTTTGCTAGCACAGTACTATGAAAGCAGAGCACATGACCAAGGGGGGGGAATCAAACACGACAAAGAAGGTAGGTGTACAAGGAAAGTGTTTGGGGTTTTTTGCTTTTTAAAAAGTCTTAAAATGCAAAACTCAATTTCATGCAATTTATTTCAATACCCACTCTTGGTATCTGAAGGAGTAGGCATCATTCAGCAATTTCAAAACCTTTCCCTTCATGAGTTACATTCATTCCAATCTGTAAGTCTTTAAACTCAACCTTTCTGCATTTATATGAAGTGTGACAGTTTTCCTCGACACTGCGGATAACAACACAAGCTACTGAATACTTCCAATCCTGATTCAATATGCCACCATAATCAGAAAATATGTAAAAACTTTTAGTACATGGCTGCTCCAGAAGAAGTTAATGAGGCTACTTGAACAATATTGCTTGCATATTTTCAAAGAGTTATGACTGTTTTGGCTTAAAAACTTCAGTTTAATTCTTCCTTTTATTATGATTATGATTGTTATGATTAGGAATTCAGAAATCACTTTTCCAGTTGAGGTCTGGCTCTGGTGAGCAACGACAATTGCAGAGAACTCAGAGAAGAAAATTAAATCCTTGCTGGGAACAAGAAATTAAACCTGCCACCTTCAAAGCACTTGGGTGCCTGCAAGAAACCCAGGGGAAGAACAGAGGTGGAAGATACAGGAAATCAAGGGAGAGGGAGGAGGCTCGCCAGATTTCTGGGGCAGTTCCTCAGAGATGGGTGGAGGAAATAGAAGGGGGGGGGCACTAGCCTGGGCTCAATTTTCTCTTTCAGCCACAGAACCAAAAACATGGAGATGGAAAGCTGGATGCTGTTTCTTGGCTGCTGCTCCTGTTCCCTCCCAATCAGTTTAGTGAGCTTCATTTTCCCTCTATCCTGTGGGTTATTAAGTGAAGGAACGATATACATTGCTGGAGAAGACGCACAGTCAGGGCTTGGTTTGCAGGTTACAGCAGCATGATAGGAGAAAAGAGACTCCTCTTATCTCCAGAGGAGGTGTTTAGTGGCAGTGATGGCACATACAAGTGTTGGCTGTTTGATATTTTGCAAGGAGCAATTAGCTCAAATGACATATTGCTCACTTAGCATGCCAAGGTAGTGGGATCAATGACCATATTCTGCAGTGATATTTCAGGGAGGGGCCATGGCTTAGTAGCAGAATACCACATTTGCCTGCAGAAGGTCCCAGGTTCAGCCCACAGCACTTTCAGTTTAAGGGTTTTGGAAGTAAGTGATGTGAAAGATCTCAAAATGAAACACTGGAGAGCTACTAACAGTCAGTGCCTACAATACGAACTCTGTACAAGGCAGAAATAGCATCCAACCCATGATAGATTTAGGCCCTGACCCAAGTTTCCGAAATTAGCTTTTTCACTACTGAAATCACCCATTACTTGAATTAAAGAGAGATCACATTAAAAGATTTCTGCATTAATTATATGTATTACATTATGTTACAAAATTCTATGTATTACTACATCCACAAGTCTAATCCAACATACTGTTTAACATGTTCAAATTCCACTAAAATTGATGGGATATAAGTATACTTATTTTTGACGTGAATTGAACCCATTCAGTACAATGTAGAGAAATTATGCACTGGACTGAATGAGCTATCTCTGCTATTGCCCCCCCCCAGTTCTAATTAAAGAATGATTAATTACAGAACTGGGGGGGAAGGCAATTGCAGAGATAGCTCATTCAGTCCAGTATATACTTGGCCTGTAAAGAAACTACCAAGGCCCAAGCCCATGTGCTATTTAGAGCACTCAGAAGTCTCTCTCATTGCCTCTGTATTCTGCAATGATCCACCCCAAATGAAACTAGACTCCACCCCACTGAGACCATCAAAGCTGGTATAAACAATAAATAACTGGCTAGTAAAATATGCCAAAATGTGCAGGCATTTGCACTTGCATGCATTAGAAGATTTTTGACTTCATGCAACATGTACATATAAAAATGCCTTATACCCAGCCAGACCACTGGGTAAATGCACTTAGTACTGTCTGCTCTGACTGGCAGTAGTTTGCCACAGTATCATGACACAAAGGTCCTTCTCCGCACCTGCTTGCTTAGATTCTCCAACTGGAGATCTCAGAAAGGTTAAAGTGCAGATGGAGCTGAGGCTTGTGAGGGATGCTAAAAATAACAAGAAAGGTTTCTATGCCTATGTTTGGAGCAAAAAGAAGAACAGGGATGGGGTAAGCTCATTGCTAGGGGAAGATGGTCAAGCCTTAACAAGAGATGAAGACAAAGTGGAATTACTCAATTCTCACTTTGCATCAGTCTTTAACCATAAGGCGAGCTGTATACAAACTGAAGAATGCAGGGCATATGAAGGAAGGAGGAACTGCCAGTCTAGAGTAAGTAAGGAAATGGTTAGAGAGCATCTAGCTGCCTTAAATACTTTCAAATCTCCAGGGCTGGATGGCTTGCATCCCAGGATGTTAAAGGAAATTGCAGATGTTATTTCAGAGCCTCTGGCTCTAATCTTTGAGATGTCCTGGAGTATTGGTGTTGTGCCAGAAGACTGGAGAAGAGCAAATGTTGTCCCGATCTTCAAGAAGGGAAAAAAGACGGACCCAGGAAATTACAGGCCTGCCAGTTTGACATCAATACCTGGAAAAACTCTAGAGCAGATTATTAAATGCTCTGTCTGTGAGCACCTTGAACGGAATGAGTTAATTGGTAGTAGCCAGCATGGGTTTATCAAGAATAAGTCATGCCAGACCAACCTTTTTTGACAGAGTTACTAAAATGGTTGACTCTGGCAATGCTGTGGATATAGTATATCTAGATTTCAGTAAAGCATTTGACAAAATTTCTCATGATATCCTTGAGGATAATAAGCTGGTTAAGTGTGGGCTAGATGGTGCAACCGTTGGATGGATTCATGGTTGGTTGAAAAATTGTACTCAATGAGTGCTCGTAAATGGCTCCGCATCTGCGTGAAGGGAAGTCTCGAGTGGAATGCCACAGGGCTCGGTCCTGGGCCCGGTGTTGTTCAATGTTTTTATAAATGACCTGGAGAAAGATGCTTATCAAATCTGCAGGTGACACCAAACTGGGTGGGATTGCTAATTCTGAAGAAGACAGAGTCAGAATGCAAAATGATCTAGATAGGCTGGAACAGTGGGCTGAGACAAATACAATGAATTTCAATAGAGATAAGTGCAAAGTCCTACACTTAGGTACCAAACAGTGGGCTGAGAGAAATAAAATGCATTTCAATAGAGATAAGTGCAAAATCCTACACTTAGATACAAAAAATCAAAGGCACAGATATAGAATGGGAGGGACTTGGCTTGACAGCAGCACATGTGAAAGGGATCTGGGTGTTCTGGTTGATCACAAGCTAAACATGAGCCTTCAGTGCGATGTGGCTGTGAAGAAAGCTAATACAATCTTAGGATGCATTAACAGAAGTACTGTGTCCAGATCATGGGAGGTGGTAGTTCCGCTCTATTCTGCTATGGTCAGGCCTCACCTGGAGTACTGTATCCAGTTTTGGGCACCACATTTTAGGAAGGATGTTCACATTTTAGGAAGGGTGTCCAGAAGAGGGCAACCAGGATGGTGAGAGGGTTGGAATCCAAGTCTTATGAGGAAAGGCTGAAAGAGTTTGGTATGCTTAACCTAGGAGAGAAGGCTTAGAGGGGACATGATTGCAGTCTTCAAATATTTGAAGGGCCGCATGTAGAAGATGGAGCAGATTTATTCTCTCTTGCTCCGGATTGGAAGACTAGATCTAATGTGTGGAAATTACAATGGAGTCGTTACCGGCTAAATTTCAGGAGAAATTTCCTAACTGTAAGAGTGGTTGAACAGTGGAACAGACTGCCTTGGGAGGTGGTGGATGCTTCTTTGCTGGATGTTTTTAAGCGGAGGCTGGACGACCATCTTTTGGGTATGTTGTAGGGCTGTCTTTTGGCTACGCTCCTGCAGAGTGCAGGGGATTGGACTAGATGACCTGCAAGATCCCTTCCAACTCTAACATTCTATGATTCTATTGAACCTGGGACTTCTCCATGTAAAAGAGATGTTCAGCCATGATTTCTAACTGCTGCCAAATAGTAGGGAGTTGTGACATTGGTCAACTGATCATGCAGATGTGTACATCTTCTTGAATGAGTGGGAATTAAGTTCTTAGATAATTCCCCATGCCTATTCACCAAGGGTGGCAGATCTGAAGTGGCTGTTATTCACTAAACACTGATTAAAATGGTAAGCTGCCTCTGTTTTACGTGCAGACATGAATTTAAAATTAAATGGATTAATATGAGCAAACTGGATGATCAGTGCCTGAACTAGAGCTTTCTTTTCTGTTTTTGTTATCACTATACTGTAAACTATGAGACACTTTCCCACTGCATGCATGCAGTTTTCATTTTTATCTTACTGTTGCACTAGTTATGCTATGGCAGCAGAAATTAGGGTTGCCATTTCTTTGAGTAACCAATATAAAGACTCTTGCAACAATAAATCTAAATTAGCCTATGAAATGTTAGTAACTACACACTTTTTTACTGAGATGGTGTAAAACTTATGCAAGGCTGATATGATTTTCCAGCATTCCAGTTCAGCAAAGAAAATCCCCAAACTGAACATAACTAGGAGTGTAACTACAATGCAAAAGAATGGAATGTCTTTTTTCTATTAGCACATTTTTCAAACAGTAACAACAAACATTAACGGGGATGGTTTAAAATCGAACAACAGAAGAATTGAATTTTTATAAAGTTACTTTAAAATTCAACATTTTTAAATAGACTAAGATTGAGCCTCTCGGTAAAACCTCAGAAAAACTGCTTGTAGTCTCTACTTGTTAATACACAGTTAATGCACAGTTAATACAAACTTAAAAGAAAGGCATTAAGGGCTTACTTATAAAGCACCAAGAATAGATAACAGGGGCTGAAGCATGTAAGTATATCTGAAAAACAAGGCTTGCAATAATTCCCCCAAATTCATTCATATTATTACACTAATTTCATAGGTCCCTGTATTAATTTATATAAAACATTATATCAAAAGGCTCAAGTCAAAATTAACAATTAATCTGTGAATATATCAGATCCTACTGGATCCCCCAAATACCAATTCCATAGCCTTTTCTGTATAAGCCATGAGGACTTTTTACAATCTCATTTAAGTTTCTCTTCAGAGACTTTCCTTCTCCTAGAGAATAAGCAAAGGTAAATATTCTAGTCCCAAAAGGAATTCTTGGTCATGACATATCTACATCACAATGATTAGAAGCAAGAATTGCCAAGAATTTAAAGTAGAGCAGTTCTCACAGGAGGCTGTAATACAGGCACAAGGAAACAACATACAGCTTTCAGAAGCTCAAATGACCATCTTCATTCTTATTCCATGACAGACATAAATACTAGAAAGAAGATTTCTATAGGATCTTTATATATACAAAAGGAGTCCAAAGGCTCCATCTCTATGTCACACTTGAATGTGATGAAGAAATATGAGATGGGGGGTTATGCAGAGCTGCCTTGGTTCTCAAAGACTGTCACTGTCTTATGAAATAGTAAACAGGCTGCTATAGAATAAACACTGCCTTAACAAGACAAAACTAAAAAAAGTACATATCCCATCATTTTGTCCATAGCTACATTTAATGGCCATTCTGCTGCACGACAGAGAAAGAATGACAAAGCAAGAACTAATTTCCTATGAAAGACTTTCAGAGAAGGAAACAAAATTCATTTGGTTTGTATGGCAAATTTGGATTCTGGAGCAGTAGCTAACTTTGGAATCCAAACTAAAAACATATTAATTACTTATTTTTTAAAAAATCACATCCCATTTTTTGCTAGCCCTCTCAAAGCAGCTTGGAGAGTACTAGCAAAAGTTAAATGCACATCCTAAAATATAGCCAGGAGACCGACAACAAAAAAATCAGAACAAGTAGGAAAAAAGCCAAACAATAACCAAAATCCCAGAATTGAAAAATCCAGCCTTCAGAACCAAAATAATCTGACAATAAGTATTATAACATGATGTATTCTATCATATATACAGGTACAGAAAATGTATATATGTATCCACATGAAAACACACACTCACTACATATTACAAATATGCAGTCATCCTAATTCATCAAGCAGTTTAAATTTGTGTAGATTTCTGCATGTTCCCATCAGCAATATACTTGTGCCTTCTGAAGTTCCGATAGTTCAGTTTGTCACCTTTAATTTGTGTAAGTTCATTTTAGATATTATGAAGCATGTTGTGCAAAATTATTTCTGTGTTGAGTGAACAGAGGTTCTTTACCACCACATATGTCCAACTATGGGGGCATTTCAGTACTCATCAGTTTCTATTTCAAAGAACAGACACAGTTTGTTCCTTTGAATAAGCCTAGTTTATTAGAAGTGTTTTTATTTCCCAAGAAAATTAGAGGAGACATTTGAAAAACATGGACATGTTGGTAATTATCTCTCATCTACATTTCTCTAGTATAAGCACTTCTTAAACCAGTCAGATCCTGCCACATCTGCCTTTTCATATACATAGCTTCTAAATTAGAAGTAATAATACAGCAATTCTATTCATTTTAGAGCAATAGGCTCTGATCATTCAAAATGTGTTCTTCTAAAAGAGGATTTCTCTACTAGTGAATAAAATAACTTTATTTAAAAGCTAAACATTAACTTACTTTTTGTGTTAAACTTCAGAAACAATTTATAAATGTGTACACATTAAAGTCATTGGAAAATTCTAACACAAAGACAACAGAAAACATCTTTTTCATAGATGTGTGTATGAACATACAGGTAGGATCCAAAGAGCTTCTTTAGGTATCCTCATGAGTTAGGAAATTGCCAGTGGAAAGCTTTTAACTTTTTCCCTTTGAAAAACAGATCCACAACTGATTTTGAGAATATCCTTAGATTCAAAAGCATATAAAGGGGAAAGGCTGTTTCAGAAGTCCTTTTTAGCACACTAGACTAGCTGCAGGTTGCACTGGATCTCAGCTCTAGTCAGATTCTACCAGGATCAGCAGGATTTTAGTCTAAACAATTTTCACTTCCTTTTGGCCCACTCAGGATTGTAGATTTCCAAGTCTTGTCAAGGTTCATCCTAAACTACTGAAGTTCCTGAAAAATTATGCCTACATGCTTTTGGGCTAGTTTCCGGAGTGCCCCAAGGACCGGTGCTTTCCCCAAATTTATTTAACATCTATATGCACCCCCTTGCCCAAATTGCCTGGAGACATGGGCTAGCGTGTCACTAACATGCAGACGATACCCAGCTCTATCTGTTGTTGGGTGGCCAGTCTGACTATAGTCTGGAAGATCTGGACTTGGTGTTGAAAGCTGTGGCTGGTTGGCTTAGACTGAGTTGACTGAAATTGAATCCAACGAAGACGGAGATTCTGTGCCTGAGTCAGAGTGGTCCAAGGGTAGGGATCCCACTCCCGACCTCTGATGGGGCACCCTTGGCAGCAGCTTCGGCGGTTAGGAGCTTGGGAGTGCCCCTGGGTGCCTTTTTAATGATGGAGGCCCAAGTAGCAACCATTTCAAAATCAGCCTTTATCATCTTCAGCTGATTAGGCAGTTGGTTTCCTTCCTCAAACGCAATGACCTGGCAACAGTGATCCTTACAATGGTCACCTCGAGATTGGATTACTGTAATGCTCCCTACATGGGGCTGCCCTTGTCCCAAATTCGGAAGCTGAAGCTGGTGCAGAATGTGGCGGCAGCCAGGTTGCTGTTGGGCCTCTCTATGCGGCAGCACATCCAGCCTGCGCTAAAAGCTCTGTACTGGCTGCCTATAGCATACTGAATATGGTTTAAGGTGCTGGTTCTTACCTTTAAAGCCCTATATGGTCAGGAGTCTACATACCTAAGGGACAACCTTTCCCCACATTTCCCAAAGAGCACTATGATCAGGGTCCCAAAATCGTCTGGCCCTTCTGGACCCCAGTGGTGGCTCTGCATTGGTGGAATGAGCTCCTGGACGACATCAGGGCCCTGCAGGACCTTTTATAGTTCCTCAGGGCCTGCAAGACAGAGCTCTTCCCTCAGGCCTTTAATTAAGGAGCCGCACCCAATAAACGGAGGCCCTGGCTCTAATATTAACACCATTATTAACAGCCTATGATGTTAGCTGACTATATGCCTGTGTTGGATGCTGCAAATTCCCACCATTGTTACACAAACTGCACTAGCACTTTATATTAAGTTTTTATAACTATATTGTTGTGATTTTATTAATCTTTTGTTTTAGTTGTTCTATACATTCTCTATAAGCCGCCCTGAGCCTGTCCAAGCGGGGAGGGCGGGATATAAAATAAATAAATAAATAAACTAGCCTTGAGCACAGCTGTGGTTCATCTTATAAAACAAGACTCCCAAGAAAGTACTTCTTGATTGTCCTTCCTGCACACATCACTTCCTCATTACACTCCTGATCACTAGGCTGGGCTCCTAGAAGCATCAGTAATGCTTTTGCAGAAATGATCTTGCTCTCTTTCAAACAACGTGAAAACAATATAATTGCATGATGATCAGTTACTTTATTTCTCTCTCAATTGGAGCTGAACTTCTGTCTCTGTGAAACATCCTCATGCTTTAGGGTAGGTAGCAGAATGGGAGGGCTTCAAGACAGCACACCATTTACATTAAACTTAGTGCCCTGGGGCCCTCATATTTATTAAATTTCATTCCTCATTACAATAGCATGAGCCAGCTTAAGTTCTTAAGGCACACTTCTCCTTATGGTGTCCTCGCTAAATGGCTGGTATGGTTAAAGCTCGGTCATGGGGTTTTCCTGTGGTGTGTCCAATCCTGTGGCATGGGCTACCAGAGTGGGTGTGGAAACCACCTTCATTTTCTATATTTAGGAAGGTATGTGTGAAACATTTTTATTCTAGAGAGCAATTGTTGGAGCTTGAATTCTGTTAGAAGACTTAGCCATTTTAAGTCTGAGGAGACAAGGCAAGAAAGAGATGCTTTGAAATAAGTTTGCCATTTTGTTGCCCAATGATCTAACATAGAAATATAAATGATTTCATACCCTGCTTCAGTTTTCACCATCCAGAATAATTTGGTATCACCTGTAGCCAACCTTTATACTTGTAAGTGATCTACACCAGAAGCACTTTTTAATCTTTGAATTAATGTTAAATATAGCTGTGATGGACAGTAAATAGTTAATGCTAGGGATGGGCAAGGACTGGACCACAGACCTAATTTTTCCATGGACCAAGGCCCAGTCCATGCACCCGCAACATGGACCTCCTACGACCATGCCAGGAGGTTCATAGGTCTGTAAGGGTGGGGCTTGCAAAAACCATTTAAAGGGAACACATTCCCTTTAAATGGATTTTGCAAAGCCATGTGGAACATGAGTGAAGGCCAAGCAGTGAGTTAAGCCACTTCTGGGTGGGTGAAGTTGCCGCTTGGCCTTCACTCACACACTGGGCAGCTTTGCAAAATGCCCAGTGTGCAAGTGAAGGCTAAATGGCAATTTCACCCACCTAGAAGTGAGTGAACTCACCACTTGGCCTTCACTTACTCACTGGGTGGCTTTGCAAAAGCCATTTAAAATAAATGGTTTTTGCAAAGCCACTCAGCAAGCGAGTCAAGGCCGAGCGGCAAGTTCACCCACTTTCTGGCACAGACGAAATAGACCACAGTCGTCTGTTAATGTGGACGTTAACCGTCATTTTTCTGGACCGTGCCCATCCCTAATTAATGCTGTAACCTGGTCTGAGAACCTTGAGCAAAAGGGGATTCAAATGGAAATTCTTCAGTTAGTCAGCTAGGAGTGGAAGCTAAGAACTGACAGTAGACTGGGAAGGAAAGCTAAGGCAGTGAGAGGATCAAATGGATCCCCATTTAAGCCTGAGGGAAATAGCTCCTGGAAAGGGGGGGGTTCATCCCTAGCCAGTCTGAAGGAGAGGATCAAGAAGGATCCTGAGATATGTAAATAGGAAGTTTAGCTCATCCCCAACAAGTATGAGGAAAATAGCTCCTAAAAGATGGGGGGGGGAGTTTGAGCTCTAGCCTGTGGGTAAGGAAGGAAACTGGAACTTGTTTGAATGTTCCTGCCTTCCCCAACTTTAGTGTCTGTTAGTCTAAGAAGCTTATGCTAGTTTATGTATGAAAAAATGCCAAAAAATTTCTCTCTTCAGGTTTTAAAGACCTGTCTGAATAACAGAAACAGTGACTTGTTTGTGAAAATTATCTGGCATTTATTTGTATACAGTGTTATCTCATTCATGTTGCTTGCTCACCTCATAAGTTCTAAATGATTCCTACCTGACCATTTCCCCTCAGAGTTAAATAAAACAATTTGTTATTTTTGAACTATCATCAGCCTCTTGTGTGCCGTTATCAAACCAGGACAAAAAGAACTATTGTCAACTATTCCTATAGCAATGTAGACACACTTTATGGATAAGTACGTTTAATTTACATAGCCTTCAAGGCAGCCAGATGGAAAAACAGCATTGATTTCTCAACTAAACATTTCACAACCTGTGGCTGCATTTGCCAATGAGTTTTTCCCCTAAATATCCCAGCCATAACTGTACAAACTCGTAACTGCAAAAAAAGAAAAGCCAAGCACAGAAAATATTTTTTCAGATCAGAAAAACCTCACAATCTCGTAGTGCAAATCCTTTATGCTGTTGCTTTCACCATATACCCAGCAAACTGCTGGATATTATAACCCAAAATGTGAATATGACTTTACCACTGGTGGAGGTATAAGAACCATAAAATACTGTAAGCAAAGACTTTCCATTAAACTCATATTTTGTTTTCAGTGAAAATATTTAACAGAGAATATTACTATTTTTAGAAAATTTTAAATATGAAAACTCATATCTGTATTTTTAAAAAAGGTTTACCACCACCTTCAAGTGATAAATGTGTATATTGCTAAGTTACAGAAAATGTTAGCCTAACTACCTGATGGGCTAGATTCCTTGCATGCAAACTACAACTTTTGACATGTTCAAAGAGGAGTTCCTGGATGCTGTAGTTAAATGGTTAAGGCTAACAAACTGAAACTGAATCCCGACAAGACAAAGGTACTGGCGGTTGGGGAGGCTGAGGTCTTGGAGAGCACTGTGCTTCCCACAGCTGCTGACTAAATTAAGAGTCTAGGGATTATACTGGATTCAGCCTTAGTGCTGGAGAAGCAAGTTAATTCAGCAACAAAATATGCTTTCTTCCATATTCATTTAGCTCAGAAGATATCTCCCTACCGTGGCCCTGGCTGATCTGGCCATTTGGATCCATGCCACAGTAACTCTGGAGCTAGACTATTGTAATGCACTCTGCAAGGGTCTGCCCTCAAACACAACCTGCAAATCCAGCTGATTCAGAATGCCACAGCTCAATAATTATCAGGAATATACATATTACACTTGTTCTACAGCCAGTCCACTGGTTACTAATTAGTTCCAGGGTTCAATTAAAATATTGATATTACCTTCATGGCCTAGGACACACATATCTAAAAGACCACTCCTACCTAATAAGTTGAATTGTGACAGCTGTGCTTATCTGCACACAGTCTGCTGAAGGTTCTGCCCTGCAAATGGGTAAGATCAGCAGCTCCCCATACTTGAGCATTCTCTGTTATGGGCCACATTTTGCAGAAAGGCCTGCCTGAGGTCAGGAAAACTCTCATGTTCCTATCATTCTGCAGAATGAGTGGTCTTGGATAAAATGGAATACGTTCAAGCAGATGCCTTCTGGGCTGCAAATTTATGACACAGTGTATTGTATACAGTTTTTTTATTGCATTGTTTTCCAGTTTTCTGTTCTCCAATCTTATTACACTTATTATATGTTTTATACTCTTACTATTGCATTGTTAAATTTTGAAATCTAACTTTAGTCTTGATGTGAAAGTCTGACTGTAAATAAATAATATGCTAAGCAAGAAATGCAACATTTCAGAAGTCTATGGAAATTCTAGCTCTCTTTGACAGCAATATTTAAGACTTCTATCACTGCAAAGTACTTCTGGAAGCATCTATGTTGGGAGGACAGACTGATTTTGGAATACATTTTCTGGAAGCAAGTTTGACCTTGCATTATGGATTTAGAATCTTGAAGACTCCAGTAACAAATCAGTCCTGGAATTGCAATGTATGCAAAACATCTCAAGCCATTCCAAACCTTTTTCCTTCCTTAAAATAAGGAGTGGTGAAGGGAAACCTCAACATAATGGCAATGATGATGAAAATCTGATTGCTGTGCTAAATCTGATGGTAACCATAAAACAGCAGAAAGACACATGCCTTTGAGACATATTTGTATAGGAAAGACAATTGTTACAATAAGGGAAAAGAAGCTATGCTTTCTGAGCAGCTGTTCAATGTCAACAGTACCCACAACAATGATCTGCTATCATTAATATTCTAAAAAGGTGGCACTACTCATGTGCCAAATACTCCACCAAACACTACCCTAATCTCTCCTACAATGCACCTCCTTAAGTTCTTACAAACCACAACCCATAAGGCAAGTAAGAATAGGAGCATCTTTGCGAGCTTTACTTGCTGAATGCACTACAGCAAACTTTCAATAAGTTCCTAATGGAAACAAAGCAGTCAATTAAAGCTTACCTTGTAATGTCTTGGAGCTAAAGTGCTGACTAAAAAAACCAAAACCAAGAGTCATTACTTTGGGTTTGTGGTGCAGAAGTTTATATTTGAAAACAGCTGGATCTCAGTCAGCCAGTTCCCATGACAGCCCCTCCAAGGAGTATTGATTTCTGGAGGAAAAGGCACCATAAATCTGCTTCAGCAGAATTGCATCATTTCTAGAGACTGGCTTGAGAAGGCAAATTAAATGTCTTCCGTTAGTAACAGAAAGGCAGACACACAGTTCTGTTTTCATTTCTTTTGGAGTTTCCAGTTACAGAATGCTGCGTGCCAGTCTTTCATGTTTAATATATGTAAAGACAGCAAATTCATGCTTACAAGAAAACATCTCTTCATACTACTGAGTTCCCATGACTGTGGGGTTTTTTTTAAGGAAAAAAAATCCTGTTGTTGAGTTTTGAAGTTTTCATTTAAATCATAGGAGGAAATTGAAGCAAAAGCCAGCACTTCCTCTGGGGAATGAAAGATCAGGGGAAAAATCACAAACACATGAGCAGGGTTGAGATACAACAAAGACTGAAGTATTGCTCTGAGCAATAAGAAACCAGAATCTCATTTCAGGTAACAAGCAAAGAGCCCTTGATCAATTATTCATACAATATGCAGCAACAGTTAACGCTTGCTTTGGTGAAAAGAAATAAACTAGGGCAAGCCTCGCCTTGACAGCTTTAGACTGGAATATTCCATTTTCCTTGAATGTCTGGCAATTGTTTTATTTCATGTGTTTTTCATTAGTATCTTCCCATTCTTGAGGGCCAGGAGAGAGTAACAAAATTCATTTGCTGCAAAGTAGAATAATGTTTTAAACTAGTTCTCTGTCCTATAATCGCTTCCTCGAGTGCCTTCTCACCTTACTAATGACCTAAAACTACAATTTAGTTAAGTCCCTCAATCCAGTGATAATGAAATCTTTGAGATTGTACTGTATAGGGGAAATATAAGGGGAAACATCTTTTATACAATTTGTCTGTGGCAGTTAGTCATGTTATCATGTTATCCTTGCTTTTAAGACTGCTACATTTTAGTTATTTGGTTTCAACAAATTATGCACTACAAGTTTATTTTCATCTATGGTATTTAATAGATAGCTATAATATAAGGCTGCAATGCATTCTCAGGTTTAAGAATGTAGAAAGAAGGAAAATCAGAAAGAGTATACTTCAATGCTGATCAAGAGATGTGTAATGCTACTTCAGTTTCTCAGTGTACCAGGAAGCCAGTGATGCATATTTACTGCCTGAGAACTACACTTCAGAGTTTTAAGAACAGCTAGCAGTAGAACTTCTTGCATTATTCAAAGGATATTTTTAACTGATGACTTTAAAAAAAACAATTCCATTCAGAAGAATGAAATTCATTTATTCAATTATTCATTCTGTAAGTGCTAAGTTGGCAACATTCCTTTTAAAATAGCCTACATTTAACTTTGATGAACTGTGTTACTGTAGGTCACCCTAGTCATTCCTAGTGCCAGTCAAATAAATACAGCAGGCTGCAAGCCAAAGTGCTACAAGACTGGCTTCAGTCCAAAGGCTCCCTTCTCAATATGCTAGTACATAGAATCGTCCAAGGCCAGTATAAGTAGCTAAACCGCTTGGGCAGCTACTCAGGATTTCACCACTACCAAGGAATTCCAGATAAGCGCCATCATTAGAGCAGAAACAGATCACTAGAGACCTGAAAACACAAGGGAAACAAGGAGATTTGGAAAAAACAAAACAAAAAACCACGTTCTCAACTTTCTACTCCCAATCCCCTAGACAATACAGACATTTTAAGAAAAATGCATCCACTAGTTGCTTCCCTCCCCCCCTTTCACAGATGTGTGTAAGCCATCATGGAGCCTTCAGTTGAAATATGTTTTAAGGTGGAGGGATTACTGATCTTCTCACAGGATTGCTGACAACCATTAACAAACACCAACTGCAAAACCAATGATATAATACAATAGTGAATGTAACTTCATACAGCCCAGAAAATCTACAACAACTAATGAATTCCATCCGTGAAAGCCTTCGACAACATATTTAACTTCACATCATTACTACAGTACAGTAAGGAAGCAGTATACTCAGAATAGTTCCTATGTGTACCCAAAACTGGTACGATCGCATAAGGTTTATTAAGGATCTTTCAGGTACATGGAGTGTTCTGACTAAACAGAATTTAGCTAAATACCGTAGTACCACAACGGTAAAAAACCGGAAAAGTTGCAACAAGCAAACAGATGGTTCACAGAGATCCTACAGGAGGAATGACAAGACAGACGTATAACATGTCAGAGGGCTTTAAGGCTAACCACAGGGAGGCAAACATGGCAACATGACTGAAGACTAGGAAGAAATCATCACCAAGAGAAGCACTGGTGAGAGCTGGAGCAATAACTGATTGGTCCAAAGCAAGGAAGGGGTAGTGAGAGCCTCTATGATGATAGCACATAGGACTATGCAATGTAAAGGAGCTGTAAGCACACAATAAATCATGAAGGTTATTGCTATAAGGCTAGTCCATGATCTTCTGTGATCCCTACAACTATTCAGATTTCTATTATGTGAGTTTATTCAGTATGAAGGGCTCCATTGGTTCCTACCTGGGTCATACAAATCAAAGTCCAGGTTTCAGCCTATAAAGCTCCTAACAGCCTTCTCCTAGATAAACCTGTGATCATATCAAGATGCACCTCCTGGGAACTCAGGCAGCCTGAGTTTTTTCTGTTTTGTTCCCCAACTACAGATAGCTATTTCGATACAGCATCTACTTTGATCTAATTGCATGGGCATTTTTTAAAAATAAAATTATTATAAATAGCCACTGATGGACCTCTGCTCCATATGTTTATCTAATTCCCTCTTGAAGCTGTCCATGCTTGTAGCCGCTGCTACGTCCTGTGGCAGTGAATTCCATCTGTTAATCACTCTTTCGGTGAAGAAGTACTTCCTTTTATCTGTTCTAACCCGACTGCTCAGCAATTTCATTGAGTGCCCACAAGTTCTTGTATTGTGAGAAAGGGAGAAAAGTACTACTTTCTCTACCTTCTCTATCCCATGCATAATCTTGTAAACCTCTATCACATCACCCCTCAGTTGTTGTTTCTCCAAGCTAAAGAGCCCCAAGTGCTTTAACCTTTCTTCACAGGGAAAGTGTTCCGACCTTTTTATCATTCTAGTTGCCCTTCTCTGCACTTTTTCCAATGCTATAATATCCTTTCTGAGGTGCGGTGACTAAAGCAACAGTTAACAATATGTTACAGAACCAAAAATCACAATGACCAACCATCTAAACCATGTTGCATGGGGGCGGGATTACATTCTTAACACATAGAAATTCTAAGACCGGTTTCCATATTTGTCATATTCAAATAAACTGACTACAGTAAGTAAATCCCACCAAAATGGATTATGCATAATCCTATCCATCAGGAATTGTTCCCAGATCTTCTCCTACCATTTTTAAAGCAAAGATCCCATGAAGGATTCCCAATTCCTGGCAGAAGCAACCAATGTAGAAACAAGAAATTTGGTATTTTTATCAAGCAAAGAGTCAGCCTAAAAATCGAGTAACAAAAATTCCAGAGAATAAGGCAGTGGGAGACCTACGATGTTGGATATCTCTTTATGAGCCACCTTCCAAAAGTCCTGAACCAGATGGCATTCCCACCACATATGTAAAGTAGTGCCTTCCTGCTCACAGGATCTCCAACACAGTGGGCTCAAAGACCTGTTCATCAGGTTTAATTTGTGTGGTGTTAAATACCAATTACATAACAGTTTATAAAACTGGACTTTAATAATTCAACAACAGGATTTGTTGGAGGGGGAATTCCAAACCTGTTTCCAGTCAGATTCCAAAAAGGCCAGTTTCAGAGAATCAGACCATTTTTTTTTTTTGGGGGGGGGGTATGGTAAAGGGTGTTTATATACTGCCATTAGTAATAATATACAGAGGGCAGAAATCATACCTTGTTTACCATCATTCCCATTCCAGATTAAGTTCTCAACCGGGGTTAATGGCTGAAGCAAATCCTTGGATCTGATCAGATTAGTGAAAATATCTAAACCAAGAGATCTTAATTCCAAATCTTTCTTCCACTATGAATTTATCTAAGATTGCTTCATCTTTAATCCTACTGTAACGATAACAAAATAAGGTGTAGAACTGTCCTTTAATTCTCTAAAGCACTATATAAAGGCTAAGTATTAACATCACCACCAGCAAAACAAATTATTATTGGCACCAGCACAGCACGAAGTCCACAGATACCTCCCTAGAAGATACATGAACCCAAATGTGGGAGACGTTCTTGCCTCTGAATTTCAACCTCCTCCTCCATGAACCTTTATTTTTATTTTAGTATGATTTATGTTCTCTCACTGAAGCAATAAACCTGTGCCTGAACTATACTATTACAGACTGCAAATGGGAGATTCACATGATTGAATAATCTATTATTAAGGGGAAAATAGCAATGCAAGACTGACAGAGAAGGGTCCTAGCCCAGTCTTTGATATATAGCTGCTAGAGTGTCATACTAGGATCTGGGGAAATCTGGTACGAACCCACCATGGAGGCTTGCTGGGTGACCTTGGGCTTGCTTGATGACCCCACCATGGAAGCTTGCTGGGTGACCTTGGGCCTCTCACTCTCTCTCAGATTAACCCATTTCACAGGATTGTTGTTATGGGGATAAAATGGAAGACTGGGAAACAATACTGTAAGCTACTTTAGGGAGAAACATGGGAGTATAAATGTCATTTTAAAATATGTCCTTCTGTGCACATTGAAGTAGTTCCATCATCATATGGATTTACCACTTAAGTGAGAACTAAGCCTAAACACCAATATGTCTATAGAAGTGGGAATAATAGCCTATGGAGACAAACTCTTACTAGAATGTCTCACCACATGGTCCGAGCTTCTGTTTTGCCAGTTTCTTCATGAAAGCAAACTTCCCAGAACTGAGTCTTCTTCTACCTGTGACCTTAAGACAGCATTCCTAAGTTAGCAATTCCAGGAAACTTCCTACAATGCCCAAGACCAGAGCAAGTGAATCAGATTGAATGGTCCAAACTCTCACGACACCTTTTTTAAAAGCATAAAATTTATCCAAGTCCTTATCAAACCACTTGCCTTGATAAGAAAGCATATGTTAAAGATAGCCTAATTACACAAGTTCAGCTTGAGGTGTTCAGACATTTTCAACAGCCTGGTTTAAACTGGAATGAGGGACTGAGGAAAGGGAAAAATAGAACAATTATTTTTTAAAAGTTCTCTCTTTCACCCTAGCCATGTGGAAAGGCTGTGTGACTGAAAATTTATTACTTCCCTTCTGTATCACCACATATATAACATTTTAAAAGACCAGGTGGGCTGATACTGGTTAGTCAGCTTGTCCTCGGTCTCTCAAAAGGGAGGGGGGAGACTTGATAAAACACATATCAGAATTCAAATCATATAGAAGTTTATTTAACCTGGTAAAACTTCAGGAAATCTAGTTAAAGCTTGATTGACTTTGTTTAAGTCCAAAGGATTTCAATCAGTGCACTGTGCTGATGCTTAAATATCACTGGTACTCAAAATGTGCCTTGCTTTGGCTGGCCTGCTTTCTAGAAGTTTTGTAACCGTTTTATGGGAAAAGTTAGGAACAGCTTTTTCCTGGATATTAAATGTTCAGATGATGTGTGCAGAATATGTTCATTACTAGGGGTATGAAAAATATTATTCAACCTGATATAAAATCTCATTTCATAAGCAAATGAGCAATGCTGAATAAGTCAACCATAGAAATTTTGTTCCAAATGAAAGGAGCTATTTTTTTTTTTAAAAATACAATTTATTATTGGATATATCACATGTTCATACAATTTAAACAAACCAATACATATCCATTTTTCTTTCTCCCTCTCCCCCCAAACAAGGCTTCCCGCACTGCTCCAACCCCCTTAATATTTCTCTTATACAATTACATTTACTACTAAGCATATTTCTTTTACTAATGGTAACAATTCAAAAATCTGAGTCTCTTTCCACTTCTCCTCAATAACTGTCAAAACAAATCAAACCACGTTTTACGTCCCAATTCTTCAACAAGTATTCTTGAAAGTCTTTCCAGTCTCCGAAAAAGGTTTCGTCTTCTTCGTTGTTTAATTTTCTTGTTAATTTGTCCATTTCTGCCATAAACAACGTCTTTTTAATCCATTCCCATGTTTCGGGTACTTTATCTTGTTTCCAACATTGAGCAAAAGTCAGTCTAGCTGCTGTAATCAAGTACCATAATAGTGTTCTCTTGGCTACATTTATTTCTTCCATTTTAAGACCTAACAATAACATCTGTGGGTCTTTCTTAAAAGTACATTTCAAAATTTTTTGTATCTCATTGTGGATCTCAGTCCAATACTTTACTGCTTTATCACATGTCCACCACATATGGTAAAAAGACCCTTCATGTTTCTTACATTTCCAACATTTGTTAGACATACTTTCATTTATAATAGCAATTTTTTTAGGCGTCATATACCATCTATACATCATTTTATAACAATTCTCTTTAACATTTACACACGTTGAAATTTTCATTGATTTTTTCCACAAGTATTCCCAAGATGACATTAATATCTCATTGTTAACATTTACTGCCCATTTTATCATTTGCTCCTTTACAACCTCATCCTCAGTATACCATTTCAATAACACCTTGTACAGTTTAGAAATCATTTTTTTATCTTTCTCAAGCCATACAGTTTCAATTTCAATATTCTTTTCTCTAAAACCATGTTCTCTTTTATCGGTCTTAAATAGATCATAAATCTGTCTATACTTCAACCAATCATATTCAAATTCAACATCAAATCTATCTTTTAACACAAAATTTTTCCCTTCAAATTTTAAAAGACTTTTATAGGGTAGCCAATCTAACCCTTGATTTCTTGAATACGGATTAATTACTTCAGCTGGTACAATCCAAAGTGGTCTTTCTTCCGAGAAGAATTTTCTATATCTCGTCCATGTCTCGAACAGTGATTGTCTTACAAAGTGGTGTTTAAAAAATTTATCCATTTTTACTTTTCCATACCATAAATATGCATGCCATCCGAATTTATTATCATGTCCTTCAAGGGCCAATAACTTCTTATTCTCCAAATTAATCCACTGTTGCAACCATGTTAAACAGACGGCATCATAATACAGTCTTAGGTTTGGTAGTTGTAAGCCTCCTCTCTCTCTTGCGTCACATAAAATTTTCATTTTAATCCTTGGCTTTCTTCCTGCCCATACAAATTTGGATAATTCTTTCTGCCACGAATCCAATATTTTCCTTTGTTTTAGTATTGGAATAGTCTGAAACAAAAACATCAAACGCGGCAAGATATTCATTTTTACAGTCGCGATTCTTCCCATCAATGATAAATTCAAAGTATCCCATTTCTTCATATCCTGCTGAATCTTATGCCACACCTTTTCATAATTGTTTTTAAACAAGTCAATATTTTTCATGGTTAAATCAATTCCAAGATATTTAGTCTTTGTGACTACTTCACATTGTATTTTCTCTTGAAGTTCTATTTGTCTTTGTTTCGTCATGTTTTTGCACATCACTTTAGTTTTATTTTTATTAACATAAAATCCCGCAACTGAACCAAATTCTTCAATTTTTTCCATCAATTGTGGTATTTTCTCAATTGGGTCTTGAATCATAAACATTACATCATCTGCAAATGCCCTATATTTATAGGCGAAACCTTTCACTGTAAGTCCTTCAATACTGTCATCTTTTCTTATCGCTGTCAATAATATTTCCAATATCCAAATAAACAACAACGGGGATAACGGGCAGCCTTGACGTGTTCCCTTTTGGACTCGGAAGAAGTCCGTCTTTTCTTTGTTTATATTCAAAGCCGCTTTTTGTTCTGAATATATTGCCACAATCATGTTTAAAAAGGACTGTCCAATATTCATTTTTTCAATAACTTGCAGCATAAACTCCCAGTTTAAATTATCAAAAGCTTTTTCCGCATCTAAGAAGAGGAATCCAACTTCTTTTTCAGGATGCTTGTCATAATATTCAATTGCATCTATCACCACTCTTAGATTATCTCTAATTTGTCTATTTGGTAAAAATCCCGCTTGTTCTTCCGCTATCGTATCTTTCAAATATTTTTTCAGTCTCTCTGAAATTATTTTTGCAAATAATTTGTAGTCATTATTTAATAGCGTAAATGAAAGGAGCTATTGATGCATGGGGCCTTTACCACAAAACATTCCAGCTACTGCATGAAAGGGGTGAAAAGGCTACTAAAAGGTACATGAACCACAGCAATTTCAAGCTAAATGATGGTTGATTTTTTTACATGGCCTAATACTATTTGCAGTCAGAACCCAAGCTCTCTTAAACAAGTGTTTCTTGCTCTATAGAGTACAAAAGTATCTTTGTGAACTCTTTTCAATATTAACCGAAGATGCCACATCAGCTCACAGGCAGCACTTGGCAAGAGATACTAAAGAGTTGCTTAATCTTCGCCAGATTTTACATCAAGTCAAGCATCATTAGAAATTGCCCAACATACTTTAAATGCATCTCACCTTAATGTTTACTTAGGGTTAGGAGTAATTTTCTTGCAGTTGTTGAACATCCAGAATTGCCACAGAAGGCATGATACAGCATATTCTGCTGCAGTTTGAATGGTCCTCTGTCTAGGAGTGTAATCCTAAACAAAGGTGTACCCTTCCAAACCCATTGGCTTTAATGGATTTAGAAGGATATAATCTGTTCAGGATTGCCACTAGAGGACAACTCTTTACACTGATAAGACACACGTGAGCATATTTTGAGACTTTGTCCTGGTTGATATAAAGTCACAGTTGTGAATCAGGACTTCTGTCATTGTGACAAAGCAATTCTCTTCCCAGAGCCACAGTTGTGAACCCATAAATAGGTACGTGCTCACTATTTCAGGGACATCTTCAGATCCCTACATTTATACTGAAGTAGCACAAATTCCAAACAGCTCTACACCATCCTCTTTATTCAGCCATTAAATGTAGAATTCTCTTCATTGGAATTTGTTTTTGGAATGATCGGTTTTATATGCCAGTTCCATTTTGGTGTGTCTCTTTGGGGCACCATCTACCACACCTTTAGTTATGGCAATTGAAACACCCTGATTATTTAACACATTGCCCCAATCTTTCAATCCTCAAATAGTTCTAGGACAGTTCTGTTTACACTAGCTGAGTTTGCTCATCTGACATCGTCTGACCTCCTTTTACTCTGTTGTATACATTCCACTGCTTGTGAAAGTATACAGTACTAAGTTCCCAAAACAAGCCAAGGTTGGAACAGTTGAAGATTGGATTCATTTGTCATTTGAACATTCCCCAGTCACTACACTCATATTTACAAAACAAGGTATTAAAGACCATTACTGATAACTGTTCTGATACTTGACAGAACATATGAGAGCTACCAATACAATATTTTACTGTGACAGAAAATTAAAATACTAATGAAATCCAGGAGAAAAAAAACACTAACTGTAACTCTGACTAGACAACCACAGAGTTCTATCTAAGCTGTTCAGCTGACATAGGACAGTGACAGTCTTTCCCTTCCCTTTCCCTTCCACTGTACCACTAAACTAGGATACAGAATGCTATTCTTCCACAAAACAGAAAAGGTGTAGAAAGTCCTGGATTTACATCTAATTGGAAACAGAAGCTGTTTGCCAGTGGACAAAATGACAAAGAAAATCAGCCTGTAGAATATACACTTTCAATTTGTGGAGACAGCAGGCTGAATCACTATAACCCAAATCCAAATAAAGATGCAACAGTGAATTTAAAGTTATTTAAAGCATGTCATGTCAGAAATGAATTATAGTTGAAGGAACTAACAAAATAGAATTGTATATGTTCCACTTAACATATTCCCTCCGTCATTGCTACAGCAAGTTGATTATATAATTCAATGACAAGTTCCAGAAATGTAAACATACAGAGAATGCAGAAAATTCAAAGGATATGTTTCGTATAATGACTGCCAAGCTATCTGGGCTGCATAAAATGAATGATGCAGTACATGTAGTATTTTAAACCATACACCCTGTCAGGTTATGCCTCTTTAGCACAAACCCAAATTATTAGTGGAGTGGAAACCTCTACACTAAATTTACCAATTTCTCTAAGGAAGAAAACTAATATCTAGTCTAAATGTGGTTATGTGTTCTGCGAAACCAAATCTCCCCTTTTAAAGGAGTTTGCACAACCATTTGCGACAGACTGTGAAACCATCTGCAAGGTTCTGGTGTTATGGGAGAAGAGGAAATGCATCCCTGCTATCAGGCAACTGGCCCAGCATTCCCTGGCCAAGATTTGGTCACACGTTAAGTGACTAATTGGGGCTTCTACATCCTGCCCCAACTGGACACATGTAACTATAAAACTAGAGCTGGACAGGACAAGAAGTCTCACAGCTCAGCACTGGCAGATAATGACACCACTGTTGTGTGGCAAGGTAAGGAACATCCAACTCAGCTGCCTAGGCAAGTGAATGCACTCCTCTTCCTCCTCCACCCCTTCCTCTTCAGAATGAGCACAATGGGATTAGCTATGTAGCATTGTGAGGTCATCCTGTTCAACATGGTTCATGAAAGGTTTGGATCAGACAGTAGCAAAGCCCTTTCTAGGGGGAAATTACCATACTAAGCAAGATTAGGGAAACTGTAACTGCAAGCCAGTAATCTGCAGAAAGCAGGGGGCATTTCTTTTTGTCAATTCTTTTTTCCCCTCCCCCCAAACAGCAATTTTCATATTGAACCTCATGAAAAATTCAGCACAGCATTACTGTGAGCTACAACAAAATGTGACATTTCAATTCAGAATAAATTTGTTCGAGAAAGTCCTAAGTATGATGTGAACAAGCCAGTCTTCCCAGTGCTGCTGTGCTTTCCTTCTGCTATTTGTAAATAATAAGCTGAGGATTTTATTGATCATAAATGTAAAGAGCTAGTATGCTGTACAAAGACAACAGAATAAGGTTTTTATATTACCTTTGACTATCACATTCTACAATTTCACCATTAGAAAATACCCTTAGAAATTGAAATATGAAGCAATGAAGCACTCTCAATGCAGACATGTGTTTTACTGCAAAAAGTAATGAAATCCCTGAAGCCCAGTCTAAGAAAAGGTGCAAATGAAATGGAAGGTGTTTATAAAGGAGACTTTATAGAAAGTGTGAACAATTTGGTATGTTATGATGAGTTACAGGAAGTTAAGTAGGGCTGCATATAGAACTTTTCTCAAAACTCAGGTGTTAAATGGAGGTAATCAAAATAAAGAAAAGGACTCAATAAATTACTTTAAATAAATAAACATATATGCACTGCATTTTATACAGTACATTCCATTGTCACAGATCATTGTATATGTCAATTGCAATCTAGTTCCTAAAAAGAAAACACTGGAATTGGCAATACACAGATATCTGTGAGGGTTATATAAATGAAACCCGCAAAGCTAAAAGGAGTGCAGAAGAATCAAGCTCTGTTCCCTCCAGCTCTCCTACTTGGAGAAACATAAACACAAGAAGCTGAATCAGACCAGCAGTCCATCAAGGTCAGTACCGTCTACTTTGATTGGTCAATGAATCTCCAGAATCCAGGTAGAAGTCTTCCACATCACTTACTGCCTGGCCCTTTTAACTGCAGATACTGGGGATTGAACTTGGGACCTTATGCATAACACCCCCCCAGAGGTTCTTCTACTGAGCCACAGCCCCTCCATGAGGAATCTGTAGGAAGCAGCAAAGTTCAATGCTTTCATGCTAATCTAAGCTCTGATGGTACCTGCAGAACAAAATAAAGATAAGTGAAACTCCACAGCATTCTCAACAGGCCTCCCAGCAGGAAAGTTGGAAGGGACAGAGTATGGTCCTTTTAAGCCCTTTCAATAGTGAGTAAGAGACAATTAAAGAATCATGCAACACCGCTTGCTCCACTGCCATTTCCAGCAGCAAAGGATGATCAACCCAGAGGCCTCTGTGACATCACAGGAACCTTCACTTTCCTGGTCAAGGAGGGATAGCTGGAAGTTGGGATGGGGGCAGCAAAGAGTGAAATATAGCTCTCACACCTGAAAGCCATCCACCCATGAGAAAACTTTCTCCCATGAGAAAACTTTCAGCAAGAAATGCCCCCCCCCCCCGGACTCTGTGACATGAAGTACCCTTGTGTTTACATCCTATTACTTTCACTCTGGTTATACTGTGATCAAAAAACAATTACAGGAAATCAAAATATTGTATCATCAATGCACACAACTAAAATAGTTTTGCAGGGCAGATAAAGATGCCACATGAGATACCGTTAGCTCCTCATATGTGGCTCTGTCTTAATTAGACGACCATGCTTTTGCCATGACTTGCAAGAGGTTGGATAAGAATCATCAGGGCTTTTTTTTTGTAGAAAAAGCCCAGCAGGAACTCATTAGCATAATAGGTCACACCCAACAGCAGAAACTCATTAGCATATTAGGCCACACCCCCATGTAACCAGAAGTGTGGTCATCCAGCCACACTCACCTTTTGCTTCTTATTCTGCTTCTCTTGTTTGTTGTCAAAACCAGGGCTTTTCTTGTAGCAGGAACTCTTTTGCATGTTAGGCCACACATCCCTCAAGAAGCCAATCCGAATGAGTGTCTGCTGTTGGGTGTGGCCTGTTATGCTAAGGAGTTCCTGCTGGGCGTGGCCAACTCGGGAGCCAGTCGGAACTCCATTCCTGTGCATTCCTGCCCAAAAATAGCCCTGAGAATCATATTTATTTAACAGTACTACAGTCCATAGAATAACTCCGCTGGGAAGGTTTACCTGGATTTAAAGGAGGTTTTAAAGGTATCAGCCCAGCAGATCATTGTCTAATCTGAATTACTACTGGAATAAATAACCCTAAATCCTAGTTGCCAACTAGATTGTACGGCTCCTGTGTAACAGTCAACAAAGTGAGGGCTGAACAGCCAGAAATACTGACTCCAGAAGTGGACTCAGTGCCTGGTGATCCAGATCCCCCAAGCAACAGAGGCTCTGGCAGAGACTGACTTGTGTGCCTCAGTTGCTCTTACTCATTTTTATGTCTCTTGCCTTGTACACAGCAAGGGGCAGCTGAGACACAGAAATCCAGAAAGGTTGTGTGTGTGTGTATGTGTGAAAGAAAGAAGCCTTTGCCTACATTTCACAAATAAGAGCTGCTGACTTGCATAACAAGAGTAAGGGGGTCAAGACTATGCTGGGAAGCCTGGTGAGAAGTGTCCAGTGCCTGGCTCCAGTGCCCAGGCTGCAAACTGCCTGAAATAAAAATTGTATTTTTTCATGCTGATCCAGTTATTAACACAACTAGGGAGCAGCAAGATAGGCAAAATTCTTTTGAATTAAAAATGTCAAAAATATACAAATTCAACCTGTTCTCTCAAGTAAAAAACATTTGAATTTAATATGAGTGAACTATATACAAGCAGTAAAAATGTAACATATGATTGTGTTAAAATCAAGAAGCATTTTCATCAATATATGTATAATTCTCATGGCCCCATCTGTGCAAATTTAAATACAAATACTGGGGCTGTGAACAGAAAAGACATCCTTCAAACCTGAGAAAAGCCCCAGGTTTGCAGAAAAATCTGAAATCTGGAAAAAAATAATAATTGGCAGTTTACCCCCCCCCCCCAATAATATAAACAGTGTCTGTAGCTTAGTTAGGCTCTGAACTCTAACAGGAAGTTTTCAGCACAAAAACTGTAGTTTTCTATAGTTTCTGGGTCATAAATAAGTACAATTTCTAGAGATCTTTCTGCTGGAAATTTCCTGTTAGTGAGGATTTTGCTCTCACCCGATTCACAAGTCATGCTGCCGGAAGGTAAGTTTATTGAGAAAGGAGAGAGAGGGCTCACAAGTCTGGGCAGCAGGAAGGTGGGAAAGTATATTTTCTGGGACTTATCTTTAAATGCTTTGAAGGAACAAGCCTAATGTGACTTTAGGTTTGGTGAGTTTGCAATGTAGACATTGTTAAATATTAAATATGAGGAGTAAAGCCCATTGTAGGAAGAAATACAATGAGCTCTAGAAAGAGGCTCCAGGTGAGTGTCCCAGCTGTGGCTGGTGGGGTGGCAGAAGGAAGAGGAAAATAGAGGGCGATGAGCCATGTTTATTTCCTTCTGCTTAACTATAAGGCAGGACTGACTCAAGTCATTTTGCTGCCACAAGTGGGTAGTATGGGAGGAGAGCCGCATGGTAATAGGTATGGTTCCTTCCACCTCAGACTTACGTTGATTTGGGGCTATGCAGTGGCAGCTAAAGTAAAAAAGCACCTCTCCTCCTATTCCATGTTTTTTAGGTTTTAAGGGTCTGGAAAGTGGTTCTATAGCCAGTTAAAGGGTTGCCAACTTTGGGTTGGGAAGTACCTGTAAATTTGAGGGGTAGAGCCTGGGGAGGGCAGAGTTTGGGGCGGGGAGGGACCTCAGCAGGGTATAATGCCATACAGTCTACTGCCCAAAGCAGCCATTTTCTCCAGGAGAACTGATCTTAAGACATCTCCAGGTGCCACCTGAAGGCTGGCAATACAAAGGGGAGGGCTGTATTTTACCTCAGGACACATTCAATGACTCCAAACAGCAAACTCTTTAGAATGTTGGAGTAGAGGGCCAATCAGGCTGCATATGTAAATGACCTCTATGTTCCAACTGGCTATGGGGGGAAAGAGGATGACGTGCAGAATGGAGCAAGGCGCAATCAAACTGCATGTACAAATGGCCTTGATAGGCTGGCCCAATGAGGTAGAAGGTGAGTCATCGGGAATACAGCTAGCCTTTTATATATACTAGTTGCAAAGCCCGTTGTAAAAGGAATACAATGAGCACTAGCAAGATGTATAAAATGTACCAACTTACCAACCTGGCAGCATAACCGTGTGCAACATCAGAGCAAGAAGGAGCACACAGACACTGGCTGGATTAATACAGGGCTCAGGAACACAGCCACCAGGCAAGAGAAAGGTGACTGTATTATTGGTAGGCAACAAAGGCGAACTCCAGGGGCAGCCAGTGTGTGTGTGTGTGTGTGGGGGGGGTTATCACCTTTTCTGTTGTCTCCTTGCACGGGCTCAATGTAAAACAGATGACATTTAAAGAACAACAGAAGAAAAGGGGATATGGTAACAAAAGCTTTAGCTGTCTTGTATTTTCAACAGCAGTACAACTTTTTACTCTGCTAATGCAATATGACAGACATGTACTAAGGCTCATAAATTGTTTTGTCTTGTATTCTTGGGTTTGGGGAAGGATCTCAGCGAGGTATAATGCAACAGAGTCTATCTTCACAAAGCTACCATGTTCTCCAGGGGAACTGAGATCATTTGCATTTCCGGGAAGTCTGTAGGCCCCACCTGGGGTTTGGTTGGCTTAGAGCCAGTGGCCGGCAGCCTCCTCCTGAGCTGTTTCTTCCCCTCCCTCCCTCCAGCCAGCCAGCCAGCGAGGCAATCTGGGAGGCGGCCGGCAGCCTGTCCTCGCAGGAGGGAGGAGGCAGTCAAAGGTTGGCTGGGCGCCTGCGGGGAGGTGGCAGCAGCGGGTGCGTCTTTGCGTGTGATAGCGCAGAAAATGGAGGTGGCGGCAGTGCATGGGATGGTGGTCCCACAGGGCCTGGCTGCCTTGCAGGCGGAGCAGTGGCTGCCGGATGTGATGCTGGTGGTGGGCAGCAGGTGGGAGTTTGGGGCCCACTGGGCAGTGCTGGCGGCAACCTCGGGCTACTTCCCGCCCTGTTTGGTGGGGCTCTGTGGGAGGTGCGGGTGGCTGTGCGGTGGCTGACTGGCGGTGCCCACCTGGAGCCGCCCACTGCGCTGGGAAGGCAAGACTTCGGCAAGACATTCGCCTGGGCCACATAGGGTGCCTGCGTTGCCTGAGTCCTGGTGGAGCGTGCATCCCCCTCAGTGGCTCCCTCCAAACTGAGGGCGAGACCCTGGCCACCGGCCGTGTGGGCGGGACTCAGGCCACGCAGCCACCCACCATCAGCCAGGGGATTGGCAGATGTCCAAGTGGCAGATGTGGCTCCCAACTAATTTTGGACTGCATCGAATGTTGCCAGACGAAAATGGAATTATTATATAGGAGAGATATGTAGTTAAGGGCAGTTTATCTCATTCATACAACTTAAAAGCACCAGTCTCAGGGTTTACAACACTATCTCTTCCTTTGTTTTATATCCCTTATAGTTGCCATTAATCTAGCCAGAACTCTTCTGGTCAATATCTTCACCATGTCCATATGTGAGCAGAATCAAAGTAAAATATGCAGGCTTTAGGTTTCAGCTGGAATAACACATTGCCTTGAATATACATGCTATTTTACAGACATATTATTCTTCCTGAGTGTCCCTCTTCTTTTTCCAAAAGCAAAAAGTGCAACATTATGGACTCCCCTTTCCTGCTATTAGGTAAGCTTCCTATTTGACAGCCCAGAAATTGCAATCAATTCCAAAATGAAAATCACCCATCATACAGTATAGTAAGAAGATGGTCAGTACCGGCTTTGCTATCATCAAATACTTTACTACTACTCTTGGGCAGCAGTGGCTCTCGGCATGAAGCTTTTCAAATCGACCCATTTGTGACTCAAACTGAGAGGCAGTGCTGCGCTGATTCCCTGCATTCAAATATTTTAAAGGCAGGTCCACTACCAGTATTAAAAGTCAAAGGACTTGCATTGTTTTTGAATTGGGGGGTAAGTAAGGTAAGGGCAAGTGTGCACATTTGTTGAAGCTCCCAGGAAGATGCTCCCTGCCAGCCAGCACTGGACGACAAAACATTCACTGTGACCCAGCTAGAATCACATATACTTGTATGCAAATATATCAGAGCGTTTTTGGAGTACATGCAACAGCATTAGGACAAGGGAGTGCTGGCCTAGCTTCCTCAACAGCAGATATGCATTTCCTATTCTTATTGACACTTGCCCCTTTGTGGAAGGGTGTAAAAACATTCACAAAGGGGTGTGAACAGTTAGCAAAAGGGGAAGAGAGTTTTTTGAAGAGGCAAAAGAGTTCATGACATGCATCTCCTAGTGCAACTCAGACTTCTGAGAACCTTGAAGCCACATTAGAAGAGGAGGCAAAACCATTTATACAAGAGTTATATATCACATGTTTAATCACCTTGCAGCCATTATTGTGTATTCAGTATTGTTATACTGCTTACTTATGAGAGTGTATTTGACATTTAACACTTTTGGAAAAGCCATATGTTTGTGTCTTCTAGTGTTTCACTTAATATAAAACAGATTTTTTAATATATATACAAGGAAGTTCTACAGCAGCGGTGGGGAAAGTTTTCTCATCATTCTCCTACAGGCTGCCAGAAACCCCAAGGAAACTATTTTGTGCTACTGTGCAAACATAGCCAGGGAATATAAAAGAGAGACAATGCTGTTGCAAGGTGTGAACAACCAGTTACTCAAAAGGCAGGCGTTACTACAAGAAAAAGTGAAAGAACTCTGTCATTAGCAAAGAAAAAAATGCAACCATAAGACAACAGGAGATAAATCCATTCACAGCATTCCCTAAAATGCAGGTTCACCACTGATCACTGATCAGGGTTATAGGACATGGCACCCACTGACAACTTAACTTGAACCCGCCAACTGTTTTTTAGAAAGTGGGTATGGCCAGGTGGGTTGTTGCCCAGCAAGGCTTCTGATTCTCTATGCAGATTTTTTAAAACACTGTTCTGGCAGCAGTTGCCACATGGATCTTCACTGTGCGACTCAAGGTAAGCTGCAGCAGCCATTTTATGACAAAGGTGCCCACAGGCTAAAAAGGAGTGGGACCCCTAGGCTTAGAACATTTTCAGCTTTATAGCAACATGCTATGCCCTGAACTGGATAGCAGAGGCCAGCTCAGGCTTATCAGATCTCAGAAGCTAAACAGGGTCAGTCCTGGCTAGTATTTGCATGGAAGACCTCCAAGGAATGTCAGGGTCACGGCATGGAGACAGACACCTCTGAAAGCCTCTTGCCTTCAAAACTCTACAGGATTCCCATTGGTCAGTTGTGAATTGATGGGGGGGGGGGGAGTAACATGCTATATATCCGGAGGTACTACTTATACAAAGGCTTTGAGTTTTCCTTCCTTCCCAAAGGTATGGAGATTCTTAAACAGAAAACTAGCTATTCAAGGTCCTAAATTATTCTGTACAGTCCCTGACAACACATGGGAAACAGAGCCAAACACAGAGGCTGGGTATCATGTCAACATCAGAAACCTGGCCCTCAGTCCTGGCCCCTCTTTTTACAACAATCAATCAGATAGCAAGGATTGCTAGTGACTGGGTCTTGGCCATCATCATTCCAAAACACAAAAAAAGAGAGAAATCTAATCCATCCAATTACCTCCTCCCATTAGTTTGCTCAGTGTAGTGGGCCAGTTCTGTGCTCCTATGTTGGAAATTCTGGGATTAGCTGGACCAAGAGAAGACCATAGCCGAAGAACAAGTGGACTTTAGACCTAGCCACTCCATTTTAGACTAATGCCTAGTTTTACACCACCTGACAATGAAATATAGTGCCAGACCCAGTGGAGCACTCTATGTAGCCTTTGTCGACTGTAAAAAGCCTTTGACAGCATTGCCAGAAACAGATTTATTTATTTATTTATTTATTGGATTTATATCCCACCCTTCCAAATGGGCTCAGGGCGGTGAACAAGAGGCAAAATGCCATACATTGCCAATAAAACATGGAGGCAAGTACCATATAAAATACTTAAAAACATAAATAATCAACTACCAATAAAACATTTAGAACAGCGGAAAACAGAACATATAATCACAGTTAAGACCGGTCACTCAACACTCTAGCAGCACATTTACCCCTGCTCCAATGATGTCCCACCATAGCTGTAATCTCATACCAGGACCAGTACGTCTCGTGATATCACCACGGTGATGGTACAATAGTGGCGGCAGCCCCTACTCGAAAGCCTGGTGGAAGAGCTCTGTCTTGCAGGTCCTGTGGAACTGCATAAGGTCCCGCAGGGCCCTGATCTCTTCTGGGAGCTCATTCCACCAGGTAGGGGCCGCCACCGAAAAAGCCCTGGCCCTGGTAACAGCATATTTGACCACCTTGGGGGCTGGAATAACCAACAGATGTTGTCCCCTTGACCATAGTGCCCTTGGGGAACATATGGGGAAAGGCGGTCCCTCAGGTAATCCAGACCCTGGCCATAAAGGGCTTTAAAGGTGAGAACCAGCACTTTGAAGCGGATCCGGTATGCTATTGGCAGCCAGTGCAGCACCTTAAGCACTGGCTGGATGTAGTCCCGCCTCGTGAGCCCCACCAGCAGTCTGGCTGCTGTGTTCTGCACCAGCTGCAGCCTCTGGATCTGTGACAAAGGCAGCCCCATGTAGAGAGCATTGCAGTAGTCTAGCCTCGAGGTGACCGTCACATGGATCACTGTGGCCAGGTCATCACGATCGAGATAGGGAACCAACTGTCATGCCAGCCGAAGGTGGTAAAATGCTGACTTGACAGTGGCTGCCACCTGGGCCTCCATCGTTAAGGAGGGATCCAGGAGCACCCCCAAACTCCTAACCCCGGCGACAGCACCAAAGGTGCCCCGTCAAAGGTCAGGAGAGGGAGCCCCAACCCCAGACCAGTCTGGCTCAGGCCCAGGACCTCTGTCTTCGCCGGGTTTAGCTTCAGCTGGCTCTGCCTGAGCCAACCAGCCATGGCCTGCAATGCCCTATGAAAGTCATCAGGACTAGAGTCCGACTGGCTGCCCAGCATCAGATAGAGCTGGGTGTCATCTGCATATTGGTGACACCCAAGCCCATAACTCCATGCGATTTGGGCAAGGGGGCGCATATAGATGTTAAATAGCATCAGGGACAGCACTGCCCCTTGAGGCACCCCGCACTCAAGGGGATGCCTCCATGACCGCCGATCCCCAATCACCACCCTCTGTCCCCGACCATTGAGGAAAGAGGCAAACCATTGAAGGGCAAGCCCCTGGATCCCCATATCGGCGAGGCGGCAGGTCAGCAGCTGATGGTCGACCGTATCAAACGCGGCTAACAGATCTAACAACAGCAGTGCCGCCACATCGCCTCGATCCAGATGCCTTCGGAAATCGTCAGTCAGGGCGACCAGCACCGTCTCCATCCCATGACCCGGGCGAAAGCCAGACTGGAAGGGATCTAGGGCAGAAGCACTGTGGTCTCTCATTCCAGTCCCATAACACTGCTGCTACCCCCTAGGGCTGTCATTCCACTCTGGGGCCTCTCATTCCAGTCCCAGAACACTTCTGTAACTCCTATGGGCTGTTATTCCAAGCTGGGGCCTGTCATTCCAGTCCCAGAGTAGTCTATTTTGGCCCAGAGACCCTAATGGAAAATCCATTCCACATTCTTTTTGCAACTCTACTTGTACTATAATGTATTTCAATGGAGCCCATGCAAATCAATTGGCATTCCTGGCTCCTATTAATTCCAATGGGCCTTCAAGTGTTTCCCATTGTTTCCAATGGGCAATCCTGTCCTTCCTTTTAGTACATCCCGTTCTTATATTCTCTGAGTATGTTTCTCTGTCCCTCTGTGTGTGTGTCTCTGTCTGTCTGCGGTCTAATATGCTAATGAGCTGTGCTGTTGGGGGTGTGGCCTAATATGATAATGAGTTTCTGCTGTTGAGTGTGGCCTATTACATTAATGAGTTCCTGCTAGGCTTTTTCTACAAAAAGAGCCCTGGTTACTACATTGTAAATTCTACAAGCACATGTGCTTCATACACCTCACTCTTTTCCTATCTAAGTTCACAGGTAGATCAGATATATTTTATACATCCCTCCTCCTTGCAGATCAGTCAAACAAGACCTACATTAAAGTGGCCAAGTTCTGTGCTAAGGTTTTATCCAAAAGGAAGTTGATGACCAAAAATCTCAACACTAGTAAGTATAGGATGGTTTTTAAATGTTCATTTCCTTAATGTCTATGCTTATATGCAGTGTGTTCTAGACACAGACTCTGTCATTACAATTGTTTGATCTCTGGATCATAAGTAAAATATGTACACATGTATATACTAGCTATTCCATGCTAATCCATCCATTTCAATATCTAATAAGGCTGCTGATCCAGACAATTACTGTGACCATTCCCTCTGTACAATTCTGATTTACTTTAAACTAGGGGAAAATATCAGAGGATGGACAAGCAGCGAAACAGAACAAGAATCTTCATCAGAGCATAGACATCTATCAGTGCTGCATCACTCTCAGTAAGATGCATGTTCCAAAGCACAAGTCTATCCACAAGTAAAATGAACAGTAAACATGCATTATAATATGTTTCAATTTGCATATTCAATGTTACATAAATAAGTCTGTCCACTGAGTTTAATGTGCCTTACGCCGTTATATATTGGACATAGCTCAGAGGTGTTGAACTCATTTGTTACGAGGGCCAGATACTTTGTTGGGCCAGGCCATGTGTGCCATAAAATGTAAAGCCAGGTACCAGAGATATAAATTTTATAAATTACACAGGCAAACCCAATTAACAATACTATTTTTTTTACTCAAAATACAAACAAAAGCAATTGATTCCTAGAAGTGAAAACAATTGATTTACTGGGGAATCCACAAAACCCCCAATAAATGTATGCAAGGGATACCATAAGGGGGGGGGATCTTACATTTCCATACAAATGAGTTACTTTTTTATATACAGCACTTCTAGAAGACGAGTCATTTTCCTTGCAAATAAATAAGGTAATTTCTCAGCACCTCCTGATATGCCTCAGCAGCCAAGCATGGCTACAGTCCATCTCTTGCTCTTTGTTTTCTGTCTTTCCCTATCCTACCTGTAAGAATCTTGAGGAGGCATACTGGACTTCCCTCTCCACTGCCTTACCCCACCAACAACAATCCTGTGAGGTGGTCCAGGCTGAGCAACTGGCTCCAGGTGATCCAGATGACAGGTTCCTGGCTCAGGAGGAAGAGGTGTCTGAACCTGGCTCTCCCAGATCCGCCCACACACACACCAGTTCCCATCCATCTTGTATTTCCCACAGAAGCAGTGGAGCTGAGGGGAAGACCTGATGGAGAGCTGTGGTCAGAGGAGGCAGGACGGAGAAAACACCACACTTCCTCTTTCTCTGCCTTCACTGCCATTCCCCTCACAGTATTTTATCTCAGCTTCATAGTCCTGCCCCTTAGCAATTTCCTATTTCTTGACAGCTTTGACCACATATACCTCACCACGTGCACCTGCTTGCCTGCCCCCCCAAGCAGCAACTCTCCTTCCCTCCCTTGTACCAGTTGCTCTCAGGCTAGATAAAAGCCCTGGATGGACTGGTTCCAAATCCCAGGCCATATATTTAACACCCTTGATATAGCTGAACATACAAAACTACCTTATATTGAGACAGACAAGGGTCCACCCAACCCAGCATTGTCTATTGTGACTGGCAAGGGATTTCAGGATCTCAAATACAGATCACTGCAGCCATGCCACCAGACACCCAGCATCTGGACATGCCAAGATCTAAACTTGGGCAAATGTATACATAGACCCTCTCTGTTTTGAAAGACTATATATGGAAAAAATGGGCTCTACTCTATGAAATATTAAAGATATTAATCTTTCAGGAGCACAGAACTCTGTGTTCTTGGAAAACTTTTTGGTCATCTTCACCTTTATAACAAACAAGAAGCAGGACCCACGATATTCGCCTGCAAAAGCAGGAGGAGCTCCACATTGAGGAGGAGGAGAAGGCTGTAAGTCAGCCCAGCAGGTGCAGGCGCCCAGCCTGCCAAGGCTTCCCCCCTTAGCCAGCAGTAACAGTGGCAAGCCCAGCAGCCAATTCCCAGTGGTAAGTGCGTTCTCTGTGCATGCACAGGGAATGCTCTTTTACTTTTGGGGGGATTTAAGTATCCCCTGTATAGTTTTTTTCAACATTTCAGATTTTTCTGCACACCTGGGGAGTGCCCCAAGTGTACAGGAAAATCTGTTTACCCTCCATGTTGTCCCAATGTGTGGATTTAGATATCCGCATGCAGAGGGACCCTTGGCTATTAGATATATAGATTCTTTTGGACATGAATTTAAACTAAGCATTGTACTAGCCCTCTTAACAAATACACAGTGTTTAAAACAAGCTCCAATACTTGACCCTGCTTTGGATACTCCCACCATCTGAGGCTAGATGGGTGGCAACCTGAAAAAGGACCTTCTTGGTTGTGGCACCAAAATTAGGGAATTTCCTCTCCAGGGAAATTAGTTTATCCCCATCAATCATTGTCTTCCACCAGCGGGTGAAGAGTCTTCCATTTTGTCTGGTGTACTCCTCTTCTTGTTTCTTTTTAACTTCAGTTCTTATATGTATCGTTTTTAAAAGCTGGATTTTAATTGTGTGCCACATTGAGGGCCCCAACTGTGAAGAAAGGCAGTATTCAAAGTTTTAAATAACTGTACAACACCTACGTTTTGCTGTACAAACAAAAAAACCATGTGTACAGTAGTTACGGACTGGCCCAAATTTCTTCATAATTTGCAGGGGAAAAACATCACCAGTATGATATTTTAGTTTATTGTAAAAATTATGTATTTGCTCAAAAAGATAAATAAAAGGTCAATAAAAAGATGTGAAAGGACAAATGAGTTACAAAGTAAAAAACATTTATTGTGATCATTAACATAGCATTTAACATGAGTCATGAAGATGGTGTGCTCCATTCTTTACATTTAAAGAACTGTTTCCTTTAACTGAAACAGTATAAGATTATACTTAACAAGGGTTTTACTTAACAGGGAAGAACTGTTATGGAAGTTTATATTGAACCCCACCCAACAGTTGTATTGTGATACAGACTGATTTGCATACTATAAAATGCTCACTAGATACAATATTGCCCTTTCAGTACCGGAAACCATGTCCACCATAATCAAGGGTAGCCTTTAAAATTCCTAAAGATGAACATATGCGTATTAAAGACTAAAGTGTTAAGTATATATAGAATAAGCTTATAGAAGAAGAAGCTACAAAAGGCAAAAAGGCCTCTTGTAAAAAGTGGAAGGTCTGCCTCAATAAACTGAACAGAAGGAAACAGGCTCTGACAACCCCCCCCACAAAAACCCTAAGTTAATAATTAGGCATGCGAAAAGAGAATTTGAAGAGCAAATTGCTAAAAGCATCAAGAGAAACAATAAACATTTCTTTAAATATATTCAGAGCCAGTCAGAGAAGCAGTTGGGCTTTTGGATTACCAAGGAATAAGGGACTGCTAGAGGAAGATAGGTAGATGGCAAAGAAGCTCAATTAATTTTATGCTTCTGAGTTCATGGTGTACCATATGTACCCATACCACAGCCACTATTTTCAGGAAGGGAATCTGAAGAATCTGAAGTCAAATTGAGAGGGAAGGAAATTAAGTTGTAGACCTACTGGGAAAATGAAAAACCAGTAAGTCTCCGGGTTCTGATAGCATACACCTGGGAGTTCTTAGAAACCTCAAATGTGAGCTTGTTGATCTACTAAACCATATATGTAACCTATCACTAAATTCAACCACTATACCAGACTACTGGAGAGTAGCAAACTTTGCACCAAATTTTTAAAAGGGGTTCAGAAGGGAACCAGGAAATTACAGGCCACTTAGTCTAAACTCTGTCCCAGACAAATTAGAAAACCCTAATTAAAGATAGAATTATTAGGCAATAGAGGTACAAAGTCTGCTGAGGGAAAATCACCATGGCTTTTGCAAAGAGAAGACCTGCCTTACCAACCTTTTGGAATTCTTTTGAGAAAGCGAACAAGCATGTAGATAAAGGTAACCTGGAAGACATTATATACTTGGACTTTTAAAAGGCTTTTGACAAGGTACCCGCCAAACACTCCGGAGTAAAGTCGGGACTCATGAGATAAGAGAACAGGTTCTCTTATACATTAAAAATTAGTTAAATAACAGGAAGCAAAGAGTAGGGGGGAAATGGACAGTTCTCACAGTTGAGAGAAGTACATAGTGGAGTCTCACAAGGATCAGCATTGGGGCCAGTATTATTTAATTTATGCATAAATGATCTGAAACTAGGTGTGAGTAGCATAGTGGCCAAATTTTCAGATGCCACATGATTAATCAGGATGGTGAAAACCAAAGATGACTGAAAAGCTTCAGGAGGATCTTCACAAATTCGGTGAATGGACAACAACATGGCAAAAAAAACAAATCAATGTTGGTAAGTGTAAGGTTGGACTAGATGGGCCATTGGCCTGATTCAACATTGGCTTCTCTTATGTTCTCTTAAGGTGATACATACTGGGGAGGGGGATTCTAACTTCAAGTATAGGGTAATGGGGTCTGAAGTTGCTGTGACTGAGAGGGAAAAAGATCTTAGGGTCATAGTAGATAGCTCAACAAAAGTGCCAACCCAGTGCGCCACAGCAGCAAAAAAGGCAACCTCTATGTTAGGGATTATTAGGAAACAGATTGAAAATAAAATGGCCAATATTAAAATGCCCATATACATCTATGCTGGAGCCTCATTTGGAATATTGTGTGCATTTCTGGTCATCATATCTCAAAAAGGACATTGCAGAGGTGGGACAGCAACCAAGATGATTAGGAGGTTGGAAAACCTTCCCTATGAGGAAAGGCTGAAGAGTCTAGAACTTTTCAGTTTAGAAAAGAGACAACTAAGGGGGGAGTGATGGGAGGTTTATAAAATTATGCACAGGGTCAAGAGAGATGACAAAGGGCATCTAATGAAACTAAAGGGCAGTAGATTCAGGATAGATAAAAGGAAATACTTCTTTACACAACAAGTGGTTAAAATGTAGACATCGCTGCCAGAGGATGTAGTGATGCTCACAGGCATAGATGGCTTTAAAACAGGGTGAAGTTGATTTAAATCATGTCAATTTAAATTACAATTTAAATCACTACTCAATAATAGGGGTCATTTCATAGAAAGAGAGGTGCAGGAGCTCATTAGCATAACTCATTAGCATATGCCACACCCCCTGACATCACCGGAAGTATGGCAAGCTGGTAAGAAAGAAAGAAAGACAGATAGACAGAGAGGCAGAGAAAGGGCAGGGGGCAGAAAAAGGTGATGGGGGGCACTCTGGAGGGCTTTCTTTGGCCCGCCTGCCTGGGCGGGGGGGCAGAGAAAGGTGAAGGGGCGCTCTGAAGGAAGCTGAGAATGGAGCAGGAGGCCTTCCCGGGGCCACCGTGGCCCGAGGAACCGGGGATGGGGCAGGAGGCAGGCAACTTACCTTCCTTCTTTCTGCCTCCTCGTGGCCTGAGCGCTGTTGGGAGCAGGGGGCAGGGCTTCATCATGTGCCCATCCTCTGGGCGCCTCACTCCTGGAGCACCACTCCTGTGTGCTCTGGTTCCAACCAAGGCCTGGTAATACTATATTTAAATCATGGTTTTCTACATAAAGACTCATTTTTGCTGGTATAGTCTTAAGATTTACAGCCAGATAAAGGTCTCATCTTTAGAACAACAACTTTTCAGGTTTGTTTTGCAGTTACATAAAAAAATTACAGATTTGGTTATATTATCAGAAACACATCATAGATCAGAGGTGTCAAGCATGCAGCCCAGGAGCTGGATCAACCCCCTGGAGGACTTCTATCAGGCCTACAGTGGAACTGGCTGTCTTCTACTTCTTCCAGTTCTGCTGCTGCTGCATCATCACAGGTCTGCAGCTTACAGATACACACCTGAACAGCATACTCAAGATTGCAACAGCACCCACACTTTGATGCAATAATTCAGAGCAAGAGGTGTCAATTATCAGACACTGTTAAATAAACAAAATATTGCAAGAGTGCTAATGTTGTAAGCATGCTTTTATTTTAAGGGGAAAAAACCCTTTGAGTTTGTGTCCTTTATAAAGTTTATCTCCGCTACCTGGCATTACATTTTATGACACACACGGCCCAGCCCAACAAGGTCTCATTTATGTCAGATCCGGCCCTCATAACAAATTTGACACCCCTGTCATATATAGATAATTATGAAATTATTGAGAGGTGAACTATCTCTAGTTTAACTGGTTAATCATTCATATTTGGACAACTTTTCTGCCGTACTTTACTGGAAGGAGAAAAATAATCATTACCTTAAGAATAACAATTTAAATAGTTTTATTTAGCTAAACAATAACGTTATAGCATCTATATTCTTGTATTTGCTTAAACATCCATGTTTGTTAACTGATGTAGTTAAACAGCCTGGTCTACACATGAAAAACTTAAAATACTGTCCTCTGTAGCTTACTCCATCTCTTGTTTGTTCATGATCTGGAAAAGAAAAAACAAGCTTTCCTGCTCTGAATGAGTCCAAAGGAAGAGAATATTCTTTCTACGCCAGCAGAAGAAGCTACTGCTCTTAAAAGTGAAACCATTTCTTCAGCAGTCTTTAAATCCAAGCACTTCAGTGACTTCCACCAGTTCACTGGTGTGACTTTCTTTAAAAAATTATCAGCAAATGTATATTTCTTGAATGGTCCCCCCCTTAGCTCTGAAGTTTATTATAGTTGGCATTACAGATGGATGATTGCTGTATTCCCATGTCATAGCTAACTCATCTTCCTCAGCACTTAAAGTTTGACCCTGGAACCGGATATTGACAATATTTGCGAGAAAATGAGCTGGAGACAGTGCTTGCACCATTCTTTTTTTAATGCTTGTAATTTAATTTTGTCAGTATGTAGTTGTTTTTAAGTGATTGGTCAGTTCCTTCCAAATTTCAACAGCAACAGCAATAAAACAGCTATTTTTCTGTATTTTGTTTAAAGCTTCAGAAATGAGTTTCAGGATGCTCAGCATATGTTCAAAATTTCTCTTAAGCCCAATGTCAAGGATTTCAGCCATGACAGTGTCGTCTATTTCCTCTCAGTTTTGTTCACAAACTGTCATCAGACTAGACCAGTTCTTGATATACTGCTCAAAACAGTCAGCTACAGAGTTCCATCCAACATCTTGTGGGAGCATTAGCTTGGTTCCACCCATTCTTTTCAGAGTTGCTTCTGCAAAATGATTGTACAGGGCTTTTTTTCTTTTCTTTTTTTTGAAAAAGAGGTGCCGGGACTCTAAAGAGGGAAATCTGTATATTAAAAATTCATGAACTTTTTAACATTTTTAAAAGAATTTTGTCAAAAAGGTTCCTGAACTCCATTTCAGCACTTTCCCCCAGGAAAAAAGCCCTGGTTACAGAAGTATTTAGCAATTTTAATGACATTAGTCTTTATTTCTGGAACACTGAAGTCTTTGGATAGGAGGTGCAAAAAATGAGCACTGCAACCATATGTTATTGGCTTTGTATTCCCTTCCTGCTCTTCTAAATTTCTTCTCATCTTGGATACATTTGCAGAATTGTCTGTGACCAAACAGCATACTACACTTTTGAAGTTTTGTTCACATGTTATGACAGCTTTTGCTACCACTTCTAAGTATTCTGCTGTGTGTGCATTTCCTGATCTACCAATTTTTTCTGGAAGGAAGACATTCCCTTCTTCTATTGTTATATAAGCACATACAACAGGATTATTGTGGACATTACACCATCCATCAAGACAGGTTAACAATTTTACCCTCTAGAGCTATTGCACATTGCTCCATTTCTCTGTCATACACTTTATCCAGCAGTTTCCTTGCAATATCTGCTCTGCTGGGTGGACTGTATCCTGGTCTCAGCGACTGAACCATATTAATGAAGTGTGGGTTTTCAATCAGATGGAAAGAAGAGTTTGTCACGTAAACAAACTGGGCAATTTTTTCATCAATTAACTCTTTCTAATCTGCTCATTTTTATCACAAAATTATCTATTGCGGTGCCTGGATGGTGGCTTTTTTCTTTCTTTTAGGTGATATACTGTGAATGTGTGATGTATATGATATGACTGAAACCCTATCCTGGACAGATAACTCTGAAACTGTTGAACAGGGAACTCCTCCAGGGAAAGAATAATGTAATAAACCTCAGGCTATACACACACAAAGATCCAAAGACTTGCAGAGTATTCGTCTCAAAAGATTTTACTTTCATTTTTACAGCTTGCCCCTCCTCCCTCACACTTAGCTTCTTGTGCAAATCTATTCTATTCCCAACGGTCTTCTATTCATTGTATTTTTTTGAAACTTAGCACTTAAGAGGGAAAGGGTTGATTCTGTGTACACAGATTTTAAAAGGAACAATGTAATTAAGGTCTTTTCCTCCAACTATTTTATAACATTTTTGCTGTGAAGAGGCATGTGGTCTCGGCAGACACAAATTCACAGTTTTGAGAACTGTAAAACCAAGCAGCTGCAACAATATCTTCTAGAAAGAAAAAATGCCCAATAATCTTACAGAAACCTCTGGAAGAGCACGACACTGTGAATGGATTAATGGAATTCATTTACCAAAAAAATTAAACACTGCATGAATATACAGCCTCATGCTACATAATTAAAAAAGCATCCTTATTTCATGATGAATAACCTTTGAACTATAATGTAACTGAAACAGAAAACTATCTTTATCTAAAGTTTTCCTCAAAAAGCATTTTATTTTAAAAATCCAATTTAAATTAAAAATCCTTTTTAAAAAAATCATTGATTTTTATCTACCTGCTATAAAAAAAAATTAGATAGACTCATGGAAGACAGGTCTATCAGTGGCTACTAGCCCCGGTGACTAAAGAGAAGCTCCATTTCCAAGAGGCAGCAAACCTCTGAATACCAATACCAGAAGGCAACATCAGGGGAAGGCCATAGCCTGTATGCCCTGTTGTTGAACTTCCAGAGGAACTGGCTGGCCACTGTATGAGACAGTATTCTGAGCCAAATGAACCTCTGGTCTGATCCAGCAAGGCTCTTCTTATGCTTTTATGAGGAATCATTATGCCTTCCACAAAGGGAAATCCTGTTTCACCAGCCTTTTAGATTTCTTTTTTGAAAACTTTTACAAGGAAGTGTATGGAGTGACATTGCAGACATTCTATACTTGAACTTCCAACTCAATCCAATCACCAAAGGCTCCTGAGTAAACTTGCAGTAAGAAGACATATCTTTTCACAGATAAGTAAATGGTTAAGCAACAAGAAGCAGAGAGCAGAAGTAAACTCACTTTTTTTTTTAACAATGGTGGGAAATAAATAGCAGAATACCCCTAGAGATTAGAACTTTATTATTAACTTTCTCAAAAAAAAAAAAAAAAGGTGCCTGAACACATGAAGCTACTTTATATTGTCTCAGAGCATTGGTCCATCAAGGTCAGTACTATCTACTCTGATTGGCAGCAGCTCACTAGGCAGAGGTCTTTCATAACACCTACTACCTGATCCTTTTAAATGGATTTGCTGGCAACTGAGCCTCAGACCTTCTGCGTACTAAGCAGATGCTCTACCAATGAGCCATGGTTTCTCCTGAAATCAGAAGTGAACAATTAAGTGCTCAGGTTTTGCAGGTGATAGCAGTTCCTTCAGGATGGTGAAAATCAGCTACAACTGAGAAGAATTGCACAAAAATATTTCAAAACAAGGTGAATGAGAAACATGGTAAATTATATTCAAGGTAAATGTAAAGTGTTGTGCAACGGAACAAAGCAATACTTATCAAATGCACTAGTAAACTCTGAATGGGTGGCTAAATAACCTGGAATAGGTCTTGGGATTGTGGCTGATAGCTCAGTAAGAATGGAGACAGCGATATTAGGGATTTATATTGAAACTAAAACACTGAAATGCCTTTGCACAGTTCTACGCTGCAGCCAAGTGGAAATACTGTTACATTTATGGTTACCTTATCTCAAAAAAGTATATTCAACTTAGAAAAGATGCAGAAAAGAAAAAATAAAATAATCGAGGGTTTGAAATATTTTCCCCTACAAATGACTTTAGTTTTTACTTCTTTCAAGAAATGCATAAAAGAGATGGACAGGCATGAAAGAAATTTTAAGATTACACACAATATGGCAAAAGCAAATTAACAATTTTTCATCCCTGTCCTATGAAACTGCAACACACAGTCAGTCCCTGAAGCTGGCTGGCATTAAATCCAGGACCAACAAAAGGAAGTATTTCTTCACACAATGAGTAATGAATGTATGGAATTCAATGCCACAAGTTATTCATTAGCTTAAATGCTTTCAAAAGGGACTATACAAATCCATGTAGGATACCTCCATCAACAATAAATACCTCCTGCTGAGGGACAACAGCTGGGGAAAGTAGTTGCTTGAATTCACTGCTTAGGGGCTTCCTAGAAGCATCTCATTGGTCACCAGGAGAAACAGGATTCTGGATTAGATGGACCACAGGTCTGATCTAAAAGGGCTTTGCCTATGAGAGGCAATGTGATATAGTGGTTGGAATGCCAGACTAGGATCTTGGAGAGATTGAGGTTCAAATACCCACTCTGCCACAGATGCTTGCTGGTTAACCATGGGCCTGCTACATACTCCCAGTCTAACCAATCCCACAGGGTTCTAATGAGGATAAAATGGAAGACAGGAGAATGATGTGACCTGGTTTGGGTTCCCACTGAGGAGAAAGTCTAGGTATAAATAAATAAGAACAAAATTCTCACCACAGATGTGATGTTGTAATATGGTTCACCACGGCACCAAGCAAGCTACAGTGAAAATGAAATTAACATGAAAACAATATGAACTTTTGATCTATGAACATCAAATCTCTATTTTAACATACTCTAAAAAGCATTCTTAGAAGCAAGTGATCCACAAATGTAAATTCCCTGACAAAGTAAAATACATAAGATATGTACGTATGAGCAAAAATGTTTTCTGACCCACAGTATTTTTATAGCACTTTCTTGCAACAAGCTTATCAGAGGGAATTTTAGGACAGCAACCAAATTGTGTTCACTTACAAAATAAAAATGTGTTTTATATGGAAGAACTAGATATCCTGCGTGTATTTGTCAACTTTTTTCAAATTCCACACAAGTTAGTTTAGGCTATAGTTCACCCTAAGAGTCAAACGATTTCTTTCTGTAGAACTTAAACAAGTTCTGATTCACCTTATGTTACAAAATAAATAACTAAATGGTTTCAAAAGGGCCCAAATTCTTCTGGTTCAGTACCTCCTAGCTTTTATTCTTTATTTACCAACAAACAAACATTACTGTCAAGTTGTATCAGTAACAGTTCACAACTCATCCAGGCAACACTACAAGTCAAAACTGTTAAGTATGAGGGGAGAGAAAAGACGTTTATACCTTAAGAGGCCTCGGCTCATCCAAGAAATACATATACCTGTTGTGAGTGCTCTAGATGTCTCTCTCTCTCATATCTCTATTTCGGGAATTGTATATTCAAAAGCATTTCGAGGATGAAAAATGCTTTATATGAAAGCTAAAATTTTGTTTTACAGGGAGGGAATCAGTTTAGTTCATAAAGATTCAATTCATCCAGTGGCTTAATCAAACAAATGTCAGTTAACACATGACAGGCATGATCCTAGATATCTGCCGAGCTTGTGCATTCATTCCCCCTTCCTTCCTTCCAGTGCACCAAAAATAAAGACAGCAACCACAGTTTTAAGCCTGAATAACAATGCCAGTTACTAAAATGGAACCAAACCTCAGCCTGTGAAAGTACATATATTCAGTACACTGAAGACTTTCATTATTTTCCCCTTGAAACTAGGACTCCCCCCGCCACCGCTGCACACCCCAACCATAATCCCATCATATTTTGAAATACTATCACTACTGGGATATCGTTCACCTGAGATGATCTTATAAAACACTTACATAAAAACAAACATTTCTTTCCAAACAGGAACAGTGCAGAGCTGCAACCCTAAGTAAACTTACCAGGATTTAGAATCCCCTCTATGTGTCCACAGGAAAGGAGCACATTTAGCACATCATGATCTCACATGGCAGAGGCATGCATGTGGGAACATGTCATCAGGGACAATCAGGTGAGTTTCTTCCACAGAATCAGAAAGCTGCCTATCCCACAAGAAAGACCCATGCAATCAGCGCAACTCACATACTCAAAATATTCACATGTGCAAGCCTGAAGTGGGGATCACAGTACACTGAGAGACCTCCAGAGCGTGAGTGTGAATGGGCCCCAGGCTCAGTGAAAACAGTGGGGCTTCTGAGAACACATGCATAGCTGTAAGTCATGCTGGGACATACTGCAACCTAAGGCTGCACAATGCTGCAGAAGTCTAAATGCCTTTGTCCAGCAGTACCAGCTGTATAAAAATCAAAACTAATACAAACAAACTTACTTGACTACAAAGTCTGCAGAGAGAAAAGAAAAGGAAGGTCAGGAGACAGGGCATTTTTTTTCAGAACAGAAGAAACTGGGAGAGGAGGCAGCTGCTGAAGATAATTTCTGTTGAACAGAGCCCTAAGTTATTAATAAGACAGAATCTCTTGACCTAGATTTTTTTCCTAGCTGCAAGACGGAAAAAGACTCCAGTTTTTTTTCAGTGCAACATATTATACCTCACACTGAACTATATTAAAGAGACACTAATAAATAAAGCTATAAGTAGTACTTATCCTGAATGAGTCTATATAACCCTGATGGAAGATAACTCTTCTGCTATTATTTGAATTTGGAGTTAAATCCCTCTTCTCTTGAACTCAATGCTACAAACTCTGATTGTTAAAACTGCTATTTGATTTAGTCTCTATCAGTGTGATAATAAAACTTTTAATCAAAACTACATGCAGAAATCTCCAACACACTATTTCTAACTTGTGTCCCTAAGTCCATACCCATTTTATTTATCACAGCCTTTATATATATACTAGGGGGGGAAGCCCATTGCGGCCGAGGCAACGGGCCCTAGGGAGAGTCCCTGGGGGTGGGCAAGGCGGCTGGGCTGGCCCCGTCACGCAGGGAGGAGGGGCGGTGTTCTCCGGGCAAGGGAAGCGTCCGAGGCCCGCCGCTGACTCCGCGCGCAAGCCTCCCTGCCCCGCCGTTCAGGAGGGCCCTCCGAAATGGGCAACCCCGCCCCCGCACATCGCGTTCCCAAAAGCCTTCAGGGAGGGATGGCCGGGCAGCGCTCCCGAGGCCCGCTGCGCCCTCCCCCACAAAGCCTCCATACCCAGCTTTGGGTGAAGTCCCTCTGAGCCGGTAGCCGCCGCCGCCCCCCAGCCCGAAGCGATCGGCGGCTGGAGCAGACTGGGGGCGTGAGGCTGCGCGGTGGCTGAGTGGGAGGGCGCACAGCCACGCCGGAAGGCTAAGCAGCCAGTGGCGAGGGACTCCGTCTCTGACTGGCAAGTCCCTCGGCCAACTGATTCCGGCGCGCATTTTGACCATATAAGGTATGACCAAAACTCAAATATATATAAGGAAGGATATTCAGAACAACAGTTTTAAAAAATGCACTCTTATAATCCCAATGAAGCACTCAGCATGCAAACAAAATCAAGACTGTGATGTATAGTTAAAAACAACTGAATAAGAACTAGGAAAGGCTTAAGAGAGCAACTATTCCAACCTCCTTGTAAAACAGAATTCAGCAACATCATTTTGTCACTGGAGGTCTATGGACACTTTCTGTATATCATCTGAAGGTGCAGTGTAACATCCACACCTATGTATTGTGTCATGTTCAAGAGCTATTATTGTTGTGAAGTAGTGCCTGGAAGCATACTAGCATTATAAACAGTAACTGATGGGTTGAGACTACCAACCTCAATATAGAATTAATGCATTAGTGTGAAATAGAAATATGCAACAGACTATCACTTAATAAATTTATATTTATTTTAGTACAGAATACATTCATATTGTTGATGGTTTTTCCTTAGCGTTTTCTTCCTTATTGCATGCTTTATAAACAGTCAATAAGGCAGAATCAGACATAATGGGTTAAGCATATTTTCAAACCATGATTTGTGCTAACTTTGGAAGTTCACCAAAACCAACAAACTACAGTTACCACTGTGGATTTGCCTCTTGAGGTGACTATAAAAAACTAACAACGGGGACCAGTGCTGTTAACAGAAAACCAGAGCAGATGTTGAAGAGTTAAATGTCCTCTCCCTGGCTCTTCAAGGTCCCAAAACAACCTAAGGCTGCACAATACTGCAATTTCCATTTTCTAGCTGAATGGATATGTATAGTTTTTGTCCTGTGAGTGAAAGGTCAAGAGCCCAATGTACATTAGAATGAGACACAGCACTGCAGTTTGTAATTATCTGGTCTAGAACCCAAATGTATACAGCTTTAATGCTCAGTTCCATTACAAAATGAAAACCAATTACTCTAGAACTTATTGTACAGCTTGGAATGCTATAGGACAATCCAGCATTCAACAGACCAAATGCTCAAAAACAGCTGCAGAGCTTCTTATACTCTTACTCTCAAAGCCACTCTCATTGATAGCTGTGAAGCCACATGAACTGTTTAAATGGGCATGTAATTTATAAAACAATACTGTGTTCCATGAACAACAACAAAAAAGCCAGACTGTCTGAGCCACTGTATTACAGCATCCATGATTTCTGCAACTTCAACTTGGTATCGAGTAACAAGCCAATCTACCAGGCCAATATGACCATACATGCACAGGGCTCTATTAACATGCATTGCATCAATTTTACAAGCAAACATCCACTGAGGAATTAAGCTGCGGGGGAACTTACCTATTACTACTTAAAATTATGGCCCAAGAAAAAAAGTTACACATCTACATTTAAATCTAAAAAACATGAAGTTAAAAGAGCAGAAAACTTCCTTTTGGTGATACACAGTTTTCATATACATGGTTGAAATTTTACTAAATATTATAGGTTACATCCAAAGAACTACAGCAGAGTTCTGGGCTGCTTCCATACCATGGTATGGTAGTCTGGTTGCTGATACAATTCTGTGTGACATCACCTTTGCAACAGAGACTCCAGCAAGCCAAGGATATTGCAGTTTCACTCCACTGTGATTTCCCTTTCACACCCGATGGGCATTGAAGGCCCGCACCCCACTGTATTCGTATGTCAGCCTCAGGATTCTCTGTCCATCCTATTTTATTTTTAAAAACGAGTAATATAAGTAACCCTGCACAGAAATAATACATTTCCCCCCAAAAAACCCCAAAACTCCACATATTCCCAGACATCTCTGACAATCCCCTCTCCCCACTCTCTAAAAGGCAGGCTGAGCTGTGGGCGATTCTCTTCTGCCCCTTAAAAAAAAACCCAAAATGACCATGAATAATGCTAGCAGAAAAGAGTAAGAGTACAGTAGCACCTTAAAGACTAACACATTTTTGGTAGGGTATGAGCTTTCGTGAGTCACTGCTCTCTTCTTCAAAAACAGCTAGAATATGAATTCATCTGTCCTACATATTGGAAAGTGGAGTAATTTCAGATGCCAAACAACATTAGCAGGCAAATGACAATAGCAGGTGTGACTGGATTAGATGCGATATGCAGAGAGGTAATAGGTGTGGGAAAAATCAGCATTGGCAGGAAACCTAGGTCTCTGTTTAATCCATGTGGATGCATAGCGAAGCAGCAGTCTCTCTTTCTAATCTAATGAATAATGCTATAACTTTACAGCCTTGAAAAAAAAAAACCCACCTCCTCCAACTATCTCCTCCCCTCTGTCTAAAAGGCAGGTGATTCTGAGCCCTGAGCCCATGTGGAAGGGTGGGATATAAATCCAATAAATAAATAAATAAATAAATAAATAAATAAATAAATTCTCCTGTGTTATGCTCATCTCTTCAGGGCACTGGCTCTTTGCTGTCATCAGCAAATGAACAGCGTAACTGACTAGCACTTTGCTGAAGTCCTTCAATGCCATTTCCCATACAGACACAAGAAATCACCACTGCTGATAGCGTTGTGACTGAAAACATTACTTTTTTGTTTTTTATAGATTTAAAATGAAGCAGAATTATGTGTGAAAGGAATAGGTGGCTGAACTGGGACATCCTTCATGTGGAAGCAGAACCGCCAGCATAATGGATCTTTCCCACTTCTTTCCATCCCTCCCTCACACCACCAAAAATGCTTCTAGGGGTCATGGGAACAACGTGGCCTGCAGCATGAGTGGGAAATCCACAGATGTCTCCTTGTACAAATGGAAGTGCCTCTATTTGCACAAGAACATAACACGATCCAACTAAAGGCATGTATACAAAACCTCTTCTGCTTCCAGAATTAGATCATCTATGCCCCCTCTTTTCCTCTTCCCTTTGAGAGTTCAATATTACTGCAGTTTTCTAGACCTCCAACCAATCAAGGATATTTAAACATGAAGTGTGCTAAAGAAAAACTGAATGTCTGCCAGTCATAACATTAAAACTTTTTTTAGCACTTCGCACCAATGTTTCCCACTTTCTTCAACAGAATGATACTAATATAACATTTCTTCAGCATTTGTCTTTTCCCACACTAGCTATGTTTCTTGATTTCCCACAGGCTGGCCAAAGGCAGGCATGACGGAGATGGAGCTGGCTAAAGCACAAGCCAGACAAATAAAGATTAGATTGGTAACCACATCTGGAAATAGTTTATATAATATGGCTGCTCTTCCCCTTTTTAATTGAACAAGATTCTGTAACATTTAGTATCTGCAACTAGAAAACTGAGTTCATGGCAAACTACTCACCCAGTTGCTCAAAAATGAGAATGTCACCTCACCTCTGTTCAACCCACCTTTAGAAAGCATACAATGGTGATAAACTTCTCACAGAGGCACAAGGTTAAGCAATGATTCACATTATCACTGTATTAAAATAACTGAGTGAGACTTCTGATCAGCTGGAGGTATGAACAGAAAGGAGACCAGAACCCACATATCAAGGCCACCTTTCCCCCCCATGAGCCTATGCACCAACTAAGCTCATCAAGGCGCCTCACTTTTGATGCTCCTCTCTATTTGGGACATTCATTCAGCTACAGTGCATGCTCTTTTTCAGTGAGCATCAATGTTTAACCTGATATATTTTAATTTATGTATTTTAACTGTGTTTTATAATTGTGTGTGTTTACATTTTGTATGCCACTTTGGGTGACGTGGAAAGGTGAGACATAACTATTTTAAATAAATGTATTTTGTTCAAACCATTTTATTACTCCCTTGACATCCAACCAAAGGTCCCAATTAAAACACAGATATATTTAAAATAGATATATATGCAACAAAATATTTAAAACAAGAAAGAGAAACACAGGGACACACAAACAAGGAGGGGGGGCCAATTAGAGTTAATAAGTGAATGTCAAACACAACTAATGAAGTCTTCACCTGCTGACAGATGACAATGACGCAGAGCGAAGGATATATTATAAAGGCCTTCCTTTATACCATCACAGTTGTTAAAACACTACTGTCTATATGGACCAGTAGCAGATCTCAAAAATCGCAGACAGAGCCTTTTTCCAGCTCTGCTATAAAGGCTCAGATCACTCAAGTAGATGTTAGTGATTGAACTTGGGGCTGCCCACACGCAAAGAAGTTCTATAAATTGCACTACTGTTCTCTCAATTTCTGAATCATAGAATTGATGGGAAATCAATGGGTCAGAGTTAAGCCACATTAATGATTCTCTATGGCTAATCCACACATGCAGATGCTCTTCCTATTGGCTTTGAAAACTCTCCAAGGAAAAAGCTGTTCCACATGTGTAGCTGTGGACAGTTTTTTCCATTGCTGAAACAGCTGCAGGATAGAATTCTTCTTGCTAGACTTACAGTGCAATCCCAACAGCATTTTCCTGTGAGTAAGCTTCATTTAAAAAAAATAGGACTTACTTCTGTAGAAATATGCTTAGTACTACTCACCATATCTGTGTTTGTTAAGAATAGGGTGGGAAGCAGTAGCTCAGACTGTTAACTTGGTCTGTAATTAGACTGACTTTGGAAATCCCATTTTAGATCCCCACTCAGGCATGACACTTACTGGGGTGACCTTAAGCCAGTCACTGCCTCTAAACTTAACGGTTGTTACAGTAAAATAAGTCAGTAAGTCCATATAGATATAGGTATCACCTTTCCACTTCCACCGACTCATGGAAGAAGGATGTGACAGAAATGTAACAGAGTAGAAGACAGATTACCAAGTGTTCACCTTGTGTAACATACTGTAAACACATGAAAACTGTCAGCATATAGACTTCTCCATGTAATTTTCTTTAACCTAATCCTAGGTTAGTATTTCCTCCCAGTGGCATTCAAAACATTTTAAGATTCTCTGGCACTTGCCTCCTGTAGATTGTTTGGGTGGGCTCAAGGCCCATGTAGCAGAGGAACAATGCCTTATTAGCCAGACTTCAAAGATCAGCTATTGCTTTTTCTGAGAGTCATACTCAGTAAGCTACGCCTGTCATTTACACAGTATATCTAATATATCACCACAATATACAGTGTACCTGGAACACTGGTTTGATTCCTTAAACCTGATTTAAAAAACACATTAAAACCAACAAACATCAAATGGGCCAGATCTTTTTCTACATCCATTTTGCAGCTCTTGTATTGTTAACTTGCAGACGTGATCTTCAAGGTGGGTCAGGACACACAAGTCTATCAAGTTTAGGGGAATGCCCCTAGGTGGAACAAGGAAATTCAGTTGCTTAAGAACCTGCCTAAATTATTATTGCTAACTCACAGAAATGATCCCACAATGAAGATTTCACCATGATTCTTCAAACTCAAGCTTGTCCCAAGACCATAGCTAAACACAGAGCTAGAGGAACCACTAGAACTAAAAAAAAAACAAAGAAAAATCCCATTAAATCAGTAGCATACTTTTAAATTGCTGATGATACAGAGAGGTAACTGTACTTAAGCTGTCCTGAAGTTTTACCAGGAAGAAATCAATCCTTTATCAGCAACTTTAAAAAATGGTTTTATAATCGTTATATATTATGAAACACCAGGAACAGTGGTTTCCTGCCACAGTTATCTTCCTTGTAAACAGACTGATTTTTCAAACACTGACCAAGCAAAAAAAGGAGAAAGACTGTAAAGCAGCCAGATGCTTTCAGAAAATTCTTAATGAACGCATTCAAAGGACATTCCCCCAGCCAGATAATCTTCAGGTAAGAGCCATAATTTACAATAGATCACAAAATGCTCTTCAGTTGCTTGCTCCTTTCAAATTAGCATACTATTGTAACAAACAGTACCCCTCACTAAAAACAAATGAATAGGTCCTACCACCTGCTTTAGGCCTGGAAATGTTCCTCAGTCTGTTCCATTAGTTAAGATAACAGACTTCATCGGCAAAATATTTACTAAGAGAATTCTCTGAATGCATTTTGTGACTAAATATTATTTTTTCTTTTGTTTTTACTGTGTGGATTTCTGTCTGGAGCAAGACAAATCCATGAATGCAAAAATCAAAAATTCAGTGGGGCAGGGGCCATGATTAAGAGCTTTTCAAGCATCTAAAGAAGATAATGCAGTATGAGTAAACAAGTATGTTTAAAGAGATATAATTATGGTTTTGAGACCCCAAGTAAGAACAAGACTGCAGTCCTATCATTAGAACGTAAGAACATAAGAGAAGCCAATGCTGGATGAGAACAGTGGCCCATCTAGTCCAACACTCTGTCACACAGTGGCCAAAAATGCCAGGTGCCATTAGGAGGTCCACCAGTGGGGCGAGGACACTAGACGCCCTCCCACTGTTGCCCCCCCAGCATCAAGAATACAGAGCATCACTTGCCCCAGACTGAGAGTTCCTATCTATATCTTGTGGCTAATAACCACTGATGGACTTCTGCTCCATACACTTATCTAATTCCCTCTTGAAGCCGTCCATGCTTGTAGCTGCCACCACCTCCTGTGGCAGTGAACTCCATGTGTTAATCACTCTTTGAGTGAAGAAGTACTTCCTTTTATCTGTTCTAACCCGACTGCTTAGCTCAATTTCATGGAGTGCCCACGAGTTCTTGTATTGTGAGAAAAGTACTTCTTTACCTGCTCTGTCCCATGCATAATCTTATAAACCTCAATCATGTCACCCCTCAGCCGTCATCTCTGCAAGCTAATTATGTGTGGGCCACAACCTTTTTCATTACCACTTTTTCTAGACACAGTAGCTGTTGCTCCAATGGGGTGCAAGCCATTGCTACTACAAGCTGCAATTTAGGGTTTATTTCAAACTCACTACCTCTCACTACCTAGCACAGCCCTGCAAACATACAACTGAAGCTACTGGGAGCTAATGTGGTGTAGTAGTTAAAATAGAACTTCCCTGTCTAAATCCCACCTTGCCATGAAACTTTTTGGGCCTCTCTCTGAGCCTGATGTACCTCGCAGGATGCTATGCAGAAAAAAATGTAGATGAGGAGAGTGATCAGCACACACAGCGTGACTGCCTCCACCGAGGTAACACCAGATTGTAATCAGCACAAGCAGTGGCTACCAAAGCAAAAACTGGCCAGGAAAAAAGGTATGACAAATCCCAAGCATCCGGCTGCAGTGGCATCTAGAAATTTTATTGTAGTGCCTAATATTTTTTGTAGTAGCACCTATTTAATGCATGAAGTGGGTAAAGTATCTTTTTTAACTTAAATGTCAAGACAAGGTATGCATAAAAATAATCTCTTGACAGTGCAATAATACTTCAGGATTCAAGTGTCCCAAAGGTAAGCTCCTACATTCCTTACATGTAACCCTTTGATCTTCTACAATTTCATACAAAGGTTTACACTGAAAAAGAAAGAAAAATGTAAAGAAATAAACATATTTTAATAGAGCCAGTATAGGATTAGAGTCAGCCCAGAATCTGGGATGCCATGGAAACTTGCTGGGTAACCTTGGGCTAGTCACAAACACTCCACCTGTAATTTTTTGCCTGTAATTAAGTGCCTGGGTGAAATTGAATAGCAGACTCCTGGCTGCTGGAGTTAGGGTGTGAAAGGGTCATTGTTTGCCTGTAATTAAGTGCCTAGGGTGAATTTGAATAGCTGCTGACCACACCCTCCTGGGTGGAGAAGATCAAAACTATTGGGGAAGCTTGGAGACTATTTAAAAATACAATCCTAGAAGCTCAGAAAAAATATATACCACAGGTTAGGAAAGGCACAAATAGGTATAGAAAAAAGCCTGCATGGTTAACTAATAAAGTAATGGAAGCTGTAAAAGGCAAGAAGGATTCCTTTAAGCGGTGGAAAGCTAGTCTCAGTGAGGTTGATAAAAGGGAACACAGACTGTGGCAAATAAAATGCAAGTCTGTGATCAGGCAAGCAAAAAGGGAATATGAGGAGCATATTGCAAAAAAACATAAAGGCCAACAATAAAACTTTCTTCAAATACATTAGAAGTAGGAAGCCAGCCAGGGAGGCAGTGGGGCCCTTGGATGACCAAGGGGTAAAAGGAGTAGTGAAGGCTGATAGGGAAATGGCTGAGAAGCTGAATGCATTTTTTGCCTCTGTCTTCACTGTGGAAGAGGAGAAGTGCTTGCCCACTCCAGAAGCACCGATTTCGGGACGGGGGTTGAAAGACCTGAATCAGATTGCGATGACAAGAGAGGAAGTCCTCTGACTGATGGACAATTTAAAAACTAATAAATCATCAGGCCCAGATGGCATTCATCCGAGAGTTCTGAAAGAACTCAAATCTGAACTTGTGGATCTCCTGACAAAAATATGTAATCTTTCTTTAAAATCTGCCTCCATTCCTGAGGACTGGAAGGTAGCTAATGTTACTCCCATCTTTAAAAAGGGCTCCAGGGGAGATCCAGGAAATTACAGGCCAGTCAGTCTGACATCGATACTGGGTAAGTTGGTGGAAACTGTTATTAAGGAAAGAATTAGTAGGCACATTGATGAACAAAAACTATTGAGGCAGACTCAGCATGGGTTCTGTAAGGGAAGATCTTGTCTCACTAACCTGTTAGTGTTTTTTGAGGGAGTGAACAAACATGTGGACAAGGGGGACCCAATAGATATTACTTACCTTGACTTCCAGAAAGCTTTTGATACAGTTCCTCATCAAAGGCTCCTAAGTAAGCTCAATAGTCATGGGATAAAAGGACAAGTCCTCTTGTGGATCAAAAACTGGCTTATAAATAGGAAACAGAGAGTGAGTATAAATGGGAAACTTTCTCAGTGGAAGGTGGTAAGCAGTGGGGTACCACAGGGATCAGTACTTGGTCCGATGCTTTTTAACTTGTTTATTAACAATTTGGAATTGGGAGTAAGCAGTGAAGTGGCTAAATTTGCAGATGATATGAAGTTGTCCAGGGTGGTGAAAACCAGGGAGGAGTGTGAGGCACTCCAAAGGGATCTGTCGAGGATGGGTGAGTGGGCGTCAACGTGGTAAATGGGATTCAATGTGGTCAAGTGCAAAGTGATGCACATTGGAACCAAAAATCCTAAATATAAATACACGTTGATGGGGTCTGAACTGGCAGAGACGGACCAAGAGAGAGATCTTGGAGTCGTTGCAGATAACTCAATAAAAATGTCTAGACAGTGTGTAGCTGCAATAAAGAAGGCCAACGCTATGCTGGGGATTATTAGGAAGGGAACTGAAAACAAATCAGCCAGTATCATGATGCCCCTGTATAAATCATTGGTGCAACCACATTTGGAATACTGTGTACAGTTCTGGTTGCCACATCTCAAAAAGGATATTATAACATTGGAAAAAGTGCAGAGAAGGGCAACTACAATGATAGGAGTGTTGGAACACCTTCCCTATGAAGAAAGGTTAAAACGCTTGGGGTTCTTTAGCTTGGAGAAACGACGGCTGAGGGGTGACATGATCGAGGTTTATAAGATTATGAATGGGATTGAGCAGGTTGAGAAAGAAGTACTTTTCTCCCTTTCTCACAATACAAGAACTTGTGGGCACTCCATGAAATTGCTGAACAGTCGGGTTAAAACAGATAAAAGGAAATACTTCTTCACCCAAAGAGTGATTAATACATGGAATTCACAGCCACAGGAGGTGGTGGCAGCTACAAGCATGGACAGTTTCAAGAGGAAATTAGATAAACATATGGAGCAGAAGTCCATCAGTGGCTATTAGCCACAGGGTATAGATGGGAACTCTCAGTCTGGGGCAAGTGATGCACTCTGTTCTTGGTGCTGGAGGGGGTAGAAGTGAGAGGGCTTCTAGTGTCCTGGCCCCACTGCTGGACCTCCTGATGGCACCTGGTATATTTTGACAGAGTGTTGGACTAGATGGGCCATTGGCCTGATTCAACATTGACTTCTCTTATGTTCTTATGTTCACCTATTTCCAGATTCACAAAGAGCAAACACAAAGAGAAGGGGAAGGCATGTGCACAGCAGAAGAATACTTACAATGGAATAGAAGACAACCGAACCCGTGAGGTTAGCAACTATACATTAGTTGTTCCTATCCATAATCAGTATTAATGTAACTACCAGTGCATCGAAACAGAGTTTACACACTTCTAAGCCCACTGCCTACAATGGACGTACAAAGCTGTAACTCTGCTTGGAATTGCACTGCACATTTATTTCTCAGCATGAATTACTTTCATTGAACATAGTGCACATCATTTCATTTGTCTGAATAAAACCTATAGCTACATAGTTCTTTTTATGTTAAACAATCCAGAGTCAAGATATTTAGAGCACTGTTCCTTTTTTTTAAAGGACATACCTAGCCCCTGTCCATATTCTTTAACAATGATGTTAAAGGTCTTCTAAGCACATTACTCACTTCCTGTGCTAAGGCATGCAATTACACTGCTGCTTTGGAGAAAAAGTATGAACCGAGGGGGGGGGGGATCTATAAAACCGTGTATGGTTTCTGGATTAGCTACCTGAAACCAGCCAGGGATCAATGCAAAAGCACAGTTGCTGCCTGCCCTCCTGCAATCAGTATGCTCCAATTCCTAACCTCTAATTTTTTTTAACAGGCAGCACACTGGAAATTGTAACAGCATTTAAATGAACAGAACCAGAACAACATAACGTGACCGAACAAAAAAAGGTAAAAGCAGAACTATTGCTATTCAGAAAGCTGTTAATTTAAACCTTCAACAGCTGCCACGAATCACCATGCCAAACTACAAATCCACAATGTGTCCTAACTGTCATGTAACTTTTGACTGGTATTGTAAGTAAGTCTGTCCAAAGAAAAGGATTAAAATATTTTGTATGGTCAAAAGCACAAGAAACACAATTGTTAAACTGAATGGGGAAAGGCATGGACAGAGAATAGGTTTTTTTAAATGAATATGAAGACATGTATTGTTAAAGCCTGCCTCTTTCACATCCTTTTTGGTGTAATCCCAAACAGAGTTGAAGTCAATGGTCTTAGAATAGTGTAACTATGTTTAGGACTACACTGTCCATCTATCAGTAAATACTATCTATAAACAAATACTGGCTTCTATGGCTTCTTTGTATCTATTGAGACCATTTGTAGTAAAGACCTTGGGTCAGCAAGGAATGGTAACTTATAATGGTTTAAGATCATTAAAGTAACTCAGTTGCTGCTTCACCACAACTATAGATAATATACAAAACTTCATTCTAATACAGATTGTGTTACTTATTCTAGTTTCATTCCACTGTGTAGAAAATGAATTAAACTGAGCCGTCTTTCTAGAGCTTTATGAATGATGAAAAAAACACAAAACCTTGTTAAGTGGGAGTACTGAGCCATTTACATTTCTTGTGTCACTACCAACATGTATGTCAAACCAAACTCGGTGTGCCTTTAGTAAAATAATTTCTATTTCTACAGCAGCATCTATATGGAAGCATATTACTGTTTTTCAAGTAGTGCCAGGTTAGGTAGAATATCCCTGCTTTATTCAGGAGAATTCAAAAGACAGACACAAAACAATAGCACATAATAGGTGAGTACTTAAAGCAGCAACATAGCAGATAAAGTGTAAAAAGAGAAGAGCTTCTTACAAAACTAAGTTAATAAACACAATTAAATTCTAAAACATTACATTTAGAGTTAGATCCCATGGAAGATGTCCACTAATGGCTGGTGGAGCAGTTTTCACACACGCACACACACTCAACAGCCCTCTGGCTCTCCTCTGTGCTACTCCTAGGTGTACTGTCCCCCAGGAGCAGCAGTGTGGAGATGAGAAAATCATGTTCCAGTCCTGCCTATCAGTTGAAATCACCACGTGATCCAACCCTTACAGTGCAATCCTATACATTTTTACACATATGTCAGTGCCATTGGAGTTAACAGAGGTTACTCCCTAATACATATACTTAAGATGGATTCAGGTAGGTAGCCATGTTGGCCTGAAGCAATAGACCAAAGTTTGAATCCAGTGGCACCCTTAAAACCAACAAAGTTTAATTCTTGGTATAAGCTTTCATGTGTAAGCACACTTCATCAGATATCGGATGAAAGCTTATACCAGCATGCACATGAAAGCTTATACCAGAATTAAACTTCATATACTTAACACTGCAACTTGTTATGCAGGTCTGAATTAAATGAACAAAACTTTAGAGAAGAGCTTATCTACATAGCAAGGAAGACATGGCATTTTTGGAGTCCAAGAAGGCAGGCCTGTGCCCCAAGGAGACTACTGTCTAAAGCGTGATGCAACAGAAGCAGCAAAGGTATGAAGGTCACATAAGGAAAGGAAGAGAGCTGGAAGTGGGAATGAACAGGGGAAGAAGATGCATTCATTTCAGATCCATATGCTTAACCTTGGCTAACTTTTATTCAAAAATTTAGGAGTGAAACAAAGGGAATACGAAATACATGTTACACTAAACACAAGTCAGCTTTTAACTGCATCAATATTTATCCTTCCTTTATAATATTGAGACAATGCTTCCTTTGTCATTATTTCATATTTTAAATGGACCTATATGACCTATATTAAATGGACCTATTTCTAGCTTTTAATCAGATGATTCCACAAACCACCCAATTCTGTTTGCCTAGTAGGAATACACTTCACATGGTTTTAGAAACTGTTTTTTCTGGACTACTTTATTATGTGCTTAATACTCACTATAACACTGTATTAAGAGAGTATAGTCCTTGAAACTTGAAAAAAAAACAATGAGGGTGCTTGGGTAACCAGCACAGCCTCCTGTATAGCCATTCAAAAAGGTGGGCTAATACCTCTGGAACAGTATTCTTGTATCCATGGAATATTTCATTGCTGTCCAAGAGGCAATCAATTGACTAGAATCTCATTACTAATACAAGTATCCTTTAAACAGATGTGGAATATGTAGAGATAAATGTATGTACTACTTTGCCCACACAAGATCCACCCCCCCAAAAAAGCTAGCCTTTGAAATCTGAACAGTGAGCAGGCTCTTGAAAATGTTGGTGTCATACAAACCCAGGTTCATGTAATGTTGTGACAGATGGAAACCAGATTTGGGACAGGACAGAAGCCTGGCCTCCAGGAAAGAGCCCTGCATTTATTCATTCATCATGAGGGAATAAAGGTACATCACAAAAATCAAAGCATAAATATACAAACTGCTGGCCCATATGGTGAGCTTCCAGCCTGTCATATTTCTGGGTCAATGGTGTTATATCTGCAAATGTTTGCTCCTCAGCAAATCATAAATAGTTATTTCAGCTGTCCTACAAGGTGTAGTCATTTAAATCTCATCTTTGGATATATGAAAGAACAGCTTTCAAACAACCCCTTGTTAGTGAGGGATGAGTAACCTGGAGTGATATTTTGTGCTGACTCAGTGTTGTATCAACCTTCTGCCCTCCATGACACTCAACATAACAAAATGCTTATTAATGTCAAGGTCTCTGCCCCACATCATGTAATTTCCTAATTAGAAACTGGGGAGGGGGAATACCCCAGCACTGTCATTGCCATCATCATTAACAGATACAAACAAATAAAAACAAGGGCATTACAGACGGCAAACAGAGAACAGTGAAAGTTGCTTCTGTATGGGAATTTAGAATGTGGTCGTGGGAGAATCTGTACAGCAGTGCTTCTGAATTTTATTCCTCCAGAAATCACATGAAATCCCAGGAATTCCTGCTACAGAAAATGAGCATGTTGTAGATGTAGGTACTGGTCAGAATACTGGACCTTGTAATCAACAGTTTACACTGTTTTCCAATTCTGTAATCCTAGTCCTACTGCATTGTTTATTGGATGTGTTATGTTGTTTGACTGAATTATTTTCCTATTTTGTAATCCACCTTGAGTCTCAGCCAGAAAGGCAGGCTATAGATGAAGTAAAATAAAATACAATCTCACTTGAAGTGAAAGATCATTAGAGAATATTGATCCACAACATTTCCAGACATGGAAGTCAGTATAACTGTACAGTTGTTTTGTTTTTTACTTCATTTATACTCCCTCTTTCTCCCCACTGGGGACCCAGCATGGATTTCTTGGTCTGTTTTACCACAGCAGCACAGCCCTCCAAACTGCCAAGCATGTGACATCAGAGGAGAAGGCAGCGTTATGCCACCACCAACAGAGAGAAGTTCCACACTGTTAAACACCTGTGACAGACTGAGTGCCAGGACATGGCCCGGCCAGAGGAAGGCAGGAAAGCCCAGGGAGAACTTCTGTTAGAAGAGGACCTGTGAACATACCTGCACTGAAACAAAACAAGGGACATTGCCTTGCCACTTCAGTCATCCGGCAAGCAAAAAGAGGCAGGAGATGTGACATCCCTCGTCTCTACAAATGAAGATAGATTCTGAAGAAGTGTGCTTGCACACGAAAGCTTATACCTTGAATTAAACTTTGTTGATCTTAAAGGTGCCACTGGACTCAGACTTTGTTTTCTACAAATGCACACCACAGAATCAGAGTTGGAAAGGGCCATACAGGCCATCCAGTCTAACCCTCTTGCTCAATGCAGGATCAGCCTACAGTATTTCCTGACCAAGAACATATCATTTTTTTTTAAGCAGCTCTACCGAGGCTTGAGACCCACCTAAGAGTCAGGACCTGTGGACTGAAGATCTCGAGCCTAGAATACCTTCAGCATTTCACTACGGCTGTGCATCACAAAGAACAATAAGTAGCAGTGATAAGCCATCTTCTGTACAGAGGTTGTCCACTATGGCTGATCTTATCCATAAGTACTCCAGGGTTTCTCAGAGCACAGTTAAAGCTATAGCTCCACATGATTGAGCTGCCATACATAGTAAGCCGCTTTCGACCCATTGCAAAATGTGACTACCACATGAAAACATTTGTCTACAACCTCTATTTGAGACCCATTAGTCTGTGAACCCCTGAACTCAAAGAAAGGGATAGTAGACATACAAATATATAATTTCCCCCCGAAAATGTTGGAAACATTTCATGATATCTTGACAACATCCTTTAAAGTAGGCAATGTTATTATACCTATTTAAACAGAAGTTGAGAGAAAGTGTCTTAACTAAGGTCCGCTAGGGAATCAGATGCAGAGCTGAGATTTAAGTAAGTACAACATTTCCCAAACTGTCGGTCTCACATTCTTAATTACATTACACCAGTTCATGCATAGGATAGAAACAAGGAGTTAATGCTGCCATTACAAGGGCCTACAAACAAGAATAGTGAATCACAAGAGTGTTGGGCAGGCATCTGTCAGGGATGTTTTAGATATTAAAAGAGCTTCTGTGACTTCAATTCACTTATGGACCCTTGCCAAGTCCAAGACTTTGCACTTAAAAAATAGTTTTAAGGCATTAAAGCATTTAAAAAATACAAAAAAGCAAAGGTATTAAAATGCCAAAGGAGAGCTCCTGTATAAACTTTTCCAAGAAATATACCCTATTTGAAAGACAGTCCTGCTGACAGAGCAGACAGACATGCCATTCTAAAGTGGCACTTGGAGGCATTTGTTTTCAGGGCAAAGAACGCACGTTCCAGTCTCTTCCGGCGCCTTTCGAGCGTATGCCCGTCCTCCCTTCTACTTCAGAGCGCCCCGGACTGCAGTCTTCGATACTGGGAAGCTTCTAGCCCACAGCCTCGCTGATGCAGAAGGTGCCCCAAGATCCTGACAACAAGACAGAGCAACTCCCCCCCCCCCGTCTCTACAAGGAGAAAATCGCTGTCGCCGTCCAGTGGCCGCCCCCTCCTTTGTAATCTCCGAAGTCCCTCGCATCGCAGAGGGCTGAAAGCAATCCACAAAGCACGATGACACCCCCTCCCCCGCGCAGCACAAAACCAGCTTTCCGTTTCCCAACCAAGCCTGGGGGAAAAACTTCCCTCTCCTGCTTCTAGTCCCGCTATCCCAAGTGCCTCCCCCTTTCCCTTGTTTAGCCCAACACAGCAGAGCCCCATCCTCTCACGGGCACAGGCCAGGTGGGAAGGGAACCGACGCCAATACAAAGCCTAAGCCACCGCCCCCTCCCCCAACACACACACACACACACACACACACACACACACACTACCCTACCTGTGACCAGGGAGCGAGGTCTGCCTATCGCCTGCCCTGGCACTGTAAGCCAAGGCAGATCCTCGAGTCCGAGATCTCAAAACACCAGCGCTTGAGGACCGGGGCGTGGAGCCAGACGGGCGACAAGCGCCCTCTTACCGCCCCAGCAGCCGTCTGGAGACACTCGGCGGCTGTGCGGCCACGCTCCCGGGCTTCTTCTCTTACCTGCCTTTCTGTCCTTTCCCGCGTCTCTCTCCCCAGATTGTAAAGCCCGGGCAAGAAGCCAGATCGCTGAAGAAGGCGGGGGAGGGAAATCGCGGTTGCAAAGAGGAGCCGAGGAGACAGCTGCACCGATCGCCGAGCCGTGCGCCCCCGGGGGCTTCCTCCACACATTGAATGGAACTCTCCCACGGCAGAAACGCTGCTGCTGCTATTCCTGCAGCCGCTAGCGGCGCCCAGCTCCGTCCTTCCCACTGCCTGACCGACATACAGGGGAGGCGAGGGACCGGCGCCTTTCCCCTGCAAGACTGCCCTTTCTCCAGAGGCGGCCTTCAAGGAGACCCGGAGGGTAACGAGGAGCTTTCTCTCGAGCTTCGGCTCCGACCTGTGGAATCCTGTGCTTTGCACGCCGGCCTCGGCGGTCGTTTTTCATTCCTTCCGCCCCCGTGAATCTTTCATGGTTTGGTCCACACTGAAATGGGGAAGGGGGCGGGGATGCTTTTCTCGCACAATAGGCTTGCTTCGGTGTAACGGAGCAAACGCGGCCGAAGAAGCTGCCTTTCTCCGCTTCCTCCTTTGTTAATTGGGGGTTGGCTGGAGACACGTGAGAAGCGTATCGCTGCTGTCTGCGAGCGAGCAGAGACGTGGGAGTGTAAAAAAATGAACAGTTTGGGCAGATGTATCTGTGGTGATTTCCTGCAGTTTGCAGAAAAATCGGTGGCCCAGTCGTAACCATGGCTTTACTCGGAATTATATCCATTTTCAATTGCGTTCACTCCTAGGTCCATAAAACTGCCCTTTAAAAGAAGGACGTTTTCACAGATGTGTAATTCAAATAAGTTTTGCATACATTCAGCTGTAGTGCTAACGTAAAACTTGTATTAGGTGCAACGTTGAAAATGATAACATTGACACATGGAAAGAACAGAGAAGCAAATAAACACAGATTCGTTATTGAGAAGCAAAGTACTACACATTAGAGGCAGAATTCACGTCTAGCCTTTCAATGGCAGGGCCACATTCCAGAATATCTGAGTGTGTACTGGAAGGGGGAGGGGAACAAGGGCTTCTTTTCCAGGTCCATTTTGGAATCCAGATGACATTCCAAAGCAGGCCATAAATTAACAAAATGGCTGGACCTTCTCTTGACATGCTCAGTGCACCACAAGAGCTGTAGGTCTCCATGCTGTAGTTATAATTTATGTATTCCTCAACCACCTCTCAAACCTACCATGCTGGCCTGCCAAAACCCTGGAACCTTACTGTTTTAATGGAGCTTTTTGGCTGCTACCCTTGTCCAGCAAATTGAGTGAATTTATGTCACGAAGGAGAGAGAAGGCAGACGCATGGTATAGTTTAGGCTTGTCAGATCTTGGAAGCTAAATAGGGTACTTGGATGGGAGACTACCATAGAAGACTCTGCAGAAGAAGTCAATGGCAAATCACCTTTGCTTGTACTGGTCTTGATAGTCCCTTGCTGGGGTTGTCATAAGTCGGTCATGACTTGATGGCACATACGTATGTGTGTCAAGAAAGGCATAGGTGCTTTAGAAACCTGTAGGTCCCCTTGAGCATCTAATGACATTAGAGCACATTTAATCCTGTAAAAATCAATATATCTAATTCTCCACACTTAAATCCATGGACAGGCTAGTCAGTTCTTTCTACAAACCTAAACCCTGCAGAAAAATCTGAAATCATTTTTTTTAAATGCTAATGCTCCCCCCAAACACAGAGGTTGAATCTGCATCTGCATTTTTAAATCAGTTGCGTGCTGCTGTGATGCCGTCTTTCTCTATGCTTGCTTGAATGTTGTTTGGAGAAGATTCTTTTAAAGCAGTGTTGAGGTACAATGACAGTGGAGCTCCCCCAAAAGGACGATAAACATATGTGGACATGTGAAAGTATGCTAGCACTGTTGAGGTGTGAAAACAACACCAAATCTGGACAGCTTTTTTGAAGATGGAGTCAAAAGGCTGGAACACTAGTGGGAAAGACAAATGCAGATTCGGCCAGAAACAGCACCTGTAGCTTTAAGAAACTAATGCCCTCACTGACCCTGGCTCCTCTGGGAGCTCATTCCACCAGGTGGAGACTGCCACTGAAAAGGCCCAGGCCCTGGTAGTAGCTAGCCTGGCCTCCCTCAGGCCAGGGAGGGTCAACCAATTTTGAGACCCAGACCGTAGTGCTCTCTGGGGTATATACGGGGAAAGGTGGTCCCATAGGTATGTCAGACCCTGGCCATATGGGGCTTTAAAGGTAAGAACCAGCACCTTGAAGCGGATTCGGTATGCTATTGGCAGCCAGTGCAGTGTCCTCAGCACAGGCTGGATGTTCTCCCACCTGGGGAGACCCATCAACAGCCTGGCCGAGGCATTCTGCACTAGCTGCAGCTTCTGAATCTGCGACAAGGGCAGCCCCATGTAGAGAGAGTTACAGTAGTCTAGTCTTGAGGTGACCATCGCATGGATCACTGTAGCCAGGTTGGTGCGGTCAAGGAAGGGAACCAACTGCCTAATCAGCCTAAGGTGGTAGAAGGCCAACTTAGCAGTGGCTGCTACCTGGGCCTCGATTGTAAGGGAGGGATCCAGGAGCACTCCCAAACACCTAACCTTCAGCGCTGGCACCAATGGTGCCCCCCCGAAGGTCAGGAGTGGGATCCCCATCCCCGAACCACCCCAGCTCAGGCACAGGACCTCCGCTGGATTCAACTTCAGCTGACTCAGTCTAAGCCAACCAGCCATGGCCTGCAGAGCCTGGTCCAGATCTTCCGGTCTGGAGTCTGACTGGCCGCCCAACATCAGATAGAGCTGGGTGTCATCCCAGCCCATGCCTCTCCAAGTGATGCCAGTTACAGTACACATCCAGGAGAAGAAAGCCTTCCGGTGAAAGAGTGTGTATGATTCCTGCCTGTCACCATTACCACTTTCCTGCAACGAGGTGGACCAGCTCCCTAGCCATGTATAGCATTGGAAAACCAGGCATAGGCCATGCCAGGCCAAAGGACAGGAGGCCCAAAACTCCATACAGGGTCTCCTTTCTCACATGTAGGCAACAGGACCTCTCCCAACCTAATACATCACCAAGTCAAAACTGCAGACAGCAAGAAGAACAATAGGCTCTGGCCAGCACAAGACATGATCCCATCAGGTGCCATCGTCCAACCTAGTTTGCTATTAAGTCTAACATTGCCCACTCCACAGACCTTTGACCCCAGCACCAGTCAGCATATTTTGGGGGACGGACTAACCAGAGAGGTAGCCCAGTTTAGCCCACCCCTCAGCTTCTGAATAAAAGAGAGGATTCAATACCAGCTCTCTCTCTCTTACTTGCACTCTTGCTCTTTTACCTGACCACCTCCCCAGCATCCCACAGTTCCTTCATTATTCCTGAGATTTGCTCCTTCCAACTACAGACAGGTAAAGTATTGCCAATCAACAAAACACCCTGCTAATGCAAATATGCTATTTTCTTCTATCTATATTTCCTAGGTACTGTGCAATTGTGTGTGTGCTTGTGTTATTGTATGCTTCAAATACATTCAGTAAACAAAATCTTCTTATACTGACGTCAGTCTCAGTGTCTATTCGGTGGGTCTGGAGGGAACTGCAGCCCTGTATACATAGATGCTTGCTCCCGCATAGCCTATTGCCTGCTTTAAGATCATAACTCCCCAGATTAAATAACAATTTAAGGCAATTTGGCTAACAGAGAGCAGCAACCTATCAGTAAGTAAGAGGCAGCCCTGCAGACAGGTGCTGGAGGAAAGGCTAGGATGCCAGCCTCCAGGTGGGACCTGGGGATCCCTCAGAATTCCTGCTCATCCCCAGACTACAGACGTCACTTCAGACCCATAGCCAGGATTTTTCATTTTGTGGGGCAAATTTTTTTCTTGTGTGGCACCCATTATGTTTATACTCATATTTTAAAATAATAAATAAATAATAAAGAGAAATAATTTGTCCATTTCCTGACAATAAACCATGGTATGTGTTACTGAAGACGGCATGCATCCCACTGGTTATATGAAGAGCCCCAGAAGCAGGTAGGGATGTTGTAGCTGATCTTGCTCAGAGTGCTGGGGAGTGGAGGGGGGGCTGGTCCTGGGGTTACACACCGCCTCCCTTCCCTGAGGCCTAGTGGGCCATCTAGCAGTAGGAGCTGTTGCAATGGATGGGCGAGTGGCAGGACAGGGGCAGGAGGAGCCCCACAGTTATGCTGGTGGGAGGTGCTACTGGCAGGGCCGAGCCTCCACTCAAGTGTAACTGCTATGTCAGTACAGAAGTGGCAGGCCATGGAGGGAGACCCTTACCACTTATACTCAAGGACGAGGGAGAGACCAACATGGTGGTATTCTGAGCACTTTTCTGCTCAGAGCCCTTATAGGGACTTCATTCCAGGAAACACACATCAAAGGGGAGACCCTGCACCTCCAGTACTGGGAGGGCAATACACCCAACACAGATAAGCAACCGCAAGGGACTGGTGGCCTCAAATCAGTATGTCTGCAACTGTCTCCCCGCCCCCTTCCACCTACTCTTCCAACAATGCTGATCCCCCACAGTTGAGGCTAGCATCATAGCACATGGTGTTAAAGGAGCGGGGGGCTGGCAGGAATGCTAACATCCCAGTACTGGGCTGTTGGCAAGATGCCACGCCAGGGCACTCTCTCCCCTGCAAGTAGGGCCAGACATCCATGGTACATAATGCCTTGCAGATCAGAACCATGTGGAGCAAACCAAGCAGTACCAGTTACAGTGCAACATCCCACTGGAAATGGGTAAATGTCAGCTAAATCATTACACCTGCCCCCCAAGAAGAGCAGCCCCCATATAGAGAATTGCAGGCTCTGCCAGAGGCCCATGTGCAAATTCTTGCAACTATTCTGTCTATGCTGTCAGTCAGGGACAGTACAGGATACTGACCATCACTCTTCTTGTTTTCCATGCAGGCAGCCATCCTACAGGGCAGGTAACTAGGAAGGATGGTGCTCAATGCAGCCACCAGGGTGGGTCTCATTTGATGCAGCCCAATTCCTGATCTGTTCTGAGCTGTTCAGACAGCTGTCCTGCCTCAGATGGGCAGCAGGACTCCAGCTGTGGTGGACTCTCTCAGCCTAACCCACCTCACAGGGTTCCTGTGACAATAAAATCGAAGAGATACTCATCCATCTTCCCCACAGTGGAGACAGGTGATGGAGGGCCATACCTGGCAGGCAGGCAGAGAAAGAAGAGCAGAAACTATCATTGCCCCTCCACCTCCATGTGAGCTGCAGAGGCAGCAGTGATACAGGTGGGGGGGAGGAGCAGGAGCCACCACCATTGCCCCTGCTGTGTGAGCCATGGGGGGGGGTGATGTGGGTGGGAGAGGAGCGGAAGGCACCATCACTACCCCTCCCCCACTGCCACGTGAACTGTTGAAGGTGGTGTGAGGACAGGAAGCTGGCTGGACAGTGGAGGAGTGGGAACTGGCAAGTGGGGAGACTGGTGGGCCAGTGTGGGGATTGGACCCTCTGCAAGTCTCATGGGTCCCTTGCCTGTTTGTGTGTGCACACACACATACATGTATTCCCACAGAGCAATTATCATTTTGGCTCTTATGAAAATACAGAGTTAGCCTTTCTCACTGTGCACCAGTCTGAAGCTGATTTTTTTAATATGTTCATGAAAGTTTAGAATGCCACAATTAGATAGGGCAGAGCAGTAACTTTACCGCTACAAGAAGTAAAACAATATTTGCTTTAAAGCAAATGTTTAAATGTTTGGTTTCACTTGCCTTTGGGAAACATGTACAGTGGTTCTTTCTCCCCCGCATAGGTTGTGCTTTGTGGTATGTTTTATTTGTAGCACAACAGCAGGAAAATATTTCTGTTTCCATTTGGTAAAGAAGTGGTGGTTCAGCTAAGACCATTTCAATGATATCCAGGGTGCTAAGCAAAATCCTGGTTTTGGAAGCGTTTTGGAAGACATTCCAGATGGCTAATAGGTAAGAGAAATTCCTTGGAAATTGTGAGAAGTTTTTTGCAAAGCTCTAATTCTGACTTCTGTGAGGATTGATTGTTGGCACAGAATTTAAAGACTGAGCATTGGGTGAAATACCATGAAGGATTCTAGTTTTGTTTATAATGTAAATAGCTGAATAATTAAGTGTATTTATATTTGGAGTAATTCTAATAACTTTATCCTGACTTATTTCTTAGTACTTATTTCTAAGCAGGGCTAATTTCCTGCAGGAGCTCACAAGAGTGAAGCTCTGGTAGTAAGGAGCCCAGGGGGTGGGCACATGCAGCAAGCCCCACCCCCTGCTCCCAGCAGCCCCCCCTCACCTTTTCCAGCCCGCTGGCTGACCCAGTGGAGCGCTGCCACGAGCTGGCCCTTGAGCTGCTCCGCCACTGCGTGGGCCGTGGTACCCAATCCACCCAGGCTCTGCCCATCTTCATGCCAGTCCTGCAAGGTGGGCCCCAGCAACTCCTGCAAGGCGTTCCACCTTGGCCTTCTGTGCCTACTTGGCCTCCTGCTGCACCTCTGCCGTGGCACCGACCTGGCCCCCTACCTGCTTGAGGCCATGCGCATCCTCCGCGCCACCCTCCTCGACCCACAAGCAGCTACGCACTTTCCTGCACTTGCCATCCATCCAAAAGAGTCCAGTGGCACCTTTAAGACCAAGGTTTAGTCAGGTACAAGCTCTCCCTCCTCTGTGAGGGCAGATCTGCGAGTCCCACCCCATAGCTATCAATCCAAAACAGTCCAGTGGAGCCTGAGTGGGGGGGTGTTGCCTTCTGACACACTTCCAGTGATGTCAGGGTGTGTGGCATATGCAAATAAGTTATGCTAATGAATTATGCTAATGAGCTCCTGCACCTCTTTTTCTATGAAATGACCCCTGCTTCTAAGTATACCTGCTTAGGATTGCACTTGTGTTTCATAGGTTTGGTGCTTTTTTGAGATTTACAAATAATGCAAATAAATACTTGTGTATGGCTTTTGGGGGTGGCTAACAGATAAGCCATGTATGCCAAGGTTAATACAGCTAAAAACAGAATAAAACAATCATTTAAACAATACAATAAAATGCAGGTGCTCTAGTTGTCACCAAAGTTCTTAATAGCAAGATGGGGTTCTGGTAAAGATGGTCCCAGGACAATGAGGTAACAAAGTAAGTTCCAGACAGCACTGCCATCCATTCTTCATCCCAGGGCCATCTCGCTCCATTTGGTGGTGGTGGTGCGGTGATGGTACAGTGGTGGTGGTGGCCCCTACTCAAAAGCCAGGCAGAAGAGCTCCATCTTACAGGCCCTGTGGAACTGCGCAAGGTCCCACAGGGCCAGGATCTCCTCTAGGAGCTCATTCCACCAGGTTGGAGCTGCCACCAAAAAGGCCCTGGCCCTGGTTGCAGCCAGTTTGGTATCTTTGAGGCCTGAAGTTACCAGGAGATGTTGAGTCCCCAACCATAGCGCCCTTGGGGGAACATATGGAGAAAGGCAGTCCCTCAGGTATGCCAGACCCTGGCCATATAGGGCTTTAAAGGTAAGAACCAGCACTTTGAAGTGAACCCGGAACGCTATTGACAGCCAGTGCAGTGCTTTTAGCACAGGCCCAATGTGGTCCTGTCTAGAGAGACCCATCAACAGCCTGGCCGCAGCATTCTGCACTAGCTGCAGCTTCTGGATTTGCAACAAAGGCAGCCCCATGTAGAGAGCGTTACAGTAGTTTAGCCTAGCCTCGAGGTGACTGTCACATGGATCACTGTGGCCAGGTCATAGTGGTCAAGGAAGGGAACCAACTGCCGAGCCAGCCAAAGGTGGTAAAAGGCTGACTTGGCAGTGGTTGTCACCGGGGGCTCCATCGTTAAGGAGGAGTCCAGGAGCACACCCAAACTCCTAACCATCCAGAACTGGCTCCAAAGGCGCCCCATTGAAGGTCAGGAGAGGGGGCCCCAACCCTGACCCGACCCGACTCAGGCCCAGGACCTCCGTCTTTGCCGGGTTTAGTTTCAGCCGACTCAGCCTGAGCCAACCAGCCACAGCTTGCAGTGACCGGTGAAGGTCATCAGGGTCGGAGTTCGACTGGCTGCCCAACATCAGATAGAGCTGGGTGTCGTCTGCATATTGGTGACACCCAAGCCCACAACTCCAGGCAATCTGGGCAAGGGGGCGCATGTAGATGTTAAACAACATTGGGGACAGCACTGTCCCCTGAGACACCCCACAATCAAGAGGATGCCTCCGGGACCGCTGATCCCCTATCGCCACCCTTTGTCCCCAACCTTGGAGAAAAGAGGCAAACCATTGAAGGTCAAGCCCCTGAAGCCCCATGTCAGCCAGGCAGTGGGCCAGCAACTGGTGGTCGACCGTGTCAAACGTGGCCAACAGATCTAACAACAACAGTGCTGCCACACCACCCTGATCCAGATGCCTTCAGAGGTCATCAGTCAGGGCGACCAGCACCGTTTCCATCCCATCCAGACTGGAAAGGATCTAGGTCAGAAGCATCATCCAGAAAGCCCTGTAGCTGTAACACTATCCCCCTCTCAGTGAGTTTTCCCAAATAGGGAAAATAGGGAAAATAGTCCCTCCATTGAGCATGATCTCAATGGCAAGGGGGATGGCCGGGACTCCTTTAGTCCATCCCTGCAAGTGCCTTGGATCTACAAGGGTACGCAGTCATACCTATACGCATGCGCAAAAAGTTTTTTTAGAAAACCCCCACCGCGCACAAATCCTTCAGTGGACGCTGTCTAGACAATCCGCAACAGAAGGCGATTCCCACGGGGGATGTCTGATCATGCGAGGACGGTTTAAAAAGATTTGGATCAAATTTGAGCTGGCATAATGGTGGGATTAGCTACCCGTATGAATGCACCCTAAGGCCGCTTATCAATATGAATATGCCTAGTCTAATTTTTTCCACTTACATGTACTGCTGTTAGTAAAATCCTGCATATCTCCTTCAGCCATCTCTGTTTCACTGGAGCTGAACAGAGAGGTCTGCCACTTCTAGTCTTTCTTGAGAAATGGTCTGTTGTTGCTCTTTCAATTAAAAACAGCAATTGTTTCTTTAACAAATGCTTCTTTGGCATCTTGTAGGTAATGGTCATGATTATATGGGTGGGAATGAAGGTGTGAAAGAAGGGGAATAGGGAATCAAATGAGGAAAGAATCAAATGAGAAGATATATGTAAAGCAGAGTAGAATTCAAGTCCCTTGGACTGCAAGGAGATCTGATCAGTCAATCCTAAAAGAAATCAACCGTGACTGTTCCCTGGAAGGCCAGGTCCTGAAACTGAAGCTCAAGTACTTTGGCCACCAAATGAGAAGGGAGCACTCAGTGGAGAAGACCCTGATGCTGGGAAAGACTGAAGGTAAAAGAAGAAGGAGACAGCAAAGGATGAGATGGTTAGACAGTGTCATCGATGCCACAAACTTGAAATTAAACGAACTCCAGAGCACAATGGAAGACAGGAGGGCCTGGCGTGATTTCGTCCATGGGGTCGTGAAGAGTCAGACTTGACTGTGCCACTGAACAACAACAACAACAACAAAAGAATTCAAGTCAGTTTCAAGGAATAATCTTACTAAATAATGATGAGGCATGGACTAGATCTGAAGGCTCTCTTTTGCAAAAGGAAGGGCACTTCTGCTCATGGAAAAGAGGGGAAGCCCCTTTACTCCTCAGTTCCAGAAACACTTTTTGTTGTGCATAGAGGAGAGGCAGGAAGGATGCGTTCCCTGAGTGGAACTCTGCTCTGCCCCCCGATCCTTTGGACATGCTTGAATATAACAATATGCAGTTGTTACTGTCATTTCTAAGAACCTCCATATAGAGAGTACTGGACTTGAAAAGCCTACATTTAAATACTTCCTCACCCATGGACTCTGTGCTGGCTAACGCAGTTCCTTTTTAGTTCCCTATTCATAAAATGGGACTTAATGAGCTGAATCAGAGGATTGCTGTGAGGGTAACATATTATGAAAGTGATACTTTCTTTGTGTATATTTGTTTGCATTTAATCTAGAATATATTGCACAGATGTCTCATAAAGCTGCTGTTAATATGACTGAATAGAGAACATGAAAACTCTGTCGATAATCCTCCTAACTCTATGATAAATCTTTACTATTTTGTTCAGATACACACAACAGAATGTGCTCTTTGCTGCATGTTATCCTGTTTGGTGTAGGAAATCTCAGGATCTCAAGATTATGATAAACACCATGAAATTAAAAGCTGTTGCTTGGCTTAAAGGGGAAACGCAAATCTTACTACTACAAATCTTACTACTTTTTTTTTAAAGTATGATCTTGCTTGTGGGATTTAGTGATGTGAATTCTGAAATTTTCAAGTTAATAGACTTACTAGGGGAATGAAGTAAACATTTTGGAACTAATGTGAGGTAAATTAGTTTGGCAAAAGTATATTCTTATCACCTGCTGTAGAAGTATAGGAACCATCTTTGTTGTGATATATTCAAGATACATGGGGGCATGCCAAGGAGCCAGAACAGAGTCTGTGGCCAGCAAGGATGTTGACTTAAAGATCCAGGGGGCTATGTCAGCAGCTGAGACTCAGTCCCCCAGGATAATGGGGTTCCCCAGGATAATGGGGTCTGAGGGATGAGACAGATGGAGTGCAAGAGCCAAGCTTCCTATTGCAAGAAGAGAGAGAAGTGTTTCGCATACATGAGGGAACAGGGATGTTTTGAATTAAGGACAGCCACTGCAAAGGGCCACTGCTCAAAGGGCAACCGAGCCACTGCTTAGGCCCTTGCTATCCCTTACAAAGGAACAGTAACCCTATGACTGCTATCTCCTTACCTATAACTGCTACCTCCCTACCAGGGCCAACTGGGGAGGGGGCAAGATGGCCTCTTAGCATGGGCTTCAAGCTCAAAGGGGGCCTTAAATTTAGACACACTAACTCTACATCTTGTCATTAAAGATATTTTATGCCAAGAGCCTCAAAAGCTATAAGCGGCCCAGGCTTGCAGAAGAATGATGGGTAATTTAGATAGCTAGGAATCTTTGTCATGACCAGATGAAGAGAGTGTGGGTGCCAGCTGTGGGTTGGGAAATTCTTAAAGATGAGAAGGTGGAGCTTCAGCGGGATGAGGTTTGGGGAGGGGAAGGATTCAGGGTATAACTATAGAATCCACCTTCCAAAGCAGCCATTTTATATAGTTTTCCCTTGTTAGGTGTATGACATCAGTTTGTGGAGACTAACTGTTTTTTAATTTCCCCAATGGGTCTTGAACTATTTCACTGTGGGAAGGAAGAGAGCATGGTATAGCCAGATCTGGTTAGATCGCAGAAGCTAAGCAGGGTTAGTATTTAGAAGGGTCTTGATGGCGCGGACACACACACACACACACACAAACACACACACACATCCCACTGCGCTTTGTCATAACTACTGAACATAAGTAGAATGGTAGGAAATGAGGGATCTTTCTTACTACATTCCTGTTGAGGTAAAAGCTGTCTATTTCTTCACTATAGCACAAATGGGAATGGTTCATAAGAAAATGTGGTTATAAACAGTTACCCTTCTAGGCATCATAAACTTCATATTAAAGCACCAATTCCCCTGGTATATTCCAGCAACTTTCTTGTCATATGGTAATATTGACACTTGAATGATTTTAAAACTTCAAAGTATCCCATAGCATAGATTGAAGAAAGCTGTTTTCTCACCTTTTAATCATTTATATTTATAGTAAAATGTTTTAGGCCTGCTGTGCAATGTTTGCTACTAATAAACCAATTAAAGAATTCTTTTTTGTATTTTTAAAACATGTGTGTGTGTGCACGTGTACCTGGAAGTCATGAGGACCTTTGGTGCCTGACTGTGTGTGCACCTGGAAGTCATGGTGACCTCTGGTAACTGACCCCTACAGAGGGCCTGGAGGATATTCAGATGGAAGTTGGTCCTCTTGAACTGCAACTGAGATCATTAAAAAATCTAAAAACACATACCTTTCAACTTACAACACATTCATGATGGGATATTCCTTTAACCCCATTTCAGTGCCATGAGCCATTTGTTTTTTATTTTAATTTTAATTAAACCTCATTGAATCCAAATGAATATATGTTTTAGTGTACACACTGTTAAAATTATATGAATCTTTTGTGATCTTCAAATAGAAATACCACTTCACTGTGATTACAGATTGAAATACAATTTCTTAGACATGGCTTTATATTTCTTATATCCAGGGCTATTTTGGGGCCAAAATGCCCCGGAACGGTGTTCCGGCTGGCTTCTGAGCCCGCCCCTCCCCTCCCTTGCCCCTGCCCAGGCACCCCTGGCCTCACTTCCCTGCTGGCTCCTCCTTGTTGTCACTCCGCCGGCCGGTCTGAGCCCACCCTGGAGCACCCTTCATGGGGTTGGGCCTGGCTCTCCCCATGTGCTCTCCCAGCCGCACCACTCTGTCAGGCCAGCTGCCACATCTCCGCCATCCTCTGGGGCGACTGTCAGGGTTCCCCACCACCTTTTCATTGTCCCACCTCGACTTCCATCAGCCTCGGACTGCGTCTGGGTGAGTTTCACATCCCAACCAGCACTGGCCCGCCCTCTGCCCGAGGAGAGAGCAGCACCCCCTTCAATGGGACTCCAGCGCTTGCCTGCTTGCCACAGGAGCAACGCCACACTCAGGCTCCCTCGCTGCCTGCTGGGCACAGCAGCAACAGCAGGCAGGAGGGGGTGGGGCGCCTTCTGTCCCTTCCTCCTCGCGTGGCCCCGAAGCACCCCTTTGGCAGGAGTGGAGTGCCTTTGCTTAGGGCTGCCAGCTCCAGGCTGGGGAAATCCTGGAGATTGGAGGGTGGTGGAGGCTGGGGAGGGCAGGCTCTGGGGAGGGGAGGAACCTCACTGGGATGCAGCACTGCCACGGAAAACAGCCACTTTCTCCCGACGGGGGGGGGGAGTGATCTCTGTTACCTGGTGAGCAGCGTCTGGAGGTTTGCAGCCTGGCCCTTGCCTCACTCATCCGGCTGTTCGGATAGGCAGGCAGCTCTCAGTTCTTTCTTTGCTGTCAAGTGGGAGCCCCCTCAGAGGAGTCACCCAGGAGGGGATCTGGGGCTCTGGGAAAAAGGGGGGGATTTCCAAGGACTTTTAAAAATTCCTACAGAACATTCTGGGGGGGGGGGGTTTTCACTGAAAATGCATGCACACACAAAGCCAGCTGATGCAAGACCAGTATTGTCTGCTCAGACAGGCAGTGGCTCTCCAAGATCATGGGTCACGTGCAGGGGTCTTCCACATCACCCACTGACTGGTCCTTTGAACTGGAGAACTGGAGATGCTGACAGGGATTGGGATCAGAGGTTCTTCCACGAGCTGCAAGCTAGCTGTGCAGGAGCCCTCCAACCAGTAGTACCTGTCAAGGAACGACCACCCTATATCAGTTTCACTTTAATATGGCAAAAAGGGTAAGTGGCAAGGTGCCTCGTGTCCCCAAAGCATAGGAATATGCATCAAACCACATGTGCATAGCTATTGACCTGCCTTTACAAAATATTAAAAGGTTTTTGTAATAATGTGTAGGAGGACTTTGGTCCTGAGAATCAAAATTGCACTGAACTAGAAAAGTTTTATTCTTGCAATTTTACACTGTAGTCCTAAACACAGTCACATCCTCACTGATGCAGAAGGGTGTAACTCTATTTAGGATTGCATGGTTGATGGCTTTGAGGGGAGACTGGCGAAAGGAAGGGAAATGCATGACTGGAACTTGTGACCCGAGCCTAGGCAGCTTGTCTCATTGAGAATGGCTTGCAAATATATGTGCGTGTAAAGTCTGTATTAAAGTCATTTGGTGCTAACTGCCATGCAAGAGAAAATATCTGAAAAAGTAGCTTCATTGTTGTGTGTGTTGGCAGAACACTTGACTGTTGCATGGGGGACTTCGGGGGACATCTGCAGAGAAACAGAGTTGTAACTAAAAATGAGCATGGTCAGCAGCACTTTGGAGATTGCCTGTTTTGTGAAATTTAAAAAGTGGGCAGAGTTTCTGAAGAAGATGATTGTCCCTCTTCTCCTGCCACTGGGCTGACATCTGCCTTTAATGGTCCTGCAAAGTTGATGTTCTTAAACCTCCTAATAAGAGAGATTTCTGCTTCTGAGGAGTTGACTTCCAACGATTGGTGATCTTGTGATGGTAGTGATACTTTGATGTGGTAAAGCCCACCTGTTCACATGATCTTTTTACCTGTGGCCCAGACTCTGCATGGTAACCAGCCCACTGGTACATAATTGCTTGTAAAAAATATTATAGTATAATAATTCAGGTAGGTAGCCATGTTGGTCTGAAGCAGCAGAACAAAGTTGGAGTCCAAAGTTTCATCCAAGGTACAAGCTTTTGTATACATGCACACTTCTTCCATCTGAAGAAGTGTGGGTGGCACATGAAATCTTATACCTTGAATAAAATTTTGTTGGACTGGGTCCTTTGGTGCACAGTCCACAAACTACTCCCCGTCCAGTGCATCCACAAACTTTGGGTTGTTCTGCCAGTGAACTAGGGTTGCCAGCTCCAGGTTGGGGAAATCCCTGGAGATTTGGGAGTGGAGCCTGAGGGGGGTGGGGTTAGGGGAAGGAGGGATCTAAGCAAGGCATAATGCCAGGGACTCCACTTTCCAAAGCAGCCATTGGCCTGATCTCTGTAGTTTGGAGCTCAGTTGTAATTCCAGGAGATCTCCAGACCCCATGCTAAAAATTCACATTCAGTGTACTAGTTCTGCAGGAAGGCAAGCTGATTTTGATAGGAACCTTTAGGAATTGATTCCAATCCAGTGTGGGAATAATTGTTGGACATGAGATATTGGTTCAGGCAAGATTTTGTATAGATGGGACAGAAAATAATGTTTTTATTGGTTTTGTCAACTGTTTTGATAACAAACAAGGTAAACAGAATAAGAAACAAAAGGTGAGTGTGGCTAGATGACCACAATTCTGGTAACATGGGTGTGTGTGGCCTAATATGCTAATGAGCTGTGCTGTCACAGGTATGGCCTATTATGCTAATGAGTTCCTGCTGGGCTTATATCAAACAGTATATATCAGTTGAGTCTGCTATTGTTAAAATTGGGCCCAAAACACAATAAAGTGTAGTTCCTAAAGATTCTTAGAATGCTCTTTTTTTTCAATTTTAAACACATGCATATCAATGGGATTAGACTGCCATCTCTCTGCATAGGGTCACAGGGTTATAAGGGTGTAACTTTGCTTAGGCCTGCAGCATTATTAATTCTATATCACAGTGACTTATTCTTTTCCAGAAGAGCAAATAGATGAGATCTTATAGCAAGTACATCAACCAAGTATCACAACTTTCAGAAAAATCCAACTTATTTAACAAGTAAATCTGTATGGAATTGCACTGTTAGTTTTAGTATCTGCTGATTCCACAGAACAACCTTGTGCAGATATTTATGAATTTACATTATTTATATAGCACCTCATAGCCATAAGATTCTCCAGGCAATGTACGAGGATGAAAACAATTAATCAACACATTGCAAACTTCATAGCATAAAATTTAGAAACAGTAAAACACAAGCAACTGGATGCAAGAGTAAAGCAAGGTTACCTAACATGCCAAACTTACCACTAAGAGCCCAGGGAAATACAAATATTTTTTACCTGTCACCTGGGCCTTAACATAAGGGCACCTAGCAAATAGTGCATTCCATAGCAAAGTGGCACTGTCAAAAATGCCCTATTCCTTATGGCTATCCACCTCTGATCAGTAAACAGAGATAGACTCAACAGACCTCAGATGTAGGCTCACACATAAAAAAGTAACCCTTTTTAATAATTTTTATTGCTTTTATATTACACCCTAACAAACTACAACTCTAACAAACTACAAACTACAACACTAACAATAAACACTATCCCTAAAAATACAGAGTAGACAATGGTCTTGTAAAAAGTCTACATTCAGTTTTATGAATACCCTATGTTTATAATTGCATATTAAATGAGTTATAGTTACACTAGTTCTAAAAACAAGTTAAGATAACATATAAGTGCATTTTCACAAGTTAAATAGAAAGTAGATTCTCAGATCTTCACTTCTCCTTCTTCTGCTTGCGTTTCTGCTTTTTCTCAAAGGGGATTTTGACTTTAAATGATTTTGGCCACTCATAGTTCAGATTCTGACTCAGAGTCCAAAAAATCCCCAAGAGACACCAATCTCTATGTAGAGCTGCCACTACTTGATTCATCTTGTTCGCTTGCATCTGGGGTGCTAGGCTCTTGTACTTCTCCTTTTTGTTCTGTTGATGTTTGTTGTCCTTGTAGGAAAATTTTGGCTTTCTCCAATGAATCAATCTTTTCTTTTTTGCCTTTAAAACTGAAAGTCAGTCCTTCTGGCATGAGCCAATGATATGGGGTTACCGTTTCTTGTAAAAACATCATAACCTTTTTATATTGTTTTCTTTTTTTGCAAATTTCAAATGGAATGTCTTTCAAAGTCTTTATTTCTTCTCCTTGGATTTTCAGAGTTGTCCCATTGGTTGCTTTTAGTATCTGATCCCTTGTTGATCTTCTCAAAAAAATTTTTTTTTAAATTCTCCAGGTAGATTATTTTTCCTGATGCACTCTGGGTAGACCCGGTAAGCCGTGTCTATGTCTGTTTGGAAGCCAAGTAACCCTTGAGACACATTCTGGTCCGTAAGGGTAAGCACTGCCAAATCAAATTATGCTCAGAAATTAATCAGAAGCTAGTGCAGGCCCTGCAAGACTGCTGAGATATCCTCTTGTACAGATGCAACCTTATTGCAACATTCTGTCCTCCTAGCTGTAGTTTATGAACAATCAGCCCCATGGACTTGTGGCAGTCTAGTGATGAATGCTGGTAACTATCACCAGATGTTGCTTTTCCAAGAATGGATGTAGCTGGTAGTTTGAGAGATAGTGTTGTATAGTGGTAAGGGTGTTGGACTAGGATCTGGGAGACCCAGCTTTGAACCCCCACTCTACCATGAATGTTCACCTCAAAAATAAAAATAAAAATAAAGAAATAGAAAATATGACAACACTGGTGGCAAGTATACACATAAACTTGCTGGGTGACTTAGGGGCAGTCACACAGTCTTAGCCTAACCTACCTCAATGATAAAATGGAGCAGAGGACAACGATGTTAGCTGCTTTGGGTATCCAAAAGGAGAACGGTGGTGTATAAATGGAGCAAATGATTAATATATAAAGGTGGTGATTTAACTAAAGCTAGTTAAAGGCCTAGTTGTCATAAGATCTGTATGTTCATCATCAGCAACAAATCTGAAAGTACTTACAGGGTGCGTTCAGACGCGCCGTTTGAGCCGTTTTCGGCACGGCTCAGAAACGGCTTTTACCTGCGTGTTCACATGCCCAACATCTGCCCACCGTCCCCAGCCGTCGCTTTCTGGAGCAAACCCCCTTTGAAACTGAGTATTTTGACACCACTTACCCAAGTGGTGTTTTCCATGATTCTCCATTTCAAGCCGCACTTTTCCCTGTCTGATCGCTCCATCCAGCCACTTCCGGGTGCTTCAACCCCCCCTCCCCTCTGGGAAGCTGCCTCCGGCTTCCGGCTTCAGTCCGCCATTTGTTTTTTTTTCCTTAGCGGTGTGCGCTTGAGCGGAGCTCCGCACTTAAGTTAAAAAAAGAAAAGCTTCACTGGTGCCTAGTTTAGGCATTTAGAGGAGTCCGGGATCTCGAGGAGGCCATTTTAAAAAGGAGTCTTCATTTAAACTTTAAAGGGACCTATTGAGATCTCTCTTTTGCGCACCCGCCAAACTTCCTGTTCGGGAGAGGGCTGCCTGTGCGCATGCTCAAAGGAGAGGGGGAAAAAAAAACCCACCTGCAGGAGGACGGCGGGGAGCTCAGAAGGAGGAGGTGAGTCTGATCGCGATTCTCCAGTTTAAAAAAAAAAACGCATTGTGCCGGAGCAGTTTAAACCGCTCCAGCACGCTGTCTAAACGCACCCTCAAGCTATGAATCTGTCCTAATGCATAATGTAATCTATTCCAGTGATGGTGAAGGTAGATTTTCACATCTGCCTGTTTCTGATTTCAGTTAGCCTTTGCAAATTGTTCTGTGTCCCCTGAGGAGAATCAGACAGCCATATACAGGCATCCTGCAGCAAGTGTTTTAATCTTTTTTAAAAAGTCTTTTCATAAGTTTCTTAAAATGCATCTACTTTGACCCTAAGAAACTAGAGAGATGAATTTAGAAGTGCTATTGCCGGGGACGACGACGACGACGACTCTGTAATCAAAAGCCACAAGTAGATCTATATAATATTGGAAAAAGTTTAATAACAGTGATCTGGATGAAAGAGATGATAAAGGATTTTACATATACGAGATGATGACAGAGGAGCAAAGACAATTCATAATGTTTTCACTGAACTGTGAGAGTTAACAAAAAGCTACTCTATCCAAGTTAAACTCAAACATTTTAATTCTGGCTTCTTCCTATTCATTGTCCATGGAGTCAGAAGCAGCAACTGTCTCTAGCCGACAATCCACTAGTCCTCAAACCTTGTGCAGAGTTTTCTGGTGCTACACTTTCATGGAGTAAGGGGAAAAGGAACTTTCAAAGTTCTTTGGTAAAGTCTGAGGCTTATTTCAGACATTGTGCAAAACCATGCTTTATTTTAACTGTGTTTGGTTTGTATATGGCTCACAGATGATAACACAAATCCTGCTTGGCTTTGACAAATACTGGTTTTGTTGTCTTCTCTCTGTAGCTAGAAGTGCATTGCTAGGAACAAACCAGGATGCTTGCATTTGTACATCAAGTGAAACCATAGGGAAGACTAACTGTGGCAAATAAGCCAACAAGTTGCTGGCTTCAAAACCTGGTTTGACTGACCCAAAAATAATGACAGTTAATGGAGTGGCCAGCTGACAGATAATCACTCTAACCACAGTTGTTTAAACCTTGATTTTGCACAACATATTTACTGAGCCTTACAGGCCCAGGAAAAACTGAATCTCCAGCTTGTTATAAAACTAGCATCAAGGAGGTACATTAAGAAATATATATTGTTCATGTCAGACCTATCTAAATCTTCGGGTTCCGCATCATAGTAATAACCATTTCACTTTTTAAAACACGTTTGCATAAATATTCTCTCTTCCTGTTTTTTTTAGACATTTAATAATGTTCTTATAAAGAACATTTTAAAAATCCTGGCAGTCTCCATGCACCTCTGAACTGAAATTTATGTAAATGTGTCAAACATTAGCTGGAGGGGTGAAGGATTCTGTTTGCTTATATTTAATCATGTACTTATTTCTGCTGTGAGTTTTCAGGCTTGATTGAAATGCTAAAGACTGTTTCCATTGATTAATGTGAAAGTGACAGATAAAGAGCCACTGTCTGTGCAAATTCTAATTCACATAATTTGACTGTGACCCAACATTTTATGTGTGCCTCTTCTGTGCTACGGCAAAGGAAGCTAATAGTATTAAAGAGAACACTGGATTGCTGAATTGAAGGGCAGTCTGTTTCTTAGGAAGACTTGAGATAAGGTTATTATGAATAAACCCCCACATGATGTGGTAGTATCAACATAATTGTTAAAGGTATGTACCCCAGTCTAAAGCTCTGCAGGGGGCTGTCATGCACACACGGCGCTCTGTACAAGAGAATGCATACATGGGACACTGAACTGAATGGTGAAGCCTTCACCTGATTTAATGCTACATTAAGCATGTTGATGGATGGTACGTTTGAAGGATTGAATGCGAGTGGACGGTGTACCTGTAGTGGACATTTAAGAATGGAGGGGACTACTTGTGTGAATTGTGGCTATACTCGTATGCCTGTTTATGTGGGTCAGAATGCATGCTGAGATGACAGTTATAAAGCTTTCTTGTCTTTGCAGCTATGTGATACATGCTACAGAAAGTGGAAGAGAGAGGACTGATGACTGGGCACCTGCAATTATATGTCAGGTTCCCAGGTGCTGAGCTGGAGACTCTGCCAGTCTCTTTAAGAGTTGGAAGAATGAAAGAACATACAGAGCAGAAGCATTTTCTGGGCCTGTGCCTACTACAGAAAGCAGACAGGCTAGAAAGATGAGCAAAGAAACTGTTAGATCACTGGGATGAGACTGCTGTATACAATTTCTTTAGAAAGAGTGTACATAGTGATGACTTAAGTCCTATGGGAATGCAGTAGAGCAACTAACAGGAGACTTATTACCCTTATCGTTAAATAATTAACTGCTCACTTAAAAGCAGAAGTAGTATTGCAGAGTTTTTAATATACAATGGGGTGAGATAATTCATTTCTTAATATATGGCAAATGAATGAAAGAGCAGAAATGTATTTATTCTATTTGCACAAAAGTGTTGGAATGATTTGGAACAGTGGTAAAATATGGCTCTGTAATGGCTTAAGCAAACCATGCCTGAAGCCATTCTTGGGTACAGATCTATAGATCAATGGTACAGTACATGCTTCACATGCAGGAGATCCCAGATTTGCCCCTGGTGTCTCAGCCTAAAGAATCTCAGGTACCTAGTGTTGGGAAAGACTTCTATACCTGAGTCCTTGGAGAATGCTGCCACAGAATACACAATACTGAACTAGATGGCCTGTGGTCTGATTAGGTTTAAGGCATCTTTGTGTTAAAGTGGCAACAGCACGTTAGCAATATGTTGTCAAAGGCTTTCACGGCCGGAGTTCATTAGTTGGTAGATTTTCCAGGTTGTATGGCTGTGGTCTTGGCATTGTAGGACCTGATGTTTCACCAGTAGCTGTGACTGGCATCCTCAGAGGTATAACACAGAAGATGTAGTACTCTCTGTGTCAAGGTGTGTGAACTGGCAAAATCCAGTTGGAAAGTGCATTGAAAGTGGAGTGAAAGTGGATTATTTAGTGTGTGTGATCACAGCCTTAGTCCCACACTTCAGAGTTATTTTCAAAGAATATTCCCAATGGCATGGCCAACCCTACCTACACATATTTCCCTAGACTGGTAATGCGGGGAGACAGCAGGTATTCCTCAGAGGGCTGGATGTGGCCTTAGTATCTTCATTTGTTGATCCCTTCCCAAAGCACCATCATGCCTTGCAATTGTCCTCATATATGCAGAGCCATCCCTGCTTAAAATATCCTATCTGTCTCACACTGAAGTGTTCCAAACCCTTCTCCTGTCTTTTAGTAGCTATGGCAAGAAGTGGTCTAAATGCAATATTGTCTTCTGTAATTTAAATGCATAAAATGTGTACTTTGATAAGAAACTGCACTTAATTCAGTGTGAATTATTAGATGACATCTATTTCCTATTTATTTCAGAAGTTGCCAAAGAGGACCTTGGTGAGCAGATTTAAATGAAAGCTCTATGGCATTGGTTTGCTCACTTAGACATAAAAGCAGCAACAGCAATTGAGATTACATAGTACAGCTCTGATAAAATGTTTAGTTAAAGCATATTTAATTTGACCTACTGGTCCAAGGCCAATTCTTCATTCAGCCATGAAGCAGTTGGACAGCATGTGTGAAACTGAGGTTAGGATTACTATTGCTGTACTTAAGCCCGCTGCAAGCTCATTAAATCACTCCTCTGTCCAAAACCCAAAAATAAAATAGTCAATGAAAAGAACATGACATTGGTTGTTATCCAAAGGGCTGCTTTAGAGTGCTCAAGGAATTAGCCATGGAATTTTGACTTTTCTTTGAATGGTAGATTACAGTCTAGTACCATATCACACAGCTTTTGAAACCCCTCAGTTTCAAAAGACGGTCATCTGGTGGTGGTGGGAATACTGAGGCACACTTCCTTGGGTATGTGGACTTAGCTGCAAGGTATCCAGGTCACATATTTCTCTTGGATTTTACATTCTGAATATTAAATATAACATAGGCCCACAGATGACTTACAAATTTTGAAAGATTTCTCTTGTCTCAGCAACAGATTGATACCAAATTCAGAGCAACCACCACCTCCAAGAGAGCCATGCTGACCACCAAGGAGATGGCCCTGCTACCCAGCTGACTGACAGTATGTTTGGAGAGGAAAGTGCATTTTGTCACAGGGGCTATATCAGAAAACTGAGGACCACATCACCATGCACTTTCATTTCCAAGGTCAATACCTCGGTGCCTGATGTAACTTTCTTAGGAAGTGGCTGTTCCACCCTGAGTATCAAACTAGTTTTTCCACAAAAACAGACGTTGTTTGTTATGTTCTGAGATCATTATAGTTGGACCCAACCATTGCCCCCATCTGTCGGCGCTTCCGCATGGTGCCCCTCTCCTTACGGCCGAAAATTGAAGCCGAACTAGACTGGCTGGTGGCCCAGGGGGTGCTAGAGCCAGTTACCAACTCCCTGTAAGAAACCCTGATAGTGACCCCTGTTAAACCAAATGGGGACATCCGCATCTGCGCGGATTGTAAGTCCACCATTAACCAAGCCCTACAGGCACACTCCTACCCAGTGCCGGTGGTAAGCCATGTGCTGGCGTCACTGGTGGGGGTGACTATCTTTGGTAAGCTGGACCTCGCTCAGGCGTACCAGCAATTGCTGATCAATGAGGCCACAGCCTCAGCGCAAACCACTGTAACACACAGGGGGGCGTTGAAGGTTAAGAGATTGCAGTTCAGGGTCAGAGTGGCTCCTGGGATATTTCAGCAACTAATGGACACTTTGTTGAAAGGGATCCCTGGCATGATGACATTTTTCGATGACATCCTCATTGCCGCAGCAAACCCTGAGGATTTCGCCAGCTGTCTCTGCATTATGTTGGAATGCTTCCACGACACGGGACTGAAAGTGAAAAGAGAAAAGTGCCTCCTGGGGGTTCCGGAGATGGACCTCTTGGGGTACCGGGTGGACGCAACGGGCCTCCACCCCATCTGGGACAAAGTAAAGGCTATTGTGGAGGCCCCCACACCGAAGTGCAAGGTGGAGCTCCAGGCCTTCCTGGGCCTAATAAACTTTTATCACTCCTTCCTCCTGCACAAGGCTGCCATGGTGGAACCCCTCCACAGACTGTTGGACAAATCAGTGGGCCTGGGGGGTGCAGGAGGAGGCAGCATTCTGCGGGGTGAAAACCTTGTTAATTTTGAATGCTGTGCTTGCTCATTTTGATGAGTCTCTCCCTGTAATACTTGCGTGTGATGCATTGCCCTATGGGGTCGGGGCGGTCTTGGGGCACCTGCTACCGGACGGGTGAGAGGTTCCAATAGCCTATTATTCTTGCATGCTGTCCCCCGCTGAGTGGAACTATGCACAAATAGACCAGGAGGGACTCACCATCATGGCCGCCCCGGGGTAAAAAAAAATCCACAATTTTTATTGTCGTAACATGAATCTCAGTAAGTTAGAAGTTTAAGCATACAGAAAAGATGGTAGAACCTGCATAGACAGATAACTGTGGAATAATAATTAAGGGTATAAGCATTAAACAATAGAGGTGGTCTCCCTATATATGTTCTATGTGTGTGTAATGTATGTGTATGTGCATTGTCTTTGTGAAAATTAATAAAAGTGTACCTAAGGGTACTTTAAAAAAAAACCTACAATTTTGTATATAGCCGACCCTTCACAATAATCACGGGCCACAAGCCTCTCTTGGGTTTATTCATGGCCGACAAGCAAACACCGCAGGTCCTGTCGCCCCGGGTGTTGCATTGGTCCCTGTTCCTGGGGGGTACCAATACAGGCTGAGCATTGGCCGGGCAAGGTGATGGGGCACACCGATGCCCTGAGTCATCTTCCACTCCCTCTGACGGGGGAGGACCCAGCTCACAACCCAGGCATGCTTATGCTAGAAGGTCTCCTGGATCCCCCTTTGCAGGTGGCGGACGTGGCCACCCACACGTCCAAGGACCCTGTCCTCTCCCGGGTCTTAACGTGGGTGGTAAGGGGGTGGCCGCCCGCACCTATGGGAATGGAGTTTTTGGCATATAGGGCCAGGAAAGACGCGCTCTCTGCCCTAAAAGGATGTTTGTTATGGGGGGATAGGGTGGTACTACCGGGATCCATGAGGCAGGGGGTCCTACACACACTACACGAGGCACACCTGGGCATAGTCCACATGAAGGTGCTGGCACTGAGTTACATGTAGTGGCCTGGAATAGATGCAGAGATCGAAACATGGGTCAGGGGTTGCAAAAGTTGTCAAGAAGTCCACCCCAACTCTCCAAGTGCTCCAACGCAACACTGGGAATCTACACACAAACTCTGGTCCTGGCTACATGTGGATTTTGCCAGGCCATTCCAAGGTCTCCTATTTCTAATAACTGTAGATTCTTACACCAAGTGGATAGAGATCACTATCTTGTCCACTATTTTGTCCAAAGCAGTAATTAGGTCTCTCCGCAGGATCTTTTCCACTCACGGCTTACTGGACACAATCATGTCAGACAACGGGGCCGCCTTTACCTCAGCCGAGTTCCAGACATTCCTACAAAGAAACCTTATTAGGAACATTCGATCTGCCCCCTTTCACCCTGCGACAAATGGCCAGGCAGAAAGGATGGTCCGCACGGCTAAGGAAGCCCTAAGCTGCATAACGGACGGGGATTGGGAGTTCTGGCTCGCCTGCTTCCTCCTCACCCAGTGAACCACCCAAAACCCTGTCTCCAGACACAGCCCGGCTGAGCTGCTGATGGGCTGCTGTCCCGCAACCCTCTCGGACCAGCTCCACCCTGACCACACTCCCGATTCTCAAAAACTGGTTGAAGACAGGGAGGCACCTAGGGGATTCTTCCTGGAGGAACCCGTGTATTTTAAAAACTTCGGAGTGGGTCCCCAACGGCTGGCCGGGCATATCCTTAAACCCACCGGACCCATTTCCTATGAGGTTGTCGCTGATGGTGACAAGACCCAACAACACCGAAGTCCCTGCAGCCCAACAACCCTGAAGTCCCCTCTCCAGCACCCGAAGAGCAGCCCTCAACCACAGAGGAGAGCCTGTGCCTCAAGGGGAAGCCAGTCTGGCTGTAGGAGATGCTGAGAGCCCACTGCTGCAGCCTCAGCAGTAACAGCCATCACCACCCCCGGCTCCAGTCGCCGAACCTCACCCTGGCAGGGCTGCCACTGACCCAGTGCCGGCCCCCAGAAGGTCGCTCAGGGAGCACCGGGCCCCATCATATCTAAAGGACTACATCCCGTAAGAGGGACGGAACCATGGGGGGTGTCATGTCCTGAGATCAGGAACAGGCGTCAGCCAGAAGCTGCCAAGCTCCAATCCTGAGAACAATAGGGACTAGACTCCTGAATTTGGAGTAAGGAGCCAATAGGGACATTTGTGGGAAATTTGAACATGCCAATAGGACTATGGGGCGTTCCCCTCCAATGTATATAGTTGGCCTCTGGCCATTGTTGTCTGTCTTTGTTTGTGTGAAACACTAATAAACGCATCTTCGCCTATGTCGTGGTCCGAGTCCTGGAACCCAGTACTTTACATTGTTGCTTAGACAATTGTTGATGCCTTGGGGCTGAAAGCACATGGTCCCAAATGCCAGCTCTGCCCCCATTGATTGAGCTGTAAAGGTGACCAGCAGCTTCTCTTGGGCACCCAAAGGTAGGGCCTGTGATGAACATCCTGATCCATTCTGCTCAAGGGATGATTTAGACATTGTATATTTTCTGGACCCAGCTATAGAACAAAGGTGAGCAGCACTAACCCTGACTTTTTTTTCTGGCTTGGATTTTGTATCTGAACCAGAGAAGACTTCCTCCTGCCCCCCTCCTTCAATCCCACTTATCTTGTTACTGCTGTTCCTGTAACAGGCTAAAGAAGAAGAAGAGATTGGATTTATACCCCACCCTTCACTCAGAGTCTCAGAGCAGCTTACAAACTCCTTTCCCCTCCCCACAACAGACAGCCTGTGAGGTAGGTGGGGCTGAGAGAGCTCTTTCAAGAACTGCTCTTTTAAGAACAGCTCTTGTCAGAACTATGGCTTGCCCAAGGTCATCCAGCAGCTGCAAGTGGAGAAGTGGGGAATCAAACCCGGTTCTCCCAGATTAGAGTCCACACACTTAACCACTACATCAAACTGGTGAACAAGCAACTGGAGAGGTCTACCTCTGCTTCTTTCTTAGTGACTCAGATGTGTTCTGTAATCCTATTTGAAATGTGGGGAATCAGTTTCCTATAATTTTGCGAAGATCTGGAATTCTGCATTTCTGGGGTTGTCAACCTCCAGGTAGTAGCTGGAGATCTCCTGGAATTATAACTGATATCCAGGTGACAGATATCAATTCATCTGAATAAAATGATTGCTTTGGGAGGTGGACTCTATGGGATTATACCCCACTGAAGTCCCTTTCCTCCCCAAATCTCACCATCATCAGGCTCTACCCCCAAAATCTCCAGGTATTTCCCAACCCTGCACTGGCAACCCTACGCATTCCATTTCCTCAGGGTTCAAAACAGACAACTAGGAGGGCTGATTGTCTATTTTTGTATTGTTTCTCTCTTTGTGTGTCAAATAATGCTAAGGCACTCTGCATTACTTGTAAAAACAACTTTAGAGGTCTATGATCAAGTCTTGGTTTGGTCAGAAATGATGTGGATATTGTGGGACTAGCTCTTAGGTTCTCTTCAATCAATATATTTTATGCTTGGGATGCCATTACTGAGCACAAAATACATAGCACATCAAATCAATTATTAATGGTATAGCACATGTAAGTTTTAGGTTATGCCTGAAATATACATAGACACATTAACCAGGAAAGGACTAGGTCATGGTCACATGTATTTAACAGGCATCACATGGTTTGTATAGGTGACACTATGCATATACATTTTTAAAACTTTAATTCATTAATATTGGGAATTTCACATGTCCATAGCGGGGATGTTTGGGGCTTACCTGGTCTTGAAGTGGGAAGGCTACTGCTACAAATGTTATATGGAAAGGTAACTTTTCTTCCTGCTTATCATCCAAATGAATCATTATCTTTTATTCCCTTATGAATGCATGACCTAGTGCCATTCAGATAGAATAGATCATAGGAGAGAAATCAATTTAAAAGAGCCATGCTAGAATTTGATTCTGACCTTGAGATATTCTGCAGGAATGAATAAACAGCTTGGATCAGATATAATAATGGAAACGTGCTGTCATAGAAATGTAGTGCCATTCTGCATATGAGGAGAACTCAGCCTTTGTGTTCATCTCTCTGATTCAGACATATATTCACAAAGCTACAAATATGCTTGCAAAGAGCTGTACACAAGGTTGCCCTCGGCCTACACAGTGATAAATACTCTGACAGATTCTACTTCTATGGGAAAGTGGGACTTAACTCATTGACTCATGATGATGGTGATGATGTGGGGAAATGAAACTGTTTGACATTTGGAAGATAATGTGAGTGTGAGCTGTCTAAAGAGCATTCTTTATTATTCTGCAGTAGACTTTGTGGTACAATGGGACTGTAAGAGCGCATAGTATGTGACATACTAGATTATGATACAAGGTTTTATTTTTTAAAAAACAGAACCTCTCAACAGATACATCCTCTGCTCTAGAAACTTTTAAATCTTTCTATATGGTGTTTTTGGGTTATTTAAAAGAGAGGTTGAAGGATCCTGGTATTAAAATTATTTAAAGGGGGTTGACTTGCCTTTCAGACAGGCATTTTGAAATCCATTGTTTGGTTGTCAACTCTAGCCAGGCTCTGGGCCCAGCTCCATTGAGAATGTCCACGGTCGGCCTATCAGTCAACAAGATTAGACTGTATTTAGCTCCCCAGTGTTTCTCACAAGAGGTGTAAGAAATGCATTTAGGTCCAAAGAGGACTTGTGCAATAAAGATTCAAGCAAACTAGCACTAGCTACAAGACTAATCATGAAGCAGGAGTCAGGTTTGGAAAGACTTACATTTGATTATGAGGATCAAAACAAATCCAGCTGTCATGGAGACAGTATCCTGACAGTGGATGTAGTTGGAGGAAAGAGGTAGGCAAGAATAAACAATCCAGATAGTATAAGTGGTGCAAGAACAGGAGGAGGAGGAGGAGACGGCCAAGGAAAGTGAAATAGGATTTGATTTAGTGTTAATGCTACTGGGTAAATACATATCATATGCTTTACATAAGAATGTAAATAATATGTTGTGTGTTGATTTGTGTGTTATGCTCTATATTCTTGGTGCTTGGTGGGGGGCAACAGTGTCTTGGCCCCCCTCCTGATGGCACCTGATATTTTTGGCCACTGTGTGACAGAGTGTTGAACTGGATGGGCCATTGGCCTGATCTAACATTTGGTTTCTCTTATGTTCTTATGATTATAAATTTCTAGTAAAATGTAAATGAAAAATCACTACTGTTTTGTTTGGAAATGTATTTAATATATAGATATATGACTAACAATAATCATAGCCTCTCCCAGTGCCATTATCTGATAAGGGCAGGTCAGAAGGGACACCTGATCTGTCTGAATCTTTTCCTTCTGCCCTAGCATCCAACCAATAATCAGGGCTTAGACCACACAAAGTACCCTTGAGTGGGATCCTCAGAGGGCTGTACACCTGCACAAATAGACTGTTGGATGGCAGCCAGCTAGAGAAAAGCTATTTTTCAGCACAATAACCCTCTTGTATCCTCATAGGCAGATCTGGATGTGGAAATATAACTCCATCCATGAATTGTTTTCAGTGGATCAAAACCTGAATATTGTTGTTACCCTGAGAGTCAAACTAGACCAAACAGAATTAAATTATAGAGTGGCAAGGGGCCATACAAACCATCTAGTCTAGCCCCCTGCTCACTGCAGGATCAGCCTAAAGCATCCCTGACATAGATGGCTGATGTCTTTAAAATGTAAATTTTCAGGTATGTGTGGCTTCTGTTCAAATGCCTATTAGTCGGGGGGAGGGAACTCATCCAATAAAATAAGATTTGCAAGAGTTCAACATTCTATTTTATGTATTTGTGTATTTAATATGATGCCCCCAGAGACCTCCATTTTGATCCCCAGTTTTTACATGTGTACTTGTTAGCATGGGCCTAGCAATGAAAGATGGAGTCTGTATCAAACTAATATCAAAATGACAGGGAGTCACATCAAAGGTCTGAAGGAATGTAGGGGCAGCTTCTCCAACAGTTGTGCAAAAGGCCACCTCTAGTGGGAGGGCCGTTTCCCCAAGGACTTTGGAGTCTATCGCAAAAAACATATCGTAAAAAACATAGAGACTAACAATAAAACTTTCTTCACATACATTAGAAGTAGGAAACCAGCCAGGGAAGCAGTGGAGCCCTTGGATGACCAAGGGGTAAAAGGACTACTGAAGGATGACAGGGAAATGGCTGAGAAGCTGAATGCATTTTTTGCCTCTGTCTTCACTGCGGAAGATGAGAAGTGCTTGCCCACTCCAGAACCACCGTTTTTGGGAGGGGGTTTGAAAGACCTGAATCAGATTGAGGTGACAAGAGAGGAAGTCCTACGACCGGTGGACAATTTAAAAACTAATAAATCACCAGGCCCGGATGGCATTCATCCGAGAGTTCTGAAAGAACTCAAATGTGAACTAGTGGATCTCCTGACAAAAATATGTAATCTTTCTTTAAAATCTGCCTCCATTCCTGAGGACTGGAAGGTAGCTAATGTCTCTCCCATCTTTAAAAAGGGCTCCAGGGGAGATCTGGGAAATTACAGGCCAGTCAGTCTGACGTCGATACCGGGTAAGTTGGTGGAAACTGTTATTAAGGAAAGAATTAGTAGGCACATTGATGAGCAAAAACTATTGAGGCAGACTCAGCATGGGTTCTGTAAGGGAAGATCTTGTCTCACTAACCTGTTAGTGTTTTTTGAGGGAGTGAACAAACATGTGAACAAGGGGGACCCAACAGATGTTATTTAACTTGACTTCCAGAAAGCTTTTGATACAGTTCCTCATCAAAGTCTCCTAAGTAAGCTCGGTAGTCATGGGATAAAAGGACAAGTCCTCTTGTGGATCAAAAACTGGCTTATAAATAGGAAACAGAGAGTGAGTATAAATGGGAAACTTTCTCAGTGGAGGGTGGTAAGCAGTGGGGTACCACAGGGATCAGTACTCGGTCCGATGCTTTTTAACTTGTTTATTAACGATTTGGAATTGGGAGTAAGCAGTGAAGTGGCTAAATTTGCAGATGACATGAAGTTGTTCAGGGTGGTGAAAACCAGGGAGGATTGTGAGGCACTCCAAAGGGATCTGTCGAGGATGGGTGAGTGGCCGTCAGCGTGGCAAATGGGGTTCATTGTGGCCAAGTACAAAGTGATGCACATTGGAGCCAAAAATCCTAAATATAAATACACATTGATGGGGTCTGAACTGGCAGAGACTGACCAAGAGAGAGATCTTGGAGTCGTAGTAGATCACTCAATGAAAATGTCTAGACAGTGTGTAGCTGCAATAAAGAAGGCCAACGCTATGCTGGGGATTATTAGGAAGGGAATTGAAAACAAATCAGCCAGTATCATAATGCCCCTGTATAAATCATCGGTGCAACCTCATTTGGAATACTGTGTACAGTTCTGGTTGCCACATCTCAGAAAGGATATTATAGCATTGGGAAAAGTGCAGAGAAGGGCAACTAGAATGATAAAAGGGTTGGAACACTTTCCCTATGAGGAAAGGTTAAAACGCTTGGGGCACTTTAGCTTGGAGAAACGACGGCTGAGGAGTGACATGATTGAGGTTTATAAGATTATGCATGGGATAGCGCAGGTTGAGAAAGAAGTACTTTTCTCCCTTTCTCACAATACAAGAACTCGTGGACACTCAATGAAATTGCTGAGTAGTCGGGTTACAACAGAGACAAGGAACTACTTCTTCACCTAAAGAGTGATTAACACATGGAATTCACTGCCGCAGGATGTGGTGGTAGCTGCAAGCATGGACAGTTTCAAGAGGGAATTAGATAAAGAAGTCCATCAGTGGCTATTAGCCACAAGGTATAGATAGGAACTCTCAGTCTGGGACAGGTGATGCACTCTATTCTTAGTGCTGGGGGGGTAACAGTGGGAGGGCTTCTAGTGTCCTGGCCCCACTGCTGGACCTCCTGATGGCACCTGGTATTTTTGGCCACTGTGTGACAGTGTTGGACTAGATTGGCCATTGGCCTGATTCAACATTGGCTTCTCTTATGTTCTTATGTTTGTATGTTCTCCTGCCTGATAATTTGGTCTAATTCAGTGACCCAGATATTCAAAACAATGAACAAGGGGCTGATCCCAACCCTTTCCTCCTTATCTTAATGGCTGACTCAATCATGTAAACCTTAGTTTCCCCCCAAAGATAGTTTCTGTACTGTATTGCAAATAAGAAAAACTCCCCTCCACAGTTCTGACAAAGACTTTTCTTTTCAAACTAGCTTATCTCACTCCCATGCCAACATCCTTTCCCCTCCCCTCTCTCATATAAAAAGTTACCACTCAGCCTGAATTCTTGGTAGCTGGTTTTGAATGTATCCAGTTACCCCAGCTCCTTGGTTGCCCTCTCTGCTTCTCCACCCACTCTGCAGCGCTTCCACCTGGTCAGTGCCTCCCACCCCCGGCCCAATTGTCAGATAGCTGGGTAGGGAAAAGTTTTATTTATTTATTTGGATTTGTATCCCGCCCTCCCTGAAAACAGGCTCAGGGCAGGTAACAACGATATAAAATACAAAATATTTAAAACCAAATTAAAACAACAGTATAAAATGCCATACTTCTAAGTTTCATGTAAGCTCAGATAGAAGTGAAAAGTACTGAGACTGATGAGTGATTTCAGCTCTCACATATTTTATTTGTTACAGAACAAGACAACCTAAGCTGGCTCGCAGGCCGGCTTTTATTCCCAAGTGAACCCACACCCCAAAATACACAACACCCGTGATTCACTATTTACAGTGATTCAATTATCCCTGGCTCCCCGATTGGAAGGGAGCTAGAAGCCTGCAGTCTATTGTCTTTTGGGGTGAAGCTCAGGCCCTTTGCCTGGCCGCATGGCGGACCAATTTAGACCAGTCCGCGCACATGGCTGTTCCATGTTGCCACATGGATACACTACACCCCTCCCCCCTTGGTCCGTGATGTACCCGCACACAAAGTCCTTCAAGTAAGCTGAAGACTTCCTATTCCTTGTGGAGCGTTGAAGACCCAGCGCCACCAGGGATGCCGGTGTCTGGGTCCTGGTCGGGGAGTCTACCAGTACCGGTGGACGGGGAGCAGCTGTCGTGGCGTCGTATGCCGCGGTCAGGGCCTCGGGAGCTGGGACGATGGGTGCTGTTGTGGCGCCTTCTGCCGGGCTGGGTTCCCTTGGTGGAGGTCTTGGCTCTTCTCCCTTCTGGGGTTCGGGGACCTCGAAGTCATCCGGCTCTTGTGGCGCCACCTGGCGGCGGAGCTGATCGATGTGGCGGTGAAGCACAGTACCGTCCGCACAAGAGACTTCGTACAAACGGGGGGCCCTGACCCGAAGCACCCGTGCCGGTACGCATGGGCCCCCCGCTGTGTAGTTACTGGCGTACACAGGGTCCTTGGGGAAGAACCCTCGGGTGGCCTCCTGGTCCTCTGTCCCCGGCTCCCGCTCCGGGGCCCTGTCCAGGTGCAGCCTGTCCATGCGTGTCATGAGGTGGCACCCCAGGAGGAGTTCCGCCGGACTTCGCCCCGTAGTGGAGTGTGGAGTGATGCGTTGTCCAAAAAGGAAGGACGCTATCTGGTATTCCCAATCCGGGGAGTCGAGCCGCCGTAGAGCTTCCTTGGCCGTCTGGACCATTCTTTCCGCCTGGCCATTAGTGGCAGGATGAAACAGCGCAGAACACACGTGTCGGATTCCGTAGTAAGCGGTGAAGTCCTGGAACTTCTGGGAGGTAAAAGCGGTGCTGTTGTCCATGACCAGCGTGTCCGGGAGGCCTTGGGCGCTGAAGATCCGCCACATGGCCCTGATGGTGGATTTCAAGGAGGTGGACGGTACCAGGATGACCTCTAGCCACTTGTTGTAGGCGTTGACTAGAATGAAGAAAGTCTGCCCCTGGAACAGGCCCACAAAATCCAGGTGGAGCCAGGACCAGGGGCAATGGGAGGACTCCCAGGCTCTCTCCAGGGCTCGCGGTGGATCGGGGCGTGAGGCCAGGCAGGGCTGGCATCTTTTTACCTTGTCCTCAATGTCCTTATCGAGGCCCGGCCACCAGACATAGCTCCTTGCTAGCGCCTTCATGCGTACTACTCCCGGGTGATGTTTGTGTAGTGCCTCCAGCACCCGTTGCTGGAGCGGGGCCGGAATCACCACGGGGCCGGAATCACCACCCTGCCTCCCCACATCAAGCACCCCTTATATGTGGAGAGTTCATGTTTGTGGACAGCAAAAGGGGCAAACTCGGGGCCCTCCATGGCCACAGGCCACCCCCTCCCCACCCAGTCTAGGACGCGGCAGAGGACGGGGTCCCGGGCCAAGAGTCGGGCCACTTCCCGCACATGGACTGGCTGGTCAGGAAGTGTCTCCACAAGGGCGACCATGTGTTCAGGGGCCGGGTCAGGGTCCATGACGGCCAGGGGAAGGCAGCTGAGGGCATCCACATGCCCCATAGCCTTCCCGGGCCAATGGGTGAGGGAGTGTGCGTATCCTGATAGGAAAATGGACCACTGAAGGACCCGGGGGGAGACCATCTGCGGGGTTTGGCAGTCCGCGGCCAGGAGTCCCAGGAGTGGCTTGTGGTCCATTATGATTTCAAAAGGCCGGCCATAGAGATAATGGTGGAATTTCTTCACCCCAGCCACTATCGCCAGCACCTCCTTGTCTATTTGAGCGTAGTTCCACTCCACCAAGGACAAAGTCCGTGAGTAGTACACGACTGGGACCTCCCGGCCGTCCGGCAACTGGTGGCCCAGGACCGCCCCAACCCCGTATGGAGAGGCGTCGCAAGCGAGGACCACTGGGAGTGACTCCATGAAGTGGTGAAGGACCGCGTTTGACACCAACAAGTCCTTGACACCCTGGAACGCCGCCTTGTGTGCCGGCCCCCACTCCCAAGGAGCATCCTTGTCGAGGAGACGGTGGAGCAGCTCCACCACAGCCGCCTTGAGGGGCAGAAAGGAGTGGTAAAAGTTGAGCAGGCCTAAGAAAGCCTGCAACTCCACCTTGGAGGAGGGAGGGAGAGCTTGGGTGATGGCTTTGACCTTGTCCTCAGTGGGGTGGATACCTTGGGCGTCCACTGCAAACCCCAGAAATTTGATGCGTGGTACCCCGAGGAGGCATTTCTCTCGTTTCACCTTGAGCCTGGCAGCATCGAACCGTTAAAGGACCTGGCAGAGACGGTCAGCGAAGGTAACGGCGTCTGGGACTGTGACGATCACGTCGTCTAGAAAAGGTTGGACTCCTGGAATGCCTTTAATAAGAGAGTCCATGAAAGACTGGAAAATCTCGGGAGCCACACACACCCCAAACTGTAGCCACGTGACCTGGAAAGCCCCTTTGTGTGTCGCGATGGTCTGGGCCTCAGCAGCGGCAGTGTCAACAGGTAGCTGTTGGTAAGCCTGTGCCAAATCAAGCTTACCAAAGACTTTGGCCCCCGCCAGGGAAGCAAGGACGTGGCTCACCACAGGGACCGGGTAAGCGTGGTCCTGCAGAGCCTTGTTCAGGGTGCACTTATAGTCTGCACAGATCCGCACCTCCCTGTTCGGCTTCACCAGTGTGACAATAGGGGTCTCCCAGTGCGTGGACGTGACTGGCTCTAGCACCCCCTGCTCGACAAGGCGATCAAGCTCGGCCTCAATTTTGGCCCGCATCGCAATGGGAAGGACTCGGGCCTTGATGTGGATGGGGCAGATAGCCAGGTCCAGATCCAGGGATATGGGATCCCCGGTGTACCGTCCTAGGGTCCCATCAAACACTTTTGGGAACTCCCGGCAGACAGCCTCCCAGTCGGCTGCCCAGATTTGGTTAAGCCCCAATATCTGGAGTCACAGGGGCTTGAACCATGAAAGTCTCAGCAAACTGGTGAGGCGCCCTTCCACCACCAACAGGTCCAGCAGCCCTAAGAATCCCTTGAACTGGACCCGGAACTTGTCCCAGCCACGGACCGCCACAGGGTTTTTATTAAAGTCCCGTAACAGAAGACCCTGTGGCTTGTACGACCGGGGTCCCCCCTTCGGGCAGAGGTTGCGGAGGGTCTTGACCGAGATTATGGAATACGATGAGCTTGACCCTTAGACTCACGAGGACCAGCTTGTGCAGGAATCTGGCTTCCAGTAAAATAAAACTCATAAATCACAATTTCCTTTTAGTTTGCTATTCCCTAAGTGGGCTGTGGCCTGCTTAGAACAAAATTCTGTTGGACAAGGCTCTAGCAAATGCATCAGAAAAATCTAAGGACTGCACTGCTGCTCAAGAAGTGTTAGAGATAATCCTGTGCCATCTGTCTTTATTTTGCTAAACCACTCAACTAGAGACAGTATTTATGAAGAAGAAACAACAGTACTTACTACAAGGAAGAGCAGAGCGAAATGATCTTCAGGGAGATACTTTCACATTATGAACTGTTAAGGTTTGCTATGTCACTAGCTCCCATTTACATTCTCACAAAGTCTTTATTTTAAATGTTTGTGGAATTGTAGTTCTTTGCATAAGAGTGGATAACTGTACATTCAGTATTTCTTCTGTACTTCATCTTTTTAAAAAGTTGTCCTCTGTTTAGGGGTCAAAATCAATTACACAGTTACTGGATGAGAAACACAAAACAGGATACAAGCAAAAAAAACCCCCATGTAACCAAAAGCAAGGTTGCCTAATATACAGAGGTCAAACTATGATCACATATTATTTGAAAGCTGGTATTTAAATTAACAGTGCAATGCTAAGACAACTCTCCCTAGAGTCAGCTTCATTGAGTGGACTTCAGTAGGAGTCTCAGTAGGCCTGTTTATGATGGTACTATATGTCTTGATTATGCTCCTCATTAGATGCATTTAAGATCCGTGTCCAACAGATTATTAGGCTTGTATTCTGTAGCACAAAAGGATGGGAAATTTGCATTGTGTCATTTTGGCTAGGTGCTGAAGCAGATGTGTTTCCTACCCAGGTTATGTAAAGCCTATCAGCTGAAGCCTGGGATTATATCAAGATAGAATTCTGGTTATAAGAAATCTTTGGTGTTTTTTACCATTGACATACAGTTTGTCCCACACGTGGTTAGATGGGTGTGTGTTTTACACAGACGTGAGGATTAAATTAACCTATATTTTCCACAATTTTTGTTAACAGAGAAATCCATCCATGTATGTATTAACCATAATGTACTAGGGAAGAAAATAAGGCTGCACTGTTGAGTAGGAGGAAAAAAGGAGGAACAAGGTATAAGGAAGATTAGTTTATTTGACCTTTCAGATCCCAACACGTTTTGCAATGAACTTCATCAGGGGATCTCAGTCAGACACTTCTTCCAGCCTGGACAAATAGGGGTGGTAGTCAGAGAACTTTCTGACCGAGACCCCTGATGAATTTCATTGCAGAACATTTTGGGAGCTAATAGGTCAAATAAACTACTCTTCCTTGCACATTATTCCTCCTCCCCGCCCCAACCATACTGTTCTATCTGGTTTCCATTATAACAGATGCATCTACTCTACCAGACGAGAATTTTATTCACATGAAATCAGATGAGCCTTGTATCTGTACACATCTCATGGTAAATTTGGGTTCAGTGTCACATTAGTACCAAAATGGCTGTGGATATATTCAAAAGGTTCTGTCAGTACCATCAATGATAAAATAATAAATAAATTCTTAGTTAAATGTCAGAGATGGCATCATCCTTTTAAAATAACAAGAACTTTATGAACATGCCAGCTGTGCAGCATATGGTACTTATTCTGTGACCTGAAGTTTTGAGAATCTCAAGAGAAATTCTGCCAGGAACTATTAAAACTGATCCCTTGTACTGATTCTCCTCACCATATCTTCTTCCTTATGCAGAGTTTATGGCCAGAAAGCACATCATGTGTCTGAATTACTAATGACAGGATGAAACATCTTTCAGTCTAAACCTTTCTTTATGTAACATTTTAAATAAGTTATTCAGTTTTTATAACTACCCATCTTTGAATAAATTCTAAATTAAATTTTGGATCTACATTTAATCGACTTAGTCAAAGTTAGAAGGAAGACAAGATAATTCCAAAAATAGACAAATAAAGTTAAATACTAAGACCTTGATTCTATGCTGAGCCGTACACACCACTGTATTGAAAGCCAGTGTTGTGTATTGATTTAAATGTTGAGCTAGGACTGGTTAGGACTCAAACCTCAATCAGCCATGAAGTTCACTGGGTGCCACATCTCAGCCTAACCTACTCACAGAGTGGGTATGATGATAAAATGGAAAAGTTGAGAACCACTTATACTATTGAAGAACTTGCAGGAAGGGTAGGAAAATATGTCATAACATAACATCTCTATAGGGTAGACCAGCCTGTTCCTTTCTGAGATGCTCAGCACTCTTCATCAAAGCACCTACAGTTATCATGTACCAGGGAAAATATTTCTTCTTTGTGAGTTCATATACTCTTCCAGAACATCAGGTAGAGTCTATTCCATGCTCATGTCCCTCACTCTGGGCATATTGTCCCTATATGCTAATATGTAAGATGAGTGTGTATATGTGCCTACATGTTTCAAAAGCATACATTGTGGATCAGGAGTATGCAGTGTATCATGCTATTCACTAAATTGTGTTTGACAATGTTGCTCCATCAATATTTGCAAATGCAAATTAATAGTTTCATTTTCATTTATTTTCTCTTGAGTCAAGCAGATTCAAAAACTTGGCTCTTCCAAATTAGGCAGTCACATGTGACACCATTTAAAGAAAGCATGCTCAGTTTTTTCCTGTAGCTTAAAGAGAAGCTATTTTGTAGGCTATATGTCAGCTTTATTTTGACATAATGTACAAAGAAAAGCAGCACCTTGGCTTCATATGTATTTGTTGCTGCAATGAGTTTAATTTTATTCATGTGGACAATGTTTCTTCAGCTTCTTAATAAAACTGAAGGTAATCTCTCAAGCAATAAAGAACATAAAGAAGGATAAAGCACCAGGGTTGGATGGGTTGACAGCAATGTGTAATAAATATTGCTACAAACAATTATGAACAAGATAAAGGGGAAAAAATTACAATACCCCTGATGTGGCAAGCGGTGTATATAATACATTAAGAGGGTAGTGATGCATTGCTACCACAGGTTATTTATTTATTCTGAGTATTTTGTGTGTGTATGCATGTATGCCTGGATGTCATGGTTGACTACTAGTGGGGCTTTGACATTTCAGAGAGGTGATTTGCTATTGCCTGCCCCTGCATCCCAGCACTGGCATTTTTTGGAAGTCTCGCTTCCAAGTAACTGTGAGGGTCAGACCCATTTAACTTCTGAGATCTGACAAGATCAGGCTTGCCTGGGCCATCCAGGTCAGGGTGCTACCACAGTTTTTAGACCTATTTCTCTGTTGAATATAGACTACAAAAATTTTGCCACAATAATGATTAAGAAAATGCACACCGAATTTAATGCACTCCAACCAAATAGGTTTGTACCAAAGAGCTACATGAAAGCTAATATACAATTTATAATAGATGCAATCAAATTTGTGAATAAGAAGAGAAAGAAAACTTCATTTCTATTTCAAGATGCAGAGAAAGCATCTCTGCATTTCTTTGCTTCTCATTTGGTATTGATTTTTCCAATGTGGTATTGATGCTTTCTTTAAAGGGTGTCACATATGACTGTCTAAATTTGGAAGAGCCATTTTTGAATCTGCTTGACTCAAAGAGTAGACAAAGTGTTTGACGATATAATATGGCCTTTCTTGTTGAATATTTTACAAAATATGGGCTGTAGTCCTGCATTTTGGAGCTGGATGCATGGAATATACTCGAACCAGAAAGCAAAAATTTTAATTAATGGGAAACAGAAGCAACTGCAATTGAAAAAGGATCGTGTCAGGGATGTCCTTTATCCCCTTTATTATTTATACTAGCAAAAGAGATTTTAGCTATAAAGATTAGACAAGATGACAGAATTAAGGGAATAAAAGTGGATGATGTAGAGTTCAAAATGAAAAGTTATGCAGACAGTCTTGGATCCCCAGAAATTGTTGCAATATGTAATTGAACATATTGAAGAATTTGGATCCCTATCACGCTATATTTTAACAGGAAAAACAAACAAAAATCATAATGAAATTTTTAACACAACAAGAAGAGATTATAAAGAGCACAAAGTGCTCAATACCACTGACCCTATTAAATATTTGGGAATAAACATGACTGGATAAAACTGTAATCTTTTAAAAAATAACTATCAGAGAATTTGGAAATTGATTCAAGCAGATTTATTAAGATGGAAAAAACTGAAAATCTCATGACTGGGAAGAATCTCTACAATTAAAATGAATGTGCTGCCAAAATTAAACTTTTTGTTCCAAATGTTACCCATATACATAGAAAAAGAATACTGAAAGAGTGGCAAAGACAGATAAATGAATGTATATGGAATTGCAAAAAATCAAGAATAAGCTTCAAAGTATTACAAAGTGTGCATGCACATGAAAGCTCATACCTTGAATAAACCTTTGTTGGTCTTAAAGGTGCCAATGGACTCTAAAGATGAGAAAAAGAGAGGATGTTTAGCAATCCCAAATATAGACTTATATCACCAAGCAGCAGGTTTGATCTGGATTGTGGCCTGGATTAAAAACCCAAGACAACGAATAGTAAAATTAAAATCAGCCGATCTTGATGAAGGCCTACACAATTATTTATGGATTAAGAAATCAACCAAAAAGATCATAAAACAAGAAAGAAGTCACATAATCAGAAATGGACTTTTGAGAATATGGTTTACATGCTGCAATTTATTGAGCCTCTCAAACTCTTTGCTTATGTCCCCAATAGAAGCTCATTATGATAAGAATTATAAATAAATAATAATAAATAAAATAAAATAAAATAAGAATATGAGAAATAAAATTGATTTGTTAACATATGGCATGATTATAAACATTCAGAGAAAATTAAGTCTTGGCAAGGTAGTAAAGATAAAGGTGGAAACAATTCAATGGTTGCTATATTATCAATTAGTCCAAAGACATAAGGAGATCATGAGTATTGAAGGTGGAGTTCTAAGAGATGAGACTGAATTTGAGCAGCTGATTATAAAACAAAAGAGCATTTACTACAATAGATATATAAGATTTTACTCCAGATAGTGGATGCACAACGTTAAAAACAGATATCTATGCAATAATGGGAACGACTATGGGGAAAAGATATCAAAATTACAGTCAGCCAGACACTAATAGAAAATTGATACAAAATGTTTTTCAGATGGTATAGAATTCCAAAGGACATTGAGAAAGCACATAAAAATTACAAAGGAAAATGCTGGAAATGTCAAGACACAGATGGAACTTTCTTTCATATGTGATGGACCTGTAAAAAAGCAAAAATATATTGAGAAGAAATACATTGAAAAATGCAGAATATATAAAGTTTAAATTCCCAGTGGAAGCCAAGAGCATACTATTAGGTATTCTGCCTAACAAATTACAAAAGGTTTTATAAGAGCTATTCAAATATATGGTGACAGCAGGTAGAATTATTTATGCAGCAAAATGGGAACTGGATGTCTGTTCATGTTTAGAAGAATGGAAAATAAACTTCTTGAATATGCAGTAATGGCAAAATTAACAGCCTATTTGAGAAACAGGTCTACTATGAAATTTTGGAAAGCTGGAGTGCGTATTATGTGTATTATGTTAGCAGGAGACAAACTTAAAGTGAGAAAATATATACAAATGTATGGTAATGAAGTAGAAGTAGAATTAAAATATGTTCCAAATGTAATATCCTGAATATAAATTGGTTCTCTATATGAGATATATTATGGACTTTCTTTTACACTGTGATATTTCATTCAGTCGCACAGTCGAGTCCAACTCTTCATGACCCAATGGACCATATTACACCAGGCCCTCCTGCCCTCTGTCGTCCTCCAGAGCTTGCTCAACTTCATGTTCGTTGCATCGATAACACTGTCTAACTCTCATGAGCAATGACAACAGCGCTGAGTCCCTGCCCAAGTTGGCATCACAGCCGGAGGTGCCGGCATTGTCAGAACCAGAAGCCAGTCCCTCTGACTCCTCATAAGTCAATAGCTTGCCAGCGCCAGAGCCTGTAAACCCTGCACCTGGTTCTGCAGCAGCCAAGGAGGCACAGGTGCAATCAGGGATCCCACCTGACTTACCTCCGTGGGTCGTTCAGCTAAGGGATTGGCTCCACAGAGACTTAGCCACCTGCTGTTGAGATGCATGCTGACAGGGAAGGCGAGCACCAAGTCCTGAGTATCAGCAGGAGCGCTACCGCTGCCACAGGAAGCCCGGCCAGAGGCTTATATAACTCCCACTCAGCACTGGGCTTTTGTGGAAGCAACAAGTTACCTTTGTGTGTACCTTGCATATGCCTTTGGCTCCTGTACTTGGACCCCCACTCTGGCTCGGATTCCTGACTCCCTGACCCCTGCTTTGGATGACCCCTCTTTTGGACTCCCGATTTGGCTCTCACTTTGACACTCCTGGCAGTGACCTTGGACCAGTCTTGACTTCTGCCTCTCATCCCAAGCCCAGCCTGTGACAGTAACCATCTCATCCTTTGCCATCCCCTTCCTCTTTTACCTTTAATCTTTCCCAGCATCAGGGTCTTCTCCAGTGAGTGCTTCCTTATCCTTCCTTATATATAAAAGGATTTTCGTCATACCTTATATGGTGAAAATGCGCGCCGGAATCAGTTGGCTGAGGGACCTGTCAGTCAGAGACAGGGTCCCTTGCCACTGGCTCCCTTGCTTGCCTGCATTGCTGCCATTGGCCCGCCAGCTGCCGCTCAAGACTGCTGGTGTGCCATTGGCTGGGAGGCGGGAGGCGAACGCTGCGAGCGAACACCGCCACCAGGAGCCAGGGAAGGGAGGCTGCGATGCCAGCCGACGGTGCTGGCCGGGGAGCGAGGCAGGGCCAGTGCCAGGGGGACGTTGCAGCCCCGGAGAGACGGAGTCTCAGCGAGAGGGACAGCGGAGGCTGGGGACGGCGGGTGAGCTCCTTCCCCAATGGCCGCCAGATACGCCTGCCTCCAGCACCTTCTTCGCGGGAAGGGGGCCTGTCTAGCGCCCGTTGTCTCGGTTCCACAACGGGCTTCCCTTCCTAGTTGAAACAATAAATAAATTCTCATTTGGTGGCCAAAGTATCTGAGCTTCAGCTTCAGTACCTGGCATTCCAGGGAACAGTCAGGGTTGATTTCTTTTAGGACTGACAAATTTGATCTCCTTGCAGTCCAAGGGGCTCTCAAGAGTCTTCTCCAGCACCATAATTCTTCGGTGCTCAGCCTTCCTTGTGGTTCAGCTTTCGCAGCCATACATTACTACTAGGAATAGCATTGCTTTGACCATACAGACTTTTGTTGGCAGGGTGATGTCTCTACTTTTTATTATGCTGTCTAGGTTTGCCATCGCTTTCCTCCCAAGGAGCAGGCATCTTTTAATTTCATGGCTGCAGTTACTGTCTGCAGTGATCTTGGATCCCAGGAATGTGAAGTCTGTCACTGCTTCCATGACTTCCCCTTCTATTGCCAAGGAGTGATAGGGCCGGATGCCATAATTTTAGTTTTTTTTGATGTTGTGTTTCAAGCCAACCTTTGCACTCTACTCTTTTACCCTGAGCAAGAGGCTCTTTAGGTCCTCTTCACTTTCTGCCATTAGATTGGTATTGTCTGCATATCTGAGGTTGTTGATGTTTTTCCTGGAAACCTTAATTGTAGCTTGTGATTCATCCAGGCCGGCATTTCGCATGATATACTCTGCATATAAATTAAAGAAGCCAGGTGACAATATACATCCTTGTCATACTCCTTTTCCTATGCTAAACCAATCAGTTGTTCGCCAATTCTAACTATCACTTCTTGACCCTTATACAGGTTTCTCAGGAGACATGTGAGGTGGTCTGCTACTCCCATCTCTTTAAGGATTTGCCAAAATTTGTTGTGATCCACACAATCAAAGGCTTTAGTATAGTCAATGAAGCAGAAGTAGATGTTTTTCTGGTACTCCCTTGCTTTATTCATAATCCAGCGAATGTCGGCAATTTGATCTCTAGTTCCTCTACCTCTTCAAAACCCAGCTTGTACTTCTGACAGTTCTCTATCCATATACTGCTGAAGCCTAGCTTGTAGGATCTGGAGCATGACCTTGCTAGCATGTGAAATGAGTGCAATTATGTGATAGTCTGAACATTCCTTGGCATTGCCCTTCTTTGGGATTGGAATGTAAACTGACCTTTTCCAATCCTGTGGCCACTGTTGCATTTTCCAATTTTTCTGGCATATGGCGTACAGCACTTTAACAGTATCATCTTCTAAGACTTTGAATAGCTCAGCTGGGATACCATCACCTCCACTAGCTTTGTTGTTAGTAATGCTTTCTAAGGCCCATTTGGCTTCGCACTCCAGAATGTCTGGCTTGAGGTCAGTAATCACACCACTGTGGTTGTCAAGGACATTGAGGTTCTTCTTGTATAGTTTTTCTGTGTATTCTTACCATCTCTTCCTAATCTTGTTCACTTCTTTTAGGTCCCTACCTTTTTTGTCCTTTATCATGGCCAGCTTTGCATGGAACATTCCCTTGATTTCTCCAATTTTCTTGAAGAGATCTCTAGTCCTTACCATTCTATTGTTTTCCTCTATTACTTTGGATTGTTCATTTAGGAAGGCCTCCTTATCTCACCTTGCTGTTCTCTGGAAATCTGCATTCAGGTGGGTAAATCTTTCCTTTTCACCTTTGCCTTTCGCTTTCCTTGTTTCCTCTACTATTTGTAAAGCCTCATCAGACAGCCACCTTGCTTTCTTGCATTTCTTTTTCTTTGGGATGGTGCTGATTGCTGCCTCCTGTACAATGTCATGGACCTCCATCCATAGTTCTAGTCCCTTAAACCTATTCTTCACCTGAACTGTATATTCATCAGGGATGTGACCTAGATCAAACCTGAATGGCCTAGTGGTCTTCCCATCTTCTGTTTAAGCCTGAATTTTGCAATGAGTAGCTCATGATCTGAGCCACAATCAGCTCCAGGTCTTGTTTTTACTGACTGTATAGAGCTTCTCCATCTTTGACTTCAAATGAAATAATCAATCTGATTTCAGTGTTGCCCATCTGGTGATGTCCATGTGTAGATTCTCCTCTTCAGTTGTTGGAAGAGGGTGTTCACTATAACCAGTGTGTTTTCTTGACAAAACTTTGTTAGCCTTTGCCCGGCTTCATTTTGTTCTTCAAGGCCAAACTTGTCCATTATTCCAGTTACCTTTTGCCTTCCTACTTTAGCATTCCACTCCATTATGATGATAAGGACATCTTTTTTTGGTGTTAGTTCTAGGAGGTATTGTAAGTCTTCATAGAACTGGTCCACTTCAGCCTCCTCTGCACCTGTGGTTAGGGCATAGACTTGGATTACTGTGATGTTGAATGGTTTGCCTTGGATTCAAACCGAGATAATTCTGTCATTTTTGAAATTGTTTCCCATTACTGTCTTTCTCACTCTCTTGTTGACTATAAAGGCCACACCATTTTTTCTACAGGATTTTTGGCCACAGTAGTAGATATAATGGTCTTCTGAGTTAAATTTGCCCATTCCCATCCACTTTAGTTCAGTGATTCCCAAGATGTCAATGTTCAGTCTTGCCATCCCATTTTTACCCTCTGTTCTTCTCCAGTAACGTATTGGACACCTTCTGACCTGAGGGGTTCATCTTCCAGTGTCATATCTTTTAGCCTTTTGTTACTGCCCATGGGGTTTTCTTGGCAAAGATACTGGAGTGGGTTGCCATTTCCTTCTCCAGTGGATCACGTGACATACTACTTATCTAGTAAAAGTTCTAATGAATATGTAGAAGTTGTGAAAATATATGTTGGATATGTAGCAATGATGAAACCAGTGTTGTAGTCAAAACAGATTAGTTATGAAGCTTGAAACTTAAAACTTATATGATGAATACAATTGTTCATCAACAGAAATAAGAATTATTGTATTTTATAGATAATACCTTAAAATTATAATGAAGGGGATGAAAGGGAAAATATTCTCTGTCCTATGTACTACATGATTGTCTTTGACAAATGTAATTATGTTGTATAATCCATTTTTTCTTTTTTCCCTTTTTTCTGTACCCCACTGTTTTGCTAAAATATAAATAAATGAATAAAACTGAAGGTTACATTCAAAGAATCACAGACCTATAGTATTCTCTTGGATTACATACATAGAAAAAAAGCCAAGAACCTAACAGTATGCACAAAATATGACAATGTTATCCTTCCTTCCTTTAATGCAGATTCAGGTGGGAAGCTGTGTTGGTCTGAAGCAGCAGAACAAAGTTCTGAGTCCAGTGGCACCTTTAAGACCAACAAAATTTTATTCAAGGTATAAGCTTTTGTGTGCAAGCACACTTCCTCAGATATAGTGAAACAGAATTTCCTCAACCATTTCCTATTTGTAATGGTTGGGGAAATTCTATTTCACTGTATTTGAGGAAGTGTGCTTGCGCACAAAAGCTTATTCCTTTAATGCAGGCATCAATAATATAGACACCCCCCCCCCCGGCGGGCACTTCTATTTAGGAAAGACTGAAATGAATCTGTCATCTCATGGTAACAACTGATGTGGTTTGGGATTTATGCTGGTAATTCTAAAATATTGTTTTTAAATTCAAAGTCTGATGCCCATCCTGCGAGACAGAACATTTTAATGCAGATCTGAGTCTTTAAAGCAATTCAGTATTTGAATTTGCATTTTAAATTGTCTATTATTCATTAGCTTCATGTCCACAAGCACAACTGCCCTAAGCAATCTATACTAATTATGCACAAACACCTGCTGATTCAATTTATGTTCAGAGCTGATTGTTCAGCAAGCTGTTCAGATGCATCTGAGTGAATTCAGATATGACCATTCACATGATTATGCCTGTTTTCTCACAATTAGACTTTCCCACCTCTCCTTCTCCCTATCATCTGTCAGTTGCTGCCACTGACTTCAATTTTTAAGGGCCTATGGTAAAATTAAAAGGTGTGCTTTTTTGTTGTTGTTGAGACTTACTATTCAGTATGCCCTCAGTGACTGATGATGAAATGAGTTAGGTAATCTTGTGATCAGTTCTTGAATAGATGTTGCAGACCACACAGCTACAAATCTAGGTGATGCTGATTATTTAAAAGGTTCATCTGGTTGCACAGGCACACAGCTGCTCAGCAGGGTACTGGGCTCAGTTCAGTTCTTTATTTTTATGGTCATTTGACCAAACATACAGCCAGTTTTACAGGGTACTGGGCTCAAGGTTAATTTTGCCTTGTAACATCAAGGGAAATCTAGGGAAGAACAGAACCAATGTAAACTGTTATTCACAAACGTCTTCCTGCTTTTGGTGATTTGTGGACCATCAGGGACCACTAAAGGCTTGAAGGGACCGCTAAAGGCTTGTTTTACAATTATTTCAAAACACTTCAATATACCTCTAAGGCTCTAAATGATTTAAGTCAAAATAACATAAATGACTGTCTCCACCTACACTTGCCAGCCTATGACTTGAGATCAGTCAAACTAGATTACTTAGCCCCAGGGGTCATTTCATAGAAAAAAAGGGTGAAGGAGCTTATTAGCATAACTCATTAGCATAACTCATTTGCATATGCCACACCCTCTGACATCACCAGAAGTGTGTCAGAAGGCAACACCCACTGCTCAGGCTCCACCCCAAAAATCTCCAGGAATTTCCCAACTCAGAGCTTGCAAACCTACCTGGAGAAAAACTGCTTCAAAACCACAAAGAAAATAATCAAGATGTTAATTGGTTTCAATATAACAAACATTTACTATAAAATCAACAACTCTACAATTAATGACAAGACAGGAGTAGCAGCAATCTTCTTCTCACTTCAAACTCATATCCTACAAGTGAGTACAAGTCCCAGAGCACTAAGCCTATTCCCAGGGGCTGTCATTCCACTTTGCAACCTGTCATTCCAGTCACAGAGCACTGAGCCTATTCCCAGAGGCTGACCTGTCATTCTAGTCCCACAGCACAGATTCTATTGCTAGGGATCATCATTCCACTTTGGGGACTGTCATTCCAGTACCAAAGCACAGATTCTATTCTTAGGGACTGTCTTTCTACTCTGGGAGCTGTCATTCCAGTCCCAGAATAGCCTATCTGGGCCCAAAGACTTTAATGGAAAAACCATTCCACATTTTCTTTGCAACTTTTTTTGTACTGCAATGTTTTTCAGTGGAGTCCATGCAAGTCAATTGGCATTATTATTCTCTCCAATGGTCCTTCATTATCATTATCATTATCATTATCTCCAATGGGCTTTCAAGCCTCTCCCATTGTTTCCAATGGGCAATCCTGTTATTCTACATCCCAGTTAGTTGTCCCTTTGAAACTGTATCACACCATTTAAGTAACAGCAAAATGAAGAGCATGAACATGTACAGAGTGCACATTTCTTGCCAATGTTCTTTCTGGGCTGCACACAGGACAAAAGGAAATTTTAAAGTGTCTGAACTCTTACTTTTTCTATTGCTATTATAAACCGCAACATTTAAGAACCAGTGAGATAACATTTTAACCTTCCAGGACATTCAGTGCTGACCTAAGAGTAGCAGTTCTCTAACAAAGGAATTGCAAAGGGAGATTAGAAAGAGACTGCTGAATTGCAACTGATAATGAAGCTCAAGACAATGCAGACTCCTGGACTGAACTGAGACCTAGGTTGTTTTTCTCATTAACAATGCCTGCTATTGTCATTTGGCATCTGAAATCACTCTCCAAGATGTAAGGGCAGATGGACTCATATTCCAGCTGTATATGAAGAAGTGAGCAGTGATTCATGAAAGTTCATGCCCTGCCACAATTTTTGTTAGTCTTTAAGGTGCTCCTGGACTCTTGCTCCCTTTCACTAATAAGGAATGCAAGCTGTACTGCTGGATCCCCCCCATCCATTAGAAATGCAAAAGAGAATCCATCTCTCTCTCTCTCTGGCATGCTGTCTTTAGCATCCCCCCCCCCGAATAAGTCTGTAAGCAAAAACAGCTGGGAAGAAAATGTTTCTGGCACTGACTCTCACCCTCTCTCTCTCTGTCTTGCATGCTCTCTTTAGCTCCCCCCACCGAAGAAGTCTGCAAGCAAACAAAACCTTACTTGGAGGAAGAAGTTCCTAGTCTTCCTAAAACAGCTACTGGCTCAATTCCCCCCCCCCGGCTGTTTCCCTCCCCCTCCCTACTCAGAAGAGGAGGGGAGGAGCCCTCAGCCAGTCAAAGAAAGGCTTGCATTCTCTCCTTTCCCAAGCAGGAAATAGGAGGCGCTGAAGAGAGGAAGCTGTGATGCCAGAGGAGGAATACAGAGCAAGCTGCTCTTGGATGGCACTGGTTGCCCCAGGGAGGAGCAAAGGGAAGGGAGAGCATGTGTGTGTGTTTACTTGCAAGGGAGGAGGGGAAATGTTGCTACTCCTGGAACGCCATTCCTGAAACAAGTTCACCCGGACACTGGCATTTCTTCGAAGGCGATGAGTATTATGAATTCCTTTGTGAACGATGTTTTCGAGCGCATCGCTGGGGAAGCTACTCGCTTAGCACATTACAACAAGCGTTCGACTATCACTTCCCGAGAGATCCAGACGGCAGTGCGGCTTCTGCTGCCAGGAGAACTAGCTAAGCACGCTGTGTCTGAAGGCACGAAGGCTGTCACCAAATACACGAGCTCCAAGTGAGCCCCCGCTCGAAATGACCCCTGCTTAGCCCAGAGACTGCAGCCCTGCCCTGCCTGTTTTGGGGTGTCCTGGTTAGGCTGAAGTGGCTGCCAGCCACATATGTCTTGCCTCAGTTGAGGTGAGTGGCACCTATAAGTTCAGGGCTGGTCTCATTGCCCTGAACTCATTCTTAGGTATCTACTGCATTTAGTGATGCTTTTATGCATCAATTTGTTATAATCTCTATGTTTTATGTTTCTCAATTTTATATTTTATTATATATGGTTATTTTTATCTGTTGTATGATGACCATCTGGGTACTCATTTTGGACTAGAAGGGTGTAATAACAAATTTGCTAAATAAATTATAAAAGTAACCTGAGTATAGCTTGTGTTGGTTCAAGTTTCCAAATTTCAGATTCCTTAAATTTTTGCCTGAAGTACTGTCCTATACAGAAGTCAACTTGCTTACCACATTGTTAACTATTTCAGTGTGATGCAAGAAGGCCAGAGCCTTATGTGGTTTTTTCCTCCTTGTGCTGTAGGTGTCTACAAATCCATCAAACACAATTGTGCTTTGCTGTATTGGTGACAGCACTTTTTCCCCTTGATGATGTCTGGGAACTCATTTACTCAGTTTGTGAGAGAGTATCATTGCGTGCTTGATAAAACTGACTGCTGTGCATGTTATTGTATTTTACAAGATGCAGAGCACTGCACATTCCATATCTGAGGGTTCAGTTAATCCCTTAGCACAGCAGAATGCTCTCACTGTAGCAGGGGATTTGATAATTGGGCAGATGAAGCATGAAGGAATAAGGCTAGAGTGCAGGTGGCAGATATTCTAATTTAAAACTAAACTATCCCATATAAAAATTGTAAAACACCTTTAGGTCTCATATTCTGCTATCTCTTCTAGTTCCTGTTGTAAAGTACTGGGTTTCAGGCCTCATGACTCGGACGACGACATAAGAGAAGACGCGTTTATTCGTACTTCACATAAGACAAAGAACACACAGTAACGGCCGGAGGCCAACTATATACAGTTAGGGGGGGACGGCCCTATATTCCTATTGGCGGGTTTGAATCGCCCGCCAATGCTGCCATTGGTTCACTACTGGCGAGCTCAGGAACCTAGTCCCTATTGTTCTCAGAGAGCGAAGCTTGGCAGTGTTTCGCCAGCTCAGCCCTCTGATCTCAGGACACAACACCCCTCCCCCATGGTTCGTCCCCTATCAGGTGACGTAGTCTTTTAAGTATGCTGGTGGCCTCCTTTCTCTTAGCGAACGTCGGGGGGCCGGTACCGGACTGGCGGGGCCCCTATCGGTTGTTCCGCCCGCACACGGAGCTTGGGCCTCTGGAAGTCGCCGAGGCGGTGACGGTGGCGGCTGTAACGGTGGCGGCAGCGGCGGCGGCGACTCGGCTGCTACCGGGGCCAATGGTGGCGGCAGCGGCGGCGGCGGCTCAGCTGCTACCGGGGCCCCCTCCGGATTCCGTGGACTCTCTGGCGCTGGCTCCGCTGTCGGTGCTTGCAGTCGATCGGATGATGGGGCAGGGGCGGCATTTCCCGGTAACTCGATCTCTCTATCGGGGTCTTGACGCCTCCGGAGCTGGTCGATGTGTTTGCGGAGGACCCGGTCCCCATCGGTTAGGACCTCGTATGACACTGGCCCAGTGGGTTTTAGGATGCGCCCTGCCACCCACTGCGGCCCCGCTCCGTAGTTCCGGAAGTAGACAGGGTCTCCCGGTAGGAAGCTCCGGGGCGCCTCCCTGTTCTCGACCAGCTTTCTCTCGGGGGCTCGGTCCGGGTGGAGTCTGTCTAATAGAGTGGTAGGGCGGCGGCCCATTAATAGTTCTGCGGGGCAGTGTCCGGAGATGGGGTTTGGGGTGGTGCGGTATGTGAGAAGGAAGCGGGCCAGCCGGAACTCCCAGTCCCCCCCGTTATGCGGCTCAGGGCCTCTTTGGTGGTGCGTACCGTCCTCTCCGCCTGTCCATTAGTTGCCGGGTGGAAAGGCGCGGATCGTATGTGCCTGATGAGGTTCCTTTCGAGGAACGCTTGAAACTCCGCAGATGTGAATGCTGCCCCGTTGTCCGACACGATTGTGTCGGGTAACCCGTGCGTTGCAAATATCTTCCGCAGGGCCCTTATTGCCGCCTTGGTAGAGGTGGTAGACACTGGGCTTATTTCCACCCATTTTGAATAAGAGTCTACCGTTACCATGAACTGGAGCCCCTGGAACGGCCCCGCAAAGTCTATGTGCAGGCGTGACCACGGCTTGTGGGTAGACTCCCAGCTTTGGGTTGGCGCTCTCGGTGGATTGGGGCGGACCTCCTGACATCGTGTGCACCCTCTGACCCAAGATTCAATTTCTGCGTCCACCCCGGGCCACCACACGTAGCTCCTTGCCAGAGCTTTCATTCGTACGATGCCCGGGTGGGCCTCGTGCAGCGTTTCTAGCACCCCTTGTCTCATGGGCCCCGGAATGATCACCCTGTCTCCCCATAGTAAACACCCTTTCAATGCGGACAGCTCTTCCCGCCTGGCCTTGTACGCTGTGAACTCTGGCCCTGTCTGTTCCGCTGGCCACCCCCTCACCACCCAGTTTAGGACCCGGGAGAGAATGGGATCTCGGGACGTGCGGGCGGCCACATCTGCAGCCTGAAGGGGGGTTTGGCAGTTCCTCCATCAGCAAGACAGCGGGGGCTGGGGCCGGATCTTCCCCTGTCTGCGGCAGCGGTAGGCGGCTCAAGGCGTCGGCATGACCCAGCGCCTTGCCCGGCCGATGCTCCAGTCGGTATTGGTAACCCGCTAAAAATAAGGACCAGCGCAACACCCGGGGCGACAAAACTTGCGGCGTTTGTTTGTCCGCCGCGAACAGTCCCAGGAGCGGCTTATGATCTGTTACGAGCGTGAAGGGCCGCCCGTACACAAAATTGTGGAATTTTTTTACCCCCGCCACCAGTGCCAAGCCCTCCCTGTCGATTTGGGCGTAGTTCCGCTCCGCGGGGGACAGCGTGCGGGAGTAGTAAGCCACCGGGACCTCCCTCCCATCCGGTAGCTTGTGTGCCAAGACTGCCCCGACCCCATACGGTGATGCGTCGCACGCCAGGATGACCGGGAGCTTTTCATCAAAGTGCGCGAGTACTGCGTTTGAAATCAAGAGGACTTTCACCCCCCGAAACGCCGCCTCCTCCCTCGCTCCCCATGCCCAAGGTGTCGCCTTATCCAGCAGCCTGTGTAGGGGTTCGGCCACGGCGGCTTTGTGTGGGAGAAAGGAATGGTAAAAGTTCAGGAGGCCTAAGAACGCCTGGAGCTCGGCCTTGGACTTCGGGGCGGGGGCCTCCACGATGGCCTTCACTTTGTCCCTCGCCGGATGCAGGCCTGATGCGTCTACCCGGTATCCCAAGAACTCTACTTCCGGCACCCCGAGGAGGCACTTTTCCCGCTTCACTTTCAGCCCTGCGGCTTGGAAGCGTTCCAATACAGTTCGGAGGCGGGCGGCGAAGCTTTCCGGGGTGGTCGCGGCGATGAGGACGTCGTCGAAGAACGGCGTCACTCCAGGGATCCCTTTTAACAAATCGTCCATTAGATTTTGGAAGATCCCTGGGGCCACACTGACCCCGAACTGCAGCCTCTTCACCCGGAAAGCTCCCCGGTGGGTCACTATGGTCTGTGCCTCGGCCGTGGCCTCATCTACTGGGAGTTGCTGGTACGCCTGTGCGAGATCCAGCTTTCCAAATATGCGCGCCCCTGCCAGTGTTGCTAGGACATGGCTGACCACTGGTACGGGGTATGCGTGCGCCTGGAGTGCCTGGTTAATAGTGCACTTATAATCCGCGCAGATGCGGATCTCCCCGTTTGGCTTGACGGGTGTCACTATCGGTGTCTCCCATCTAGCGTTCGGGACGGGCTCTAAGACTCCCTGGGCCACCAGCCGGTCTAATTCGGTCTCTATTTTAGGGCGGAGGGCCAGGGGCACGGTGCGGAAGCGCCGACGGATGGGCGTCACGGTGGGGTCTAAGTGGAGCGACACCGGGGGCCCTTTGTAGCATCCCAGTTTCCCGTCAAAGACCTCTGGGAATTCCTTGCACACCGCCCCCCAGTCCCGCACCCCACATTTATTTACTCCCCCAATCGATATGCCTAGGGCCTCGAACCACGCCCGCCCCAGGAGACTCGCGAGATTTCCCTCTACCACCACCAAGTCCAACTTCCCCTCAAAGTCTCGGTACTGCACTCGGAAAGTGCCGACTCCCCGGATGGGGACAGGGTTCTTTTGAAAGTCCACCAAGCTTAGTGGCGATGGACATAGAGGGGTCCCCCTAGTGGGCAAAGTCTTTTAAAGTGTCCAGGGAAATGATGGACGCCGCCGATCCCGAGTCCACTTCCATGCAACAGGGGACCCCTCGATCCGCACGGTTACTTGGATCTTCGGGGCAGAGGAAAGGTTGGGGTTGGGGAGGCAAAGTACCTGTAGTGGTTGGTCGGTGAGGTGGTACAACTCGGCGACCTCTTCCGTTGTCTCGTGTGCGGTGGACGATGCGCGGTACTGGGGGACCGACGATCTCGAATTCTGGGAGCCCTTGGACCGGCAGACCCGGGCGAGGTGTCCCTGCTTTCCGCACCCGTGACAGACAGCGTCCCGGAACCTGCAGGATTTCCGTCCGTGGCCCTCCCCGCAGCTGGCACAGACGGCTCGGTTGCCGGAGTACTTGGCTTGCTCCCTGTTGGCCTGCTGGAACGGCGCCGGCCGGCGTTGTTGGGGTTTGAGGGCGAAGACCTCGTCCGTCTCTTCGTTTCCGGGGCTTGGGCTCCTTCCAACCACCTGCGCGGCCGCGACCGGCCGATCCCCTTCTGCGGCCTCGTGGGCAGTGGCGGTGTCGAGGGCCTCGTCCAAGGTGAGCTTCCGGTGTCCCACCAACTTGCGCCGCAGCTTGGAGTCCGCCAGGCCCCACACGAACTGTGTCAGCAGGTTGTCCTCCACCTTCGGAAACCCGCAGTCCACGGCTAGCGCCCTTAGCGCGGCTAGGAAGTTGGCAATGGATTCCCCTCGGGTCTGGACTCGCCTCTGGAAATCCATCCTCTTGGCCAGGAAGGTCGGCCGGGGGCTGAAGTAGCCATTTAGGACGTCCAGGATTTCCCCAAACGAGCTCTCCAAGGCCGTGCGGGGCACCAAGAGGCTCTTGGCAAGGCGGACGGTTTGGGTGCCGCAGGCGTTCAGGAGGATCGCTCGTTTCTGGTCGGGGTGGCGGATTTCGTTGAGCTCCAAGTAGCTGATGAGCTGGTCGACCCATGCGTCCCAGGTTTCTGGCTGCGACTGGTCGAAGTGCTCCAGTGTTACGTGGGAAGCGGCCATGGTTCTGTCAGGAACGGCGCGCGCCGGGGCGAGCGGTGCGGTGCTGCTCTCGGGGTCAGCGATGCGATGCTCGGCGAGCGGTGCGGTGCTGCTCTCGGGGTCAGCGATGCGTTGCTCGGCGGTGTCCGTTTCGTCGTTCATGGAGTCACAGAAGGCGTTAGAATCCCACCTTCGTCGCCACTGTAAAGTACTGGGTTTCAGGCCTCATGACTCGGACGACGACATAAGAGAAGACGCGTTTATTCGTACTTCACATAAGACAAAGAACACACAGTAACGGCCGGAGGCCAACTATATACAGTTAGGGGGGGACGGCCCTATATTCCTATTGGCGGGTTTGAATCGCCCGCCAATGCTGCCATTGGTTCACTACTGGCGAGCTCAGGAACCTAGTCCCTATTGTTCTCAGAGAGCGAAGCTTGGCAGTGTTTCGCCAGCTCAGCCCTCTGATCTCAGGACACAACACCTGTCTTGAAGCAACACACACCTCCCAGTGGGTAGTATAGTGATACTTGCCAAAGTTTTCAGGAAGTCAGAAATCTTGGTGACTTTACAAGCAGAAAGAAAAGGCCAGTTTTGAAGAAGAACATCTGCAACAACCCAGCAAATCAAATAAGGTCAACAGGAGTCAATCTATTCATCAATTTTTTTTAAAGAAAATCAATCTAATTTGTCCTATCATTTTGCTGAAATCAGTTTGACTTGGAAGATCTATTGGGTAAGGGATACAATTTCGCAAAACTTGGATGGGGGGAAGCTGATAAAAACAGCCTTATTATTGTAGCTAGTTTAGTTATCTCCTCTAGAAACGATAGGCATATTACTAACAGAAACTTGTACCAGGCAAATAAACTCATGCTCATATATTCCTTGGAAAGGAATGTCAAGGTAAAACCAGTGACTTGTAGAACCTAGAGCAATTAGATTCAAGTCCAGTAGCATCTTAGACACCAGCAAGAGTTTCAGGGCATAAAATCCAAAGCTCCCTTCATCAGTGTCTGACAAAGGGAGCTTTGACTCTTGAAAGCTTATACCCTGAAACTCTTGTTGGTCTCTAAGGTGCTACTGAATTCAAATGTAACTGCTTTACTATAGACCAACACTTATACAACCACCTAGTTAGTCACACATTTTTGTTCCTTTTTTAGTTTCTGTAAAACTTCTGCTTATGTTCTGATAATATTTTCCTATGCTCCTGTTCTCCTAGTGAATAGAGATGTTAGTAAATAATATTTTTTTTCCTTTTAAAGCACTCGGACTATGACCATAAAGTTCTAACCCAAGTGCCTGGCCATTTATCTATGCACAGACTGAACACCTGACTTTGCTAGAAAGTTATCAGGCCAGAGAGAGGGGCACGTGCAGCAGCAGTTGGTATCAGGGGATATGCTTTGGATTTGTTTAAATCATTCCTTATGGACTGAGCTTGAAAAGTGGCCAGTTATCATCAGTGTGGGATGCTGTGGGTTTCCACAGGGTTGTCTTATGCCCAATGCCATTCAATCTCTATGTAAAGCCCTTAGCAGAACTGGATGCCATCAGTATGCTGCTGACACCCAGCTCTATAACTCTCTGTCTGAATCTCCTAGAGATGTGGTAAAGGTCTTGAGCCACTACATGACTGTTGTGGTTAAATGAGTGAGAGAGAACAAATAGAAACTGAACCCTGACAAGCAGAGGTAATGCTGGTTTGGAAACCTAAGGTCTTGAAGAACATTGTTTTTCTCCTGCTTTGATGGGGTTCAACTGACCCTTGCTGACTTGGTCAAGAACCCTGGGGTTATACTGGGCCAAGCATTAATAATGGAGAAGAAAATTAATTCTGCTGCAAAAAAATGCTTTCTTCCAACTTAGAATAACCTGGAAGATGGCCTCCTACCTTATGTAATGTACCCAGCACAGGACGTGTGTTCAGGCCAGCCATGTGCTCAGACCGGGCGAAGTGCCTGAGCTTCGCTCTAGAGGACAATGGATAGTAGGATCCTAGCTCCCTTCCAATCAAGGAGCATGAATCTTAGGGGATAATTCAATCAATGTAAATAGGCCAATCACGGGGTGTGTGTGTTGGGGTGTGGTTTTCTTTGGGAATAATAAATAAAGAAGTATGAGAGCTGAAATCTCTAGTCAGTCTCAGTACCCTTCACTTGACTTGGCTGATCTGGATCCACACATTAACATAGAGGCTACACTACTGCAATGCACACTCTATAGGTCTCCCCTCAAAATCAGAAACTTTTTTTAGTGCAGAATGCCACCATTCACTTATCAGGAGTTAGATGTAACATGCATACTACAGCTTTTGTGAGTCACTCCATTGGCTGCCTGTTAGTTACCAGGAAATTTTTAAAAAACTGGCCATCACATACAAAGCCTTTCACAGCCTTGGTCCCTCATATCTGCAGGACTGCTTCTCCTCCTATGCCCCACCAATGAATACTATACTCATCTAATCATGCTTTGGGAAATTTCAGACAACCCAGTAAATGATTGATTTTTCTGCCACTAATTTAGAGACGATCACACACATTCCAAAACAGAAGATTCAGTGCCATGCACAACTAACTGTACCCCTAGCTATTTCTCCCACTGAATAGTAGAAGGAAAGTGTGATCAGGGAAAAAGAGCTACGTATAATGGTCCTATGAAAGGCATGTGCATCTGCAGCCACATCAAACCACCTGATGAGATCAAGATCTTATGATAATGGTAAACTGCACAATCTATCAGCATTTCATTACCATCTCTTAAATGGCTGAATTTCTTGTTCAGAATGTTTTGTAACTATGGTTCTTTGTAACCTTGAATTGACTACCATCCTTCATACAACATTTTCACAGAATGTTCCCAAGAATTTAATTATTGAGTTCTATCTGTCTATCTAGTACTGCTCATACAGCTATCACCTTAAGCAGAAATTAAAAACAAAACAATATTTTAAAAGACCTTACTCGTAATTATTGAGTTATTTAAATGACACTTTTCCCATTTTCCCTTGAATCACAAAACACCTGACCTGCAGATAACAGACAATTAAACAAACAGTATAAACAGTTATACAACTTTCCCTCAAAATAATTCCCTCAGAAAACTAACTGCCAAATTTTCCACTTTACAAGAATAGTTTTATATCTATAATAACAACAAAAAATAGGCAAGATCAGGCTCTCTGAAGCTCCCAGGGGAGGGGGGGATGGTATTGTACCACTGGAAAGGAGAGGTCAGTGGCCAAACACACAGCTAGAAGGAAGGCTCAACCAGGAAGAGGCCCTGAAAGGATGTGAGGTGGTGAACAGCCTCTGAACAACTAAATAAATAAAAATATAAACAGACTTAGAGAAACTACAACTTTATTTATATGGGTATATTCATGATATAATTATACAATGTACAGACCTGTGGCACACATCAGGCCTTGTGCCTGATGGTTATTAGCCAGTTCCTTTATGTTAAGTTTGACATCTGTATGCTGTGTGCCATTTTTAAAGAGAAATGGAGGGCATGGGATTTTGTCCTTTGTGTGGGTGGAATACTATGAAACAACTTCCCTTCAACTGCTGTTAGAAGACAGTGCAAGTGGGGAAAAGAGCTTACCTAAATCCTAAAATCCCAAATGCCCCAATTTCCCCCTGAAGTTCTGAATGCTTTCAAAATCTGTAGATGTGTACCAACTAAGCCTTGTAAAAATCAGAGCAGTTTGGGTATGTGCCTAGAACTAAGGTCTTGGGGGGGGGGGGTTGGTACAAGAATTTGGAGATGTTGCCATGTACAAACAGGAACTGAGAGGTAAGGAATCATCCCCCCTGAAGCCTACCCTTAGGGGCTGCACAGACCCCATTTACACCCCTGGATTTAACTTTCTTCAGCAAATATATTAAACAGGTTGTGATATACAACCCTCCTGTACAATAGGAGAACCTGCAACAAAGAGCAAGTACACACCAGAAGTGAAAATGTCATGTTGCTGGCAACGTAGCCTGGGCTTTCCTCCTGTTAAGTTCCACCTCCAGCCAGCTGATCAGTGGTGAGGGCAGAGCACTCCCTGCCTACAGCAGGGGGCTTGCAACCCTAGCTTATCTTCCTACTACAAGGAATTGGAAAAGTAGCTCAAGGGTTTAGGTCAGAGAGCTAAAGGAGGAGTCAGGACAGCAGCCCCAAATTTGACAGCTTTCTCAGTAGAATAAGTCATAGAAAGTATGCCTCTATATCTAAACACACTTAAAAATCAATATAGCCAAAAAAACCCACCAATGCCACATGGGCATCAGAGACAAAATGAAAACATGCTATGTACCACATTGGTTAATTCAAGCTGCCAAAAGAAAACCATGTCCCAATTGAGATAAAAGACAATCTGCTGAACAGCAGGCTGTGTGTGTCACATCCCTTTATTTACCTAAATCTCACCCACTCCTTGGCAGGCTTCAGGAGAAAATGAATTCAAGTGGATAAACAGCATGCATTATTGCTGACCTCCCAATGCCTATCTTAAAAGACATCTCCAACTTCTTGCAAAAAACAACAAACAAGTTTTTGGTCCCCTCAAACTGCTCTAATTTTTATAATTGTTAGGTAGTTCATACTTCCCACCTGCTCAATGCTACCACTGTTCCTTTCCCTTTCAGGCTGCCATAGTGGGCAGATGAGTCCTATCAAGACACAACAGCTGTAGTATGTCTAGCCAGGCAGCCATCATTTGAAGATGCATAGGAAGGAGTTAAGTCTTAAGCATTTCTGAAATACTACCAGCAAAAGTATCTTTTAACATTCTAGAGTTTTTGTCAGAAGCCTAAATTGTCAGACATGAAAGATATCCAAGAAAGCTAGTCTCTGACAATTGATCTTAGTTCTCAGTAATGGGATGTGAGGAGTTTCTAAAAGCAGACTTTCTTTCATTTATCAGCAGTGGGCCAAGAGGGAAAAAGAAAACTGAGTTCTGATGAAATGTTTTGCAGTCCACTGACCTAGAAAGACTGTAGTAGAAATCTTTTCTGTAAGAAACATGTCCAGAAAGAGACTATATTCTTTCTTGCGTTTTTCTTTCTCTGCGGATAGTTGTACTGGACAAGGAAGAGTGTATTAAGTTAAGTGAAAAGGCATTAAAGAGAAAGACTTAACATTACTTAATGGGATCAGATCACACACAATTAATTGATCAACAATAAAATAAGTGGAAATAAGAATTCATATGAAAAAACAGAAAAGATTGCTCACCTCTCAACTATTTCTCAAAAAGGAAACATGGCTTTGATTAGATAGGAGTGCTTTTAATTAAATAAGAAACTTTGCTCCTTGGGCCATTATCAGTTTGTGTAGATTTCATATTACTGGAGTCTTTACTTCAAGCAACTAGCATATTCATACCATTACTGAACTTCACTGAAGTGTTTTCTCTACATGTGTTTTGTCTTACCAGCTGGACTCCTATAAATGCATGAGGAGCCTTCCCCCATCATATTTGGCACTTTGTTTAATTAAAAAAGGGATCAACTGTCTTTTGTTTCCTCATTGGGGCTAATAACAGTATGGGAGTTTATCAAGAACACAAGGCAGGGAACAAAGTGTTAGCTCCCATCCCAAATTGCCCTTCCTGCAGGTGCTTTTAAGGAATATTAAAATCACTGAAATAGTTTGGCTACATTCTTACCAGCGATCCCTCACATCTGATTTGAGTTTCATCTGTGTTTGCACTGCCTGCCCATCATTACATACTGTACACACACATTACATACTGCACACACACTGCAATATATGGAAGGAGAGCAAGTGAACCCCAAATTTGCAGAACTGCCTGCCTGGGTTCCAGCATGTGCAATCAAAATGTTTATCTGTATTTCTCCTTATCTGACTTGGATTGTCAGGATATAACATTTGTTCTCACTGCATGCAAACAAAATATTGTCCTGTGCCTAAAACACACTGCAATAGATACAACAGAACAGCAAACAAATAAAAAATAGTGACATTTATATATAATCAAATTGAAGGCCTTCCTATGCCAGTGAGCCAGCAATGTGCTAGTGGAAATGAATCAAAGCTCCAACCATATATGGAAGCTCTCCCAAAAAGCAAGGGCATCCAGTTGACCACACAAAACAAAATCCCCATGTGGAAGTGGCCCTGATTGGTAAATATTCTTGCCAGGATCATGTTTGTTTATGAGTGTTTAATTGAATTGTATATTTTAACTGCATTTTAGTTGTTCAAACATTTTAATGTGTTTTTATAGAACAAAGTTTGAGTCCAGTGACACCTTTTGTATTCGAGGAACTTTGTTCTGCTGCTTCAGACCAACACAGCTGCCTACCTGAATATGTTTTTATGTTTGCCACTTTGTGGAGCCTGATGGAGTTGAAAGGCAGCATAAAAATGCTGTAAATAAATAAATAATAAATAAAACAATTCTGTACTCTACTGCTTCCTTTCAACCTTCAGTAGCTGAAAATCAAACTCTAACCCTAAAAACCCTCAGAACTTAATGATGTTTAAAAACAGACAGCCACTTGAGCTACTGGGTAGAACTAAGTAGGGAGGAATTTTGACATCTGTTGCTGACCTTGGCTGGGAGGGTGGGGTATAAATTTGATAAATAAATAAACATGTCTCAAACTATATTTGAGAATTACCCATGACAGACAACCACATTCTCTACAGCAATTACAATGACAATGAAGGCATAATCAGAAGAAAGTGTTGTGCTTACTTAGGCAATACATCATGCTTATATCTGAATGCTGAAAAATGTCATATGCTTAATGCTATAATTCAGCTTTCAGGAGAGAGATGAATTTAATGCTTGTCATAGACAAGTCTATTTCTGTTTGGGGAATGTTCTTTCAACATCTGGCAGTGACACCCTAGAAAGACTTCTAAAGAAAAGACAGACACATACTAAACCCATGCAGTTGCATATCCAGGACCTAACTCAAGTTTTACTTAACTCTTACTCATGGGAAATAATATACCATTAGGTTCACCTCCTCTTTGCAGGGCAGCTCCCCCACGTTGCATAAATGTGGTCAAAATATCAGAAGTTAGATTAATCTCTGTCATATAAACCTTAGATGCTGGACCTTATAAAGGCTCAAGGGTACGTCCTTCATGCACCTGGACTGTGTCCTCATCAGGAAGAAGTGTGGATCACTAACCCTGGGATTACTTACTACTGAAATAGGCCTGCAAACTGCATGCAGGACAGAGCAGAAGGCCTTCTGAGTTAACATCCCCATAGCCCTTGAAATTATAGAGCCTAGGAAATCAGTGTCAGAATACACACACTCAATAAACATTTGCCTTTCCTTTGTTGTGTGCAGAATTATTGTCCAGAGAGGGTGGTTAAAAGACAGATCAGATACAGAACATTTTCTGCCACTGGCAAAGCTAACATTATGAAATATTGTCTTAGGAACATCAGTTTTGTTGTTCAAAGCATTAAGGGAACATTCCACACATTCTGGGAATAGCCTGATTCCCAAATATTGAAGTAAGGTCTTAAAGGATGATGAATAGTGAGGACAAGGTAAGTTCGGTCAAAATCTTGCAGAATTTTAGAGTGTCCAAAGCAGAAGTGACCACAGATGTACTTATTCATCATTGGCTTTCATGGTTTGTAAGACCAATGAGAACCAAGCCAACAGTAATGAATAGTTTCATTACTAGTAGCAGCAACATTTTAGGGGGAAGTAATGATTGACCTTTAGGCAAGTGAAAAGTCTACTTATATAACCTTTAGTTGAAATCAGCACACTACACCCTAAATGTATATTTGTTTGCAGGTCTTTTTTTTGTAGGAACTCATTAGCATAATAGGCCACACTCAACAGCAGAAACTCATTAGCATATTAGGCCACACGCCTGACAGCACAGCTCATTAGCATATTGGGCCACACACCCCATGTTGCCAGAAGTGTGGTCATCCAGCCACACCCACCTTTTGCTTCTTATTCTGTTTCCCTTGTTTGTTGTCAAAAGCCAAGAACTCCTTTGCATGTTAGGCCACACACACTTCAAAACTCAATTAAATGTTCCTGAATTGAGCTGACCTTCTGAACATGGCTTGGAACCACCCATAAGTCCTGTCCCCAGCTGAAGCAAGTAAGATCTGTTCTCCTGATGATAATCAAATTAGTTTAAAATGATGCTATGCATATTTACTAAAACTAATGTTACTTATTTCTGAGTAAACACAGGTTGGATCAGGTTTGTTGTTGTTCAGTCGCACAGTCGAGTCCGACTCTTCGCGACCCCATGGACCAGATTACGCCAGGCCCTCCTGTCTTCCGCTGTCCGCTGAAGTTTGCTCAATTTCATGTTCGTTGCATCGATGACACTGTCTAACCATCTCATTCTTTGCCGTCCCCTTCTTCTTTGACCTTCAATATTTCCCAGCATCAGGGTCTTCTCCAGTGAATGCTCCCTTCTCATTTGGTGGCCAAAGTATTTGAGCTTCAGCTTCAGGATCTGGCCTTCCAGGGAACAGTCAGGGTTGATTTCTTTTAGGATTGACTGATTTGATCTCCTTGCAGTCCAAGGGACTCTCAAGAGTCTTCTCCAGCACCATAGTTCAAAAGAATCTATTCTTCGGCGCTCGGCCTTCCTTATAGTCCAACTCTCACAGCCATACATTACTACGGGGAATACCATTGCTTTGACCATGCGGACTTTTGTTGGCAAGGTGATGTCTCTGCTTTTTATCATGCTGTTTAGGTTTGCCATCGCTTTCCTCCCAAGGAGCAGGCGTCTTTTAATTTCATGGCTGCAGTCACCATCTGCAGTGATCTGGGATCCTAGGAACGTGAAGTCTGTCACTACTTCTACGACTTCCCCTTCTATTTGCCAAGGAGTGATGGGGCCAGATGCCATGATCTTAGTTTTTTTGATGTTGAGCTTCAAGCCCACTTTTGCACTCTCCTCTTTCACTCTGAGCAAGAGGCTCTTTAGATCCTCTTCACTTTCTGCCATCAGAGTGGTATCGTCTGCATATCTGAGGTTATTGATCTTTTCCCCAGCAATCTTAACTCCAGCTTGTGATTCATCCAGGCCAGCATTTCGCATGATGTACTCTGCATATAAATTAAATAAGCAAGGTGACAGTATACATCCTTGTCGTACTCCTTTTCCTATGCTAAACCAATCAGTTGTTCCATATCCGGTTCTAACTGTTGCTTCTTGACCCTTATACAGGTTTCTCAGGAGACATATGAGGTGGTCTGGTACTCCCATCTCTTTAAGAACTTGCCATAATTTATTGTGATCCACACAATCAAAGACTTTAGCATAGTCAATGAAGCAGAAGTAGATGTTTTTCTGGTATTCTCTTGCTTTCTCCATAATCCAGCGAATGTTGGCAATTTGATCTCTAGTTCCTCTACCTCTTCTAAACCCAGCTTGTACTTCTGGCAGTTCTCTATCCACGTACTGTTGGAGCCTAGCTTGTAGGATTTTGAGCATGACCTTGCTAGCGTGTGAAATGAGTGCAATTGTGCGATAGTTTGAACATTCCTTGACGTTGCCCTTCTTTGGGATTGGAATGTAAACTGACCTTTTCCAATCCTGTGGCCACTGTTGTGTTTTCCAAATTTGTTGGCAAATTGAGTGCAGTACTTTAACAGCATCTTCTTTTAAGACTTTGAATAACTCAGCTGGGATACCATCACCTCCACTAGCTTTGTTGTTAGTAATGCTTTCTAAGGCCCATTTAACTTCGCTTTCCAGGATGTCTGGCTCAAGGTCAGTGATTATACCATCGTGGTTGTCAAGGACATCGAGGTCCTTCTTGTATAGTTCTTCTGTGTATTCTTGCCATCTTTTCCTAATCTCTTCTGCTTCTGTTAGATCCCTACCGTTTTTGTCCTTTATCATGGCCAGCTTTGCATGGAACGTTCCCTTGATTTCTCCAATTTTCTTGAAGAGATCTCTAGTCCTTCCCAATCTATTGTTTTCCTCTATTACTTTGCATTGTTCATTCAGGAAAGCCTCCTTATCTCTCCTTGCTGTTCTCTGGAAATCTGCATTCAGTTGGGCAATCCTTTTCCCCATTGCCTTTAGCTTTCCTTCTTTCCTCTGCTATGTGTAAAGCCTCACCAGACAGCCACTTTTCTTTTTTGCATTTCTTTTTCTTTGGGATGGCGGTGAGTGCTGCCTCCTTTACAATGTCACGGACCTCTGTCCATAGTTCTTCAGGCACTCTGTCTATCAAATCTAGTCCCTTAAACCTATTCTTCACCTCTACTGTATATTCATCGGGGATGCGATCTAGGTCAAATCTGAATGGCCTTGTGGTTTTCCCAACTTTCTTCAATTTAAGTCTGAATTTTGCAATGAGTAGCTCATGATCTGAGCCACAGTCAGCTCCAGGTCTTGTTTTTACTGACTGGATAGAGCTTCTCCATCTTTGACTGCAAATTATATAGTCAATCTGATTTCGGTGTTGCCCATCTGGTGATGTCCATGTGTAGAGACGCCTCTTAGGTTGTTGGAAAAGGGTGTTTGCTATGACCAGCGTGTTCTCTTGACAAAACTCTGTTAGCCTTTGCCCTGCTTCATTTTGTTCTCCAAGGCCAAACTTTTCTGTTATTCCGGTTACCTTTTGATTTCCTACTTTAGCATTCCAGTCCCCTATGATGATGAGGACATCATTTTTTGGTGTTAGTTCTACGAGCTGTTGTAGGTCTTCGTAGAACTGGTCCACTTCAGCCTCTTCTGCAGCAGTGGTTGGGGCATAGACTTGGATTACTGTGATGTTGAATGGTTTGCCTTGGATTCGGACCGAGATCATTCTGTCATTTTTGAGATTGTATCCCAATACTGCCTTTCTCACTCTCTTGTTGACTATAAAGGCCACACCATTTTTTCTACGGGATTCCTGGCCACAGTAGTAGATATAATGGTCTTCTGAGTTAAATTCGCCCATTCCTGTCCACTTTAGTTCACTGATTCCCAAGATGTCGATGTTCATTCTTGCCATCTCATTTTTGACCACGTCAAGCTTACCTTGATTCATAGATCTTACATTCCAGGTTCCTATGCAGTATTGTTCTTTGCAGCATCGAACTTTCCTTTCACCGTCAGACACATCCACAACTGAGCGTCCTTTCGGCTTTGGCCCAGCCGCTTCACTCTTTCTGGGGTTACTCGTACTTGCCCTCTGCTCTTCCTCAGTAGCATATTGGACACCTTCCGACCTGAGGGGCTCATCTTCCGGCGTCATATCTTTTAGCCTTTTGTTACTGTCCATGGGGTTTTCTTGGCAAAGATACTGGAGTGGGTTGCCATTTCCTTCTCCAGGGGATCACGCTTGGTCTGAGTTCTCTGCTGTGGCCTGTCCGTCCTGGGTGGCCCTCCACGGCATAGCCCACAGCCTCATCGAACCACGCAAGCCCCCTCGCCACGACAAGGCAGTGATCCATGAGGGAGTGGATCAGGTTTAAGATGTGTTTTATCTGGGTCATCCAACAGCTTTATTCAGGCATAGAGCTCAAGCACAAATGGAAAGTTTTTTTCCCTCTTTGTTCCCCCAGATTCCTGCTGCCATCCACACTAACATCAATCATGTATACTCTTTTGAAACAGTGAATGAAAATCTCATGTGTAGGATACAAAGCAAGTGTTTTGCTCATCTTTATCTTGTACTAGGAATGAGGCCTGTTGTGGAAATAAATACAACGAGCTCTAGAAAGAGGCTCTGGGAGAGTGCCAAGCCCTTGGGCACTCAGTGTCAATGTGCTGTGGTGACCTCAGCAGGGTATAATGACACAGAGTCCACCATTTTCTCCAGAGGAACTGATCTCTGCTACCTGAAGAGCAGTTGTAATTTTCAGTGATCTCCAGCCCTCACCTGGAGATTGGCAACAATTGTTACCCAGGAGGAAATGGCTGGTTTGGAGGGTGGAATCTATGGCATTGTACCTGTCTGAGGTCCCACCCCTCCTGAAACTTCACCCTTTCCAGGCTCCACCCCCCAAATCTCCATGAATTTTCCAACCTGGAGTTGGGAACCCTATCTCCTTCCCAGCCAAGCATCAACCTGCCATTATCTGCCCCTCTGATTTCAGCTTTGCATCTCCTTCCCTCTTCCTCCTGGAGATCAGTTGTAATTCTGAGTGATTTCCACCCCTCTCCTGAGATTGGGAAAAGTGGTTCCCCAGAAGGGAATGGCTGGTTGGGAGGGTGGAGTCTATAGCATTGTACCTGTCTGAGGTCCCACCCCTCCTCAAACCTCACCCTCTCTAGGTTCCATCCCTCAAATGTCCAGGAATCTCTCACCTGGAGTTGGCAACTATCTCCTTCCCAGCCAATCATCAACCTACCTTTATTTCCCCCTCTCTTCTCAGCTTTCCATTTCCCCCCCACACACACACCTGCAGCCTCTCCTGTGCTCTGAAGCCCTGACTGCCAGAGTCCACCATTTTCCATGCTCTGAAGCCCTGACTGCCAGAGTCCACCATTTTCTCCAAGGGAACTGATCTCTGCCATCTGGAGAGCAGCTGTAATTCTGAGTGATCTCCAGCCCTTACCTGGAGATTGGCAACAATGGTATCACAGGAGGAAAAGTAGTCTTTCTCTGCAATGGAGACGGTCCTGGACCTGGGCTTACAGTTGAATAAACAGATGCCAGTAGTGGCCAAGGGTGTTTTTCACTATCCACAGCTGCTGAGCCAGCTGTGGCCCTTCCTGGGCAAGAAAGATCTTGCCACTATGGTGCATGCTGCGGTAAAATCTAGATTAGATTACTGCAATGAATTGTATGTGGGGCTTTCCTATAAGGCTGTCCAGAAGCTACAGTTAGTATAGAATCATGTGCCCAGAATGCTGACTGGAGTAGGTTATAGGGACCATATCAGTCTAGTGTAGTTCTACCTACACTGGTTCCTAGTTTGATTCCAGGCCCAATTCAAGGTGCTGGTATTGACTTTTAGAGCTCTATGTGGCCTGAGGCCAGCACAACTGAAGGACTGCCTAATCCCATATGAACCTACCCAACTTCTCTGGTCATCTTATTGTTTATATGTATTTATTTGTTTTATGTAATTGTTTTAATACTATATATCTATATTGATAGATATATAATGCTGTCTTTAGTATTTAGTTTTTAAAATCTGTTTTACCATTTACTGTTTATTGTTTAAATGTTTAACATGTTTTAATGTTCGGAACCTTGAAGAACCTGAGCTGGGATGGAAGACAGCATTGGAAAATTTTAAATAAATAAAAATAAAATTCACAATGGGTAAACCAGCAGCAACACACTGATGAGTTGTTGTCCTTGTTACTTTGGTAAACAGAGGTGGGAGAACACAGCTGAGACCTTCTGGTGTCCATTTTCAGACAGCTCAGCTTTAAAATGTTTGTTCCATAAACTTCCTTTATTCTTTGGCAGGGGGTGGAGTGGTCTGTTTCTCTTTGTCCCAAGAGGGCATGGGGTTAGTGGTATAGGTGAGAATTACAAAAACATCCTCATAATAGTTTTGTTTGATATTATAAAGATGGGTTGGGTCCAGCCAATCTTGACCAATTCCCCTCCTTACTACAGCCCCTATCCCACATGACTTTTGTCCATGTAGGTTTCATGATCCCCAACCGAGTTCTGGGTGGTCAAAAGGGACCTCTTTCCTTTTACATCAGCAGAGAAACTTGCTGTATCCAACCCACTGTCAAAACTTTGGATAGATTAAAAAGAAGATATTTTTGCATTAACTTGAATCTAGGGTTTTACTGCAATTTTGACAGTTTTTTAAAGCCTTATGACAAGATTCATGGTCATTCTAAAAGTTGCGTCTACAGCTCTCAAACCACTAGCATTGTTTGATCTTGCTCTAAAAACACTTTGATGCCATTATGAAGCATTCAATACAATTATAGTAGATGGTAACACTGTTGTGTGATTTTCAGCATGGCCCTTGCTTCAGAGTTTAATAGTCTTCTACACCACTTAGCATGAAATCTGAAACATGCCATTCAAGGGCAGAGATTGTGGTTCATGTATGATATGTGGAGGGAAGGGTCAGAATCTGGTTTCTGGAAGGCCCATTCAGCAGCAGGCTGTCATTTTATTTGGGAGTTAATCCAAACATTTTTTGAAGCAGCATGGAACAAAGGAGGATTGGTTTTATAAAACAGACAGAGAAGTCATTTTCTTACTGATGCAGCCTGAATTAGAAACAGTAACAAAGTATTCCAACAGGCCTTGCTTTATGGTCTGAGTAATAATAAGATCCCCCTTCCCCGCTGCCATTTTAAAGGGGAGGGGATACCAAAGGTTCAAATGTTTCTTCAGACAATACTAAACTGACGACAGATTAGAGAAAGGCAAAGTGTATGCCTGCTGCTTGGACTCTTTTATTGTGAGTCAGATGTTTTCTTTTCTTTTGTTTAGTAAAGGGAAATACAATGTGGGCAGGGAATTATTTTTTTCTGATGACAGTCATAATTATGTCCCATGACTGTTCAAAAGAGCATCATGATGAGAAATCAGTACATCTGATATCTGTGCTTCAGCTCCTCTGAAATAAATTATCCATGACAGAGTCTGGAGAATACTATGAATTTAGAGCGCAGTCTGCTGAGAAGTCCTTATGAATAGGATCTATTGAAATGAACAGGAGGGAGGCCTTCTCAGACTAAAGAAGGAGGAGAAATACCAAAGGCTTCTACTACACACTACTCACGCTACTCCAAACTTCCTTCCTACCTTCACTTCCGTCTGGCTTCCTTCTGTCCTCACTCTCTGCAGTTCACCTCCCATGATCCACTTAGACACCCCCACCCTCTCCTACCTGATAACTCTTCCCAGTGTGGCAAACGGGATGGGGGAAGCAGATGGACTGAGTGAGGCAAGCTAGAGCCAGCTGCGGCTTCCCAAAACACAACTTGAACTCTGGATTGGGGGGCAGGTGTGGATGTGATGCACAGGTGATGCTATTAATGTAGAGGGATGTATATGAAATTTTCACCAGTTCCCCCCTCCTGCAGATTTTTGATTCACCCCTTATGCTGCTGCTGCTGTTATTAATTGAATTTTTACCCCATTATCCCAGCCAAGGCCAGCTCAGGGTGGCTTACACAAAATCAGCACATAATTACAATAAAACATAAAATATAAATTAGATTAAAATAATTCTAAAACCCTTTAAAGTGCTAGTAGCATTAATTTCATAATATCTGCTGTTATTCAGTTCTCTCACAGTCGGTTCTTCAGTCTTTTTAAATTCTCCTTCTGGTGGCTGACTCAGGCTGTTGTTGGGGTTCCAGGAGGAAACAGGGCTCTCCAACCTCAGCTATCAGTTCTTAACTGTAGTGGTGGCTCCAAAGGCTTGGTGGAAGAGCTCCATTTTACATGTTCTGTGGAACTGTAAAAGATCCTGCAGGGACCTCATCTCCTTTGGGAGCTCGTTCCACCAGAGAGGAGCTGCCACCGGGAAAGCCCTGGCCCTGGTTACTGCCAGCCTGGCCTCCTTAAAATCCAGGCGGGCCATTTGGTTCTGAGCCCCTGATTGCAGAGCTCTCTGGAGTACATGTGGGGCAAGGCGGTCCCTCAGGTATGTAGGACCCTGACCATATAGGGCTTTAAAGGTAAGAACCAGCACCTTGAAGCGAATCCGGCATGCTATCGGCAGCCAGTGCAGTGCCTTTAGCATAGGCTGGATGTGCTCCTGAATAGGGAGTCCCATCAACAGCCTGGCTGCAGCTTATTTCACCAGCTGCAGCTTCTGGATTTGAGACAAGGGCAGCCCCATGTAGAGAGCATTACAGTAGTCCAATCTTGAGGTGACCATCGCATGGATCACTGTTGCCGAGTCGTTGCATTGCCAAAGATGACAAAAGGCCAATTTAGTGGTGGCTTCTACCTGGCCTCCGTTGTTAAGGAGGTGTCCAGGAGCACTCCCAGACTCCTAACCTCCGGTGCTGGCACCAAAGGAGCCCCATCGAAGATCAGAAGTGGGATCCCTACCCTCAGACTGCCCTGGCTCAGGCACAGGATCTCCGTCTTCATCTGGCTCAGTCTAAGCCAACCAGCCACAGCTTTTTTTTTTTTAACTAGATTTTTAAAAAATATTATTTAATTTTCACATACATAAAACAATAACAGAAACTATAAACAGTGTAACAAACTATACCATAGACAGTCTTACAACTACTCAAACTTATACAACTATTGCAATATCTATCAACCAGATCTTCCAATTTGGCTTCCAACAATAGATAGAGCTGGGTGTCATCCACATACTGGTGAAATCCCAGCCCATGCCTCCAGGCAATTTGGGTAAAGGGATGCATAAAGATGTTAAAAAACATCAGGGACAGCACTGCCCCTTGGAGCACTCCACAATCCAGTGGGTGCCTTTGGGATAGCTGATCCTCCAGTGCCACCCTTTGTCCTCAACCTTGGAGAAAGGAAACAAGCCACTGCAAGGCCAGTCCCTGGACTCCAATGTCGATGAGGTGGTGGACCATTAACTGTTGGTTGACCATGTCAAACACTGTCGACAGGTCTAACAACAACAGCACTGCCATTCTGCCCCGATCCAGATGCCTCTGGAGGTCATCCGTGAAGGTGACCAGTGCTGTCTCTGTCCCATGGCCTTGGAAAAAGCTGGACTGGAAGGGATCGAAGATGGAAGCATCATCCAAAAAGCCCTGTAACTGAATTGCTACTGCCCTCTGTATTATCCTGCCCAAATAGGGCAAGTTGGAAACCACCCAATAGTTAGCCAATTCGGCTGGATCCAAGGATGGCTTTTTCAGGAGAGGGCAGTCCACTAGTGCCCTCAGGAACAGCCCCTCCGAGAGGGACTTGTTGATGATCTCCCATAGGGTACCTTGAAACCCTTCATGGCCGGCCTTGATTAGCCACAAAGGGCATGGGTTGAGGGGACACGTGGTAGGGCATACAATTAGGAGCAATTGGTTGACTTCCTCTAGGCTGAGTGGGTTGAAGTGATCCATAACCTGACTAGAAGATGGAGTGGGCTGAAGTGATCCATAACCTGACTAGATGGAGCCTCGAGTTCACTCACTGTATCAACTGTGTTGGGGAGGTCACAGCAGAGTGACAAGATTTTATCTGCAAAATAGCTCACAAAAGCCTCACAGCCAATGTCCAATTCCCTAACATTTGGTCTGCCTTGTGACAGAAGAGTAATGGACCAAATTGTTCTAAACAATTGAGCTGGGTGTGAGCTTGCAGACATAATTGCTGCCGTATAATACGGTCTCTTAGTGGCCTTGTCTGTCACCTCGTAGGATCTCATAAATGTCCTATAAAATGTTCTTGTAGCTTCATCACAAGTACGCCGTCACTCTCTCTCCAGCTATCTTAACCCCTGCTTCATCAGCCGCAACGCTTCAGTAAACCATGGAGCGAGCCTAGACTGGGAGCGCAGAGGGTGTCAGGGAGTGATCTCATTAATGGCTATCAAGAGTCGGCCATGCCAGTCCTCTACAAGCTCATCCAATGAGCTTCCAGGGGGCTTCAGGTCTTGCAGAGCCATCTGAAGCCACACCGGGTCCATTTGTCTCCATGGGTGAGCCAAAATAGGCTTGCCGCCCAAAAAGGGTCAGAGTGAAATATCCAGATGGGCCTTTACAGCAAAGTGGTCTGGCCATGGTACTGCCACTGCAGTAATTCAGTCCACTGTAACCCCCATGGCAAAGATCAGATCAAGTGTGTGCCCAGCCTGGTGAGTGGGGGCTGTCACAAATTGAGAGAGTCCTAGTGCTACCATGGACAACACCAGATCTGCTGCATGAGTGGAGACTGCATCATCAGCATGGACATTGAAATCACCCAGGACTATCAGTCTAGGGTGTTCCAATGCCCAGCCAGATATGGATGGTAGGCTATCGGCCGGTGAGTCGGGTGGTCAGTACACCAACCAAATCACCACAGTCTCTCCAGCTTCCCACACTAGACCGACACACTATGTGCCTGCAATCCTCAGCGATGGGAGTGCCCTGAAGGAGTAAGCCTCCTGAATGAATACAGCCACTCCTCCCCCACCCCCTAGTCCACAACTGGTGAAGGACCAAGAACCCAGGAGGAGCCAACTGGGAGAGAGCTACTGTCTCCCCTTCTCACACCCAGGTCTCAGTCATGCATGCTAGGTCTATGTTCTGGTCCTGCAGGAAATCCTGAAGGACCATGGTCTTGTCATTTATAGACATGGCATTACACAATGCCAATGTCAGAGGGGGGTCAATCATCCTAGCCCCACTGCCTACAACCTTTGAGATGAGACATAGGCTGGAAGGAGGCTGAGCTAGTCTGCTTCTCCATCCCCTTCCCTTGATTCTACACCTAGTCCCACCATTGTACTTTCCCCTCCCCAGGAGCACTGGAATCCTTTCCCTGATCATCGTCCTACCTGCTGATCTTTGCCAGCTATAAACCAGCTGTAAGCCTCAGACCAACTAGGATGCCAATCAACCAGAGTGGTCCTTTGGCAACAGATGCTGGCTCTCAGTAACACCTAAATTTGACGTAACCCACAATATCACAATCAATTCTATTGCACGCCTTCCTGATTTAATCTAGTAGCTTATAGATGCCTATTTTTTACCCCCCTATTTACATAACCCACTCAGATTAGCTAATGGTTCAAATATAGCTAATACCAATCTATGACAATTTTACTTTAAGCATCAGATGACCTCCTGTTAATGAATTTGTAAATTTAGGTAGCAAATTAATTAATTAATCAATTCATCACTTATAAGGCATTTATTATAATTAATTAATTCATCAAATCAATCCATAATTAATTGGGAAATAGCAATCACTAACACCGTACACAATCAACTTATACTTTCCGTACCCAACTCAATTAATTAGGACTAAACCTAACCATTCCTTAATTCACCGCCTGCATCTGTTGCCAGCTGCTAGTCAGTAGATAGCAATCCAGTTTCTGGATCAAGTCCAATGAACTTCCTTGGGTCCAATAATCCCGTAGTTGGGTGTAAATTTTTGTCCTTTGGATCCACTCTCCAGTAACATACTGGTGTCTGCCCACCTGTCCAAAGCTCTCTGGACCAGCAGTTCTGAGCCCTGCGGAGATTGTCAGTGGCTTACATCCAAGGGTCTTCATTATTTCTGCTACTGCAGTCCCTGTTGGTAAGCGTGAGGGGGCAGGGTGCTGCCGAGACAGTACAACCAGCCACTGCTCCACCAGCTTGGGCTCAATCACAGAGACTCCAGAGGAGAAAGAGACCCTCTCTGGGCTCCCTGGCCCCAGCCCGGCCATCTGGAGTGCTCCCACAGGTGTCGGCAGCAATCGGAGCAATTGCAGTAGCAACAACCACCACAGCAGTGACTGAAGCTGAACCCCATCAAAATGGCAGCCGCAGAAGCTGACCTGAGCTGGCAGAGCCTGAAATGTCCCACAGCTGGCTCCTGTGCCCTTGCTGCCAATGAAGCTCTCACATAATGCCGTGGCTCCTCTGATCAACATTGCTGGAGTCAGGCTGGAGTCCTGACCCTGTCTCCCAGGGCCAGCATTTCAGGGGGTATTTGTTTATTATTTATTTATTAAATTTGACTTTTATGCCACCCATTCTCTGTAAACAGGGCTCAGGGCAGTGAACGACAAGAGATAAAACAACATATCACATCAGTTAAGCATTAAAACTACAAGATTTCAGTCAAACTAAATTAGATGGCAATCTAGATTTCCAGTTATGCTACCGCCTTATGGTGGGGGGATGAGAGAGCCAGCCAGATGTCTTCAACCAAACACCAGGTGGAACATCTCTGCCATACACGCCCCGCAGAACTGCATCAAGTCCCACAGGGCATGGATGTTACTCAGCAGAGAGTTCCACCAATTTGGTAGTTCTTATTGATTTATTTACTTTATTTATACCCTATTTTTCTCCCCAATGGGGACTGAAAGTGGCTTATGACATTCTCCCTTTCTGTATTTTACCCTCAGAATAACCCTACAGGGTAGGTTAGGCTGAGAGTGAGTGACTGGTCCAAAGTAACTCAGCAAGCTCCCATGACTGACTGAGGATTCACACCTGGGTCTCCTAGATCGTAGTCTGACACTCTCAGCTACTACACTATACCAGTTCTCTTGCACAACCCCTACTCATTTCTTCAGAAAAGGATTTCTGGGTGAACTGTGCCTAAAGGATAACCTTAATAGTAGATGTGGGCACTGTTCCCTCTAAGCTGAGTTAGTGTGAGCTAGCTCAGTTTCTTAGCCTCTAGCTCAACACATTTTTGTCTTAGCTCAGGAAGGAGGGCTCTGGAGCAAATTGATTGATGCAGGAGCCAAATTGCTCGCTCACAACTTTTATGCTTGTAGCTCACAAAGTGGAATTTTTGCTCACAAGACTCCATGGCTTAGAGGGAGCATTGGATGTGGGTGCTTGTGTATGACATTCTGCTCCATCTCATAGAGGAAGAAACATGTAGGAGAATCTCGAGGAAATAAATAGTACAGTTGATTCGTCTGGTAGTTTTTAACATTTTGTAACCATACCCTTTCATCATCAGGAAAAGTTGTGAAGACATAGCTGCATATCCTATGCTTTGAAAACAAGGATCAGAATTTTAACTAGTTCCTGCCCATAGCTCCTGTTGTTACTTGGGCCTTGTTCGAAGAAAAGGCTTCATTCTCTGTACTTAAAGCAGCAACTGGAAATGACCAATTGGAAACCAATAACTTTACAGGTAAGCTGTTTTCAAAGGACCTATGAGATGGTTGTCAGTTGGCATTAGATCATATGATTGTCAGTGATGTGTGAAAGTCAAATTCCAGGCTAGTACATTAGTACATTAGTACAGACAAATCTGCCTCGATTCGTTTTGTGTGCTTTCTTCCCTGCACTGCAGAGCTTAGATGAGTCATGAAAGAATGATTATATAAGTCTGATGAAACAGGTAGGAGTCAGACAAATCTGACAAAGATCCCTTAGAGGGCACCTGCTAAGGATTGTTATAGCATCCTGGAAGCCTGTGTGTCAGAGGGCACCTTTGCTTTTGGCAAGTAAAAAGCTGGAGAGAGGTTTTTTACAGCATGAAGAACTGATAATGACTCATCTCTGAGGATGCATTCTCAAGAACATAAACCACTAGTATTAGGCATTTCTGTAGAGGGCTTATTCAGGGCTTGATGTACCATACTTCCATAGAATTCACATACAGATTACAAAGTAAAGTAAATAACATTCTTAAATGAAGTTGTGTGTGGATACCCATAGTTTTTTCTTGTTTTTCTGTATATACTTTAAAAACCCTGTACCCTTTGCAGTGGATGACTGCAGTAGCCTGGGAAATGCAAGGGTAAAGAAGGCTCCACTCTTGTAATAGTCACGGGGTGGAGTGAAGTACATGATCCCCATGAAAGAAGAGCCTATATTTCTTCTCTTTCTTCAAGATAATTTCTGTAAACAGTGCAGGAGTTAGTGAGTGTTAAGGACATAAAGTACAACTCAAGTAACAATGTCTGATTTATGTCCACTAAAGCCAGGAAATTACAAACTAAGCTATTTCATTCCTTCCTGTAAATCAGAGACATTATGTTGAATTTTTGATGCTTAGCTAGTGTTTTCTTGAGGAAGGTCAGTAATAAATATTACATAGGATATAATATTCCACCTATTTTAAAACACACTCTTCCTAATTACATAAAATAAGAGTTTTTTGTGTCAGATGAAAGGAAAGACCTGTATACAATACAGATGTAGAAGCAAGCCAGATATCTTGAGGAGCTTTACGGTGGGAACACCTGCTGAGTGGTTACGATGTAGTGACACTGAATAGGGTATGCATTTGAATACATCTGAGCTGAAAATATACTGGAAAAATATCTTATCAGCATCCCAAATATATCTGGGATTTTTTCAGAATACTGAAAAAATGATCCTGAAAAATCCTGGAAATATTCAGGATTTACCACGAAGATTGGAGCCAGCATTTGCAGGTTCCTGGGGACTGTGCCCCCCCACTTTTGTTTTTTGTGTCTTAGAGGGGGTTTCTATAGGCTTGCCAGGTGGCTTCTAAATTTCTAGTGTGTCACTTTCAAGAGAGTTTTTTCCTGTCGTCTTTGCTAGATTTGCTTTGTGTTTCCTTTATGGTTTTTGCAGTGTTACTCCTCAGTGCTTGTATCTGTTCTGCTGCGGTTTCAGATTAGTCTTGTTGATCTTGCACTGCTACAGTCTCAATGAGTTCTGCTGGTCATTCTGTACATTGCCATTTATTCTGCTGGGCTTGCAAAAGTGCCCTAACACCTTCAGTTTCTACTATATTCTTTGGTTTAACTTTGGTTTTGTTTGGCTTGGTACATTTGTTTGTGATTATACTGGGATTACTGGGTTCTGCAATGGTTCTCTTGGGCTTGGTGTTGGTTCTTCCATGGGAGACATTTGACCAGTGGTTGCTGCTTGCAGGTATGGCTTTTGCCCTGGAAGCTGCTTGAAGTTGTCCCCCCCACCCTTCTCCTCCATAGCAAATAATGGAGGATGGCTGGGGGCACCCCTGTTTAGAAGCCCATAGAAAGGGACCCCTTGGTTCAAACTACTTAAAACTTTGGGGCTATAAAAAAGACAGGCACCAGCAGCTCTTCCATGATTTTGGTGCCCACATCTTTAAAAGTAGCTCCCCAGAAGGTTTCCCCATAGTGAATAATGGATCCCAAAAATCAGATACCTGAAAAAACCTGACTCTGAATATGTCATTTGGAATTTGGGAATATTGGGAATGCCATTTTTTGGGGGGTCCAATATACTTGAAAAAAACTGAGGGTTTTTTTACACACCGTGAAGGTAAGTAGGGTTTGGATCCATTATGGGCTACTTACACAATGATTTAATACCTCCCATTTAGCTTGTCAAGTGTTATTTGTCAACACAATTTTTTCCATTAGATTTAGACTTGGAATACTTTCAGACTATCAGTTTTCACTGATAATGATAATTTCTGTACCTGTTTATAATGTTGTTCTACTTAATTCGCTAGGGGATTGATCTGGTTATTCTAAAAGGTGATATTGCTTTAGACAAGCAGGTCCAATCTTTATGTCACTTCAACTACAAAAAAGGTTTAGATTTTTTTTTCAGTGACCTTCTACTTCCTTGTTAGAAATTGTGATGATTTGCTTGTAGAGATAACTGGATCTAAAGTAAAGCATACAATTTTTAAATCAACAATATGTGCATGTATTCTTTGGTTGTCATTGTAAGCACTGAGTGCTTTATGTATCTCATAATGAGGTCTTGGGACTGAATGTTAGTCATAGGCCTAAACCAGGTCAGTGATGCCTCTGCCTGGGTCACCATGAGGAAATAAATGGTCAGGTTGTTCCAGTTTGCTCTTAGACACAGGTGCAGGAAGGCAAGTGGTACAGTAATTCTTTCCCTCTGGAGGCTATTTACAAGAATGCTCACCATGTGAAAATAATAGGTTACGTCACTGCAAGAAGATTTTGCCAAGTCACCAAATAATGTGAAAACTGGCCTTTGTTGCTAAAGAGTTTAAAATAGTTTCTATGGAAATTTGGTTTAAGGATATGCACAATTACTCTCCCATTTTACACATACCCTATGGATCTGGCTACAGCTGGAAAGCATCATAGTGCAGATGTATTCTGAGGAAGTTATTCATCAAAATAAAGAGCAGTATAAATCACAATGCATTTTTCACTAATTTTTAACCCCCCCCCCAAAAAAAAAGGCTGCATAAAGTTTTTCTCATCTCCATAGTTCACATCTCCCTTCTGTCCTCACATTTTGGGGGCAAGATAAATAAACAAAAGCACATCTGGAGATCACCTTGCAAAATAAATTTTATTTATAACCATTAAAGGTTATTCATTCCCATATTCCAAGTGGGAGGCAAAGCCAGGCAAATAAAAGCAATTTCCAGACTTTTAAAAAGATATTAATTTTTGACCTCACCTGTTGCCAGTCTTAATAACTGTTGTAGCCTGCTACCACTTACACTGGGCAATAATTAGAAGATAATCAGATTCATAGTGACAGCAAATATCTGGTGTCCCTTAAATATGATGTTATCTAGAAACATGGCTGGGAGTCATGATCTCATCACTTTTTTTTTCAAATGCGTATTTCATATTTAGAGGTCAAAACAAAAGGAACACAAAGGGATGGATTCATGTGAGGAGCCATGTTGGTCTGAAGCAACAGAACAAAGTTTGAGCCCAGTGGCTCCTTTAAAATCAACAAAGCTTAATTCTGGATATAAGTTTTTACATGCACGTACATTTCTTTGGATACATTGAACAGACTTAGCCAACCATTATATATAGGCGAGGGGGGATAGTTGCCAGAAAGGGCTAATTAGAGTCAAGATGCATAAGCAACTGAGTGATAAGTATAGCAGTTGGTAAAACCTGTGAATAACAGCGAAGTGTTAACTAACAGATGCAAGAACTGAATGATTTAGCATGTGTAGTGAGATAAGAACTTGGTATCTCTGTTAAGCCCTGGGTGTTCCATTGTCCCAAGTGTTTTAATAACTTGTAATTCAGCAATCTCCTGTTCTAGTCTGTTTCTGAAATTCCTTTGCAATAAAATAGATACTTTGAGGTCCCCCATTGACTGTTCTATGAGGCTGAAATGTTCTCCTACAGGTTTCTCAATATAACTCCATGGGAATGGAGTTAAATCCAAACTCCTCCTTGTATTGCTGGGGTAACTAGGGTTGTCAACTGCCTGGAGAAAAAAATGACCTGCCTCTAAATAAAGAGTTAACAAAAATTATTATCTGCATGCCATGAAAATATTAAGGCTGATTTCCCACTACAGCTGCCTCGGTGTTGCGCCGCTGTTTGCCCCGATACTATTGGTCAATTTCACACCCGAAGCCGCGGGGCTGCATTTGACCCGCGGCTTCACCCGATTTCCTCCGCAGTTTTGTAATCCTCAAAAAACAGGATTACGAAACTGCGGAGGAAATCGAGCGAAGCCGCGGGTCAAAATGCAGCCCCGCAGCTTTGGGTGTGAAATTGACCAATAGTGTTGGGGCAAATGACGGCGCAACACCGAGGCAGCTGTAGTGGGAAATCAGCCTAACTGTCCACTTCCACATATTAATGTTGTATTAAAGGGTCAGAACACTTTTTTCTCCAGGCCTACTGGCAACCTTCGTGGTAATGTGAAATGTCCCATCCTCAGGCTCCTTCTCATACTAGCATTAATGTAGTTCCTTGTGGTTAATCCAGCTTCCACTAGTTAACAAAGTGCTTAAATAAAGCTACAAATGCAGGACTGTCTCTTCACCAGGTTACTCAGCTTACATAAAGCCACGTTGCAAGTTTAACAGAGAAATACTTCTCTCTTTATTTGAGAAGTACACTTTTGGATAGGAAAGAGTAGAGATAAGCTAGAGTACTAACTTATCAGCTAAGGATGGAAACAGATGGCGAGAGGGCCATCTGCCTAATAGTTCCAAGAAAGGACAGCATGTTGTCTCTCTTGGTGTGTGCAGGGAGAATGGAGAGCTTCGTCAGAGAGACTAAGTGGAAGGAAGGAATTGTCCCTGAGAACACAATCTACATTTCAAAATGTACAGTGGCAGAAGAGTAAACCCAGGAAGGAAAGGCCAGTGTGCCTATCTAGCTATCTACTCTCCCTTGCCACAAAGTCTGAAGGTTGAGGCAGGGACATCACACTTGGAACTTCCAACAAAAAGGTCCATCCTCAGGCTCCTTCTCATATAGCATTACTTTCCTGAGCACTGATGTTGGAATGGGGGGGGGACATGGTGTGGGTTCCTTTCTGCATAGTTTGTGGATTCTCAGGTTATTTCTTGATGTAGGAAGGAACCTCAAAATTTATTGCTGTGGTGAAGAAATGAGCACAACATACCCCTTCTCCGTATCAGGCAGATGATGACATAATCATTCAGATGCTCCATGCAGAAGCCTCACCATTTAGACAACTAGTTTGTATCATCTTGAAGAAAGATTAAAATGCTTGGGGCTCTTTAGCTTGGAGAAACAATGGCTGAGGGGTGACATGATCGAGGTTTATTAGATTATGCATGGGATAGAGCAGGTTGAGAAAGAAGTACTTTTCTCCCTTTCTCACAATACAAGAACTCCTGGGCACTCCATGAAATTGCTGAGCAGTCGGGTTAGAACAGATAAAAGGAAGTATTTCTTCACCCAAAGAGTGATTAACACATGGAATTCACTGCCACAGGAGGTGGTGGCAGCTACAAGCATGGGCAGTTTCAACAGGGAAACATATGGAGCAGAGGTCCATCAGTGGCTATTAGCCACAAGGTATAGATAGGAACTCTCAGTCTGGGGCAGGTGATGCTCTCTATTCTTGGTGCTGGGGGGAGCAGCAGTGGGAGGGCTTCTAGTGTCCTGGCCCCGCTACTAGACCTCCTGATGGCACCTGGTATTTTTGGCCACTGGGTGACAGAGTGTTGGACTAGATGAACCATTGGCCCGATTCAACATTGGCTTCTCTTATGTTCTTATCTTCCACTTTTCTGAGTGTTATGTCCACTGATTGCCACTAGGTGACAGTGATCTTTACCAGAGCTTAGAGCTCAAGATACAATAGGGACTAGGATCCTGAAACCTCAAGCGGTTACCAATAGGAACCTTGGCGGGAAGTTTAAACCCACCAATGGGGCATGGGGGTGGTCCACAGGGACTGTACATAGTTGGCCATCTGGCCGGTAATTGTCATTCTGTTGTGTACTAGTAAACCATGTGCTGATTATCATGTTGTTTCCTGAGTCCTTAATGCGTTGAACCCACTACACAACAATGGCAACAAAGGTGGGATCCCACTGAGCTGACCAGGATGCTGATCATCCGAGGAAGACCAGGAACTGCCGCTGCTTCAACCAATGAGCACCAAAGGCGAGCAATCCACTTCCCCACAACCTCCGCACAGCACAATGGCAGTTGCTCCGGGAGTGGGACTTGTCCTCCATTCGACCCAGCCCAGTTGCATCACGGGAAGCCTTGGTCAAGGGACTCAAGTCCATCCTAATCTTCTACAAGGTCACTGCCGATGAATGGAAGAAAGATCTCCTCATCGGCTTCTGTTGCCCTGCCACAGTACAGCTGGCTCACAACCTGCTCTCCCCCACAAAGCTGGCAGACGCCTCATTCAAGGATATCATCAAGTAGCTACAGGACCATTTCGTCCCAGGGCCATCAGAGATCACATGCCACATGGCCTTCTACCCCCGGCAACAACAACCCCAGGAATCAATTGCTGAGTATCTGGCTGAGCTTTGCCGGCTTGCCTCAGACTACACTTTCAGGGCCCATCTCGAAACAGCCCTCTGAGACAAACTGGTTTTCGGGCTGAGTGACGAGAAGCTCTGACGCCACATCATGGAGTGCTCCCTAGCCTACACCCTTTCCACTGCCATGGCATGGGAGAGAAAACGTCCATCAATCACAGCCGCTGTGCATCAAACGCAGGACGACAACCTTGATCCAGACTGAGAGGACATCCACTGCACCCAACAGTCCTCCTGGAGCCAGGAACAGGGCTCCACATCCTGCGCTGTGCCTGCGCATGTGCAAGTTGAGGAGAGAAACATGACAGGAAAACTTGGCATTCAGGGACACCAAAGGCCACAGGTGTGGCCGCGCAGGGCACATTGCATGCGCTTGCTGTTCCTGGGGGTCCCAAGCCCAGTAGGCCGGAGAGCAGATGCCCACTATGAGGACAATGTCTCCAAGGAAGAGCTCTACCTCCTTGCAGCTGATCCAGCCGAACAGGTACTGAGGCTTCCGAGTCAGTCTTCTGCCCTGAAGATCCAGGTCCAGGTCAAAATAGAGGGGTCCCCCTGCACTATGGAGCTCAATTCCGGCTCCGCAGCCTCCATTATTTCAGAGGAAACTCTGAAGAGGCTCTGTCCCCATTGGGGCCCTGCCTGTGCCCATCCACCCTCACCCTAACAGACTTTCAGAGAAACTAGGTTCCCATAAGGTGTGTGGGGAGTTTCTGGGTTCGGTATAAGGGATTTGATGGACACTTGGACTTGGTTGTGGTCACAGGAGATTTAGTCAGCCTCCTCGGCTGAGCATGGTTCACCCCGTTGGGAATCTCCATAGAAGGGGTGCAGCTATGTGCATCACAGGATTTCTGAGAGGTCTGCAAAGAGTTTCCATCCATTTTTGAGGACCCTGGGTCATTACATGGGCCCTCCGGTGTCGCTACAACTTGACCCTAATGTGGCCCCCTTTCATATGTACTCCAGGACAGTTCTGTTCGTGCTACACTCAAAGATAGATGCGGAGCTGGACCACCTTGTGGCCCAAGGAGTCTTGGAGCAGGTCTCCCATACTGCCTGGGAGACGCCGATAGTCACCCCAGTTAAGCCAAATGGGGATGTCTGCATCTGCACGGACTACAAGTGCACGCTAAATAAAGCACTTCAGGACCATGCATATATAGTCCTGGTTGTTAGTCACATGCTGGCCTCCCTGGCAGGGGCAAAGGTTTTTGGGAAACTGTATCTTGCCCAGGCGTACCAGCAGCTCCTGGTGGATGAGGCCACTGCAGCAGCGCAAACAATAGTTATGCATAGGGGAGCTTTCAAAGTAAAAAGACTGCAGTTTGGGGTGAGCATGGCCCCGGGCCTCTTTCAACAACTAATGGACTCTCTCTTGAAAGGGATCCTGGGTATCATGCCATTTTTCGACAATGTGTTGATTGCCATGGCCACACCTGCTGAGTTTGCCGCCTGGCTGTGCACTGTCCTCCGCCGCTTCCACAAGGCGGGCCTAAAGGTGAAGCAGGAGAAATGCCTCCTGGGGGTTCCGTCAGTGGACTTTTTGGGCTTCACGGTCAATGCAGATGGCTTACATCCAGCCCGGGACAAAGTCAAAGCCATCATGGAGGCACCCCTGCCTAAATCCAAGGTGGAACTACAGGCATTCTTGGGAGTATCGAACTTCTATCACGCCTTCCTCCCCCACAAGGTGGCGGAAGTGGAACCCTTGCATCATCTCCTAGACAAGCAGGTCCCTTGGTTGTGGGGCTCCCGGCAGGTGGCTGCCTTCAGGGAGGTCAAAGTGCTGCTTATCTCTAATAAAGCTTTGGTGCATTTCGATGAGTCCCTGCCGGTCGTTCTGGCATGAGATGCATCCCCCTATGGCATTGGCATAGTGCTGGCCCACCGGCTCCCAGACAGCCGGGAGGTGCCTGTCACCTACTACTCCCAGATGCTGTTAGTGGCAGAGCGGAACTATGCTCAGATTGACCAGGAGGGCCTGGCGATCGTGGCTGGGGTGAAAAAATTTCATGACTTTGTATATGGCCATCCTTTCACCATTGTCGTGGACCATTGCCCCCTCCTCAGCCTCTTCGCCCCAGATCATCAGACATCACAGGTCCTCTCCCCATGGGTCCTGCGGTGGTCCATTTTCTTGTCTGGCTACTCTTACTCCCTGCTGCATTGCCCAAGCAAGGCTATGGGCCACGCAGATGCTCTGAGTTGCCTGCCCTTGCCAGTCATGGAGGAGGACTCGGCTCTGGCCCACCACATTTTGCAAGTCAAGGACCTTCCTGATCCCCCCCTCCAGGCAGCAGACGTCGCCCGCTGCTCAACCAGGGACCCCATCATCTTCCGTGTTCTGGGCTGGGTGGTGAGGGGGTGGCCTGCAGCAGTAGAGGGGCCAGAGTTCACAGTGTTTGCCACCTGCTGAGATGAGTTGTCTGCTACAAGGGGTGTTGTGGGGAGACAGGATGGTTGTCCCCAGCATACTGCAGCACAGGTCCTGCAGGGTCTACATGAGGCACATCCCGGCATCGTCAGGATGAAGGCCCTGGCCCACAGCTACATATGGTGGCCAGGGATAGACGCAGAGGTGGAGGCTTGGGTTAAGTGGTGCATGACTTGTCAGGCCATCAAGCCCAATCTGATGAGCACACCCACCCAAACCTGGGAATCCACCCGGATGCCACGTGGATTTTGCCGGGCCATTCCACGGGCTGCTGTTTCTAGTAACGGTGGACTCATATTCAAAATGGTTAGAAATCAGCCCAGTCTCTGCTACCTCCTCCAAAGCCACCATCTGGGAGCTCCAGAAGATCTTCGCCACCCACAGGTTGCCAGACACCATCGTCTCGGACAATGAGACAGCATTCACCTCAGAGGAATTCCAGGAGTTCCTCCGCAGCAATCTGACCCAGCATGTAAGATCCACCCCATTTCACCCCGCCACCAATGGCCAGGCAGAATGGATGGTGCGTACCGCCAAGGAAGCCCTCAGCCAGCTGATGGAGGGGGACTGGGAATTCCAGCTGGTATGCTTCCTCCTGGTGCAACGGACCATCCCGAATCTGCTCAGCGGGTGCTGCCCCATGGAACTCCTCATGGGGCAAAGGCCTGCAATCCTCTTAGACAGGCTCCACCTGGACAGGGCCCCAGAATTGTGCAATTTGTCTGAGCAGAGGGAGGTGCCGCGGGGTTCTTTCTGGAGGACCTGGTCTACATCTGGAACTTTGGTAAAGGCCCCAAATGGCTCTCTGGCTGAGTCATCCATCCCACAGGCCCTTTGTCTTATGAGGTATTGACAGATTGCAGACAAATCCTGCAGAAGCATGTCGACCAGCTGTGCAGGCACATGCTCCCAGCTCCAGCAGAGTTTCCGGCCCCAAGGGACACCAAGAGGGAACTATCGGACATCCTGGAACAGAAAGCTCCCAACGGGAGTTTGCAAGAGCCAACCCCTGTCACCGTGGCCACCCCTGAAGACAGAGCGCCGGCTGCTGCCATGGAACCAATAGAGGCTCTGCTGCCCCCCCCCCTCCAGGCACACCAGGCATGAAACAGGATGGGCCACCCATCGGCATCCCAGTTCTAACCCCGAGGGATTCCATGCAAGAGCACCAGGCCCCCACCTACCTAAAGGACTACATCACCTAGGATGGTTTTGACCTATGGGGGGAGGAGTGATATGTCCACTGGTCACCACTAGGTGACAGCGACCTTTATCAGAGCTTGGAGCTCAAGAGACAATAGGGACTAGGATCCTGAAACCTCAAATACCATGTAATTGAGCATCCATACAAAGTGTATATGTCAGATTACATAAGAACATAAGAGAAGCCAATGTTGAATCAGGCCAATGGCTCGTCTAGTCCAACACTCTGTCACACAGCAGCCAAAAATACCACGTGCTATCAGGAGGTCCAGCAGTGGGGCCAGGACACTAGAAACCCTCCCACTGCTGCCCCCTCCAGCACCAAGAATAGAGTGCATCACCTGCCCCAGACTGAGAATTCCCATCTATACCCTGTGGCTAATAGCCACTGATGGACTTCTGCTCCATATGTTTATCTAATTCCCTCTTGAAACTGTCCATGCTTGTAGCTGCCACCACCTCCTGTGGCAGTGAATTCCATATGTTAATCACTCTTTGGGTGAAGAACTATTTCCTTTTATCTGTTCTAACCCAACTGCTCAGCAATTTCATGGAGTGCCCACGAGTTCTTGTATTGTGAGAAAGGGAGAAAAGTACTTCTTTCTCAACCTGCTCAATCCCATTCATAATCTTATAAACCTCGATCATGTCACCCCATAGCTGTCGTTTCTCCAAGCCCCAAGCGTTTTAACCTTTCTTCATAGGGAAGGTGTTCCAACCCTTTTATCATTCTAGTTGCCCTTCTCTGCACTTTTTCCAATGCTATAATATCCTTTTTGAGGTGTGGTGACCAGAACTGTACACAGTATTCCAAATGAGATCGCCCCAATGATTTATACAGGGGCATTATGATACCGGCTGATTTGTTTTCAATTCCCTTCCTAATAATCCCCAGCATAGCGTTGGCCTTCTTTATCGCAGCTACACACTGTCTAGACATTTTCATTGAGTTATCCACTACGACTCCAAGATCTCTCTCTTCGTCAGACTCTGCCAGTTCAGATCCCATCAACGTGTATTTATATTTAGGATTTTTGGCTCCAATGTGCATCACTTTGCACTTGGCCACATTGAACCCCATTTGCCACGTTGATGCCCACTCACCCATCCTCGACAAATCCCTTTGGAGTGCCTCACAACCCTCCCTGGTTTTCACCACCCTGAACAACTTCGTGTCATCTGCAAATTTAGCCACTTCACTGCTTACTCCCAATTCCAAATCATTTATAAACAAGTTAAAAAGCATGGGACCGAGTACTGATCCCTGTGGTACCCCACTGCTTACCACCCTCCACTGAGAAAGTTTCCCATTTATACTCACTCTCTGTTTCCTATTTATAAGCCAGTTTTTGATCCACAAGAGGATTTGTCTTTTTATCCCATGACTATTGAGCTTACTTAGGAGCCTTTGATGAGGAACTGTATCAAAAGCTTTCTGGAAAGGTAAATAATATCTATTGGGTCCCCCTTGTCCACATGTTTGTTCACTCCTTCAAAAAACACTAACAGGTTAGTGAGACAAGATCTTCCCTTACAGAACCCATGCTGAGTCTGCCTCAATAGTTTTGTTCATCAATGTGCCTATGAATTCTTTCCTTAATAACAGTTTCCACCAACTTACCCGGTATCGATGTCAGACTGACTGGCCTGTAATTTCCCGGATCTCCCCTGGAGCCCTTTTTAAAGATGGGAGTGACATTAGCTACCTTCCAGTCCTCAGGAATGGAGGCAGATTTTAAAGAAAGATTACATATTTTTGTCAGGAGATCCACTAGTTCACATCTGAGTTCTTTCAGAACTCTCAGGTGAATGCCATTCGGGCCTGGTGATTTATTAGTTTTTAAATTGTCCATCAGTCAGAGGACTTCCTCTCTTGTCACCTCAATCTGATTCAGGTCTTTCAAACCCCCTTCCAAAATTGGTGCTTCTGGAGTGGGCAAGCACTTCTCCTCTTCCACAGTGAAGACAGAGGCAAAAAATGCATTCAGCTTCTCAGCCATTTCCCTATCAGCCTTCACTACTCCTTTTACCCCTTGGTCATCCAAGGGCCCCACTGCCTCCCTGGCTGGTTTCCTGCTTCTAAGGTATTTGAAGAAAGTTTTATTGTTGGTCTTTATGTTTTTTGCGATATGCTCCTCATATTCCCTTTTTGCTTGCCTGATCACAAACTTGCATTTTATTTGCCATTCTATGTGTGTCGTGTATCCCCCACCCACAAAGATTGCTATAGCCTGGGTAGGTATGGGAACATTCCTAAACTGATACACTCAGAACCCTATTCAGGTCTATTCAGTGGGCTTACTCTGGGAAAGTGTTGTTAAGATTGAAATTATCTGAACTGAGCCTTAGATTTCTGATCATGCATACCAGAAAATAAATGTTCTGAAAATATAGGTATTGTCAACTATCACAAAGGTAATCAAATTTAGGACTGGAATTTGACAACAACTTAAAAAAGGCAGCAAAGGCTGGAATTTAGGAAAAGGCTGTAATACAGATCAAGACACAGGAAGGAATAACAATAAGGCACCTATGGTCTTGGGTAAAATATTGTTTCTACAAACTATTATTCATGACACTTTGTATTTGAGCACTGATAGCAAAAATACAGGTATTAGTTCTGAATGACATACACACATTTCAGTTGTTGTTTTCTTCAGGAAAGTAGATAGAAGTGGGCCTTTGGTTTTTCCTGGTTACTGTTCTCTGTGTGTTGCTTCAGAAAGCAAGCTCCTTGCTCACACCAGAAGAATTGTCTTCCCAAGGACCAATTCACATATTTACCTTTGAGGTTTACTTTTGAGGTAGTAAAACCCACATATGATGATTTATCATTTCATTTTAAAAGTGTTTTCTCTGGTTTAGTAATTTTTTTTAGTTTTCCATGTGGGAGTTCTTTCACAGAAGCATCATGTGAAAATGATGAGGCTCCTTGTGTGGGCTTTTCCATCTCAAATATGTAAATCAACCCTGACTTAAATCTTCTGAGGCAAGAGGCTGGTAATGTTATGATGGTATCAGATTGCTTGCAAAACATTTTGCCTTGGAGCATAGGTTTCCTGCAAATCTACCAGCCTCAGGAGGCAGATAAATACCCACATGCACTGGAATGGACCCTGGAAATGACAGTTGTTCAAACCAAAGGAGGTTTGAAGAAATGTTTTTCTGATTCAAGTTAAAGATAAGTACACTGTAGAGAGGTTTTCTTGGTTCTGCTAGAAACACAATTGAGAAGTTCAATCTACCCATCATGTTTGAATGCAGTATAGAAGAGTTCTAAATTGTATTCCATGGAAGTGTGGACAGGCAATAAAATTTTGTGGATTGTTTTTTGGAGGTTTGTCCAGTGTTGGCTACAAGAGTGAGAACAGTCCCAGCTTGTACCCATCAAGCAAAAAACACCCCCCCCCCTTTCCAGGTATCTTCAGGGCTCTGCGAGAAGGGCTACTGAGGCATTCCCAGCAGATGCATTTTCATAGCCCTAAGGATGGCTGGAAAGGTGAGAATGCTCTATGCACTTTCACCTCTGGCCCCCAATTTCTCTGCTCTTACTTGCTGCCAGTCAGGACTTTTCCCACTCTTGCCATTTCTCCCTCTCCTCAATCGTTGGGGATATTCCCCCACACAATACTTTGTGTCCAGGTTCATGCAGGCAACCAAGGTGAGAGATATAGACCATAGTCACAATACAGCCCAGGAATCAAAGCACAAGTATTCAGTAGCTCATGTGTCAAAACCTGCAGGGCAAATCCAAAAGGCACAAGTCAGGACATAGTCCAGGAGGTCAAATACAACAAGGTTTAGAACAAGGCAATAACAAATGCCAGGCACACAGAAGTTATGAACAAGCTACTTCCATAGTGGCTTACCCTTTCCTGGCTGCTTGTATTGGGAAAAAACTTGCTGACTAATTCAGGAATGGGTGCAACTCATCAGCCTGCTGAGTCATCCAGGAATGGGTGCAACTCCTCAATGACTGAGCAACCTTCATGGTGGCTCAAGTTCACAGGCAGAGGCTGACTGTTGCTGAGCTGCCAGTTGTGCTCTATGGTGCCAGTTCTGTGCCTCTCTCTGGGCCCACCTCCTCTGGTGTTCCAAGGGCTCTGGTAACCCCAATGGTGAGGATGGTGGCTGCAGGGCTTGTGCTTCTGCTGGACTGAGGGTGTGACATGCTGGCTTTGGCCTGAAACTTTCACTCTGCACTGGATAAAGTCTCCTCCTTGCCTGGAGGGTCTTCCTGCAGTATCCAAGGGCTGGGGTTGGCTTCCTCCATCTCCTCTTCCTCTGAGGATGCATCAGCAGGCAGACCCACAATACTTTGATTTCTAGCCACACAATGCTGACACTGATCTCATGAAATCCATTGATTGGGACCAACATATGGAAGGGACTGCTTCTCCCCATATATGCCCCAGAGAGTGCTGCTTTCTAAAGATCAACACCTCCTGGTGGTCCCTGGCCTGAGGGACATCTGTCTTGCCTCAACCAGGGCCAGGGCTTTCTCTGCCCTGGACCCAGCCTGGTGGAACAAGCTCCCTACTGAGATCAGGGCCCAGCAGGATCTTCTTCAGTTCTGCAGGGCCTGAAAGAGGAGGAGATTAAAGTCTTGAAAGACGTTCTATATGAAATATGGAGACTAAGAAGGCAATACAGAAACATTACAGATTTTCGGGCTTCCGGCCGGAGTTAAAATGGCGAATTGACACACTTTGCGATTTGAGCAGAGTGGACAGCAGTATCTGGCGACAGTTTGGGCTTTACCTGGCCCAACGCAGCACTCCCCAGGCGGGGGAGTGGCAAGCAAGCAGCCAAGCCTGAGAGGGGGTTGAGATCGGTGTGGATAAGCCTCGGAGGAGGCTTGTTTACACCTTGATCTCCCTCCGCGAAGAGGGCAGTTGCAAATCAGCACTACAGATACCAGCTGGGCTGAGAATTCAGCATAAATCCGTCATCTACCGGCCTCTTTAACATCAAGCTTAACATCGGTTACAGAAGAAGCACTGCGAAACCCCGAGATTACAAGCAAGGTAACAAATGAACAATTGCTTACCGGTTTAAAGAAGAAGGCAAAATCTAAACGTTCGGATAAGTGTAAAAAGCTTCAATGAACTAATCCGCTTGATTTAAAAGTAAAAAGAAAGCTTTCCTTTAGAGAAAATGACTGAAAAGTAACTTTGTTTTGCATTCCTGTGGTCAGCTAAGACTAAACTTTGCGTAGCAGAAACGAAACTGACTGTGATTCTATGATACAGGAAGTAGGCTAGAGTGGATGTTTTCGATGTTGCTGTGCCGGAAGTAGACGGATGTTTTAGAGTGTGGCACCGGAAGTTGGATTACAGTGATGGACAGATAAACAGGAAGTTCTGAAGGAGCCTACTCTAGCCAGAAAATCATAGAGAAATTGCGCCCGCCATTTTGAGGAGGACTAAATTTTAAAAAATTATTTTTAAGCCGAAAAAGCACTGGAAGAAGTTATAAAGGTGGCGATTTGGCTTGAGGATTGCTAATATAAAGATCGATTAGCCCTGAACTCGCTTTCAAGACGGATTTGAGGTCAAGACCAAGGGCTGCCTCATCACCTAGTCCAAGAATGACTGCAAAGGAAAAAAAGAGTGGCAGGCTGCCATGGAAGCGATGGAGAAACGGATGACTGAAGTGGTGCAGAGTTTGGGAAAGCAAATAGAATCACAGCTGCAACAACAGTTGCAACAACAGCTGCAAATACAACTGGAGCAAATAGAACAAGTACAAGTCCAAGTACAGAAAAAAAATATGGAAGAGTTAAAAGAACTGGTACTAACAGAAGTGGCAGAGATAAAAAAAGATACAGAAGAAGTTAAAAAAGAGGTTAAAAGTCTGGTGACAAAATCAGAAGAAATGGAACAGAAAGTTAAAAGAACCCTGTCAGAAAATACAAGACTGGAGTCCATGATGGAATATAGGGCCACTCAGAACCACTTGAGATTGAGAGGAATCGAAGAGGAGGAAGATCAAGATTTACGGGCCCTAGTAATTAACACATTGACAACTTACATAGGGGAAGATGTTGGAGACTTGGATCCAGACTTTGACCTGATTTACAGAGTAAATTCAGCATATGCCAAGAGAAAGCAATTACCCAGAGATGTGATTGTTCAATTTGTGACTACTAAAATGAAGGAAGACGTTTTCAAGAAGCAATTTACACAACCGTTGGAAATTAATGGAAAAAAAATAATTTTGAGAGAAATTCCGAGATCGATCTTACAAGACAGAAAGAAATTCAAGAAACTAACAGATAGGTTAAAAGAAATGAGTATCAGGTTTAGATGGGAGATTCCATATGGATTATCATTTACATACAATTCGGTGAGATTTACTCTTAAAACGGAAGGAGACATCTACAGATTCAAAGAGAACAACTTTGATGATTTCAAAGATATTTAATTCAAAACAACTATGGATTACAAATTTTTATCTTGGAACGTAAATGGACTAAATTCACCAAGCAAAAGAAGATTAGTGAATCATTGGCTAGAGAAACAAAAATGTAACATAATTTGTTTGCAAGAAACACATATCAGAAAACAAGATAATAAATATTTGGTTAATAAAAAATTGGGAGAAGAATTTCATTCATCAGCAGTTAATAAGAAAAAAGGAACAGTGATATACATTACCAAAGAATTGGAACCTAAACAAATCTTCTCAGACAAAGAAGGAAGATATGTTGGCGTGGAATTAATGATGAATAGAAAAAAGACATTGCTTGTAAATATATATGCACCCAATGGGGCAAAAGAGACTTTTTTTAATGATTTGACTAAAGAGTTGGACTGTTTAAATTATGATCAAATAGTCCTTGCAGGAGACTTCAATGGCACAGTGAACAATGTATTGGACAGAAAGTCCAAAGCAAGTGGAGAGGCGGTTGGAAAGCTGCCAAAAAATTTTTTCCAGCTAATGAAGCAAGAGAAACTAGAAGACGTTTGGAGGAAGTGGAACCCTAAGACAAAGGATTATACATTTTATTCTAACAGACATAACTCCTTTTCTAGAATCGATATGATTTGGATGTCAGAGGAGATGGCGCAAAAAACCTACAAAATAGAAATTTTACCGAAAACCAACTCAGATCACAACCCTTTACTTTGGATATCTAAAGAAAAACCTAAACAATTATATTGGAGAATTAATGAGGACTTATTGGACCAAAAATTAATTAATGAAACTTTAAAAAAAGAAACGAAAAGTTTTTTTGAACTGAATTTAAATAAAGGTACTGATATACAAGTCGTATGGGACACGTACAAAGCAGTAATGAGAGGTTTGCTTATCTCTTTGAATTCTAAAGATAAAAAACAAAGGATGCAACAACAAAACGACCTTCATGAAAAAATTAGACAAAAAGAAAAGGAATTAAAGAAAAGGCCAGGGAAGAAAAAGATTATTAAAGAGATCCACTTTCTGCAGGATCAGTTGAATGTTCTATTAAATAGAGAATTATATTGGAATCTGAAGAAATTACAGCAAAAAGCATTTGAGGGTGCAAATAAACCAGGAAAATTTTTAGCGTGGCAATTGAAAAATAGAAAAGAAAGGAATTTTATAAGTAAAATTACTGAAGACGGAAAGGATGTTATGAATTTGAAAGGTATAAAAAGAGTCTTCTTCAAATACTACGCCAAACTGTTCAAAAAGAAAGGAATTGACCAACAGAAAATTAAGAAATATTTGGAGACTATTGAAGTTCCAGAGCTGGGAAAACAAATTAAAGAGTTATTAAATGGTTTAGTAACAAAGGAAGAGGTGACAATGGCAATAGAAGACGCAAAGTTGGGCAAAGCTCCAGGTCCAGATGGCTTTACAGCAAAGTTTTATAAGAAATTTAAGGAGGAGCTAACCCCTATCTTAGTACTTCTGTCGAACGAGATAAGAAAGACTAAACGGATCCCAGATTCATGGAAAGAAGCAAATATTTCATTGATACCCAAAGAAGGTTTGGATTTAACTGAAGTAAAGAATTATAGACCAATATCACTATTAAATAATGATTACAAATTATTTGCGAAAATTATTTCGGAAAGACTGAAAAAATATTTGAAAGATACTATAGTGGAAGAACAAGCTGGTTTTTTACCAAATAGACAGATTAGAGACAATTTAAGAGTGGTGATTGATGCAATCGAATACTATGACAAACATCCAGAAAAAGAAGTTGGATTCCTCTTTTTAGATGCGGAAAAAGCTTTTGACAATTTAAATTGGGAGTTTATGCTGCAAGTTATTGGAAAAATGGATATAGGACAGTCTTTTTTAAACATGATTGTGGCAATTTACTCAGAACAGAGAGCAGCTTTGAATATAAATAAAGAAAGAACAGATTTCTTCCAAGTTCAAAAGGGAACACGTCAAAGCTGCCCGTTATCCCCGTTGTTGTTTATTTGGATATTGGAAATATTATTGACAGCGATAAGAAAAGATAACAGCATTGAAGGACTCACAGTGAAAGGTTTTGCATATAAATACAGGGCATTTGCAGACGATGTAATGTTTATGATTCAAGATCCAATCGACAAAATACCACAATTGATGGAAAAAATTGAAGAATTTGGATCAGTTGCGGGATTCTACGTTAATAAAAGTAAAACCAAAGTGATGTGCAAAAATATGACGAAACAAAGACAAACAGAACTTCAAGAGAAAATTCAATGTGAAGTAGTTACAAAGACTAAATATTTAGGAATTGATTTGACCATGAAAAACATTGATTTGTTCAAAAATAACTATGAAAAGGTTTGGCACAGGATTCAACAAGACATGAAGAAATGGGATACCTTGAATCTATCGTTATTGGGAAGAATTGCAACTGTAAAAATGAATGTTTTGCCGCGTTTGATGTTTTTATTTCAAGCTATTCCAATATTAAAACAAAGGAAAATACTGGATACGTGGCAGAAAGAACTATCGAAATTTGTATGGGCAGGAAGAAAGCCAAGGATTAAAATGAAAATTTTATGTGATGCAAAGGAAAGAGGAGGTCTACAACTACCAAATTTAAGACTGTATTATGATGCCGTCTGTTTAACATGGTTGGAACAGTGGATTAATTTAGAAAATAAAAAGTTATTGGCTCTAGAAGGGCATGATAACAAGTTTGGATGGCATGCATATTTATGGTATGGAAAAGTAAAAATAGATAAATTTTTCAAACACCACTTCATAAGACGATCACTGTTCGAGACTTGGATGAGATATAGAAAATTCTTCTCAGAAGAAAGACCACTTTGGATAGTACCAGCAGAAGTGATTAATCCATATTCAAGAAATCAAGGGTTAGATTGGCTACCTTATAAAAGTCTTTTAAAATTAGAAGGGAAAAACTTTGTGTTAAAAGACAGATTTGATGTGGAATTTGAATATGATTGGTTGAAGTATAGACAGATTTATGACTTATTTAAGACCGATAAAAGAGAATATGGTTTTAGAGAAAATAACACTGAAATTGAAACTGTATGGCTTGAGAAAGGTAAAAAAATGATTTCTAAACTGTACAAGGTTTTATTGAAATGGTATACTGAGGACGAAATTGTAAAAGAGCAAATGATAAAATGGGCGGTAAATATTAATAATGAGATATTAATGACATCTTGGGAATATTTGTGGAAAAAGTCAATGAAAATTTCAACTTGTGTAAATGTTAAAGAGAATTGTTATAAAATGATGTACAGATGGTATATGACGCCTAAAAAAATTGCTATTATAAATGAAAGTATGTCTAACAAATGTTGGAAATGTAAGAAACATGAAGGGTCTTTTTACCATATGTGGTGGACATGTGATAAAGCAGTAAAGTATTGGACTGAGATCCACAATGAGATACAAAAATTTTTGAAATGTACTTTTAAGAAAGACCCACAGATGTTATTGTTAGGTCTTAAAATGGAAGAAATAAATGTAGCCAAGAGAACACTACTATGGTACTTGATTACAGCAGCTAGACTGACTTTTGCTCAATGTTGGAAACAAGATAAAGTACCTGAAACATGGGAATGGATTAAAAAGACGTTGTTTATGGCAGAAATGGACAAATTAACAAGAAAATTAAACAATGAGGGAGACGAAACCTTTATTGGAGACTGGAAAGACTTTCAAGAATACTTGTTGAAGAATTGGGATGTAAAACGTGGTTTGATTTGTTTTGACAGCTATTGAGGAGAAGTGGAAAGAGACTCAGATCTTTGAATTGTTACCATTAGTAAAAGAAATATGTTTAGTAGTAAATGTAATTGTATAAGAGAAATATCAAGGGGGTTGGAGCAGTGCGGGAAGCCTTGTTTGGGGGGAGAGGGAGAAAGAAAAATGGATATGTATTGGTTTGTTTAAATTGTATGAACATGTGATATATCCAATAATAAATTGTATTTAAAAAAAAAAAGAAAAAGAAACATTACAGATTTTCTTCAAAAGAACAATGTCCAATATAGATGGCTATTACCAGAAGGACTCATCTTTAATTTCCAAGAAAAGAAAGAAAGGATTGACTCTTTACTGAAAGTGGAATTATTTTTGAAGCAACACCATTTGTCAAGCAAACAAAAGAAAGGAGCAGCGGGTGAGAAGGCAACAGAAGAAAATAGTGGGCACCAAAAGACTGGGGCAGACAATTCTTCTTCCTCTGATACATTGGTATCTCTGGGAGAAATTTTTGACTCTGACACAGATTCTGATTTGGGTGCAGCTGCACCCAAATCTTTGAAGGTTAAGCTGCCCTGGCAAAAGAAGAAAAAGCATAAGGATATGAAGACCTCTAAATTAAGTTCTCAGAGTCTCTATTTGTATATTTAAAATGTATAATTGTAAGCTCTGAAGTGACAGAATCTCTAACAAATTCTTTTTGATTTATTTTTTAAGTAGCAAATTATGGAAATACATTATATATCATGTAGTGAAAGGTTGAAAGCATATAGTAAGCACATATTAGTACCTTATTACTCTCTTTAGTGTTTAGTGTTCATAGTGTGTTTGTAGTGTGTAGTGTTTGTACTTTGTAGTTTGTAGTTTTTGTATTTTATAGAAGAAAAAAATAAATTATATATATAAAAAAGACAGAGCTGTTCTGCCAGGCCTTTGGCTGAGGCAGCAGGTGCCCATGCACGGCTGTCACCTACCCACTGATAGCTGGCCATTATTCCATCCATAAACAATGGGCCAGAATCCTTATAGCCAGTTGATTTCTTGTTTTAGTTGTAACTACCAATTGTTAATGTTTTATATTGTTCTCTGTTTTAAATATTACTTTGTGTTTTAGATTTTAAATTTTGATTGTATCTATTACAATGTTGTTACTCGCTCTGAGCCCATTCATGGAATGGTTGGGATACAAATATAAATAATAAACAATTTTTTTAAAAAATGTTCTCCAGTTTGGATTTTTTTTTTACATCCCACTTCCCTTGCCAATCAGCTACGTTTCTAGAAACATCCCTCCTGCCTGACCCTGGTCTCATTTTAAAGATTTTTTAAATCTATACTCTGGGGCCAGGGTCAGAAATGTGTGTGTGTGTGTGGTCCATAAATGTATGTGCGAGTATTCCAATTTTGGTCCAACTAATTTTTTTTTAAAAAAAGTTTTAAATAATAATTAGTTTAATACTAATTTCAAAATACCTCCCCACAGTCAGATTTCTATAAAAGTGTAGTTTGAAAAGCCTACATTTTCATCATTCTCCATAGATCTGGCTTTATCATAAGAACATGTTATTCATCGGTAGAGCGACTCCAAATTTCCAAAGTCAGTTGTGTGATTTGAATAGCCCTATTATAATTTCATTTGTGAGGAATTGACCTGTGAATCTTTACATTCATCCCAGGTTCTCCTTCTTTGCACCATTTTTTCTCCAACACTATTTTTGCATCAGTTGTGTATTAATGGTATAAAAATGCATAACATCGTATAAAATATATAAATGGCTTTAAAAGCATGAAATAGCATTAAAGAAACAAAAGAATCATTAATAGTAATGAAATTGGGATAAACCAAAAGCAATGATAACATCTAATATGCAAGGAAGGAAGGAAGGAAAGAAGGAGCCTTGCTTGATCAGACCAATGGTCCATCTAGTCCAGCATCCTGTTCTCTTAGTCAAATACATTTGGCTTCAATGTAAGTGAACTACATGCAAGTATTAAAAATGTAACAGATTTTTATTAAGATCAGGAAAGCATTTTCATTAATAAATCTAATTGCCATGGCCCCATCTGTGGATATTTAAATCCAAGGATTAAGGCATGAGCAGACAAGACAGATAAGAACATAAGAAGAAACCTGTTGAATCAGATCAGTAGTCCATCTAACCCAGCATTCTGTCTCATGCAGTTCCTCTGGAGGTCCAACAACAGGGTACAGAAGCTGAGGCCTTCACCTGATGTTGCCTCCTTATACTGGTATTCAAAGGTTTACTGCCTCTAAACATGGAGGTTCTTTTTAGTCACTATGGCTATTAGCCACTGATGAACCTATCCTCCATGAATTCTCTTTTAAAGTTGTCTGTGCCTGTGGCTATCACTATATCCTCTGGCAGTGAATTCCACACTTTAATCACTCTCTGTGTAAACAAGCATTTCTTTTTATCTTTCTTGAATCTACTGCCCATCAGCTTTATTGGATGTCCTCAAGTTTTAGTATTTTGGGAAAGGGAGAAAAATTTGTCAACTCTCTCTTGCCCATGTATAAACATCTATCATGTTTCCTCTTACCTGTCTCTTTTCAAAACTGAAAAGTCCCAGACTCTTCAGCCTTTCCTCATAGGGAAGGTGCTCCAGCCTCCTAATCATCTTGGTTGCCTTCTTCTGTACTTTTTCCAGCTCTGCAATCTCCTTTTAGAGATAAAATGACCAAAACTGCACATAGTATTCCAAATTAGGCCATACCGTAGATTTGTACAGGGGCATTATAATATCGGCCATTTTATTTTCAATCCCTGTCCCAATGATCCCTAACAGATAGAGAGGCGCCACATTGGCTCACCCTTATTCAAAAGAAAGCTCCACTGAGGAGAAACTTTCCCAATGGTAACTTAGTAAAATAGATACTATCATAATCTCTGGATTCAATCAACAATTTGTACAGCATTTTCAAAATATTCTTCATTCATTTATAAGTTTGTATTTCAAAATCCTTTGGGTAACCTGCAACACTAAAGATTTCATTTCATTTCATTTTGTGTGTGTATGTGTGTGTGTTCACATGTACAGACTGATTTTGTAAAACAGATTAATAAACTGAATCATTTATTAAGAGCTGCTGCCTTAAGTCTCATACTTAACACTACTTATTCTGAAAACCAGGACAGATAACCTCTTAACATTTAAGGTATTTGAAAATAAGTCCTTAAAGGATTTGGTTTGGAATAGTTTGTAAAAATCAGCTTCCTTACAGAATGTGTTTTGACAGAAGCCATTTTGTTTTCAAGGCCATTTTTCATGAAACTGACTATAATCTTGTTCTGCATCTAAGACTCTTTTGCATTTCAAGGCTTTCTTGTTGTGATTCTTCATGTCTCCCATCTATTTGCCTGACATTTTCTTCTCTATTTAAACTCAGCTTTGTCTTCTTTCACAATCCCATATACTTTAAATCCTTTCTTAAGGTGTAAAACTGTTTAAATATATGGGCCACCGTTATGGCTTTCAATATAGGGACCATAATAAAACAAACTTTTATTCTAACATATATCTAGTTTGTCTGCTTTAAACATGTGGTTATATTTAACAGGTATGCAAGCAGAAGAAGCTCATACAAGAGGATCTTCCTTGCTGTGCCCCAGCAACTCCTGCACATGCATTGAAAACACTTCTGAGGGTTGGGGGACCTTTGTGAATGAAGTGCAATGGGGGGCTTCAGTGGAGAAGGGGAAAGTAAATCAGCCCTTCTCTCTTGTGAGAGAAGAGCAAGACTTATGTGAGAGGGAGAGTGGGCAATTTCACCCAGATGTCTCTCTTGAAGAGCATCGCCCCCACCCATGCCACATGATATTTCATCTAGGAATTTCCCAGTCCACAGCAGATTGTTGGGGGCTGCTGGAGGGATGGAGAAGGCAGTTCCACAAGGTGTTTCATCTATGATGGTTCATGAGCTCCTTGTACTCCTAAGTCCCAAGATATTTGTTTTCAGACCTCTCATGGCAGTGGTCCCCTTGGAATCAAAATACATAATCTTATTCCAAAATGTTGCAGTCTTTTTATAATATCAAACATTTTAAAGCAAACTAAAATATCCCTCATGGATCACTGCCTTGTCGTGGTGAGGGGGCTTGCGTGGTTTGATGAGGCTGTGGGCTATGCTGTGGAGGACCACCCAGGACGGACAGGCCACAGCAGAGAACTCAGACCAAGCGTGATCCCCTAGAGAAGGAAATGGCAACCCGCTTCAGTATCTTTGCCAAGAAAACCCCATGGACAGTAACAAAAGGCTAAAAGATATGACGCCGGAAGATGAGCCCCTCAGGTCGGAAGGTGTCCAATATGCTACTGGGGAAGAGCAGAGGGCAAGTACGAGAAACCCAGAAAGAGTGAAGCAGCTGGGCCAAAGCTGAAAGGACGCTCAGTTGTGGATGTGTCTGATGGTGAAAGGAAAGTCCGATGCTGCAAAGAACAATACTGCATAGGAACCTGGAATGTTAGATCTATGAATCAAGGTGGTCAAAAATGAGATGGCAAGAATGAACATCGACATCTTGGGAATCAGCGAACTAAAGTGGACAGGAATGGGTGAATATAACTCAGAAGACCATTATATCTACTACTGTGGCCAGGAATCCCGTAGAAAACATGGTGTGGCGTTTATAGTCAACAAGAGAGTGAGAAAGGCAGTATTGGGATACAATCTCAAACATGACAGGATGATCTCGGTCCAAATCCAAGGCAAACCATTCAACATCACAGTAATCCAAGTCTATGCCCCAACCACTGCTGCAGAAGAGGCTAAAGTGGACCAGTTCTATGAAGACCTACAACAGCTCATAGAACTAACACCAAAAAACGATGTCCTCATCATCATAGGGGAATGGAATGCTAAAGTAGGAAATCAAAAGGTAACCGGATTAACAGACAAATTTGGCCTTGGAGAACAAAATGAAGCAGGGCAAAGGCTAACAGAGTTTTGTCAAGAGAACACACTGGTCATAGCGAACACCCTTTTCCAACAGTCTAAGAGGCATCTCTACACATGGACATCACCAGATGGGCAACACCGAAATCAGATTGACTATATAATTTGCAGTCAAAGATGGAGAAGCTCTATCCAGTCAGTAAAAACAAGACCTGGAGCTGACTGTGGCTCAGATCATGAGCTACTCATTGCAAAATTCAGACTTAAATTGAAGAAAGTTGGGAAAACCACAAGGCCATTCAGATTTGACCTAGATCGCATCCCCAATGAATATATAGTAGAGGTGAAGAATAGGTTTAAGGGACTAGATTTGATAGACAGAGTGCCTGAAGAACTTTGGACAGAGGTCCGTGACATTGTAAAGGAGGCAGCAATCACCGCCATCCCAAAGAAAAAGAAATGCAAGAAAGCAAAGTGGCTGTCTGATGAGGCTTTACACATAGCAGAGGAAAGAAGGAAAGCTAAAGGCAACGGTGAAAAGGAAAGATTTGCCCAACTGAATGCAGATTTCCAGAGAACAGCAAGGAGAGATAAGGAGGCTTTCCTGAATGAACAATGCAAAGTAATAGAGGAAAACAATAGATTGGGAAGGACTAGAGATCTCTTCAAGAAAATTGGAGAAATCAAGGGAACGTTCCATGCAAAGCTGGCCATGATAAAGGACAAAAACGGTAGGGACCTAACAGAAGCAGAAGAGATTAGGAAAAGATTGCAAGAATACACAGAAGAACTATACAAGAAGGACCTCGATGTCCTTGACAACCATGATGGTATAATCACTGACCTTGAGCCAGACATCCTGGAAAGCGAAGTTAAATGGGCCTTAGAAAGCACTACTAACAACAAAGCTAGTGGAGGTAATGGTATCCCAGCTGAGTTATTCAAAGTCTTAAGAGAAGATGCTGTTAAAGTGCTGCACTCAATTTGCCAACAAATTTGGAAAACACAACAGTGGCCACAGGATTGGAAAAGGTCAGTTTACATTCCAATCCCAAAGAAGGGCAATGTCAAGGAATGTTCAAACTATCACACAATTGCACTCATTTCACACGCTAGCAAGGTCATGCTCAAAATCCTACAAGCTAGGCTCCAACAGTATGTGGATAGAGAACTGCCAGAAGTACAAGCTGGGTTTCGAAGAGGTAGAGGAACTAGAGATCAAATTGCCAACATTTGCTGGATTATGGAGAAAGCAAGAGAGTACCAGAAAAACATCTACTTCTGCTTCATTGACTATGCTAAAGCCTTTGATTGTGTGGATCACAATAAACTATAGCAGGTTCTTAAAGAGATGGGAGTACCAGACCACCTCACATGTCTCCTGAGAAACCTGTATAAGGGTCAGGAAGCAACAGTTAGAACCGGATATGGAACAACTGATTGGTTTAGCATAGGAAAAGGAGTATGACAAGGATGTATATTCTCACCTTGCTTATTTAATTTATATGCCGAGTACATCATGCAAAATGCTGGCCTGGATGAATCACAAGCTGGAGTTAAGATTGCTGGGGAAAAGATCAATAACCTCAGATATGCAGACGATACCACTCTGATGGCAGAAAGTGAAGAGGACCTAAAGAGCCTCTTGCTCAGAGTGAAAGAGGAGACCGCAAAAGTGGGCTTGAAGCTCAACATCAAAAAACCCAAGATCATGGCATCTGGCCCCATCAGTCCTTGGCAAATAGAAGGGGAAGTTGTAGAAGTTGTGACAGACTTCATGTTCCTGGGATCCCAGATCACTGCAGATGGTGACTGCAGCCATGAAATTAAAAGACGCCTGCTCCTTGGGAGGAAAGTGATGGCAAACCTAGACAGCATGATAAAAAGCAGAGACATCATCCTGCCCACAAAAGTCCACATGGTCAAAGCAATGGTATTCCCCGTAGTAATGTATGGCTGCGAGAGTTGCACTATAAGGAAGGCCGAGCGCCGAAGAATAGATTCTTTTGAACTATGGTGCTGGAGAAGACTCTTGAGAGTCCCATGGACTGCAAGGAGATCAAATCATTCAATCCTAAAAGAAATCAACCCTGACTGTTCCCTGGAAGGCCAGATCCTGAAGTTGAAGATCAAATACTTTGGCCACCAAATGAGAAGAGAGCATTCACTGGAGAAGACCCTGATGCTGGGAAAGATTGAAGGTCAAAGAAGAAGGGGACGGCAAAGGATGAGATGGTTAGACAGTGTCCTCGATGCAACGAACATGAAATTGAGCAAACTTCAGTGGACAGCGGAAGACAGGAGGGCCTGGCGTGATCTGGTCCATGGGGTCGCGAAGAGTCAGACTCGACTGTGCAACTGAACAACAACAAAAAATATGTGTCCCATTTAGAACAGGTTGAACGTGAATCTTCACAACAGAAAATGTAAGGGATTTCCCCTAGTTCTGACATATTTCTCAGTGCTTTTTGAGTAAAGGGAGAGGGTAAATCTATATTAGTGCAGACATTGTCGGCAAGTTATGAGGAATGCCTCATAGCTTACTAATAAAGGGGAAACAAACAAACAGACCTGCAGGTCTTTTTCTGCTATTTTGTGGATGGACATACATCAAATACTATGTAACCACACAGCTATAGCTAGGTAAAGAACTCTAGCTGTTGCCATGGCAACAGGTGCTTAGTATACCACTAGCTGACGGCAGCCATTTCTGTCAAGAAGTCCTTCATGAGGTATCAGTACAAACTTGTGTGTGACCAAAAAAGGGAAGAAAATCCCAACTCTACACAAGAAAGGTAGCCAAAAAGGTTGGGATAAAAAATATAGCTGTGCATGTACAGGGGTTCTGCATATAAGTACCTATTCCTAATATAAAAACAAATGTCTAATCATATATATACCGATTAAAAGGTACAAATTGTATCCGTATACAAGAACTAATATCAAACACATTTCAGCTAAAAGCTTTCCTCAGTGGTAAAATTCAAACTGTTTGTTGTTGTTCAGTCACACAGTCGAGTCCGACTCTTTGCGACTCCATGGACCAGATTACACCAGGCCCTCCTGTCTTCCGCTATCCGCTAAAGTTTGCTCAATTTCATGTTCGTTGCATTGATGACACTGTCTAACCATCTCATCCTTTGCTGTCCCCTTCTTATTTGACCTTCAGTCTTTCCCAGCATCAGGGTCTTCTCCAGTGAATGCTCTCTTCTCATTTGGTGGCCAAAGTATTTGAGCTTCAGCTTCAGGATCTGGCCTTCCAGGGAACAATCAGGGTTGATTTCTTTTAGGATTGAGTGATTTGATCTCCTTGCAGTCCATGGGACTCTCAAGAGTCTTCTCCAGCACCATAGTTCAAAAGAATCTATTCTTCAGCGCTCGGCCTTCCTTATAGTGCAACTCTCGCAGCCATACATTACTACGGGGAATACCGTTGCTTTGACCATGCGAATTCAAACTGAACACTCCATAAAAATGAAAGGGGGAGGGAATTATCTATATATCTGTTAAGCATCAAAATTTTGATTTTTTTTAAAAAAAATTGAACTATATGGATCTGGAATAACTTTTTTCTAAAATTTAGGAAACTTTTTAATTTGCAGTTGTTTAGTCATATGCTTTATGTATATCTTAGATCCATGGGCATATGTAATATTGTACATCTTGATGAGTTGCCCATATTGCATCTCAAGAATATTTATCAAAACTTATTCCATGGGTGAACATATCAGTGTGAGGAAGGTAGTTATCCCAGTTCCATATATTTCAAAATATTTAAAGGTACTTATATGCAGAACCATAGGACTGTGGGTTTTAAATTATATTTTGGCATTTTTGAATGTATAATTAAATTATATAATGACATTTTGTACATTAGCATTACGTGCATAGCTGTATTTTAGTTCCTTTTTTCTGTCTCAACCTTTTTGGTTACCTATTAATACAAAAAGCAATAGATGAATGTGAGGTGAATCTATTTCTTTTCATTCTTTTAGAGGTTGTTTGGGCATGTATTGACATAATTCAACAAGTGAACTTAATAGTGGATCATTGCATGTAAAAATGCACTATGAGAAATTTTTTAAAAGTATATTTCTAGGTATGTGAAATTTAGCTGTAATCATGTTCTACACCAGAAAATTAAACACTCAGAAAGAAAAGGATTGAAATTAAGTAGGATATATTGTACCTGCAGTATATAAAAATTCTGCTCAGGATGCCCAGATTCTGGGATATATTGGGACTAGAAATATATTTTTGCCTTTAATATAGGAACGTATAGTGACAGAAAGGTCTAAAGCATATATCCATATCCATAACTTGTATTATGTATTCAGCTAAAATCGTGCCTAATTAAGAATAAAAAAAAGAGAGAGGGCCGGCCCCAATATAATTTCTGTTGTCCTGATACAGACTGCTACCTGCCATGCTGTGTTTGTTGGTTCTATGTGTGTAAAGTGCAAACAAGCTGCAGCCAATTTATGGTAACCCCAGAAAGGGGCTTTCAAGGCAAGTGAGAAGCAGAGACAGATTGCCATAATCTTCCTCTGAGTCTTCCTTAGTGGTGGTCTCCCTGCTTAGTTTCCAAGATCTGACATGATTGTGCAATACATCTAAAATATTGAGATTAGGAAATATTGCAGTTGCTTTTCAACTAAAGATAGATTCAGGTGGGTAGCTGTGTTGGTCTGAAGCAACAGAACAACATTTGAGTCTGGTGGAGTGTTTAAGACCAACAAAGTTTAATTCTGGGTATAAGTTTTTGAGTGCATGCACACTTCTTCAGATACAGTGACACAACTAAAGGTTCAGCATAGTCAACATTATTGAGATATAATACATGCAAAAAGAGGGGGAAGCTCATATATCTCATTAGATTGAGATGAAAACTGTTTTTGCTGTAATGAGTAATAGTAGACTACAGCGCAAAAAAGTAAAGCACTAAGTAATGTGTCTATCTCATTTTAATATCAGCTGCTCCATTATTAGGTGAGTGTTCAGATCATACCAAATTTCAAGTGTACCAAAGAACATCCAGTCACAATATGCCCCTTTTACTATTGTCTTTTTACAAGGTTTCTTATTTGCAGAGTTGGCCATTCTAAACTTAAGCCTAGTATGATTGCTCTGAAAGCAAGCCAAGTTGTGCTTGGTGTATAGTTGGCACAGACATCCTAGGGTACCAAAAGAAAAAGGGAAAGGTGACTATTAGGTCATGTTTCCTTCCTGTTCTTTAAAGAAAGATTGTTTTCCTGTAAGGCATTAATTTCTATCCCTCCCCCCAGTATCCCTCTTTCAGAACACTGAATGACTTATTATTTGGTACCAGCTGAGACCAGAAAAGTCCATTCAGCAATCTGACATTTATTGTACTATAATGCATTTCCAAAAAGCACTGAATGAAAATGGACATAATCAGACAACAGGGTCTATTAAACAAAATGAAAGGTATAGCAAGCTGCCAGATTCACTGGAGGGTTGCCTTTATCCAGTGCTGTGATGTTTACACAATAGATATGATGTAATGTTCAGCTGTATTTTACAAGGATGCTGACACTTAGAGAAGGTCCTGAACTTCTGCAATTATTTCCCCTGTCCTTTGAAGACCACCTGGATTTGCTTAAGAGATATTTAAGTGCACTAGTAGGACTGGTATGAAATAAACCATGCACAATGTTTATGAGGGTGAAATAGTATTCTAACAGCTACAAGCAGTGCCCTTTGATGGATTTTCCTCAGATTTGCAGAATGTTATTTGGTTCTCTTTGCTGAAAATGATCAACTAGGGCCCCAGTCACACGGGAGGATTTGCCCCATGGGAGGGATGGATTGGGGGCACATTAAGTGGGCACGATCATACCACAACATCTGGGAAGCGGTGTGCACCCGTCCCCAATCCGTCCCTTCCAGCCGAAAACCCGCCGCAAAAAGGTAGCACCAAAAGAGTAGTACCTAACAGTTGATGTGCAACATGGGCCGTCGTCTGATCGCTGACGTGCCCATCTCCCTGCAGCATATGGAGCCCTATAGAACTGTGCGTGTGCAGCGGGCTCACCTTGCTCACCGATCTGTGGCTTCCCATCGGCATCTGATCATGCTGGGGAGCAACTGCGCGGTAGCTCGGGGGATCTGTCTGATCCCGCCGCCGTGCTTCTCTTTTGATGTGGCTCAAAAAAGCTGCACTTCAGCTGCACCTTTTCCCCCAGTGTGACCGGGGCCTAGTATTAAAATTATGCCACAGAACCATGCCACAATCATGAACAAATGAGGCCACAGGGTTAAAACTGCAGTTAATCTCACACTATAGGAACAACAACCTCAGATAAAATATAGGATAATAGATATAAACCTTTTCTTTCAGCATTCTGTGGGGAGCAAAGCTGTTGTCTTATTTCAAAATACATTTGTCACATTTCTCTCCCACTTTCTTCCAAGCAGATTAGGGCCCAGGCACGGGGTTATCCCATTTTATTGTTTCAAAAATTCTTTGAAGGAGATTCAGCTAAGAAAAAAAGAGTGACTTCTAAATAGGCACTTGTAGCTGAATCAGGCAATTGAATCCAGACCTTCGTGGTCCAAAGCCAGCATTCTGTCTGCTAGATTATAATGATGGACAAGAATAGTGTGTGAGTCTCTTTTTAATGGAATCAGTAAAGTTTTATGGCAGGCTCCCCAAACAACTACAACCAAACTGGATTCCAGAGCATGTTTGAATACATTACATCAACTTGAATTTAGCAACTTTTCTAAATGGTTCTTGTTTCATTATGTTTGCTATCTTCTTTTGCATTAACCTTATCCTTCAGGATCCATGTCGGATGGATTTTCAATTATGGATAACCCTGTCTTATAACAACATGCTTTTGCAAAATCTAAACATACAGGCTTCTTCTATCTGAGGGAGCATTCTTTATCTCCAAATATACAGGAAATTGGTTCAGCTGTTATTTGTTTGTTTTAGAGAAGATAAAAACCCCTCTCCCACAGCTTTTACGCTAGATGATTTTGATCTGCATTGTACTATTGTAAGTCTATAAAGCCAATTAAGTTACTTTTTCTTTGTTATGGAGAAACCAAGAAAAATACTCTAATAGACTTGAAGTCTTTAAGGTGATAATAAAGGAATGCATTTTGATGTGTGTCAGGCTTCTGCCCCAGCACTTGTTTTGGTTTGCTCTTATCTTCTGAGCCATAAATTAGGTAAGACTCTTCTTATGAGCTGCTTGGAGAATACATCTGAATATGTGCTAGAGTTGCCATATGCCTGCTAGGGATGGGAATCCTTCCCCCAGCGAGCCTTGCCCAGCAGCACTCCAGCAGCTGGTGGGAGAAAGAGAAAAAAAAATAAAAATCACTGTTAGTAATGGTGTGACACTACTTCTGGGAAAACCTGGAAAGTGCTCTTAGAAGTGATGTCATCATGCTGTTGCTGATGGCTGCCTCCTCATGTCCGTGCCCCACTGGGTCCCTACTGGTTGCCAGGCTGGGCTTAGCAACCCTAGCTCTCTTGGAGTTACTCACCTCTGCCTCCCATGCTTCCCAGGTCCCCAGCCTCCTGAGTCCTCTGAGGCCCCACACAGACTAGTCATTTTCTCAGGCCCATCCACATTCTTGGGCGGTGTCAGAGCCCCTGGAGAAATCAATTCCCAATAACAGTCATTCAGAAGAATTGAAGTTTATTGAGACACTGATAGAATCCAGACTCTTAAAGATTCTTTGTTAGAACTGAGGTCAAGCAGGCGAAGCAAGCAATTATACTATAATCAAATAAGACATGAGTGGCTCTTGGCCAATTACACCTAAGCTAAAAAGCCCGCCTAACTAATGGCATAGAATTTCCATGGGAAAGAGAATACCAAAGACAGTTTAGGTCTCAAGGTTACAGGGCTACATCGAGACAGATAACAGCATAGTGGCCAGAAACGAAAGTATACATTCTTGTTCTCACTCCTTATGTCTCCATGGCAACCAAGCCCAAGAAGGGGCACCAGGTTGACAGGTGGATCCTCTCCATGCCATTAGCCATTGAGGTTCAGAGCCTTCTTTTCAGCAGCCCAGTAACCATCCAGCTTCTGGGCCACGGCATCAAGTAACTCCAGATGTTGGCGTAAAGCCCAGGCTTGGCAATCCACAAGCACTACTGACAGCAGTTGCTCCATAACCACCTTGTCCATTATGGTTTTCACCTGGTCCCCTCTGGCTTCAGCCACTTATGGGGTATTAGCCTCAAATGGACTAACAGACTGGATCCTTTTGTAGGCTCTAAATTTCTGCTGGTACATTTGATTGTGATTTGCAGTGTCTGAAACATGGCCTTCTTGACTTTCTCATAATTGACTACAACCAATGCATTAAGGGCCTAGTCAGGGCAGGCTCACCCGCTAGGTGAACTAGGCATTCGCCTAGAGCACCAGCTGGCCCTGGGGCACCAAACAGGACCCATCCACCCCCCCAAAGCCCCCAGCTCCAGCACCTGTTTTTGGGAGAAGTGCTCCAAGCCAAGCCGCTGGCCGAGGGGAGCGCCTGTGGAGGGTGGTGGGGAGGAGGCAGCGGAGACCAAGAGGGTGGGCTGTACATGGGTAGTGCCTCCCCAGCACATGCCTTGGGCCCTGGGGGTGCTCCCCATGTGCACCCTTCCCCGCCCTCTTGGTCTCCGCCACCTCCTTCTCCCTGCAGCCCTCCTGAAAGTGCTCCAAGCCAGCCAAGTCACTGGCTGAGGGGGGGCGAGGGCCCTTTGGGCAGCCATCAGCATGTTTTGCCGGGGGAGGCATGGAAGGCAGCCTAGGCCAGCCCAAATGAGTGCATGAGTGTTGGGGGGCGTGGGGCCTGAAGCCTCCCTCTCGGGGTGGAAGGAGCTCCCTCCTGTGGTGGCCCGGCACTGCAGGAGGGGGGTGGCGGGAGGCCAGATGAGGGGGAGATTCCTCTCCCTGGCAACCGTGGGCCCCACTTCCCGTCCCTGGCTGTCGCCGCCCTCCTGCCTGCAGCTGCCCTGCAGAAAGCCCCTGCCGCCACTCATCCCCCATCCCCCCACAGGGGCTACACGTGGGCAGTGTCCAAATCAGTTGGGCAGGTGGGCGGTGGGCTGGGTGGAGGCTCCTGCCCCCCACCCTCAAGGCTCCTGCCCCCCACAGAGAGGCTGAGGGGGGGAGGGATCCCCAGAGCAGGTGCCTTGGATTGATGGGGAGGAGAGAGAAGGCTGGGCCCCCCGATTCATGCGCCACTGGGCCCTGTGATGGGACAGGGCAGTGCATCTCACCTGCCTTTCAGTCTGTGGTGTGCAGCTTCCTCGACCAGCCCCAGGGAGAGTTCAGGTGGGGCCTTGGACTGCAAACAGCTGAACTGCCGGGAGCAGAAAAGCTGGGGGGGGTGGAAGGGGTGGAGGAGCCCTCTGCTGAGAACAGCCTGCACTACCAAGCAGTGGCTCAAACCTGAAACCCTGTGGAGCACTCCCCCTCGCCCCCCATCCTTACATTTAGGCAGCATTGCTGAAGGCTGTCAGCCTTCTAAATTTAGACACAGTTTGAGTCCAGGAGCACCTTTAAGTCCAACCAAGTTTTACTCTGGGTGGGTATAAGGTAGTTTATGCCCAGAATTAAACTTGGTTGGTCTCCAAGGTGCCTGACTGGACTCAGACTTTGTTCTGCTGCCTCAGAGCAACACGGGGACCCACCTGGATCTTTCTAAATTGGAAGGTTGTGTGTGTGTGTGGCGTGTGCTCAGCAGCTGGACTTCCTTCTCTCCAGGCCCTGCCTGGAGGTTGGCAACCCCGTAATTGGTGGGTGCACAGGGGGGCGCCAGAAGGTAGCCCTGCCTAGGGTAAAAAAAAACCTCGGGCCGGCCCTGGGCCTAGTAGGAGGCTAGTGCTGGCCACATTACAAAGGGTCCCAGCATGACTACCCACTGTTGCTTGGGCCATGCAGCCACAACAGCAGTCCTTTCAAAAGCCCCCAGGGAGGATTCCAGCAATCTGAAACAGGCTGTCTGTGGCATTCCCACTGATTGTTACCACTGCTGGCTGTGTAGCCACCATTGCTCTTGCTAACTGTTGGGCCCACCAATCTCAGGTTGCTTTTGATTCATCAGCCTCTGCATTAGCTCCCCTTGGGTGCTGGCCAGCCAAATGTGTCAGGTCTGCTTCAGGGTTCCAAGGCCCTGGGATGAACATCTCTTCATTGTCAGTCAGACTCCTCCAGCTCACAGGATCCTAGATGAACCCCCACTTGTTGTCAGCTTTGCCCTTTGCCTCAGACTGGGTACTGGTCATTTTAACCTGGGCCAGCCCCTGGGGATCTTTCTTGGCCTTTCTTCAGGAGCTTCACTCACCCTCCTCCAGTCCCTTGGTTCTCCCTTCACACTACTATGCTTGGTGGGAGACTCATCCAGTGTTCCAGACCAGTGTTCCCTCTAACTGAGTTAGTGTGAGCTAGCTCACAGTTTTTTAGCCTCTAGCTCACACATTTTTGTCTTAGCTCAGGAAGGATGGCTCCAGAGCAAACTAATTTATGCAGTAGCCCAATCGCTGGCTCACACTTTAATGCCAGTGGCTCACAAGGTAGAATTTTTGCTCAAAAGATTCCACAGCTTAGAGGGGGCATTGTTCCAGACTCACCCTGGCTTTACCTCCTGCACACCACTTCTTGTCCATTTCTTCCTCGATTGAGCCTTCCTGCACTGAGACTAGTGTCTTCTCTGCAGATGCTTCTTTATGCTCTCTCGCTTCAGGTACCTTCTGCCTGGCCTGCTGCTGGCCTTCTCTCCCTACACTTCTCTGCCCTTGGAGACCTCCCTCCTGCCTCCCCACCCCAGCAGTCTCTCCTTTGCTGTCTTTTAATGTCAAACCTCACCCAAGAAGGCTTCACCCTCTCAGCAACACCCCAATGCTCCCTCCAGCCAGCCTACCTCTCTCTCTGGATGAGACAGTTGGAGTGCCCCAATGCTGCTTGGGCTCTGTCAAATTGCCTAGATCAGGGGTGTCAAACTCATTTGTTATGAGGGTCGGATCTGATGTTAATGAGACCTTGTTGGGCCGGGCCATTTGTGTCATAAATTGTAATGCCAGGTAGCAGAGATATAAAGTTTATAAAGGACACAAACACAAAGGGTTTTTTTAACTTGAAATAAAAACATGCTTAAAATATTAGCACTCTTGCAATATCTTGTTTATTTAACAGTGTCTGATAACTGACACCTCTTGCTCTGAATTATTGCATCAAAATGTCTGTGCTGTTGCAATCTTGAGTATGCTGTTCAGGTGTGTATCTGTAAGCTGCAAACCTACAGTGATGCAGCAGCAGCAAAACTGGAAGAAGAAGCAGAAGACAGCCAATTCCACTGCAGGCCTGATAGAAGCCCTCTGGGGGCCTAATCCATCCCCCAGGCCACATGTTTGACACCCCTGGCCTAGATGGCCACACATGTATAGATTGTTTTATGCTTGCCAGAGAGCCCCAAATCTATTTTATAAACATTCTTTCTAAGAAGCTATGTGCCAGGGCCTTAAACTGTAGCATGCAAATGATTGTGATACATTTTTAGCCCACATACCGACTCTTCCTTTAATGTAAGGTTGAATAACATGGTACTCCGATATATGCTGCACTGCCATAAGAATGAAAAGTCTCTAAGAAATCTGTGGGAACACAAAGCACTCATGATGGTATTCTGAGAATATATATGCTTCGTACTGTATAACTGAAATATTGCTATAACTATCTCTATTGTGTCAACAATGTATATGACATGATGCTAAGCCTGCCATCCCAAGAATACTTTCACAGGCATAAGTTCCACTGAATAGATTTTAGATTTCTAAGTAGACCTATTTAGGATTGCTCTTTGCAAAGTAATACAGGGAGAAACGAGAAGCCCCTTATTTTTCTGTGTGTGTGAAAAAAATCAGGTTCTGATAAAGAATTACTAAGCTAATAGACAATCTTTGAAACAGTTTTATTTGAATCTTGTTTATGAATATCTCTGATTATTAATTCCTTTATAATGTATAAAACCATGTAAACCTCAACTCAGTGGGTATAAAATGGCTGAGAACAGACTCGAAGTTTGCAGCGGGAGCCAGTTGTGGCAAAAAAGCCCCAGAATAAATTGTTCCAGGTTTTTTCGGTTACACGGGGCCAATGGATGCGGGAGCATACCGGGAGGAAGCACGCAGGAGCGTTCAGACTGCTGGCCCAGAGGTGCAGCTGTCAACGGCTTTCCCCCATTAATTCAGCTGTGCGTGTATGGGTGTATGGGTGAATGTGCGCATGAGCACTCATGTGCATCCAGCCAATTGGGGGAGGACCTTGCAGTGCCGGCACCACATTGGCCAGTGGAGCGGAGCACACCCAATCATATCGCTGCTGCCTTATGCGCAATGCAGGTTGCTCCCGGCTTTTCCGCATAGCGTTCACACTGCTGGGAAGTGGACAAACATGTGATAAAGGCACTCTTCAGGGATTTGCTACCATTTTTATGAGGTATCTATTAAATGCAGGAGTGAACCGGAATAGCGTGGGTTGCCTACAGGTGGGGAACGCCAGGCAGATGTGCCTGTGTGAACACCCCCTTTAATCCGCTTTTAAAATGTCGCTGAAACATGGCTACAGCGGGGCAAATTGCCAGTGTGAACTCAGCCAATATATATACAGTGAGTATGAAATAGATTTTACCTACCTGGCACACAGCTAAATGGTTGCAGAAGGCGGGACACAAAGGAGTAGGGATGGGCACGAACTAAATTTTTGCAGCTTGGTACAGTTTGTGGTTGTACCATGAATTGAACCATCAACCAATATGTTGATTCATGAACTGAACTGGTTCATATTGGTTTGTGACCCCTGCTTTCTGCTCCCTGCTGCTTTTTGCAGGGAGAGAAAGCAGGGGTTTAAATGGCTCTGAGCCACTTAAACCAAATAGCTGAGCCATTTAAATCCCTGCTTTCTGCTCCCCACTGCTCAGCTGTTTTTCATGAAAAGCAGGAAGCAGAGGTTTATAGGGCTCTCAGACATTTAACCACCTGCTTTCTGCTTTTCACAAATCGCCATGAACTACTATGAACTGCCCTAAAATTAATGGAAGTTCATGGCAGCTCTTCGGTTCATGAACATTGCTTCGCAAACCATGAACCAGCCAAAAGTCGTGGTGAACTTTAGTTACTGAGCTGGGTCATGCCCATCCCACACAGGAGCTTCATATGGCCCTTTCATAATTGCCAGTGTTATTTCATTTGATTGACACCTTGATAAATGGAGTGTTTGCTTGACAGTTCACTTGAATGGAGTATGAAGGCCAATTGAGGACTTTTGTATATTAAAAGTTCTTTCCAAGATTAATTGTTCCATATTAGTAAATATAATATACATTTATATGGAATTCTTTTTAATGAAATAAGATGATTTTAAAATTTCTTGTTTGCTTGAATCTGAGAGATCAAGGTACATGTGGGAGCATGTTTTTAATCTTAGCTCCTTGAACCAAGTGGGCTGTGGAAAGGTCAGCCTAATTACAGTACTTCAGAATTTGGGGGTTTCTGTAAAAGTCCTGTTTTTAATGGTACAAAAACTGTTTGTTCTAATTTGGTTGATGCTCAGAGGCTTTACTTTTTTTGCTACATTCTGAATTTAACACCCATAACTTTCTTGTGAATGTGAGAACCCAGCTGCAGAATGTTCAAAACTCTATAGCATATGGATCTTCTCTCCTGATGAGGGAGACAAGGCCCCAGTCAGAGATTTCATGGGTTAATGCTGTAAAGCTGTTCTCATATCTCTTTGTACAGTCTCTTCTTCTTTTGGGCAAGGCTGCCACATGCAAGTCTTTACCCAGGCCTTTGTTAGCAAGAAGACTGATCATGTGGGGTGGTTGCCAAGCAACATGCATTTTGACTGCAAGCTACAAAATTGAATATGTGGGCTTGATAGATTTGCATTTTGTTCATGAATAAAGTTGTTAGGTGATCAGGTTTCCAAGGAGAGATTGTGACTTAGAGTTAGGGTTGCTAGGTTACTAACCTCCAGGTGAGACCTGGAGATCTCCCACAATGATAACTGATCTACAGGCAATGGAGGTCAATTCCCTTGAGAGAACGACTGCTTTGGAGGGTGATCTTTATAGCATTATATTTTGCTAAGCCCCCCCCCCCGAAAAAAACCCCCTGCCTTCTCCAAACTCTACCACCAAAAATCTCCAAGAATTTCCCATCCCAGAACTGCCAACCCTACAGGCTGTAGACAACACTCCCCCTCCCCCGAGCATTTAGGGGGCAGGGACTGGCACACCAGCATGAAGCTGCTGTCACTTCTGATGAAAACTGAAAGAGCCATCATGGGATACTCTAGGATTTCCAAAAATCCGATGGTAAAACTCATATGGTAAAATGGGAAGTGACACAAGTGTGCTGGTGCCATGCTGCTGTGTATCTCTTTGCCCCCCAAGCCAGAATAACAAGGCAGACACAAATGTTGGGTTTAAATATAGGGCCACTTTATTAACTGACAACTTTAACTGGAACCAAAGGCAAGGGCAAAAAACAGCATTGCGGTATGGTCAAGGCCAGAAGTCAAAGACCCCTTCCTTAACTCTTCAATAGAGTGAGCCACCCTGACCCAGGGGGGAGCCCACTGCAGGGGCTAACATCCAGCCGGCTAGCCATTGCAAGACAACCCTGTAGCTCCATCCCCCAAACCGCAAGGTTCAAAGAGAGGACCTAAACAGGGCAGTCCTGAAGGCAGTCCGTTTTTCCCGCCCCGAGCCGCAAGACACAAAGACTGTACTCACTGGATCCCTTCAACCCAAATGATGGGTGTCAGCTGGTGCTCACTGGACCACAACCTGTTTACCACCTAGCAACCTGCCATCACTGAGGCCAAGCCTCTGCTTGGGCCTCTGCACCCCATGGAAGGCCCAAGCCCCCCGAAGCCCTTGCCAGAAGTTGTCCAGAAACATGTCCATGACCAATTCCAACAGGTGCATCCATTCTGTCGGTAGAGCTCAGCCTGCCCAGCATGAAGCCACCAAATTGCCAAAAAAGCCAGCAAAGCCACCAAATCGCCAAAATCGCAAGAGCTCTCTGTTCACCTTGCGGTGAGCCATGGACTCGCAACCCCCTGGCACCCAGCAGGGTATTGTAGCCGCCCCAGATCAGCAAGGTCTCCTGCCCTGCTTGAACTGAGCCCTATCAGCTTGGGCCCTAAAGGGTAACATTGAGCCATGATCCGGTCAAACTTGTTGCCTCCTAAGTGAGCAACCAGAACCAAAAATGGGGGGGGGTCGACCCACCACTAGCACAAGAACTATAGTAGGCCCGGCCATTTAGGCCCCGGCACCCCTATATTCCACCTTATTTATTTATTTATTTATTTATTTATTTGTTGGACTTTTATCCCACCCTTCCGCCGAGGCGGCTCAGGGCTGTTTACAACAGTTAAAACCAATATCTATATATCTAATTCCCAAGTGGCCCCCTGTGTGCGGATATCTAGATCCGTGCATCGGGGGCACCTGAGGGGCAGGGAGATTTTCCTGCCCCACATGTGCGGAAAAATCTAAAAAGTTTTTAGAAATGATGGGGGAATATTTAAATCCCCAAAAAAGTATGAGCGTTCTCTGCGAACTCTGTGGCAGGCTGGCAGCTAAGAGGCACTCAGACCTCGTCGCTGGTGCCGGGGGGGAGGGAAAATCAGTGGAGGGGGAAGATCGTCGGGCCCGGCAGCTGGGAGGCACTCAGGCATCGCCGCTGGTGCCCGCGGGAGGAGGGAATCTCAGCAGTGGGGGGGATCGTCGGGCCTGATGGCTGGGAGGCACTCAGGCCTCGCCACTGGTGCCCGCGGGGGAGGGAAACTTGGCAGTGGTGGGGGGATCGTCAGGCCCGGCGGCTGGGAGGCACTCAGGCCTTGCCACTGGTGCCCGCGGGGGAGGGAAACTTGGCAGTGGGGGGGATCGTCGGGCCCGGTGGCTGGGAGGCACTCAGGCCTCGCCACTGGTGCCCGCGGGAGGAGGGAAACTCAGCAGTGGGGGGGGATCATCGGGCCTGGCGGCTGGGAGGCACTCAGGCCTCACCGCCGGAGCCCGTGGGGGAAGGGAAACTTGGCAGTGGGGGGGATCGTCGGGCCCGGTGGCTGGGAGGCACTCAGGCCTCGCCACTGGTGCCCGCGGGGGAGGGAAACTCGGCAGTGGGGGGGGATCGTCGGGCCCGGTGGCTGGGAGGCACTCAGGCCTCGCCACTGGTGCCCGCGGGGGAGGGAAACTCAGCAGTGGGGGGGATCATCGGGCCTGGCGGCTGGGAGGCACTCAGGCCTCACCGCCGGAGCCCGCGGGGGAGGGAAACTCGGCAGTGGGGGGGGATCGTCGGGCCTGGTGGCTGGGAGGCACTCAGGCCTCACCACTGGTGCCCGTGGGGGAGGGAAACTCGGCAGTGGGGGGGGATCATTGGGCCTGGCAGCTGGGAGGCACTCAGACCTCACCATCGGTGCCCGTGGGGGAGGGAAACTCGGAAGTGGGGGGGATCGTCGGGCCCGGCGGCTGGGAAGCACTCAGGCCTCGGCACCGGTGCCCAAGGGGGAGGGAAAATTGGCAGGGGGGATTGTCGGGCCAGGGGGGAGAGAAGGCTTACCTGCAGAGCTGCTTCTGCAGACTGGGAGCCTTTCAGAATACTCTCCCCCCCGTGAGTATCGTAGGTCCTGCTTCTTGTACAATTTAAACACAGTGTTACACCATCTAAAAACAGTACAGTACAATACAGTTCAATAATACTAAATTACATTAAAATACATTAAAATACATTAAAATATGGTGGCATTCCGTATAAAGTGCTGGTGCCGGTATGGCAAGCATATCCAAATGCTTGTGCTAACGCTGTTGTGGCAGTGCCGGTGTGGCAGCATATTAAAATGCTTGGTGGAAGAGCTTGGTCTTTACTGCTCTATGGAATTGTTGTAAATCCCGTAGTGCTCGGATCTCAGCCGGGAGCTCATTCCATAGTTTCGATGCAGCTAAAGAGAATGCCCTGGTTCTTGTTTGTCGTTAGCCTGGCATCTTGTAGGCCAGGGGGCACCAGACGGTTTTGAGTCCCTGAATGCAGTGCTCTCGGGGGAACGTGCAGGGAAAGGCAGTCCCTCAGGTAGACAGGCCCCAGACCATTTAGGGCTTTAAAGGTCAAAACCAGCACCTTGAAGCGTTTCCGGAATGCTATTGGCAGCCAGTGCAACTGCTTTAGCACAGGTTGGATGTGCTCCCGCATGGGAAGTCCCATCAACAATCTGGCCACTGCATTCTGCACCAGCTGCAGCTTCCAGAATTGCCCCAAGGGCAGCCCCACGTAGAGAGCATTGCAGTAATTCAGCTTCGAGGTGACCATCGCATGGATCACTGATGCCAGATCATCGCATTCGAGGAAGGGGATCAGCTGCCTGATCAGCCGAAGATAGCAAAAGGCTGCTTTGGCAGTGGCTGCTACCTGGGCCTCCATTGACAAGGAAGCATCCAGGAGCACTCCCAAGCTCCTGACCCTCGGTGCTGGCACTAGAGGTGCCCCACCGAAGGCTGGGAGAGGGACCCCAACCCCATACCACTCCAATTCAGGCACAGGACCTCCGTCTTCATCGGATTGAGTTTCAGGCGACTCAGCCTAAGACAGCCCACTACGTCCCACAGTGCTCGGTCCAGATCTTCTGGGTTAGAGCCAGACTGACCGCCCAACAACAGATAGAGCTGGGTGTCGTCCGCTTATTGGTGACACCCTAGCCCATGCCTCTGGGCAATCTGGGCAAGGGTGCGCATATAGATGTTAAATAGCATCGGGGAGAGAACTGCTCCTTGGGGCACTCCAGAAACCAGTGGGTGCCTTCGGGACAGCTTCTCCCCAAGCGCCACCCTTTGTCCCCAACCTTGGAGAAAGGACACGAGCCATTGATTAACACATGGATTAACACTGCCGGCTAGTGGCTATAGATAAAAGGAACTCTTGGTCTCTGTGGCAAGTGATGCTCTGGTGCTGGGGGGAGGGCAACTCCCTCACCTCTTTTAATAGTACTGGATCACTTATAGTTTTTTTTTTAAACAACAGCAACAATTCCTGAACACCAGCCACTGATGGACCACTGCTCTGCTCCAGCCTCCATATGTTTGTCAAATTCCATCTGGAAGCTGTTCGTGCCAGCCACCACCACCACTTCCTGTGGCAGTGAATTCCATGTGTTAATCACTGTTTGGGTGAAGAAGTACTTCCTTTCATCTGTTCTAACTTCTAACCTGACTGCTCAGCAATTTCATTGAGTGCCCACAAGTTCTTGTCTTGTGAGAATGGGTGAAAAGTACTTCTTTCTCTACCTGCTCTATCCTATTCATAGCCTTGTAAACCTCTTATCATGTCACCCCTCAGTCATTGTTTCTCAAAGCCAAGATCCCCAAGCACCTTAACCTTTCTTCATAGGGAAAGTGTCCTCCTCTTATCATTGTAGTTGCCACTTTCTGCATTTTTTCCAGTGCTATAAATATTCTTTTCTAGGTGTGTGTGGTATGAGTGGTCCAATGCAGTTGCACCATCAATTTATACAGGGCAGGGCCTGTATAAATGTTGTTCCTGTTGGTCTTTTGGGTTTTCTGTGTGGCACTGTGGCATGCTTGCACTGCTACAGTGCCACTTGTTCTGGAGTGTGCCACTTGTTCTCCTGGCAAACAAGCATCTCCCAAGACAGTTCACTTTCCCTGAGATTCTCTGGGAGAGTCTGACTGCTGGGCAGCTGCCTGCTTGCCTGCCTTAAGTGATGCTGGCTGGGTTTCCCCATTGGAAACAATGGAGGTAATGGGGGTAACCTGTTTGGGTGCCCGTAGTGGTCCAATTGTTTTGGGACATGGGGGTTTATGTGGGGAGAGGCTGCCAAAGCTACCCTGAAAATTTGGAGCCTCTCCCTCAAACCCCCTCCCCCCCCCAGAGCTACTAACAGCACTGTGGGGAAAAAGCAACTTTTACTCCCACCATAGAGAACAATGGAGGGGATAGGGGCAACCTGTTTGGGGACCTGCAGAATTGGACCCCCTGGTCCAATATTCTTGAAACATGGTGGGTATCTTGTGGAGAGGACCCTGCAGCTACTCTGTGAGTTTGGAGTCTCTCCCTCAAACCCCCTCCCCTCCAGCCCCCAGAATATATCCTATGTTTTTGCCATTGACTTCAATGGCCCATAGGATATAATGGGGCCGAATTGCTGCCAAATTTCTGCGGCAATTCGGCAGCAAGCCAATTCAGATCAGAGAATCTGAATCGGCCTAGAGCAGCCCAATAGAGGCCCGAATGGGCCATTTTCGGGGGTACATTCGATTCGGACGAACCAAATGCACATCCCTAGTTGGGACATAGCGTAGATCTTCTATCAGCGTTTTATGGGCTATTTCTTTTATCCCCCCAGTTGAGGCTTATCTAAACCAGGGCTGGACCCAATTCATACTCATGGTGTAAATATAGTGCACGCACAACTAAAATTACATTGGGCTTGTGCGGGACTGGTACACCCCAAATTATTTTTAAAGGAATGTTACAGCGCGGTAGCTAGTGTCACAATGGACTGATGGAATTCCGCTTATGGGACCATAGGGCAAACTGCCATTTCCCTGATATTAAGCAGGGAAGACCCTGTCCTTAATGTGTGGCAAGATGAACCAGAACAGCCTACTATTCTGCAGCAGTGTGTAACGTGATGGGTCTGGCCCAGAAAGAGATGCCAATACTTTAGTCAAACAGATAGCCGTATAAATTGAGGCTTACTGAGAGGTGGTCCCTGAGTTCCAGTGTGAAAAAACATGGGATAAAACCTACCCCCAATCCCAATGCGGAGCCAGGACCCATGTTTAATTGTCCCTGCCAGCCCTGGCACCCACAGACAAAAAGCCGGCCACCCAGTAGCAGAGACACCTGAGGCCGGGCAACACTGTCCCATCACCAACCCCCACCACCTGATCAGATAGGGGGTGAGTTGCAAAGGGGGTGCCAACCAACAGCAGGCCTGGCCTAGGCCGAAGCTTTCCAGCCAAAATGCAGTTCCCCTTGGCCCCCCAGGAAAGCAGTACTCCTGGAGGGTCAAAAACTGTCCTGGGGTGTTTAATATGTATGTTGTCATGGCCAGGCCCAACTGGGAAGGCAGAGGCTCAGCAGCACCCTGGCCCAGCACCAAAGAACTTGAAGTGCTCACAATGCCTGACCAGTAACCACAGCCCCTTTCCTTCCAGTCCCAGAAGATAAGAACATAAGAACATAAGAACATAAGAGAAGCCAATGTTGAATCAGGCCAATGGCCCATCTAGTCCAACACTCTGTCACACAGCGGCCAAAATATACCAGGTGCCATCAGGAGGTCCAGCAGTGGGGCCAGGGCACCAGAAGCCCTCCCACTGCTGCCCCCTCCAGCACCAAGAATAGAGTGCATCACTTGCCCCAGACTGAGAGTTCTCATTCTATACCCTGTGGCTAATAGCCACTGGTGGACTTCTGCTCCATATGTTTATCTAATTTCCTCTTGAAACTGTCCATGCTTGCAGCTGCCACGACCTCCTGTGGCAGTGAATTCCATATGTTAATCACTCTTTGGGTGAAGAAGTATTTCCTTTTATCTGTTCTAACCCGACTGCTCAGCAATTTCATAGAGTGCCCACGAGTTCTTGTATTGTGAGAAAGGGAGAAAAGTACTTCTTTCTCAACCTGCTCAATCCCATTCATAATCTTATAAACCTCGATCATGTCACCCCTCAGCCGTCGTTTCTCCAAGCTAAAGAGCCCCAAGCATTTTAACCTTTCTTCATAGGGAAGGTGTTCCAACCCTTTTATCATTCTAGTTGCCCTTCTCTGCACTTTTTCCAATGCTATAATATCCTTTTTGAGATGTGGTGACCAGAACTGTACACAGTATTCCAAATGAGGTCGCACCAATGATTTATACAGGGGCATGATGATACTGGCTGATTTGTTATCAATTCCCTTCCTAATAATCCCCAGCATAGCGTTGGCCTTCTTTATTGCAGCTACACATTGTGTAGACATTTTCAGCGAGTTATCCACTACGACTCCAAGATCTCTCTCTTGGTCAGTCTCTGCCAGATCAGACCCCATCAACGTGTATTTATATTTAGGATTTTTGGCTCCAATGTGCATCACTTTGCACTTGGCCACATTGAACCCCATTTGCCACGTTGACGCCCACTCACCCATCCTCAACAGATCCCTTTGGAGTGCCTCACAATCCTCCCTGGTTTTCACCACCCTGAACAACTTCGTGTCATCTGCAAATTTAGCCACATCACTGCTTACTCCCAATTCCAAATCGTTAATAAACAAGTTAAAAAGCATGGGACCGAGTACTGATCCCTGTGGTACCCCACTGCTTACCATCCTCCACTGAGAGAGTTTCCCGTTGGGGGTGGAGCCGGGGCATATGACCTGCTGCTGATCCAAAGCCATCGATACCAAGGTTGTACAAGGGTCCTGATCCACGGAGGGCCTGTCCTTGTTTGCTGCCTGTGTAGAAGTCCGCCCTTCAACAAGAGACAAATAAGTTATAACACTGCTTGAGCACACTTAATGGCAAACACATAAGTTCCCTCTCAAACCTTTAGCCCATCCACCCGGCTTGTTCCTGTGTTAAAATCCCATGGCCTGCGCCACTTCATGCGACCGTTCCAGAATCGCCTGATGCACAGCCATCATCCAATGAGCAGAAGACAAGGTGGGAACGGGCCGTTTTGGAAAAGGTAACTACCAAGAAACTTTGAGGGTGGAGCCAGGAGAATGGGAAATAATTGTCCACCACAAAGTAGCAGCCTACTCAGGGTGACCAACGCCAATATTATAGGGGCTTTCAAGGCATGAGATGCTCAGAGGCAGCTCACCGTAGCCTCCCTTCGTGTAACAACCCTAGACCTCCTTGGGGGTCCCCCATCCCACACTGACCAAAGTCAACCCTGCCTAACTTCCAGCTTAGACAACACTGGGGTACCTGAGCTGATCTGGCTACACATTTTGGAGAGGTTGGGGCAGCATGGTACTTAATTGTAACTAAATTGAAAGTGAGAGATCCTCCAGGCCCCGCCTGGAGGCTGGCAACTCTGGCCCTTAGAGCGGCAAGAGCCCTTCTTAGACCAGCTACCACGTGCCACCGACAAGAAGCAGGGTGAGGAAAAAATTCCCTGGGCTAACTGCTCCTGGCTATACCCCATGGGCTAGCCCAGAAAGGTGAAAGTAGTCCCAAGGTGTGGCCCAAAAATGGCCCCCATACGGCAATGTGTAAAATAGCTGACCAGGTAGCTATGCAACATGGCTGACCTACACCAAACACAAAATGGCCGCTGGGGGAAAGAATACATATAACCAAATCAAAAACAAAACCCAACTGTCTATGGAGTAAGATCCTAATCACTCGAGGCCAGTATTGGCTACCCTCTGAATCACCATTGTCAGGTGCCCAATCCTGCCACGGGGGATGCTGGGGATAGAACCCAGGCTATAGCCATACCATCTTTTGGGTAAATTATTTTCAAAGTAACCCTGTGAGGTTGGTCAGGCTGAATGCATGTGACTGGCCCAAGGTCACCCAGTGGGCTTCCAGGGCAGAGCAGGGATTCGAACTCAGGCCTCCCAGACTGTACTCCAGCACTCTAACCGCTACACCACACTGGCTCTTGTATGTTGTAGGTATGTAGGGCTACCTTTTGGCTATGCTCCTGAAGAGTGCAGGGGGCTGGACTAGATGACCTGCAAGGTCCCTTCCAACTCTAACATTCTATGATTCAACCACTGAGCCACAGCCCCCTGATTAAGCCAAATGAAGTTGAAGAAATGAAACTGCCTTATATTGAATCAGACCCCTGGTCCATCCAAGGCAGTATGTTTGCTGGCACTGCTCCCCAGGGACTCAGGGTGACATCTCCCACATCACCTTTCCATAGATTCTCCAACCAGAGATGCTGGGACCGAACCCAGGACCCTCTGCGTGACCAGCAGATGCCCTACCACTGAGCCATAACCTCCATGCCAGCAAACGGGGCTGGTGGGGGAATTGCGTGGCCCAAGGTCCCGGGTCCCTGCAACGCGAACAAGGCCACCCAGCCCCCAGCTACTGGCCCTAATGGCCTGCCACCCCTTCCCAGTGGGGGACGTGGTCAAGACAACTCCGCAGGTCAAGAGCCCGCCCACCAAAGAGAACAGGAACCTCCCTCTCACCCAGAACACTCCAGCCTGTTACAGAGGGCACAGAGCAGTGCCACAGCCTAGCCCTACATGCGCACAGCCGTGAGCAGCTGCCTTTCTCGCAAACCCCTGAGTGGACGTGGCCCATCCACTGCCATGGTCCTGTGCTGCTCCCCGGCCCTATGGCCCGGCTGGCCCCGCAGGCACTGCTATTGCCATGCTGCTGCCACAGTCGCCGCCACTCAATGCGCTCAGGGCTCCGTGCGTCCCTCCATCAGTCCAAGCAGCAGAGGCCACACTCCAGCAGGCCTCCAGTTCTTCACAGTCTTCGTCCAAAGAGGAGCTCAGCCATGCGGGCCAGGCACAGGTAGGCCCTGCAAGGCAGCTGCACCGCAGAGCTCCTCTCCGTCCGATGACTGCATGGGACTGCTGAGGAGAAGATGCAGGGCTGAGCTTAAGCCTTCTCGGCCCCGCCTCTTCCTGATACCCATATATGGCACTTTTGGCGCGAAACCCCCAGTCTGCCTCATCCAGCTGGGAGGCAAAGTCGCACCCCCAGCCCAACAGCTGGAACAGCTGTGGGCTGTTGAATCGTGTTCCCCCCAATTTCATCTTGCTGCTGTGTGTCCCTTTCCCCCCAATTTCATCTTGCTGGTGCTTCAGGAAGGCAGTGTTTTGGGTTGCTGGAAGATCTTCTGCTATAGCAGGAACGCTACTTAGATTGCATTTTTGTGCAGTCACCTATATCAGCATTCTTCAGGATATGCATCCTTGGAGTGGTCAAACAGTATCAGATAAGAGGTCTCTTCTTGTTGTTGTTCAGTCACACAGTCGAGTCCGACTCTTTGCAACCCCATGGACCAGATCATGACAGGCCATCCTGCCTTCTGCCATCCTCTGAAGTTTGCTCAATTTCATGTTCGTTGCATTGGTGACACTGGCCGAGGACAGACTGGCAATTTGCCGCGGGATGGGACCCGGGCTGACAACGACTCAATATCGGATTAAATGGAATGTCTGCCTGGCGTCCCCCACATCTGCCTGGCGTCCCCCACCCGTAGCCTACCGGTGCTCTCGCGCTTCACTGCCGGATTAAAAAAACACCTGATAAAAGCCCGCGCAAATCTTGAAAGCCTGTGTTCGTCGCGCGTTTCTCCGCTTCCGGGGAGTCTGAACGCGCAGCCGAAAAGCCGGGAGCAACCCGCGTTGGGCATGAGGCAGCAGCGGTGTGATTGGCCGTGCTCCGCTCCACCGCCCAATGCGGTGCCGGCGTTGCAGGGCAAAAAAAAAAATCGGCAAAATGCGCTTATGCGCGTGAGCGCATAAGCGCTCATGTGCTCATGCGCACACACACCCACAGCTGAATTAATGGGGAAACAGCAAATATAGCATGCCTCTGGTGCGGCAGTCTGAACGCTCCCGCGCGCCTCCGTCCCGTATCTTCCGGCAGAAGCCCCCGCTGTGTGGACGGGAAAACCCGGTATCGTTTACTCCGGGGTTTTTTTGCCGCGACTGGCTACCGGGGCAAATTGCCAGTCTGTCCTCGGCCACTGTCTAACCATCTCATCTTTTGCCATCCCCTTCTTCTTTGCCCTTCAATCTTTCCCAGCATCAGGGTCTTCTCCAGTGAGTGCTCCCTTCTCATTTGGTGGCCAAAGTATTTGAGCTTCAGCTTCAGGATCTGGCCTTCCAGGGAACAGTCAGGGTTGATTTCTTTTAGGATTGACTGATTAGATCTCCTTGCAGTCCAAGGGACTTTCAAGAGTCTTCTCCAGCACCACAGTTCAAAAGAATCTATTCTTCGACACTCAGCCTTCCTTATGGTCCAACTCTCGCAGCCGTACATTATTACTGGGAATACCATTGCTTTGACCATGCGGACTTTTGTTGGCAGGGTGATGTCTCTAATTTTTATCATGCTGTTTACGTTTGTCATCACTTTCCTCCCCAGGAGCAGATGTCTTATAATTTCATGGCAGCTGTCATCATCTACAATGATCCTGGATCCCAGGAACATGAAGTCTGTCACTACTTCCACGACTTCCCCTTTTATTTGCCAAGGAATGATGGGGCCGGATGCCATAATCTTAGGGGTTTTTTATGTTGAGTTTCAAGCCAACTTTTGCGCTCTCCTCTCTCACTTTGAGCAAGACGCTCCTGAGGTCCTCTTCATTTCTGCCATTAGAGTGATATCATCTGCATATCTGAGGTTGTTGACCTTTTCCGCAGCAATCTTAATTCTGGCTTGTGATTCATCTAGGCCAGCATTTCTCATGATGTACTCTGCATATAAATTAAATAAGCAAGGTGACAATATACATCCTTGTCATACTCCTTTTCCTATGCTAAACCAATCAGTTGTTCCATATCCGGTTCTAACGGTCGCTTCTTGACCTTTATATAGGTTTCTCAAGAGACATGTGAGGTGGTCTGGTACTCCCATCTCTTTAAGGACCTGCCATAGTTTACTGTGATCCACACAATCAAAGACTTTAGCATAGTCAATGGTTGAGTTCAGACTGGCAATTAGCCCCGCTAGAATCACGTTCCAGCCCCGTTTCCCAAGCAGATTAAAGGGGGTGTTCACACAGGCACATCTGCCTGGCGTTCCCCACCCATAGGCAACCCGCGCCATTCCGCTTATCTCCCATGTTAAAAAGATACCTCTTTAAAGTGGTAGCAAATCCTGGAGAGTGCCTTTAATCCACATCAGTCCTCTTCCCAGAAGTGTGACCTCTCAGCCGATAAACCGGCAGCAAGCTGGAACAGCAGCAGTGGTTTGATTGGCCATGCTCTGCTCTACTGCCGAATGCGGTGCCGGGATCCTCCCCCAATTGGTGATCTGTGCATGAGGAAAACTGCTGACAGCGGTGCCTCCGGGCCAGTGGTCTGAACGCTCCGGCGTGCCTCTTCCCAGGGTGCTCCCACATTAGATGGCCTGTGTGACCAGGCTTTTTTGCAATGACTGGCTCCCGCTGCAAAATGCCAGTCTGAACTCAGTCAATGAAGCAGAAGTAGATGTTTTTCTGGTACTCTCCTACTTTCTCCATAATCCAGTGAATGTTGGAAATTTGATCTCTAGGTCTCTTACAGTTTTGGAAATGCCTAAAATGTAAACTTGCTATAATTATATAGGTTCTTAATGCAAATTTGGTCTTATCTTAAAGGAATAAAAGTCCCCAATGGTTTAATTATTTTGCAGGCCAAGCGCAAATACACTTTATTCAAAAGTAAACATCACTGTGTTCAGCAGATCTTTCTCTCATTTAAAGGGAATTGTATCTGAAAAGCAGGCTATTGCTTTCTAAGACAAATGTGTGTGTGAAGTGCCATCAAGTCACAGCCGGCTTATGGTGATTCTGTAGGGTTTTCAAGACAAGAAACTTTCAGGGTGGTTTGCCATTGCCTGCCTCTGCATAGCAAACCTAGACTGCCTTGGTGATCTCCCATCCAAATACTAACCAGGGCTGAGCCTGCTTAGTGTCCCAGGTCTGATGAGATAGGGCTAGCCTGGGCCATCTTTAAGTGAAACAGAACATGGGAAATTATATAGAAAGGAATACAGAATTAAATATGCAGAAGAATATGACATCTCTTCTCCTCAGCTTGTCAAGGGGTTCATGAGGGGTCTTTACTCAAGGTCCCATTAGAAGTGGGCACTGAAGGAGCCATGGGCCTTTTTTAAAGCTAAAGCCCCAAGTCTTTGGAATACCTTCCTCATTATTCTGTAGGTAGGGTTCAAACCATTATGCAGGGCCTGAAAATCTCCTGAAATTATAACTGATCTCCACAATACAGAGATCAGTTCTCCTGGATAAAAATTATTGCTTGGAAGGTGGACTGCAATGCCACATATCCTGCTGAGGTGCCTCCCGTCCTCCGAACTCCAGTCTCCCCAGGCTCCACAATGGGTGCATTTTTTGAAAGGTGCTTTCTGAGTCAAAATAACATCTCCAAAGTGGCAGATTAATTTTAAAGCCAGTTTGGTGTAGTGGTTATGTGCATGGACTCTAATCTGGGAGAACCGGATTTGATTCTCCATTCCTCCACTTGCACCTGGCTGGATATCCTTGGGCAAGCCATAGTTCTGATAAGAGCTGTTCTTGAAAAAGAGCAGTTTCTGTCAAGAGCTCTCTCAGCCCTACCTACCTCACAGGGTGTCTGTTGTGGGGAGGGGGAGGGAAGGGAGTTTGTACGCCACTCTGAGATTCCTTTGGGTAGTGAAGGGCGGGGTATAAATCCAATCTCTTCTCTCTTCTTCTTCTCTTAAAAAAGAAGATTCCTCACCAATGCAAAGCTTCAGAGACTCCACAGAGAACAACCTACTCCTTTGATGGCAAAAGAGGAACTGAGGGTGGGGGCACTGCTGTGCAGGAGCATGTGGTCCCCAGGTGGAAACAATTTTCTTGGCTCTGGTGCATAGTGCCCCCTAGAGGCTTTTAGCTGTAAAACCTCTCCAATGGCAAGCCTGCTCATATGCAGTCCTGGGACTACACAGAAGACTGATGATGAACCAGAGATCTCTGATGAATTTATTCCATATTGCATCCTACTAACTGCTGGTTCTAGTCCTGCTATATAAAATATGTAAGTAATGACTACATCTACACAAACGCCTTCCAGCCTATCTCTCTGTTTTGTGTTTCTTGCCTTGTTTGCTGCAAGTAGCCTTTGATATAATTGCTGGTTTCCCCTGCCTCATAAAGTATGCCTTGTTCCTGTTCTTTATTTTCCAGCCACTTTAATAGCAACAGTCCATCTTGTTCTCATGTAAACCTGGTGTAAATTACTTAACACTCAGGTAATTGAGTAGAGGCTCTGCCATTGTTTCATTTCATGCTACTTTGATTACTTTCTTTTCTGCTTCTTTCCCTCATTTCCTATATCAGCACAGAGATAAGATATTTAGAGACTGATATCCAAGGGAATTGATAATGGGATAGGATTATCTTTCTTTCTCATCACAGTTTCTTTCATCCTCCATTATCTCTAATCACAAAGGAAGCTGCATAGTCAGCAGAAAATAAATCTGCTTCTAGATCAATAAAAGAAGACTCTTCTTCTAAGGTTTCCTCAGAAGATAGTTTTTCTGCAATCCAATCATTAAATGAGATCCAACACACTCAAATCAAAGTTAGGTTAGTTTACAGTGCAAATGGGTAATGATGAATGTTGTTGTATGTTAATTCAGCAGTCTTAGACACATTTTGATCATCATCATAATAAATTGCATGCTCTGTATAAATGTAGTTTTAATGGATATATCTCATTTTATTCATATATGAATACATGGAGCAAGTCATTCAGTGCCAACTCAGGAAGAAAAAGAAAGCTTTGGCCTAATTTTACTTATGTTATACTGTAAACAGACATGTACATTGCTGGTGGCTACATTTAGTAAATTCAGTGAGACATTACTACAGGTGCTGCTGCTACTATTAAAAATTTACTAAATCTACATTGTGCATGTTCTTGTAGAATTCTAAAAATGACTGTAATTTATTTATTTAGCTACTTATAATAGAAAAATTACTATCCAGTTAGCACTCTAGTTTCAATCATGAATTGCAAAACACTTGTTATAACTTGCATGTGTGAAAAACGTATGCCTCTTTTTTATTCACATGGGTCAGATTTCTGTATTCACTTCCCCCACTGGGATTAGGGCTAAAGGACTGAAGAGCCATAGTGCTCTGGCACGTTTCCACCCCAGAATCTCTTTCATCTCCCTGTTTACAATTAGGAAACGTTACATGAGCCGAACTGGTGAGTGAACATCCTAATGAAATTTCTAATGGAAATATACCTGAAATTATAACTGTAAGGTAAATGCATAGAGAAGAATAAAGGTAGTGTTTTGATTCAGGCAGTCAAGAGCATTTCCCATCTCAAGTGCATGTCTGTGGTTGAGAAACCTGATTGAAAATCATAAAGAAGCAAGAAGGACAGATCCCCTGAATATATCTGATGTGAATGTACCATCAGCTTCAGTAATGCAAATCAGCACAATATTACTAATACTAGCTACCTTATATCCCACTCACTTGTAATGTTTTAAAATGTGTCAGTCCTACCTTATCTATACAGTCCTTATTGCATACGCCTGTATTGTCTTTTGGTATCAAAAATGTAGTGTTTAGTATCAAATATAATCTTTTAGTATCAAAAATGTTTAGACTAACATCTCCAAGTTCAAGGCATCTTGTTAACCAAGCTAGATATGCCCATCCCCTCTTGGGCCCATGACACTGCTAGCCATGTCCAAGTCAAGCAGGGATTTTGGAGTGGATTTGTGAAAATGACCACAGCATTTTTTGATTAAAGATTTCAGACTTACTTATACAGTTATTTACTGTAAACTAGTTAAAATAGAAAAGAAAGAATCCCGTTATATTTATATCTCTATCATGATTGGAATAATTTCTGTCCTGATATTTTTACTGTGAAATAAAGTGAAATCATATAAGTTTATTGCAGGGAAATGTGCAATAAAATGTCTTTGATCACTACAGGTAGCAGCTAGGAGATTGAACTGTTATTAGGAAAGTGAGTAAAAATGTGAGCCTCTTAGCAGATTCCTGGCAGATATTGTGACAAACTTTTGTACTAGTATTTTGTAGCATGGGCTGCTGTGATATTGTCATTCAGCCCCTCAGAGATGTTTTGACACCATTTTGTACTTCTGGCAACTGATCAATTGAGACCTTCTGGCATCATAAGTACAGACCAATTCTCTATCAATGGAAATAGAGCAGGAGTTTGTTTATATAATGTGGTTGTCCAGGGAATGAGCTAAACCAAAAAGGCAGTGAACAGTTTTCAGGATTAATGCCACAGCAACAGAGCTTGAGTCTAGAGCAGCTTAATTTCTTTCACATAAGGGCCTTTGTTACTGGATACAGTGTTTATGGGGTAAAAAGTCCATTAAGGATATTTCCCATAAAATAAAATCTCCAGTTCTTAGTAGTCCTGTTCATGTTCTGTTTCTGCCTTCCAATTTTCTCTCTCCTGTTTCAGCCCTGGAAAAACTAGTGCTGTATTCCTACCAACTACCATGATAGAAGATTCTATGCTTTAGAAGCTATGATGTCAGCAGCTGTTTATATGTATGACTGACTTTGCTTTCTGTGTGGACAGGTCACTATCTATCCATCATTGGACTATATTGGTGCTGAGACTGTAAGTATATCTGAAGAAGTGTTTCAGTAATATGGTTAACATAGCTGTTGATGCCCATCATCTTCTGTACCACGATGTCTGGGACAAGCTAAGCCCCTGTTTGCATCAGCACCCTCTTCATTGTGCTTCCTCAAGCACTTGGTGAGCAGCTTGGCCAGCCATGGATGCTCTGTTCAAGGAGTGGTTTATGCAAGCTAAGGTTTCTTGTAGATTTTGAGAGTGGAGCAGACATCAAACTAACCCAAATTCCAAATTTGACACATTAAATATTGCAACAAAGTTTGAATCCAGTAGCACATTTAAGACCAACAAAGTTTTATTCAAGGTATAAGCCTCCATGTGCAAGCACATTTCTTCAGATACAGAATTTCCTCAAACATTACATGTGTTTCTCCTTCCCCAAGGACGTGGTGCTCAAAGTTCCACCATCTGAGGAACAGTTTGGTGTAGTGGCTAGGAGCACGGACTCTAATCTGAGAGAACTGGGTCCGATTCCCCACTCCTCCACATGCGGCTGCTGGTATGACCTTGTGTCATTCACAAGTTCTCTCAGAGCTGTTATCTCATGAGCAGTTCTCAAAAGAGCCTTCTCAGCCCCACCTACAGCACAGGGTGTCTGTTGTGGGGAGGGGAGGGGAAAGGAGATTGTAAATCACCCTGAGACTTCTTTGGGTAGTGAAGGGTGGGGTATAAATCCAATATCCTCTTCCTCCTCCTCCTCCAACATGACCCACAGCTCCAGCTCTGCCACTGAAGCCTAAACCATGAGTTCCCAACTTTCTTGAATCTGTGGTCACTTTTAGAATTTTGACAGTAGAATTTGGGCACAGCAACAAAATGGCTGTCACAAGTGATGGAATAGGAAGTACCACAAAATGTACTTTATTTTAATAAAATATTGAATATTATTTTTCATAATTAAAGACATACATTATGAACATATTATCTTACAATTAATGAATAATTGCTCCTTCGAATTTACTGTTCTATTCAACAGGAATCAGTCCAGTGCAAATTGTGCACACCACTCAGTTGATTTTAAATTACTCCCCCCAATTATATGGAAGGCTGTACAGGCATAATTAGTAATTAGTACAAACATGCCCCATCTGTCTTCAGTATGATTACTGTTTTGAAGAATTTTGAATATTTAAATGAATTTTGCACTTTCTTTGCTAAAGTTATCAGCATTCCAAAAGCTGTAGAATAAATTTAAACATAAACCATTTGTTTTCTTTTACTGTTTGAATTACAGTGCGTAGTATAAAGAATGAAAAAAAACCCCAGACCCTACTTTAAATAATGTATAAAGACAGGTCTGAGAAGGGTTTACTCTGATTCTGCAAACTTCCACTTGTTTAACATGTAGAAAATAACCCAAGTCTAAAATCTGTTATGCAAGCAAGTACTTGTAAAGACAGAATATCATAGCAGATGGCCAAGTTGGCTTTAAGCTTGGCTTTGATTCTTATGTGGATTGTCCTGGGGGACTGCAACATCCCTGTTGAGTGCACCTGTCTACTTCTTATCCTATGTGGCAACAATGTGACCATCCCATACTGTATTCTGATGTGCATATGAGAAATGGCTGGCTTTGCTGTTCTGTAATGGGCCAGGAGGCTGGTGATGTGGTTGGAGGCCTAGAATTATGACCTCTGCAATAACTACCTACTGAAAACCCAGGCAGGATTTGTCTTCCCCATGGAGGGCTGGTAGATTTGTTAAGATGGTCTGCCTGTGGAGACTGATAGATCCTACAGGTTTTCATAATATTCTAGGGAAAGTCTCAACAGAAACTCTGTCAAGTCCTTACTGAGAACATGGGATGGGAGACTAGCATAGGCTACCGACAAGTTCCTCCCCAGGGTCCTCTTCCCCTCACAATTTGCCAGCCTCAGCCTCCCCAACAGCTGGGATTAGTATTTACTAGGTCATCCCTATCTACCCATTTGTTGACACCCTCAGGGAATTCTAAAATGCTGTTGAGAATTTTCCTTCGCAGAGGCTAAGCTGATTTACTGATCAGGGTTATTCATCTGTAAAATGTTAACAATGAATACTACCAGTGTTTTTGAGAAAGTGATTGGGTTGGCTACCTTGCAATTATCCAATAAGGATGCTGATTCTAGTGACAAGTGCATATTGTTGTTACTACCTATGTCAAAATTTGTTCTTTAAAAACATATGCCATCCCAAACTGCCAACATTTGGCAGTCAGTCCTAGAACTTCATCTTTTGCTGTCTCTATTTGACATGCAATCCAATCCTCTATGTATTTTCTTGGAAGCAAGCCCCACTGAGGTCAATGGGATGGTGATGGACAGGGTAGGTTCTGCCTCTCTCTAAGAGCAACCAATGAGAACGTTGAGAGGGAGAGCTGAAAAAACGACAGTTAAAAAGGACAGGTAGGAGTTAGTGGCAAAGGAGTTGGCAGCTTAGGATCTGGGAGGAGGAAGATGTCTGACAGAGTAGAACTGTGCAGAAGAGCTGCTTAGAGCAGGCTGAAAATAGTCAGTTTGTAACTAAAGGATCCCAGTTGCAGGAATAGACCTCAGTTCAAAAGTTCAATAGAAGTGAAACATTGTTACTTATACCTTACTCTCCTCAGTGTTTTGTTCATATTGTAAATAAAAGTTTTCTAGTTTCGATTAACCGTGTGGCCTATGTATCTAAGGGAAAGCAGCACACACACAACATTCAATATCTTGGTCTATACATATATTATAGGATAGGCTATAATGGTGGCCGTGTTTGAGCTCCAATAGTAATAGCTCCGTGTGAGCGAGGGCTTATTATTAAGGGGCCTGGGCTACCCTGTCTGTGGATGTCTCTGGGAGTAAGAGAGAGGGCCTGAGATGTGAAATGGTCATGACTGTCTGTATATTTTAAAAGAGACAAGAAGGGTGGCAAGTGTGATGTCCTAACTTTCTTGTAACCCATAACCTGAGAGGTAGGCACTCTGAGTGTACAAGGGGTGTCACAGGGACTTAGTACCAAGAGAGTGTGCATAGTATTGCACCATAATTCTTCGAAACTCATACCAAAACAAAGAAACAAACAAAAAACTAGTTCTGATCAAGCTTATTTTGCAATAGAAACCAATATAAATAGCTCGCTTCACTTCTGTGTCCCCCTTTTTCTCATCAGCAACTCGGCCAACTACCCAATAGTCTGACTGGATATTTTTTATAATTCTCTGAAGACAAACTTCCCATGAAAAGATTGGGAGTTCCAATAATAAAATCTTGATGTCAGATTATTAGTTGGCTCATGTACTTAAAATGTTTATGATTTGTTATTCTGATTTTAGCAATATATTTCATAGATCTGTTTTGCTTGTCTAATAGCCAACTTAGATTTATTTTGCTGAGATTTCATTTGTGCTTTTCATTTTTTTAAAATTTGTGCAAGACTTCTAGTTTTAGAGGAAGCCTTCCTGCCTCTTACTCAACAGGCTTGTTAAGCATCTTGTTATACTTTAGGATGTTTCTGTATTATGTTCCATCTGACCATTTCTTAGCTTCTTCTAAAAGCTGAAAGGATCCTGAAGAAGTTTAACCTGTAGTTTTTTGCAGTGGAGAATATGTAAATAAGAGTATGTTACATGGATTTCATGCAGCACATCAGACAAGCATTCCTAAAAATTTCTGAGGTCCCTTACAGTGAGATCCTACTTAAAAGTGCTCAAGTGTTTCTTTGATTTCTCATAGATGTTAAGTAAGATAATTTCTATAAGCAACACATCATTGATTCTGACATAACTTCTGGTCATCTCCATGGCCAGGAAAGCTCACTTAGCATCCTTAAAGGATCTAACAATAATCAACTATTGCTGTGAACTTTCTTGTATCTTTCATTTGGATAAAAATAAATTTCTTTTGAATCCCATTGTTTTCAATTCTTAGTAATGGGGAGAGAGGTCCACTGGGAGAAATGCTTTTAAATAGAAATCTGTTTTTTATTGTAAATTCTTCATTATGCACATAAATTCCAGCTCGTGGGAAAATTATTTTCATAATTGCCTAATTCTCATTTAGCCAGTTTACTGAAAACATGTCCAAAGATTATGCAGTTGAACAGAGGTGAAACATCACTTTTGAATACCTGATCCCATTTTTAAACAATTTTGAAAATGTAAGACTTGAGACTTAAGAGAGGGAAATGAGGCTTAGCAGGGTTTTGAGTTGTTTACTGGTACACATCTGATTTGACAATAGAGGATAGTAAAGCATCTGCTTTATGGTCCATTCTGGACCACAACATTCAGAAACAAACATTGACATGATGGATCTGTTGTCCAACAGGAAACGCTGTTTCAGGATTTCCATCTAGACAAACCCCACTTCCATTCTTCTTTAATTCCAATCCATATTTTGCTTACTAGTTCAACAGAAGATAGCATACGCTATCTAGATACCGAACAGCTATTTCTTCCTTATTTACATATTCCTGTAAGAATGTAAACACAAATTATTTCCATTATTCTCTCTGGAAGCTGCCACAACTGCTATTTCTATGATCTGACTGCAGCATAGTGAATTGAGTTTATTAAAAATGAATAGATTGTGTGTATTCTCAACAGCAATAACATGCTTTAAGTCAGAAAAAATGTTTGAACAGCTGATTCACACATTATATAGCAGTAAATTGAGTTTGCCACTGCGTGGACACTTAACGTAGGAAGTCAGTATTGGCATATGTGTATATGTATGAAGCATGTACTTGCAAATACATGTTAGTAGCATTTGCACATTATTTGGAAGTGTACATTTAAAACATGTTAGTTATAAATGTAGAAATGAATTTATGTGAAGCAGGCCTGACAAGCCAGCATGTTAGATGTAGGCTGCGTTCAGACGGCCAGTCAATCGCGCCATGAGCCCTCCTAAAATTTTATCCCGATTTTTTTAATCCAGCCTAGCACGACCAGACGCCCCCCCATGAAATAGCCTCACTGCGTGTTGTTCCCGCCGTGATTTGTCTACACGGCATCCACCGAGGATTTTTTTAAAAAAAGTTTTGTACATTCGCATAGGCAAGGCTGCGCCTCCTTGGAGAACTGAGGCGATCGCGGAGGGTTTTCAGCAAAGTCCCGGTCCTCCCCCTTGCCATTGCCATCATGATCAATGGAGGGACTATTTTGCAAGTTAGAACAGTCCTTCCCCCCCTCCATCTCCCATCGCGGTAACATCTTGCCCCTAAAAGAAATAAGCATGAATATTACATTCCTCGTAGCGCTTATCGCTGAATGCGTTTCCTCGTTAAAGCGCACATGGGGTTTCAATTTTTTAAAAATCGCGCCCCCGTCGGCTCGGTCTGACGTCAGACCGAGCCGACGGGAGCATCGCGCGCTAATGGAGTGACCAGACGGAAGAAAGTCTGCAGTTGTTGCGCGGGTAAGCGAAAACCCTACATTGAAAGTGCTACTTTTTAAATCAGGATTGGAGGCGCAGCAGAACGGGATGCCTATGGGACCGGAATATTTCGCAGATGTTTCTGTCTGGTCGTGCATTTTTGATCCGCAAGGGAGTCGTTCCTATGGCAGATCAAAAGATCCGTCTGAACACACCCGTAGAATAGTATCTAGAGATAACTAATCCATGTTACAGTTTCCAAAGAACTGGGGACAAAAGATTTACTAAAACAAATGAACCATGCCATCAATATATTTGTCCAGTTTCCCAATAGTTTATTGCAATTTTTCCAGTATTCAGCTCAATTCATTTTATTGATTCTTTAACCCTTAATATCTAGGTTAAAATAGGCCTTGATATGTATGTGGAAACTCTGCTGAATCATTCATTTCTGAAGTTTTTTGTCTTCCATATGATGTGTGAAATCTGTTTGACATTAGATGTCCATCTTCTAAGAAGTAGGAATGCTTGACAACCCCCCCCCCCCAGTTTGGCTCACATCCTGCTCAATGCTCCCTCTAAGCTGTGGAGTCTTGTGAGCAAAAATTCTACTTTGTGAGCTTCTGGCATTAAAGTTGTGAGCAAGCGATTTTGCTCTGGAGCCATCGTTCCTGAACTAAGACAAAAGGATGTGAGCCAGAGTCTAAAAGACTGTGAGCTAGCTCACACTAACTCAGCTTAGAGGGAGCACTGATCTTGTTCACCAGTCAGAGTGTGACACCCCTAATAAGAAGCAGCCTTTTAGGACTGTTCGAGGGAACACTTTATCCCTTCAGAAACAGCTGCGTTGTCTGGCACAGGCTAGTTTGAAACCATACAGTAGTTTCTGATTTTTTATTTCAGCAATTGACTTTGAGAAATGTACTTCGCAGAGGTTCCCAGCTGGATTTGTAATTAAGTCCATCTTCTATAAACACTGACTGACACTTGCTAACTCATGGCAAATGCTGGAATAAGTGGCAACGAAAATGGCCAAACATTAAATTGCACAAATGGAAATTTTTGACAGTCTCTGTTTTACAGAGATTATATAAAGAGATTTTCAAATACAGAACTCACAGGAACACTACTTCCGAGCTATAATGAGGTGGTGGTGGTGGGAATCCTCTTGGGAACATGTTCCTGAATTATATCAAGTGATGTTGTGTTTATGTATCTGTTTAGTTAATCAAGATTTATTTAGTAGCAGTCATAATGTTTAGGAGTAAATTGTGGCAGCTTTTCCCCTGAAAGCCATCAGAATGCATAGAGTTTCTGCCCTGTGAGTGCTGTTATATTTCAGCTATTTAGAATATTCATGTTTCTATACAGTTAGTCTCCCCCAATGGGACAGTGTAGGCAGTCCCTGCACGGGAGTCTTTAGCAGCTACATATGACAGCCCTGTCCACTTCCCTCCCTCTGAGGCAAGATTTTCCCTCCATTTTTCTTTCCCTTTACTGATTGAGCTACCTGAGCCAGGAACCTGAGGGAAGGATCAGGAGCCTGCTTTGACTTAAACAACTTAAATGGTACTCGAGGCATTTTTAAATTAAAAAATAACAAAATATTTCATTTAACATAGAGGAAAAAGGTCAGGTGAAATTAGGGGTTGAAATTTCTGAGTAAAACCAGTATGTAAACAGACTTTAGTTCTTATGTTTCAGGCTAAAAGAATGTCTTAAGCTACTCATAGATCCAGAGGACTTAGCCATGTTAGTCTGTTGCTGCAAAATAGTAAAAAGCCCAGTAGCACCTTTAAGACTAACAAACTTTATTGTAGTATAAGCTTTCGAGAAACACATCTCTCTTTGTCAGATGTACGGAGGGTAATTTTTTCTGCTGCTTAGTGATATGTGTATAAATGCATAATTGGTCCATGGAGAACTCCATGGAGAACTCTTTGCACTGGGGTTTGATTCCTCATTTATGCGCATGCGCACAAAAAGCAAACCCCCCTCACCTGAATGTGCCATCTGATCACACAGTGACAGGCTATGCCCACAGCAACACAGATTTTACTGGGATGTGTGATTGAGCAACTCCATGCCAAATACCAATGGATGAAATAGGACTGCTTCCTGACCACACCAAATGGCACGTATGACTGCATCCTTAGTCACTATTTACAGAATGAAGCAATAACTTCTGAATACCAACAATGGAGGGTTAAAGAATAATAGAAGGCCACCACTTTCAAGTCAGTACCCCAAGACTGGAAGTCTGGAATGGAAGTCTGGACACTTTTTGAAAGAGAATGCCAAATCATATGGATGTTGGTATGAACCAGCAGAGAACCTCTGACATTCTTCAAACTCTATTTATTTTCAATAGTGAGGTTATCTGAGCATATTAATCCAAAGCCTCATTGTGTTTATGGGAGCTCTGTTGTCCACATAGAATCCCCATGCATGTAGCAGCTGTATAAATGGATCATCCAAATGTCAAGGGATTCTTCTTTAAGAAGACCATGTGCTAGATCCATGACTTGGATGGTACAACTGGATGTAAACACAATAAGGAAACAGTGATGTGGTGCTGGCAGAGCATCTGCCTTTCACCTACCTCCCTGTACATAAAAGGTAGCAGAGATGGGGAAGAAGACAACTTATTGGGAAGTGAACTAGGTTGTGATGTAAAGGGAGCAGGAGCATCACCTGCCATGGAGAAGGGGCAGTGTGGGTGAGGCTGGTGGCTGTCAGTGGAAGCAGAAGGAACATCTATTGTAGCACATGATGGTGCTGCTGGATGAAATCTGAGAAAAGAAAAGGCTGTGAGTTGTCTTCAATGATTTTCTGTGTGCATACCCTCATGCCCCACCCATTTGCTTCTCTTGAAATATTGTTGATAATCTGAGCACATATGAGTAAATAAAATTTACCTGGGCATATGATGAATGGGTAGCTCCTCCTAAAGGCAAACCTGAAAGACAGAAGCCAAAAAAAGACCAGAAGGTGTGGCTTCTGTCCTCTGTATGATGCCCGAGTATCCCCCAGACTGGTTCATCCCATAATAATATTTTTTTCTAGAGGTCAGAAAAAGCATCTCAAAGGAATTTCCAGGTGCTACAAAGAGAAACTTAAGAACATAAGAACATAAGAGAGGCCAATGTTGAATTAGGCCAATGGCCAATCTAGTCCAACACTCTGTCACACAGTAGCCAAAAATACCAGGTGCCATCAGGAGGTCCAGCAGTGGGGCCAGGACACTAGAAGCCCTCCCACTGCTGCCCCCTCCAGCACCAAAAATAGAGTGCATCAACTGCCCCAGACTGAGAATTCCTATCTATACCTTGTGGCTAATAGCCACTGATGGACCTCTGATGCATATGTTTATCTAATTCCCTCTTGAAACTGTCTATGATTGTAGCTGCCACCACCTCCTGTGGCAGTGAATTCCATATGTTAATCACTCTTTGGGTGAAGAAGTACTTCCTTTTATCTGTTCTAACCTGACTGCTCAGCAATTTCATGGAGTGCCCACGAGTTCTTGTATTGTGAGAAAGGGAGAAAAGTACTTCTTTCTCAACCTGTTCTATCCCATGCATAATCTTATAAACCTCGATCATGTCACCTCTCAGCCATCGTTTCTCCAAGCTAAAGAGCCCCAAGCGTTTTAACCTTTCTTCATAGGGAAAGTGTTCCAACCCTTTTATCATTCTAGTTGCCCTTCTCTGCACTTTTTCCAATGCTGTAATATTCTTTTTGAGGTGTGGCGACCAGAACTGTACACAGTATTCCAAATGAGGTCACACCAATGATTTATACAGGGGCATGATGATACTGGCTGATTTGTTTTCAATTCCCTTCCTAATAATCCCCAGTATAGCATTAGCCTTCTTTATTGCAGTTACACGCTGTCTAGACATTTTCATTATCTACTACGACTCCAAGATCTCTCTCTTGGTCAGTCTCTGCCAGTTCAGACCCCATCAACATGTATTTATATTTAGGATTTTTGGCTCCAATGTGCACCACTTTGCACTTGGCCACACTGAATCCCATTTGCCATGTTGCCGCCCACTCACTCATCCTTGACAGATCCCTTTGAAGTGCCTCACAATCCTCCCTAGTTGTCATCACCCTGAACAACTTCGTGTCATCTGCAAATTTAGCCACTCCACTGCTTAATCCCAATTCTAAATCATTAATAAACAAGTTAAAAAGCATTGGACTGAGTACCAATCCCTGTGGTACCCCACTGCTTACCACCCTCCACTGAGAAAGTTTCCCATTTATACTCACTCTCTGTTTCCTATTTATAAGCCAGTTTTTGATCCACAAGAGGACTTGTCCTTTTATCCCATGACTATTGAGCTTACTTAGGAGCCTTTGATGAGGAACTGTATCAAAAGCTTTCTGGAAGTCAAGGTAAATAACATCTATTGGGTCCCCCTTGTCCACATGTTTGTTTACTCCCTCAAAAAACACTAACAGGTTAGTGAGACAAGATCTTCCCTTACAGAACCCATGCTGAGTCTGCCTCAATAGTTTTTGTTCATCAATGTGCCTATGAATTCTTTCCTTAATAACAGTTTCCACCAACTTGCCCGGTATTGACATCAGACTGACTGGCCTGTAATTTCCTGGATCTCCCCTGGAGCTCTTTTTAAAGATGGGAGTGACATTAACTACCTTCCAGTCCTCAGGAATGGAGGCAGAATTTAAAGAAAGATTACATATTAATGTAAGGAGATCCACAAGTTTACATTTGAGTTCTTTCAGACCTCTCAGATGAAATATCTGGGCCTGGTGATTTATTAGTTTTTAAATTGTCCATCAGTCATAGGACTTCCTCTCTTGTCACCTCAATCTGATTCAGGTCTTTCAAACCCCCTCCCGAAATCGGTGGTTCTGGAGTGGGCAACTTCATTTTAACAGAAAGAAATACTGAAATAGATTGATACAAAAGCACCCTTCAACCAGTCTGAAAATATCAAGTCTCCTTTTGAGGTGTCTGTGACTTCCCTAGCATTTCCTGCATCATTTGAACATATTGAAAACTGGCTTGCAACTGCCAAGAATATTTTTTAAAAGAATATGATTTTTTCCCTCTTACAAATACATACATTATGCACAACTGACTAATTCCAGTGCCTTCCTTGTAACTGCTTACTGGCAGATTTTTGTTTATCTTAAGTTAAAACTGGATGGAAAAAAATAATAAAACCAGATGAATGGGAAAGTATGAGCAACCTCCATCCAGCTGAATAACAGATGGCTGAACAAATGGCTGTGGAAGATTTCTAGAGGCAGGTTAAATTTAGTTGCCAAAAGGGCTGTGGTTAGCATTTAAGAAGCTGCAATGCTGAATTCATGAGCTGCCCACATGCCTAGAATTTCCATTTCACTAACCGAGAAGTTTTCCTCCAACACAAGGAACCTTCTGCTGGCATGAAGGGCCTAGCTTCAGCATAAAGAGGTCTGTTTTGCTGGTAGAAGTCTTCTTGGGTCAGTGAAAGGCTTCTTGTATTAGAGGAGGGCTCCACTGTGAGTGATATGGAATCTTCTTGATCTCATGACTGGAGCAAAAATATCACTTTCATGGAACTGGGGAAAAAAAGTAGAATGCTTGAATACCAAATCCTGGATTTTTAAAAAGTCTGGGAGACCCTAAAGCTATCTAAACTGGCTGACTTGGTCAGGCTGAGAGATGGTCAGGTGACCCAAGCCTGTTTCTCAGAAATCTGGAAACTGTTTTATTAATTTGGGGTGGGCGGGAGTAATACACTGAGATCTTTATATATTTAACTTCCCTTTTTTGGAGAAAGGATAGCCAACTGAATTGGAATGTGCTTTAAAAACTGCTTATATACTATTAAAGTTCAGTTCCCATGATACCAGGACCTATACATGACCAGTGAAAATTCAAAGAATAGGGTCTAGGTAGTAATTTCTTATCAGGTAGAATGGGAGGACTCTGTCTGGGTATTCAGAAATATATCTGTCCTTTGGGGAGATTTTTTCTTGGGTAGGGAAGACAGGAGAACTTGGAGTTAATATTGGATGAAGATGTCAATGAAGGCCAGAAAGAAAGAACCCCCTCAAAGACCCCCCCCAGTATAAACTTTTAAGATTATACTAATTTGCCACCAAAAGGTATTAGATCTAGATTGAGATGCCTGCCTTATTGCTAATTTAATTTTCCCTTTGCTCAGTAGTTAGGACTAACAATCCCTGGGAGGTTGGGGGCAAATAGATTTACCAAATTGTAGTTCTGTAGTACCACAATGTCTGGCTGCATAACTGGAAGTGATGTCACAGCATCAGGGAAGGTGCTATGATTTTCTTGAATATCTATAGTAAAATTAGCGGGGTGAATCCTAGAGCATCCTGCAATACAATGATGTCATTTCCAGTTACACAGTGAGAGGTGATGTCTCAGTGTTGTGGAACTCTGTTTGTCAATTTTTGTTCTGCTATACGCTTTTTCTTGTTTTTCAGAAAGGCAGCTGAGCAGCACAAAGACAAACTACATAAAATTAAAACTTTTAAAAAATGACCTAGAAGTGATCTTTTTGTGATCTTCTCCTGAGTCTTTTAGGGCAACATTATCATCCTGCAGGTCCCAAACCAAAAGTGGTCATAGGCTTTTTCAGGTTTATTGATTTAAATAAATGTTTGCATGGATGCCTCAGTAATGGTTGTAAAACAAACTTAAAATGCATGAAACCAATAGTTGCCAAAGACTTAAGGTTCTAAATTCGTGTGACAATAAATAGATGGGTCACCATACAAAGAAAATTTGGATTTGTAGGTGACTGTACCAAAAGATTAGGAAATACTTTTCTAGGGAAAGCATGATGCAACTCATGCACTAACACCCCCCCCCGCTTTCTAAATAGTAGCTAAGGAAACACAACACAAGACATAGCGGGACTGGAATCCTGTGACAACCTTGCAATTTGAGGACTGGCACTACTTTTGAAAAGGCTTCTGGAAAGTAATTACATTCCATTAAAGTTTTTACCAGGTGTGAAAAGCACCCTTTCTTTTCAGTTTTTTTTTTTCAGGGGCCTATGAAAGGAGAGGGCAATGCTGATCCAGGATGGAACAGCACTGTTATTGTGACTTGGATTTGTGATGTAATCATCTAGCTGAATCTGATTGTCTATAGCTCTGTTCATGTGTTATACCTGGCTGCTCAAGGCCTCTCCACTCACCATGAGTCATCTAGGGCCTCTAGATCCACTGTAAGGATGCTAGACAAGGTCCAGCTGGGGATGCCTGCAGACTCTAGGCTGCTGGTATGATGACTGGTATTCACTTCTAGAAATAGTTTCAGTGCTCTCTGGCTGTTGTGGGGTCAACAGCTATTGATAGTGTTTGTTTTCCCATTCAACAGGACAGTAATGTCACCACCCTCACTATATGATGTTTGATTGGATAGGTCACTATTTCTAGAAAAAAAGATGCAATTTAAAAGCTGCCAAGTGGGACAGCCCTAGTTTAAATTCAGTGTATTTCACATTTAATTCAAGACATGCCTGTAATAGTGTGATTTCTCAATATTTTTGGCAAGAATTTTCTCACTCAATGTAAAAAATGCTTAACTTAAAAAAACCTGATACTTCTGCAGAAATGTATGTTATTCCATCTGTTTTATGATTAAAGTATGAAAATACTTCAAATATTATTATTACATCTGAGCCATTAGATTACACTAAACAAGAAATTCCTCTTTGTTATATATATATTTAAAAATGCTGTTTATTATATAGCCAGGTCTTCTTCTGGCAGTCTGCAGGCCCAGTCCCAACTAGCCCACCAAAGGGGATCCTCCTGTGTTATTTGTGACCAGAATCTGGAACCCAGCTGTACCCGGTCTTTGAATATGCAAGTTCAAAGCATCCAGCATAATTTCCTTCTGCACTGCAGAGTATGGATGGGGAACCACACTCTTGTCTTTCTGGCATTGAGGATACAAATGTACCCTCCACTTGCTTTTTCAAGCTACTAGCTATACAAAGTATAACAAGTATGGACAACTGTATCTGGTACCAGCATATAGAACATCTACATGATGATGTCTTACATATTGGCTTAATTCCATTGTAATCTTATTTCTATTATATAGTGTTGCAATTCAAAGGCAACAAATGAAAATAATTTCCTAATAATTAATTGGATATTTTAAAATGTTATGACTGTATGTGCTTGTATGAGAAGTTAATGGAAAATATGCCAAATCCTTCTGCTTGATAAGACTTTAGAGTTTCATAAAGCTACTCAGATAATCATTTTTCAGACAATGAAATCTGAAAGATTATCCAGGCTCTTTGGTTTTGTGTAACTTTCTGATTGCTTGCAAGGGAGCTTTTATCTTAGGGACAGACTGCATTTAATTGAAAAACATTCAGTGCTCACATTTCCATTGTAATTCTTCCACTTTGGTGGCAAGAGCAGGCAATCTATTTCCACAAAAATTCTGATTTGAAAATGATGTGGCCAATCTTTTGTGTGAATTATTACAGTGTAATATGTAACACCACATTGTCCTTGGCACTGAAGATTGAATTCCTGTTCTCTGGTTTTCTGCCACTTCCAGAATATTCCCAATGGAAGAATTAAGATTGAGGGAAGCTATTAACTGTGCAAAAGGGTGGTAAAACACATGATGATGATAGATAATAGAAACAGTGTCTGTAGAACTAGCCACTGTTTGTTAAAATATTAAAACATGATTCTAAAATTTATCAGCCTCACTGCAAATACAAACAGTTCCAGAAAACTCTCTGTGTCCTGATTTGAGATAACTTCATGAAAGTATACTAGAAAAGATTGCCATGCCTTATCAACAACACTGTAGTGCTGTCCAAACTGGTTAGAATAATGGAAATAGTAAGCATGACATTACAATCAATTTCCTTTGATGATTTTTGAAATTGAAGTTATTACTGGACTTATGGTGAGGCAGTTTTACATCCTGCAGTGGTTAGAGTTTCAGAACAGGATCTGTAACACCCAGGCTTGAATCCCAGTCTGCCATGTAAATTCACTGCATGACCTTGAGCCAGTTATACATTGTCAATTTAGGACTGCCAACTCTAGCTTGGGGAATACCTGGAGATTTGGGGGCAAAGCCTAGGGGAGGGTGGGGTTCGGGGAGGAGAGGAGCCTCAGAAGGGTACAGTGGAACAGATTCCAGCCTCCAAAGCAGTTATACATTTTTGCTTTTGACCTTCAACCAAAGCCTTCCTGTGGATAAGGGGGCTTTGGCAGAAGCTTTTCAAGGCATGGAAGTAGATAACATAACCTGGTAAGTAACATTCCTTTAAGCCTCTATTAAAGGGACAGGACATTTTTTTCCTTCAGGCTGTTGGCAATCCTACATGCTTTCCATCTACAGATGTGTGTGCTCTGGCTCTTGCTCATAGTTTTTTTTTTTTTGCTTCCCTTAAGACTCAGACAAAGGTTATCCACTGGTGACCACACTGTGTACTGGGTCACTTGATATGACCGTTTTGAAGATCATATATTCAGATCTCATCTTATCTTGTACAGCATCAGTATCCTGAAGATTTTTAGTGTGGCCGGATACAGGACAAGTTAGGATGAACCAAAAGAATTCTATTCAAGTGGAAGAGGCTTCATATTGTAATCTCAGGTCTCAGGGATATGGAGAAGGCCAAGTAAAGACTATAATCCTGAAGTTTGCCTGAGGAAAAGACAGAGGCAGCATATTTATGTTGTATAATTGAAGACAAACCTATAATAAGGTTGTAGAACAGCAAACTCATTTTTATGTTGAACTAAACAGCTTTGCATGCACCTGTGTATCATGATGTTCATGGGATGGGCAATTAAGGGGGCTCCTTTGATGACAATAAGAGTAAGGGAGTTTCTTAGATGATAATGGTCCTATTGATTTCCCCAAAAGAAAGTATTTGGATAATAAATCTTGACTACTGTACAAGCAAGAAAAGTTTCATTTCTCCTAAGAATAGGAAGGGCTGCCTTTGATTAATGTAAAAGGTATGAAAAGTAAGGAGCAAGACACAGAACAGAAGGGTAGACTATAGCTTATTGCTATGCAGCCATGTCTTTATTTTTTGTTGTTGTCCAAATGTCGTTCTTCATGTCTTTTATTTGCTTATGATTCATGTTGTGCCCAATAAACCATTTAATTGGGAGCCAGTTTGGTGTAGTGGTTAGGAGTGCAGACTCTAATCTGGGAGAACCATGTTTGATTCCCTGCTCCTCCACTTGCAGCTGCTGCTGTGACCTTGGGTCTGTCATAAGTTCTTTCGAGAGAGTTCTCTCAGCCCCACGTACCTCACAAGGTGTCTGCTGTGCGGAGGGGAAGGGAAAGAGATTGTAAGCAATGCAACCTCTAAGCTGTGGAGTCTTGTGACCAAAAATTCTACTTTGTGAGCTACCAGCATTAAAGCTGTGAGTGAGCAATTTGGCTACTGCATAAATCAGTTTGTTCTGGAGCCATCCTTCCTGAGCTAAGACAAAAATGCATGAGCCGGAGGCTAAGAAACTGTGAGCTAGCTAGCTAATACTAACTCAGCTTAGAGGGAACATTGATTGTAAGCCGCTCTGAGACTCCTTCAGGTAGTGAAGGGAGGGGTATAAATCCAATCTCCTCCTCCTCCTCCTTATCTTCTTCTTCTTCCTCTTCTTCTTCCAAGTTTTGTCCAAATTATGTCGTAAGCTATTTTGAAAGTTCTGATCAAATTTACATGGATTGGTAGGTACTAGCTAGGCAACATTAATCCCTTACCTGGAATCATCTGTATTTAACTAAGGCATGTTTGTATTGTAGGCAAATATAGACCATGGCATGGAGGTATATCTATGCTTACAGTGTAGTCCTAAATAGAGTTAAGTAAAGGTAAAGGCTTCCCTTGCTTGAAAGCTAGTCGAATCTGACTCTAGGGGCAGTGCTCATCTCCGTTTCCAATCTGAAGAGCCAGCGCTGTCCAAAGACTTCTCCGTAGTCATGTGGCTGGCATGACCAAATGCCGAGGCACACGGAACTCTGTTACCTTACTACTGAAGTGGTACCTATTTATCTACTTGCAATTTTTTTGCTTTCAAACTGCTAGGGGCTGGAGCTGGGGCTGGAGACGGGAACTCACTCCGTCACACAGCACTAGGGTCTTGAACTGCCGAACAACAGAGCTTCTGGTTTGCAGCTCAGCGTCTTAATCTCTGAGCCACCGCTAATTCCACACTGAAGTCAATTGAACTTCTAGTCTAAAAGCCATTTCTCTTTTAAAAATAAATTTTATTAAATGTCTTCTTTAATTGTAGAAAGAACAGAAGTATCATATAAAATACTGTTATAAAGACCATAATAAAATAATATGTTCAAAGGAAGCTTTAAGCCCTTACAAGTTCACTAGGGCTTAGGTGGCATGTAAATCCCCTAAAATAAATAAATAAAGTTGGCTATGATAGTGGGATAGCATTAAAAGAAAGGTCAGGCTAGGTAGAATAGAGTATATGAAAAGCCAGGGCAACCTTTAAGAAAGTACAATCCTTGTATATTAGCAGACTCTAGGTTTTTGAGGCTGTATTGCCTCATGATTTTCTGAATGAAACAAGGGGAAAGCTCCAGTAAGAAAACTCCAGTAGGACAGAGTTAGGTTGATGAAAGGGTTTGCATGAAATGTAAACACACCAAGTATGTCATTATTTAGTCAGCCAGGTGATTATGATGGCTGAGCTGTACTTTGTCCTTGCCCTGCCAAACCCAAAATTCTGTGAGGCTTTAACAGAGTAGAATGAAAATGCTTCACTCAACAGTATTATATTATCTTGCATGTACGAGCTTCTCGAACCTCAGTCCTGCCTTCTAACCTTTCTATTGCCTTATTGTAAGCATCATTAATGCATGCAGATTTCATAAATAAGGCTCCATTTTGCAAGGATATATATTCTTCTTGCTACAAATTTCCCCTCTTCCAGTTGGAGGACTGTTAACATATATGAAGGTGGAAGTCCCACATGTATGTAGTTTATCCCATCTTCTGTGCAACATTCCCACCTGCCACTACAAATCCCCTTCATACAAAAATAAATTGAAGCCATGGCTTTTTTTGCACTGGACACTGCCTGTCATTATGGACCAGAATTTATGCCGTAGTCTGAAAGCAGAGTTTCCCTCTCAATACATATTTCTGCACTGGAATATCTGTACACCACATTTCAACATTCTATCTTTGTGGGAAATTGCCATCAACTGAGAGATGGAAATTCCAAAAACAATACAGTTCCAAGCATGACAGATGCCAGCACTTTCGCCTCCATTTTAATTCTTTAAAATAACCACCAGTTTGAACAGTGTATTAGCTACTAACTTCTTATGTGTCGAAAGTAATGTTCCAGCCAACAACATAATTCCAGTGTTCATTTAAGAAGAAAAAAATTTCTGGAAAGGATTTCTCTAGAATATTGTTCCACTTCTGTGTGAAAATTTCTCTGTATGCTTACCTTGCTCTGTGCTTCTGGAAAAGGTGTTTCTGAATCCACAGCCAAAGGCAAAACTCTTGTGAATGGATCAGGAACCACCCATTTTACTTTTTTACACAACAGGTGTAATATAATGCACCAGGTCACAATGTGAGAGTCCAAATTCTTCCACTTCACCTACTGGGGAAGCAAAAAGAAGACCTGTGTGTTTTCCATCCCATTTTTCATGTGCACAACTCATGTCTCATGGTCACAGTATGCCAAATTCTGCATCCTGACTTCTGTGTACCAAATGCAGAATTCTGATCACAGGAGGATTTGCCATTTCCACCAACTTCAGTAGGATGTGAACTACCCCTACATTATTTAACTTTCTTTGTTTCTCATTTTGTGGGACAAAGGTGATGACCAAGCTGATGACCATAGCCCTTGATGTGTCTGTGAAATTTAGCCGCTTCCTAGGATTTACACACACACACACACACACACACACACACACACACACACACACACACACACACCTTTCAGTCATTTTGTTGCTTTAAAAAAGGCCAAAGTTTATGTTCACTAGAGCTAAGATAATAATGGGCCTCAGATTTGTTTGTGGTTGTGTGCACTGATTTTTAGGATGTTTGTTATACCACAGTATGATCAGAACTTGTAGCTATATACTGAGTGGAATCCCTTAAATTGCAAAAAAACATTGCTGCCTAAGCAACAATTTAGGAAACATATGTATATTACACAGATATGTTTTCATGAATTTATTGCTGTTTTCCTGTTGACCAAAGTACAAAAGTCTGTGCTGACTCAATAGCAGTGTGGTTTTCATACTAGTATCTTGAGACATTTTGTCACATTATTAGACATTTTATTTCCTCCCCTAGTAATATACAAGAGACAATAATACTAGATTCTGAACCTTAAAAACTGTATTTCAATTAATCTTGTAGTAATCGTTAGATTCCCATGAGGAAAAAATTGTGATCGTAATATAATATTTACTGAGCAAAAAAGATATAGCAATTCAAATTGGTTTGAACTGTATGCCATTCATTTTCAACAATAAATTATTTCTTTTTCTCATGTCCAAATAAAAGTTTCCAATTACAGCAGAGAGCCAGTAGAAAGACAGTGTAGTATAGTGGTTAGACTGTTTAGCTTGCTGTCTTGTGAAACTTGAGAGATAGCTTGGGCAAGCCTCTATTTCTCAATTGAACCTATACCACAAAGTCACTGTGTTAATAAAATGCTGATCTGAGTTCTTTTCAGGAAGGGTTTTCTGAATGGTTCAGTATTACTACCCTGTTTCAGCAAATAGTTAGAGGGAGGGGCAAGGAAGGCAAAATTCCACGTGCTCTGATCATCCTCAGGGCCCATGGAGCTGGATGAGTCAGATTTGCTTTTACATTCAATTCGAGTGGGGTCTGAGTGATATGAGGGAAACCAGAGGGAATCTTTGTGGATGATATCTGCAGTCCTATTTGGAGGATACCAATGGCTGCTGTTTTCTTGGCCATGTTCCGTATTTTATGTGTTTTCTAGTCTGGTTGCTTTTTAAAACATTGGTTTCAATTTGAATCATCTTATTTATTTATTTGTCACATTTCTACCCCGCCCTCCCCACAAGCGGGCTTACAATAGGGCACCAAGTGCCTACACATAAAACAACATAAAAACAGGATAAAAAAATCAACATCAAAGTGCTCAATAGTTACAGTGAAAATCTAATAAGATGGAATCACATTTACAAGATGGACTCTTCCGAATCTTACATAACAATAAGGGGATTAAAACCTATAGTTGTTACTCAACCCCACCCAGCGGTACCGACCACACCAATGTCATGGTTATTCTTCATGGGGCTGCCCCACCAATCTACCAATGGTGGTGCTGGTAGTGGTGGTGGCAGTAGTGGCGGCTCCTACTCAAAAGTCTGGCAGAAGAGCTCCATTTTACAGGCTCTGCAGAACTGTAAAAGGTCCCACAGGGCCCTGATCTCCTCTGGGAGCTCATTCCACCAGGTAGAAGCTGCCACTGAAAAGGACCTGGCCCTAGTTGCAGCAAGCCTGGCCTCCCTGGCGATGTTGTACCCCCGACCGAAGTGCTCTTTGGGGCATATGTAGGGAAAGGTGGTCCCTCAGGTATGTCGGACCCTGGCCATATAGGGCTTTAAAGGTAAGCACCAGCACTTTGAAGCAAATACGGTATGCTATAGGCAGTCAGTGCAGCGCTTTCAACACAGGCCGGATGTGCTCTGCCTAGGGGCACCCCCCAACAGCCTGGCTGCAGCATTCTCGAGGTTACCGTCACATGGATCACTGTAGCCAGGTCATCACGGTCGAGGAAAGGAACCAACTTAGATTTTGAGATTTTATTGTTGCTTCCTTTATGGGTGAAAAGAAAGAGTCATAGTAATTTTTAAAAATATATGCTGATCTGATATTCAGATAAAATATCCAGGAATCTTTGTATAAGTCCAAATCATACCAACAAGACACAGAAAATTCTTCAGTGAGTCATGTCCCCAAATATATAGTATCACTGCTTCTAATAGCCTGACTTAGTCCAGTTATGGTCAGTGTGGCAACAAAATGAGGTCATCCACTGCTAAGCCAGGGATGTCTGTATACTGAGAATACTCCAAAGGTATGCCTGCAAATATTAGCAATGTACATTAAAATGGGGGGGGGAGACACCAAACAACCCCTTGAGGCTGAACATGCTTCCAGGAGCCATGGAACGCTGACAGTCTTTGAGCATCAATAAGAGTGCAGAGAGGGAGAAAAAATGGAGGAAGGGAAATTGGCCATTCCTGGCTCTCATCCCAAACCCTCCTCAGTCCAGGATGCAATACACTTCTAAAAACTCTGACTTCTTTAAAGCCTACTCTTAAGCTATTGTATGTCCCCCCTTTATACTTGTGGAAGGAAAGACCCCTTGAGTTTATGGAATGGGAATAAAATTAGGGTTGGGAGTAGCATGCGATACCAATCCCTCCACCATCTCTTCCGTACAGAATGGGAAGGAAAGGTTAAGAAAGCCACCACCATTCCAGTCTCCTATGCTGTACAGCTAAGGTTGAAAATGTGAACAGCTTTTTGTTCACTTAATCTTGAACTACAGCAATTCAGGGCCAGCTAGCTATTCTGCTGTATTGATGAGGTTCCAGATAGGTGAGCAGGAAGCTATTAATCTCTTATCTTGTTTCAGGATTATCTCTTAGCTTGTTTCAGGATTTCTCAACCTGCAATTCTTTATGGGGTCCCAGTGCCACTATAATCACAAATTTGGTTGTCTTATACCTAGGGTTGCCAGACCCCCTAGAGGTGGGGTTCCCCCAACACCAGGCCTTGCCCTCCAGCTGCAGATCAGCTGGCCAGTGGGAGGACATGCCAGCAGAAAGAGATAGGCCCAGACCATGTCAGCAGCGCTGCATGGGAGGTGATGCCTTCATGCCAGCAACGTCTGGATATTGTTCTGTTATTTGAACAAAATCTCTATGGTGGAAGCCATTTTTACTGTACAGTTTTTGCCCAAATACCAGAGCATCACAGTGACATCGCAGCATGATGATGTCACTTCCTGTGCAATGTTGGCAAGGTGGCCTGGGCCTTCCTCTTTCCCCTGGTAAGTTCCCCCATCCCCTGCTGGTTGCCATCAGTACACCTATTAGTAGGACAGTGAAAGAGGTATATGAATGGCTTTTGTATTTGCGAATGGATCGTTCCAATGATAATCCAGCAGATTTTATTTGATAATAATATTTGTTTGCCATTGTTCATGTTACTTTGCAGTTCTAAAAGCACAGCCATTAGATTCTGTAGAAGCATTGTGGGTGCCATAATGGTTATATTTTATAGTTTCTAAACATTCTCAATCCTTAGGGATTATCCATGAGCCCTGGGAAACTACAATTCCCAGGAATCATAGCTCCATAATTCAAACCTATCCAAACTGAGCCTGGACTAATTTATTTTTCACAGCTATTTTCAACTGAGCCCAAGAAAGCTCACCCATCACTATCAAAAAGCCATAGGAATACATAGTACTGAAACGGGCATTCTCCATGCAGCTAGGAAAAGCCACTGATGAGTAGCTTTCAAAACTCTACCCCTTGTGGAAGGGCTACCCTGCAGGAGCAATTCCCAAAGTCTTCCACACAGGGTGAAATGATGCCTATTGTCTATAGGGAATCAGGTATAGTGACTGCCCTCACATCCCCCTATTCTTCTGGTCATGGATGCATTCAAATGAGCTAGAAATAGTTGACCATTGGTCAGTAAGGGCAGCTCTCTCCTTCAGGATTTCACATCAAGCCCAAAAGTTTTATGGTGAAACTACAAAATAATACAAAAAATTAACCAACATTTAAATATTTCCTTAGCTAACAATTCCCTGGGAAATGCAAGCAAACAAACAAAAATACTAGTGTCTTCTCCCAAGTTTCATGCACTAAGAAAAAAAAATTCTCTGATGGAGGTTGGCAAAGGAAACAGTCATCTGAATTGAGAGGAAGTAATATCTGGCCTGGCTGGAGAGAAACAGCAGCTAGTAGGAAGTGGGAGAATGCTCCCTAATGCCAGACATTGCTCCTTCAGCTAGAAAACTTGGCAGACATGGCTGCCAGAGGGCAGGGTCCAACGATTTGCCATCTGTGCTAAATTATTCAAAGGCCAAGGATCAAGGAGCACTAATACAAAATGTATTCTCTCTATAGAATTGCAGTGCTAGATCACTGGATAAATTAAAAAGGGATATTTTAGTACCAGGCTTCCCTCTCTGAAACTGCATATGTGATGGTGTCCTTAGCTGATTACAGAACTGATGTGATAATCTCGGGAGTGTCAGCCTGAGGCAGGAGATTATGGCAGCCACTGTTTATTGGCTCGTAAAAAGATGACTGGAAGGGTAGAATAGCAACTTCCAGTTTCAGAAAAGGAACTCTGTGAGGTACATGCCCAACAGGTATTATTAATTATGGCAGTAACAAGACATGCCATGGTGTAGTAGCTCAAATGGACACATCATAATGCTAATTATTTACTCTTTGAGCCCCCATAGAATATCAAACACTGCCAAGCACTTACTGTTGCAAAAGCTAATTTCTTAGTTCAATTCCTTTGCCAAAATATCTCATTGCAATTAGCTTTCATAGAGCCAAACTGCAGAGTGCCCTAGGCTTCTTGCAAATTAATATACCCTAACCTAAAACTGGGCTGATGTCAAATCTGAAGCAGATGGAGAAAAAGGCAAATTCATAGTGTTTATATCCACCAATACCCCACTCTTTTTAGTCCTGAATTTAGCCTCCTTTGTCCATCCATATCTTATCCTTTTGAAGCCTGCAGACTTGTGGCTCCTACCAGACCCTGCAAGTCAGGGCTCCAAGATTTCAGGTGGGCAGACTGTTTGATAGACTAACAGTTCAATCCTAAACAGAGTTACAATGGATTTAGAAGGGTGTGAGACTCATACTGTAACAGCTGTCTAACTAGGACCCATGCAGTATTTTATCCAATACATGACATGCATTTACCACCAAATAAATGTTAGATAGACAATACAACAGCAATAATAATTTTAAAAGAGCTACTGAACCTCCAGCAAATTAATGGCCATGAGTGATTGATAGAAAGAAAGTAGCAATTGCAAAAACAAGACCATGGGAGTGGAAAGGCCAGGAAGGATCCCTGACAGAAGCTTTGGGAAGAAGCTTTGTGATGATGGAACAGGCAGTATTCTATAGATTATTTTGTAAATTGTTTCTTTGTAGATTTATATTATGCAAACAGCAGTTCTTCTTATTTGAACTCTTAGTTATCTGAATGCTTTAAAGCTGTTCCACCAAATTATTTGGGCAAATAAGGTTGTATTTTTAATGGGATAGAGTATTGTGAGAATGAGCTATTCCCAGGATAAGAAATTATTCCTGTTTGTAATGGCTAAGTAAAGTGTTTTATGTAATGTGTTTATCCATCCCCCACCTAGTCCCAGAGATGCCTTTACAAAAGAGTGATCCAGGGGATGTGTTTTTGTTAAACTTAAGAATTTATTTGGTACCATGCCAAGTCTGTGTGAGGTTGAAGGAATCTTAGTTTCTAGTGAATCTATTGCCTCTTAGGCAGAGCAAAGCAAAGTTGATTTCTGCAGCCTGTCTAGACATGGGTAGTGAATGATTTCTTGAGAGAACATTGATTAGAAAAAATGACTCTGTGCCCTTGAGTCATTGCCAGATTCTGAGTGCCTCTGTGTCACTCCTGATGGATAACACTGATGCAAGAGAAATGAATAAATGCCTGGACTAAGGAAAATAAGCACGCGGGGGTAATGCTTGGTCTAGGATTGCATAGGGAATATTTTATAAGGTTATTGTGTTTAATGGTATCCTTTACATCACAATGTTTTTTAAAAAAGCAAAAGGTGTTTATCTGATACCCTCCAGACATCTGAAGGATACAAATGAGTCAGTAATGTAGAGCCAAAGTAGTAGTAGTCAACCACACGTCACACTAGACATCTTTCTGGTGATGCTTTTTTCTTGAGCCTCAGAGTGCATTGTAGGATTGATACTCAATGAAAATGATTGGTAGTATACATTCAGGACAAGAAAATACTTCTTTACGCAGTTATAGTTTACATAAAAATATTTTAAATGATTGCCAAATTCATAGTGAATTGGTGTCAGGCATCATTCCTGTGGTAGAGGGAGAAGGACAGATAAAGAAACCAAGGCAAAATTCAATGAGCAAGTCTAGTCTGGAAGCTGTTATAAGAATCAGGAACATAGTCTGGTTTATCGTTCTCAAAAGGCTCCCTTGGCAGTGTGGCGGTTTTCCCTGTAATTCTCCCCCTCCACTTGACTAAGAGCTGGGCAGGACTGCCAGGAGCCACCATGGGCCCTTGGACAGAGATTCCATCTGCCCCCCCTTCCCCAGGGACCCTGATCCAAACCAAATATCATAACAAAATAGATCACTTGACCGGCTGTTACCACACTTCTATAGTAACAAAAAGATCTACATGTTCATCTGTCTGTCCATTTGTGGCAGACATAACTCGTCAGAACATAAAATTAGGGATCTCAGAAATGGCTGCCAGCTTTAGGATGTTCATAGGAGTTCCATGGCCCCAAATGAAAGGAATTAGGATATCTTGGCCTAGGTTACCTCCAGATCCTCCATGCAAAACTTGCATAGTGGTTAAAGTGTCAGGCTAGGAACTGGGAAACCCAGGTTCAACTTCCCACTCTGCCAGGGAAGCTTGATGCATGACCTTGGGCCTGTCACACACACACAGCTTTTTCTCACCTCTTGAGAAACTTTATATGTTGGAAAGCAAATAGTATATTATTTTTCAGGTGCTGCTGTGTGTGAGAGGGATTGACAGTGAAATCCTATCCAGAATTATTCTAGTCTAAGCCCACTGAGTGTTGGAATGCTGTCATTCACCAATGACTGTATTTATATGTCCAAATGCTTCCATATTAGCTTGGTTCTTAGGCACAGTAGGGATTCTTTTGTTTCCAAATAATGTGGTGGCATTTGGAAAATATGGATATAGGACTATCCAACTATGTCATTTGACCATAGCCATTAAGAAAATAAACATAAACATCCATAAACATCAAGAGCAGTGAAGCTGCAACTGTCATTTACATTGACTCGAGCCTGAAAAGTTGTAGCAGTAGCATACCTAAGTCTAAGGCTGCAGTCTACCAGTAAGGGAGCAAACATTGAAATCCATAGGGAACATTACTGAGTAAATGTAGAACTATGATGTAAATTTCTCTCATCTTTGTTTGATGGTTGGAGGTTGATGTGCTGATTTTGTAGTCAAGGCTTTTCATACTGAGAGGGTGTATTAATGAAATAATTAGCCTTCATTTAGTCCTTCCACAATGGATTGCTAAGTGGCAACTGTTCTTTCAATCCTTCAGCCTCATTGTTTGCAAAGATTTAACACTGTTAGGCTCTATTAACATATTCATGTATATTGCAATATCTGTATGAAAACATTCCTAGGCCTGCTGAGAGTAGCTGGGATTTGAATAACCATTTTGAAATGGCTTAATATTTACTGTTATTGTCCCTGCTGTCTTGAATATTTCATGTGACAGTCAATCAACAGTCCAGTAAACAAAACCAAGAGAAAACAAATATACCAATAAAAGGGATAAATCCATTGCTAATAAAATTAATGTCACAGTTGCAAGGGTTTTATGTTAAATCTCACTGATTTAAATGTTTAACATTTTTAAGACTGTCATATTAACATTGGGAATAGTTTAAGGAAAAAAGAATATATCCACTTATAGTGGATTTAGAATGCAATCTTCGTCTGCCCATAGAGTTGATACCCACTCACTGGTCATCATTAGGGTATTTCTATACTAGCACAAATTCTGGTGTTTGTTGCTCATTATCACAAAGGTAGAAAGGCAGTGAAACCCTCCATCAATTCCTTGTAGAATATCCTCTATATCTCTCAGGCCTTTAAGTAACTACTGGAGGAAAAACTCCTTTCAGGAACACAGATTAACCACTATACTCAAGGGATATCTTCCATTGCTATTTCTATCCCATCAGAAGCTGGAGGAAAAACATTAGATGTTTCTGACTCCCTCAGAACACTATGGTTTTTAGCAATTTGAATATACTGTTAACTCAATAAACATTAGCTGCTAAGATTAAAATCCCATGTATGGAAAATTACAAATATTATGACATTATATACGTTAAGATTGTCACTGGCCAGGTGGAAATATATATTTCCATTGTGTAATAGATTCTGGGAGCAAGTCTACCTGATATTTTCAAAAGTTATTTTATTCGCTTTAAGCACAAATAGTAATAGATGGAACCCTAATTACTCAAATGAAGCTCAAGCCATCAACTATGATAGGATAATAATATGATTTCCAATTGTTCTAATCCATTAATTCTTGATATGATTACAATTCTGGTTGAAAAGGTTCCTTGAAAAGGTTAGTTCTGGTTATATTAGAGTATATTAAAAATTCAGGTTCCATCCTGGTATCCTTAGACACTGGTAAACCAGCTGGGTTGTGTTTATTTATTTACAAAATTTATATCTCACCTTTCTGCCCTCACAAAGGGTGGTTAGCATTTTAAGACATACATAATAAAATCACATTTTAAAAACATTAAAATCAACCTCAAACATACTTTATTAAAATCAATTAAAAGCAGTGTTCCCTCTAAGCTGAGCTAGTGTGAGCTAGCTCACAGTTTTTTAGCCTCTGGCTCACACATTTTTGCCTTAGCTCAGGAAGGATGGCTCCAGAGCAAACTAATTTATGCAGTAGCCAAATTGCTTGCTCACAACTTTAATGCCAGTGGCTCACAAGGTAGAATTTTTGCTCACAAGACTGCACAACTTAGAGGGAGCATTGATATTTAAAAGCATAGTGTGTGTGTATGTGTGTGTGTGTATATATATATATATATATATATGTATATGTATATGTATATATATATAAACATAAAAACAGAAATTTAAAACGTTGGTCAGGAAGGAGGGATCACTGAAGAAATGTCAAAGAAAACACAAAAGTTTTCACCTGCTGTTGGATAGCAACAAAAGGGGGCAGAGAAATCTCCCTGTGGAGAGAGTTCCAGAGTTTGGGTGCCATGACCTAGAAGATCCTCTCCTGGGTATCCACCTGCCTAATCTCAATAGGTGGGGGCTAAGGATGGGCATGAACCACATTCTTGTGGTTCAGTTTGTGAGTTGTGGCTGAACCATGAACTAAATGGTGAATCCATACGAATTGGGAGGTTGGTTTGAGAACCATCCTGGTTTGTGAGTCATTTAAAGTTTAAATGCCTGCTTTCTGCTCCGCACAGCAGTGGGATTACTGCTCAGTTGTTTGGTTTAAATGGCTCTGAGCCATTTAAAACCCACTTTCTACTCCCTGCAAAAAGCCAGCTGTTTTCCATGAAGAGTGCCTGTTCTCTGCTCTTCACAAACTGTACCAAAATTCATGGATGCTGATGGCAGTTCTTGAGTTCATGAACATCACTTCATGAACATCACTTCATGAACCACAAACCAGCCAAAATTTATGACAAACTTCATCATCTGATTCATGCCCATCCCTAGTGGGTCCCCCAAACCAAGGCCTCCAAAGATGACTGTAGTAGTCGGGCATGTTCATACAGGGGTAGGCAGTCCTTCAAGAATGTTGGTTTCAAACCCTATGGGCCTTTGAAGGTCAAGACCAGCACCTTGAATTGTGCCCAGAAACAAATTGAAAGCCAGTGCAGATGAGCCAAGACTGGAATGATAATTTCCCTACAAACCACTCCATCAATACCATGGATGGAGCATTCTGTAGCAATTAAAGTGTCCAAACACTTCTCAAAGGAAAGCTCCAGGTAGAGAGCATTGCAGTAATCTAATCTCAATGTAAACAGGCCATGCATCCAGGACTGGCTGCAGCTGGCTAACCAGCTGAAGCTGGTAAAAGACACTCCTGACCAGAGCTGTCACTTGCTTATCCAGCAGTAGGCCTGGATCCAAGAGCACCACCAGACCACGAACCTGTTTCTTTAAAGAAAGTGCAACCCCCTCTAGAACAGGTGAAACCTTGAATCCTGGGTCAGACCTTCCACCAAACAGTAGGATTTCCATCTTGTTAAAGATTAAGGTTAAGGTTAAGATTCAGTTTATTAGCCCACATCTAGTCCAAAACTGCCTCTAGGTACTGATTCATTGTTTCTACAATCTCCCTAGGATCCACTGGAAGCTCATGATAGAGCTGAGTCTTATCTACATATTGGAGACAACCCAGCCTAAATCTCCAGATGACTTCACCAAGTGGCTTGAACACACAAAGCTGCCTTATACTGAATCAGACCATTGGTGCTTCGAGGTCAGTACTGTCTAGTCAGACTGGCAACAGCTCTCCAGAGTCTCAGGCAGAGGTCTTTTACATCACCTACTGCCTGGTCCTTTTAAAATGGAGATGCTGGGGATTGAACCTGGAACCTTCTGCATGCCAAGCAGATGCTCTACCACTGAGCCATAGCTCCTCCCTAACAGTAAATGGTCACTGAGGGTGGGCTTTCGTCTGAGTTGGGGAGACCAGGGGGGTACTCAGGACCATAAGAATTTGCTATGGAAAAATATAAAACAATATGTTTGCAAGATTTTAAATATTACATGCATATTTGTGATAGAAGGCAAAATTCTACCTTGAAATAAATAGTGAATCAATTTATGGGTTTTTTGAAATGTAGATGTCCAATCGTAAGTAATTTGCTACTCAAAGGGATGACTCACACTTTCCCACTCACAAATCTGAATTATAATGTAGGTATGCATCCTTTCATTGTAAAGGCTGGTAAGAGAAATTGCACTAATATGTGGACAGCTGTACATTGTCAAACAAAAACTAAGAATGGGATACTGAATTTTTCAAGCTGAATATTCTACATACCCCCCGCCCGATTCAATCTGAAGAAAACTCTTAAACTTCTACCTGGAAATAGATCAGCAACTGTCTTCAAAAACTATAAATGTCAAACATGAAACTTTCCAAGGAACCCACTCAGTGTAGTTAGTGTCATGCCTCCCACTGTTAGCATCCAGGCAGTAATTTTATGTAAGCTGTGCAGTGCATGGAAGCAAATGTGCCTGATTTTGCAGACTAGTTCCAAAGGGGAAAAGCACAACTGCAGAACTAGAATGAGAAGAAACACCCTTACCTTTATTATAGTTACTAGGAACAAGGCCCATTGTGAAAATAAATACAACGAGCTCTAGAAAGAGGCTCTGGGAGAGTGCCAAGGCCTTGGGCACTCAGCATCTATTTGCTGTGGTGACCTCCTCAAACCCCACCCTCTTCAGGCTCCACTCCTGAAATCTCCAGGAATTTCCCAACCTGGAGTTGGCAACCCTATCTACTTCCCAGCCAAGCATCAACCTGCCATTATCTGCTCCTCTGATTTCAGCTTTCCATCTCCTCCCACCGCCTGGAGATCAGTTGTAATTCTGAGTAATCTCCAGCCCTCACCTGGAGATTGGCAACAGTGGTTCCCCAGGAGGGACTGGCTGGTTGGGAGGGTGAAGTCTATGGCATCATACCTGTCTGAGGTTGCACCCCTCCTCAACCCTCACCCTCTCCAGGTTTCATCCCTCAAATCTCCAGGAATTTCCCACCTGGAGTTGGCAACCCTATCTCCTTCCCAGCCAATCATCCCCCTACCTTTATTTTCCTCCTCACTCTTCAGCTTTTCATGTCCCCTCCACCTGCAGCCTCTGCCATGCTCTGAAGCCCTAACTGCCATGTCACATTGGCTGTCATGGGGGAGGGGATCTCAGCAGGGTATAAGGATACAGAGTCCACCATTTTCTCTAGGGGAACTGATCTCTGCCATCTGGAGAGCAGTTGTAATTCTGAGTGATCTCCGGCCCTCACCTGGAGATTGGCAACAATGGTTTCCCAGGAGGGAAAGTAGTCTTTCTCTGCAACCACCCTGTAAGGTAGGTTAGGCTGAAAGTCTGCAACTGGTCCAAAATCACCCAATCAGCTTCTACAGCAAGAACCTGGATCTAGCAGACCCTGCTCTGAAGCACTGACTGCTATGCCTAGGGTAGCCAACCTCCAGGTGGAGCCTGAAAATCACCAGGTATCACAACTGAACTCCAGACAACAGATTTCCCCCCTTTGGAAGATGGGCTTTATGGCATTCTGTTCAGCTGAGGTCCCTCCCCAAACCCTGGCTTCCATAGACTGTACCAGAAAATCTCCAGGAATCTCCCTATCTGGAGCTGGCAACCCTAGTCAGGACTGGCCCCAATGAGTCTCCCCAAAAGGCCTTCAAAGGGTTTCCTTCCTTTGTCTGAACCAAACTTGGTTGCCTACTGTGGCAAAACGGTCTCCAGTTTACAACTCAGCTGTTTGCCTCCCACCCTCGTCCTGTGGGCGTATCTCACTCCTTAACTTCACTGCCACCACTCACAGAATTGTCACCACCTTTTTAGAGGGACAATAAGACCCCTCTGTCTTAATCTCCCTATTTGGAGATGGAATCCCCAATCTTTGGGACATCCCTGGAAAGTTGGCAAACTCTAGGGTCTGGCCTTTCCTTGCTTCTTTGGGCTACCCCCTCCATTTGCTATTGTGCAGAGTGGGGGAGACTATGTGGTCAGAGCACAACACAGATTAGTAGCCAAAATAAAAGAATTTATTTAACTATTTACACAATTATGGAGCACACAGACACTAAATGAATAAGGCAGAAATGTAGGAGTAAGCACACGCTATGAACTAATAGGGCATGAATCAACAGGGATTAAAGGCAATCGTCTTTCCCTACACACAATACTCTCTTCCTCTGGAGGTTGTGGGCTCAGGATAAGATCTCTCCTTGGACTGGCCTCTGGCTCTGCTTCAGCCCAAGCCCAAGAGAGCAGGGAAACTTCCATTCATTCCCCTGGCCAGCTGACTGTGGAGTGGCTGAATTTCTGCTGCCTCCCAAGGTCCCCCCACGTCTGTGGCTTGTGGCCTGGACAGCATCATCAGCACAGGCAGCAGGAGCATTTTCTAACCTCCTGTAGGACAAAGACTGACTCCTCCCTGGATGGGCTGGAGTCTATATTGATGGTACCCTGTCCTGCCCCTTGGGACAGTCTCTGTTTTCCCGCACTTTTTGTCCTTGGGGCAGCTGGGAACTGTAGGCCAGCAGATGACGAAGCCTCATTCAACCCAGTGAGAGATACCCCTGCAGTCCCCTCTCTGGAACTACAGCTCAATTAAACCTTATGGGGGAACATTTTAAACAAACAACCACATAGACGGCAGCCATCTTACAAACACAGCTAACTGCCATTTTGTTACACCTACCAACAGCCACTGAGGGAAAAGTTAAGTCCCACACAGGAGGCAAGAGGAGAAGCATCTTTGTCAAGAGAGAAAGCCATTTGCCGGTAATTCTGACAGGACACAGTGGCTGAAGGGGGAGTGGGTGGGGAAGAGGAGCAGACCCAGCACCCGGCCAATGGCATGTGAGTACTCTTGAGTGGCGGCTGACAGGCCAACGACTGAGGGAGTGCATTGCACAGCCAATGGGACTGCATGGAACATTGCCACTCGAAAACAGAATTATATATAAAGAGCAGGGCTCTTTTTTGTAGCAGGAACTCCTTTGCATATTAGGCGACACACCCCTAATGTAGCTAATCCTCCAAGAATTTACAGTAGCTCCTGTAAGAAGAGTTCTGTAAGCTTCTGGAGGATTGGCTACATTAGGGGTATGTTGCCTAATATGCAAAGGAGTTCCTGCTACAAAAATAGTCCTGATAAGGAGAGATTCTGTACTTCTGAGGTCAGTGTGAGCCAGTATTGTGTAGTGGTCAGATCAGGACCTAAGAGACTCAAGTCCCCACACTCTGTGAAGATTACCCGGTGACCCTGAGACATTCTCAGCTTAATTTTCCCCACAGAATTATTATGTTGATAAAATGAAGGAAAAGAGAACACCATATTCCATCTTAAAATGATTGAAATAACTGGGGGATAAAATATTATACAGAGGACTTAACCTATCATGACTGATCCAAATTCTTAACAATTCATAGTAGTGACTGTAGCAATAGAGTTATTGCAATTTTTTTCTGAAATCAAACCTTATATGAAATCAAGAGTTTCTCCCAAGATGATATATACAACACATTTTGAAGGAACACCCAAGGGTTTTGATAACTCTTGAAAAATTGTCTTTGGAGGCCATTATGCATGCATATATTGACTTAGATCCTCCAGAGTTTTTCTGAGGGTGGAAATGATAGCCCTGGACTTACCTTGGGCCATTTTGCAGCTGCAGGCTGAGGAGTGGGATTAGGAAATGGTTGTTCTGCCCTCCAGCCACATCTGTGGCTGGGAGCCTTGTTGCAGCAGTGAGGAGCTTCCAGAGCAGGGGCCCGGCAGTGTTCTGGCCAGCCAGCCCGCTGCCAGTGGCCTGGGTCAGCCTGGAGGGTAGGGTTGCCAGCCCTTAGGTCCAGGTGGGGGAAACCCAGCCTGCAAAAGCCCCCAAATGCGACATGACGACTTCACCCAGGATGTCACCGGCATCATGCAGTGAAGTTCTAGTTTGGGAGCAAAACTCTATGTTAGAATTGTGCTCAAATCATAGAGTGTTGCTATGCAACATCAGTGACATGATGACATCACTTCCAGGTGATATCACACTGTGTGTGCTTTGCACATGCGGCAGAGGACTCCTGGAGAAGGCCTGTTGATCCCCCACCAGCTGCCAGGTAGGACCTGGCAACCCTATTGCAGGGGCAGACCTAGAAGCAGGCCCAAGGCCAGATTGCCCATAGGGCGAACTAGGCGCTCGCCTAGGGCGTGCTGGCCTCAGGGGCGCCAAATGGCGCCCCCAGCTGCCCTAACCAGGCACCTCCCGCCGCCACTAGACCCCCACCTCCTCCCTGGCTTTCCTGGGAGTCCCGCAGCCACGGAGCCCCCAGGAAAGCTGGCGCTGGGAGGGAGGGGGTGGCGGCTAGACCCCCCGCCCCCTCCCTGGCTTTCCTGGGGAGCCTGCAGCCACGGAGCCCCCAGGAAAGCCGGCGCTGGGAGGGAGGGGGCAGCGGCTAGACCCCCGCCCCCTCCCTGGCTTTCCTGGGGGGCCCGTAGCCGCGGAGCCTCCAGGAAAGCCAGCGCTCTGCTGCTACCCCCCCCCCAGTTTCCAGGCCCCACCAGGAGGTTGGCATCCCCAGTGGGGGGTGCCCCAGGCTGTCCTGCCTAGGCCGCCCAGATGCCCAGAGCCGGCCCTGAGCAGGCCTGAGGAACAGAGACTTCCTTCTGGTCCGCTCTTCCCCTTTATTAGGTTATGCTACCCAGGCCTGTCGCTTAATCAGTTCCAGCCATTCCTCCCTCAGTTGTATGTTGTTTTGCAGTCATTGACCTTGTTGAGTTATTTTTGTCACAGCTTTAGGGAGGTTTCAGGCACTGGGATGGATCCTTTTGGGTGGGAGGCTGTGCCTGTGTGCCTGGCTCCCCGAGGTGAGGACCCCCTTAAAGCATCCTGAGGGTGATCCCTGTAGTGGCATACTGGTGATCCCTGGCCCCAAAGATATCAGCTGTTCTTGACCAGAGCCAGGGCTTTTTTGGTCCTGGCTCTGACCTGGCAGAACTCTCTGTCAAACATCTACAGGGCCCTGTGGGACTTAATGCAATTCTGCAGGGCCTGTAAGACAGAGATGTTCCGCCAGGCTTTTGATTGAGGACAGCAATGGTTTCCATCATGGCTGGCATCCTCCCCTTTCCCCCCATCTTTTTTCATTTCTGAGTCCTCTTTATCCTGCCCAATACAGTCCAGAATGGGCTTAAGATCAAATTAGTGATGCCATCTGGAGATTATTTTAATAATGTTAAGAATGACTTATTTATTAATTTAGTAATTTTAATAACATTATGTTTGCTGTTTTTAACACCCATTGTACATTACCCAGAGCCCTGTGTATTCAGGGATTGGGTGTGTCCTGGAATACCGGCAGAGTAAGGCAACAGAGCTAGGCCACAGAGCTAGATCATGGTCAAGAATCCAGTCCAGGGGTCAAATACTGGTTTAGCAGCAGTCAGAATACATGGGTTGTTTAGGAAAGCAGAGTCAAGGCAGTCTGAGGTCATTGGTCAGCAAGGTTCAGGCAGGACCAAAAAGCAGAGTCAAGGGTTTGTCCAAAGGCAGGCAGAGGCAGGAGTTGTGGTCATAAAGTTCACAGGGTTGTTACCAATTATTTCCATAATCTGCAGTTCTCCAGGTCTGATTTATATAGGCATTCCTTAACAAGCCTGATTTATTGCCATTTGCTTGGAGGTACTTCTGTACTTACTCAGACTGCTATCATTAAGCAGGTGGTGTTGAGCCACGAGGTTAGCACTCTCTCTGCATGTTTTTAAGTCTTGTTGGAGCTTTTCCCTTTACCATTCAATTAATGAGAGGGAGCCTGGTGGGTTACTTTCCTGCAGTTGTGCTTCGTTAGCTGCTTCAGAGCTATGCCTGGGTGGGTCAAGGTCAGCTGCCAGCTGTGGAGGGAATTTTTCTGATCAGCCTTATTAATATTTGAAGTTTTGGGCCCACAACAATGGATTCTCTCACTCTTATAAGAAGAGGAACAAAAATCATCTCTTGCTCTGACCCTACTGCAGGCCAGAGCTGTTAATCCATTGACAAAAGACAGAGACACCTTGGCACCAGGAAAACAACTGTTTATTATCTTGTGGCCAGGAAAGATTTACATTATAGGGGCTATTCAGAGGGAAACCCTAACCCATATTCCCAGAGATGTAGCTAGTCTGCATTTTAAATGTGACAAACAACTGTGGCCTTTCACACCTCTGCTTTCACAGAACAACAGGAGTGATTCAGTTTTGTTATGATAACATGAGAACTTCGGACCTGTTTTGTAAAGGTCCGCTCTGAATGCAATATATCGATCACTTACATCCTAAATGTCAACGATTGGTGTTTTCCTGATGTCAGAATTGAAAAGAACCATGTATGCACATCAATTGAATGTTTGAGGCTGTACTTGATGTAATTGTCTGAAGTGTAAAGTCGTGGGAAACCCTTTGAAAGATCCTGTATAAAAGACCCCTGGTTTCTGACAGGCCTTGTCCGATTTTGGGGAAACTTTGAGAAGTTCACCTCTCAGTGTTTGCCCTATCTCGGCTCCGGAGGCCTCCATGTTGTGTGTTCTGCTGTTCTGTTGCTGTCTTGTCTGTCTGTCTTGTTAAGTTGTTGAATGTAAAGGTTTGTTTCTGTCTTCTTGGGTTAGGAGGAGTGCGGTCTAGCAGCTGGCAACCGCCCTCCTCCCTTTATAGAATAAAAGAAACACTATATAGTTTCACCTTTTTGTATAAGTGTGTTCCCTTGTCTTGGAGCCTAGTGGTTCCTCTTTTCCTTTCCTCCACCCCGGTGCCTTTGGTGAGTGGGCTGTTTACCGCAGCCTAAATGAACCTTGAAAGGGGGAAGGGTTGCCCCGGGAAAATTCTCACGACACCAGCAATGAATCTTAAGGCTTCTGTATCTCTAATCCACTAACTTTAGATGGTTCAAAGCAGGCTGCATGTGGCTCCTCGACTCCTGAGGAGTCTTCAGCCACACTGGACTCAGGCTAGCCAAGCTGGTCCATGACAGGGCAATCCATAAATTTAAAGTACAAATAAATAATAAATAAATAATGCCCATCTCAGATGCTGTCACCTGGCTCCACTCCCAGGTGGCAAGGGAACCATGCAGAAGCTTGCACCCATGTTGAATCAGTGGACTTGCCATTCCTGGTGTACCCCCAGCAAGCAGGCTGGAGAGGGCTTCCACTGGTCAACAGGCAGGTTGCATGATGCTTGGATCCATGCCCTCTGCTGCACCAGTACTCTACTAGCTGTAATCAGTAAAGCTATGCCCTGTTTTATTTCACCTGGGTTTCTGGATGTCCCTATTCCCCCCTTTCCCCTGCCTGCCTCCTCCCCCTGCCCTTAGAACCATAAAGATTTCTGCTTGTATGCATAACTTTTTCATCTCCTTATTCCCATGGCATTCTTGCTGTCGGAAATGGGGTAATGGGGAGGTGCAAAAGGTAATCCTGGAGCATGATAGCTCAAAGTTGCAATAGATTGCTCCTATGCTCACTTGTAGGAGTGCAGTGGGTGTTGTGGCAACTAGGCAGAGTAAAGAATCCTAGATGTATGACTCAGTTTAGCAGGAGATTAGAGTTATTGGTGGATTTTGGCACTCCTGGGGAGTGATGAGAAGGAGCAACATCACTGAATGGAGACTTGAGACAGCCATGGGATTTTTCCAGCCTCTTGGGGGCCAACCAGAAGGGATGTTCCTTCACATGTGTCAAGAATGAGAGTGAGAGAGACAGCATGGAATTTGTTTACTTCATTCGTTTATTACAGCATACCTTTCTCTCCAGCTCAGGCCCAAAGAGGATGATAGTGTTCTCCTCGTCTCCATTTTATCCTCACAACAACCTTGTGAGGTAGGTTAGGCTCAGAGTGTGTGACTGACACAAGGTCACTTAGCAAAGTTTCATGGCAGAGTAGGAACTGAAATCTGGTGCTCCCAGATCCTGGTCTGACACTCTCACCCCTACACTGGTTCTCACACTGGCTCATTGACATTGGGTTATCTAGTGATGACTGAGACAAATATGTGTCCAGTTTGACTTTGGTATTGCTCAGATGTAACTGTGAACTTCTACAGTCTTATCTCAAAAATATGGCTTTTTGTTCCACAAGTCTTTTCTGAAAGTGTAGCATTTATGCTAGGATCTGATATTACCATCTTTTTACCATTTGTATTATTGAACTTTTAAATATATTCACTACCATGCCTTCTGAATTATTCCAAACTTTGTTGAAGTTTATGTTTCCTTCAGCTACACGAAAGGTTATAAAAACATGCATTTCTTCATTGTCAAGTAAACACAGTCTATTTATATAGAAGGATGAGTTGAACAAATCCCTAGAGTATGTGCACGTAGTTTCATTCCTTCCACAGCCATCTGCTGCCCTGATTCCAAACAAAAGGAAGACATCTTTCACCTTATAGTTTTTTTCACAAAAAAATTACAGCTAGAACTATCTTCTTGTAATAAGTACTACAAAGAAGTCATACCTCCCACAACAACTCAGATCACATTCAGAATGATTCTAGAAAGAAAGCTGTCATTTTGTCAGACTTCTCTTCAGCTGTGTGGTTTCTGACATTCTTCAAAGCACTAAGTGTGCCGGCCACTATTGCACAAAAGATTAAAGAGCAAATGATCCACTTTCTGAACTGTTGGGGTTGCTACTAAAATCATCATAAGGGAATGGCAGGAAAAGATGAGAGAAGAAGAATCCTTATTTTATACAGAGTACAAGGAAGGTAAAAGATTAACTGAAATTGGAAATAGATTGCAAACAGGAACATTTGTCAACTTAGCGCCCTAAAGATCTCTGGCACTCCCATTAAGTCTGTCTCCATATCTGATGCTTCTGTCTGTGGTATGCTGGAACTCAAGCAGTTCCTTCCATGTCACCTTTCCCATAGAAATCATTTGACAACAGCGGGGTTTTTCAAAGCTGCAAAGGCAAGGAAGCAAGATATTTCACATCTGTAAATGAATGTTCATAAAATGCATCAGAATTATAATATTTCTATGTGTCTAATCATTAGAAGATAATGCAATATCTTTTTTTGGTTTTCATTGGCTTCATTAGCAGTGAGGGTGGTTTGTGGTGGGAGAGAAACCATTCAGTTCATATTGTCAGAGGTCATTTTGTGAGGATCCAGTGAGTGTGAGTGCTTGGTGTTCTCTCTCCATGCTTCCAGCCAAGACCCCAGGGTGAGCAATGCCCTCAGATGTATAGAGGGGATTAAACATTTGTTGCTGCCTTTGCCAGTGCCACCACCCAGTGCCACGTTCCTCACCCACAGCTTGGAGAGTCCTGGAGCTTCTTCCCTGAATGGCCCTTTTGCCCCCTATATGGGCAAGGCTTACTCTTGAGTATGCCCATCAGTCTTCCCTGACCTCCCACACCTTTTCCCCATTCTCTGATAGTCTGGCTCAGGTGCAGCTGCTGCCAGCAGTTCCTTAAAGGGACTTTTCAGTGATGTATAGGAGCTACAGATTGCCTGGCCTAGTAATGCCAACCATCTTGCTGTGGGGGCAGCCATAGGAGTGATTTGCATCCTGAAGGCTGGGACTGAGGTCATGCCACTTGCTGTGTGGCAGGTAATTCCAGGAGAAGGTCTGGCCTTGGACATCACTGTACAGGCTTTGAGCCTTCTCACCCCCAGTCCAGGAATAAGAGATACCATAATCCCATATGCTTCAGGAACACTTAAATCAGTATTCTGCCACCAGGACCTCTTTAAGGACATTCCCAACTCAGACAGGAGCAGAGGTCACACTTCCTGTCGAGTCTCTGGGAACTAATGACTGATCAGCTCTGTGCCAGAGCTGCAGATAATTAATTAACACACAGTGGTAGCCTTCTAGGTGAACAGCTTAGGCACAGGGTCTAGGCTTAGAACCCAGTTGCAATCCAGGACATAAACTCAGATAATATTAATTGATATTATCTTTATTTAGTACAAAGCATGCATATAACAAGAGGCTATCCAGAAGGTGAATGAAACAAATAAGATTTATAGCTTATTCAGCTCTAACTATACATAGATGGATTCGTAATTACCAGTCATTCAGAGATACCAGCTAATTCAATGTCCTTTGTGGAACCAGGGAATCTTCAGGATGAACCACATAGCTGATGAAGGCAACTAAGACCAGCTTGGTTGCCTAGAAGTAAAATTCCATGTTGCAGGTTTGTAATCCAAAAGGGATCTCTCCCTCAGAAAGGGGCCCTCTTTTCAAGAGAACTCTGACCCTCTTCTCATAGGGTAAGCACAACTCCCTCCCTCTCCCGTCATAATTGAATATGGCCATTTATCCAATCACAAAGGGATGAAGAGGTGTGTCCAGCTATCTAGGTGCAGGCATTGCTGATGCAACTAAAGGCACGTCTGCTGAACTTTGATATGTTAATGCATGGGACATCTGTGTCCTCCCCAACTTGGGAAGACGCCTCAATGTCTACTTCTTCCCAGCAAAGGTGTCAATGTGGCTTTGTATATGGATATCAGGCTTGGCATCTGGCATGCCATCTGTTGCAGGTGACGAAAGTCACATGGAGATGTTAGCAGCTAGACCATTCGTCCATAACAGAAATGAATCAGGAAAGTATTTTCCTATACAATCACTCAATTACCCTTTTACAGATGGATACAGAAGTGATATTGCAGATTTACAACGGTTACTGGAGCTTACCAGAAAATTTCAGAAGAAAATCAGTTTGGCTGCATGTTTCATGCCACAACATCTGATTGTTTTGATGCACAACCTGTACTCTGGAGAAGAGGCTACTGTTAAGAGATGACAGAATATGGAGGAACAGAATGGTTTCCAGTTGGCAAAGGATGCATTTTATCTCCCCATCTCTTCAATCTATATGCAGAACATATAAGGAAAGATTGATTAGATTTAGATGAAGGTGGACTGAAAATTGGTGGAAGGAACATTGAGATATGTATATGATACCATGTTATTGGCAAAAAATAGTGAAGACTTGAAATGACTACTGATGTAAGTTAAAGAAAAAAGTACCTAAAAAGGATTACAGCTGAGCATTGAGACAAAAAGTAATGACTATCAAGGAATTATACAATTTTAAAGTTGAAGGAAGAAATTAAAATTGTTAAACACTTTTTATCACTTGGCTCAATCATCAACCAAAAGGGAGACTGCAAGCAAAAAAATCAAAAGCCAGTTTGGTGTATTGGTTAAGAGCAGTGGAATTTAATCTGGAGAAAAAAGTTTGATGCCCCACTCCTCCACATGAAGCCAACTGGGTGCCCTTGGGTCAATCACAATTCTCCCAGACCTCTCTCAGCCCCACCTACCTTACAGGGTGTCTGTTGTAGGGAGAGGAAGGGAAGGGGATTGTAAGCCACTCTGAGACTCCTTCAGGTAGTGAAGAGCAGGGTATAAAAGCAACTCTTCTCCTCCTCGTCCTCCGACTGGGGGCTCATGCCTTTCTCTTCTAACTTATGGTCTCCTCTTCCCAGTCTGCTCATGGGCTTTTTACTCAAAGTTCTGTCTTTTCTTTGCAGGTTTTCTCCATGTTTGTTGAGCCCTCACCATTTGATCTTCCTCTTAGGACTCCTTGTCACATGGGCATGCCTTTCTTCTACCAGGCACTCTCTCCTTTTATAGGTAAATCCCAAACCCTTCTTTGTGGAGCCTCCATGATTGGCCTCCTCTGATTCCCCACTCACTTTTGTGATCCTGGCTAACTCCTGGGTCTCACTGCCAGGCTCTATCCAGCCTCCTGCCCCCTCCCCCTTGAGGTGCATCTTCCCTTTGAGCTTGTGAGCCATAGGAGCAGCACCCGCTTGCCCACTGATACCTACTATATCACTTCTGGCTGGGCCATGTTTACATCGGGACAGGCAAGCCAGAGCACCCAGCTACTGTGCAGAGCTCATGCCCCCTACCCCCAGCTCACAGTGTGGTTTTGCAAAGGAATGCAGAAGCTGAACTCTCCCCGTGCCACTAGTTAGCAGTAGTATCTTTCTTTAGCTACCCCCATCACTCACACCCTTTGTCACTCACAAATGCCAGTCCATCTTGTTCTAGTGCTTCAGAATATTGACCTTGGGACAGGCTCAAAGAAAGCAAACACTCTGCTAGGTGGAGATCACATATTTGTAGCTGCAAACAAAAACAGACCCTGCTGCCTTGCCTTTGGATGGAGCCACTTTGTGCTCATCAGTGTGCCCCTGACCCATGATGCGTCAAGGGTCCACTTCATACATTCTATCTGTTAATTATGTCACCAACAACAAGGTCTGTGTTACACCACCCTACCGTTCAGCCACCAAGTTTGCAAGGAGCTGCACATTTGCCATATCAGCAAACTAATCCCAAGATTAGCTCACCATAATCACTCCCATCAAATATTGTAGATTCATCTGACAAACTCATCTGTGATGAAGTTTACTCCATCCCTAGTCCAATTTAGAGACAGTAAACAGTGCTGATCAACTGTCTAGAAGAGAAAAAGACAGGATTCCCACCATACCTTGAACAGATGATAAGTCTCACTAGCTGGCCCCTGGCAGAAACAGGACAACTATATCCCATCTAGATAAATAGAATAATCTCCCATTCTGAGAATTTTAAAACCACCAACTTTATTTTAAAAAAAGCATTCAGCAATGATCCCAAACAACACATTGTAACTTTACTAAAATTGGCATTTGTTTTTCAGTTTCTTCAGCTATTTCAAATGTAAAACATTTCTTAACGCAACATATGAATTTGCTTTACAGCCCCTCACCTCTAGAGACAACTAATCCTTTTTTAAATTTGTGAAAGCTGAACAAACTACAGGTAATTTAAATAAAGGACTTAGAAGTGATTTGAAAGTAGCCTTGAAATAAATGTCACATTACACATTGAGGGCAAGGCGTTTAGTAATTTGGGCCATAAATTTCATGATCTGAACTCTGAAAGTAAAGATCATATTTTATAAGCAGCCACAGCCTGATCAAGAATTTGATGTAAAATGCAATGAAAATGCTTTTCTGTGACACAGAGAATGTAATTATAATAATTTACAGTGACTTTAACTCTTCAGCAGGGCAGTTTGATTCAATAAAGCAATGTCACAGCTTACTAAGACTGAATGCAAGGTGCACCCTGACACGAGGTATGACCCCTCCCTCCAGAATCTGATTTCAATATTGCAACACTGTAGTATCCTAATCTATGCAGTCAGGAAGTTGTTCCAAAATCTGTCATGCTTTTGTTGACCACATTCTCAGACAAGACTTATATAGCTTGTTATAGCTGCCGTGTGTGATCTTTTGATCTCTGTGTATCACACAGTTTACATTCTCACATTGTTTTAACCTTTCCACTTCAAACCATCTGTACTCCTATGTTACTTTAAGACTTTTATGCCAAACCATCTCTGTTTTTGTAAGCTAAACAAATATGAGCAAGAATAACTGTTTATGCAGCCTGCCGTCTACAAATCCCATAAAGCTGTGTGACTGGAAGTGAAACATAGATGCACAGAAATATGGGGAGTTGAAAAGAAACAAATAAATGACAATATTGAATGATGGAACAAACAAAGCTAGATGAAATAGATATATTTTCTACAGATATCTAGTGCTTGGGTTAGGAAAATCAAATAACAATAAAATTCCATATACAGCTCTTATGTGCATAAGGCTTATGCAGTTTGAAGGTATATTGTATATTAAAACAGTTTGTAAACTGTCTACATGTTAACAGGAACATACATTGTCAAGACTTCACTTATAAGTATGTAGAATGCATGAAATATTAAGAATCTTAAATCTAAAAGTGAACGTGTTTTTGAGAAACCGAAACATCTTGTAATAGATCTTGGCAAAGCTTTCTAGTCAGAGATAGACCACTGCATAAAACATTGCTGTGCTAATAGCATTTTACATCTTGCCAGAATTAAAAATGGAACTCATGGGGGTTTGGGGATGGTTGTGAGTGCTGATAACACCTATTGTAATGAGAAATAATAGCAGGAATTGCAATTTATTAACAAACTTCACAAACCATACATAATAGCATGTAAAGTGTAAAAGTGAAATATTACAATACTAGTCATAAATGTCTTAGGAGGAAGGAAGGGAGACCTACCACAGAAGAAATCATTATGATAGAAGAGTATTCTTCTGATCCCACATTAATCAAATTTGCCTTGAAAACTGAGCAAGGTACCATGCAGTGTAGCAAAAACTGCTTGATATATTGGATACTGAAAGGACATGATGGGCATGAGATGGGGCATGAGATATTTTCTTTCATGCTGGCATTGCCAATAGTCTAAAGGTGCCTTGTTTCTGAAGGTCTGGGATTTCCCAGTAGTGCCACAATTCTGGCTTGATATACAGGGCTGGCTCGTTCACTAGGCGAGCTAGGCGCTTGCCTAGGGCACACTGGCCCTCAGGGGTGCCAAACAGCGCCCCCTGAAAAGCCCCCCCGCCGCCCTAACTGGGTGCCCGCTGCTGCCCGCCTCCCCACCGCCGCCACCAAGAGCACCTGGCCGGGGTGCAGGAGGCGACAGTGCGGCTTACCTGGGGGCAGCATGTCCTGAGCACCTGGCCGGGACACAGGAGGCATCCTCGGGGGGAGAGGCGGGGGTGGCATGGCAGCGGCTAGTGGGGACTCTCCCCACCGCTGCTGCCAATCCTGAGCACCCCCCCCCAGCCGGGGTGCAGGAGGTGCTCTCGGGGGGGAAGAGGTGGGAGCAGCATGGCAGCGGCCAGCGGGGACCCTCTCCACCACCAGTCCTGAGCACTCCCCCCGGCTGCAGAGAAATGCTGTCCAGAGAGCTGGCATTTCCCCGCTCATCCGAACGTCAGCTCCATTTAAGTGCAGGCAGCCTTCCCTGCACACTCAATCTTGAGCAGAGATTGGGCTCACAGGGAAATGCCAGCTTCCTGCACTGCCCCTTAAAGAGCAGGAAGCTGCAAGCATGCCCGATCTCCACTTCACTTAACACTCATATTAATATTGAAATATTTTGGATCAGGCCCGTAGCCAGGAATTTTTAATTTGGGGGGCCTTTAAATAAGTCAGGGGGCACCCTGCACACACCCCTGCACACGTACCCAAGGGAGTGACTTTGCTGGATGGGAAGTCGGGGGGCCTTGGAGATAAGTTAGGGGGCCAGGCCCAAGATGCCCCACTGTAGCTACGGCCTGTTTTGGATTGATAGTGACAAAAAGACAAAAAGGACAAATAGATTTTGTGACCTTTTCCCCACGGAGCTATAATTGTCAAAATGCAAATATCTACCTTTTCGTAACATCATCAAAGATTCAACAGCTTTTCATTCTTTACCCCCTTTCCCTACATATAGTCAACGCACACATGGTTTGTGCTTTAGACTACAGTGTCTCTATTGCCATTTGCTTTATACATAGTATAAGATGCCAGAGCTCCTGAGATGGAGACTCTCTGTGGGAAGAGCCAGCATAGCTTATTCTCTGCACCTCCATGCTTGACAGCTTGCTATACTTCTCTCCCTCCCTATCTGACACTTATGCAATTCAATGTCAAAGGGGCACAGTAATAGCTACCTACTTAGACTACAAGAATACACATACACAAAAGGATTAAATATATATAAAGAGAATATCAATGGCTATTATCCATGTTAATGAAATGGTCCATCCAGGCAGTGTACCTCTCTGAGCACAGACTGCTGGGACAGAGAAAAAGGAACAGCCATCACATTTTTGCCTTGCTTCAGAGCTTCCCAGAAGTTTCTCATTAGTCACTGCAGAGAACAGAATATTATTTATTTATCTGAAATGTTTAAATCCTCTATTGTTAACATATGTACTTGCAAAATGCTTTCCAGCAATAATTACAACAGTCAGTTAAAAAAGGACATAGAAGTAATTAATAAAGCAACCAAAGCAACCAGCTATAAAGCCATCAATAATAATTTTAGACTATTTGGATCTTAAGTCTGATCCAGAGCAAGCCAATTTAATTGTATTATAATGTCCATATGTTTTATCCAGTTTAAAGCAGAACACAACTACTTATGTTCCTTTTTCCTGAAGTGGCACCAGGAGCCCCATTCAAAGATTCCCTGTCACACACCCTGACCTAACTCAATTATAGGATTGGATTAAGACTACATTTTCCACCAATGGAATGGGACTTTCCTGCCTCTCCCTCCGGAGTCCACTGATCTTCATGAAGTGCTGCTTGTGGTAAGCAGGGGACCATAAGGGGATCTGCAGTAGAAAAGGGGGATTGGTAGAAATTTCCAGTTAGTTGTGTGTGTGTGTGCCTGGAAGCTTTGGTTGACCTCTGGCAACTCCTGTTGGGGCTTGGACATTTCAGAGAGGTGGCTTGCTGTTGCTTGCCTCTGCATCCAGCCCTGGTATTCCTTGGAGGTCTCTCATCCAAGTACTTGCCAGGGCTGGCCCTGCTTAGCTTCCAAGATCTGACGAGATCGAGCTTGCCTAAGCTGTCGAAGTCAGGGCAAAATTTCCAATTGTCTTAGTCCACCTGTTATTTGGAAGTAAATCCCACAATTTGCTCAACTCCCAAAACCTCCAGGGTAACCAGAGCTCCTGGAATTTAGTTCCCCTATCCCACCCACCTCTGACTTGGATAGCTCAGGCTAGCCTAATCATGGAAGCTAAGCTGGGGTGGCCCTGGTTAGTATTAGGATGGGAGACTGCCAAGAAAATCCAGGGTAATGACATAGAGGCAGGCAATGGCAAGCCACCTCTGAAGTCTCTTGCCTTGAAAACCTTATGGAGTTGCCACAAATCAGCTGCAACTTGATGGCAAAAAAAAAAAAAATCCCTTCAATCTGAGTAGACTTTTAAGTTAACAGTTTTACACCACCTATAATGTATCAGGAGTGTAACAGCAATTGTTTTAGTTATTCTCCAGTTTTCTTCAGACTCCTATGGGTCATTAATATTCCCATTTCACAGATGAATGAATGTATTACATGGAGCCTTAGGCCAAAGCAAAGCACTGACATTAAAAATACAACTTGCTTGTGTACATACATAAATCTCATTACAACTTACCCTTATTGTTTAAACAAGTAATATCACTTGTACTGCTGAAAAGAAGAGTCTTGAAGCCTGTTTACTTGGAAGGAAGTCTCATAAATTCACTTGGTTAGTACATATAGGATTATAGTAAAGAGAGAATTATTTATTCAATGGTACTTAGAGATGAGTGATTTCTCCAGTTTCTGGAATGCTGAATCAGTGCATTTTGACCTGATACTCAGAAGCCTCACAAAGACTGAGTCATAATTTCTGGGCTCTGTTCAAACAAAGGACAAAGGGATTACAATTGGCAGCAAGGAGGGGAGGAGTCTAAATAACTGGGGCACAAATCCACCAGCTACTTCATACCTCTTAGGTATTGTTTGAGAACTTAACTAGATGTCTTAATGGAAAAACCATGGTTATTTTTTCTTTAAAAAGAGAGGACCCTAATTTGGCTCAGAATCATGAGGTGGTGTAGTGGAGGTGAGCCCTTTCAAGCATACCTTTGTCCCACCCTGAACCAACTCTGTGCTATGTGCTGCAATGGAGGAATCATGCAATCATAGCCTATAAGTTTCCTTCACTGGATGCAAATAGTAACTTCATTGTGTCATTATAGGGCAGCAAAGGGTTAATCTCCTTCCTTTGCACTGGAATTCCAAGCCAAATGCTGTACAAAAGAAGCAGACTCCACTGAATCAAAACAGAACCAGAGTGTGAGCACCTAATATCAAAAATCACAGAGCAGTTTTTAAACTAATTTCTGAGGGAAAGTCAATAGGAATCAGGGAGTACATTTTAGAAAAACTCATCCCTAAGGGAGGATGAGTTAAGTAGTCTGAATAATTATATTGTGACTGACTGGAACTTGACAATGAGTGTGTGACCTTAAGTTGTAGCCATTTAAGGAGATCAAAGGGGCCTAGGAGGAAAGGTGCACACTGAGTGCACTTGGAAAAACTAAGTATAGATGTTAGTTGCTGTAGATTTTTCCGGGTTGTGTGGCCGTGGTCTTGGCATTGTAGGACCTGACGTTTCGCCAGTAGTTGTGACATCCTCAGAGATACCTCTGAGGATGCCAGTCACAGCTACTGGTGAAATGTCAGGCCCTACAATGCCAAGACCGCGGCCACACAACCTGGAAAATCTACAGCAACTAATGAATTCCGGCCGTGAAACCTTCGACAACATAAAGTATAGATGATTATATGCTAGAACTGGAGTACTTGGTGTGAATGATAACACGGGTATACTGGACATTTTAGAAACCTGGTGGGATGAGGAACAGTGTGATATGGCTGTCCCTAAATACAAGCTTTATATGATATATAAGAAAGTATTATCAGGGAAAGGTTCACGCTTTATGTCAGATAGGCTGTGTGTGTGAAGGTGATCTGGAGGAAAAAAAAGTCAGGATGACAACCAGAGGAGAAAGTTGTATATGGATGGGTAATCTTAAGATCCTTTGTGATCTTTACTAGGAACCATTTGAAATTTCAGAAATTACCATCTTCATGAGGGAACTAATAAACCTTCCCTGGGCCTGTACTGGTTTCCCCACAACCAGTACAGCTGGCCCAGATGGTAAGCTCCCTGCCAGCTCTTGTCGTCTCATTCTCTTGGCAGAAGTACAGCTCCAGCTGCTGTTGCTGCTGCCCAGCAAGGCCTAGTTTTTGATTGCCAGATAGTACAAGGGAAGCATTTCACTGATTTTTATTTCTTTGCTCTCTGGCAGCAGCTGTTGTTGTCTCTTCTTCCTTCCAATAGCAGGCAAATAAAGGCTAACCAGTGACAAAAGAGGTTTTTGGTGAAAGTGGTGCTGCACAGGAATAAGTTGCAGTGAGCACAAAGGGTATAGGCCATTAACCTCACATCTGTTCTTTTACTCAGGGCTTTTTTGTAGAAAAAGCCCAGCAGGAACAAATTAGCATATTAGGCCACACCCTTGACAGCACCACTCATTAGGATATTAGGCCACACCCCCATGTTACCAGAGGTGTGGTCATCCAGCCACACCCACCTTTTGCTTCTTATTCTGTTTACCTTGTTTGTTGTCCAAACCCAGGGCTTTTTGTAGCAGGAACTCCTTTGCATGTTAGGCCACACACCGCTAATGTAGCCAATCCTGATGAGTTTCTGCTGTTGGGTGTGTCCTATTATGATAATGAGTTCCTGCTGGGCGTGGCCTACCCAGGAGCCAGCCAGAACTCCGTTCCTGTGTGTTCCTGCCCCCAAATAGCCCTGCTTTTACCACAATTTAACTATTGTGACCATGAATATACTATAGTTTATTAGAGTTGCCAGCCACATTTGGGAGGAGGGGACCATTTCTTCAGTGTCATACAGACACATGATGTCACTTCTAGTGGTGTAGTGGTTAAAAGTGGTGGATTCTAATATGGAGAACCAGGTTTGATTCCCCACTTCTCCACATGTGGCCAGCTGCATGACCTTGGGTCAGTCACAGTTCTCTCAGAGCTGTTCTCTCAGAGATCTCACAGCCCCACCTACTTCACAGGGTGCCTGTTGAGAGGAAAGCAAGGGAAGGAGATTGTAAGCTGCTCTGAGACTCCGAGTGAAGGGTGGGGTATAAATCCAACTCCTCTTCTTCTTCTAGAACAAAACCGGAAGTGACATCTCTATTGGGGTGGCATTGTAGGATTCACCCAAATGTCTATAATTAAACCATAGAAGTTTGGGTGAATCCTAGAACATCATCCCAGTACAATAATGTCATTTCCAGTTTTGCATTGAAAGTGATGTTGTGTGTTGCCACAATGCCAAAGAACCCTACCTATTTTCTTCTACCAGACTGTCGATTTAGGGTGGCCAGGTCTGGGTTGGAAAATAACTGGAGACTTTGGGGGTGGAGCCAGGAGACAGTGGGGTTTGGGGAGGGGAGGGGCTTCAGCATGGTACAATGCTCTAGAGTCTACCCTTCAAAGCAGTCATTTTCTCCAGCAGAGCTGATCTCTGAAAGCTGGAGATCAGTTGTAAAAGCAGGAGATCCCCAGGCCTCACCTGGAGGCTGGCAATGCTATGTTGATTGGTGACAGTGATTGGGGGTAGGATTGGGCTGGGAAGCCTCTTTCACTTTACAGAGAAATCCCTCCCATCTATCCCTAGCTCCATTTTGCAAATCAATATCTTTATACCCACTCTATGACGTGTTTCATAATTAGATATATATATCATGGAAGCCCACAAATCCCATCTCCCCCCTCTTGCTGAGCTTAGTTTGGTCCCCAGGATTTTTTGCAGCTGCTGCCAGGCCCACTGCAGTACTCAGGCTGTGCAGCTATCACCATTAGTCCCAACATATTGAGCCCCAGGCTGTTTGACAGCCACTGCCAGGCCTGATGCAGCCCCCATGCTCTCCCTGGGTTGTGTTGCCACTGCCAGACTCAGCATGGCTCCCAGGTTGTGCAGCCATTACCATCGGGCCCTGCATGGAGTCCTGGGCTGCACTGCACTGCTGCATGACCCCTGAGCTCTCTAGCAGCCGCTGCTGGGCTGGTGTGCCCCCATGCTCTTCCTGGGCTCTCCCTGGGCTGTGCCACAGCTGGGCCCAGCACAACTCTCTGTGCCCAGAGCAGAGCCCTGCTGCTGCTAGACTGGACCTAGTGTGACTCCTGGGCTCCTCAAACTGCCGTGCTTGTGCAGTGAAAAGTACTGAGACTGACACATGTGGATTTCAGCTTAGACCTTTACTTAGTGATTCAGCAAGTTAAAAAGGTACAGTTGCCAGCTCGCAGGCTGCTTTTATGTCCCTTTACAAACACACCCATTTCACACACCCACACCTGTGATAGGCTATACAAGAGTTGCGATCTTATAGGTTTTTCTCCTAGGCTCCCTGCTTGCTGGTTGGCTGGTTTTAGGAGCCTAGGACTCTATTGTCTCTGATTGTGAAGCTCTGCTAGGTAGTCAGGCCACGTGGCTGCCCAAACTCGTGCGTGGTCTTAGCTAGTACTCAACACCCTTCCCCCACATGGTTCAGAACAAGCCTGACAAACATAGTTCTTCAAGTACGTGGGTTTCTGCCACTCCCGTGTTGAACGTCGGATCTCTGTGACAGGGTGGAGATGTCAGGTTTGGCTAGTGCCATCTCTAGTGCCTGTGTGTGTGTGTGTGGGGGGGTGTTGGTGGCTGGTTCCGGGAGCGCTTCCACATCTCTGTCCGGTGCTGTGCTGGGCGGCTGTGGTGGTTGCGCTGACCCCTGTGTTGGCTCTGGTCTTCCTTCCTCGTCCCCGCTGTACTCGGGTGCATCTGTGGCTCGAAGAAGGACATGGCGGCACAGTTGGTCGATGTGGTGGCGTAGCACCTGGCCATCCTCTCAGGACACCTTGTAGGACCGGGGACCTGTTACCCAGATCACGTTGGCGGGGATCCAGGTGGGGCCTCAGCCGTAGTTCCTCGTGTAGACTGGTTCCCCGGGAAAGAACCCTCTAGAGGTGGCTTGCTCTTCGGTGGCCACACTGTGCTCTGGGGCTCGGTCTGGGTGGAGGCAATCGAGGTGGGTTGTGGGCCGCCGACCCATTAGCAGTTCAGTGGGGCAGCACCTGGTGGTGCAGTGTGTGGTCATGCACTGGCTAAATAAGAAGACGGCCAACTTATAGTCCCAGTCCCCATGATCCATGCGGCACAGGGATTCTTTTGTGGAGCAGACCATGCACTCTGCTTGGCTGTTGGTCACTGGGTGGAAGGGAGCCAAGTGTATGTGCCAGATGCTGTAATATTCTACAAATTCTTGGAACTCGGCCGAAATGAAGACCATTCCATTGTCAATCTCTAAAGAGTCTGGTATGCCAAATGTACTGAAAATCCTCCACATTGCCCAGATGACTGAATGGGTGGAGGGAACGGGCACCACCTCTAACCATTTAGTGTAGGAGTTGACTAAGAATATTTGCCCCTGGAATGGGCTGGCAAAATCTAAGTGAAGTCTTGCCCACAGCTTGTGGGACAACTCCCAGGGCTGTACTGGCATTTTTGGCGGTTCTGGCCGGGACTCCTGGCAGGGTTGGCACCTCTTTACTTTGTCCTCTATTTTGCCATCCAACCCCGGCCACCATACATAACTCCTCACTAGGGCTTTCATCCTGACAATCCCAGGATGATTTTCATGCAAGGCTGTGATCACCCTCTTGTGCAGGGGGGAGGGTATCACTACCCTGCTGCCCCAGAGAATACATCCTTTATGTGCTGGCAATTCATATAATCTCAAAGCAAATGCTATGAACTCTGGTGGCCTATGGGCCACCCCCTCACCACCCAGTTGAGGACCTGGGAAAGGATGCGGTCATGGGCGCACAATATCAGACACCTGTATGGGGCAGTCAGGGAGGTCCTCTAGGAGGGCAACGTGGTGGGCAGGAGCAGGGTCCGGATCATGAGCCAGAAGTGGGAGGCAGCTCAAAGTGTCTGCATGGCCCATGGCCTTGCCGGGCCGTTGAATCAGGTCGAATTGATACCCCACCAGAAAAATGGACCAGAGGAGCACCCTCGGGGACAGCATGTGTGGGGTTTGGCGATCTGGCACCAGGAGACCCAGCAGGGGCTTGTGGTCTGTCACCACTGTGAAGGGCCGACTGTACAGATAGTGGTGAAATTTCTTAACCCCTGCCACTATCGCCAAGGCCTCTTTGTCTATTTGTATGTAGTTATGCTCGGCTGTTGTAAGTGCAGGAATAATACGCGACCGGCACTTCCCGGCTGTCCACCAGCAGGTGTCCCAATACTGCCACCACCCCATAAAGAGAAGCATCGCAGGCCAAAATCACTGGAAGGTCCTCATTGAAATGTGCGAGGACGGCGTTGGAGGACAGCAGGTCTTTAACGGCCTGGAAGGCGGAGGCGTGCTTGGGGCCCCAGGACCATGGCATGCCCTTATTGAGTAAGCAGTGCAGGGGTTCTGTCACTGCAGCTTTGTATGGTAGAAATTAATGATAAAAATTCAAAAGACCTAAAAAGGCCTGAAGTTCGGGTTTTGACGAAGGGGCAGGGGCATCTGCTATGGCCCAGATCTTATCGGCTGTGGGGTATATGCCTTGCACGTCCAATGTGAATCCCAGGAAATCCACCTGAGGAACCCCCAACAAACATTTTTCCCATTTTACATTAAACCCTACTTCATTGAAGCGCTGAAGGACCATTCGGAGGCGAATGGTGAAGGTTTCTGCATCTGAAGCCTTGATCAAAACATCATCAAAGAATGGCTGCACTCTGGGGATCCCTTTGAGGAGACAATCCATTAGATTTTGGAAAATCCCCGGAGCGACACTCACCCCAGATTGCAGTCTCTTAACCCAGAAAGCCCCTTTGTGGGTTACAATAGTTTGGGCTTCTGCAGTGGTGTCATCAATGAGCAGCTGTGGATATGCCTGGGTGAGATCCAGTTTCCCAAAAACTCTGGCCCCGGAGAGGGAAGCTAGCACATGTTTAATGACCGGTACTGGGTATGCATGATCCTGTAGGGCCTTATTGATTGTGCATTTATAGTCCACACAGATGCGGACACCCCCATTTTGCTTCCTGGGAGTGACTATTGGGGTCTCCCACTTAGCATGGGGCACAGGTTCCAATGCACCTTGGGCCACCAGGAGGTCTAGCTTGGCCTCGATCTTCGGCTGCAGCGCCAATGGGGGTTGTCTGTGCTTCAGTCTTATCGGCCGTACCTTGGGGTCTAATTCTAAGGAGACCAGGGGGGCTGTATAGTGGCCAAGTGCACTGTGGAAAACTCTGGGGAATTCATCACACAGCTTATTAAAATTGGCCTGCCTCACTAGGTTCACTCCAGTTACCCCAAACCCCAGTGGCCCAAACCATGAAAGGCCCAACAAACTAGTGAGCTTTCCCTCCACCACCAATAAGTCTAAGTGTCCATCAAAGTCTTCATACTTCACCCTGAATTTGCCCCACCCCTTAATGGCAACCGGGTTTTTCTGAAAGTCCCAGAGAGATAAGCCCCGTGGTTTCTCCAGGGGTTTAGGCCCCTCAGGGTGTCCGCTAAGATGATGGAGAAGGACAACCCAGTGTCCAACTCCATCCAGCAGGGGGACCCCTCTATTTGAACAGTCACATACATTTTATCTGGGGCATCTGGGGGCAAATCCAGTATCTGGTGTTGGGCGCAGCTCATGGAGTTCAGGTCCGATGATGCAGAGTGTCTGGTCTTCCAATGCTGTTTGGTTCCTTTGGAGTGGCAGACCCATGCTATATGGTCAGTCTTTCCACACATCCTGCAGATTGTGTCGCAGAACCAGCAGGAATGTCGCTCATGGTCTTCTCCACAGCTGGCACAGGCAGCAGTCGAGCTGGCTGGGCATTGTGCAGGGCCGGATGGGTGCTGGCTTGGGCAGGCTGCTGCAACTGATGGACATCATTGTCAGGGTCACCAGAGTCCGTCGTGGTGTTGGCCTGGTGTGCGGTGACAGTCTGTCGATCCCTTTGTGATGTCTCAAACGCCATGGCCATCTGGAGGGCCTTCTCCAACTTCCACTCATCGAGGCTGACCAACTTGCCCCAGAGCTTCAGCTCCCAGATTCCCCGCACAAATTGGGTCAGCAGCGCATCCTCCATGTCGGGGAATTCCCAATCTATGGCCAGCTGTCTGATGTCGGCCAGGAAGTCAGGAGTGGACTCACCCTGTTTCTGGATCCAGGTGAGGACGTCCATCTGCATGGCCATGACCGATGGTTTCGGCACGTAATACTCGTTCAGGGCCTTGATCAGGTCATCGTAAGTGGTCTCTTTCATTTTTTTCGGTACAATGAGGCTCCGGGCTATCCATATTGTGGTGAGACCGCATATGCTCAGGAGCCAGGACTTCTTCAGATCCACGTCCGTAGTCTTCTGAATTTTGAAGAAGTGGATCAGTTGTTTGACCCAAGATTCCCATAGCTCAGGGTGTGCTGGGTCGAAGGTAGAGATCTGTCCCAGAGTGGCAGCCATGACTTGGGCACGTGGTGGTGAGCGGTGATCAGAAGAGTGGTGCACGGTGCGGTGTGGCTGGGGCACTATGCAGAGCACGGTGTCCTTGTGGAGATCGATGCTCGGTGCTGGCTGGAGTCAGGCTCGCTCAGCGGGATCCCATCCTCGTTGCCAGTGAAAAGTACTGAGACTGACACATATGGGTTTCAGCTCAGACCTGTGCAGTCTTAGCTAGTACACAACATGCAGAAAACACTGTTTTGGTTTGGGGGCAATTTAAACCTCCCAATATATTTTTGTTAAGATTTAAGATTTTTCTGCAAACCTGAGGGTCCCCCAAATTTGCAGAAAAATCTCTTTAGCATCCATGTGGCCCCAGTCTACAGATTTAGATATCCACATATGGGGGCCACAGGTAGTGATATAGATTAGGGGTATCTGACTAGTATGTGTTATGAAATCTTTAGTAAAAGGCCAAAGACTTACACGATCTGAAGAGAAACCAGATGAATAGCTGATGGCTGTTAAATCTAGGGAAAAGAATATTATGAAATCTAGGGAGCAAGCCTAAGCAAGTCTACTCAGAAATAAGTCCAGTTTTATTCAGTAGGGCTTACTCTCATGAAAACATTCTTAGAATTGCATTGCTTGTTTCTCAGCACACAGATTGGTTCTCGTGGTACATTCCTCTCTCATCACTTCACAAAACAGTATCTGTTCATCAGACTTTTCTGAAGTGACAAATTCTTTTTGTACATTCTCCCATCTTTAACATGTCAGAACACTAGACATGGCCCCTATTTAATACCACCTTGAAGAGATTCTTTTAAATTTTCCATCGTATTCATTTTGTTTTGTCACTTCAGGTAAGCTCATACATCTGTAGCAGACTGTGTAGTCTGATTTACAAGAAGACGTTTCCAAGATTGTGTGGGAGACAGTGTGGGTGGCAACCAAAAAGAGTAGATTCTAGTGATAGCATTTGCTGTATCTCAGTAGGACTTTCTTGCCTCTAAGCTTGTAGAAGTATTTTTTTGTTACTGCAATTAAAAGTCTGAAGCAAATTCATTTTGAAAGGTTGGAACATATGAACTCTGTGGCTCAAAGCTAGCCAAAATAAATGTTTATCTTGTAAAAACAGCTCTTATTCTCTGTATATAGCATCACAATACTTTGTTGTACTGTAAATGGGATGAAATGTGAATTAGTATAGAATAGTATAATATTGTTTCAGACTTATAAATGGATAATTTATTAAATATTCAAACATATTAAGGATTTGCAAAGTTTTGCTTTAATTTTAGGTTCATGTTGATTATATTTGTTGTTACATGTTGATTATATTTGTTGTTGTTTTCAGTGTCATACATATTGTTGTTTCCTGTGGTTTCAATGGAGAAATGTCTCTTTTCTATCCAGTTAGAATGAATTCTTAAAGGGATATATTGATACTTGGGATTTGCCATCTAACATTTCAGAAAGATGACAGCCAAGCTCCCACTTTTAAAGACATTCAAATTCTTGGTTTTTAAAAAGTTCCTGTTCTTTTAAAAGGATTCTGCAATATGAGGAGATATTTTTATCCCCAAAGGTACATGGAATGGCAGAGCAGGTATAGAGAGGTATTTGGCTGCCACAAGAACCCAAGCACTGTTACAACTTGCATTTATAAGCCAAGCCAAAGCAGGCTAGGTAGGGAGAGGATTGCCTCCAAGGAAGCAAAAAAACAATACAGAGAGGATAGAGAAGCAGACATTGTGATTGTATTGTCATAGGCCCATTAAGCATCTAGCATTTGCTCCGTTATTTTACCAAACCCACACTGGAACAGAAAAAGATGTGGCTCAAAACCACATTCAAATACCCCGGACCAATGCCTGCTGACTACAGAGTCACCCCTGAACAGCCATAAAACGCCCATAAATCTATGCAGACATTACCATAAAACCAAGAGATCAATGGAAGTGAAACCGGCATGCAGCATGGAGGCTACCATAAAATCCGACAATCAACGAAAGTGAAAGTGGCATGCAATGTAGAGGGGAATTTCTGTTCCAGTGTGGGTTTGGTAAAACAGTGGAGCAAGTGCTAGATGCAGAATGGGTCATAGTAGGAAGAGCTGGCTTTGGATTCTCCAAAAGATACCTCTGTATTGGAAATTAACATAAAAAACATGAAGTGCCCTGTTGGATCATCCTGTAGTCCATCTAGTCCAGCATCCCAGCCAATAGCTATATCCCTCTGCAGCCTCCAAAATGAATGACGTTTTGAGAAGAGGGAGCTAAATCCTACATGTTTATCACTAGTTAGAAGGTATGAGCAAAACCTTGCCCCAGGTTGCCTAGCATAACCCAGAACAACAAAGTAGTTCATGCCAACAGGAACAATAAAGCTCTCTGAAAGCCTGCGGTGTTGCATTGATAGATAGTGGGAAATTATTTGGTGAAGCATTCCAGATGGACAGTATCCTTATCATGCATGTATCTGCTAGTCACTCTCTCCCTTACTGTCTCCTACTAACCACTGCTCAGGAAACTGAAACTAGAGCAAAGTGCCAGAATTTTTCCAACCATTCACAGCTGTTAGGATTAATTTTGTCCAGATTGAGAGTATTTATATTATGAAAGAATTTGTAGTATGAAAGAATGGCCATAGTTTCATGATAGATCCCACTTTAGTAAAGTTCTGACTAGCCATTCCAGCTGAACAGGCAATGGTTTGGGAACAGTGTAGAAAAAGCTTTTGGCACAGTTCTTTTCTGTTGCCAGATCTATTTGATTTTGCTCATGGGATTTCAGTGTCAGATCTCCTGATATCTCCTGACACTTTCCCTCTGAGCCTGAACTCTTCTGGTCTAAACCAGACCACCAGGTGGCAGAGGAATGAAGGAAATCACTCAGCCCTTGTTATCTCCATATGTTTGTGTTAACAAATGTAATTAATGGGTTTTCCCATTTGTATGAAAAATCAGTTCACATCTGTAATTTATCAGTATGTGTTTGAAATTTTCAAATGTATGAGATGCCTTAAACCAAACCACATGTTTTACTTTTTCCTTCAATAAATTTCTATATAATTGAAAAGTTAGATTCACTCTGAGATAGGTTTGATATCATCTGATGTTATTGCTAAGTGATTCTCCCTGGAGAATGGGTCAGAGTAGCTTGTGATGAAATAAGAAAACTGTGCCCATCCCTTTAACATTTCCCAACACAAACTACACAGTTCTAAGTGGGAACAAATGTTGAGCAGAGTCAGATTAATCCCATATGAATTTGAATCATCCCATTGATCAGATTCATCCCATGCTTTAGATTACCATGAGAGACTCTGCTCTGTGTGTCATCCTCATCTGTGATTAGGTTGGTGGCTTCTATACAGTGGACCTTTTCTCCAGTGTCTCCCAAATGGGATTCCTTCCTTGGAGAGGCTGACTGGCTCAGTGTCTTCTCGCATAAAGGTTAACATTTAAATTAAATTAAAAGAACTTTCAAAGGGGGAGGAGCTGGGACAGGTGTCTTAAGCTGTTCTCTGCTTTTGTTTAAATCTTTAATTTTTTAATATTAATTGTTTTTAATTGGAATTTTGCAATGTTGTAGAAAATCATGGATTTAGTTTTATATTTAGTATTATCTAGCAGCTTTTGATTTATATTTAACATTAACTATTGGGGAGTGCTTAGAGGAACTACATGATATAAAAGTTTTAAATAAGTAATTATACTGTCACTAAATAGAATGTTAATAGTACTTGGTACACATATAAAACAGACTTAAATGGATTTAATAATAATTCCTTCTGCCCCCCAAAATCTGAGAAATGTGGTTCAGTATGGGGAGAGGGGTAAGGAGCGCTCACATAATTCTCAGCACACATACCAAACTGCAATTCCCAAGAATCAAACCACAAATATTAAACTTGTATGAAATTAGTATAACCATATTGGTCCTTGGCATTTCTTTAGAAGAGAAATTGGAGAACATCTTTAGAGATGTTAGAATTGGCATGGGATCTGGTGGTTCTTCAGAGGATTATTGATGCCTAGATTCAGAAATGTGTTACAAAGACAAAAATCTTACAGCCCACAAAGGTAAACCATTCACTTTAATAAAAGAAGCCAAACCCCATGCACATATAGAGTTGTATACTACCACTGCATTTCCCTGGCATATTCCTCTAAGCCAGTTTGGTGTAGTGGTTAAGTGCGCGGACTCTAATCTGGAAGAACCGGATTTGATTCCCCACTCCTCCACATGCAACTGCTGGTGTGACCTTGGGTCTGTCATAAGATCTGGCACAGCTGTTCTTGAAAAAAAGAGCAGTTTCTGTCAGAGCTCTCTCAGCCCCACCTACCTCACAGGGTGTCTGTTGTGGGGAGGGGAAGGGAAAGGAGTTTGTAAGCCGCTCTGAGACTCCCTTCGGTAGTGAAGGGTGGGGTATAAATCCAATTTCTTCTTCTCTTCTCTTTTTCTTCTTCTTCTTTGTCAGTGCAAAAAGTAGAAGAACATGTTTTGTTGGCAGAAGTGTCTTGAACCAGAGGAAGACACTGGAGTCAACAGAGTAGTGAAATCTAACCCATGGATCTGCCCTCCTAATGGAAACAAATGATACAGCTCACATTTGGAAATCTTTTATGAGTTCAATGTAATGCACACATGGCTCTAAACAAGGGCACGAAGTTGTTTAACCAGCATAATAGTTCTCCCATCGTTATGGTTGAAAAGGACATTGTGACTCTGCTGTAACTGTTATGCAACCTTATCCTGTCTGTAACCTTGACACTAACGGAAAAGACTCTCAGTAGAACTAAAACTTCAGCACAGTGCTACACTGATGAAGCTACAATATAAAGCTCCATGGCACAAGACTCTCTTGTTTTTCCTGAGACACTCAATAAGACTGTAAATTGTAGAGTCTTACAGCACACAACACACATTTCAATTTCTCCGAGACTTTCAGTGGCAGAAAATAAATTGCCTTTTAGCTTCTGAAGAGTATGTTATAACCATAGCTCATGCTAAGAGAACTCCTTGACTTCAAGTGGGAGAGCAGCCTCCCTTGAGAGTTTTCCGAACAACAGTGGGGGCTGTCTCCATTCACCTTACTCTAACCTTTTCATGCTATTCTATTACACTGTAAATGGTTTCATTGTTTTATTTCTAACACAGACAGGCAGTAGGTGGGTTTAAAGGCTAGTGGAGGTCATGCTTAAGAAAAAGATATGAAGAATCATTATTTTTTGTATCTCGCCAAGTAACAAGAAACCCAACTTGTAGCAGCTGTGTTAAAGTGATATTACACTGAGCTTTGTAGTGTTGAATCCATAGTGACGCTGGAGAAGTGACAGCCTGCTAAAAGTCTGATTATTATAAATACGGCTGATAGGGAAGTTTAGTACACTTGTACCCTAGGGGGAGCTGTGGAGCATTATCTAGGGTTTAGGGTTCACTGAATGTTTTTCTATTGTAGCCTACCTCTTGTTGTTTTTTCTCTCTGTTGTTAGTCTGTGCTTGCGGTCAGAAGGCCTCTCTGTTCTATTAATGGCCTGCAGTCAGTTATTGTCTTGTTGCAAAATCCTGCTGCAGTAAATTCATTGAAAGCAAACTCCAAAGTGTGGATTGGATTATTTCCTGAACTCTGCCAATAAGTGAGACTCTAGATGAAATGGAAGGAAAGTTTAATTGCATATTCTTCTCTGGCAATATTTTTCCAGTTCATTTACCACATCCTATTGGCTTCCTTCTTTTAAACCTTTGTTCATACTTTTGCCTGCTCCCGCATTGCTCCTGTCAACAGCAATTGCTGATTTTTCATTTATTCCCATATTTGGAAGAAGAACTATGGGAACTGGGGGTTCTTTGAGTTAGTCCCAACTAGCTCTGCCTAGCACTACCTCTTGCTGACTGTTGCTTTTCATGTGTTCTTTTCCTACCCACTTTTACTGCATTGTCCCATACTTTCTAATCCATGTTCTGTATTATTTATAGTATACATTACTTTAGATTATTTGTTATTCATATGGTTCTCTGATCCTATAAACCTAATCCAGCTGCATTGTTTATTGATTGTATAATGCTGTCTGAGTGCACTGTTTTATATCCTGTAATTTGCCTTGAGTCCAAGTGAGAAAGATGGATTATGAATAAAGAAATAAAATAAACACAATTTTTCACAACAATATAGGGATGCCAACCTCCAGGTGGGACCTGGGGATCTCCTGGAATCACAGCTCATCTCCAGACTGCAGAGATCACTTCCCCTGGAAAAAATGGATGCTTTGGAGACTGAACTCTGTGGCACTGTATCCCACTGAGGTCCCTGTCCATTTCAAGTTCTACCCCCAAATCTCTGGATTTGAAGCTGGAAACCCTACCCCCCACCCCACATTAGTGGCCAGGGAGGATCTGGCAATCCTAAGTATTACAAAAATAACTTGTGAGTTCATACCAGCTGTGGATATCTGCTCTGGATTTACCTTCACATAGGAAACGAATTTAACTCAGAAGACCATTATATCTACTACTGTGGCCAGGAATCCCGTAGAAAAAATGGTGTGGCCTTTATAGTCAACAAGAGAGTGAGAAAGGCAGTATTGGGATACAATCTCAAAAATGACAGAATGATCTCGGTCCGAATCCAAGGCAAACCATTCAATATCACAGTAATCCAAGTCTATGCCCCAACCACTGCTGCAGAAGAGGCTGAAGTGGGCCAGTTCTATGAAGACCTACAACAGCTCATAGAACTAACACCAAAAAATGATGTCCTAATCATCATAGGGGACTGGAATGCTAAAGTAGGAAATCAAAAGGTAACCGGAATAACAGACAAGTTTGGCCTTGGAGAACAAAATGAAGCAGGGCAAAGGCTAACAGAGTTTTGTCAAGAGAACACGCTGGTCATAGCGAACACCCTTTTCCAACAACCTAAGAGGCGTCTCTACACATGGACATCACCAGATGGGCAACACCGAAATCAGATTGACTATATAATTTGCAGTCAAAGATGGAGAAGCTCTATCCAGTCAGTAAAAACAAGACCTGGAGCAGACTGTGGCTCAGATCATGAGCTACTCATTGCAAAATTCAGACTTAAATTGAAGAAAGTTGGGAAAAACACAAGGCCATTCAGATTTGACCTAGATCGCACCCCCAATGAATATACAGTAGAGGTGAAGAATAGGTTTAAGGGACTAGATTTGATAGACAGAGTGCCTGAAGAACTATGGACAGAGGTCCGTGACATTGTAAAGGAGGCAGCAATCACCGCCATCCCAAAGAAAAAGAAATGCAAGAAAGCAAAGTGGCTGTCTGATGAGGCTTTGCACATAGCAGAGGAAAGAAGGAAAGCTAAAGGCAACGGTGAAAAGGAAAGATTTGCCCAACTGAATGCAGATTTCCAGAGAACAGCAAGGAGAGATAAGGAGGCTTTCCTGAATGAACAGTGCAAAGTAATAGAGGAAAACAATAGATTGGGAAGGACTAGAGATCTGTTCAAGAAAATTGGAGAAATCAAGGGAAAGTTCCATGCAAAGCTGGCCATGATAAAGGACAAAAACGGTAGGGACCTAACAGAAGCAGAAGAGATTAGGAAAAGATGGCAAGAATACACAGAAGAACTATACAAGAAGGACCTCAATGTCCTTGACAACCACGATGGTATAACCACTGACCTCGAGCCAGACATCCTAAAAAGCGAAGTTAAATGGGCCTTAGAAGACATTACTAACAACAAAGCTAGTGGAGGTGATGGCATCCCAGCTGAGTTATTCAAAGTCTTAAAAGAAGATGCTGTTAAAGTGCTGCACTCAATTTGCCAACAAATTTGGAAAACACAACAGTGGCCACAGGATTGGAAAAGGTCAGTGTACATTCCAATCCCAAAGAAGGGCAATGTCAAGGAATGTTCAAACTATCGCACAATTGCACTCATTTCACACGCTAGCAAGGTCATGCTCAAAATCCTACAAGCTAGGCTCCAACAGTACGTGGATAGAGAACTGCCAGAAGTACAAGCTGGGTTTCGAAGAGGTAGAGGAACTAGAGATCAAATTGCCAACATTCGCTGGATTATGGAGAAAGCAAGAGAGTACCAGAAAAACATCTACTTCTGCTTCATTGACTATGCTAAAGCCTTTGATTGTGTGGATCACAATAAATTATGGCAGGTTCTTAAAGAGATGGGAGTACCGGACCACCTCACATGTCTCCTGAGAAACCTGTATAAGGGTCAAGAAGCAACAGTTAGAACTGGATATGGAACAACTGACTGGTTTAGCATAGGAAAAGGAGTACGACAAGGATGTATATTGTCACCTTGCTTATTTAACTTATATGCAGAGTACATCATGCGAAATGCTGGCCTGGATGAATCACAAGCTGGAATTAAGATTGCTGGGGAAAAGATCAATAACCTCAGATATGCAGACGATACCACTCTGATGGCAGAAAGTGAAGAGGACCTAAAGAGCCTTTTGCTCAAGGTGAAAGAGGAGAGTGCAAAAGTGGGCTTGAAGCTCAACATCAAAAAAACTAAGATCATGGCATCTGGCCCCATCACTCCTTGGCAAATAGAAGGGGAAGTCGTAGAAGTAGTGACAGACTTCACATTCCTAGGATCCCAGATCACTGCAGATGGTGACTGCAGCCATGAAATTAAAAGACGCCTGCTCCTTGGGAGGAAAGCGATGGCAAACCTAAACAGCATGATAAAAAGCAGAGACATCATCTTGCCAACAAAAGTCCGCATGGTCAAAGCAATGGTATTCCCGTAGTAATGTATGGCTGTGAGAGTTGGACTATAAGGAAGGCCGAGCGCCGAAGAATAGATTCTTTTGAACTATGGTGCTGGAGAAGACTCTTGAGAGTCCCTTGGACTGCCAGGAGATCAAATCAGTCAATACTAAAAGAAATCAACCCTGATTGTTCCCTGGAAGGCCAGATCCTGAAGCTGAAGCTCAAATACTTTGGCCACCAAATGAGAAGGGAGCGTTCACTGGAGAAGACCCTGATGCTGGGAAAGATTGAAGGTCAAAGAAGAAGGGGACGGCAAAGGATGAGATGGTTAGACAGTGTCATCGATGCAACGAACATGAAATTGAGCAAACTTCAGCGGACAGCGGAAGACAGGAGGGCCTGGCGTGATCTGGTCCATGGGGTCGCAAAGAGTCGGACTCGACTGTGCGACTGAACAACAAAAAGGAAACAAAAAACAAAATTATGGTCTTGGTCACACATGCTGGAAAACGCGGGGGGGGGAGGCGTGGCTATTTGCGCTGTCACATTTTGACCCCCTATTATGCTGTCAGACGTGACGGCAGCACACTGGGGTTTTGTCCATTGGTGTGTGCTTCCAGTGTGCTTCAACGAGGACAGCCAGAGGGAATAGGCGTGCACTGGCACGATCACATGAATTGAGTCCATCTGTGGCCCATGGCAAGTGGAGTTTGCTAGTGGAGTTTGGCAGGTACTTTTTAACTGTGCATCTGTGGCTGGACGCCATGGGTTGGCCATGGGTGTGCTACGCTTGCCAGATGTTGTGATGTGATCGCACCCTAAAAATCTGCCCAGCATTCATGGCTCTCCCGTGGCAAACTCTGCATGTGACTGGGACCTGTGTATACTATACAGAATCACTGCAGTATTAAAGAGCAGCATAGCTGCAAAGCAAACTTGAATATGACTAAAAGTAGCTTACAGAAATTTAGTCAGGGTTTATGTGCTAACCTAAGTTTAGTCTTTACTTCTTTCCAGTTTATCCAAAGTACCTATGAAAAAACATAAAGCTGCATATCACCTTCCTCTTTTCCAAAAGAGTGGGGGTGGCATTTTGAAGAATGGTCCTTCTTTTAAAAGAGATGGAGATCCTTCTGGTAAGTTTGTACCCTAAGAAAGTGTTTGTATCCTATAGAACTCACTGTGTAAGTTAAGGCTATCACTTAGCCTGTTTTCCCATCCCTGTACCATATGACTGTGGCCATAATGAATTTCCCAACCTTTTGCTTCACATCAGAACATCATGAGAGAGACAATGTTGGGGGAGGGGGATCTCTTTCCAACCATGCCCATTGCTCAAAAATGCAATACTAAACAGATTTACACCCATCTAAGTCAATGGTCTTTTAAGAGTGTAACTCTCTTTAAGAATGCACTCTGCACATTGACCTATGTGTAGATCCCATTGAATTCACTGAGACTAAATAAACATACAAAGGATTGGACAATGCACAAAGAGTGATCCAATCTCTCCTTATAATAATTATCTTTTGGTTTCGTAAGATTCCATGCACTCCCATTGGCTGTAAAATGCCCCCCCTCAGCCATTGGCCCATCAGCCACCACTCAAGAGTACTTGCGTGCCATTGGCCGGGTGCTGGGTCTGCTCCTCTTCCCCACCCACTCCCCCTGGCAGACAGCTCTCTCTCCTGAGGAAAACAGTTCTCTTGACTCCTGTGAGGGACTGTCCCCTCAGTGGCTGTTGGTAGGCAGCCAAGCTTGGTTCTATGAGTAAAAAAAACAAAGGACTTTCAGCATAACCCCCTCCCCCACCCATAACCCCTTCCCCAACGGCCACATTCCTGTCAGAATAAATGGGAAAAGGCTCTTTCTCCTGCTTAGCTTCAGTATGGCTGGCTGGCTGGCTAACAAGGTGGGCCAGTGACCATCAAAGCATTTTCTTCAACTCTCCACTGTGCGGCTGACTTTCCCCTAGGGTTGCCAATCTCCAGGTGGGACCTGGAGATCTCCCACTGTTACAATTGACCTCCAGATGACAGAGATCAGTTCCCCGGGAGAAAATGGTTGCTTTGGAGGGTAGACTCTATGGCATTATACCCTGCTGAGTCCTTCCACACAAACCCCAAATGCTGCCCTCCACAGGATCTCCAGGTATTTCCCTAATCAGAGTTGGCACCTGTACTTTCTCCTCTATCAGTAAAAGGCCCTTTCCACACCTATGTTGGCCTTTGGGAGAAAACTCATTGGGCCCAGTCCTGATCAGGTTGCCAACTCCAGGTGGGCAATTCCTGGAGATTTGAGGGATGGAGCCTGGAGAGGGTGAGGTTTGAAGAGGGGTGGCACCTCAGACAGGTACGATGCCATAGACTCCACCCTCCAATCCAGCCATTCCCTAATGGGAAACCATTGTTGCCAATCTCCAGGTGGGGGCTGGAGATAACTCAAAATTACAACTGCTCTTTAGGAGGGAGGGGAGAGGAGATGGAAAACTAAAGGTAGGTTGATGGTTGGCTGGGAGGGAGATAGGGTTATCAACTCCAGGTTGGGAAATTCCTGGAGATTTGAGGGGTTGAACCTGGAGAGGGTGAGTGTTGAGGAAGGGTGGCACCTCAGACAGGTACGATGCCACAGACTCCACCCTCCAAACCAGCCACTCCCTCCTGGGGAACCACTGTTACCAATCTTGGGGTTGGGCTGGAGATCACTCAAAACTACTACTGCTATTCAGGTAGCAAAGATCAGTTCCTCCAGAGAAAATGGTGGACTCTGTCATTATACCCTGCTGAGATTGCCACAGCAAATTGTCACTGAGTGCCCAAAGCAGGGGCACTCTCCCAGAGCCTCTTTCTAGAGCCCGTTGTATTTATTTCCACAACGGGCCTTAGTCCTAGTGTATATATAAAGCAGGAGTTAGGATAACAACCAAATATAGATTTTATCTTCCATTTTACAACTGTTATTGCCTACATACATATTAAGAGTAATTGTTTTTATATTTTCTTTAATTTTAGCATGCTAGGAATCATTATGGCCCAAAGTATGCATATTTTAATTGTATTAATATTGTGACACTTTTACAACCTGGTAAATTCAACAGAAGACTAAATAATTAGCTATTTGTGTTATAGTAAAAGCATGAGGGATACAATTAAACTACAACTTATTGTACTTTCACAAAATGTTAAGAGACTGGAATCTCTTTGCAAAACTGCATCATTTATTTATTCCAGCAGGCACCTTGGAGTGCTTTGGACTTGGGGACAGGCTTGTATAGCTTCCTTGTTGCTGCTGCAGCATAGGACAGTAGCATCAGAGCTTCTACAAACAACTTTCCCCAGTTATTTTTTCTTTTTAATTGGCAATTGAATAGTGTTATATTGATGCACCATTATACAAATATAGAAAAAATGGCTGCTGTGCAGGCAGAACAGGAAAATCCAATCTTTTCTGCCCACATGGCATCTATTCATGCTTTGCTGTGATCTTTCCAAAAACTTCTAAGCAAAGTAGATTTAGGAAAGATCATAGAAAAGCTGGCAAAACCTCAGGAGATGCATGAATAATAGAATCACAGAGTTGTAAAGGACCTCCAGGGTCATCTAGTCCAACCCCCTGCACAAGGCAGGAAATTCACAAATACCCCCCCATGTCCCCAGTGACCGCTGTTCCATGCCCAGAAGATGAGAAAAAACCTCCAGGATCTCTAGCCAAATTGGCCTAGAGAGAAATTTCTCCCTGACCCCAAAGTGCCACTCAGCATTTCCCTGGGTGTGTAAGAAAGGGACACAAGAACTAAGCACGGATGCAACCCTTCCTGCCTTCCCTCTTGTAATGTATCCAGCTCGACCAGGCTCGACCACGTGCTCCAGCCGGCGCAGACCGGTGGAGCACGGGGCTGGCCTAGGCTGAGCTTCGTTCCAGGGCCTCGAGTATCTTAGGAAGTTAAGTGGACTAGTTTGAATGATCCTATCACAGGCATGGTAGGAGTTGGGGTGTGGGTTTGTTGGGGAATATAAGTCGGCCTGCGAGCCAGCTAGTTTGTCTTGTTCTGTAACTAATAAAGTATGTGAGAGCTGAAATCACTCATCAGTCTCAGTACTTTTCACTGGCGATGAAGGTGGGATCTCAACTCCCTCTATGAACAATGACCAAGAGACGAGCATCGCTGCCCGTTCCAACGCTGAAAGCACCGAACGTCGCCGCCGAGCTTCGTGTCCGCTTCCCTGGTTCCTGGATGCAGCACCGCTCCCAAGCACCGCTGACCCCGAGATCAGCCTCGCTTCCAACACCGCCAACACTACGCCTGAACCGCGACCTCCACGGTTAACGCAATGGCCGCCAGCAACGAGAGCTTCCCTGCCTTCGACATCTCTCGTCCCGCACACTGGGAGACCTGGATCGAGACACTGGAGCGTCACTTCGAGATTCATGGCATCATGGATGCGAGTATGAAGAAGGCATATCTGCTACGCTACTGCGGCATCGAGGCACATCTCCTCCTGAAGGACCTGGTGAACCCCTTACAGCCGAAAGATGTGGCCGCCACCTATGAGATGCTGGTCAAGGTGTTTACCGACCACTTGGCCCCGAAGCCCACCAAGTTTGCGGAATGAATGGAATTCTTCGCAAGAACGCAGGGCCCCGACAAGACATCTCCGGAATTCCTGGCCAGCCTACGCTGCGCAGCAACTAGGTGTGCCTTCCCCAACCTCACGGATGCCCTCCTAAATCAGTTCCTGGTGGGGCTGAAGGAGCCAAAGCTGCGCTGCAGGCTCATCAGCCAGGACGACTTCACTCTGGAGGCCGCCATCAAGGAAGCGGCCGCCTATGAGAAGTCCCACGTGGACCGCCGGCTGAAGCCGGTCCACCGCCTCCAGGATTCTGGCCCATCTGACAACTCGAATGACAAGGAGGTCCTGCAGGTAAACCGCCAATCGCAACAGTGCACCCCATGCATCAAGGGAGCCCCTGTGGCCCTGACGCAGCCCAATGCCTCTACCTGTGCCAGCTGTGGCGATGCTCACGAGCGCTGGACCTGCTGTTTCCGGGACGCTGTCTGCAGGACCTGCAACAAGGCCGGACAACTCGCCCGGGTCTGCCACTCCAAGAGCAAGCGCCTGGGGTCCACTGCCCAACTGGACGCCGCAAACCTGCACACCGTGATGACCCAGCACCGGCAGATGGTATGTAACTTGCCCCCAGACGGCCCAGACAAGGTGCATGTGACTGTCCAAATTGAGGGGTCCCCCTGCCTAATGGAAATAGACTCAGGGTCTTCCTTCTCGATAATTTCCGCGGAAACCCTCAAAACGCTATGCCCTAAGGGTGGACCCCGTCTGCACAAGCCACAGGGGTTGAAACTGACGGACTTTAACAAAAACCCGGTGGCGGTCTGTGGCTGGGGCAAGTTTCGGGTCCAATTTAAAGGGTTCTCGGGTTTGCTGGACCTGCTGGTGGTGGAAGGGTGCCACTCGAGTCTCCTGGGGTTGTCATGGTTTAAGCCTTTGGGACTCCAAATAGCAGGAGTAAACCACCTCGGGACCGCGGACTGGGAGGCAGTTTGCCATGATTTTCCCAAGGTGTTTGATGGGACCCTGGGGAGGTACAATGGGATCCCGATATTGCTAGATCTGGACCCCAACGTCCGGCCCATCCGCATCAAGGCACAGCCCCCTCCCATAGCAATGCAGGAAAAAATAGAGGCTGAGCTCGACCGCCTGGTCGCCCAAGGAGTGCTGGAACCAGTCGCGTCAGCGTGCTGGGAGACCCCCATTGTGACGCCGATTAAACCTAATGGGACCATACGCATTTGTGCAGACTACAAATGCACCATAAATAAGGCCCTGCAGGACCACGCCTATCCAGTCCCTGTAGTGAGCCACGTCCTGGCCTCCCTTACGGGGCCCAAGGTTTTCGGTAAACTGGACTTGGCACAGGCTTACCAGCAGCTGCCGGTGGACGTGGCCGCTGCGGAAGCACAGACCATCACCACCCACAAGGGGGCCTTCCGGGTCAATAGGCTACAGTTTGGGGTTTCGGTGGCACCAGGGATTTTCCGATCTTTCATGGATTCCCTTCTTAAAGGAATTCCAGGGGTCCAGCCCTTTCTAGATGACGTAATCATCGCGGCGCCGGACTCCACCACCTTCGCCGACCGGCTGCATCAGGTCCTGCAGAGGTTCAACGATGCTGGCCTCAAGGTGAAGAAGGAAAAGTGCCTCCTGGGGGTGCCCCGCATCGAGTTTCTTGGATTTGCAGTCGATGCACAAGGCATCCACCCCACGGATGAAAAAATAAAGGCAATCACACAAGCCCCAGTCCCCACGTCCAAATCTGAACTACAGGCCTTCCTAGGCCTCGAATTTTTATCATGCTTTTCTGCCCCTAAAGGCCATGGTGGCAGAACCCCTCCACCGTCTGCTAGACAAGGAGGCACTGTCGGCCTGGAAGCCGGAGCATGCGGCGGCATTCCAGGCGGTGAAAGACTTGCTGGTCTTCAACACTGTACTGCACCATTTCTGCGAGGCTTTACCGGTTGTTCTCGCTTACGATGTGTTGCCCTACGGAGTGGGTGCGGTGTTGGGGCATAGGTTGCCGGATGGCCGGGAAGTTCCGGTCGCCTATTATTCACGGACCCTGTCTTCTGCAGAGCGTAACTACGCGCAGATAGACAAGGAGGTGCTGGCGATAGTGGCGGGCGTTAAAGAATTCCACCACTATCTCTATGGCCGCCCGTTCGAGATCCTAACAGACCACAAGCCTCTCCTGGGCCTCCTCGCGCCCGATCGGCGAATGCCGCAGATGGTCTCGCCTAGGGTTCTCTGCTGGTTCATATTCCTGGCGGGGTACTCTTATGCCCTCACCCACCGCCCGGGGAAAGCCATGGGTCATGCGGATGCCCTCAGCTGCCTGCCGCTGCCCACCAGGGACCCAGACCTGGCCCCCACCCACGAAGTTGCCCTCCTGGAATCACTGCCCGGTTGTCCAGTCCACGTCAAGGAGGTGGTCCGTCTCACGGGCCGCAACAAGGTTCTCTGTCGGGTCTTGGACTGGGTGGGGAGGGGGTGGCCGACAGCTAAACAAGACCTGGAATTTGCGCCCTTTGTCACAAGGCACGATGAGCTTTCGACCTATAAGGGGTGCCTAATGTGGGGAGGTAGAGTGGTCATTCCAAAACCACTACAGCCGCGGGTACTGAAGGACATTCATGAGCATCACCCTGGGGTGGTCAGAATGAAGGCCCTGGCATGGGGGTATGTCTGGTGGCCGGGGTTAGACCGGGACATTGAGGACGTAGTAAAAAGGTGTCAACCCTGCCAGGCCTCCCGACCCGCACCCCTGGTGGCCCCGGAAAGGGCCTGGGAATCCTCTCACCACCCCTGGTCGTGCCTGCACCTCAACTTTGCGGGCCCGTTCCAGGGGCAGCTGTTTTTTATACTTGTAGACGCCTACAGTAAGTGGCTAGAGGTTGAGCTGGTGCCGTCCACCTCCTCCCGAGCAGCCATCAGAGCGATGTGGCAGATTTTCAGCTCGCACGGACTCCCCGACAACCTGGTCACCGACAATGGGACGGCCTTCACGTCCAGGGAGTTCCAAGAGTTCACCCGTCAGCATGGGATTCGCCACGTCAGGTCGGCCCCGTTCCACCCCGCCACCAATGGCCAAGCTGAGAGCATGGTGAGAATGGCAAAAGAGGCGCTCCGCCAGACCGAAGGAATGGACTGGGACTTTAGGCTGGCGCACTTCTTGTTCGGCCAGAGGACTACGCCCCATGCGACGACTGGCCGAAGCCTGGCGGAACTATTGATGAACCGACGTCTCACCACCAGGCTAGACTGGTTACACCCCAATTGAGCGCCAGAGCAGGAGTCCTCCACGGAAACTCCAGCGGCGGCACGGGGGTTTTTCCTGGAGGACCCGGTGTACACACGGAACTACGCAAAGGGGCCCCCGTGGATTCCCGCCAGAGTAGTATGGGTTCAAGACCCCCGATCTTATGAAGTCTCCGGAGAGGACGGCCAGATCCTGCATTGACACATCGATCAGCTATGCCGCCGGGTGCTACCCCTTGAGCCGGATGAGGGGGAGGAGTGGAACGAGCCAGCTCAACCAGATGCGGCGGCGGACACACCAGAGGAAATCCCCAGGGACTTCAACCCTGGACAACCATCGACCGCAAATGATGCACCGGGTGAGACGGTGAGCCCAGCCCCTCCAACACCAGAATGGCCGCCGGGCCCTACGCCAGCTCGGGAGGCTATTAGTTTCCCCTTGCCAGAGCTCCACCGCTCCACACGGGAGCGGCGGCCCCCCAGCTACTTGAAACACCCAGCTATGTGTGCGGGTGTTTATCGGACCAAGGGGGGAGGGGTGTAATGTATCCAGCTCGACCAGGCTCGACCATGTGCTCCAGCCGGCACAGACCGGTGGAGCACGGGGCTGGCCTAGGCTGAGCTTCGTTCCAGGAGAACAATAGAACAGGGGTTCCTCAAGCCCCACCAATCGGGCCTCGAGTATCTTAGGAAGTTAAGTGGATTAGTTTGAATGATCCTATCACAGGCATGGTAGGAGATGGGGTGTGGGTTTGTTGGGGAATATAAGTCGGCCTGCGAGCCGGCTAGTTTGTCTTGTTCTGTAACTAATAAAGTATGTGAGAGCTGAAATCACTCATCAGTCTCAGTACTTTTCACCTCTCATGATCTGCCTAAGTTCACAGAATCAGCATTGCTGTCAGATGGCCATCTAGCCTCTGTTTGAAAACCTTCAAAGAAGGAGAGCCCACCACCTCCTGAGGAAGCCTGTTCCACTGAATGCACCACAATGCTGTGAAAAGCAGGGAAAACAACCCACTTCCCAACAGAGGCAAATAACCCATGTCAAAACTGTGATTGTAACATATATCTTTGTATTTTCATGGCACAGTATACACTATTTATTGAACGGTTATCAGCAGTGTTCCCTTTAAGTTGCACCGGACTGTGCTGGTGCACAAATTTGCAGCCTCTAGCACATGGAACCCTGGCTGAGTGTTGGGGGTTGAAACTCTCCCCTGCCTCCCTCCCCAGGGCACAGGGGGAAGAGGTACAAAGCCTCTCCTCACCTCTCCTCATTAGCTGAGGTCTCCTCTCCTGGGGAGGACAGATGGGGGAGCTGCCAGCAGATATGCCTATCAGCTGTTGGCTTTAAAAGGCAGGAAGCCATTTCAGGGAATAGTTTTAGTGATTTTAGCTGATTAAAAATTAAAATGTAGCAGTGATATTGAAATAGGTGTGATGACCACCTCTTTCCTCATCCATTTTCTTGAATATATACTCAATTCCCTGCATGGCAACAAGTTGCAAATTCATAATTGCCACAATGATATTCTTCCCAGTGATGGATAAACACATCTAAAAATGGGCTAGTATAGGGGAATGGTGCTTACCACGAGACCTGATCAAAATTTCTCAAAATGTTTCAGAAACGGGCAGGAAGGACAAAACAATGAACCATTAAAAATGCCACTGAGGACATCAAAAAGGAAATATTTTTACTGTTTCAATCCTATTGAAGCCTATAGGGTGAATCCTATTGAAGCACAGTGAATCCTCCTCCAAATATCGGGAAATTAGAGCAGAAACCTAAGCAGGGTTCCAGGAAAATGTTCTTAGAACTGCAGCCTTACAGTAGCACTTAACAGGTGCTATATTACACCAGAAAAATTGAAGATAATTTACTAACTGGGGGGGGGGCAGCAGAATTGATGAGTCTAAAAATGGTTGGATTTCAAAACTGCTGGGGAAAAAAACTTTGTTTAATACCTCAAATTAATTAAGTCCCCCTTAACTTTAGTATGAAAGCCCAGTGAGTTTACAGTGCTTCTCCCCTTCCTACTTATTTCTCCCCCTCCATCTTCCAGTGCCATGGTATCTTTCCATTGCCTCTTTCTTCCTCAACTTGCTGCAGCTATGACCATTTTTATGGGAGGGTTACTAGGCAAGCCCCCAAATGGTGGCAGTGGGATCATGAGAACTTAACTTCAGCAGGAATTTGAAATCACTTAAAAAAGGAAGAAGATTGTTCTGCAAAAACCCTTCTCTGTTCATGGCCCCATTGTGCAAGTTTTTTGATCAACATTTTGGGATCAAAAGATGTTTCTAATCTTCATTGTCTCTAGGCTGCAGTACTTCACAGTCTATTCCCCTTTCCTTAGTATGACATATGTTGGGTGCTAGGCATATTAAAAGTTGTGAGTTGAAGGCAGGGCAGAGTTTTACACAATGACTTCTGATGACACAAAAGCACTGATGTCTCTGTTAAGCACTGTATAGTATTTAAAATCAATTATGCAGTTTTCCAAAAATCTAAGAGCCTCATTTTCTAAAGCAACAAAAGATTGAGTTAAAATACAGAGAAAGACTACATGGACCTGAAAAATAGTTTCCATGCTCAGAATATAATTTATTTATTTACTTCCATTTCTTTCTTCCCAATAGGGACCCAAAGCTGAATACATTGTTCCCTTTCCTTCATTTAATCCTCAATACTATGTAAGGTAGATTATACTGATAGTGTATGACTGACCCAAAGTTTCCCAGCAACCATGGCAGCATGGGGGTTCAAATGCTGGTCTCCCAGATCTTAATCTGACAATACTTTGGCCACCAAATGAGAAGGGAGGGTTCACTGGAGAAGACCCTGATGCTGGGAAAGATTGAAGGTCAAAGAAGAAGGGGACAGCAAAGGATGAGATGGTTAGACAGTGTTATCAATGCAACGAACATGAAATTAAGCAAACTTTGGAGCACGATGGAAGACAGGAGTGACTGGTGTGATGTAGTCCATGGGGTTGCAAAGAGTTGGACTCGACTGTGCGACTGAACAATAACATCATACTATATTACTCATCATAACACATCTTCCGAAAGGAGTGTGCTGCACTTTTGTCTCATGTTAATTATAATACATAATTCTATAATGTTGAATAAAATGCAGGGTTGGAGGATATAGGAAGGAAATAAAAGAACTAATAAGAAACTGTTTAAAATTTTGAGAACAAGGAAATGAAGTATCATTCCCTGATAGCAGCAAGAACTTTCCAGGCACAGGGAGAAGCTAATGATGAAAATGGGAAACAGAGCAAAGAAATCAACAGGCCTCATAATAATACAAGATTATGGAAATACTTCAGAGAATAATAGCTAGATAATGCTATGTATGAGCAGATTAAAGCAAAGGCTAGAGAATTCAGGGTACAGTCCTAAACTACCCTGGAACCTTTTTTGGCTGGTCACTAAGTTCTTTCACAGGCATAATTTTAATGGTAGAGCAGCCTTACCAGATGAATGGTGTTAGCAGCTGCATTAATTTGGCTGGCCTTCAGGATCAGGACTCCATCCTGTAAAGTTTTCAATAAATGTTTGGATTGTTTCACTGCTATGATTCTGATGTACTAGGACAGGGCATAGGAACCAAAATCCATTCATTATTTGTACTAACCTCAGGTTCACGCTAGCCCGATCCCATCAGATCTCAGAAACTAAGCAGGGCTGGCCTTGGCTAGTATATGGATGGATTATCTCCAAGGAATACCAGGGGCATGATGCAGAGGAGGGCAATGGAAAACTACCTCTGAAACATCTCTTGCCTTAAAAACAAGTCTAGCTCACCACCTAGTGCTGCAAAATGCTAAAAGAGCTAGAACTTCTGGCTGCCATGCAATCCTAGGATCTCCTGACTATACTATACACACTGCCATATGATAATTAATTAATTAATTAAACTAATCTCAGTTGCGACCAGCATGCAACACATACTGGATAGGTTCTGAGGTGGTCCTCCAATATCTGCTCAGTTGTTCTCTTTGTTTCAAATATGCCATCTGAATTAATCACTCTTATTGTAGAATACTAGTACACATTATTATGAAATTATTTCAGGGTTTACACCATACAGCTTTTAAGGTGTACATAGCTTCTGGGGATGTTCTAATTCACTGGTTACTTTTAAAGTAGTTTATTCAATTTTTAGATTTTATAGCACAGTGTACTTCAAGACATTGACTGATGCATAGAATTAATCAGACTACTTAATTTCAACTTATTAAGGCTTTTTTTCACTGCAGACCTTTATAGAATTGCTGTTCCTGAGAGCAGTGGCTCCATTTGAATTTCTGACAAGTAGAATTTATAAAAGCATCTTATATTGGTAAGCACAGTAGGATAGATTATAAACTCTTTAAATGGAATCATATCCCCATGGGCTTTTAGGAGTTCTTACTATGTCTTTGTTCTGAAGTCTCCTTCTGTGATTGTAGAAGGAGGAGGAGGAGGAGGAAGAGGAGGAGATTGGATTTATACCCTGCCCTTCACTACCCAAAGAAGTCTCAGAGTGGCTTACAATCTCCTTTCCCTTCCCCTCCCCACAACAGATACCCTGTGAGGTAGGTGGGGCTGAGAGAGCTCTCTCGAGAACTGCCCTTGAGAGAACAACTTTGAAAGAATTTATGACTGAGCTAAATTCACACCAGCAGCTGCATGTGGAGGAGTGCAGAATCAAACCCGGTTCTCCCAGATTACAGTCAATGCTCTTAACCACTACACCAAACTGGCTTTCTAGCTTTGTGGCTATTGTAAATTGTGACAGGCCTCCTTTTTCAGCTTTGAGAAAGGACTCTTCCAAAACAGGCTTCAGCTGGCTCCCTATTAGTCTACAGTCAATTCTCGGCAGCCGTCTGATTGCTCATGAGGCAGCGGTTTGGCTTTCCATTGGATTACAACAGTGGACTGTTTTTCGGCTACAAAACTACAGTAGAGGTCTAATCACAGTCTAACTTGGGTATAAAGTGCTGCCTCTGTGTAATAACTTTTAATATTATTTTATATTGTTTTGTAAATTGATCTTTTGCATTATGCATTATATGGATGGATACAAAAAGGTCAAATATGATACATTATAATGAATGAATTCACTCAACAACAATTGGTGTAGTATATTTTATTGTGTTTAGGACTTTAAATAGGACTAGAAAAAAGAATATGATTTTTGGGTCACAGGTTATATTTATGTTCATACTAGTTATCATTTGTGACTTCTCCTTTTCTCCAGTTTGGTGTAGTGGTTAAGTGCATGGACTCTAATCTGGGAGAACTGGGTTTGATTCCCCACTCCTCCACATGCAGCTGCTGGATGACCTTGGGCAAGCCATAGTTCTGTAAGGGCTGTTCTCTCAAGGACAGTTCTTGAAAGAGCTCTCTCAGGCCCACATACCTCACAGGGTATCTGTTGTGGGAGGGGAAGGGGAAGGAGTTTGTAAGCCACTCTGAGACTCTGAGTGAAGGGTGGGGTATAAATCCAATCTCTTCTTCTTCTTCTTCTTCTTCTTTGGTTGATTCTAACAAGAAAGACAGGCAGGCTTTCCTAGGTTCACTATATTCCTGATGACTGATTATGTTTAATGAACTGGTGGGTTACATGATGGGGGAAATAACAGTCGTAGTAGGCAGTGGTAATTAACTGCACAAATGCAGGAAAACTGCCTACAATTCTGGTCACCATATCTCAAAAAGGATATTGTAGAGCCGGCCACGTGACCACAGAAATGTCTTTGGACAGCACTGGCTCTTCGGCTTGGAAATGGAGATGAGCACCACTCCCTAGAGTCGGATTTGACTAGCTTTTGAGCATGAGAAACCTTTACCTTTAGGGCTGGAAAAGACAACCAAAATGGTCAAGGGGTTCGATCACATTCCATCCCAAAAAAGGTTAAGGCATTTGGGGCTACTCCAGTGGCAGATTAACCATTAAACAGACTAAGCACGTGCTTAGGGCATCACAAAGTTGGGAAAAAGGTGAAAAGGGGGAAAAAATGAATGAAAATTTGTAAAAAAAAAATTGATAAAACTAGTGCAAATTGATCATGGTGCACCCTAGGATTATCTTCTATTTTTTGTTGGTGAGGTGCAGTGTCATAGGCTATGTTTAAAAGTAAAATGCATGTGTTTAAAAGTAAAATGATGGCACCAAATTCAGTTGTCATGACAGTCATTTCAATTACCCTCTCTGCCCCTTTTTAATTTTAGCCCCATGTAAACGTCAAAAATGAAGTGTGTTCAGTTGAGTGGTGCGCAAAAGAGAAAACATGCAAAAAAGAATGAGCAAAAGAATCTGTCTGTTGTAGCCAAGACAGGAAAACTGACAGATTTCTTCTTACAAACTGCAGAGAAAGATGATCCAGATCAAAACCACTGTCAGTCTTCAGAGACAGGAAGTGAATCAAATCTATCTCCTTCATCAGAAACAGGCAGTGTTGGTTCAAGGCCAGATTTTCATGATGACATTGCACATGATGAAGTGCCACAACCTGGACCTACCTCCACGACAAGATGTATAAATGCTTTTGATCTGACTTATTGGGTTGCTTGTGGACCCAGTGAATGTCAGCACCACAATGGGCTATTTGACAAATCGCGTTGCAATTTCATCAGTGGGAATCCAAAGAGATACTGTTCACAGAAGATATTTTTTGGAATAAAAGGCAATGGTGAACACTAAAAGAGAGAATCGCTGTTGTTCTCTCCTTCAAAAGGATCAGTTTACTGTTTTGTTTGTAAACTATTTATGCCCAAAGGGTCAACACATTTTGCTAGAAATGAGGGATTCAGTGACTGGCAAAACACTGCTGTAACCATGAAAAAAGTACAACTTCCCGAGATGCCATGTTGACATATTTAACTTGGAAACAAGGCTTAGGCTTGACACAGCACTGGAAAAACAAATTGAAGAGGAGTACAATTACTGGGAAAATGTGCTTCGGCGTGTTGTAGCAGTCATTTGCACACTGGCTGAACAAGGATTGGCATTCCAAGGAAAAGTGGAAAAATTTGGGTCTTTCAATAATGGGAATTATTTGAGGCTACTCAAATTGATAAGTCAGTTTGACCCATTCTTGGCTGCTCACATATCACGGTATGGCAATGCTGGAAAAGGCAACCCTTTGTACCTGTCCAAAATGATATGTGAGGAACTTATTGAGTTAATGGCAAAGAAAGTGCACTCCATCATCATTGACGAAATTAATGTTTCTGGGCACTTCAGTCTGTCTGTGGACTCAATGGCTGATCTTTCGCATGTTGACCAGCTGAGCATAGTACTCAGATACTTGCAAGATGGACAGCCAGTTGAACAATTTATCACATTTTTGGAATTACAAAACCACATTGGTGAAGCTATGGCACAGCAGGTGTTGAAGTACTTATGTGATGATTGTAAATTGGATTTTGCTAAATGCAGAGGGCAGTCATATGACAATAATGCCAACATGTCTGGACGTTACAATAGCATGCAGCAAAAACTTTTGGATGCAAATCAGTTTGCCATTTATGTACCCTGTGCAGCTCATTCACTAAATTTAGTTGGACGAAGTGCTGTGGATTGCTGTCAAGTTGCAGTAGATTCCTTTTCCACTATACAACTTGCTCTACACAATCTTTTCAGCCTCAACTGCTCGGTGGAGAATTCTCAAAGATTGCATTGGAAATAAAAAAGTGTTGAAATCACTTTCAGACACCAGATGGGAAGCACATGCTGTGGCAACTGCAGCAATTATCAACTCTTTCTTCAAGGTTCTTGAAGCTTTGGAAGATTTATCAGATGACCAGTTGCAAAAAGGTGACACTAGAAGAGACGAAAAAAATATTGCAAACAAGATGCAAGAACTGGAATTTGTGTTCATGCTGAATTTTTGGATTGAAACTTTAGAAAAGTTTCATAGAACAAGTCAACTTCTTCAAAGTGAAAACGTGATCTTACAAACATGTGCAGATTTGTATTCATCATTGGCAGACCAGCTGCACACATCAAGAGATGAGTTTGAGAGATCTGAATCACTTGCAAAGGACATGCTCCCTGATGTAGAATACAAAGCAACTCAAACGCGTAAGTGTATAAGAAAGAGAAAGCCCAATGATGGAAATGCACCAGAGGTCATTCTCAGTGCCATAGACAAATTCTGTATCTCCACTTTTTATGTAATTGTTGAAAAGTTAGAAATGGAAATGAGGAGACGAAAGGTGTACACTGAAATAGCAGACAGATTCTCTTATCTATGTTCCTAATGCCACCCAACAAGGTGCTAATTCTCAATTATCAGAAAGTGAAAGGTACTCAAAGACTTGTCAGACACTCATTGATACTTATCCAGATGACATGAACAACACTTTGTCTACAGAGCTTCAGCAGTTCCATTCATATGTTCTTCATAACTTTAAAACAACCAAGAAAACATCTTTCACTCACATGGAAGTGTACAACACAATTACAGAAGACAAACTAGAGAGTGCCTTTCCAAATGTTGAAATTGCCTTAAGAATATTTTTAACATTAATGGTCACCAATTACACAACAGAGAGGTCTTTCTCACAACTGAAACATGTAAAAAACCCGAATAGATCAGTTATGCTTCAAGAAAGACTCAACTCCCTGTATATATTAATAATTGAAGCAGACATTCTGAGAAGTATTAATTTTGAGGATGTTATCAGTGATTTTGCGAAAATGAAATGTAGAAAAATGCCTTTCAGTTCATGAATATTGGAACCTTGATACATTTAACTTGTGAAATATTAAAATAGATGTTGTATTGCATTTTTGTAGAACTTTATGTAGACAAAGCTTGGCTTAGTTTGTACAGTATATTGTGTTATCATATGAATAAATGTTTGTATTGCTGCAACCTGCATTGTATATCTGGTCATACAGGTCAACAACTAAAATGGACTGGGTCAGTGTGAAAAGGAGGGGGGAACCAAGATTGGTCAGTGCTTAGGGCACCAGTGAGCCTTAATCCACCTCTGGACTACTTTGCTATCATATCCTGGTTATAAGTGCAGTATTAAAGAGAAATCACAACTTTAATTCACGTGATTTATTGTAAAGCATAAGGAATGTTGGGCCCTAACCTTGGAGAGGTGAAACTGGCTCAGGTGAGTTTCTCTTCAAAAGATGAAGCCTCACAGTTAGATCTAAATTTCATTCTTTGTGTTTGTTTTTATTCAGTAGGATGAATGTTTCTCAAAACAAACAGGTTATTTGCAGGTGAAAACTAAATCAATTTTTCCTCCTTTAATTGAAAATGAAATACATCAAACATAATGCCCTGGTGTCCATGAGAACACAATGTGAGGCTGATCTAAAGCCTGCCTGACCCTAAATAAGTATTTAACAAGCTGTGAACAACAAACTGTGAAAGACTGGCAATTTCAAAAGTAATAACTATTGAACTCCTAAGGTTTTATAATATGTGACACATTCCAATGGCACCAGGCATATTATTGCAAATAAATTAATAGCATATTCAAATTGCTTGTAAGACCTACTTTTATGCACATTGATGGCTTCATGTAAATGAATGCAAGAAAGAAGACGTTTTTAAAAACTTCAGTTAATTACAAGCCATCTGAAAAAGGACTGTATTACTTTTTTTGGCTTTTGCTGGAACTGTAAAACACTGTAAAATGCAGAACAATAAAGCAAATCATAGGATATTAATCAATATTCATATATCTATGAATCAAAAATAGTTTGCTTTCAAATTTCAATTTTATAATTCCATTTTGAAATTGAAGAGTTTGCAATAGGTCCTTTGATATAAGTTTTTAATCAAATAATTGACACATTCATTCACACAAACTTTGGCTGCTTCTGAATTGCTTCTTGTACTAGAATACACCATATAAACCACCTTGAGTTGCTAGGAAGAATGGGATAATAAACAGATCAAAGACTAGATATAACAGATTTTCTGCTAGGGAAAGAGGGAGGAATGGTCCTCTTTGACCATAAAAAATGCTATGCCAGGCATCAAGGGACCTGAATATTCAAAAGACATGTGGAATAGGGGCTGTAGTAAGTAGGCAAATTGAGACTGGGTGGAAATGCTGGCTGGATCCAACCCCAACTGAGGGAGCCAGAGTCACAGTGCCCATAGTGAAAATTCAATTAAAACAACTCCACCCTAGTAATGTAAAGTGAGAGTGGCTATTGAGCCTACACAGCTACATTTTATTAAATATAGGAGAACCTGTAAACATTTTTTTCTAAAAAAAAACAATCCACAGCCAGAAATATTATGAGGGCTGGCAGAACCAAGAGCAACAGAGGCTGTCATTATTTATTTTTAAATGCCTTTCCTGGTTTTCTCCCCCTCCAAAAAAAGCAGAGCTACTCACAAAATAATGAAATTATGTGATATTACAGAATTATTATAGACAAAACCCAAAAGTTCAAATATTGATTATTGCTGGGTTTCCAGAGGGCCTCTGAGAAAGGAATTTAGGATTTTCCAGAAGTAAGCTGACAAATTGTTAACCACTAAGCAGAATTCTATAAACAGGTTATATTCAATTTAATTGACAGAAGAGGAATTTCCCATAAACTTTTTAATTAGAATAGTACCAACCATCCCGGCTAATGACCTGTCAAAGTTAAAGATTTATGGTGAGATCCTTTGCTTCAAAGAGAACTAGGAATAATTGGTCAAGATGAGGCAAGAAAAGCCTAATTGGGTTGAATGAAAGGGTAACTGTACTGTAAGAGAGAAGGAAACCTCTCTTCTGACTTGCTGTGTGTTTTTAGAAATTAAAATACTACTTTAATATTTTGTTTATGGCTGAGAATTAAGACTATGATATAGGGTTGTAAGAGAAGCAACTAGGTGAAATATTAATTTTAAGCTTTGCTAAATACATAGCTCTTGTGTGGCTCGATGAGGCTGTGGGCCATGAAGGGCCACCCAGGATGGACAGACCACAGCAGAGAACTCAGACAAAGTGTGATCCACTGGAGAAGGAAATGGCAACCCACTCCAGTATCTTTGCCAAGAAAACCCCATGGACAGTAACAAAAGGCTAAAAGATATGACACAGGAAGATGAGCCGCTCAGGTCACAGGGTGTCCAATATGCTCCTGGGAAAGAGCAGAGGCAAGTTCAAGTAACCCCAGAAAGAGTAAAGTGGCTGGGCCAAAGCCGAAAGGGCATTCAGTTGTGGATGTGTCTGATGGTGAAAGGAAAGTCTGATGCTGCAAGGAACAATACTGCTTAAGAACCTGGAATGTAAGATCTGTGAATCAAGGTAAGCTTGATGTGGTCAAAAATGAGATGGCAAGACTGAACATTGACATCAACTAAAGTGGACATGAATGGGCAAATTTAATTCAGAAGACCATTAAATCTACTACTGTGGCCAAGAATTCCGTAGAAAAAATGGTGTGGCCTTTATAGTCAACAAGAGAATCCAAAAGACAGTAATGGGATACAATCATAAAAACGACAGAATAAGCTTGGTCCAAATCCAAGGCAAATCATTCAGCATCACAGTAATCCAAGGCTATGCCCCAACCACTGATGCAGAAGAGGCTGAAGTGGACTGGTTCTATGAAGACCTACAACAACTCATAGAACTAACACCAAAAAAAGATGTCCTTATCATCATAGGGGACTGGAATGCTAAAGTAGGGAAGTCAAAGGGTCTGGAGAGTCAGCACTCATGGCAGCCATTTAAGTGCGGAGGTGAGAGCAACTGACTTCTGGAGCTCTACAAACATCAAAGAATCTTCAACTTTCTTTTTAACAACTTTGCACTGTGAGTACTACAAACCCCGATAACAAAACCCTGATATTTTTTTTATTTGTGAGGGAAAATTGTCCATTAAAAGTTTAAAGCCATGGGAGTAAAACTATCCCACCCTCTTGTGGCTCAGAATGGAAGACCAGGCTTTCAGCTTTACACTAAAAGAAAATTTGGATGCTTTGCTACTTCTGTTTTTGCTTACTTTAAACTTGTGGAAATACAAGACCTTTTCCCTCTTATAGATTTAGTGCTCTCGTCACCTTAAAGTTTTTAAGTAGTAGTTAAGAGATTTTGGAGACTATGCCTAAGAAGATTACGGACTGCTGGCTGATCTTTATAAAATTTGTGGTGAAGTGCTCTGCTTTGCTTTTACTTTGGGGACTTTTGGATTTTAAGATTGGCATATTTATTTAAGACAGGACTTTGCAGATGAGGATTAGAGATCCTTAAACCTGGAATATTACTTGGCTTTTTAGACAGAAGAAACTGGACAATTTGGATATAAAACTTAACTTTGACCTGGGAAAGAAGAAAACTGCTGGAATATAACTTAGGATGTTTTTTTAATTTATACTAACAACTTTTCCCCCTGGATTTCACCTTCCATATTCTGTTGGAATTATAAAATTTCCTTTTTGGAATATAATTAGCAATCTAAGGGATGAAAACTTTAGGGCTTATCTCAGTGGATTTACAAATGATTCAGGTTTCATTTTGGTGTCCTGGTTTTGGCTGGTTTCTAAATACTTTTTTGCTTGATGGATCTGTAACTTTTATCAATTTTGGATCTGAACCCTCTATTTTGTAGATTTACAAAAGGCACTCTTATGGAATTATATTATATCATTTTTATGGGAATGGACAAAGAACTGATGAACTGAAGAAGATTGGTAAGATTGAAAACTAGCTCTAACTGCCAAAAATTACTAGAATCTCTTTGTAATTTTATGCCCAAGAAAAAACACTTTAACTTGGATGATTACTAATGGAAACTATATGCTCTAGCCAAAAAGTAAAATAGGGCCTTCTTGTTTTCTGAACTATAATTCTAGTTGATGAAATAAAAGGGAAATGGGCTTTTGTTGACACTGAAGGATTGGATTGTCTGGGAACACTGAGGATATTGTGTAATAACCAGTATTGAAATACACTGCTTTGCTCTATAGAGTGGGAGGGAAGCAGAAGAGGTATATATTGATTTGTAACTACTTCCTGCTGATACTGAAGGTTTGGTTTGTTTGGGAACATTGTGTAATAACTAGTATTAAAATATATTGCTTTGCTTTACAGAGTGGGAGGGGGCCATGGAGGTGTATATTGACTGTATTTGAACCATGTCTTCTGGTAGAGGTGGACATTCCCCAAATACAGCTAAGTCGGTAGCCACAAATTTAGCAAAGATGTCAGGGCAAGAGATACATAATCTGATCCAAAATGTGGTGGCCAAGGCAATAGAATCTGCAATCCCTCAAGCTGTTAATACTGCCCTTACTACTGCTGCTAATAATATCATCCCTCAAGCAGTGGGTAATGTTGTAACCAATGCAATCTCTGTAGTGGTAGAGTCGATACAGGCTAAACTTGATGCTTTAACAATACAGGTTACTTCTCAAACTGAGGAGTTCAAGCAATGGATTCTGGAAAATACTCAGCAGATTGTTACTTTGAAGCAGACCACTACTCAACTGCAAGACAAATCAGAATATTTAGATCAAAGAACCCTGGAATTGAAGACCAGACAAGATTCTCTGGAAGGCTCTGTGATGAAGCTGGAGCTAGAGAAAGCAGCCTTTGTACTGAGATTCCAAAATATACCAGAAAACACAGAAGAAGACATTAAAGAAAGCATGGCAAAATTTTAACAGAATATTTGGAAGGGGAGACTACTCAGTCTGCAATTGAAGACATAGATGTCACTTACAGAATGAATTCCTCCTATGCAAGAAGATGTAAACTACCCAGGGAGGTGCATGTAAGATTCCATAAGAGAGCTACAAGAGACTACATTTTAAAAATAGCAAATCAAAAGACTTTGAAGCTGCAAGAGACAGAAGTCAAGATTTTAAAAGAAATCCCATGGAGAGTGAGAGAAAAAAGAAGAGACTATGTCCAATTTACCAAGCTACTAAGAGAAAATGAAATAAATTATAGGTGGCTACTTCCTGAAGGGGTATTATAGCCGGGCAATGGACCTGGTGGCGTCCATGGCGTCACTAGGACTCTCCCAATGTGTATCGACCCCCATGCACCAGGCCGGGCACATCCTCGACCTGATCTTCACGATGGGGATTACAGTGGACCGGATGACTGCCATGGCAGTACCATGGTCGGGTCACTATGCCCTGAAGGCCCGTGTGAATGTCCCACCCCGACCCTGTATAGGCGGCGAGCGGATTTTGGCTCGCCTGCAGAGCCAAATGGACCCGGTGCGGCTTGAAATGGCTCTGCGGGATCCGATGCCCCCTGGCGGCTCGTTGGAGGAACTTGTGGAAGACTGGCATAGCCGACTTTCCACAGCCATCGATGAGATCGCTCCCAGGTGCCCTCTGCGCCCTCGCTCCAGGCTAGCCCCTTGGTACTCCCAGGGGTTGCGGCTGATGAAGCAAGAGCTCAGACGGCTAGAGAGGCGGTGGCGCCGTGCTCGCGATGAGGCAACGAGAGCATCTTATAGGACGTTTATGAGATCCTATGAGATGGCAGTCAAGGCTGCGAAGAGGGAATTCTACGCAGCTACGATTGCATCTGCAAGCTCACGCCCAGCCCAATTGTTTAGAACAATTCGGTCTTTGACAACTCTGCCGCAGGGCAGACAAAATCGTAGGGAATTGGATATCGGCTGCGAGGCATTTGCGAGCTATTTTGCAGATAAGGTCTTGGCGCTCCGCCGCGACCTCCCCGCCACGCTTGAAACAGTGAGTGAACTTGAGGCCCCTTGTGCGTCCTCGAGTTCGGGTTTAGTATGCTTTGACCGGCTCAGTCTGGAGGAAGTCGACAGACTGCTAGTATTTGTGCGCCCAACCACATGCGACCTTGATCCGTGCCCCTCCTGGCTCATTAAGGCGGGCCACGAGGGGTTTCGAGGTGCCTTGGGGGAGATTGTGAACAAGTCCCTATTGGAGGGATGGTTCCCCGAGGCACTCAAGGAAGCGATGGTCCGCCCTCTCTTGAAAAAAACAACTATGGTCCCGGCGGAATTGGCCAGCTATCGGCCAGTGTCCAACTTGCCCTATTTGGGCAAACTGATCGAGAGAGAGGTGGCGACTCAGCTACAAGGCTTTCTGGATGACGCTTCCGTCCTCGATCCATTCCAGTCCGGCTTTCGCCCGGGGTATGGGACGGAGGCAGTACTGGTTGCCCTAACTGACGACCTCCGGAGGCACCTGGATCGAGGTGGTGTGGTGGCACTGTTGTTGTTAGACCTGTCGGCTGCATTTGATACAGTCGACCACCAGTTGCTGATCCACAGCCTCGCCGACGTGGGGATTCAGGGGCTTGCCCTTCAGTGGTTTGCCTCTTTCCTCCAAGGTCGGGGACAGAGGGTGGTTTTAGGGGGCAGCAGTCCCGGAGGCACTCGCTGGAATGCGGGGTGCCTCAGGGGGCGGTGCTCTCCCCGATGCTGTTTAACATCTACATGCGCCCCCTCGCCCAGATTGCCCGGAGGTATGGGCTGGGTTGTCACCAATATGCGGATGACACCCAGCTCTATCTGATGTTGGGCAGCCGGTCTGAATCTGACCCCGAAGATCTCCACCGGGCCTTGCAGGCTGTGGCCGGGTGGCTCAGGTTGAGCCGGTTGAAGCTAAACCCTGCGAAGATGGAAGTCCTGTGCCTGGGTCGGACCGGTCTGGGGCTGGGGCTCCCACTTCCGACCTTCGATGGGGCACTGTTGGTGCCAGCGCCGGAGGTTAGGAGTTTGGGAGTGCTCCTGGACCCTGCGGGGGCCCAGGTGGCAGCCACTGCCAAATCGGCTTTTTACCATCTTCGCCTGATTCGGCAGCTGGTCCCGTTCCTCAACCGCGAGGACCTGGCCATGGTGATCCACGCAATGGTCACCTCAAGGCTAGACCACTGTAACGCCCTCTACATGGGGCTGCCTTTGGGGCAAATCCGGAGGCTGCAGCTAGTGCAGAATGCTGCAGCCAGGCTGTTGGTGGGCATCCCCAGGCGGGAGCACATCCGGCCTGTGCTGAAAGCGCTGCACTGGCTGCCTATAGCATACCGGATTCGCTTCATAGTGCTGGTGCGTACCTTTAAAGCCCTATATGGCCTGGGTCCGGCATACCTGAGGGACCGCCTTTCCCTGTATATGCCCCAAAGAGCACTGCGGTCCGAGTCCCAACATCACCTGGCGGCCCCTGGCCCTAAGGAGGCCAGGTTGGTGGCCACGAGGGCTAGGTCCTTTTCAGTGGCAGCTCCTACCTGGTGGAATGAGCTCCCGGAGGAGATCAGGGCCCTGCGGGTCCTCTCACAGTTCTGCAGGGCCTGCAAGACGGAGCTCTTCCGCCAGGCCTTTGAGTAGGAGCCGCCACTCCATTTCCCTCTGCCAATGTGACTATCTTATGTGGTGGAGGGAGGGGACAGCCGAGGGAGATCTAGCTGTACCCGCTTTGATCAACATCGCTGCGACCAACATTGTTGGGACTAACACCGCCATTGGATTGAGGTTGTGAAGAACTGTCGAGCACCTTAGGATGGTTACCTTTTTAGTATGCTATCTGTTAATTGTTTTTATGGTTTTAAGTTGTTTTGTCTTGGCACATGGTTGCCCCTATGTAAGCCGCCCTGAGCCTGTTCGTGGGGAGGGCGGGGTAAAAATGTAATAAATAAATAAATAAATAAATAAATAAATAATTTACCCATGGAGGAAAAAAGTTCAAAATTAACTCAATATGAAGAAGAACTTGGATACCAAGAGGAGGAGGAGGAAGAAGAAGAAGAGATAGAGGAAAAAGAGGAAAAAATGAGGAAGAAGAGAAACTGCAGGATCAAGGAGCAATAGGCCACAAAACAGGTAACAGCAAGAAAAGACCTAAAACCCCACCACACCACATAGTTACAAGATACCACAACAAGTAAAGAAATGGCTCCAAAAAAGATACCAAAGATGGATAAAAGGAAGTTGAAAATAATTTTTATCAATGTTATGGTTTGAATGCCCCACAAAAGAGAAGAAAAATCTTTCAACAAATAAAAAAATTACCGACAGATGTAGCCTGCTTATAAAAAATGCATATCAAAGAATCTGATAAAAATTCTTAGAAGCTAAAAAGATTGGAAATTTTTTTTGCATCTGCAGATAAACTGAAAAAGAAAAAAGGTGTAGTAACTTATGTGAAAATGATATATGATTCAGAAGACGGAAGACTATTGATCATTAAAATTCAAAGACAAGCTAAAACTATACTTATAGTGAACATCTACGCACCAAACCAACATCAGGAAAACTTTTATAAAACTCTACATGAGACCTTGTCCAATTTAGTATAAGAAATTTGTATAGTTGGAGATTACAATGCAGTATTTGATAGAGCCATCAATAGGAAAAGTCACAAAGGAAGACAGAAAAAAGATAATGAATTGCCTAACATGTTCTTAAATATGGTGGAAGAATTGACTTTAGCAGATGCATGAAGAATTAGGAATATAAATAAACAAGACTATACTTTTTTCTCTGCAAGACATAAACCTTGGTCAAGATTAGATATGGCATGGATTTCAACAGCTATGATTAATGACATTGTAGAGGTAGAAATTTTGCCCTCAGCATTTGCAGATCATAACCCTTTGTTTTTGACTCTACAAGATACCCCAAAAAGAAATAGATGGCCAATGAATAGGTGGCTTCTAAAAAATCTAGACTTTGTTAAAAAATCTAAAAATGAATTCCAGGAGTTCTTTAAACTGAATATCCAACCTGATATGGCTATGGATATTGTATGGGACACTTTTAAGGCCTTTGCGAGAGGTTGGTGCATGAAACAAGATGTGTGGGTTAGGAAAAAAAGAAAGCAAAGATTTACACAGATTGAAGAACAAATCAAGCAAGAAGAACAAAAGTTAAAATGAAACCTGCGGCTTACATTTAAGGATTAAGATTAAAAATCTACAGCACCAATTTAATTGCTTACTTACACAGGAGATTGCAAAAGAGATAATGTTTGCAAAACAAAACTTTTTTGAAAATGCAAACAAGCCCACAAAGTGGTTAGCATACAAATTAAGGAGAGACTCAGAAAAGAAACATAAAGATCCTGAAAAATGAAAAAGGAAAAGAATGCTCACAAGTATTTGAAAGATATTTTTGAAAATTTCTATCAAAACATATATCAGCAGGGAAAGCTGACCATGACCAGATTAAAGAATTCTTTAAAAAAACACAGTAATAAAGAATTTCCAGAAGAACAGAGGAAAATATTAAATAAGCCAATTTCTTATATGGAAGTGATTGAAGCAATTAAAACCCAGAACAAAAAAAAGATACCAGGTCCGGACAGATTTCCTGCAGAATTCTATCAGACATTTGAAGACCAAATTGCCTTACCATTGAAACTGACAATACAAAAAAAAGAATAGTTGAAGAAAGAAAGTTACCAGAGACTTGGAATCAGGCACTGATTACACTGATACACAAACCAGATACGGATGAGAAAGAAATTCGAAACTATAGACCAATTTCATTGCTCAATGTGGACTACAAGATCTATGCATCTATTTTAGCCAACAGACTGAAAAGAGTCCTGATCCAGGTAATACATCAAGACCAATGAGATAACTAATGTGAGAACAATTTGAAATATACTTGAATATTTTAAAACATATCCTGAAAAACAAATGGCTTTGATTTTTCTTGATGCAGAGAAGCCCTTTGACAATCTTACATAGTATTTTATATTAGAACAACTGCTGACATGGAAATGTGGAGACTATTTTTATACAATGGTTAAAATGTTTTATAGATGGTATATGACTCCTGAAAACTTAGCTTAATAGTATCCTAATATGTCAAATTTATGTTGGAAATGTAAAAGTAAAGCTGGCTCTTTCTACCATATGTGCTGGACATGTAAGATAGCTAAAACATATTAGATATGGATACATGAAATATTGCAGAAAATGCTATAAATAAGTGTACCATTTAATCCTGAACTATTTCTATTGAATATTGTTCCGAAAAACTTTACAATATGTTTACATAATTGTACATGTGACAGCTGCAAGAATACTTTATGCAAAATATTGGAAGAAAGAAGAAGTACCCATGAAAGAAGAAATAACAGGTAAATTGTCTGAAGCTGCAGAAATGGACAAATTAACTCTCCAGTTACAAAGGAAAAAAGATGGACAAAATTTTATAGATGGATTGAGGATTATACCCAGAAATCTTCAAAATAATTTAAAAATAAATGTTATCACTTAAAGTTGATTGTAAAACTAGACATAGGTATTTAAAATAAGATTTAACTGTATTGTATAAGTTAACCAGAGACTAAGTATGAGCTCCACTATCATAGTAGATGTTGTTACATAATTGTTGTTGTTTTCTTGTAGTGACTTTCTTTCTTTCTGAAAATAATAAAATGTCCTAGCTCTGGCTGGGGCAATTATATATATATAAAAAGGTAACTGGAATAACAGACAAGTTTGGCCTTGGAGAACAATATGAAGCCAGGCAAAGGGTAACAGTATTTTGTCAAGAGAACACACTGGTCATAGCAAACACCCCCTTCCAACAACCTAAGAGGCAACTCTACACATGGACATCACCAGATGGGCAACACCGAAATCAGATTGACTGTATCATTTGCAGTCAAAGATGGAGAAGCTCTATCCAGTCAGTAAAAACAAGACCTGGAGCTGACTCTAGCTCAGATCATGAGCTACTCATTGCAAAATTCAGACTTAAACTGAAGAACGTTGGGAAAATCACTAGGCCATTCAGGTTTGACCTAGATCACGTCCCTGATGAATATACAGTGGAGGTGAAGAATAGGTTTCAGGGACTAGATTTGACAGAGTATCTGAAGAACTATGGACAGAGGTTTATGAAATTGTACAAGAGGCAGCAATCCCCACCATCCCAAAGAAAAAGAAATGCAAGAAAGCAAAGTGGCTGTCTGATGAGGCTTTACAAATAGCAGAGGAAAGAAGGAAAGCAAAAGGCAAAGGTGAAAAGGAAAGATCTATCCAACTGAATGCAGATTTTCAGAGAACAGCAAGGAGAGATATGGAGGCTTTCCTGAATGAACAATGCAAAGTAATAGAGGAAAACAATAGAATGGGAAGGACTAGAGATCTCTTCCAAGAAAATTGGAGAAATCAAGGGATTGTTCCATGCAAAGTTGGCCATGATAAAGGACAAAAACGGTAGAGATCTAACAGAAGCAGAAGAGATTAGGAAAAGATAGCAAGAGTATACAGAAGAACTATACAAGAAGGACCTCAATGTCCTTGACAACCACAATGGTGTAATTACTGGCCTCAAGCCAGACATCCTGGAATGTGAAGTCAAAGCACTACTAACAACAAAGCTAGCAGAGGTGATGGTATCCAGCTGAGCTATTCAAAGTCTTAAAAGATGATGCTGTTAAAGTGCTACACTCAATTTGCCAGCAAATTTGGAAAATACAACAGTGGCCACAGGATTGGAAAAGGTCAGTTTACATTCCAGTCCCAAAGAAGGGCAATGCCAAGGAATGTTCAAACTATCGTGCAATTGCTCTCATTTCACACTCTAGCAAGGTCATGCTCAAGATCCTACAAGCTAGGCTTCAGCAGTATGTGGATAGAGAACTGCCAGAAGTACAAGCTGGGTTTCAAAGAGGTAGAGGAACTGGAGATCAAATTGCCAACATTTACTGGATTATGGAGAAAGCAAGGGAGTACCAGAAAAACATCTACTTCTGCTTCATTGGCTATGCTAAAGCCTTTGATTGTGTGGATCACAACAAACTATGGCAAGTCCTTAAAGAGATAGGAGTACCAGACCACCTCACATGTCTCTTGAGAAACCTGTATAAGGGTCAAGAAGTGACAGTTACAACCAGATATGGAACAACTGAGTGGATTAGCATTGGAAAAGGAGTACGACAAGGATTTATATTGTCACCTTGCTTATTTAATTTATATACAGAGTACATAATGTGAAATACTGGCCTGGATGAATCACAAACCGGAATTAAGATTGCTGGGGAAAAGGTCAACAACCTCAGATATGCAGACGATAACACTCTGATGGCAGAAAGTGAAGAGGACCTCAAGAGCCTCTTGCTAAGAGTGAAAGAGGAGAGCGCAAACATTGGCTCAACATCAAAAAAACTAAGATCATGGCATCCGGCTCCATCACTCCTTGGCAAATAGAAGGGGAAGTCGTGGAAGTAGTGACAGACTTCACGTTCCTGGGATCCAAGATCACTGCAGATGGCGACTGCAGCCATGAAAATAAAAGACACCTGCTCCTTGGGAGGAAAGCGATGGCAAACCTAGACAGCATAATAAAAAGCAGAGACATCACCCTGCCAACAAAAGTCTGTATGATCAAAGCAATGGTATTCCCAGTAGTAATGTATAGCTGCGAGAGTTGGACTATAAGGAAGGCCAAGTGCTGAAGAATAGATTCTTTTGAATTATGGTGCTGGAGAAGACTCTTGAGAGTCCCTTGGACTGCCAGGAGATCAAATCAGTCAGTCCTAAAAGAAATCAACCCTGACTGTTCCCTGGAGGGCCAGATACTGAAGCTGAAGCTCAAATACTTTGGCCACTAAATGAGAAGGGAGCATTCACTGGAGAAGACCCTGATGCTGGAAAGATTGAAGGTCAAAGAAGAAGGGGACAGCAAAGGGTGTTAATGGTTAGACAGTGTTATTGATGCAATGAATATGAAATTAAACAAACTCTGAAGCACAATGGAAGACAGGAGGTCCTAGTGTGATGTGGTCCATGGGATTGCGAAGAGTCAGACTTGACTGTGCGACTGAACAACAACAACAACAACAACAAATACATAGCTATAAACTATAAGAACTACCAAGTTTATTTTAACAAAGCAAAGGTTGGAAACCAAGAGCACCATGTGTGCTGAGAGTCCAGAAAAGAACAGAAATCATTAATCACAGCTCTTAACATTCATTTAAAGGCCAATTAAAAATGCAGAACTTATGTTATACAAAGGGGACCCCTACTGGCCAAAACTAGAAGTTTTAATTTAGACTAAAAAAACTTTATAAAATTCAATAAAAATCTTCTGATGGATCAAGATGAAGAATACTAGATGAATCCAATGTATCTACAAAAGCTTTATGCCATAGGCCACTTCGTAACATTAGGAAGTGCATATAAAGAGTTTAATTTTTTTAAATAGTGTTATAATTTTGTATTTTTCCATAATTTAATGTATCCTTTATATGTTTTTAACAGAAATAACCCACAAGATGATATTAAGAGTGTTTTCATACATATATGCATGTATTAATTTAAATAAACAATTTTTGTAATGGGAAGTTAGATTTTGTATTGAGGATTAACTTAGCCTGAAAAGTTCATTCAAAGGTGATCAAATCTGGGAGAGTGGCCAAAGAGGCATTCATCATTTTTAATGAGATGAACACCTGCATTGTAAGGCTGAAACACAGCCTGGTAGCCTCTTGTTTGTCAAACACTTGATAAATGATTGCTGAGACAAAGAAAACCAAAGTGAGCATGTGCAGATGATGTCAACAATGATGTAACATTGGGAGGAGCAAGAAAAGCATATAAGCAAGATCCCTGCTGTTACTCACTGGACATCTGAGCTGAATTTTTGGCTGTATGGTGTCCCTTATTTGAATAAAACTTTTTTTCTACCCTTTACTGTCTGGAATTGTCTATCTCACTGTATTGGCTAGCCACACAAATAAAAGAACCTTAGTGCCCTCAGGGTGTTGCCTTCATTATCAAATAAAACCCCAAGAAGAATATCCAACAATATGGAAAATTAACTCCCCAAATCAATCAAAATCCTTAAACTCATCAGGCCGATCATAAACTCCGCATGAAAATTCTAAAATCAGAAATCCAGGTAAATTCAATTAATAGCAGGTTAGACCGCATTGCCCAACAAACACTTGCAGGTATAAGGTAGCCTTAAATAATTTTTTTAATCTTCTCAGAGGAAGTGTCCTACATATCACTTCAGGCAGACCACTCCAAAGGGCAGGGGAAATAACAGAATAGGTGGAGGCATTCACAGAGTTCAGCTAGACTTCCCAAAGGGAGAAGACCTCCAATATATCTCACTGAGCTGACCTAAGAGGTTGTGTGAATGTATATATCAATGCAAATCAGAAAAAAACTGACGGCTGGCTGTTGGTTACCAACATGAAAAAAGCATCACTGAAAGAATGGGTAAACTGTAAGACTTCCTGTGGTACAGGCCTCATGTTAGGGATAGAAGTAATATTTTAGGCTCCTTTGGTTGATGGTAACTGCAGACTTGGCTCTCCATGAGATGTGAAGTAAATTCACCGCATTACACAAACAGTAGACCTTTCAATCAATAGAAAAAGGCACAAAATAGCTGCAAAACAGTCAAGTAGATAGAACAGCCAAATTTGAACTTAAAAAATGAAGTGGAAAGAATTTGGACCATGACTGAACCCTAAAAAGATCAAGCATTTAGAGACTTGTGCACCTCTTGTAAGTTCCTTCTCACACTTTCTTTATTCTAACAGTTGGCTATATATATCAAGTTACCATAAAATAGTGAGTTTATTTTCTGCCAGTCCAGTCTCCTTATTTTCACTGAAGTACTTCTATTAACTTCAGTATTACAGCACATATTTTTCCTTCACAGGGAACATTTTTGACACCAAAGGATAGGAAAGCTCACATAGATCAAAAACTCAGACTTTAAGATGCGTAATGTGAAATGCAGGGTGTGCACTAAGAACAGTGCTCAAGGCAGAGGCTTCAAACAGGTGCAAATAAGGTAACTGGGGAGAAACATCTCACTGGATTTAATGAGGAATGCATCAGATAATTAACACTGTGAAGAGGTAAGTTTTTTTTCTACTCATGTGTTGCCAAGATTGGAAATGGCATGGCTAAAAAAGGCCAAAAAGAGCTTTTGAAAACTAAATTAGCCAAAAATAGCAAAGGAAACCTATAAAAGTCAGCTCTTCCATGAAAATGATGTGGTTTTTCCACCTCTTTTATGTCATGTGGATGTAACAGATTTCAGTACAAGATGTACAAAGGTGTCAGATGTTACATTTTACAAGAAGCACAGTGCTAAGTAAGGAAATGTTTTTGGCTGAGCTTTCCAAGATGTAATGGAATCATGACCAGAAAATGGCGTTGCTTTACTAGAGAATAATCCTAATCAGGTCTACTCAGAACTATATCCCATATTGTCCCATAGGGTTTTCCTTGGGAAAATGTTCTTAAGACTATAGTCACCATATGCTTTTATGGTTCATCTTATGCAGCTAATTTCATTCTCCTGGCTTTCATTTGTTTATTGCCCATAGTGCTTTGTTGCCATTGCTGTAGACTAGGGATGGCCACCAACTGTCTCTCAAACCTTTGAGATGAATTTTGGCTGGTTTGTGGTTCATGAACTGAACTGCAGCCTGGCCATGAACCCCCACAAAATTTTAAGACAGTTTGTGGAGGTTTGTGGGGAGCAAAAAGCAGGGGTTTAGATACCTGTTTTTGCCTCCTTGTGAAAGCCACCAAAACATCCCCATGAAAGCTGCCAAAAGATTGGAAACAGGTGAGCCATGGGGGCAGTCTGCTCCCACAGCTCTGCTGTTTAAAGGGGCTTTCTTGGCCAACCTTTGGGGCTGGCTGCCCAAGAAAGCCCCTTTCATCAGCTGTGCCACAGGAGTAGGCTGCCCCCATGGCATGAACCTCACAGACCCAGTTCAGTTCTTGGACTAGCTGCCCAAGAATGCCCCTGTAAACAGCTGAGCCATGGGAGCAGGCTGCCCCATGGCTCAGCTGTTCTCAATCTAAACAGCTGAGTCACAAGGACAGCGTACTCCCTCAGCTCAGCTGTTTAGAGCCTCATACATCTGAGTGGCGGGAGTAGGCTGCCCCCAAGGCTCAGCTGTTTCGAGCACGAATCTCATGAATTCAGTTTGGTTCATATGTAAGCTGACTTGATTCATGGGGTTCATGGTTTGGTTCGTGGTTTGCCCACAAACCAAACTGCATTTGGGTAGTTTGTGTCCATCCCTACTGTAGACTGCCTTCTAAACTTTTGCCGAGGATGCAGGATAGAAATGTTTCAAATAAATGATTAAAAGAACAGAAGCCATATGTTCAATCTAGGATTACCCCACTTAATTCTCTCCCCAAACCCTATCCTCCCCAGGTTCCACCCTCCCCCCAATCTCCAGGTATTTCCCATCCCAGAGCTGTTAACTGTAGTTCAGTCATCTGACATCTCATGCCTTTACTCTTTTTAAAGCCAAATGTTAATGACTTTCTGTTCACAGGTTCACCAGTGGGGCCCACTGATTGGCATACTGGCTTAGTACTTGGGTTGCTTTGAACAAATAATTAGTTTTGTACCCTAATCCCCTGGTTTACATTATGACACTGGCTTACATCAAATGGCAATATGAAAGCATTGCTTACTGCCAGCCACCAACAGGATGAAATGAGCTAAATGTCTACAATAAGCCAATAATTATTTAAACATTTATACTCTTTTTTTTTTAGCATATTACAACATTACTTTGTCTCTTTCTGTCAGCTAAATACCCTGCACATTTTAGTTCCCCAGCAGCCAAACAAATAAGACAGAATGCAAATATATCTTTGCATGGGCAGCAGTTACAAAATTGAAACAAATATTTTGAGCAACTTCGATCCACAAGAATCCACTAGATGATATCAAAAGGCGAGGCAAAGGCCCTTAATCACCTGCTTGCCAAAAGTATTAGCTGAAGCATATGATGACGAAAATATTAAGCAAAACCTATGATGCTGTTTGCGGTTATAATATTCTACAGTGCACTCCATGCCATTTTGAGCTATGCTACTAAAATGAGGTTTCAGGTGGCTGGCACTAAATTCCCAAATCCTCTCAAAATTAAATAACAGCTCCAATAAATCTCATCTGTGTAATTGCATCTAGCATGCCGAGTGATTTACAATGTCATTTTTCTCAGTATAGTCTTCAAAATTGTTTTTTGTATGTATTAAGATATCAACTGTGCTACCTACTTTCCCCAGCAGTATCCCTGCCAGAATCTGCATGCAACAGTCTCTGATGATTTCCATTTTACTTCCATGACCCAATCAGGTTTCTTGGTGTTATTTTGCTATATTCAAATTCCAGGTATTTACAATTTAGTACCTAAGAAAGAAAGTTGATGGGAGTAGCCTGAAACATATAAGTCTTTTCCCTGTAAGAGCATGAACTTACACAGTATGTCTTTTGGTTGTCTTCAGTGAGATTTCACAGTTATATGCCAGTATTAGTAAGTATTATATCTAATTCTGAACCAGGCAGAGTATGGATCCTTAAATCCATAATTAGGTTCATGAACAGGCAACAGAGATGTCTATAAAAAGGGGGAAAGCCCCAGTTTTGCATAAAAATCTGAAATCTAAAAACCTTCCCCAAATAATAGAAGGGGTCCCTATATCTTTAAGAATGCCCTCTGAGATCTCAGTGATCATGTGGGGGTTTGCTAGGCAGCCATGACAATATTGCCTTTTTAAGCCTTGGTTTCTGTCAATATAAGGTACTTTCAGGGCTGTTTGGGCCTCAGTCTATCCCTGTTCCCCTGTACCCTGCCCTAGAGGAGGACTCATAGGGGCCAGGTCTGACAGCAACCACAGAACAATTCACTACCATGAAACTTTCATGATCTACCCAGGCCCTGCAGTGACCATTTGGTGACTCACTATTATGAGACAGCAGCCACAAAATGACTTTCCTAGACAACTCAACACCATGCAATTAGCATGACTCACCCAGGTCCAGCAGTGGCTAACAAATAACTTGATGCCCTGCAATTCACCTGGGCTCAGCAGCCACAGCCACACAACTTGCGTAACCAGGCAGGACCCAGAGGTGGCCAACATACAACTCAGCTGACTTGCCACCACCTGACTTTTGCAATTTGGCCAGACTTTACCTAGGGACAGGCTGCTGGAGGGGAGCAGTCTGACAGACAGCTTCCAGTTCCACCCTCGAGGCCACTACCACTCCCTGATCCAAGGTGTATATGTGAATTCCTCCAGTCAATGAGATGCTGGAGACTCCAGCCAATGAGATGCAATGGATCCTCTGTGAGAGGATCATCTCTAAAATAGTTTTGGCACCCACAGGTTGGACCTGTGGATGCCATAACCTCTAGTTTGGCCCTGAGTCCAAGGGTGACTGGACTCAAAAAGTGTGGAGACTAAACAGGTGAACAATGCACTTTAAGACAGATTCACGTAGGTAGCTGTGTTGGTCTGAAGCAATAGAACAAAGTTTGAGTCCAGTGGCTCCTGCATGCACACGAAAGCTTACACCCAGAATTAAACTTTGTTGGTCTTAAAGGTGCCACTGGACTCAAATGCAGTATTTCTGTCAATGTGGTAAAGGTGGTAGTGAAGGAGGGACTAGATATTATAGGGTTTAGTAAGCCTTTCCCAGAGAAAATCAATCCCCTTCTTGCATCAGGTGAAATAGCCTGTCAGTTCAGTAACCCTATTAGTGGGTGTGACACTGCAACGTATTTAAGGGAACTGCAACCCTGCTCAGCTATGAAAAAAGATACACTTTTACACCATCTTACTTGCCAATCAAAATAAGCCTTTTAACCCTTCTGTGGAAGAGACAAGAAACTTACTGTTGTTTTGTTAAAAGATGATGTCTGCATGAGTTAGGTCCCTCTTGACAACCACTGGGGGTTGGGGGAGGACTTACCAGGAGAAAGAAGAAGGCCCAGCCCATGTCACCAGCATTGCACAGGAAGTTATGTCATCATGTCAGCGACATACCAGAGTGACACTCTGGCGCTCCCACGATCAGACGCCAGCCTTTGCTCCAGGGTTTCTGGAAACTAGTACTTCGGACCTACTAGTTTTTTACTCCGCGTTTTCCACAGGAAGCCACGGGTTGGCCACGGGAGCACTACGCCTCCCAGATGTGCTCGTATGATCGCACACGGAAAGTCTGCAGGGCTCCCGTGCCTTCAGCGGGACAAATGCTCAGTGTGAAAGGGGCCTTTAATAGTCAAGAAATGAGTTATCTAGTCTTTACATTGGGCAAAGTATATGTACCCATACACATGTATATATGTGTATCAGATGAGGGGCCCTGGCCCATGCACTTTGCAGCATTCAGATATCATGCTGAACTACAATTGTGATAATAGGAATAAACATGGTTTCTTTCTCATGCTTGCATACTGCCCCTGCTCCTTCCCCATTTTGTCTTGGAAATTCCAGTTTGTGTGGAATAAACAAACCCTGATTCACATGGGCACCTGCAGTCATATCATGGGAATCAGATTCAAACCAGGAATCCTCAACTGCAATTTGTGTAAGGAGGAAGGAGTGAGAAGCAAGGGCAGCATGCAGGAGAGAGGAAGAAGCCATGTTTGTGCCCACTGAACAACCTGTGGCTAGACATGATGCAACCAAAATGAAATTTGCCTTGACCCAAAGCCAGGACAGTAAAAGAAACGTAAGAAATCTACTCACTTTCCCAGATTAATTTACTTTTATCTCAGGCCTAAACATCTACTCAAAAATATTTCCTATTAGTTTCCATTTTTAATTGTTTTATCATTGGGAATTACACTGCAGCCTTTTCATTTTTGGAACAATTTGTGTATTTTTTTCTTAATATGGAGGTGATGAGGTCAATTATCATTTTTATGAAAGCTCATTTTTTTTTTTAGTGTTTCCAGGTAGGCAGGCTGATTAGAAAGTGCAATACAACTGGTTTAAAAAATTGATTTTGTGGTACCATCTGTTTCATAATAGAGAAGACTGTGCTTTCACAAAATAGATTTACTTTTTATTATAGATATTTTCCATTATATAGCGATAATATTGTTCCAGCTGTTTGAAGAAATGACATGGCAGGTAATTAAATAACTTAATTTATATTAATAAATTTCCTTGTAGAATTGCTTCAGTGGATTAATGAATTTCCACTTAAATAGATTCAATATACTTGTGTTCCTAAGCTGAATCAGAGAAGGCATATGGCAGGATCCAGCCCCTTTGGGATACAAATAGTGCAGGTGTGCAAAAGCTCTTTATGGAAGACATTGTAACTTCTCCCACTTTTATACCAGCTCTCTCTTTTGTACCACTGCAAGATGCCTCATGATCTTTTATGCATTCAAATGACTAACTGATCACAAATTGAAAACTGCACCCTAAAATAATTGGTGGTTGGGAATGATCACTATTTTATTAATCACTCAAAAATAGTTCTGAATTGTATTACAAAAACTTCTGAATATGTGACTTCTCATATTGCCTCCCTGCCAGGCTTAAATCAGAAGGATAAGGAAAGGTTACAATGCCATTAAACCATTTCACTTACAAATTTCATCTGTCAAATTTGCTTTACATTTTATTGCTCACTTGCCATAGAAGTCGGGAGGGGGATCAGGAGAGTGTGAATTCTTGCATGCTTTCACTTTCAAATGTTTTGAAGTAGATCGTTCCTTATCGGGCCTGGGAACATCCACCAGCCTTGAGTCTCAGCTTGCCTGGCTTTTGTCTATGTGTTGGGGGGATGTCACCAAGGTGGGAACACAGAGCCAATGGTTTGGGTGGGTGGAATACCTAGGGGTGATTGCCTCATAACCTTTTAGGGTCCCTGTTTGAACCTTGTATATCTATTACTTTTGTGCCTCTATTTTCAGTTCTAACACAGCCTACATACCGGCTGGATCCTATCAATGTCTCGATAAACTTTTCATTCTTCTGAGTGAACATTGTTGGGAACTGATTTCTCCAAGAGTCTGACATGCTAATAACCATGCTAGTAAGCATTTAATAAATTACCATACTTTGAACCAAGAGAGCAGGGCATGCACGATGCTAATACATTAATAACTAACAACAATCTTTCATCAGTTCTCTTAGGTCTAAGTCCAATATGCTGGTTGCTGGGCCACAATAGCTCATCTGGAAATGACACTGTCAAAGCCCTGGTGGCCACCCTCACCCTAGGCAAGGCAGCAGCTAAGTTGCAGAGCAGAGGGAAAGCCAGCTCCCTATGGAGCTGGGTCTCCCTTGGGGTAAGGGTCTCTTTGGGAAAATGGCCCACTCAAAGGTAAACACAGGGAGGCAGGAACTGGAAATGGCTCAGTAAGGAGGATAAAAGGCCCCAACTGGAGGAGTTAAAGGAAAAAGATGCTGGCTGGGAACAGCTAGGAGACTCTGAAGAAATCCCAGCCTCTCATGTACCAGGAAGGTGATATTCCTGGCCAAGGGTGCACCAAATAATACCTGTCCCAGACCTGGGTGGTTTAGCTACCTCATGTCTTAACCCTGCTTGGAAGAGTGCAGTTGCCTGCCTCCAGGTGGGACCTGGGGATCTCCCGAAATCACAGGTCTTCTCCAGACTACAGAAATCTGTTCCCCTGGAGATGATGGATGCTTTGGAGGGTGGACTCTATGGCATTCATGCTGAGAAAGCAGACCCAGAGCCTGAGTGGAGGTGATGATGATGATGAGTGAACCAGCCAGGCTACAAAGCAACTGTTGACCTCTGTTATGGAATAATATAAATGAGCTAAGCAATGAAAGGGAAACCTCTGCATTTCTCAGGTGCTGACTTGACTTTGACAACACAGATAGAAGATGATACAAACCCACAGGATCCTCTAGGGGTATCTCTGGCACCCCAAGTGAAATCATGATTACTATATTTGCATATTTTCTGCAAGAAAATAATAAGTAAATCATTCAGTCAACCTGTGATTATAAAAAATAGTTTTTTAAAATAAAAAGTCTTACCATTTCATGTTCATTTAAGTCCATGTTATCAAGGTTATTTCATGCTGCTCAGTTTCACATAGCCTTATGGGAGGTCTACTACACTTTCATCATTTATTTACCTGATTTGGGAGACAATTGTGTGGACCAAACTAAACAAAGAAACAGGCTGGTTTTTTCTCTTTAATAATATAAAAGCTTCAGAGGCTTGGCAGGGGGGAGAGGAGAAACTTGCAGTATGACGGAATCAGAAATTATAAAGAAATCGATCATCTCTATTAAAATCCTTTGGTAAAATGCTCAATAACAATACCTCTGGGGTAAAGGATATGGCCGTACCTAATATCTTTTGAATCATCCGGTGGCTCTATATCCAATGTTTTTTACTTATTTCACAACCCCACCACATATGATAAAATGTGCCTGATATCTGATTGTACATTTAACTACAGCGGCAAGAATTTTATATGCTAAATACTGGAAGACCACTCAGACTCCCACGAAGCAGGAATATATAAACAAGATTTTAGAAGCAGCAGAAATGAACAAGCTGACTTTTGGATTCCACATTTCAGAACACTTGGGCTCGGTTCTATAACTGGCATAGCAACATGGGATAGGCTGATATAGTTATGGTCATTTACAAGAGGAAATATGATGATGTACCCAATAAGAGAGAACTGTAAAGATAAGAGATATGCTCATGCATTTTTGAGGCACGGATCAAGACATTGAGTAAGAATATGTATGACCCCCGTTTGTGTTAAGTATTGTGTTTTTGTTTGTTTGTATTGTTTCATGTTAAAAATTTAATAAAATCCTGTCCTTTGGGACAGTAAAAAAAAAAAAAGAAATTACAAAGAAAGATCTCTTTAAGTATGTACACCTAATGCATTTTTTAGAATTAATATATTATCAGGCATGAAAAGGCAAAGCTGAGGATATATCAAATCATAGCAGTTACATCTTGATAAGAGGAGGATTAGGGACGTCCCTTCTGTCATGTCAGTCTTTGACAAGTGCCCCCCCTTCTAGCAGGTTAATCCTGCCTCCCTGAGGACCATGCTTCAAGGCAGTGGCAAGATGGCGGCTGCTGCCAGTCCTGGGGAGCATGGTGTCCACGTGTTGGCTTTCCCCCAATGGTGTAGCATCTGGCCGGGGGTTGGGGGAGAGAAGGGAATGGAAAATGGAGTCCTGGGTGTTTTGAGCAGGCGGGGGGAAAAGACAGGGTGCAAAGGGGCAAATTCAGATCTTCCAGGCTAGCCCTGGAGTTTCTCCAGCCTAGCCCTGGATATTCCAGGTGAGCACATGTTTCTCTGTGTTGACAAGCCTATGAGCAATGACAACCAGTGAACAGCTTCCGATTGGATCACATTCTGCAGATCAAAGTTTCCCAGGGCTGGAAACAGAGAGCCCTCATTGGTGGGGAATCTTGACCCCGCCTCTCTCCCAGCAGGCAGTTTGTTCACTCTGCTGGGCATTCACAGAGTCAGAAGTTGCCGGCACACATTTTTTGCTTCCCCTTTAAAGCTGTGTTTTTTGGCTCAAAAGGATGTCTTTGCATGCTTTTAGGGATTAAAAAGATAGGGCAGGGTTTGGAGAGGGACTCTGGTAAGTAAACTGGTTTTCTCCACTTGTATCTCTGTGTTTGTGTGTTCTTGGGTTAAGGGGAGGGGGGGGTGAAGCAGAAACTCTGGCATTCTGCTCTTCTGTGTGTGTGGTTCAAATTTCCCTCTGTGAGGCAGGGGGATTGGCTGTCTGTGTGTGGCTGGCTGGAATTCTTTTCTGCTTGGGGGGGCTACTTTCTCCCATGCTTCTAAGACTGTCTGCTTGCTTGGCTCTATTCCTGGCATATATGTACATGAATATAAGACTTGCATATAAAGCCTCTGTTAAAGTTTTCCTCTCTGTGTGCAGAGTCTCTTCCTGTCTCTGGTGCTTTTGTTATCTATCCCTGGCAGAAGCAGTGTCTCTCCCACATGGATCCAAGGCTTCAGACAGCATTTTTAAAAGCACACCTTTTTTCATTTTACTCTCTGAGGCTTTTAAGGGGAGGGAGGGGGTCCCCAGGCTCTGTCTGGGGTGGGGGCTCCACAGAGTCTCCCCAGGATCTCCCTGGGGCAGTCTGCACTAAACAGCACAAGCATAGTTTTCACACATACTCTCAGCCCCCCTGCTGGTTTCAAAGCATCCCCCAAACACAAAACACACAGCAAAAAGCCCCCTTTGCACCCTGTCTTTCCCCCCCTCCTGCACAAAACACCCAGAACTCCATTTCCCATTCTCTTCTCTCCCCCAACCCCCGACCAGATGCTACACCATTGGGGGAAAGCCAACACGTGGTCACCATGCTCCCCAGGGCTGGCAGCAGCCGCCATCTTGCCACTGCCTTGAAGCATGGCCCTCAGGGAGGCAGGACTAACCTGCTAGAAGGGGGGCACTTGTGAAAGACTTACATGACAGAAGGGACATCCCTAATCCTCCTGATAAGTTTATGACACAACATGGTGCTGTGAGATCACCAGTTCATAGAGCTACAGTATTTTGCACTGCTTTTTCCCAGTTCAAAGGAAAGAGCAGCTTGTAAGGACCTTTCTGTTGCCTCAAGGAAAACTGACATGGAAACCAGGAACATGTTGACAGTCATCTGTTCTGAAAAAAGCGCCTATAGGGTTTGGCAGAAAATGCCTGGAAAAATTGAAGTAAGGAAAAAATGAATGAGGGTCAATGCTAAAGCTATGCTTATGAAGTCATGTTTAGTTTCATTCTTTTAAGTTTCTTCCACACAAAAATCAACAAACAACACAAGAAAAAGAGCTCTAAATAGGTTTGCTCTTCTGAGAACAATTTCCTCTCCTGACTCAGTAACTATCTTGAACTACTAAGTTACCCTCTGTGTTAAATATACTCAAAAATATCATTTGGTTTTTGTGTTTACCTTCTCATTCTCAAAGTTGTGGTATTTTACCATGACAAGGGGCTGATATAAAAATATTTATGAGTAAGAAGAAGAAGAGTTTGGATTTATACCCTGCTCTTCACTCGGAGTCTCAGAGCAGCTTACAAACTCCTCTCCCTTCCCCTCCTCACAACAGACACCATGTGAGGTAGGTGGGGCTGAGAGAACTCTTAACACAAACTGCTCTTTCAGGAACAGCTGTGCCAGAGCTTGTGACTGACCCAAGGTCCCATCAGCAGGTGCAAGTGGAGGAGTGGGGAAACAAACCCGGTTCTCCCAGATTAGAGTCCGCACACTTAACCACTACACCAAACTGGCTCTCAATTTGTAAAGATGATGACATGGAGATATGTTCACAAAAGTGCATAGAATGCAGAAATCCATCAGTAGCTATTAGACACAAGTTATAGATAGGAACTCTCAGTCTGGGGCAAGCGATGCTCTGTGTTCTTGGTGCTTGGGGGGGGGCAACAGTGGGAGGGCTTCTAGTGTCCTGGCCCCACTGCTGGACTTCCTGATGGCACCTGGTATTTTTGGCCACTGTGTGACAGAGTGTTGGATTGGATAGGCCATTGGCCTGATCTGACATTGGCATCTCTTCTTATGTTCTTACACGTGGAGACCCGCAAGAAACTTGCGGGATGGTCATCCCATTCCTCACACCTTTGCTTCCTCCCCTCTACCCTTACCTATCTCACACTCCTTCTCCCTTCTGGGGGTGGAGCCATGGACTCAACCCTCCAAAGCACCCATTTTATCCAGGGGAACTGATCTCTGTCACCTGGACAACAGTTGTAATGCTGGGTGATCTCCAGCCCTCACCCAGAGGCTGGCAATGGTAGTTCTCATGGAGGAAATGGCTGGTTTGGAGGGTGGAGTCTGTGGCATTATACTGGTCTGAAGTTCCTCCCCTTCTCAAACCCCACCATCCCCAGGATCCACCCCTTAAATGTCCAGGAGTTTCCCAATCCAGAGTTGGCAACCCTATTTCCTTCCCACCCAACAGCCAACTTAACCTTTATCTGCCTTTGTCTGTCTTCAGCTTTTCGTCTCCACCCCCTCCCCCACAGCTTCTACCAAGGAAAATTATAGTCTTTCTCCACAGTGGGGACCAAAGCAGCTTACATTATTCTCACCTCCTTTTTTCTGCACAACAACCCTGTGAGGTTGGTTAGGCTGAAAGTATGTGACTGGTCCAAAATCACCCAGTCAGCTTCCACCGCAATATGGGGATCTGAACCTGGGTCTTGCAGACCCTACTCTGAGGCTCTAACTGCTGCACCACTGCTGGCTTTCATAGGGTGGCTGCTGAACAGCAGCAAGCAGCCAGGCCAAGTTGAGTCATGCAAATTAGGTGGCATCAAGTCACCCAGAGGGTGCTGCCTAGGGATGCCAGCCTCCAGGTGGGATCTGGGGATCCCCTGGAATTACTGCTCAGCTCCAGACTACTGAGATAACTTCCCCTGGAGAAAATTGATGCTTTGGAGGGGCATTGTACCCCACTGAGGTCCCTGTCCTCCCCAGGCTCCATCCCCAAATCTCCAGGAGTTTCCAGACCTGGAGCTGGCAGCCCCACTACCCCATCCCCTGCCAGTGCCCGTGGGGGGACCTGGCAACCCTGCCAGGCCTAGGGTTGGCAACCTCCAAGTGGGGCCTGCTGGAGGGTGAACTCCAGAGATCTGTGAGCAACAGAGATCTGTCTCCCTGGAGAAAATGGCTGCTTTGGAGGGTGGATTCTGTGGCATGATACCCAGCTGAGGCCTCTCCCTTCCCCAAATCCTGTCCTCCTTGCACTCCACCCCAAAACCTCTAGGAATCCCCCAGCCTGGCCCCAAGGCTCCCTCCCCCCCCTCCCTCCAAGGTCGAAAGAGGCCGGGAAAGAAAGGGCCTTTCCCCCCACCCTTTGACTGACAGAGCCAGTTAGAAGCCTCCTCTCCCCCCTCCCCCCCCAACGTTCTAATCTCTCACCGTTGCTGCCTGGAGTCAGGTCCCTGCAGAGGCCATTTCAAAAGGCTTTTTGGGGGGAATTCAACCGTCCCTGAAGGGATTTCCTTACTTTTCGGATTTTTCTACAAACCCAGGAAGTCTACTGACTATGTAGGAAAAGCTGTTGGGGGACAGTGAGGCCCCTGTTGGAGGGAATAGGTATCCGCACAGAAAAAAAAAGTCTGGGATTAGAATATAAGATGTTCATAACATAATGTTTTGCTTTTCTGAATTACTTGGAGTAGGATCCTTCCAACTTTTCTTCTGGTGGGGGAGGGACCCATTTTGACTATTGAAAAATTGTTATGATGGACCATTAAAGGCTTTAAAGGTTAACACCAACACCTTGAATTGGATCCAGAGACGAATTGGTAGCCAGTGCAGCTGCTGCAGAATTGGAGTAATATGAGCTGGCAGTGACGTTTCAGACAGTTTCTAAAACGTTTTCAATTATAGCTCTACGTAGAACAAATTGCAGTAGTCCATTCTGGAGGTGACCATTGCATGGATCAATGCGGCAAGGTCTGACCCAGACAAATAAGTTGTCAGCTGGTAGGCTTGGTGTAGATGGAAAAAAACCTCTGACCATGCTACTATGATGGTGCAGAATCCAACCACACCCGAGGCTCTTTATAGAGTCCAGCTGTCAGCTGGACATCATCAAATATATATTTCCAAATATATAGTGATGCATTATTGTTCTGTTTTTAGCTTTAGGTTTTACAGAATGCTGTGTGACAGAGTGAGCTCCTGCCTCTGGCCCCAGCTCCTGCCAACCTAGCAGTTCGAAAGCAAGAAATTGTAAGTAGAGAAATAGGTACCACTTTGGTGGGAAGGTAACAGTGTTCTGGGCACCTCAGCATTTAATCATGCTGGCCACATGACCACAGAAACATCTTCAGACAGTGCTGGCTCTTCAGCTTGGAAACAGAGATGAGCACCACCCCCTAGAGTTGGATTTGACTGGCTTTTGATCAAGGAAAACCTTTACCTTTTACCTTTACCTGTTTGCAGACTGCTGCAGTTTTCCAGTTCTTCACTTCTTCATGTTATTTTTTGGGGGGGTTCAATTTCTATCCTGCCCTTTCCATGAATGGGCTCAGGACAGGTAACAAATTATAGAACAATAAAACCAGGCATTAAATCTGTAAAAACTTAACCCTTGGGACCAGGGCCGGCCCGTTATTGTTAAATTTTAGACTTGTCACCTGGGGCGACGCCATTCTGGCCGGCCTCGTCCCCTTCTTGCCCTGTACATGAAGCCTCCCTTGCTGGATTCTTGCTCCATCCCTGGCAAGAGACTCCCCTCTTTGCAGCCCCCCCAGACAGAAAGAGAAGGAAGCAGGGGGTGGCAAGCGCAGAGAACAGCCTGGGACAACAGGAAAGTGCTGCTCACCCTCTGCCGCCCCTGCGGTCTTTTTTGGAGCTCCTTTTGCAGCCTGGCACAGGCCCCCTGCCCTTGAGTGATCCCGCCCCCATCCCACCCCACATGGGGGGGCACCAGAATGTATCCTCGCCTAGTGGGTGAAAAAAAACTGGGGCTGTCACTGCTTGAGATGATGGCATTCAAACTACTTCAAACCATTCTGTCATTCATTATTGATGTGCATATGTATATAAGAAAAGACTGCAAACAAAAGGCAATCTTGATATGATTTGTATATATGATGTGATTTATATATGTGTGTGTATGTATGTATAACTACATCAAAATATTTATGGTGTACTATTTTACTTGATGTTTATGCGTACTTACGTGCACTGATAAAATGCCACAACAAACCAGACTTCATATAATTGTATATAGGATGTCTTATAGGATATATGAGCATATCACTAAAGACAGCATGAAGAGAATACTAACACCACATCAAGATTGTTTTTTTGCAGTGTGTTATCATGTTGCATATGCATTGGCAGCATACAGGGTGAAAAAAATGCACACAAATGGAAGAAACTGAAACTTATTAGAAACCAGATGCTTCCATTCCATTATTATTTGTAGAACTCTGCCTAGTTAAACTGGAATTTAGGAAATATTGGGCAGAACACAGAGCAAACTACCAGTACCTGGGTGATAAGCTTTGGCATTCTGCTACATTATTTACTGGACCTGTTCTGTAAACTCACTCAATAGCTTTGTCTACCTGTTTCTTTGCTTCTTGAGATAGAATGCTACCAGATTGTTCTATCAGCATTCTTAATTGGATACAACAAATTACTTGAGAAAACTATAGACCAGTGGTGATCTTTTGGGAAATCCATTTGGGCTGCTGTGAATATGGAAACAATGTAGATGCTTGCTTTTTCTATATCATTAAGGATGCAGTCCTCTGCACATGTACTTGGAAGCAAGACTGATGGGACTTAAAGTAAAACATACTTAAAGGGGGCTGTTGAGTTAAAGGGTTTGGGAGACAACAAAGGTATTTATTTTACTGTGGCAAGAACACACTTTTGCCCTGCATTTGTTGGCACTTTGTTATATTTATTCAAATTCAAATCAGGTATGTCTTTCAAATGAATACTTTGATCTTTTCAAAAAATAACTCAAATGGATCAGTCACAACCATTTATGAAATAGTGGAAGAATCTTTGAACATGCTAATTTTCCTTCTCATCTTCTACAGTTTGGCAGCAACTCCAAGATTCTGGATCACAGCCAATGCTTAGGAAAAATTGCCCCTCATTTAATTCTACAAAGTCCTGAGAAAATGCTGTGAAACATATGCCAAGCTTTGACAACTCTTGGGGGGGGGGGGGAACCAGTGCTCAAAAGTCACATAAAAGTCATGGCTCAGAATCTGCTAGGTTTTGAATTAATGAAAAGAATAGTCCTAAACCATCTTATTCAGAATCCTACTAAAGTTTGTTCAGTGGGCCTTACTCCCAGGAAAGCATCCTTAGAAGGGCACTGTCAGTGTGTAAAAGTGCTTTTCAATAAAATATTTGCTTCCAAAAATTCTCAAGAATTTTTCTTGGCAAATTTTGATGCCAGATATACACTAGATAGTTGAATGACTCTTTTGCTTTTGTTGCACTTCATTACAGTTACTCAAATTTATTCAAATTAGAATCAGATATGCCTTTCAAACATATTTTTTTGAATATTCTCGATCTATGTTTGATGCCCATTGATATTTGTTCCAGAAGGGTAGCCCTCTTAGTCTGTTGCAGCAGCACATTAAACACTAACAAAATTTATTCCAGCATAAATTTTCAGGGGTCAGAGCTCACTTCATTAAGTATATAAACTGTACATCCTTAGTAGTTATTTGTACTTAAAATTAAAACAGCAGAAGAGTGGGAGTGGGGATATATTATAAAAATAAGTCAGTTAGAAACAATAACCAATCAAAGAGAAATCAATCCATTCAGAGTGGGTAAAGATCTCCTGCCTTTTTGTTGCTTGGTATAGTATGAATGTATACTTCATGCATCTGATGAAGTGAGCTCTGTCTAAAGTTATGGTGCAATAGACTGAAAACTCAGGCTGGAACAAATTTTGTAAGTCTTTAAGGTGACACTGGACTTCTATTTAATTCCACAGACATTTGATTTCAGTACTTGGTATCTGACAGCTGATATTTGACAATATTGAATAGCTGACATGCAACAGTATTTAGAATTTGACCAGATTTGATAGTAGATGGCACTAGTTTCCCAGTTTTCTACTTTCAGGGAAAATTTCCCACATCTTCTGTTAAGGAACCTCTACATATCTGTCACAGAACCTTTATGAACAGCACTTTGTATATGATTTATGGAGCATGTAAACATTTTACCCAGGGCTGCATTGAGCCTCCTCAATGCCCACAATGAACTGACAATGTATTTTAGAACACATCCAACTTTCCTCTGGTGGCTGTGCATTGCAGACAAAGATTAGTAATGGACAGAAACTATTTCAACTTTTCTTCTCCTCGAGGAATACCAGATATGCTTCCAAAGAAAGCAGGGTTTTCTGGAAGATAGTTTGGCAACCACTAGTGCATTGCATTTTATGGACATCAATGGTTGGCAGGCAATAGTAGTATTTAGTAGTTCACACATGAATCACATCAAATATACAAAACATTTTATAGAAACAACCAGTGAAGTCCTACAGTCTGGAAAAGGGTTGAAGTGAACTATCCTCAGTAAGGCTGTTGTTTCTGGTTTAGTACAGTCATACTACACCAAACAAGAATAACCACCATGTTGTGAGTTTCCCCTCAAGTAACTGTGAGCTACGGAGTACCCAGAAAATAAGATGGAAATAGAAATATGGGTACAGGAGACTGATGTAGAGAAAGATAGAAAGGGGGCATCTAACAGATATGGCACAGAAAGAGAAAAAAAGAAGATAGGTTAGTCTGAGGGAGTTTGTCTTATTCTCAGTAGCTACTGATCAGTATTTTGTTTGTTTGTGACAGCCTAGTTCCTGGTTGGTTGGTTGGTTTTTAAATGTGGTAAATGACAATGGAGAGGTCACAGATGAACACAGGGCCTGATTTTGCTACCAGTCCATACTGAGACATCAGTGATTTCCTTGAACTGTATCTCAAACTTACTTGGTATTCTGTACTTAGGAATTACTTAGGAATTCTTTAAAGCAACTTTTTCTCCTCTTCATGAAGGAAAGGGCTTATAGTAGCATACAAATAGATGTTACCCATTGAAGAAAGTTCTAAAATGCAGCATGCCTGCTTGCTGCTAAACAAGACAGTTTTATGCACACTTTACTTCTAATACAAAAAAACGTTATAACACCTGGATTGCAGACTGTGTCTTGAAGTTATGAAATAAAGTGCACATGCACCACACACACAAACATAATGAACATAATGAACACATGATGCTGCCTCATAGTGAGTCAAACCATATGGTCTTTCAGGGTTCAGCACTGTCTTCTCTGACTGGTAATGGCTCTGCAGAGTCACAGGCAGACGTCCTTCACATCACCTGATCCTTTTAGCGGGAAATGCCAGAAACTGAACTTGGGATGTGTGCAAAGCAGGGTTTTTTTTAAAAAAAAAAAACAACAACCCAAAACAAAACACTGAGCCATGATCCCACCTTATTAACATTCAGTGCTAGATAATAGATCAATAAGAACAGGGTAATTCAAAAATTTAGAAAAATGCAGTTATGACTGTAGGGCAAGTTATATGATCCCAGTGTTTGAAGGGAACTGAGAAGATGATAGCAATTCAAGAAAAATAGCATAGCACAAGGAAAGACACATGCTGTGAATAAGCCTACTATTGCTGGTTTACATCTCACTTCATACGGCAGAAAGCTGGAGAACATGCCATAGCAGGGGCAATATCGAGACTTCAAGTCTGAGGCTAGAGCCAATTAAAATAGAAATAATTATGGAAAGAAAAGCCCTCTGTGTCATAAAATGTACGTGGCTGTGACATGTGTTTGTGATCCAAGGCCTTGCCATTTGCTTTCATTAAACATCTAAATAGCAAATAATAAAAAATATTGCAATGAGAATGACTTTCAGGCTTATAAGGCAGTATCCTTGCTATGTGCAATTTGTGGGGTGTTAGAAGTTCAGGAAGCCGTAACAGAGAGTAACTGCCAGCCCTTCAGCTGAAAAGCGGAAAGCCAGAATGAAATGTTGGCCCATGAATGTAATCCTTCCTTTCTTGGGAAGGTGCTAGTATCTCCGTACCAAGAACTGTATTCGACATAAAGATATTTTGAACTCAGGCAGCAATTTTTTCCCTATAATTTTTTTTTTTAATTCTTCCTATACCAGAAGTACAGGTATTTGCAGTACAATTACTGTGCATGTTTCCACATCTCTCACTCCTGCAAGCAATATAACCATGGAGAACTATAAGCAAGGACCATGTTCCTGAGACTCATCATCATTGAATGGGTAACATAATTTCCGGTATTCCAGTAAATATGAACTGCACCAATCTCTGTGTTGGAGTTCTTGTCTACCAACACCATGTGGTGATGAAGACGAGGAAATCAATCAGCTTCTCCATAGAATAGCTAAAAGAAATGGTGGCAACAGAAGGTTTTTTTCATATTGTACAAAGATAGTACAAATAAGACCATTATGATCAAGTTGTGAATGAGCAACAGAGTTTGGTCCCAGTTCTTCTGGAGTGAATGGGAGCAACTGTCAGTTGTTCATGGTCTTTCGGGCCAAAGATGCTATTATCTTGGCCCCTTAGAAATCAAATGAAGCACAAAGCGCTGGTTAGCTGGGGCAGTTAATTGCAGAACAATGAGGGGTGCAGCCATGAAGAGAGCATAAAATTGGCTGTCTGCCTCCTCCACCAAAGCTTCTGTGATTGAGGGGAAGTGGTGGGAACTCTGGAGCAATTGCTGCAGCTTTTCAGTTTAATGATACATTTTTAAAAAAGAAGTGAGGCGAGAGAATTGTGTGTGTGTGTGTATGTGATGAATGAGTGAACCTTTTGTTGTAGAACTTTGGAGTTCTCAGTCAACAGCACAGCACTGGCAGTAGAGGTCTGGGGTGAGGCAGCAAAGAGTGAAGGTAAAAAGGAAGATAACAGGGAACTTTTGTTTTAGGAAGAGGAAGTAGTCCTGTGGTTTGACTGTTTGTTCCATCGGAAGAGGGGATAGCTTTACCTTCAGGGATTAGGGCTGCTCCATTATCTACCTTTTCCCATTTTAGCCTTGATCACAAGTTACAGTGACTGCATGTACAATCAATGTACAGTGTACACTCGATTTAAAAAATAAGGACAATTCTCATGTTACATTCAGCGCATGTACAGCTGACCATACATGACACAAACCCCACGTTTATCCAAGTACTGGTCTCCTGTTTCAGTTGTAAAGTAAATGTGTGTTGGCTCTTTCTTACAAACAGATGTGTGCACATACATGCAAGAGGCTTTTGTCATCTGGGGGAGTAGTGATTAAGGTACCTTGATGGAGGACCTGCAGCTTATACTTGGGTAAAATTCCTGGCCCAGCTACTTCAGCAAACAATTTCTTGGTGGCTGTACTGCAAGACAGCTAATTGTAGTGATATTTGTATTTATACTTAAAGGTGTGAAGTGCTTGAATAATGTTTTTATAGGGTTTCAACCCTCCTTTCTGCATTTGTCCTAACAAATGGAGGGGATGCTGTCTCAGTGTGCTTAACTTTTGTAAACATGTCATCATCCTAGAGAGGATTGACTTCCCTACTGGATTTTATATGGAAATGACACCACCATGTCACCAGTAGTGCCCCCCCCATGTCTCTTCTGACTCCTCCACCATCCCCCTATCTTCAGCAGACAGCTATGGTCATCTGAAACAGACTACTAATAAATTGTTGTTAACTGGAGAGGTTAAGGTAAAGGTTCCCTTGCTCGAAAACCAGTCGAATCCAACTCTAGGGTTGTGGTGCTCATCTCCATTTCCAAGCCAAAGAGCCAGCGCTGTCCGAAGACGTTTCTGTGATCATGTGGCCAGCATGACTAAACACCAAGATACACAGAATGCTGTTACCTTTCCACCAAAACGATACCTATTTATCTACTTGTAATTTCTTGCTTTCGAACTGCTAGGTTGGCGGGAGTAACTGGAGAAGCTGGCAGCATATAGCTAGGGGCTATAGAGGAGTAACCAGGTTTGCCAGTGCTCGAGCAGTTTCTTCAACATCTGCAATGACAGCTGGAACCAATGGACCTAGATGCTGCTGATGTTATCTCTGGTTGTGATTGCTTCCCCCCCAGCTGTGACATTACCTTGGACTTCAGCTGCTTCTTGGCTATGCCAGTCTGGTATTCACGATCATCGTATCAGTCAGAGCTCCACACCAGCAGTGCCTCCTGCCTTGGAGGGGGATGCTGACCAAGCATGTGTACCATTCACAGCTGCTAGAGAATAGCATAGCTGCACCAGAGCAGGGAGTAGTACATCTGGCTGGCATTGATGTGGTTGCTGCACCTGTGAACTGGCCTGCCCCTCTAGTGTTGTCGCTCATATTTTGCTGGCTATAGCTGTTGTGCCACCCCACCCCCATCTGCAACAGCTTCTGCATGATCAGTAAGCATACCTGGGCATTTATATGGGTTGTCCAAGGTGGAGGGGTGCCTGCCAGCCCTGTCACAATCCTGCAGCATTGGGGTCTGCCCCCAGAAGTTCCCCTAGCTACCCTTGGTGGCCTGCAGGAAGCCTGATTCTTTCCTCTCTCTCTCCATTGGGCAGGGACGGGTCTTCTTTCTCCTTCCCTCTCCTGTGGCTCAACGGGAAGCGGGTGGTTATTACCTTCCCACCTTAATGCAGTGCAGGGGATCCAGGCAGGGAAGAAGTAGCTTCCTTCTTTGCTGTGGTGCGGGGGAGAGGAAGGGTGATCAGGGACTTTCTTGCTTCATCATGGTATATGTGTGTGGTGGAGATGACCAGTGACTTGCTGCACAAGATGAGGCAGTAAAGGGTGCTAGAAATCTTTGGCTTGACCCGGTGTGCATGTTTTGTCTCTTGAGATGTAGGGCTAATTATGTTTTTAGTGCTGGGTAAATTAGAGAAGCTGGACCTTTCTAGAAAATCAGGCTAGGTAGTGTTTGTCTCAGGGGACCCTCTGTTTTCACTAGGATCCCTGATAGTTGGCCATTTTTAACCTTCTGTGCCCAGACAGGAAAAGGGAGAGTGCACATTGGTTTTAGGGTTACTCAGTTTTAGATGAAGGGTTTGGTAATGAGTGCAGTAGGATATGAGTGCAGTCGGATATGAGTAGTTATTGCAGCAGCTTTGCATCACACAGGTTGGGAAACAGTGTTCTAAAGAATATGCTGTAAGGTGACACCACTCCAGCAAGACAATTAAGCGAATCACCTGCTTGCATTCATGACCTGACTAATCTGCTTTTTACTCTTCTTTTAAACATTCTGTAACATCCAGCGTGATGAAGAGTTCTCATAAGCTCAAAAGTTTGCACAATGTTTTGTGTCAGTTTGGTTGTTCCTAATCTAAGCAAAACAGAACTTCCCTACTGCCTCGTTGGAAGATGCTAATATCTTGGATTCACTGATTATGTGATTTTTAGGCTGTAGGAGAGCCCTATGGTCAGTGGCTAGAGAAGCTAATTTTACCACCTTTTGCCCATATGGGTAGCTTATGTTAAATGGACCTCTACAGTATTGCCGTATCTATCCTGCCTAAAGTTCATAATGCTCTTTTATACTAATGCTGCTTATGGTGAAGCCTGGCTTCAACATTACAGTAAATAATGTAGAAGATGGAGCAGATCTATTCTCTCTTGCTCTGGATTGCAAGACTAGATCTAATGGGTGGAAATTACAAGGGAGTCGTTACTGGCTAAATAGCAGGAGAAACTTCCTAACTGTAAGAGTGGTTGAGCAGTGGAACAGACTGCCTCGGGAGGTGGTGGATGCTCCTTCGCTGGACGTTTTCAAGCGGAGGCTGGATGACCATCTTTCAGGTATATTGTAGATATGTAGGTATGTAGGGCTATCTTTCGGCTATGCTCCTGCAGAGTGCAGGGGGTTGGACTAGATGACTTGCAAGGTTCCTTCCAACTCTAACATTCTATGATTCTATGAAATACAGGGAATTTATGTTATTTATAGAGAAATTTTGACATAAATAATCACCTTTAAATCAGGGATTCCCAACTCACAGTGGTCTGTGCAGTTTTCCCATTATCCTTGCTCTCGCCCTCTCGCTCATACGCAAGCACATATGGTAAAGACAGTGTGATCATGCTAGGGCTGTTCCTTGAGAAATTAATACCAAAAGGAGGGCAACAATATCACTACCAGTGCCTACCTTACCAAAGCATGCAGTCTTTCAAGGTTTTGTACATCCTTGCTTAAAATCAAAGCAAAAATCTTTTTCATGAAAGGAAAAACAAAAACTGGCAACCAATGAGGCAGAGAACTGCTGAGAATAGGCCATGTATGAAGTTAAAGGGTTTTTTTTGTGTGTGTGCAAAAAACAGCCCATGACCTAGCCTGAGGGTAACCACACTTCTTTATACTCCATCCTACCACCTATGGTCAAAATGAAATCTCTGAAGCAACAAACTGTTTTTATTCTGTCAAAATGATGGATCTGGCTATATAAGAAATTACAGAGAGCAATCTGTCCCAGTCAAATAAAACTCTGCAGGATTGCTGAAAGGATAGGCAGTGGGTGAATTGGGGAGGAGCAAAGGAAGTTTATTGGCTTTCTTCTTGGGGTAGTGGTAGATTAAAAAACAGGACATACTTCTTGTTGGGCCCAAAGACTTTTCTGACAGGCTTCTCTGTCAGATTCTCTAAAGGCACCATGTCTGAAAATGGAATATGGAGCAATAAAAGGTATCTTAGCGTGTAAACAAGATTCTTATGCTATGTCTTAGACAGAAGGTGATGCACAAAAATGCCTCATGGCATGGGAAGAACTGCTTAGCTTACTCTCACCTTTTATATGTCTATCACAGCAATCCAACAGTAATTTCACCATATGGCATTGCTATTATAAGATCAACTTCTTTTCCGCCCTGGCCTCTGCCTGGTGGAACATGCTCCCCATTGAGATCAGGGACCTGTGGGATTTACTTCAATTCCACAGGGCCTGCAAGATGGAGCTGTTCTGCCAGGCCTTTGGCTGAAGCAGCAGATGTCCATATATGGCCTTCCTGAGGTATCTGCCACTCTGTTAACAACTACTGGCTATAGCCAGGAACCACCCACAACTAGAAAATCTCTTTGCTATCTGCTGTGACCACCATTTTAATATTTTTAATATTTATGATGATGTTTTAAATTTAATTTTATTGTATTAACTAATACTGGCCCCGGTCACACGGGCCAGAAAACGTGCGGGGGAGGCGTGGCAGTTTGCCCCGGAGCTAAATAAGGCGCGGTAGCCCGATCTCACAGGCCACCGGGTTTCCACACGCCAGCTCTGCGCCGCGATCACACCACGCTGCTGCAGCGCGGCAAAACAGCAGCACAGCAGACCATGCAAGTGCGAAGTGCGCATGCGCCGTTGGGGGGGCGGGCCGCTGTCGGTGACTTGTGCGTGCGCATGCGCTGTCCAGCGTTGGTGCGCATCCCAGGGAAACTTACAACATCCGGAAACCCCGGGGACATGGGCGGGCGTCGGAAGCCGCGGGATACCGGCGCTCCCGTGATCAGACGCCAGCCTTTGCCCCGGGGTTTCCAGAAACTAGTACCTCGGACCTACTAGTTTTTTACCCCGCGTTTTCGGAGGGAAGCCGTGGGTTGGCCACGGGAGCCCTACGCCTCCCAGATGTGCTCGTATGAACGCGCACGGAAAGTCCGCAGGGCTCCCGTGACTTCAGCGGGGCAAATGCTCCGTGTGGACGGGGCCATATTTGTATAAATGAAATGTTGTTACCCACCCTGAGCCGACTTCTGGGAAGGGTGGGCTATAAATATAAATAAATAAATAAATAAATAAATAAATGCTTGTCAATACTGTTCTGCTGATGGAACTATCTTGTTAATTCATTATGCAATTTGTTTTATTTTGAAGACTACAAGGTAGGAAATCATTTCTGGAAACAAACATGGCTTCTGTTGATACTCATGTGAGAAAAAGCTAGAAGGGGAAACTGTATAGAATCATAGAGTTGGAAGGTGCCATACAGACCATCTAGTCCAACCCCCTTCCCAATTGTCGGCTGATGACGCCATGGGTACTTTCGGTTCCCCCATCTCTCACTTGCTCATCCTTCCCCTCCTCGTGGTTTTAGTATGTGCACCTGGTTCTTCCCTTATCTCGTTTCTGTCCTTGAAACTCAGCTCCACCATGCCACTTTTTCCTGCTGGGAGCTATGGGCAGTTTTCTTTTGGGCATGCTGAGGTGCGCTCCTTATTGGTCCCTTTCCATCAGGGGGCCTGGTATGAATTGTGTATAACTATCTGGTTTCCCGGTTAACCCCCATTCCTGACACAGAGTGTGTCGAATGATGACCTAAGTACCTCTCTCAATAAACTGAACTTCCTTGAAGGACTGTTGTTGAGTTTGATTGACTTGGGACTCTGACACCAATGCACGACCAGCCTAAGGCATTTCAGATAAATATTTGTCCAGCTTGTTCTCAAAAGCTGTCAGTGAAGGGGAGGAAACCACCTCCCTAGGCAGCTGATTCCACCTTTGAACCACTCTGACCATGAAAAAGTGTTTCCTAATATCCAGCCGACACCTTTCTGCATGTAATTTAAACCTGTTGCTTTGGGTCCTATCTTCTGCTGCCAACTGGAACAGCTCTTTGCCCTCCTCCAAATGACAGCATTTCAACTATTTAAAGAGAGCAATCATGTCCTCCCTCAATCTCATCTTCTCCAAACTAAACATTCCCAAGGCCCTTAGCCTTTCCTTGTAGGGCTCAGTCTCTGGACCCCTGATCATCCTCGTCGCTCTCTTCTGCACCCTCTCAATTTTGTCCACATCCTTTTTGAAGTGAGGCCTCCAGAACTGCACACAGTACTCCAGGCGTGGCCTGACCAAGGCAGTATACAGAGGGGCTATGACCTCCTGCAATTTCAATGCTATGACCCTTTTAAAACAACCCAAGACTGAATTTGCCTTTTTTGCCACCACATCACACTGACTGCTCATATTTATTTTACAGTCCGCCCTTACCCCCAAGATCTCTTTCACATACACTACTCCCCAGAAACGTATCCCCCATCCAGTATTTGTGCTTGATATTTTTGTGGCCTGGATGTAATACTGTGCATTTATCTTTGTTGAATTGCATCCTGTTTGCAACTGCTCACTTCTCCAGAGTATTCAGGTCTTGTTGAATTTAACTCTATCTTCTTGGGTGTTTCCTACTCCTCCTAATTTGGTATCATCAGCAAATTTAATGAGTAGCCCTTCTACCCCTTCATCCAGATCACTGATAAAAATATTGAAAAGATCCGGGCCCAAAACTGAGCCCTGCAGCACCCCACTGGACGCCTCCCTCCAACCTGATGAAATGCCATCAACCACCACTCTTTTGGTGCGGTCCTCTAAACAGTTCCCTACCCAATGAACTGTCCTGTAGTCCAGTCCACAGTCTTCCAGTTTGCCCATTAGAATGTCATGGGGAACCTTATCAAAAGCTTTACTGAAATCCAGGTAAATCACATCAACAAAGTTCCCACGATCCAGTAAGCTCGTCACACGATCAAAGAATGAAACCAGGCTGGTTTGACAAGATCTGTTGGGGACAAAACCATGCTGACTTCCCTGAATCACTAAGTGGTCCTTCAGATGCTTACATATTGATCCCTTTAAAATCTGCCCTAATATCTTCCCAGAAACATAAGTCAGACTGACCGACCTGTACTTTCCCGGGTCATCCTTCTTCCCTTTCTTAAAGATTGGGATATTCACTTCTCCAGTCTTGCAGCACATCCCCAGTCCTCCAGGAGGCCTTGAAGATGATGGACAGAGACTCTGCTATTCATTAGACAGTTCTTTGAGCACTCTTGGGTGCACACCATCTGGCCCAGGGGATTTGTATTCGTCCAGTGCAGCCAGGTGCCTCTCCACAACCATCCTGTCAATGTCAACTGGATGAAAACCTTACAGAACTGCTAAAACTCCTGTGCTGACAGCTCCTCTGCTGTCGTAGAGAGCAAGGAAGTCCTGTATCCCCATTAAATACACACAGACGTGCATGTGTGCGCAAGCCTATAATGTTATTGTTTGGGTGTGTTTCAGGATAATACTGCTTTAAAAATTTCTTGAGTAGACATTCCAACGTTGGGATTTTTTTCTGTAGTCACCATTTCCCAAGATGTTGAATATGGGTATTTCTATATTAAAATTCACATAGGATGCTCATCGATGTCAAAATATGTTTTTGAAGTCAATAAACCCAGATTTACTACTATAGTAGTGGTAGATTCAACCATTTTTCCTGCAGCCACCATGTTGCAAGATGGCCAATCTTTTTTCACATTCTTGTAGGATGCTCATACTGGTATCAAACTGTATATTTTTGGGGTCAGTAAAACTAAATATGCTATTTCTTTTGTTGTAAAAACAATTTTTAAAAAAATATTCACTGGTCGCAAACAGGGAGCTGTTTTTTCAATGATTAGATTTGACTGTTTGTCTTGTTCTTGGCTGTTCAGCACACTGCTTCATGGTATTCCTTCCTAACCATGTAGTACAGCACAATTTTTGTGTGTGTATATATTCATTCACACAGCCCGGCTGAGTTCTACTACCCACCTCATCCTTGCTGTGCAACTCCTCTGCTTAGCAGGCAATTGTTTAAGCAGACAATTAAATCAGTCACAAATCATATAAATCAGTCATAAATAAATGCTATATTTTAATAAAACCCTACCCTCTTGGTATTCATCTAACCCCCTAGTGACACTAATGGCTGCTGATCTGTTTGAATTGGCAGCATCTTTGCGTGTGTGCAATTTTGCAAAAACCCAATGAAAACCTGTTCATCAGGCATTTGCACTGATTAGCATGAATCAAAAGTGACTGACACCTTCAAACATGATAAATTCAACTGCCAAGCACGTTTGTAGGGAAATGTGTAAAATCCCTAATCTCAATGCTATCTTCCAGACTGAGGGAAAAGCACCTATATAAATATCTGAAGCTGCCTTATACTGATTCAGACCATTGGCTCATACTGCTCTCATTTTGCACTCAGACTGGGAGAAAGTTTCCAGAGAATCTGGATCCTCAGCCCTTCGTCCTTGTGGCCGTTGGGCGGGGAGGCGCCTTTGCCTCCCAGATGGAAGAGGCTTGCACAGTTTTAGTGCCAAAGTGAGCCTGGGTTACATAGGCATGGAGGGAAGGGCCAAAAGGCTAAAAAGCCTGGCCCTTCCTCTCTGCACCAGCGGTTCCCTTCAGTTTGCAGTGGGAGAGGAGCTCTTTGGTGTGGATTGCTTGGTGTCTACCTGCCTGGTGGGCCCCGCAACGAACAGCTTCCCCCCGACTGACCGACTGCTGGGATTAAGGGGCCAGTTGGTGCGGGCTTCAGACGGCTGGGACCGTGCTTGCGCACAAGTAGGCATTGGCGTCAGTGCGAGCCATTGAAGGCCCACAAGGAGTGCATTGGCGAGGCTCATCGATGGAGGGCAGCTCCCTCATGCCGGTTTGATTTCTTAGGGATTTCGCAGATGGGTGGTGCCGGGCAAAGCAGCGGCACGGCCCAGTGCTAGGTTGCAGCACCTGTTAGGGGCCTCTGGCAGGAACCTTGGTGAAAGCTGTTGGCGTGGTGGCCTGTGGCCTTTGTTGCCCCCCCATCCCCCCTTTTTTGTATTCAATTTATTTGAGGGACTGGTGGAGGGGGAGTTTTTATTTCACTGAAGGACGGTGATAATTTTTTTCTCAATGTTCTGTGGTGTTTGACTTGTCCCACTGGACCCCCCCTCCCAATTGCCACTGTTTGCAATTGTTTTCCTGGGGATTGTAGGTCATTTGAGTAGCTGAGTGGTCCTCTAGGGCTGTTTTTCAGCTTGAGTGGTTACCACAGGGTTAGTCAGTCATTTCTATAGCAAATTTGGGCAGGTGTGGTGGCCATTTTGTGGTTCACACAGAATGGCCATTTTGTAGTTCACACACAGTGGCCATTTTGTATTTTGTGCATGGCAGCCACTTTATATTGGACACATGGTAGCCATTTTGTTATTACTCAAGCAGCCATTTCCTCTTTAGTAGTGTGGTCTGCTTTTGGTTTCGCTTTGGGTGGTTTCTGGCGAATAGCTGCCCTGCTTTTAGTTTCTTTGGTAGGGACATAGTGCCTATTGTTATGGCTCCCAAGAAGGGCTCGGGTCATTCTAAGGGTAAACAGCCTGCCCCTAAGCCACCTCCAAAACGACCTGCTCCAGCACTATCCTCGTTGGAGGATGAGGATGATAGGGTACAACAAGCTATTTTAGATTGATTGTAGGCAGTGGAGCATGCCACAGGGTTATCGGCTCCCCCACCGAGGCCCACGGGTGGGACCTCGGCAGCTGGTAAGTGCAGTTTTTACCACACTGGTAGTGGTTGGCCCTGGGGCAGCCCCGCGGCTGATGGCCCAGCCCCTGCCCGCTTGAGCATGCTGGCTTGCGGTCATGAATGCAGACAGGCATGTGGCAGTATCCCAGTATTGGGCATGCCTTCGCAGGCATCCACTCAGCAGTGTAACTCATCGGGTTCACCTTGGTGGGGCGGCCCCTCTGTTAGCCGAAATGCTCTGATCTATAATTAATAGAGCATTTTGGACAGGTTTTAATATTGGGATTCTTTGGTCTGTGTATACGAAGGATGGGCTGCCACACTATTTCCCAGTAAAGAGGCGAGAGACAGGAGTAAAATAAATCTTTTGTTTACTGTGTAATAATATTCAGCAGAACACATACAATCACACACACACTGGCATACAAGAGAGTAAATAGAAGCAGGCAAGAAATAAATAGCACATTTGCATGAGCAGGTATTGATGAGGGCGATAATTACCTCTGATGTGCAGCTCCTTAAAATCTTCCAGCAGGAGGTTGAAGGGGGGGGAAGAGTATGGAAAGAAAATGGGGAGCACGCGTATTAGGCCGGCTAAGCACGTGCGTTACTCCAGCTGCAGACTGGAGCCTTAAAGCGAGGTGAGGATTGGGGAGAGTAAGCTGGACGTAAGAGGTACAAAGCAGGCTGAGAGAGGTCGTTGGGGGGGGTAGGTGAGGCAGAGAGAGAGAGCTCTGAGAAGCGTGTGTGTGTTTTTAAAACCTCTCAAGCAATGGGCGTGGAAAGCCAGGCGGCTTAAACCTGAAGACACTCCCTGTTGGCTAGGGATTGGTTGTTTAGGGTCAATTTCAAATGCTAGTGGCTATCTTGACCAGTGGTCACCTGGGTGCTGGAAAGGAGGAAGTTGGAACAAAGAAGAATGGTTCTTCAGTTGGATCCTCCATGAGGACCTTGTGCTTTGGCACATAGGAGGGTTTAATCCCTTTATACTGGAGACAGCGAGTCTGGCCTGTATGCAAGAGTCTTTTGTTTGAATGCAAACCTGTGACTGTAATATGTGACACCCGGCAAGCAAGCTATGGGGACCCTCTGAAGTGACTTTAGCCAGCATCTCATAGTCCTTGCCTGGCCTCTGTTCCTTCTCTGGGCTTCTCCATGGCGCTTTATTACAGCTTCTTGGCTGGCACACCATCAGGTTCATAACAGCATAAAAACAGTCCAGAAATAGCCCGATAAAAGGCGGCTGGGCTAACACCTCCTCCTGTGGGGTGTCTTACGCAGCAGCCCCTGCCACCACCCTCCCCTTTGGGGACTTGGCACTCCCACTTGGGGACCACTTGCTTCCGTCCACTTGAGAGAAGATTTGTAAAGGTGAATATGTGGACGTTTTCACCCTCTTATTTCGGGAAATGGAGAAGAAGGAAGATCTCAAGGATAGAGATAAGGAAAAATACAGGAAGATGAGGGTGGATAAAACCTGGGCCAGCTGGGTAGCTGGTTTCCTTGTTTATGCTGGTGTCAAGGCGCAACCATACTGGGCTGCATCCTTGTTCCAATACTTTGACATAGTTTATAAAGGGTACACTGGCTTTACTGGCCCCGCTTGGCTCCAGTATGATGAGGAGTTCAGGGTGCGGGCTGCCATGAACACTTCTTTGAGGTGGGATCAGATTCACCCACATTTATGGCTACAGGTTATGGCCTCCTCCAGGCCTAACATGGGTGATTGCTCACATAGCGAACATCTAGTTGGGCATGCTTCTGGGTCCTTCAGTCCCCGCCCTGCGGCAGGGCAGGTGGTTCAACCCTATCAGATTTGCTGGGAATTTGGTGCCCAAGGGGTCTTTAGCAGGAAAGTATGTCAGTATCGACATGAGTGCCCCTTCTGTTCGGGCCTGCAGCTTTTTTCCACATGCTTCCATGGAAAACGTCATCAGGGCCATGGACGGCCAGAAGGAGGTGGTTCTGAGCAACCGCATGGAAAGGGGGCCAACACCCATAAGGTTGAGAGTGCTTGAGAGGTTGTTGAGCTGTTATCCTAGATGAGTCAATAGTTTATATCTGTTAAAGGGTTTTTCATTGGGTTTTTGCATTCCTTGCCAAGGTGCGAGGGTTAGGGTTAGGGTGTCTCAGTTTGGCTTCACTAGGGTCACTATAGGAGTCTCCCACAGCATGTGCGAGATGAGTTCTAGGACCCCTTGCACCACCAAGTGGTCTAGTTCCACATCTATTTTTGGCCATAACATGATCGGGGCGCTGCAGAACCGCATGTGGATGGGGGCAACCTGGGGGTTGAGCTGTATGAAACCGGGGGCCCCTCCTAGCATCCCAAAGCCCCATTTAAGACCTCAGGGAATTCCCCACAAATGTCTGCATAGTCCTGTAGCGCATATTTATTCACCCCCCTATGGTGATGCCCAACGGTGCAAACCACGCCTGGCCCAACAGACTAACTAAATTTCCCTCCACGACTATCAAGTCCAGGAAACCGCCAACCCCCTGGTACTTCACCTGGAAGGTCCCCACACCCCATATTGGAACTGGGTTTTTCTGGAAGTCCACCAGGCTCAAGGGCAAGGGGCACAGGTGAGGCCTGCCGTTTGGGCAAAGTCTGTCCAGTGTTCCACTGACATGATGGATGCTGCTGACCTGGAATCTACTTCCATTGAGGAGGGGGACCCCTCGATCTGGACCTGGACCTTTGGGGCTGCAGGCAGGTTGGGGAGGCATAGTACCTGTAGGGAGGGCTGGCTGGTCAGGAGGTAGAGTGTCCTTATAGTGGGGAAAGGTTTGGCGGCATTGCTGCAACTGGGGCAGGTTGTTCCGGTTGCCCTTGGATCTGTGGACCCAGGCGAGGTGACCTTGTTTACCACACATGTGGTAGGCATCGCCATGGAAATGGCATGACTTTCGCTCATGCACCTCTCCACAGCTGGCACACGAGGTCCACCCGGTGAGCTTCCCAGAGTGTCCAGAGGCTGCGGCAGTTCCTGGCAGCTTTTGGCAGTTGGGTGGGCAGATGAGACGGATGCCGTCGGAGTTCTCTTATTAACATTATTTTATTTTACTAATTTTATTAATTTTCTCTTATTAATGTTTTTATACTATTCCCATGTTATTACAGTTTAATCTTTCTTATATCAGAATTGTACTGTTTTACTGGCTCTTGCTGTAACAAATTAGATTGAAATCGGTACACAAAAGTGTTCACAATCAGGAGGGGTGAGAGAACATAAATGTGGGTCCTCAGCTGAGGCACCCAGTAGCTAAGCCCCTCTGCTCAGTGTGAGCAGAGAGACAGGGTGAGTCAGAGCCCGGAGTCCACCTGACATCCAAACCCCACCAACGGAGAGGTGTTCACAGTGCAGAAATAAATGTGCTTTGATTTTAACAAGTTTCCTGCCTCTCTGTCTAACTGCCAACACCCAAGAGAAGAGCAGGTGCAGAGCTGAACTGAGGGTATATATAGCATCCTGATCCCATAGAGCAGAATGGGAACTTTGTTATTGGCAGCCAGCAATGCCTGTTAAGCTTTTGAGGGCCCCTACTGATGTTTCCAAGGCTGGAGAATTCTCCCTCCCCTTGTTGCTTTGAAGTTTGGTAAATGGAGCTGCAGTGGCTCAAGTGGTTAAGACACTGAACTGCAGGCTGTGGAAGGTCAGTAGTTCAGCAGTTCAAGACCCGGGTGCCGCATGACAGGGTGAGCTCCTGTCTCTAGTTCCAGTTCCTGCCAACCTAGCAGTTCAAAAGCAAGAAATTGCAAGTAGATAAATAGGTACCACTTCAGTGGGAAGGTAACAGTGTTCCGTGCACCTTGGTGTTTAGTCATGCCGGCCACATGACCACGGAAACGTCTTCGGACAGCGCTGGCTCTTCGGCTTTGAAACAGAGATGAGCACTGCAACCCTAGAGTCGGATTCGACTGGCTTTCGAGCAAGGGAACCTTTACCTTTACCTAAATGTTTTAATTGTGTGGAGACTGTCTGTCTGGAAATGTATCCATTCATGAACCACCATAAACTGCTTGAAAGTTTGTGGAAAGTTCATGCCAGTTGTGCCACGAACTTGTTTGCAAATCATGAACCAGCCAAAATTACTCACAAACTTTAGTTCATGAGTCAATTCATGCTTATCCCAATATATTACCTGATCCTACTGTTTGTCGAGAACTCTAGGGAAAATTAAACTTGGAAACCAGCAACTTGACAACAGGTCTGTCATTTGTTTGCAGTTAAAATTTCAGTGCAACCTTCCTTTTAAAATGAAAAGAACTCACACACTGATTCTATAGAACATTAGTCGAATAAACCCAGTGATAAATGCTGCTGTTATTTCCTCCCACCTGAGAAATACTGTTAGTAAACCAAGGGAACACTGTATTATGTATTTTGGACCAGAGTCTAGGAAATACATTCACGAAAGTGGTTTTAAAATTGGAACGATTAAACAAATAAGAAGCAAAATGTGTGCATTTGTGGAAAATGTAGTTCACTGTTTCCATGGAAACAGAAATATAGATGCACGAAGCAGTCCATTTTGTGGGCTACAGTGCTATATCCAAGTGCAGTACGCACATAAACATGTGCACATAAAAGCAACCACACATGCCAGAACATTTTGGCACTGGAAAAGAAGAGAGTTCTGTTTCAGTAAATATTACGTTTTAGTAAAGTATCCCATTGCTAAAAACATTTGTTCCACCATGTGTGAGAATCTCTAAAAACTAAGTGTCATGACATCTTTCCAAACAACCAGGGATTCTGAGCCACCCTGAGCTCACACTCAAACCACCCAAATCCAACACAAAAGCAAATCCACTGACAGGGCTCAATAGGCCCTCAAAGTGACTTGGCCCCGCATCCCCCACTCTTGCTGCCATGCAAACAGCTTCAGGGAATATAGTAAAAAGAGCAAGACTGCAATCCCAAGAACACTTTTCTGAAAGTAAGGCCCATTGAGCAGACGTAAGTAGGACTTAGAGTAGACCTTCCTAGGATTGTTCTTTTAGTGGCTAAGTATACTGAGCTGAATTTTCTTTTATTTCAGTGCTGTATAACATGTCACTTGTGCAGTTGAGTAAATGTTACCACCTTGCAACTTGAACACCAAATGTAGGGATATAAATCTCCTAACAAAGCAAGCATCAAGGCAACATGGGGGGATAAGTCTGGGGTTTCTGAGCAAGGGCTTGAGCATCACTCTGGGCATGGAGACATCACTTCTGGGTCATGCTGGAAGTTCCATCATCACACTGAGGATGACAATCAGACACCCCCCCCCATTTTAGCCAGTTTACTCAAGCTGCCCAGCTGAGCAGTGGTGGACAGTGCCTCCGGGGAGTGGGGGATCTCCCACCATAAACTGGAATATGGTAAGCCTAGTTTGTATGACTGTGCATCTCCATCATTAGATACGACTAGGAAAATCAACCTGACATGATAACATCATCTGAACATCATATTAAAGACCAAAAATCATACTTACATTGTAAACCACAAGAAGGCTGAAATGTAAACACGGTCTCAACTTACCAACATAATTTTTTGCAGCTCAGGAGGTGGGGTGAGTTGAAGGAGGGGACAGTGCAGCAGCCTCATGCTGCCTGCAGGTCAAGTGGGATGGGATTGGTTGCTGCTTACGTGGGCTGGTCAGCCATGTCAGCCAGGGCAAACCTGCAGACTCCCCATTTGCTACTTAAGCACCCTCACTTTTCTTGCTTCAGCTTAGAGGTTGAGCACATTGGGAACCCTGCCCAGCAGACACGTGATCTCCCCCCCCGACTGCAGAACAACTGGGCTGCCTGCTTCTAAGCCCCCAGCTACACACACACGCCGCCAGTGGCCTTATATAGCTGATTGGTGGGCCACATGCTTGCCCACCAATCAGCCAGAGATGATAGGCACTAGATTCCAGGGGGCTTGGCTTAAAAGGGCTGTGTTGTAAACTTTAGTTTTAGTATTTAGCATGTGGTATAGTTTCTTTAACATCTTTTTAGGGTAATACTTTTGGTAGGCTTTAGCTCTTGTAGTTTGGCATGGGATGGGGGCTGGTTAATACCTACTTAAGAGCTCATTTTGTTAGCTTTAGTTTTGCATAGTGGCACATGGCAGAGGTGTGTTAGGGGTGGTCTTGCAGCAAGTGGAGCCATATAAGCCAGGAGTATGGTTGTATCATTCCTTGCCTATGCTCCCCTCTGTGCCTGTGGGCACATGAACCCCTACTTCTATTTATCATGATGGATCTATCCCATGGAATCCATAGTTTGTTTTGAACCCTTCTGAGCATACAACATCTGCCATAAACTATACTTCTCAATACTTCAGTAGGGTTTTAAGAAGCTCAGCAGAGCTCTGGGCCTTTTTATCTTGGCATAATAATTAATTTCTTAGCAAACTCTCCCCCCCACCAACTTTTGCTTGCATTCACCTGAGCTTTTCTATAGGTGGAAGGATTTCTGTCCATGGAGTGCGACTTTCTTACCTCTCTCTCCTTCTATGTCCTAAAATGTCTCCTAAAATGTTGCTTCTTGCAGATGGAGGACCAAGTCAATATCTTTGAAATATAGTGGGTCCAAATGTGTTCAGTGATCAGCTTATAGTTTATTTGGCAAACTCAAGATACAGACCCTGGGCCAAAGCCTGGTTATATGCCCCAGTGAACTCACACCCCAAAACACAACCCACCACCGTGATAGGCTATTTAGACCCGGTCACCTTTCCAGGTGACCCTATTGGGCTATCTAGGATCCGAGCATTCCTACTGGTGCGCTCTTAGGATCCAAGCCTGCCTTTGTTCTTGGTTCCAAGCTCAGTACCCCTTCCCCTAAGTACTTTAAATATGTTGGCGCATGTCGCTCCCTAGTGGAGCGTCACGGAGCTGGTATTGGGATCCCGGGAGTTGCGCCAGGTCCAGCTTCCTCAGGCATCTGAGAGGGCTCCACAGGGTCAGGGATTGGCTGTGTGTGTGTATCATCAGATGGAAGACAAGGCACGTGTACAATTCTCGCTGGTTCTGCAGCAGCTGCGGCTGAGGGGGTTTCCAGGTGGTCTTCCCCAACTTCCGTGTAGGGTGGCTGGTACTTGGGTTCCGTGGGCAGGGAGTGGCAATGGAGTTGATCAACGTGCCTCTTCAGGCTGCGTCCATCCTCCATTGAGACCTCATAGGACATGGGTTTGGTGACATGGACCACCAAGGCAGGGATCCAAGGGGGCTTGCTGGCAAAATTCTGCATGTAGACGGGGTCACCTGGGAAGAACCTGCGGGGTGCATTTTGCCTCATGTGCTGTGGACATTCTTCCGGGGCCCGGTCTGGGTGCAGTCTGTCCAGGCGGGTGGTTAGGCGATGACCCATAAGAAGTTCAGTGGGCTATGGCTAGTAGCGGTGCTGGGGGTTGTCGGATGGCCAAACAGGGTCACTAGCTGGTGATCCCAATCCCTTTGGATGATCCAACGGAAGTAGTCCTTTGTGACCTACACCAGTCTTTCAGCTTGGCCGTTGGTGGCCAGATGGAAGGGGGCCAAGCAGACATACCAGATCAGATAGTGGCTGAGGAATTCTTGAAATTCGTTGGAGGTGAAGGCCGTTCCATTGTCCATGATGATGGTGCCTGGAAGGCTGTGGGTGCTGAGGATCTGGTGAAGCGCTCGAATGGTGGCCTTTGCTGATGTGGCACCACCTCTAACCACTTGGTGTAGGAATCCACCAAGATGAAGAAAAGCTGCCCTTGGCAGGGTCCTGCGAAGTCTAGGTGGAGGCAGGACCAGGGTTTGTTAGTGGACTCCCAGCCTTGGGTGGCTCCAGCTGGGTTTCCTGGCAGGCCTGGCAACCGTTAACACAGTCCTCAATCTGACTTTCGGTTTTGGCGGAGCGAAAGGCGGTTGCCTCTCGGAATGCTCTCGGAGGCGATCAGCCCACGCACAGTCGGGGGGGTCTTCGCACAAGCGAAAAACCCTAGTGAGCCTTAGTTAAAGGCTCCAAACCAGGGGGCGCTTGGGGATCAGCCTCTTTGCCAGCCTGATGGCCGGGAAATTGAGGCTTTCCCCCTGCCCCAGTGCCCCCACTGTGTCGTGCCCGTATGGGATGTAGCAACGCCACCGACTTCCCGGAGTGAAGCAGCGGAAGAGGAATTAAAAAAGGAAGAATCGGCAGCAAACTGTGAGTTGAAGATCTGCTCGGAAGCAGTATAAATGCACATAAGCGCATGGGAGGAGGGAGGAATCCCCCCCCAGAAATCGGGACTATTAAATGAGAAAGGAAGGGGGGTGAAGCGAAAAAGCGGATTGGCAGAGGTACCTTTTGGGGTTTTACTGAAGCAGAGGAAAATAGCTTGTCTCCTGAGCTGCGCGGCACGGACTTTGTAAAAATAAACAATAAAAATGCCGGGGCAGAAGAGGGTCGCAGACAAGCCGGTGAAGAAGCTGGGAGGAACTTCCGGTTCTGGGAACCTCCCCCTGGAGCCAGCTGTCAATCAGCAGAAAAGTGAGTCACTGCGCCCTCTGCTGGACCAAATGCAGAAAATCAGCGAAACTCTTTGTAATATGGAAAGTGTGCTCAATAGTCAGCAGAAGCAGTTAACAGATACAGCTAAGAAGATGGAGGAGATTGCACAGAAATGCTTGATCTCAACGGAAGACACCAAGAAAATTAAGAAAAAGGTCAACAAAATAGAAAAACATCAAGACATGCAAGAAAAAAGAATTTTAATGCTTCAGATGGAAAAATCAAACTTGACTCTCTGCTTTCAGGGCATAAAGGAAGAAGAGAAAGAAGATCTCAGAAGCATTTTGGCGAATGCCTTGGCACCACTAACTGGCACAGAAGTGCAAAAATTAAGCGAGGAGATGGATGTGGCCTATAGAGCCTACTCCAACTTTACAAAGAAAAATAATTTGCCAGCAGAAGTGGTTGTCAAGTTTACTAAGCAGCGTACTAGAGATCAAATTTTAAGAGTGACATCAGCAACGCCCTTGAAGATTGGTGAGTAGAACATCAGGATTTTAAAAGATGTCCCATATGAAATTCGCATGAAAAAGAAAGCATACAAAGGACTGACCTTGTTTCTACAAAGACACCAAATCAGCTACAAATGGTGGATTCCCGAAGGACTGGTGTTCAAATTTAATGATAAGAGAGAGAAGATTGACTCCGTCTTCAAAGCTCAAGAATTTTTGAAGAGACATGCCACTTCAGAGGAGGATGCAGAATTTACTAAATGGACAATGTTAAGTAGCAAAGATGACAGTGGCCCGGAAGAGGGAGAAGCGGAATCAGAAGATGGAAGTGCAAAAAAGGGCCCATTGTATAATCTGAGAGACTTAAAAGGAAGACACCCCAAGATATGACACTTGTTCGGGAGGCGACAGGACGGAGCAGTTTAATAACTAACCTCAAAGGACTTTACTAATCTCTCTAACAGGTTTATTCTGGACTTTCGGTAAGATGAAAAGAAGATCTTTCAACCACGGTAGAAGCCAAGAACTTTACTTATACTAACAAAAAGATTAACATATTAACAGAGAATTCACTCAACTCTTTTCTTTATCCCTCTGTATACCCTCCCCCCTTTCTATATAAAAAAGCAATAAAATTCTCTCCTTTTAAGGAGAGTTTTACATAAAAAAACCCACAGTCCTCAATCTCAGTGTCCAGGCTGGGCCACCAAACGTAATTGCAGGCTAGCGCTTTCATGTGCACAATCCCGAGGTGAGTCTTGTGCAATGCCAGATTGCAGACTGGCAGGGACAACTGGCTTAGTGCATCAGCGTGTCCCATCGCCTTTCCTGGCCGGTAGATGAGCATGTAGGAATAGCCAGAGAGGAAGATTGACCAATGCAAGATGCAGGGTGACAGAACCTGTGGCGTTTGATGATCCGAGGCCAGGAGACCCCGTAGTGGCTTGTGGTCAGTCGCTATGGTGAAGGGTCTCCTGTAGAGATAATCGTGAAATTTCTTCACCCCAGCCATGATTGCCAAAGCCTCTTTGTCTATCTGAGCATAGTTTCGCTCGGCTGGGGACAGGGTGCGCGAGTAGTATGCGACCGGTACCTCCCGGTTAGCACGTGGCTGAGGACCACTCCTACCCCATATGGGGATGCATTACAGGCAAGGATGATGGGCAATGACTCATCGAAGTGGGCCAGGATGGAATTGGACGTGAGAAGTTCTTTCACGGCTTGGAAGGTGGCAGCTTGCCATTGACCCCACATCCAGGGGACCTGTTTGTCCAGGAGACAGTGCAGGGGCTCTGCAACCACTGCTTTGTGTGGAAGGAAAGAGTGATAGAAGTTTAAAAGGTTGAGGAATGCCTGGAGCTCTGGATTAGATATAGGTGCGGGGGCGTTCATGATGGCACGGACCTTGTTGGGGGCAGGATGGATGCCATGCACATCTATGGTGAAGCTGAGGAACTCCACAGGAGGAACACCCAGAAAACATTTCTTCCATGTTACCTTCAGGCCGGTGGCCTAGAACCTCTGCAAGATGACGCACAGGCGAGTGGCAAATTCCTCATCCAAGGGGGCAGCAATCAGAACGTCGTGGAAAAAAGGGTGAACTCTGGGGATCACTTTAAGGAGACAGTCCATCAAGTTTTGGAAAATTCTTGGGGCTACGCTACCCCAAAACTGTAGCCACCGCACCTGGAATGCCCCACTGTGCATGACAATTGTTTCAGCCTCTGCCGTGGCATCGTCCATGGGGAGCTGTTGGTATGCCTGGGCCAAGTCCGGCTTCCCAAAAACTTTGGCGCCCGTTAAAGAAGCTAGGATGTGGCTTACCACTGGGACTGGGTATGTATGGTCCTGTAGCACCTTATTATGTACTTATAATCTGCGCATATGCGGATGTCACCATTTGGCTTCACTGGGGTCACAATGGGGGTTTCCCATAGGGTGTGAGGCACAGGTTCCAGGACACCTTGGGACACTAGCTTCTCTAATTCTTCAAGCCTTTTTTCAATGAAATAACTTTTTTATTCACCTTTTGATATACCTGTTTTGCTATTTCAGCCCACTTGATAGACAGTGATGTACAGCTTCCATAAAGATAATAAGAATGAGACCACATAGAAGACATCTGACAGCCTGTGCATAAGTTGTTCAGTAGTCATGACAGTAGGAGACTGGTGGGTCAGAACTGGGTTGCTGACATACAGCTCCGTCTTTGTCACAATGACTAGGTGACTACTTATTGCTAGAAAGCAGATGCTAGAAAGCAAAGGCTAGGGCAATTTAAAGTGTAGAAGTAGCAGGTATAAGAGAATTCTGGCTCTTCCCCTGCACACAGTTTGTCCCTGAAACTGCCACCCTTCAGATATTTTTCTCCTGGAGAGATGCCAGCTGAGTCTCTCCCACTGGAAGAAAGAAAAACATCAGAATGGGGGTTTCAGGGCAAGTGTTCAGCATTTCCCCTCCTGCCTTCTTCTTCTGTACTTTAAAACTTACCACCATTACTTTATTATAATTTTGCAGGCACAGACTATATTGAGCTGCATAAACTAAAACCCCACATTATCTGTGATGGTGACAGATTTGCATCTTTAAATGTGAATCTAACCAATTCAAGAAAAAGTGGCAACATAGCAAATAGGATTATAATGTTAAAAAATTGTTTTGTGTGAATGTGAGAAGCTTTTCTCTTCAGAGGCATCACTTCTGGTATGGAAGCTCAGCCAAAGGAGAAACAATGCCTAATGACAGACCATAGGGGAAATAAATAATGGACAAGGGATAATTCAGCATCTCCTAGACCTATTCTTTCTTCTAATGTATGTGGGCTTAATATATGATTGAATAGTGATGGTTGGCTCCTTCCCTGTAAAAAGGGGGTGTGGGGGGGAAATTAAAGACTCTCAATTAACAGTTTCTAAATCCTGATCTAGTCCTTTCTATATTTCTATATATGCACAACTCCTACGTATTTGAGTTTTCCCGCTGAGCAGCAAAATTCACCTAAAGTGAATGGGGAAGTTCTTGAATGTGTACATAGGAATTTACATTTGTGGTATACTAAGAAAGCAATGTATTATCCAGTGAAACAGTGGCAACAACAAAACAGTCCTCTGTGGACAATGCAGTTCCTTCTTCTCAGAGCAGTGCTGAACAAAATTAGCTGCCAGAAGAATGTCTAAAGGAGGGAAAAAAACAGTATATTGTGACTTTATTTAAGTACAGAGAGGTCAAGACCGCTGTGTATTTCTTCAGAGAGTGAGAAAATGAAAACATGTTCTTGGTTTCATTCTGTGTCCACAGCAAATGCAATCATTTACAGTACAAAATATAGCACAACATCCTGACAGCCTGTCTGTTACAAGAAAACTTTCACCAAATGGTGTATACATTCCCTGTCTGAGTACTACTGATATGGAAGGACTGCCAGATCAGGGTGAACAGCTTTCAAGAGGGCTGTCAAAAAACTAGATCCCTTACTGTTGATCCACATGTGTGGCTTCTGCTATTGCTAATGCCTTGGACAGGCATGGATTGAGGGCATGAAGGGGTGAGCTCTTTGAAATATCTAGAAAATGACAAGTGCCTGCAGTGATTTTGGGATTCAGCTTGCCTGTTTATATGATGGAAAGGGCTAGTTTTGGTCCAGTTCAGTACTACCACCACAGACTATTCAGAAGGGAAAAAAGAGATCAGTGCAGGAATAACACTGTAATGTTGCTCTTTTCAGCAAAGTATATCACATAGTCCATCAGTATCTGTGTCAGCATGGAGTCTAGTTGGAGGCTGCTGAAATCACAGCATGTGTCTGGTGAGAGACTGATTGCAAGAGGTGGCCTCCTGCTATCTGTTAGTCAACTGTGAGTAGCCCAGCTGTAGGCGGGGGATGAAGGAAGGAAAAGGTATGATGGGAAGCAATAAACCATTTTCCAGAATAACTCAGAGGTATGGAAATGGACAGAGGCAGATGTTCAGTGATGAACAGGAGGCCCGAGGAAGAACTTCTTTTGCAGCAGTCTGATAGTACTGAACTGTCGCAGGGGGAAAGGAAGGAGAATTTATAATGAAAAGCAGGGGCCATTTCCTGCCAGAGCATGCTGGAGTGGCACTCTGGCAGTAAAGAGCCTGGAGCGGCCCCCCACCACCATTCCTGGCACGCCTGCACAGGCAGATGGGCCAGGGAAGGCCTGCAGAGCCCCCCCACCACCTGGAGGGATTTAAATGCCTTTCTCTCCCTTCCCCTGATGGGGAAGGGAGAGAAAGGCATTCTAAACATGCCTGAGTTCCCTGCCCGATCTTCTTTAGGTGCCCCGCAGCCACAGGTCACCTGGAGAAGATCAGGCAGGGAACCCAGGCATACTTGCATATCTGCCCTATGCAAGGGGGTGTGGTTATACAAATGAGCTCCTGCACCTCTTTTTCTATGAAATGACCCCTAATCAAAAGGCCTTGCCATGCTTGTTCACAAAAGGGACTTTTAAAAAAATAGAAGCTGAAGAACAAAAATGCATCTGCCATCTTCAGAAACATTCGTTTTCATAAAGTCACATTTTCCAGTTGTATCTTCTGAAACAGAATAAATTCTTACAAGGCACAGAGGACTCCCTGGACCAAGCAAATTGCTATGAGCAACACATCCCAATATTATGGTGGTACCAAGTTTACAGCCAAGCCACTTATTCTGAAGCACTGGAATAGCCCAAGCCTCCTCCCTGAAAATCAAGAGAGATTTCTGAATAATACACGGTGTCCGGGCTGCCACCAAAGTGATTATCATAATGGCAAATTAGCATTGGATGGAAACTGCAGTTGATGTACAGAAGCGTTTTATCACAGGGCAAGGCTCAAAAGATACAAATTTTAATGTAGCATTTTACATCCAAATAACAATCCATTCCACACATCATTCCTGTACTTGCCACTGCACTAGTTGGCCATCTATGATTAACACTCTGAGTAATATTCATTCCCTTGTTGCATCATAGCTGGTCACCCAGGGGGTCTCTTTAAGAACATATGGTGGGTTATAACTACTAAAAATAAATAAAGTAAAACTAACAGAGGGCAAAACTGACGTCAGGAGGCTGAATTGGAATTGACCACTGAGCACTAGATTTGAAGGGGCCTCTGCAGCTGTCTACAGCAATCAGCAGAATAGTGCTTAGTTCCATGCCATGAAGAGCTTCTCCCGCTGACTTTTGCCTATCAAGCCTCTGTCAGACTATTTCTCTGTTCTTAGCCAGGTGGCAACCTACTCAGTAGTTGCTAAACAGACTTGGCTCTTTCTCTGTGTACAGGATCTAGACTCTCCACCAACAGGTCCAGAGAGTCCAGACGCTGCCACCATGTACAGGATCTAGACTCTCTGCCCACAGGTCCAGAGGGTCCAGACGCTGCCAACAAGCACTGGGTCCCTGTTTCTTGCACCCCCCTCCAGGAGTGAGAGAACGAGCCAACCCCTCATGCTTTGTAAGAGCACTGAAAAACCAGTGTTCTGCCACCAGGACCTATTTTTAAGAACGTTCCCAACCAGCCCGGAGGATAGGTCCCCCCCTCCTTTCTGGTTCTTGGAACTTAACAATGTATCAGCTCTGAGGTAGAGCAGCAAATGATTTAATACACACCAGTAGCTTTCAGACGAGCAGGTAAGGCTCTGGAATTTAGCCTTAGAGTTCAGGTACAATATTGATCCAAACCAGATCAGATTACTCTATGTAAGATCTTTATTCAATACAGCACTATAAGACATAAGACTACTTAGGATACAAAAACAATAAAAAGTCCTAGAGCTTTATAGCGCTCTAACTAAAACATAAAGAAGCATCATGGTTACCAATCCTTGGTGCAGATAACAGTTCAAGCGAAGTCCCTTCTCCAAGGGATTTTAAAGATGAAATCCATGCTTGCAATGGCCAATCACAGGCAGTGTGTCGCCCCCCTTGCAAAATTCAGTGTTGCCAGATTGTAATCCAAACAGAGACTAACTCTTAGAAAGGGGCCCTCTTTCCAAGAGAGTTCTGGGTGCCTTCCAATAGGCCAAACGACAACTCTCCTCCTCCTTTGTCATAATTGAGCATGGCCAGGTACCCAATTACGCCAAAGCAGAAAGGTGTGTCTACTTTGCAACTGCCCACCCTAGCTTACATGCGATGGGTCACGTAGGCTAGGCTTTGAAGTGTGGGACAGAGACTGAATGTCTACGCTGTCCCTGTAAGGTGTCAAAGTGTCCTTTGAAATGTAGAACCAGGCTTGCCATTTGTGCTTGCCATCTGGTCAGGTGTGAAAGTTATAGGGGTCTGTTCCCAGCTCAACCATTTGAGCTTAATCAATGAATCAGAGAAATATTTTTTCTATACACTCTGCAACTCCTGCAAAGTCTGGGATCCCAAAGTTCTATTTTCTCAATTAACTGAGAAGAAAGATTACATATAAATAACAAGGATTTAGAACATTCAACTTCTACACAGGCTACATTTGTTGCATCTAAAGCATATATATATATATATATATATATATAAACATAAACCAAGATACAATATGGTTACCTACTGTGGCAGAAGAGTCCTGCTCTGGCTCGCAGGCCCTGTTCCATCCTGCCCTTCAAGTTTTTCCTCAACACCTGGAGAGGCTTTTCTCTCTCTCTGCTAGCCCATACCACCACCTGACCTTTGTAAGGAATTGCCCACTGGGAGGCTCAGGACTTCTAGCTTTTCTTCCAGGTTCTGAGGCCTTGTATCTATGTCTCCCATTGTCCAGTGCCTGGTCACCATGGGGACTGTTTACTGCCTTGTGTGCCCCTGGAGGAATAGCTGCTTGCCAACTGACTGCCTTCCCCCTGGTCATCCTTTTAAAATAGCATGTTCAAGATGGGGGAGGTCTATGTGGTACAGAGAACTACTACCAACATCAAAAGTTATAAAATATTTATTAAAAAGAAAATGTTCACAAGCATACTTTTAGTATAGCACCAGATTGAAAAGGGGATTGAAAAGAAATGGGTAAAATGCTTTTCTTCTGTCCCTCTCTCTATACATGTCCTCTCTGCCAAGAGAGAAAAACTTTTAAAACCTCCTGGTAAAGATTTTACTTAGGTCAGACTTCTACCCCCTAAAATGCATTTCTTCACATATTTGCCAACTAAGGCTAGACAGGTGGCAACACAAGAAAGGGCCTTCTTGATTGTAGTGTCAACTCTGGAACTCCCTTCTTAAAGAGATTCGTCTGTCTCCCTCTGTTGTTTTCCATTAGCGGGTGAATTTTCCCCCCATTTCATTTGGCAGAACCTCAGTAACTCTTATTGCCCTTCTCCCTGGTGTATAGTATTTATATGTTTTTATATCATTTTTATGTTTTTATCAAATTGTATAAATATTTTAAATGCTGTTTTAAAGTTTGGATGTTCAACATCTTGAGGACCCTATTTAGGTGGAAAGGCAGCAAAAATGTTTTAAATAAATAAAATAAATACAAGATTTCCACTTGAACAAGATGTTCTGCAACGTTTAGCACTTTCCTTCACATTGGGCCCCAAAACTGCACAATGTCCTGTACAAGCGGAACAATGGCTTCAGGATACACTGTATTTAACTTAGCTCAATATGAAGTTTTTTGTCATAATTCTACTTGCCCAAGGATCCTAGCACATGCAGAAAACTTTTTGTGGATGTAAACCCTTATTTATAACACTTATTATTATTATTATTTATATGGATAAGCCTCATTGCATTTTTATTATTTGTTTTTATTCATTTAAAACACTTCTATGTGCATTTCCACTCAGTTGGGTATCCAAAGTGGCAAACAATAAAACACTAAAACATTTCAGCATTAAAACCCCAAGACATTAAAACAGCATTTACAGCATAAGTATATATAAAATATTTCAACAACTGAATAATAACAACAACCAGGAAGGAGAGACAATAATATGACAACTAGGTGGTGGTGGTAGGGAATGCCTAACAAAACAAAAAGTGCAGACTCCTGGGGAGGGAGTACCAAAGTTTCAGCACCATAAGATCCTTTCTCAGTTTGTCAGCCATCTAGCTTCAGATGGCAGGGGCACTTGAAGCATGGCCTCTGAAGATGACCAGAGTGGATGGGTTGGTTCATAAGGGAGGTGTCTTGAAAGTATGCTCACCCCAAGCTATATAAGGCTTTAAAATTTAATAGCAGCACTTTGAAATGGGCCCAGAGGCAAACTAGGAGCCAGAATAGATGGAACAATGATAGAATGGTATCATTGCTTTGACCCACTCCAGTCAACACTCTAGCTGCAGCGGTTTTCGGTTTCGGCGTCGCGAATGGCGGCCGCTTCTCGGGACGCTCCCGGAGGCGGTTAGCCCACGCGCAGTTAGGGGGGGTCTTCGCATGTGCGAAAGACCCTAGTGAGCCTTAGGTAAAGGCTCCGAACCGGGGGCGCTTGGGGAGTAGCCTCTTTGCCGGCAGACAGCCGGGAAATTGAGGCTTTCTCCCCGCCCCAATCGGCCCCGCTGCGGCGTGCCCGTAATGGGACTTAGCGGCGCCACCGATTTCCAGGAGTGAAGACAGCGCCATGGTCTAACATAAAAAGAAGAAGTGGCATCGAATCGTGAGTTGAAGATCTATTTTGAAGCGTAAATCGGAGCCCCCTGCATGCGTATAAGCGTTGGGAGGAGGGAGGAATTCCCACCCCCTTTGAGAAGCAAGATCTACAAAGGGAGCGCGAAGGGGGGCAGAGAGAAAACAAAGTGTTGGTGAAAGTACCGTTGGGGTTGTATGGAAGATCGATCATCTTAGCTTCCTGGGGGATGCGGCACGAACTTTAAAAGTAAACAAAAAAACAAAATGTCGATAATGGAAAAAGTCCTGCAGACACCGGAAGAGAAGAGAGGAGGGACTTCCGGTCCAGACAGCCCCCCCAAGAGCTTGCTGTCAATCAACAGGAAAAGGAGACGCTGTGCCCCCTGCTGGAACAATTGCAGAAAATCAACGAAACTCTGTTTAAAATGGAAAGTGTTCTCATCAGTCGACAGAAACAGATATCGGAAACAACTAGAAAGATGATGGAGATCGAACAGAAATCGAATTTGATTCTAGGTTTCCAGGGCGTTAAAGAAGAAGAGAAAGAAGATCTCGGATTTACCTTGACAAATGACTTGGCACCCCTAACTGGCAGTGAAGCGATAAAGTTAAAAGAAGAGGTGGATAAGGCTCCCAAAGCCTATTCCGCTTTTATAAAAGAAAATACTCTGCCAGTAGAAGGGGATGTTGAGCATAGCAGGCGACAAACTGGAGATCTAATTTCATCTGAAGAGTTTATGGAGCCCTGGAAGCTTGAAGGCCAGAAGTTTAAGGAAAAAGAGAAAAGAAAGAAGACGGATTTCATCTTCAAAATACGGAAACTTCTGAAGAGACACGCCAGCAGGGAGGAGGATGCAGCATTCAAAACTGGGAAAAGTGAAGAAGACAGCAGCCCAGGGGAAAGTGGTGATGGAACGGAAGACTTCAAAGTTAAAATGGACTCAATCCATAACTGGAAGAAAATTAAAAAGAAGATACTTTGAGGACTGTTCGTGTAGCATCTGGAAGGAGCTGTTTAATTACTAACCCCAATGGACTTTACTAACTGCATTAACAGAGTGACTTTGGACTTTGCGATAGTGAAAAAGAAGATCTTCTAACCATGATGGATGCCAAAATTGGTATTGGTTATTAACCTAAACTAACCCTCACTAACAGAAAAAATTTTCACTCCATCTTTCTCTTTTTCCATCTGTCTACCCTTCCCTTTTCTTATAAAAAGAATAAAATTCTCTCTTTTTAAAGAGAGTTTTACAAAAAAAAAAACACACTCTAGCTGCAGCAATCTGTATCAGATATAGCTTCTAGACAGTCTTCAAGGGCAACCTCACATACAACACATTGCAGTAATCTATACTAGATACAACTTTCCTGCCTAGGAAGGGCCACAGCTGGCTCAGCAGTCAAAGCTGGTGAAAGGCAGACTTGGTTGCTGTTGCCATCTGTTCATCCAACAAGGCGGCCAGCTCCAGCAGCACCCCAAAGCTGCAAACCCCCAAGTGCATTCCTTCTGTCCATCTCCAAGTGCAGGCCATCCACCACTGTGACCAAAGCCATTTCAACCCCACAACCAGGGCTGAAATCATATTGGAATGGATCCAAACAATCTGCTTCATTCAGGAATCCCAAAAGTTGCACAGCCACTTGCATCTCTCATTTGCCATTATTGTTTAGTTTTCTCCTGTCACAGTAAGTGCATTTAGGGCTGCAGTTTATGTTGCACATCATTTTGTTGCTTTCCTAGAAGTTTCTTCAACATAAAAAGGCAGGATGTGGCTGGGTAATGCTATTTCTGTAAAGGCATTAATCTATTTATTTGTGTTTCTCTGCATCTTCTTTTAGCAACTGGCCTGGGATATCACTGAGATTACAAGTTCCTTGCTAAAAACGAAACGTAATTTCTTTATATTGACATGAACTATATTGTTTGTATATCAAGAAAATTTTGTTTGTATATCAAGACATTTCTATTTATGGAGGTTTTTTTTAAAAAAAAAAAACAATGTGGGAAGGGTATTTTTGTAAGACTTTTATGTATATTTGATGCATCCTTATTCCCAGAAACTTTGATTTGATCGATAGGGCGTTTTCAAGTAGAAGGTATGCATCTTGGGTATCTGAAAACTCTGGCTAGCTCCCTAAGGTCTTGCTGACCTTATGTTGGAAAGACTGGTTGTATACCAGTAACATAAATAAAAAAGAGTTGATATATGCCTGCCAGCTGCATCTTTGCTTTGCAATTTTATGTGCCAGCACTGCTGGATTTATTGTAGCTGTGTGTAAATAAGTGGCCTCACCTTTTTAATCTGAACTTATCCAAACAAGGCTCCAGACAAAGGGTGAGGTGGCATACGAAGGTGAAATGAATCATATCACATACCCATGCAATTTAAAACAATGGTTGGTCTCTCTGACAAAGAAAATTAAGCCTTAATGAGCTTGCAGTCTAGAATGCTTCACTGTGCCTATAAATTTGGCCTAACAGTCTGGGGGCTTGGGGATCAAAGCAATAACACAAAACCACACAAATAATTATGTTATAAAAATGACACATGGTCCTGGCATGGAATGTGATTTTTGTATCTAATAGATGGCCAAAAGCATTCAGAAGGAATATGCCTGATCTGAGCATCTCTGCATTGCTGAATTCTTGTTTCATTCTTCCTCTCCTTGAAGAGAATCCTGATACAGACCTAAAGTTTCACAAATGTAGAATTAGGATGCAAACTTTTTGTTTTACTATATAATTGTTTTTGTAGAGGGGTGCCAGATGAAAACTAGGACAGGTTCCTTATACCTTTAATTACTGCTTAGAGCCCAAAATTTTGGCAGACTCTTCACCATGATAAAAATGGAACCTGCTAGAATTCCATCTTCTGTACAGCTATTGAAATTATCCAAGACCTGTTATTCTATAAATGTAATGTACTTCAGCAAATATTATTTTGTTTTAGTGAAAGTTGAGGCAGCGTGTAAATTCTGTAACTTTGCCAGTGAAAAATGCTGCAAACTGTGGCATGGATTCACACTTAAAATGTTTTGGGGGCAGCTTTCCAGTCTCACTAGAGAGCTAGATCTTATCTAAATTCCACAGATAAAAGCACAACTTCCTTACCCCCCTCCTTCCCTCCATGGCCTGAAATGCCCACCAACATGCTGCTCCTGGAGGACAGGGAGGGTTTCCAGGTTGGGAGCTGGTGTTGGCAACCCTGAGGACAAGGGACCCTCAAGAGTATCATGAGGGAAGAGCTGGAGAGTTGTCATAGAGGACAAAGGGAACTGGCAAATTCTGTGTTCCCTCTTGAACACATGGATCTTTCTGATGGGATTCTGACAGGATCCTTCCTGCCTTTTGCAGATAGCTCACCAGCATCCTGCCTTGAGAACCAGTTTGGTGTAGTGATTAAGTGCGCCGACTCTATCTGGGAGAACTAGGTATGATTCCCCAATCTCCATTTGCAGCTGCTGGATGACTTTGGGCAAGCCATAGTTCTGTTAGAGCTGTTCTCTCAAGGACAGTTCTGGAAAGAGCTCTCTCATCCCTGCCTATCTCACAGTTGTGGGAGTAGAAGGGAAAGGAGTTTGTAAGCCGCTCTGAGACTCTGAGTGAAGGGCTGGATATAAATCCAATTTCTTCTTCTTCTTCATGATCCTGCTGGCATCCTCCTGTTCTCCAGATTTCAGCCTGTGCTTTACCTTCCCACTCTATTCAACATCATCTGTGATAGATTCCCCCCCTTCTGTCTCCTGCCATTTTTGCATGGGTATCCCAGTTCTGGAACCCAGCCTCTACCTTAAATAATAGAATAGGCTTAATAGCAACTGGTTTATATTTGACAACATTTTGTGGTTCTGGCCTTTCTGCATCTATTTTGCTGCTCCCTTGATCCTACAAACTTCAGTCCTGATTCTGGGTGATCTTATTCCAGCTAATAACAGGGGAGGGTCTTTTATAAGAAGGCCACTCTTCTATTACTAGCACAGATGGTTTTAGTTTAAAACCTTTCTTTTTTTTTTACAAGTATTAACATTTTTAAATATCACAAGGACAGGAAGTCTGAAAACATAAACCCTAAAAACACTATCATAAATAATAAATTATTCAAACATGGCTTCGTTAATGTTTGGTGTGATGCTGTAATAAACATATTTCTAATAATAATAAATTAAAGAATCCAAATAAATAAGAAATTAAAGAATCCAAATTTCTGTTAGATCTCATCATAACTTGTCAATCAAAGTCATGATTTTATTATTTGGAATCAGTAGAACTCCTTTGTGTCATGACTTAATTTAATAAAATGTGCCCTTTGGGAAATGTGGCAACTACCTTTGCAATAGATTATACTCTTGCTCCTCCCAGTGGATTAATATAAATTACAAATTAATCCTGAATGCTTTTTCAGCTACTGTTATGCCTCTCCACTCCATCATCCGTGACATCTCCTTTCTTAACCATAATTCTCTGCAATGCAATAACTGCCCAATTCATTGATGAGGACTATACCAGCCCAAGAGGTGATTCAGTTCTAAACAGTAACTCACTACTGTTTTTACTCAACATAAATGTGGCCTGCTAAGCAGTCCTGAGACGAGAAACATGGACAACAGAGGTGGCAAAGATTGCCAGGTTGCAGACTGGATGTCTGTTCTTCACCTTTAAATACATTCATAAGGAGGGAAAAGTAGCCACAATTTTTTTACCAAATTCCTCCCTAATCCTTGCAGCTGTCCTTTTTCTCCCTGTCATAATGAGAAGAATGCCACAAAGGTGGAAGAGTCCAGACAGAAGGATTGAGGGCAAAAACAGCAGGTGGAGGTAGCCCTTTACCTTATTATCTGTGGATATAAATGTACAGATTGGTCTCTTAGATTGCCAGCTGGTGAAGCCCTGCATGTGACTTCTCATAAGCCTTTTCTTTCTTCTCACAAAATGAATCTAGCACATTCCTTAAATCACATTGGCCAGAGACAGGCACGCACTTCCATGAAAGACCTGCTCTGATAAATCTCATTCTACAGAGAGTCTGTCATTCCTGGCTGAGATCTGGGCCTTCTGCGTTAAGCAATAAGGCCTGGTGTCAATTCCTGGAGCCTCTTTTCTCCCTCAGCATTTGGTACAAAACTGGTTTCCTGATATTTCTTTTTTCTCACTCTCCTAAGCCCATGAAGGATGTGAAGTTTTGAGAGGACATTGTGTGGTGATGTTGGAAATTGCCATATCATTGTTGCATTACAATTTTTGTCTCTTAGCCAGTACATAGAGATGTAGCACTTCTTCATTAAAAAAAATCCTGAAATGTTTTCCTTGACTCATGCTGCAAGTCACTCAAGTATTAGATTTTTGAATCAAATGTTTATTATGCCACATTCTTAATGAAAGAGCAATGCTTTGAACCTTAAAGTGTGTGTGTAAATCGATGGCCTACAGCTTCTGAGGAGAAGAAACCTTTACAGTGAACAAAATAGCTGGAACTCTGGCAACAGCAAAACATAGATTAAATGCTGGAAAAGACAAAAGGCTTTTGTTGGCAGTTCAAACTGAGTGAGCTGGACACCAATCAATTCTTGAACTTGGCCAGACCTGAACAAGCATTACAGGTCTCAAGCACTATAAAGTCTAACAGAGGGCAGATTGTTTTTTTTAAAAAGTCTTTAAAATAGGAAATCGTTCTTTGAAGAAGCTTGTGATGTACAGTCAGTTTTTAAAATATGGGTGGAAAATGGCATGGCTATAAAGAAATACTTTACAATTTATTGACATTACAGTCTCCGAGTAGGACTGGGGATCCCCTAGAATTATGGGGTCCTCTCCAGACTACAAAGATTAGATTCTCTGGAAAAAATGGTTGCTCTGGAAGGTGGACTCTGTGGCACTGTACACCACTGTGGTCCCTATCCTCTCCAGGCTCCATCCCCAAATCTCCAGGAGTTTCCCAACCTGGATCTGGCAATGCTTACCTCCTCACCCCCCACCAGTGGTCAGAGGGGACCTAGCAACCCAAAATTACATCTATGAGTCTAAGGCAATTTTTGTTGCCATCCTAAGCAGAGTTACACCCTTCCAGTGATGTCAAGTCTGAGAAGGGTGTAACTGCTTAGGATTGCACTGTTCCCCTCCCCCCTTTCCCCCATCTCATATTGGGGTACTTGCCAGCAACTGCATATATGGCGCTTCCTCGAAGTTACTTTAGTTTGTCAATTACAACAGGAAGACTGATTTTTCTGCATTAACTTCTTGCTTAATTTTACCCTAGCTCTGTGTTCACCCGTACTGTGTCCTATGCCTTCAAGTTCCAAGAATTCCATTGCCTCTGAATCAGCCCTGTGGCTACTTCACTTGAGCTACTACAACCCTTTCACCTTGGCTTGTCTCAGCTTCACCCACATGCTTGCCGGATTTCTTCCAGTTTTCTGTCCTGCTTCCCCCCTACCCCCAGCAGCTGCCAAAAAGTTGGCAGTTTCCAGTTCCCTTTCCTATCATGACTTAGGGCTCTAGCAGGGTTTAGGCTTGAATGCTTCCAAAATTCTCAATTAAATTTCTCATTGGATGGTTAAGCCCCAATGTAGAACAAATGCATTGTCTGTGCTATCGGTATTAGGTTGATGCTAACTAAAGCACATGATGACCTTCCTGCTTTTTCCTGAATGAGTTTCAAAAACAGAATTACTAAAGATCTGTTTGCAACTAGTAAGCCTTATGCCCTGCTGGGCTTAAAACCTGACACCAGGCATTACAGGAAGCCTACATTCTCAGATACCTTTGGCAATTTTTAGAAGTTTTTGTTTGTTTTGCTTTTATGATTTTTTATTATAAATGACTTCTTAGTTTTCAGCAGAACAAAAGGGGGGAAATGCCAGGTGACAGGTGTTTTATCATACAAAGCCCCTATGCATTCCGCCTTGCAGGATCCCCCTGATGAAGCCTGCACAGTGAAGCGCATAGGTGCTTTGTATGATAATAAATCAGTCACCTATCACCTGGCATTTCCCCCTTTTTGTTGTGCTGGCACATTGCTGGGTGTAGCCCAGTTTTTCTTCATTCTTAGTTTTCAATCATAAACTGTAACTGGGATTTTTTTAAAAAAATGACACACTCTTCCTACTTCATTAAGATTGGACTTGTGCTGTGAGGAGAAACAAAGATAATATTGGAAGGGGTGCTTGTTTTTTTAAAAAAATAAAAGAATAATTAGGGCATCTCCAGTGGCCTAATGAACAATAGGGTTGTGGCAATTCCAACAACTTTTTTTATAGCTTTGGAGCTGTTGGTAGGGAAAGGAAGATGAATCAGAAGTGTGGGAAGAAATTTAGGCTGGATATCGTTCTGCACAGCTCTCTCTTCTCCCCAGGGGCATTAACTGGCCCATTAAATCAGCACGCTTGACATCTGCAGTTGGTGCAAGCTCTCTGCTGAGCCTCATGCTGATTGCTGTTACTCCAAATCATAGCACCAAAGCAGCAAATGTATTTTCAACACCCCCCCCATCACGCAGAGTGATATTGTTTCTGATTGTTATTGTTTTTGCTTCTCTTCTTATTGGATACCATAATCACTGAGTCAGTTGTCTACTTTTATATTACTAAGTACCATGACAGGAAAGATGGGCCTTATGCCTGTGAGTTAACAATATACAGTTGCCATTCTTATGGACTAATAATAACCATTTTATACCCTTTAAAATCAACTCTTCAGAGAACTTGTACTTGTTATGCACCTATTTAGTCAGGAGTCAGGATTTTCTTTTTTCCATCATAGCCACCAATACTGTCAGTAATGTTCCAATGGAATATTCTCAGATACTTACTGTAATTTTCCTTTTGCTCATAAATTGACAATAGGGTACTTGCTCAGGTTCCTGAGGTTCATACAGCAGAGACAGGTGTATGAACAGCATCCATTTATTAACAAGGAGAGGGAGGGAAGAAATTGGTTTCAGAACAAGGCAGAACATCTAGTTTACACTTCTAGCTAATGAACAGAACTAACTAGGGAGACTCCACTCTATGAGACTAAACCAACTCCCACAACTGTCTGGAGTGGGGAACAAACTGTTCCATTGTAATGTATACAATAAATATACATGCATATACTACTTACACAGTGATTGTTAGATTTTTTAACAGTAGGAAATATTTACAAAGAGTATTAAACAGAATTTGGAAAGCACTCTACAGTCTATTTAGTTGTTCCATAAGAAAGAATTTCTTGCTACCAACTGCCTTTCCCAACAGCTGCCCAGTAAGTGGGGAACTGCACTCTTGGGACTGCTGAACACTCTTAATAAAATGCATAAAGGTCTTACTGAAGTATGGCTAGATAACATATTACGTGGTAATTATATGGCCAAGTATTTTTTCAAGTTTCTGAAATAATTCATTCTGCTTGAATTTATTTTAGATTCTCTTTTGTTTCATCATTAGTTATGTAATATTTTGTGATAAATGAGCTTCAGAAGAAAGCATGCCCTGTGTAATCATAGTATGGCTATAGTATTCAGAAAGTGTCTTTGTTGCTTACCTTGAGGTTTGAGGCCAGCTGCTCAGAATTCACATGCTCCCAAACAGAGGCTGTCAATTTAGGTATTTCACATGGATAGGTAATACAAAACACAGGATCTGCTAGCTTCTGTTGCCAAAAAAAAAAACTTTCTGGGCCTTGAGACTTCTATATGTTTGGCGTAGTGGTTAAATGCGCGGACTCTTATCTGGGAGAACCGGGTTTGATTCCCCACTCCTCCACTTGCACCTGCTGATGTGACCTTGGGTCAGTCACAAGCTCTGGCACAGCTGTTCTCTCAAGGACAGTTTGTGTTAGAGTTCTCTTAGCCCCACCTACCTCACAGGGTGTCTGTTGTGGGGAGAGGAAGGGAAAGGAGTTTGTAAGCCGCTCTGAGACGCCTTTGGGCAGTGAAGGGCGGGGTATAAATCCAAACTCTTCTCTTCTTCTTCTTCTATATAAATCCAAGGACTTCCGGTTTTGGCGACTTGTTGGACGGGTGCACTCCATCATGCTCCAATGTGAGTGCCCTGTAATCGCAGTGGACGGGAGGGGTCCTCGATGATTCCGGGGGCCCCCAGAGCCCTTGTAGGAGGCTCATTGCCTGGGACGCAAGGGATGCCTCTTCTGAGGCGACAGCCAAGGAATCAAGGCTCCTCTTTGCCCCAATAGGTCCTGCCACCACGAGACCAGTATGGAGGCAGAGGCACATGCTGGGCTGAGTAAGCAAGCGATCCAGCGCTATTGAATGGCTTCCCCACCTTTGGAACTAACCTGTGGAATGAACTGTGAGTGCAAGTTTCCATGTAACTAATCAAGCGTTTAAGCAGATAACCATTCCAAAGCCACAAGCTGATTCAGAGGAGGGGGGAGCTAATCCCCCCCTTGAATAAGCTATGACTTATGAGTGAATGCAAGGGGCAGAGAGATGGTTTTGAGTGAAAGAAGCGATAACTAGCTGAGTATCGTGCAGAATAGAACAAAACATATAGAATCAATAGATTTTCAGAGAGTTAACCAGATTTCTCCTGCGTAAATAATGTCGATGCAAGGAGATAAAACCTTCTTCAGGAACTACCAGCTCAGCGATGTCATCTCCCAAACTGGAAGTAACCACCGATTTTCCAAACATGTTGGGTACAGCGCTGCACCCTCTGCTGGACCAGATGGCTAATCTCAACAAAAACTTTGATGCTCTTCAGAAACAGTTGAAACAAACGGCTACAAAGACAGAAGAAGCAGTCAAGGCACTTAAAAAAGTTGAAGCTAAGACAAATTTGATCAACCAGAGACTGGAGGTCATGGAAAATGAAAGGTTTTCCAATGAAGAATAGCTGTTACATCTACAAATGGAAAAATCACTATATATCCTGAGATTTCAAGTTTTCCCAGAGCAGAAAGGGGAGAATTTAGAAGAGATTTTAAGCGAAGCATTGGCTCCAGTGGCAGATCTTAAAGCAATATCTATACAAAGCGATATGGATATGGTTTATCGAAGCTATCCAGAATTCATCAAGAAAAATAAGCTGCCTGGTGAATTATTTAAGTTCTCCAAGAGATCAACGAGATATATAATTCTGAAAGTGACAAATGGGATAACCCTGAAAATCAAAGGTGAAGAGGCAAAAGTTTTAAAAGACATTCCATTTGAGATAGGAAAACAGAGGAAACAGTATAAAAATCTAACTTCTTTTCTACAGCAACATTCTACTCCCTTCAGATGGATATTTCCAGAAGGACTTATCTTCAACTATAAAGAGAAAAAAGAGAAGATTGATTCTGTTCAGAATGCAAAGACTTTTTTGGAGGAACATCAAACAACTGTGAAAGAAAAAGGGAAAGCAGAGGACAGCAACCAAACAAAAGAAAACAGTGAACATGGACTGGGAAACAGTGGAAGCACCACAGGCAGCTCCTCAGAGAACTCTGAATCTGAGAAAGGAGCAGCAGCTCCTAAATATCTCATAGTTAAATTGAACTATGATAAGAACAAACACAGGAGATAATGATGTGATGTGTATTTTAATGCTGAAAGCCTTATTCTCTCTTGATATATAAGAAACTAGGATACACCTACTCTGGCTAATTATGCTTCTATTAGTTTGACTTTGAAAAAATATTAGACAGTAACATTCCTTTTATTTTTTACATGTGGGAAGACTATCATGATATCTATATAACTAATGTAACATGATCCTTGCTTTAGCTTTGTATTTTAGTTTAGTATCCTTTTCCCTCTTCCTGTGTAGTTGTGTAGTGAAAAGTAATTAAAACGTATATATAAAAAAGAGACTTCTATATAAATCCAGATTCTGTTGAAATCTGAGAAAAATGTGCCTGTATGGATTTGCAAAAGTGATTCTTGTTCCATTAGCCTTTTTAAGACAAGCCAGTCTTCATCTCATGTACTGCACTATTTCTTTCTCATTATTAAATTTAAATTGGTTCTGGTACATAATTTCTAACTATACCTCTTGCTATTCATTTTGTATCTTTTCATAAGCCCCTTGAAAAAAACCCTCAAATTATGTTCAGATCAATTATGTTCAGAGCAACCATTAGACTGACTTCTGGAAATCGTATAATTCTATACCTTATGTTTCGATTCTGATGGCTGTCCTTCCTTAAGGGGTTCATATATATAATATGACAACTGTCTATCTTATCTATGTATACAACTGTCACCTTGGATTCTGAACAGACAGTATTACATCTTCTCTCTTTTTCACCTATACATCTTCCTACTTTTTGTAAACTTGTACATAAGTTAGGTGTATAGATGAGAAAACATTGTAAAACCTATGGATTCTATTTTCCTTCTCAACTAGAACCATGATTTTCTGCAGCTATTTTCTGTGGGACATTTGCTTCTTCAAGACTATTTATGGATTTTTTGGGGGGTAAATGTGTATGTGTGGAAATAGTCTGCTGAACATAATGGGTTACTGGATATCTTATGCTGTTTGATTGCATTGCTGTTTTTTGTAATCTGCCTTGGCAAGAAACCCAAGCTATATGTGAAGTAAGTAGATAAACAATTACATCTATTTGAACCTTTTCCAGAAGGGAATTGATTAGAAGGATGTTGCTTTCCTGCCTGCTCATGGAATAAAAAAGAAAAACAGTTATATAAAAACAATTTTTATATAATATGTTGTGTTTCACACATGTACATGTGCTTCCCTGGGATTCTTTCCAAACCCATCTTTGGAGACAAATATTACAACACAAGAGGCCTAGTGTTAGGCAACAAAAGATAAATATATCCTTTGTAACATATTTATTCTTTATTTACAGTCTTCATAGAGAACATGACAGAGGCAAAGAACTAGATATAAATCTGAAAACAAGACAACTATGTATAAGTACTTCAGCCCCATTAATTCTGTAAGCTCAATACTCTTTTAAACATCTATTCCTATGTGTCACAATGGCCTAAACTACTACCATTCTGCAGCTAATATTCTACTCTTGGGCAAAATGCTTGAGCAGGTGGTGGCTACACAGCATCAGGAGATCTCCAAGGACACTGAGACTGATATCAGTATAAGATGATTTTGTTTACTGAAACTTATTTCAAGCATACAATAACACAAGCATACACACAATTATACAAGTTCTAGGAAATATAGATAGAAGAAAATAGCACATTTGCATTAGCAGGATGTTCCTTTGATAGGCAATACTGTACCTATCCGCAGTTGAATGGAGCGAATCTCAGGAAAAGAAGGAGGGCTGTGAGGTGCTAGGGGAGGATCGTGTCCTGAACTGGCAGGGGCACGAGGAGCACTCTGGCTGCGCGTCCATGAGTCAGAAGCTTAGGGTAGGAGGGGGTCAGGTAAAAGAGCAAGAGTGCAAATAAGAGAGAGAGAGAGAGAGAGAGAGCTGGTATTGTACCCTCTCTTTTATTAAGAAGTTGAGGGGTGGGCTAAGCTTGGTCACCTCTCTGGTTAGTCCATCCCCAAAAAATATGCTGACTGGTGCTGGGGTCAAAGGTCTGGGGAGTGGGCAATGTTAGACCTAATGACAAACTAGTCTGGACAATAGCACCAGATGGGATTATGTCTTGTGCTGGCCAGAGCCATTGTTCTCTTGTTGTCTTCTGGCTGCAGTTTCCACTAGGTGATGTATTAGGTGGGGAAAACATGTTGCCTACGTGCCAAGAAGCAGTCTCTGTATGGAGTTTTGAGTCCCCTGTCTTCTAGCCTGGCATGACCACTGCCTGACTTTTCAATGCTATATTATGGCTAGGGAGCTGGTCCGTCTTGTTGCAGGAAAGTGGAATGGTGACATGCAGGAATCATAGACACACCTTTCACAGGAAGGCTTCCTTTTTCTGAGCATGTATCTGTAGCTGGCATCACTTGGAGTCACCTTACAGTTCAGTCCCTTTTGCACACAATTAGTACAGGTCAGGTTTTTCATAACTTATGAGTTCATAAAAGCACACTAGGTGCCTTTTAGGGGAACAACTAGAAGAGGTCATCCAGGGATATAGAGTGAAGTGTCACCAATATCTAGATGACACCCAGCTCTATTTCTCCTTAACAGCCACACAAGGTGGATCTATGGAAGTCCTGAATAGGCACCTGGAGAAGGTAATGCAGTGGAGGAGGGTCAATAAACTGAAGCTCAGTCCAAACAAGACTGAGGTGCTGTTTATTAATGAAGAAGCTGCTTTGGGGCCTTAGAGCCAGCCTATTCTGGATGGGGTTACTTTCCCCCTAAAGGAGCAGGTTTGTAGCTTGGGGATGCTACTAGATCCTGGCCTATGGAAGGAGGCTCAGATCTCCAAGTCATGTAGCACCTTTTATCAGCTCCAGCTGATTCACCAGCAGTGTTCCCTCTAAGCTGAGTTAGTGTGAGCTAGCTCACAGTTTTTTAGCCTCCAGCTCACATATTTTTGTCTTAGCTCAGGAAAGATGGCTCCAGAGCAAACTCATTTATGCAGCAGCCAAATCACTCACTCACAACTTTAATGCTAATAGCTCATGAAGTAGAATTTTTGCTCACAAGACTCAACAGCTTAGAGGGAACATTGTTCACCAGCTATGCCCATTCTTCAAAGAGCATGCTCTGGCCACGTAAGATTAGATTACTGTACTTTGTTGGGCTGCCTTTGAAAATGGTTTGGAATCTTCAATTGGCCCAAAATGTGATGACCCCACTACTGTCAGGGTTTGAATTTGTGCTGTTGTTGTCCTCAAGTCACAGCTAACTTATGGAGGCCCCTAGACAAGAGCTATTCAGATATGGTTTGTCATTGCATGCCTCCACATCACAACCCTGGTATTCTCCCATCCAAATACTAGCCAGGGCTGACTCTGTTTAGCTTCCAAGATTGGGCTTGCCTGGGCTATCCAGGTCAGGGTTTCAGAGTTTGGATACACAGATATTACCCATGTGCTGAAACATCTTCACTGATTACCCATCTGTCTCTGGGCACAATTCAACATGCTAATTCTTACCTAACCATCTTAAGGCCATGATATCTGAGGGACCCAAGATTTTAACCACAGTGGGAGTTAAGCAAGGCTGCATTTTAGCACCTATATTTGACCTCTTTCTAAATGACCTGGCCCCTTCGTGAGCGGAATCGATGGCCATTGCCCCAAATAGGACATAAGCATGTCCCACTGCTCCTATATGCTGACGATGCTATCTTACTCTCACTGCCTGAAATTGGGCTGAAAAGGATGCTAACGTGTTTTCTAATGTATTGTAATAGAAACAGAGTTTTCCTAAATTTCAATAAGTTTAAAATTATGATGTTTGGGCAAAACTGGAAGCCCAGTAATTGGATTATACAAGGCAAATCCACTGAACAGGTTAAAAGTTTCAAATATCTTGGCATTCATTTTTACTACAACACTAGTTGGGCCACACACACTAGGGAAACAGTCAAATTTATAAATAGGGCAGCTCTTGCAATTCCCCGTTTTTTCTTCACCAAAGGAAATCAGTATATTCCTGTGCCCCTCAAAGTATTCAGCTATAAAATCTGTACCAAATTGTTATATGGCATTCCAGTCTGGATTTCTGCCTTTAACATATTGATGGAATGTGTCCAAGCTAAGTTCCTGAGGAAAATTTTAGGGCTTCCAGCATGCATATCTTACATGGCCATATGCCTGGAGCTGAATCAGAGACAGTTAGTTACAAAAGCTTGGATTATAACCATTACATTTTGGCAACACCTTCATTTTAGATGTGAGCCTAACAGTCTCGTTATACATATGCTTTCTGAATTTCATCTATCTGATTGGTTCACCTATATTGTTGAGAAAATCTCAGTAATTGAACTTAATATTAATTACTTGGTCTTGCTTTCAGAGAGGCAGGCTTTTACCTTCATTAAGCAAAATCTTAACATAAGAACATAAGAGAAGCCAATGTTGAATCAGGCCAATGGCCCATCTAGTCCAACACTCTGTCACACAGCGGCCAAAATATACCACGTGCCATCAGGAGGTCCAGCAGTGGGGCCAGGACACTAGAAGCCCTCCCACTTCTGCCCCCTCCAGCACCAAGAATAGAGTGCATCACCTGCCCCAGACTGAGAGTTCCCATCTATACCCTGTGGCTAATAGTCACTGATGGACTTCTGCTCCATATGTTTATCTAATTCCCTCTTGAAACTGTCCATGCTTGTAGCTGCTGCCACCACCTCCTGTGGCAGTGAATTCCATATATTAATCACTCTTTGGGTGAAGAAGTATTTCCTTTTATCTGTTCTAACCCAACTGCTCAGCAATTTCACGGAGTGCCCACGAGTTCTTGTAATGTGAGAAAGGGAGAAAAGCACTTCTTTCTCAACCAACTCAATCCCATTCATAATCTTATAAACCTCGATCATGTCACCCCTCAGCCGTTGTTTCTCCAAGCTAAAGAGCCCCAAGCATTTTAATCTTTCTTCATAGGGAAGGTGTTCCAACCCTTTTATCATTCTAGTTGCCCTTCTCTGCACTTTTTCCAGTGCTATAATATCCTTTTTGAGATGTGACGACCAGAACTGTACACAGTATTCCAAATGAGGTCGCACCAATGATTTTTACAGGGGCATTATGATACTGGCTCCCTCATGGATCACTGCCTTGTCGTGGCGAGGGGGCTTGTATGGTTCGATGAGGCTGAGGGCTATGCCATGGAGGGCCACCCAGGATGGACAGGCCACAGCAGAGAATTCAGACCAAGCGTGATCCCCTGGAGAAGGAAATGGCAACCCACTCCAGTATCTTTGCCAAGAAAACCCCATGGACAGTAACAAAAGGCTAAAAGATATGATGCTGGAAGATGAGCCCCTCAGGTCGGAAGGTGTCCAATATGCTACTGGGGAAGAGCAGAGGGTAAGTACGAGTAACCCCAGAAAGAGTGAAGTGGCTGGGCCAAAGCCGAAAGGACGCTCAGTTGTGGATGTGTCTGACGGTGAAAGGAAAGTCCGATCCTGCAAAGAACAATACTGCATAGGAACCTGGAATGTAAGATCTATGAATCAAGGTAAGCTTGACGTGGTCAAAAATGAGATGGCAAGAATGAACATCGACATCTTGGGAATCAGTGAACTAAAGTGGACGGGAATGGGTGAATTTAACTCAGAAGACCATTATATCTACTACTGTGGCCAGGAATCCCGTAGAAAAAATGGTGTAGCCATTATAGTCAACAAGAGAGTGAGAAAGGCGGTATTGGGATACAATCTCAAAAATGACAGAATGATCTCGGTCCAAATCCAAGGCAAACCATTCAATATCACAGTAATCCAAGTCTATGCCCCAACCACTGCTGCAGAAGAGGCTGAAGTGGACCAGTTCTATGAAGACCTACAACAGCTCATAGAACTAACACCAAAAAATGATGTCCTCATCATCATAGGGGAATGGAATGCTAAAGTAGGAAATCAAAAGGTAACCGGAATAACAGACAAGTTTGGCCTTGGAAAACAAAACGAAGCAGGGCAAAGGCTAACAGAGTTTTGTCAAGAGAACACGCTGGTCATAGCGAACACCCTTTTCCAACAACCTAAGAGGCGTCTCTACACATGGACATCACCAGATGGGCAACACCGAAATCAGATTGACTATATAATTTGCAGTCAAAGATGGAGAAGCTCTATCCAGTCAGTAAAAACAAGACCTGGAGCTGACTGTGGCTCAGATCATGAACTACTTATTGCAAAATTCAGACTTAAATTGAAGAAAGTTGGGAAAACCACTAGGCCATTCAGATTTGACCTAGATTGCATCCCCGATGAGTATACAGTACAGGTGAAGAATAGGTTTAAGGGACTAGATTTGATACACAGAGTGCCTGAAGAACTATGGACAGAGGTCCGTGACATCGTAAAGGAGGCAGCAATCACCGCCATCCCAAAGAAAAAGAAATGCAAGAAAGCAAAGTGGCTGTCTGATGAGGCTTTACACATAGCAGAGGAAAGAAGGAAAGCTAAAGGCAACGGTGAAAGGGAAAGATTTGCCCAACTGAATGCAGATTTCCAAAGAACAGCAAGGAGAGATAAGGAGGCTTTCCTGAATGAACAATGCAAAGTAATAGAGGAAAACAATAGATTGGGAAGGACTAGAGATCTCTTCAAGAAAATTGGAGAAATCAAGGGAACGTTCCATGCAAAGCTGGCCAAGATAAAGGACAAAAACGGTAGGGACCTAACAGAAGCAGAAGAGATTAGGAAAAGATGGCAAGAATACACAGAAGAACTATACAAGAAGGACCTCAATGTCCTTGACAACCACGATGGTATAATCACTGACCTCGAGCCAGACATTCTGGAAAGCGAAGTTAAATGGGCCTTAGAAAGCATTACTAACAACAAAGCTAGTGGAGGTGATGGTATCCCAGCTGAGTTATTCAAAGTCTTAAAAGAAGATGCTGTTAAAGTGCTGCACTCAATTTGCCAACAAATTTGGAAAACACAACAGTGGCCACAGGATTGGAAAAGGTCAGTGTACATTCCAATCCCAAAGAAGGGCAATGTTAAGGAATGTTCAAACTATCGCACAATTGCACTCATTTCACACGCTAGCAAGGTCATGCTCAAAATCCTACAAGCTAGGCTCCAACAGTACATGGATAGAGAACTGCCAGAAGTACAAGCTGGGTTTCGAAGAGGTAGAGGAACTAGAAATCAAATTGCCAACATTCGCTGGATTATGGAGAAAGCAAGAGAGTACCAGAAAAACATCTACTTCTGCTTCATTGACTATGCTAAAGCCTTTGATTGTGTGGATCACAATAAATTATGGCAGGTTCTTAAAGAGATGGGAGTACCGGACCACCTCACATGTCTCCTGAGAAACCTGTATAAGGGCCAAGAAGCAACAGTTAGAACCGGATATGGAACAACTGATTGGTTTAGCATAGGAAAAGGAGTACGACAAGGATGTATATTGTCACCTTGCTTATTTAATTTATATGCAGAGTACATCATGCGAAATGCTGGCCTGGATGAATCACAAGCTGGAGTTAAGATTGCTGGGGAAAAGATCAATAACCTCAGATATGCAGACGATACCACTCTGATGGCAGAAAGTGAAGAGGACCTAAAGAGCCTCTTGCTCAGAATGAAAGAGGAGAGCGCAAAAGTGGGCTTGAAGCTCAACATCAAAAAAGCTAAGATCATGGCATCTGGCCCCATCACTCCTTGGCAAATAGAAGTGGTAGAAGCAGTGACAGACTTCATGTTCCTAGGATTCCAGATCACTGCAGATGGTGACTGCAGCCATGAAATTAAAAGATGCCTGCTCCTTGGGAGGAAAGCGATAGCAAACCTAAAAAGCATGATAAAAAGCAGAGACATCACCTTGCCAACAAAAGTCCGAATGGTCAAAGCAATGGTATTCCCCGTAGTAATGTATGGCTGCGAGAGTTGGACTATAAGGAAGGCCGAGCGCCGAAGAATAGATTCTTTTGAACTATGGTGCTGGAGAAGACTCTTGAGAGTCCCTTGGACAGCAAGGAGATCAAATCAGTCAATCTTAAAAGAAATCAACCCTGATTGTTCCCTGGAAGGCCAGATCCTGAAGCTCAAATACTTTGGCCACCAAATGAGAAGGGAGCATTCACTGGAGAAGACCCTGATGCTGGGAAAGATTGAAGGTCAAAGAAGAAGGGGACGACAAAGGATGAGATGGTTAGACAGTGTCATCGATGCAATGAACATGAAACGGAGCAAACTTCAGCGAACAGCGGAAGACAGGAGGGCCTGGCGTAGTCTGGTCCATAGGGTTGCGAAAAGTCAGACTCGACTGTGCGACTGAACAACAACAACAACAATTATGATACTGGCTGATTTGTTTTCAATTCCCTTCCTAATAATCCCCAGCATAGCATTGGCCTTCTTTATTGCAGCTACACACTGTCTAGACATTTTCATTGAGTTATCTACTACGACTCCAAGATCTCTCTCTTGGTCCGTCTCTGCCAGTTCAGACCCCATCAACGTGTATTTATATTTAGGATTTTTGGCTCCAATGTGCATCACTTTGCACTTGGCCACATTGAACCCCATTTGCCACGTTTACGCCCACTCACCCATCCTCAACAGATCTCTCTGGAGTGCCTCACAATCCTCCCTGGTTTTCACCACCCTGAACAACTTCGTGTCATCTGCAAATTTAGCCACTTCACTGCTTACTCCCAATTCCAAATCATTAATAAACAAGTTAAAAAGCATCGGACTGAGTACCGATCCCTGTGGTACCCCACTGCTTACCACCCTCCACTGAGAAAGTTTCTCATTTATACTCACTCTCTGTTTCCTATTTATAAGCCAGTTTTTGATCCACAAGAGGACTTGTCCTTTTATCCCATGACTATTGAGCTTGCTTAGGAGCCTTTGATGAGGAACTGTATCAAAAGCTTTCTGGAAGTCAAGGTAAATAATATCTATTGGGTCCCCCTTGTCCACCTGTTTGTTCACTCCCTCAAAAAACACTAAGAGGTTAGTGAGACAAGATCTTCCCTTACAGAACCCATGCTGAGTCTGCCTCAATAGTTTTTGTTCATCAATGTGCCTACTAATTCTTTCCTTAATAACAGTTTCCACCAACTTACCCGGTATCGATGTCAGACTGACTGGCCTGTAATTTCCCGGATCTCCCCTGGAGCCCTTTTTAAAGATGGGAGTGACATTAGCTACCTCCCAGTCCTCAGGAATGGAGGCAGATTTTAAAGAAAGATTACATATTTTTGTCAGGAGATTCACAAGTTCACATTTGAGTTCTTTCAGAACTCTCGGATGAATGTTATCCGGGCCTGGTGATTTATTAGTTTTTAAACTGTCCATCAGTCGTAGGACTTCCTCTCTTGTCACCGCAATCTGATTCAGGTCTTTCAACCCCCCTTCTGAAATCGGTGCTTCTGGAGTGGGCAAGCACTTCTCCTCTTCCACAGTGAAGACAGAGGCAAAAAATACATTCAGCTTCTCAGCCATTTCCCTATCATCCTTCACTACTCCTTTTACCCCTTGGTCATCCAAGGGCCTCACTGCCTCCCTGGCTGGCTTCCTACTTCTAATGTATTTGAAGAAAATTTTATTGTTGGCCTTTATGTTTTTTTGCGATATGCTCCTCATATTCCCTTTTTGCTTGCCTGATAACAGACTTGCATTTTATTTGCCATAGTCTGTGTTCCCTTTTATCAACCTCACTAAGACTAGCTTTCCACCGCTTAAAGGAATCCTTCTTGCCTTTTACAGCTTCCATTACTTTATTTGTTAACCATGCAGGCTTTTTTCTATACCTATTTGTGCCTTTCCTAATCTGCGGTATATATTTTTTCTGAGCTTCTAGGATTGTATTTTTAAATAGTCTCCAAGCTTCCCCAATGGTTTTGACTTTATCCACTCTTCCTTTCAATTTCTTCCTCACATGTCCCCTCATACGAGAGAAGTTACCCCTTTTAAAGTTAAAAGTGGTTGTATCAGTCTTTTTGGGCAATTCCCTATCTGTACAAATGTTAAACTCAATGACATTATGGTCACTGTTCCCAAGCGGTGCAATCACTTTTACATCTCTCACCAGGTCTTGGGTGTTACTTAGGACCAAATCCAGGATCGCCTCTCCCCTGGTAGGATCTGTGACCATCTCTTCCATAGCACAGTCACTGAGAGTGTCTAAAAACTCAATCTCTTTTTCCCAACTAGAACTCATATTGACCCAATCAATGTGTGGGTAGTTAAAGTCACCTATTACGACACAGTTATTCCGTCTAGCCACTCTCTTTAATTCATTCATCATTTTATAATCCTCCTCTATCTTTTGATCTGGTGGGTGATAACAAACTCCCAGTGTTAAACCTCCTTTTGGACCCACTATTTCAACTCATAGCATTTCCAGAAGCGAATCCAATTCAATCTTACTGGACTGTATACCCTCTCTGACATACAGAGCCACCCGTACTATCTAGCCCACCAGTTAAGATCTCTGCCCTGCTTTCTGTGCCCCGCCTTCTGAAGTGAAGTGGGTCGTTACTAAGGACAGGGCATTTTCTGTGGTGGTACTTTACACTGGAATGCCCTCTCCCTTGAAGCTCACCTGATACCTATTTTTTAGATACCAGGCTAAAACACATCTCTTCACCCACACGTTTAATTAGGGATGTTTATCGTCAGCTTTTTAATGGTCTGCTTGCCTGTCATGACACCCTGACCTGGATAACCCAGGCTAACCTGATCTTGTCAGATCTCAGAAGCAAAGCAGGGCCAGCCTTGGCTAGAATCATAGAATCGCTGAGTTGGAAGGGGCCATACAGGCCATCTAGTCCAACCCCCTACTCAATGCAGGATTAGCCTACAGTTTCCCTGGCAAGTATTTGTCCGGATGCTGCTTAAAGACTGCCAGTGAGTGCGAGCTCACCACCTCCCTAGGCAGCTGATTCCACTGTTGCACAACTTCAGAACTTTCCCGTCCTTAATTTAAATCCATTATTGCAAGTCCTATCCTCTGCTGCCAACAGGAACAGTTCCCTGCCCTCCTCTAAGTGACAGTCCTTCAAATACTTCAAGAGAGCAATCATGTCCTCCCTCATTCTCCCCTTCTCCAAACTAAACATTTCCAAGTCTCTCAAAAGGAATCATAGGGCTCGGTCTCCAGGCCCCTGATCATCCTTGTCGTTCTCCTCTGCACCTGCCCCATTCTGTCCACATCCTTTTTGAAATAAGGCCTCCAGAATTGCACACAATACTCCAGGTGTGGCTTGACAAATGCAGCGTACAGTGGGACTATAACATCTTGTGATTTGGATGTTATGCCTCTGTTGATACACCCCAAGATTACATTAGTCTTTTTTGTCACCACACCACACTGGCTGCTCATATTTAACTTGTGGTCCAAGATCTTGTTCACACACACTGCCACCCCCCCATCAAGTATGTGTGTTCCTCATTTTTGTTACCCAGATGTGGAACTCAGAACTTATCCTTGTTAAATTGCATCTTGTTCACATCAGCCCACTTTTCCAGCATGTTCAGATCATGTTGAATTCTATATCTTCTGGTGTATTCACTGCTTCCCCCAATATACTGTCATTTGCAAATTTAATGAGTAGCCCCTCCACACCCTTATCCAGATCATTTATAAAAATATTGAAAAGTACTGGGTACAGAACCGAGCCCTATGGCACCCCATGGGACACCTCCCATTCAGATGAAATGCCATTGACAACTACTTTCTGATTGCGATTCTCCAACCAGTTCCCTATCCACCTAACTATCCTAGAGTTCAGTCCACAGTCCTTTAGTTTACCCATCAGAATATCATGAGGAACTCTGTCAAAAGCTTTACTGAAATCCAGGTAAACAACATCAACAGCATTCCCTCAGTCCAGTAAGCTTGTCAATCGATCAAAAAAGGAAACGTAAGTTGGTCTGGCAGGACCTGTTGAAGAAAAATCCGTGCTGACTTCCCCAGATTACTAAGTTGTCTTTTAGATGCTCGCAGATCGATCCCTTTAAAATCTGCTCCAGTATCTTCCCTGGGACAGAGGTCAGACTGACTGGCCTGTAGTTTTCTGGGTCATCCCTCCTCCCTTTTTTGAAAAGTGGGATAACATCTGCCCTCCTCCAGTCTTGTGGCACGTCTCCCATCCTCCAAGAGGTCTGGAAGATGATGGACAAAGGTTCTGCAAGCTCTCTAGAACATTCTTTGAGCACTTTTGGGTGCATACCATCTGGCCTGGAGGACCTGTACTCATTCAGTGCAGCCAGGTGCTTCTCAACTACCTCTGTCCATGTCAACCAGCAGCCCAGATACTGTGACTTGCCTACTACCATCTCTAGAAGAGCCTGTTCTCTTCTTCAGGGAAAAAAACTGAGGCAAAATAGGCATTGAGCCTTTCTGCTTTCTCTTTGTCTTCTGTCAGCGTTTCTCCATTTTCACCCAGCACTGGGCCTATCACCTCTTTTATCTTGCGTTTGCTCCTCACATATCTGAAGAAGAGTTTCTTGTTGTAGTGGGCCTCCCTGGCCAGCTTTATCTCACTGTGAGCTTTGGCCTCTCTGATGGCTGACCTACAATGCCTAGCAACCCGCAGACACTCCTCTTTAGAGGTATGTCCTTGTCAGTGTTCCCTCTAAGCTGAGTTAGTGTGAGTTAGCCTCCAGCTCACACATTTTTGTCTTAGCTCAGGAAGGATGGCTCCAGAACAAACTAATTTATGTAGTAGCCAAATCACTTGTTTAAAACTTTAATGCCAGTAGCTCACAAAGTAGAATTTTTGCTCACAAGACTACATAGCCTAGAGGGACCATTGGTTGCCTCCATTTCTTGAACATTTCCTTTTTCTCCCTTAGCATGTCACACAGTTCTCTGTTAATCCACATTGGCTTCTTGGATCCCCTACCATGTTTTCTTCTTGTTAGAATAGCGATGGCTTGAGTTTGCAAGAGCTCTTGTTCTAGGAGAGCCCACCCTTCACTTGCTCCTTTCCCTTCCAGCAGTCTTGCCCATTGAATGATTCTCATACCTCTGAGCTTATTAAAGTCTGCCTTCCTGAAATCTAACTTGCACGTGTGGTTATGAGCTTCATTGGTCCCTTACAGCAAAATGAATTCTAGCAGGACGTGGTCGCTAGTATTTGGATGGGAGACCTCCAAGGAATACTAGGGTCATGACCAATGCTCCCTCTAAGCCATGGAGTCTTGTGAGCCAAAATTCTCCTTTGTGAGCTGCTGGCATCAAAGTTGTGAGTGTGCGATTTGGCCACTGCATAAATTAGTTTGCTCTGGAGCCATCCTTCCTGAGCTAAGGCAAAAATGCGTAAGCTGGAGGCTAAAAAACTGTGAGCTAGCTCACACTAACTCAGCTTAGAGGGAACACTGGTCATGACACAGAGGCAGGCAATGGCAAACCACCTCTGAATGCCTCTTGCCTTGAAAACCCCATTAAGGGTCGCCACAAGTCAGCTGTGACTTGATTGCGCAAAAAACAAAAACACTGTAATGGCTTTTTAATGGTTTCATTATATATACTGTAGCTTTTAACTGTAAGCTACCTCAAACCGAACTCTGAAGAGGCAGCACATAAATATTCTAAATAAATAAACAGGTAGTGACAGGAAGATTGTAAGAAGTATGACTACATAGTCTAAAGACTTGCATACCTGTCAGTCATTTCAAACAGGGTTTAGAATCCACAAAAATTGTATATTTTTTTCAGCTAGTTACCCAAAATCCTGCAGCGTGTATGTATTTGACATTTATTGAGTAAGGTTTACAGTTCACCAAGCACTAATATTTCCCAAATCATGTTTCTTCAGAAAAATTCTGCCTAGGAGATCTACGAGTTTTATTGGTAAAGAGCAGTGGTAGGCCTTGATTTGCATCACCACTGAGATATGGTGGGAAGTAAAAGTTTAACATGTAGGTTACCTCTATGTTTCCCCAGCACAGCAAATAACTCTGGAAGGACGTATGAGTTTGGTTAAAATAGTATTAGGTGAAACAGTTAACCCTTCTCCTTTTGGATCTGAATGCACAACCCTGGTCTGCATCCTCCCAATCCACCCCAGCTGCTATTATAGGGTTGCCAACCTCCATCTGGGGACTAGAAGTCTGTCAGAATTTCTCAAGATGACAGAGATAAGTTCTCCTGGAGAAAATAGCTGCTCTGGAGGGTGAACTCTATGGCATTGTAGCCCACTGAGATCCCTCCCCTCCCCGCCATTTCCTGCCTCCACTTTCAAATCTCCAGGAATTTCCCAGCCTGGAGTTGGAAGCCCTATGCTATTAACAAGCAAAACCCTTTTGATGATCATTTCAGAGGGTAGTCATGTAGGTCTGTAGTTAAAACAGTTAGATATGAATCCAGTAGTACCTCAGAGACCAATAAGATTTTCATGGTATGAGCTTTGATTCTCAAAAGCTTACACTGTAAAAACCTTGCTGATCTCTAAGGTGCTACTTTTGAAGATCTAGTCACAAACATCATAGCATCTCTAGTTTGACAGAGAGAGTGCCTTGCTAAAAGACTTGCAGTGAAACTATGGGTGGCCTGGGATTTCCCTAGATCAAGCAAAACATTCTATCCGCTCTATTCATTTGGCTTTCAGCAGTACAAAATGTACATTCATAAAAATTCCAGAAAGAACAAACAGGTCTAATTACTTTGCTCACCAGATAGAGATCCATTATTTATCCTCATCACAGAAGTTGTTGCAACCTCTATTTCAGACACTCTCAAACTTTATCTTGGTAACTGATACAGAATTACTGTAAAAATACTACTTTTTGTCCATGTTTGTGTGCCCCCTCATGTAAATCATGGACCCACATGAATACATCTTTTTCTAATGTTGCCATCCTGAACACATGTACTTGGAAGCAACTCAAACTGAAATCAATGCACTAACTTCTGAGTAAATCTAAACTGGCCTACATCTAGGTCTTTCCATTCAGCTAATAATGTTGCTTCAAAGTCATCTCAGTAGCACATTTTGCAGAAGACTTACTGAAAACTTCTACCACCTCCAGAAAGCATATTTACTTAACATTCTACATAGGGGTGTGCAACGCCCCCCACCCCACCCCTGTATTTTTAACGTTCAGGTATACTGAACCCAAAAAACATGTATTTTTCAATATTCCCAAATCCGAATACTGGTATGGTATTTAGATTCAGGAAATATTTGTGGAACACAATTTTTTTGGCTCCATTATATCCTATGGGGACCATTATAGTCTATGGTCCCCATAGTGTATAATGGAGAATTGATGTGGGGCTCTGGAGGGGCTGTTTTTAAAGCTAGAGGCACCAAATTTGTATCACAGCTGCTTGTGCCTCTCCTTAAACCCCCCAAGTTTCAAAAAAGATCGGACCAGAGAGTCCAATTCTATTGGCTTCCAAAGAAAGTGCCCCCATCCTCCATTGCTTTCAATGGAGGGGGAAAAAGGTTTTTAAAGGGCTTGCAGTCCCTTTAAACACCTTCTCTAGTGGTGAGTTCACTTAGAAGGCATTTAAAGAGACTGTGAGCCCTTTAATTTCAACTATCCATCAGCCCCCAAAATCCGAAATATTTTCAGGATTTTGGGGACTTGGCTGTTTTGGATATCTGAACAATAACCCAAATCGATATCCAGTGAAACAATATCCAGAAAATACTGATAAGGTAGCCAAATGCACACCCCTAACTCTAAACTGGTTTATGGTTTTTTGCAAACCTTAGTTTCTGGCTGTAGGGGAAAATCCTAAACACTGTTAAGAAAACAGTAATATAATAACACAGTGTTTGGAATTACGCTCAAATGAATTCTCTTTGCTTTCAAAATTCTATTAGGGAGCAGTTAATAAGGGGTGTGTGGTTTCACTACTGTGAAGTGGCTGTGAATTCAACCAAAGAATGTCTCTGGTAGGGTTAATTTATTTTTAAAAGTACTCAGATTTTATAAAAGATGCAGTAGGACCTCTGCTGGTTACATGAAATCATTGTACTATACAAATGCAATTTGCCTGCTACATAACATAGTATCTCTCTACTGAACACTGCATAAATGACCTCCTTCAAATAAACTGTTCATGAGAGACAAATATTTACTGGACTAATGCTTAAAATCTCTTCCATAAATTGGAAATGTCAGCAGACAAATATGCCACAAGCAACAGATTCACAAATGGAATTGCTCAGATAATATCACAATGCAATTCTTAATTGATGAGTACAACAGTCATGAAGCAATAATCTCCAAAGGAAGGACACATTAATTTTATTATAATGGGGGTTTTACTTGAACAGTTTATAATATGGCAAGAAAGATACAAAATCAACTTCACTTTTGCAATGCTCTTGGCCAATGACCTGGGTCATGAGCCAAAATACGGGCTGAACCTAGGCCAATTTGGAGCTCGGGAACTGATGCTTGTGGAAGGCACATTCCCTGAATATTTACCAGGCTCTTGGCTGGTTCAGGGCCAGCCATTTAAACCTAACAGCTGAGTGGGGCGGGGATCTGCTTGTGGTTATCAAATTTGCTGTAACTGAGTCATCAATTATGCTTTATTTGCTTCCTACAGATTGTGTACATCTATCCACTAGACTATAACATTTGTGTTTAATTATAATGTTGGCATATTGTAACTATTACATTATAGTAATGCATAGGCAGTTATACTATGACTTTCAAAAATGTATTCAGAAGGCAGCAAGTTTTGGGATTGGGCACCAAAGCGCAGAAAGAAATCAATGGTCCACGCTTTGAACACATTTCACTAAGTCAGTTTCAGATGTTTAATGGCCTTGATTTGCAAATACGGACAGTCATGACCTTGTCTAGAAAAAAGAGATGCCTTTTGAGATCAGTGTCCTACCACTAAATGCATTATATTATTCCTGGTTCTGTGTATAGCACTTTATGAGCGTGAAAGTTCTTGTACTACTTTACAGAATATTTCCTAAGGAAGATCCGTTTTTTGAAACATTGTTGTTATAAAATCCGAAGATGGCGTTGATATATTCTTATACAAGGATTTTGTTATGATTTGATGGATTTGTTAATTGTTATGTAGAGGTTATTGGCAACAATATATAGAAAATATTTTCTTTGTAAGTCTTGTTGACTATCTTGATTTGTGGGTCAGATTCTCACAACTGTTTTCTCAATATTTGTTTCTTAATTTGCAAATCCCACAACTTCAAATTAACTCCTTGAAAATGGAACTGGAACAGTTTAAATGCTTCCAAGGGCATGACATGAAACTACATGGAACAGTAACCTTGCTAAAGACTAAGCACATCTGAATCTGGTCAATGCCTAATGGCAGACCTTCTGGGAACACTTACATATGTTCAAAATGAGGACCAAGAATTTTTTTCTGAATTTTGATGATCAGTTCCAAAACCTCCTGTCCTGGTGAATATGTTTTAAAGGGACAGAGTACTTTAAGCTCAATGAAGAAAAAGCAAGCATAGCAATAGCAACGAGGTCTAGAAGTATATTTGAACCTCTGTTAATTCCCATTTGTTGCCAAAGGCTGGCTGATTTTACAATTTTAGCATAACAAGGGTGCTAGGAATAATAATTATAATTATCATATGGCATTATGTGTAGAAGAGTGTCTGGCATCCAGAAAGTTCCAGCTGTGTAGAATTTTGCACCACTAAGTGGCAAGCTAGACTTGCTTTAAAGGCAAGAGACGTTTCAGAAGTGATCTGCCATTACCTGCCTCCATGTCACGACCCTGGAATTCCTTGGAGGTCACCCTTCCAACCCTGCTTAGCTTCTGAGAGCTGAGGGATCCAGCTAGCCTGGGCTATGCAGGTCAGGGCAGGACACTAGAAAACACACAGGGAAGGGGGTCACTAAGGAAAGAAAGGAAAAGAGCATTTGTCAACTTCAGCATTCCAAAAATTCTTACAAGAACCAGAATAGAGAAAGGGCATTTCTCTGTCTGTGGAAGTATGCTAAATGTGAAGGGCCACAAGGATCCCCAACACAGAGAACAATCAAAACAATACTGAAAACAGCTGGATATTAAGCACAAGAAGGTTAGTTATCCAGAACAACTTAACTGTTTTTTTGGTTGTAAAACTCTCTTAAAAAGAGAGAATTTTATTCTTTTTATAAGAAAAGGGAAGGGTAGACAGATGGAGAAAGAAAAAGGTGGAGTGAAAATTTTTTTCTGTTAGTGAGAGTTAGTTTAGGTTAATAACCAATACCAAGTTTTGGCATCCATCATGGTTAGAAGATCTTCTTTTTAACTAAAACAAAGTCCAAAATCACTCTGTTAATGCAGTTAGTAAAGTCCATTGGGGTTAGTAATTAAACAGCTCCTTCCGGATGTAACACGAACAGTCCTCAAAGTATCTTCTTCTTAATTTTCTTCCAGTTATGGATTAAGTCCATTTTAACTTTGAAGTCTTCCGTTCCATCACCTTCCCCTGGGCTGCTGTCTTCTGCACTTATCCCAATTTTGAATGCTGCATCCTTCTTCCTGCTGGCGTGTCTCTTCAGGAGTTTCTGTGTTTTGAAGATGAAATCCTTCTTCTTTCTTTTCTTTTTTTTTTTAAACTTCTGGCCTTCAAGCTTCCAGGGCTCCACAAACTCAGCAGATGAAATTAGATCTCCCGTTTGTCGCCTGCTATGCTCGACATCCCCTTCTACTGGCAGAGTATTTCTTTTTATAAAGGCGGAATAGGCTTTGGGAGCCTTATCCACCTCTTCTTTTAACTTTATCGCTCCACTGCCAGTTAGGGGTGCCAAGACATTTGTCAAGGTAAATCCGAGATCTTCTTTCTCCTCTTCTTTAGCGCCCTGGAAACCTGGAATCAAATTCGATTTCTGTTCAATCTCCTTCATCTTTCTAGTTGTTTCCAATATCTGTTTCTGTCGACTGATGAGAACACTTTCCATTTTAAACAAAGTTTGGTTGATCTTCTGCAATTGTTCCAGCAGGGGGCACAGCATCTCCTTTTTCTGTTGATTGACAGCAAGCTCTTGGGGGGGCTATCTGGACCGGAAGTCCCTCCTCTCTTCTCTTCCGGTGTCTGCAGGGCTTGTTCCATTATCGACATTTTGTTTTTTTGTTTACTTTTAAAAAGTTCGTGCCGCATCCCCCAGGAAGCTAAGATGAACACATTCTTCCATGCAGCCCCAACGGTACTTTCACCAACACTTTGTTTTCTTTCTGCCCCCCTTCGCGCTCCCTTTGAATAACTTGCTTCTCGAGGGGGTGGGGACTCCTCCCTCCTCCCAACGCTTATACGCATGCAGGGGGCTCCGATTTACGCTTCAAAATAGATCTTCAACTCACGATTCGATGCCACTACTTCTTTTTATGTTGAACCATAGCGCTGTTTTCACTCCTGGAATTCGGTGGCGCCGCTAAGTCCCATTACGGGCACGCCGCAGCGGGGCCGATTGGGGCGGGGAGAAAGCCTCAATTTCCCGGCTGTCTGCCGGCAAAGAGGCTACTCCCCAAGCGCCCCGGTTCGGAGCCTTAACCTAAGGCTCACTAGGGTCTTTCGCATATGCGAAGACCCCCCTAACTGCGCGTGGGCTAACCGCCTCCGGGAGCGTCCCGAGAAGCGGCCGCCATTCGCGACGCCGGAAACCGAAACCTAACAACTTAACTGTTTTGAAGGATACATACAAACCACAAAATTAAACAACCCAGATGACCATGATGGCCAGTTTCAAGTTCTGTTCACCAAGAGCCTCAGTCAATCACTTTCAAGCTGTTCTTGTACTGCTTGCTTCAGTTATAAATCTTCAAGTAGAGTGCGGTCCAGGTAGAGCCCGGGAAGCACAAGTCACACCGTATCAGATTCTCGCGATCACTAGCCAGGCCTAAAACTGCTGGTGAGGCGGCGCGTGCTTTTCTTTCTCCCAGCAATTTTGCCCACCAGGTGAGGGGGCGTGGTATCGGGGAGGGACCCGTTTCTACGGCCGTTTTAGCTTCCCAATCTGCTTCTGAACAAACCCCACATCCTCCATATTAACAACACCGGGGAACTCTGAGCATGCTCAATATTCACGTCGTAACCGCCATTTCTCTTGAAATCAGGCATGTCCAATATACTCGCAGAACGTTCAAGTAAGTGCTGTCAACCCTCGGCGCATGCCCAATAAGACTGGCTCCAAGCCCGCCTTCCTGCAGTCTAACCCGGAAGTTAAACGTTCCACGGTGCTGCTTTCTGAAGTGAATGAGTGGGAGGGCCGTTGCATATAGAACGCGGGGCTGGCGCGAGGAGGGGAGGTTCTGCGGGCGGAGGGTCTGAAGGGGCCGTGGAGTGAGATGGGCTGCCGGTGACGAGGTTTTCCCCTTCTCCGCCCCGCGGTGGCCTTTCTCTTGCCCGGCCATGGCTCCGATGGGGATCCGCCTGTCCCCGCTGGGGGTGGCCGTGTTCTGTTTGCTCGGGCTCGGCGTGCTCTACCACCTCTACTCGGGCTTTCTCGCCGGCCGCTTCGCCTTCTTCATGCTGGGCGGGCCAGCGGTCGAGTCGGGCAGTGTGGATCTGCGGGAGCTGCTGGCGGCCTCGGTCGTGGCGGCCGTCAAGGGCGGCGAGGAAGTGAAGCTGGTCCGAGAAGGCAACAACCTGAACGAGAAAGCCAAAGGCAAGACCCGCGAAGGGGCCGACGAGATGCTGACCTTCGGCGACCTCCATTCCAATCGCAAGATGTACTACTTGCTGAAGACGGCTTTCCCTGGCGTGCAGGTGCTTCTCTCTCAGTCTCTGATGTTAACCAGCATTGTAGTGTGGTGGCGGGGTCCATTGGGATCAGGGCTACCCACCCGGGTTCACATCGCCTCCTTTAGGGGGGCTTAAGGCCAATTGCTTTCTGTCAGTCTGGCTTGCCTCACAGGGTTGTTGTGAGGGTCCAGGATCCGGTGCTCTGCCATGAGCTGCTTGGAGGAATGTAACATGTAAATGGCTTGTAAACGGGTGTAAGGAGACTTATAGATGTAATATTCTATAAACACCTCAGGTTTTCTTCCCTTTTCCTCCACATCTGATACAAAAGTGAAAAGATGCATTTTGTGCATGTTCAGACTACTTTTGAGCTCTAGTACCAAAGGTCCTGGCTGAACTTTCTCTTTTCACTCTCTTCCCTGACTCGTTCCTTGTAGCCATCCTGAGTTCCTAATTCTCTTCAGAGGCCTATCAGGTGGTTCTTGTGTTATATTGTCAGCAGTGGATGTTTATAATACAATAGACTCAAAAGTTTGGACACTGCTGTTTATAATTATTCCATTGTGGCTGTTGTAGCATTATGGAACATAATAAGAAAATCCAATTGCTGCACCTTTGGACTACTTTCAGTGCTTTGATTGTATTTATGTGATCATTAAGGAAAAATGTGTATGACTAATGTGGCAATCCTGTTGAAATACGATTTACTAAGTTTATGTCTTACCTTATGTTGGTGACAATAAAATGGCATGTATGAAAGGGGTAAAAAGCACAAATAAGACTTTCAACATAGCTAAAATAGGGGGACTGTTTATGAAACAGCAGCATATGCTACAGCTGTCATTCCAAAGACCAGTTAGCCAAGTCTTTAACTGATCTAAAGCTAAAAGAGAGAGTACCTGATCATATCCCTCATGCCCTCTGCTATCAAGCTTTCATGACAACATCAAGAGTGAGAACATTCATGTGCATCAAATGTAAGCTGTTCCTGTATGTTTCCTGTATGTATCCCATATATATATAATTGCCCTACATATTGGCACTTTCCAGCTCTCCCATTGTCTGTGCTGTGCATTCCATAAGCCATTACCCCATCAACTGCCACTCAAGAGTACTCGTGTGCCATTGGCTGGGTGCTGAGTCTGCTCCTCTCCCATGCCTAGTGCCAGCCTGGACATAATGGGTGGAAATTACAAGGGAGATATTACCGGCTAAATATCAGGACAAACTTCCTAACTGTAAGAGTGGTTGAGCAGTGGAACAGACTGCCTCAGGAGGTGGTGGATGCTCCTTCGCTAGATGTTTTTAAGCAGAGGCTGGATGACCATCTTTCAGGTATGTTGTAGGGCTATCTTTTGACTACGCTCCTGCAGAGTACAGGGGGTTGGACTAGATGACCTGCAAGGTCCCTTCCAGCTGTAACAGTCTATTATTCTATGATTTTTCCCTGGCAGAATAAACTACCAAAACGGCTGTCTTTCCTGATGAAGGCACTTCTCCTGCTTGGCTCCTTTGGGACTAACTTTTCCCTCAGTGGCTGTTGCTAGGCAACCGAGCTTGGTTCTCTCAGTAAAAAGGCAAGGGCAGAAAGCCCTTTCCATGCCTTTGTGGGGAACTCATCGGGGCCAGTCCTGACTAGGGTTGCCAGCTCCAGGTTGGGAAATTCCTGGATATTTTGTGGTGGAGTCTACGGAAGCCAGAGTTTGGGGAGGGGAAGAAGCCTCAGTTGAATAGAATGCCATAGAGTCCACTCTCCAAAGCAGTTATTTTCTCCAGGGGGAGAGAAATCTCTGGAGTTCAGTTGTGATACCCGGTGATCTTCAGGCTCCACCTGGAGGTTGGCTACCCTAGGCATAGCAGTTAGTGCTTCAAAGCAGGGTCTGCTAGACCCAAGTTCTTGCTGTGGAAGTTGAGCGGATGATTTCAGACCAGTCACAGACTTTCAGCCTAACCTATTCTGTGTGGTTAGGAGTAATGTAGTTTTAAATTTCTTCTTGTTTTTTTTCTCTCAAAGTATCTAATGCTGCCAACAGGAATTTAATTCTAGTCTTTAATTAACCTTTCCCACAGTATTGTGCCCAAGCTCTAAGGCTCCTTCGTTGGACTATGTGGTTTTGAGGATGAGACTGTGTTAACAATGGAAAGCTTGGGGAGGGATGGAAGAGCAGATAATGATATGCTGCTGGCTGGGGATAGGGTTACCACCTCTAGGTTGGGAAATTCCTGGAGATTTGAGGGTGGAGCCTGGAGAGGGTGGGGTTTGGTGAGGGATGGGTCCTCAGAAAGGTACAATGCCATAGACTTCACCCACCAAACCAGCCATTTCCTTCTGGAGAACCATTGTTGCCAATCTCCAAGGGAGTGCTGGAGATCACTCAGAATTACACCTGCTCTTCAGATGGCAGAGATTAGTTTCCCTGGAGAAAACGGTAAGCTCTGTGTCATTGTAACTTGCTGAGGTCACCACAGCAAATTGATGCTTGAGTGCCCAAGGCCAGGGCATCCACTCAGAGCCTCTTTCTAGAGCTCATTGTATTTATTTCCACAATGGGCCTTATTCTTAATTATCTATTTTTTCCTGAAATACTGTAACACAGTGTTTAGGCTGTGGTGCTTCTGTACAACTTATTTCTTTTAATATCACAAATTGGAAGATGAAATTGTGACACAGATGTAAGAAGTGAATTCTGCACTCATCTCCCTCTCCAAATACAGGGAAGTCAAGCTTGACTGAAAATTTACTCCATAGTTTGGATTTCCTAATCCCTGATGTGTAGGCCTTATTGTGGTTATTCCATGGTGAGGTAAAGGAACATTTGTGTATGATTAAAAGCTTTGTTTTATTACAGAACAAAGTGAAGGCAAGTTACTAAAGCAGATTCCAGAGCTGAATTTCGGTTCACACTATCTTGTTCATATGCTTATGCAACACTTTTTTGTGTATGTGAATAGATCAAGTATGGGGAAGGGAAGCACTCCTGTAACTGTTCCCTGATATTTGTGGTAATTACTCATAAAATTGAGTATCTACCTCTTCTTAAGAAGCATTGCTTATCCAGTCATTTCATTAGGTAAAGGTAAAGGTTCCCTTGCTCGAAAGCCAGTCGAATCCGACTCTAGGGTTGCGGTGCTCATCTCCGTTTCAAAGCCGAAGAGCCAGCGCTGTCTGAAGACGTTTCCGTGGTCATGTGGCCGGCATGACTAAACACGGAATGCTGTTACCTTCCCACCAAAGTGGTACCTATTTATCTACTTGCAATTTCTTGCTTTCGAACTGCTAGGTCGGCAGGAGCTGGAACTAGAGACGGGAGCTCACCCCGTCATGCGGCACTCTCGGGTCTCGAACTGCTGAACTACCGACCTTCCACAGCCTGCAGTTCAGCGTCTTAACCACTTGAGCCACCGCAGCTCCCAGTCATTTCATTAGCTATTCAGTAAATCAGTGTCTCAGTTAACTAGTGTCTTTTTCATTGTCATATAATTATGGTTTATTGCAGTAGCACATTCACAGCTGACAAAAAGTAATATCAAGTCCACTAATAGGAGTTTGTATGCTGGTTGAAGATGGTGGCATTTCCATGAAGCTAGACCTTATTTACTGACAGTAGAAAACATATATAGCATTGTACAGGGGATACTTTGATTGGGTTGACTGATGTTCAAAATGTTGAGAATGAGCTCTTTGATGGAATTCATTTTTTAGATATAAGTGTTCAAAACATAAATTAAAAATGGTGAATACGGAGCAAAGGGTATTATGAAGTTATTCCAAAGGACCATCATCGAGTTCAGATTGCCTTTGTAAAGAATATCTAGAAACAAGATATTTTGGTATAATGCAACAAGTAGTTCAGTATGTATGCTGCAGTACTAGAAAATGAAGCAATTGTCCAGTTCCTCTTTTCAGGTCTGAAAACTGTGGTTCACAACTGTCATCAACTGTTTAATAGTGCAAGTAATGTACAATAGTAGTCAAAAGTCACTCTGATTCTTAATAGCACCATGGTTTCTGGCAAATAATTGGAAATATTTCTGCACTTGGAAAGATCAGATTCTTGCCTTTTAAAAGTATAACTCTGGCTGTGTGTATGTGTTACATTTAGAATATATGCCCATCAGACATATAAACGTGTTCTTGTAGGGAATAGCCCATTTGATTTACTGTACTTTAATGTTAAACTTGGCTTTAGGTATATAGGACGCTGTCCATGGGAAATCCAGGCTCCTTGAGTCCTACTTCTTCCTTTGCTGCTTCTGTGTTAAAAATTTCAAGAGATTTTGAATTGGAGGAGCGGGACACTTTTTTCCTGGTTCTTCAGAGAAAAGTAAAAAAGAAAAAGAAAATTGGAATACCTACAACACTTATCAGACTTAAACTACTGCTTTTAGTTAAGCGACATAAAATATATCACTTACAGTGTAAAGAATCTCCAGTCCAGGGGATCCTTGGTATGGTGGGCAGTGGCAAAATTACAAAGCAGACCCAGAATGTGAATCCACACATGCCAGTGGATAGCCTGCTACCAGCCCTTTTAACTATCCCAACAATTAGAAGCCAAAGGACAGACTTCTATTCTTCCTGGGAATGAATAAATAAAACCCTGCAAGGTTGGCCTCTTGCAGAATGAATTTCCACTAATTATTAACTGGTAGGTGGACATTCATGTCTAAGATACTGGAATTAGATTGCAGCACCAGAAGTACAGAACAACAAAAATATAATCAAAGTATTTTATTAAAGAGTGCAAGAGTATGCAAAAGAACAAAGCAATTATTGATAAAACAAGAAAGCTACATAATAAAGTTCTAGCTACACAATACCACCTTAATTCATATTCACCAGGTGTTACTGTCTTAGTTGAAGTTAGACAGCATTACAGTTGTCTTTGTCCAAAGAGGATTTGTCTGTATGTGCTAGGCAAGCGCCTGACCTATGACGAGGTTAGCCCATCACCTCTGGATAGCTGAGGTTGGCAGCTCCAGCTGCCACTAATAACTAACAACAAAGAACAGAAATGTTAAACTTCTTAAAGTCTAAGATTTAGACAGGCTAGGGCCCTTTTAGCTAATCCAAAACTCAGATTACCAAAGCTATCTTAATATGAGTTTGTGACAACAAATGGCTCGGAAGAGAAACAGTTTTTTATCATGGGATGCTTCCCATCAGCAATGTAAATTAAATCATCGAAGAAAGAATGAGGTGTGTGTTCAGTGAAGAAATGGTGTGTCTCCTTTTGTCTCTGTTATTCAAATACACAAAGGCGACTTGCCAACTTTGCTATGTCAACAACCAGATCTTTCTGATTTGGTCCCCTTCAACCTTTTGGCAGGCCTATAGTTTAATAGAAGGCTTACCAAGGTTTAATCCGATATTTCATGAAAGAACAAGAAATTGACTAAAGGTCAAATTTCTGGACATGTAGCATACAAGATTTTACCATTTATGTATTTATGGTGTTTAAAGTATATATGTTTTCTGTAAAAAAAAAAAATGCAGGTATATCCAGTACTTTAGAAAGAATTGTGAACTATACTCTGTGTGATCTTATGTATGGATATGAGAGGAACGATGAAAGCTGGGGGGTAGAACGCATTCTGCAGTAAAGAAGAGTGTATGAGAGACTACACGGTCACAGTAGGTGGCCATCTAGACTTTGTTTAAAAACCTCCAAAGAAGGAGAGCCCACCACCTCCTGAGGAAGCCTGTTCCACTGAGAAACTGTTCTAACTGTCAGGAAGTTCTTCCTAATGTTTAGCCGAAAACTCTTCTGATTTAATTTCAACCCGCTGGTTCTGGTCTTACCTTCTCCGGTGGTCCATGGTAGTGGATTAGGCTCTCCTCACAAGTGGATTAGGCTCTCCTCTTCGGAAGCAGGGTCAATCAGCTGAATTCAATCCCAGAGGGGAGGGGCTTGTCCACAGCTCGTCAGTCTTTTTGGCCCTGCTGAAGGGGTAGGATGTTGACAGCAGTGCTCTAGAGAGCGCAGAAGATCCTCGGAGGCCTTCAACCAGAAGGCGTGAAAAGAGTTTGTGAGGGTGGGGAAGGGAATCCCTCCACCCATCCACCCTCCATGCCACAGCTGAGCAGCAGAGACGAGCGCAGCTGATGGTGATTGGGGCTCCCATAGTCTCTCGATGGGGTGATTAGCCTTTAGGTGAACCCCCCCCCTTTTTCAGCCTTAAGAGGAAGGTTGAGACAGCGGCAGACTATGTGATAACGCCTGAGGCGAGTTTGGCACCCCGGTAGGCCTGGAAGACATGGCCTCCACACTTCTACCCCCGACCTTCAGAGTCTTGGTAAGTTGCTGACAAAGTGTGTGTGGGGGTGTTTTTCCTCCAAAACCCAAGGAGCCCTTGCTAGACCCCTTCACCCTGGCTGAGAAGTAGCCATTAGTCCCTACTGATTTCTTTTCTTCACAGGGAACAGCTTTCACTTTCCCTTAAAGAAAGGACTTGTTGGGGGAAAATGGTGGCAAAGGAGGGCCCCTCTACTTCATGAGAGTCTGAGGGTGTGGTATGTGATCTGGGCACTTCTACTGCCTTACCCCCTGCTCTGTCTAATCCAAAAGGCAGTCAGAGAGGAGAGGAGGGTGGAATGCTGGACACTGATCTCTCAGGAAGTGATGCTAAACCTCATTTTAGATATAGTGCATGTTCAATCTATCCATTTCTGCAAGTTCCAACAATTTCTGAGCTATTTCCTCTCTTGAGGGAGTTTTGTCAGTCTTCCGATATTTAGTCAGTAAAATTCTAGCAGAAGTTAAAATATAGGTCAGCATATATACATCATTTTGCTCATAACCATCCAGAATTATGTTCAACAAACAAGTTTCTGGTATTAACAATAAATATATGTTCAATATTTCTAAAATTATCTTATGTATTTTCAGCCAAAAACTATGGATTTTTCCACATCTCCACCACTTGTGATAAAATGTTCCTACATTTGTTTTACATTTCCAACATTTGTTTGTGGCATTGGCGTGACATTTGGCTATTTTATTAGGGGACCAACACCATCTGTGGAACATTTTGTAAATATTTTCTTTGTATGACGTAGCCCTCATAAATTTTACTGCTTTCCATATTTTCGACCCTTCATCTAGATCTATATTGTGACCTATGTCCTGCATCCATGTAATCATCATTGTTTTCACTATTTCATCCTGCATATAATCTTCTAACAGAAACTTGTATAATTTCTAAATCATTTTGTCATTCGTAGACAACCAAATTTTATTAAGTTCATTTTTTGTCCTGTAAAAAACAATTTGTTGTTGTTGTTCAGTCGCACAGTCGAGTCCGACTCTTTGCGACCCCATGGACCAGTTTACGCCAGGCCCTCCTGTCTTCCGCTGTCTGCTGAAGTTTGCTCAATTTCATGTTCGTTGCATCGATGACACTGTCTAACCATCTCATCCTTTGCCGTCCCCTTCTTCTTTGACCTTCAATCTTTCCCAGCATCAGGGTCTTCTCCAGTGAGTGCTCCCTTCTCATTTGGTGGACAAAGTATTTGAGCTTCAGCTTCAGTATCTGGCCTTCCAGGGAACAGTCAGGGTTGATTTCTTTTAGGATTGACTGATTTGATCTCCTGGCAGTCCAAGGGACTCTCAAGAGTCTTCTCCAGCACCATAGTTCAAAAGAATCTATTCTTCGGCGCTCGGCCTTCCTTATAGTCCAACTCTCGCAGCCATATATTACTACGGGGAATACCATTGCTTTGACCATGCGGACTTTTGTTGGCAAGGTGATGTCTCTGCTTTTTATCATGCTGTTTAGGTTTGCCATCGCTTTCCTCCCAAGGAGCAGGCGTCTTTTAATTTCATGGCTGCAGTCACCATCTGCAGTGATCTGGGATCCTAGGAACGTGAAGTCTGTCACTACTTCTACGACTTCTCCTTCTATTTGCCAAGGACAATTACATTATCTTTATTATTTCTAGACTTTAGTTGTAAATTTTCCCACCATGTCAGTTTTATATTATGCGAAAGTAGGGTCTCCTCTGTTTTTATTATTTTTATCTACTAGTATCTCATAGTTTTCTCTATTGTTTTCAGTAATAAGCATAGGTTTTATAAATGCTTCTAAAGGTGATACCCATTTTAGTATTAGTACATCTAGGGTCAGTGGTGTAGGAGTCTTGGGAGGTCTTAGGAAAAGAAAATCCTTTCTGCTGGTGGAAGTGCTTTCTGTCAATGGAAAACAGATTATGCCCCTATTGCTGACTGTGCCATGTTGTAAAGTAGGGAAAATTTTTATGACAAGGGAAAAAGTTAATCCTTTGTTTCACAGTGTTGATGAAACTTCATTGTGTCTTGTCTCTTCAAAGGTTTTTCATGTGCTAGGTTGCAAGCAGAAGTTCCTGTGGAGAAATGGAAGGATTAAAGCAGTTTATCTGTTGCTTGTTTGCTTAATTAGAACATCTCTCTTTCTTCCATTAGATAAACACAGAAGAACACGTAGATGCAGATGATCAGGAGAAAATTTTTGGGATCACAGTATTCCTGAAGACATAAAGAGAAACATTCAGTCCACACTGGTCCAAGCGGACAGTGTTACTGTATGGATTGATCCTCTGGATGCAACTCAAGAATATACAGGTGATCGTTTTCTTTCTTTTGACCTGCTGCTTCTCTGTGTAGTTTCCCCTCATTCTTGTAAGGGAAAAAGCTGCTTCCTGTCAGGGCTGATGTAAACATTTTAATGGGCTTTTTACACTATTTTTTTTTTAATTATAAGCCACCTCATGCAAGGCTCTGAAGTGGTGGCACAGAAATACCCTAAATAAATAAATTGATTCTAAAACCTGAACCTTATTTTGGAGGTAGTCTGAAATATAAAGTAATTTTATTTTTTATGTTATCAGGATTTCTCATTTTCTAAGTATTAATTTGTTAACATTTGATATCTAAGGCAAAAATGTTAGTCCTATTTTTGTTAACTTATAGCTCCCTTATCAGTTTTGTTTTGTTTTTGTTTGTTCTTTGGGTTTTTTAAAATGTCTAAATGCAAGCTACTTACTACAAAACTGGTTGTATAAAATGAGGTCCTATATACTTCTGTAGCTTAATTTCAGCAGGCCTTTAGAGTAAAGAAACTATATTTAGATTTCAGTTTTGGCAAGAAGATTAAGTTGTTGAACTTTTGTTAAATCAGTTGCTGCTGTTTTAAGTGTATTCTGTTCATTAAGTATGTCTGCTAAATAATCTACACTAGTTTATTTTCTGCATACGATAAGTTAATAAAATGTTTACAAAGCCTACATTTGGAGGTGAAAGAGTGCAGGATTGAATACTTAAAACAATTTCAAGAGCTAGTTTATTTCAAAATGAATATCCCTCTTCTCCAAAATAGCTTCAGGTTAAATTGGATAATGTGTCTTAACTTTAATCTCGTGTCAGTTTACAGGCGTCTGTTAAACTCTTTGTTGGTTGTAGCATAGTTCTTTGTTAAACAAGGACTGAAGACACTTCAGTTCCCCATTCAGTCCTGCAACTCACTGGATTCCCTTGGATTAGTCACTTTTTTCGTGCTACTTTGCACTGTCGTTAGGATAAAATGGAGCTCCTCGAAAGAAGGGTGGAATAAAATAAAAAAAATAAAATGGAGCACAACCCACCAAATGCAATTTATTACTACCAACTAAATGACACATAATGAGGTGCAAACTTTTGAATTCTCTGAAACTCTTCTTTAGGCTGGATGTTACAATTAAAAAAGAGAAAAAGGAAAAGAAAGATGCTAGGACATGATGTAAAGTCCTGTTGCAGTCTGCTTCTGCGCCGTTCTCAGATGTTAGATGCAAAGTTGATATGAAGCGACTCCTAGGTTTTTTTATGAGCATAGAACAATCACATTCCACAGAAAATACAAATAATACCGAATTACCCTTATGCCTCTCCTCCTAGTGATCAATAAAGTGTGGCAGTTTGGGATTATACTTTGTCCTACATGTCTTTGCAGTATTAAAGGTTTTTTTCCTACTTTTCTTTCAGAGAATCTTCTGCAGTATGTTACTACAATGGTGTGTGTAGCTGTAAATGGTAAACCGGTTATAGGAGTGATACACAAGCCATTCTTTGCATATACAGGTATGTGGTTTTCTTCAACTCTCAAAGCTGTGCTAGGGCTTTGGATGGATGAGGCTAAATCTGCAGGATTCTTCAAAGAGCAGCAGGCAGTAGGGATCAACATCATGACTAAAAATCCTTCCCCTCCTTGCTCCTCTGCTCCACTCTTCTTTAAAAAAAATTAGCTTGATGCAGAGTTTTTAGACAATTTAAAGCTCACGCACTTTGTTGTCATTTTGGTGGTCTTAATAACAGGCCTTACATGGATTTTGGTTTTGCATGTGGCTGCCTGAAATTTCAGTGCTGTGCACAGTTGCTGTAGTTGCATTTGATTGAATGGAGAGAACATAACTCAGAAGATTGTCTGAGCCCAGGTGCGAGGTAGAAAGTTTACCTCCACATTGGTGACTGTTCCATAATTGTTGCCCCTGCTGTTTCACATAAGTATACCTAGCCAGGTATGCCAGGGTTCAGTGAACCACAGTTGGAGTAAACTAAGCCTCAAATTGTCCAGCAGGCTTTGTGAGCAATGTCTTATTGCTTCTGATCTGTGTTGACCAGTGGAATGACTTACGTGCATACAGGCTGACAATAACAGTTGAAGGCAGATACCTGATTTTGTTAGGTATATTTGAACAAGCTCCTCTCCTCCCCTACCTTGTTGGTTTACTTTTGTTTCCTCTGAAAAGCTATGGGAAATATGAAGCAACGTTTGCACTGTTGCTTGGAGTATCATGAGACTTATTTTGCTTTCCCAGTATCCCAAGTTATGAGGACTGTTCGTCAAGTAGCCACTAGACAGTGAAACAGACAGATGCCAAAGCAGGATCCTCTTCACTGCAGGATGGTGTTCAGTTTACTTGTTTCTTTCTATTTTAACATTTTATTTATTAAAATTATTTTAATAACACTCAGCTGAATTCATGGCCTTTAATGGTGCATTGGGAGGCAGCGAAGGGCAGGCCGCCCATGCTGGGTGTGTCTTTCTTGAAAATCTGTCAAGTTCAGGAAGAAATTGCCTAATAAAATTCTTTACACTTTAGATTCAGAAGCTGCAGTCACTGTCAACCAACTGTAGTCCACAACCAACATACTAACAAAATGTGTACTTGTTTTACAGCCTGGGCAATGGTAGATGGTGGATCAAATGTTAAAGCACGTTCTTCCTACAATGAGCAAACTCCAACGATCATCGTATCCCGGTCTCATGCAGGGACAGTTAAGCAAGTTGCTTGGCAAACATTTGGAAATAAGTCTGTGATCATTTCAGCGGGTGGATCAGGTTTGTCATCTTTGTTCTTTTTAGTTTCTTGCAACCATATCAAAAGTTGACATGAAGGTGGCAAAGAACAAAACTGGTTACACCTAGCAAATGTCAAAAGCAGTTAGAGTCTCTAAGAGACAGGAAATTATATCTGTAGGGATATTGAAGCTTTGCAAAAGATAGTAAAGGCAGTGCTAATGTACTGGATGGAGATTTTAGACTGACTGAATAGGGGTCTTCACAGTACCATCTGGGGTGTGCAAAAAAAAGTCAGTAGTTTTCAGATTTGGGAATATTGAACCCAAAAAGTATAGGTATTCTCGAATCCCAATATTGGTAGTGCAGGAAATTCACAAATACCTTCCCCCCCACACCCTCAGTGACCACTGTTCCGTGACCAGAAGATATATGATAGCCCTTCAAGTACTTGAAGATAGTTATCATATCACCTCTCAATTGTCTTCTCTCCAGGCTAAACTTACCCAGCTCCTTCAATTTTTCCTCATAGGACTGGGTCCCATCTTTGTTGCTCTCCTCTGAACATGTTCCAGCTTGTCTATATCCTTCTGAAATTGTGATCCCCCAAACTGAACACAGTACTATAGGTGAGGTCTAACTAGAGCGGAGTAAAGTGATACCATCACTTCGCATGATCTGGACACTATACTTCTCTTGTTTGGCTGAATTATTTGGCTCAGTAAATACTGAATGTACATCTCTAGTACCATCCTAAGCTGAGTCACTCCATTCCAAGACCACTTAAGTCGATGACCTTAGAAAGGAATAACTCTGGTTGGTTTGGATAGGTAGAGATTTAACAGCTTTTGTGACTGAAGCCCCGAAGCCCCAAATAGTATTGCATGACAAAGTAATTCACTAGCAATAACCATTGTCAGCAGCAGCAAGATAAGGTGATGTCAGAATTTAAGATCATAAGCAGAAGGATTGTTTAAGTGATAAATAAGCAAATAGCCTTTGTAAATAAACTGTGAACAAAGTACAGTTTATGTGGTTAGGAAAGCATAACCACCTTTAGTAAACTTTAAATAAGTGGGTTTTATTGTGGCTGAGCTGATAATAGAACCTAAGTATCACACAAAATAAGTTAAGTTTGCCTCAGTAGTGTGCCCGTTTATATGCCACTTTTCAGATGTATGATTCTTAAAGCAGCCAACAACATTAAAATAAAACAGTAACTATTTCTATAAAAAGAAATTATAAAAGGAAGCTTGTTAAAGAAAAGTTTTAGTCCTTTCAAAGCATGTAAGATGTATTCCTGCCCTATTTCTGACCTGTTTAAAGGCCTGTTAACTATTAAGGGTAGAGGAGACTTTTCTGAGTTTGTTATGGGTGGGTAAAAATGAATAAATTTGGGAGAGTCCTAATTCCCATCCTGTCTAACATATCTTTCCCTGTCTCACAATCCACAGCATCCCTCCCCTATTGTACCTGCAGACAGAGAGCTTTTATTCTGGAAAATAATGCTATACAGGGAATTGTAGTAAGCTTACTTGTGCTTGCTTATGTAGTTAAGAAGTAGCCCTAGGATACTTCTGGGCCCCTAGTGCAAGTTAGCTGTGCACTCCTTAATTATGTCAATTCAGTGATTTCTTCCCGAATCTGCTGTTAGGAGATGATGACCACAGTTGTGTCATCTTAGTTGCATAAGCAAAGTTACAGTAAAGCAGAAGAAGAGCTCCCACTTTTGTCCATTAAATTTTGCAATTGTGTGACTAAATCCAAAGTTGAAGTGATCTTTGACAACTTTCTGGCTGCAGATGAGCATATAAACATGCTTTAAATATGTTGTATACAGTGATGGAAGGGGTAAAAATTCACATGTGGTTTCACAACACACTGTAAGCTTTTTGTGCTTTCCTTCTTCAGGCTATAAAGTTCTGTCTCTCCTCGATGTGCCTGAGGTGAACCAGGAAAAAGCTGATGTGTATATTCATGTAACATACATCAAAAAATGGGACATATGTGCTGGCAATGCAGTGCTGAAAGCATTAGGAGGTAAAATGACTACCTTGGCTGGGGAGGAAATCAGTTACACTGGTTCAGAGGACGTTGAAGATGGGCTCATAGCCAGTATAAAAATAAATCACCAGAGACTGGTGGAAAAACTTCCAGTTCTAGACAAGACTTCACAGAATTAAGTTCTGGAGAATGAACAAATCATGCTTCTGGAGCCTCAAAATAGTTATCGGGGAAATGGTAAAATTGACCTTTGAAAGATGGTACACTCAAGGAAATGTGCTTTTGGAGGACCACACAGACCATCATTTGGCAGTGTTTAAGATTATTGGATCACAAGATTTTCTCATGCCTCAGTGTGCACCATTAATTTCTGAGACTGCTTCATGACCACTGAAATCAGTGCTTGTAATAAACTACACACCTTACAAGTATGTTCTGGTGACCTCTCATGTTTCGTTTCAGTAATCTTTGTGTAATCAGCAGAAAAAAATGGTTTTACTTACTTAAAATCCATGGACAGTGCATGATGCTCAGATATTTTCTTTCTTTGGGATACAAATGGCAGGAAGGCTGAAGTGTCTTCATGTGACGACTGTTCATCTTGGTTACAGTTTTAAATGATAAAGGAAATTTTTGGTTTTGTTTTAATGTTTACCTGAAATTTAAACCAGCTTAATGTGGATGAGAAAATTGTGTGGTTTTATTACAGCATTTTTGTGTACTATTTTAAAAGAAAATATATTTCTCTGAACACTCAGCAATTGAATATTGCCATTCTTTTCAGTAAAAGATGTTAAGTTTTTCACATTGTTGAGCTTATGAAATAGCCATCTGTCTTTAGTGATTGCTTATTTACTAAACTACTTGATTTTTGTTGTCAACATAAAATGAAAATCAAATGTTAAAGACATTAATGAATCTAAAGTGTCTTGCTGGCTGTTGTATTGTAGAAATTTCATTTAAATGATGCACTCCACTATTTGAGTTCTTGGTTAGGCAGTCCCACGTAACAATTGTAGAAATTATAAGAACATTTTAACACAATTTCCCTCCCTTAAATTAATTTATGATAAACAATCCACAAGTTTTGCTCATTGAGGAAAAACAGTAAAGGCCTTTTAGTATGGTAAGCAAATGGTAGTTAAAACTATATCTGAGCAGCCAAATTAGATCTGCAAGCTTTATTTAATTGGTTAAACTTTGCAGTTTATATCATCCCTTCTTAACTGGTAGCATTGACAAGGAAAAAACTCTGGGCTTGGATCATAGGAACATAAAGGCCATACATCTTTTCCAGCTTACTCTTGACAAATGCCAAGTAAAAATACTGTGATTCAACTCCAAGTGAATGGCAGTGCAAGAAAATAGGCCAGTTTATGTAAACTGAAAAAAAAATTCATTCTGTTTCACATGTTTACTGTTTTTATTATAGCTTCTGATAGTATGCTAATTTAGGATGCTTCACTTATAAAACCAGGCATCTAGATGGTTAAAAAAAATCATTGCTTGGTCAATGCTGCTGAAGAAAACTTCTGAAGTAAACACTAGAACCTTTAGAACTAGAAGGTTCAAAAACTGAGTTTTATTGGAATGCTGCTTCTATCTGTTGGGATTGATTCTATAAATATGGTGCAAAAATGACACTTGTTCTCCTTTTTCAAGCTATTGATAGAGCAGTTCAGCTTTATGGAGCAGTACATCTTTACACTGGACTGTTTGAAAAGTATTTCACAAATGAAATTTATTGTTGATGGTATAGACAATTGCTAATAACTATGTTAGTGATGGATTAGTGTTCTCAGCTGGGTCTTGACAGCAAACCATTTGTGGATTTTTTTTAAAAATTACGCTTCTGTGTTCAGCTTCCCCTTCCGCATGGAGCCTGCATCCTGAGTAATACTGCCAATCTGGATAGGTAGTATGTGGCTATGTAATGCAACACTGGGAAAACCATTTTTAATGGAATTTTGTTCAGCTGCAACAAAACACTGCTACTACGTTGCCTGCTTTTTATATTCTGCCATTTAATTCTTCACAAAAATAGACTGTGAGTTGGATTGACCTCTGTGCCTCCTCCTTCCACAGGCTCCAGCTGCAACCTCCTTTACCTTCTGTAGCAGCTTGGCACGTCTGCAGGTAGCATGTGCTGGGCCAAGAGCTGGGCCATGGGCAGAGCTCTTCTGGTTTTTGAGGCCAGCTTGAAGGCTGGACACAAATTGGAGATTTTGATCAAGGTTGAAGAGCTATCTTGCTCTTTGTGGTTTAAAACATTCATGCCATTATTGCCTTTGGCAAGCCAACTTCTCAGATTTTGTATTACAGTGACCTGCAAAATTTGCTTCAGGTATATAACTGGGGGAGAGAAGTAATGCATGTAAGCACCATGGGAAGGGAAGCCAGTCGTTTTCAGTTCTCAAACCATTCTCTGACTGAAGCCTTAAAAATAAAATAATGTCAAAAATTAAACTTTCTACATGTTAAAATTAAAAGATCTCTATTTCTTTTGGGAGGAGCTTGAAAGCAGACATGATTGCACTTTATCTCCATACATGCAGAAAGAGTTTTGGGACAAGGAAAGAGAACTGCTAGGTATATTGCTCTGTACAAGAACAAATAGCTACAAATGCAGTTGCTGTTTTAATTGGAATTTGCTCGTGCGTTATCCTGTAATAGTTACAAATGGCCAATTGAAGACTGAATCCAAGTTTTAAGATCTGAAGGTGTGAACATCTGGTCCCAGTAGTTGTGAGCTGTAAAAGAAGCATGAAGTTAATTTGTATGAGTTTTGCTAATAAAGGCAGCAAGACATGTCAAAGGTACTCTGGAGCAGAGACAGTGCACTATGCTAGTCAAGCTTCCAGACTCTGGACTCTCAACATTTCCAGGTTTATTAGAATTTCCTGCAACTTTTTAAGGACTTTTAGCACTGAATTCACTGTACAAGTACTGTATGCTACTGTTGCCTTCTAGAAATAGTAGTCCCTAGCCCCTACTCTTGTTGCATTTGCTGAGTTAATGGATTAGGGGCTGAATTTACATGATTTTCAAGGATCAGACTACCATGTTTCATACTAGATTTTTCTCCCTGCCTCTTCCCTTTGCTCTCTACTTCAGCCAAGTCTTAGAAGTGGTTGAAACTAGCAAAATTGCAATACTGATTAATTATGTGACCCTTCCACTAACGGATGTGATAAGAGCTGTGTAAGAATGGTTATAATACTGAATGTTCCATTTAGTATTGAAAATGTGCTCTGTAGAGCTTCCACGTGTATCCCTTTGATACTGGTCTGTACTTTCTCATGGTGCTGTAGTGTACATGGTGGTATCCAAATTATGTTATATGCATTGCCTGGATTTGTAAAAGGGGGGGGGGGATCTGATAATTGTAGTCTTAACATTATTTTCTAAACCATAATTGTAAAGGTTACCCAATTATGTGTTAATATGTTTGAGCAAAGTTCATGGTCTGTGTTTTCAGACATGGAAGCTGGATCCAGACTCCCACTGCATTCATCCACTCATTCAATGGAGAAAGAAAGGGATATCTTTGCCAGTTCTCCTGCAGTTCTCTGCGCTGCATTCCCCTCATTCCCGGCCATATCCTGAATCTCAGCTGCTTATTTGAGGGCTGTTCATAAGAAAGGGAAGATGGCAAAGTCGCATTCCATTCATTGATCTTTGGATTCAGTGTATTATATTGAAGAGAAGGAAAGCAGGTGCGCAAGCAAATTGTACATCCACATTTCTGCTTATCGCTGGTGAGATGTATGAGCTGTCCAAGTGCTATGCATCTCACTGCAAAATCACAGTTCTTCCTTCCAACATAAGCCAGTGTGACACTTTTCCCCATTTCAGCATAACATAAGCTGTAGTCTCTCAGGCCTGAAATACTACCATTTAAAACTTGATTACTAGTCACTTGTGCCATGGTTAGCAAAAATGGAATGAATATTACTGTGTAACTCAAATCTTTTCATTACTAGATTAAGATGGGTAGTCATGTTAGTCCGTCTGTAGCAGTAGAAAAGAGCAAGAGTCCAGTAGCACCTTAAAGACTAACAAAACATGTGGCAGGCTATGAGCGTTCGTGAGTCACTGATCACTTCTTCAGATCTGAGTCACTGAGGTGCTACTGGAGTTTTCTCTACTTTTCATTACTAGCATTTTCCTATGATGGGGCTGGCATTAGAATAAATTTACTCCAGTTTCTGTTTTGACTAGTTTTGGGGTATATTCTGAGATAAGAACCCACTGTCCTCAAATTCTAATTTGCATTTTTGAGTGCTGAACACTTTCTGAATAAACTGAAATAAAAAGGGATGAATACCTTTTATTATAAAGTGTGGGAGAACTTTATTTTTACTTTCTTTTTTATCATGTAAAAATGTTGGCAGGTGTACATAGAATTTGTTGTAATCTCTAATGGTTAAATTAAAATACCTGGTGTGGACCTGACATGTGTCTTTTGTGTGAGTAACCCGTATGGGAGAAGCACCTCCCCCCCCCCACCCCGGACAGAGTCATGCAGTCCCTGTTGTTTACTGAAGAACTGATGGCAATGAAACAGGAGAGATGACTAGGGCGCTGCTGGCAGAAAAGTCGTACCAAGACTGATCAAACAGAGCACAGAGACCATATTAAAGCCTATTCCATGTTAATGATAGCACAAAAAGGCAATATTTCTCTGCCACCACTGTGTCTACATGTGTCTACATGTCCAGCTCAGCTGTTTTGTGTGATTTGGGGGCTTTTACATCATAGTCCAAGGGAATTGGATTCTAACCACATGATGGCCCACTGTGATCAATTGCTACTTTGCAGACAAAATTGCTCATATTCATTCTGGATTATATGCTGGCATGAATGCATGTTTCAGCAGTGGACCTTTGGCACCTGCTTGTTTGATGTATATGGATACATTTTGGTTTGTGAAGCCTAAGAAATTGAACAAGATCCTTGGAGGGGGTGAGACCTACTACGTGTTCTTGACCCTTGGCCTTTCTGGCTAATAAAAGATGGCAGAGGGGGGCTGGCTGATAGGGTAAGGGGAGTGGTAAATGCTTCCAAAAGCACAAGCTATGCTTCCTGTACTCAAGGAGGCAGTGATTAGACCTGCATAAAACCTCCATAAGCCCTATTATGTTGGAGAACTGGCCAAAGTTCAGTCTTCAGTTTTTGGGCACGATGCCCGAGTGGGTACTTGCTTCTCAGCTCCAGGAGTTCCTAGAAGAGACTGATTTTTCTGAACCCATTTGTTCTGTCTTTAAGCCAAGATTTGGAACAGAGACTGCTTCGGTCACGTTGGCTGATGATCTCTACTGAGAACTAAATGGAAGGATGTGATCCTGCTCGTTCTGTGGATCTCTCAGTGCCCTTCAATGCTATTATTGTTGACTGTAGTATCCTGCTGAGCAGCCTCTAGCATTGGTACTGGGAAGCACAGTGTTGTGGTGATCCAAGTTCTGTCTGGAGGGATGGTCTCAAAGGATGGTTGGTAATACCTGCTCAGCCCCACGGCTGTTGTCCTGTGGGTAATTCCTCATCCTATTTAATATCTTTGTGAAGTCATTAGGAGAGATCATCAGGTGGTTTGGGCTGCGGTGTCACCAATATGTGGATGATACTCAGTACCTTTCCCATCTAAGGGAAGGACACCTTTCCAAGGACACTGTTGATGTTTTGAACCAGTTCTTCAAGTCAGTAATGGACTGGAAGAGGGTAAACAAGCTGAAATTTAATCTTGACAAGTCACAAGTTCTTTGGCTTAGTAGAAAGTCAGACCTGGGACTTGAGATCTCTCCTGTCTTGGATGGGGTTATTTGTTGTTCAGTTGCACAGTTGAGCTTACTTAACTATTGATACTAATTAATGGACATTTGATAATCAGTTTATCTGGAGGGTAAAAGTAGAAATCACTTAACTGGTTTTCTTTTCTTTGTGCTCTGTCTCTCTAAGTGGTCTGACTTGGTTGCAAGATCAGGTGTAGCCTGACGAAGCATTTTTGCTTGGCAAGCACGCAGCTGGTGCAGCTGGGTGGATCTTAAAGGAGACTCAGGTGATGCTGCTGTTCAAGTACTAAAGAAGACAAGTTCCAGCAGGCACAACGTGGAAGTGGAAAGACAACCAAGGATCAGCACGTGTGATTACTCAACAGGCCACATAAATTAAATGCAAATGGTGGAAGAAGACATCACTCTTAAAGGGATAGGACCATTTCTACGCTAAATTTAGAGACATACTTATTAAAGGAATGGATAGGTATTAGAGTACCTGAACTATACTAATAAAAAGATAGTGTAGGAAAATTAAAGACATATACACAACTTAAAAATATACATATAATTTATATATAGTATATAATATACATACATATATCTGAGCACATTATTAATATCACTAAATAAAATTGCATAATACATGATGGCATCAGGAACAGGCCCAAGTAGGAAAAAGTCTACAGCATCTCCAAGTCAGGGGGTTTAAGTCAATTAAAAATGAATCTACCTCAAATGACGCTAGCTGAACTTAAATCCATGATACAAGAATGTGTTGCACAGTCAACACAACAAACTGCAGAGGCACCATTTCCAAAATTAAAAAAGAAACAGAACCTATGAAAATTGAAGAGATATCTAAGCAAAGAAAATCTGACACAGAAGAAATTAAAGCTGAAATTGTAAAAATGGTATTGGAAAATTGTAAAAATGGTACCATTTCTTATTGGAAATACTTAGATGTAGATGGGATAAAACTCAAGATAAAAATGATACAACATCAAATAAACATCCTTTTAATGCAAGAATTAGCCCACAAGATAGAATATACCAAGGCATATTATTCTGAAAATGCAAATAAGCCCACACGTTGGCTGGCATATAAACTTAGAAAGGAAAAAGCAAAACAGACAATTACGGCCCTAAAATATGAAAACCAAGAGATAAAATGTAGAACTCAAAAACTGAAAAGCATCATCAAAAACTTCTACAAAAATTTATATAATCAATCCCCACAAAATTACCGACAGATAAAAGATTTTCTGTCCAAATATAATAAAAAGAAATTTAGTGAAGATCAGAAAAAACTGCTAAATGATCCTATTTCATCTTGTGAAATTATAGAAGCACTTAAAAAGCAAAAGAAAAATAAATCTCCAGAACCTGATGGCATCCCGTTCAAAATATACCAAAAATTCAAAGAAGAAATTTTGGTACCATTTAAAGATCTACTTCATAATATTATAGAAACAGCAACCTTACCAACATCCTGGAATGACACTTTGATCACATTAATACATAAACCTAATACAGAAAAAAGAGAAATTCAAAATTATAGACCCATCTCTCTTTTGAATGCCAATTATAAGATTTTTTGCAAATATTATAGCCACCCATTTTAAGAAGGTATTACTCCAAGTTATACATCAAGATCAAGATTGCGAGCAAGTGATATAAGTCTTACATGGTGGGAAAATTAGAATTACAATCAAGATACACCAAAGACAAAACAATAAAATTTAATAGCTTAAAACCCGACTTAGATAAAATATGGCTATCAACCTCAGACAAATTGATACAGAAGATGTATAATTTTCTATAGTGTGATGCTGTGCAAGATGAACTAGTTAAACCATCAATGGTAGTTTGGATGCAGGATATAGGACATAGTCTGGAGATAGATGATTGGCCTAAGATATGGAAAGCTGTTAAACTGTTAAGATCAATATCATTTAAAGAAAATATTCTTAAAATGTTTTATAGATGGCACTGGACACCAGACAAAATGGCCAAATGTTATAAAGAGGTATCAAGAAGTTGTTGGAGATGTAAAAATAATATAGGCACATTTTTCCATATTTGGTGGATGTGTGAGAAGATTTACAAATTCTGGAAATGTATTAGCCAGTTAATAATAGAGATTATGGATATAAACTTACAACTGTTACCGGAAATTTACCTATTAAATATAATACCAGATGGTTATGGACGCGATGATACTTATATTCTGACATATATTATAGCCACATGTTGGAAATCTGAAAAACTGCCCGCAAGGGACGAGTTGGTTACAAAAATATATGAAATTGCAGAAATGGATAAACTGAACACGATATTGCAAGGGAAAGACACAAGAAACTTTTAAAAAAGATGGTATAGAGTATATAAATGGTGTGGAAAGAATGTTTAATGTAAACTCCAAAGAATGAACTATGTATATCAATTTGTTTTTTCTTATCTTTTGTAAATAACAAAACTTATAAATAAATGCTTAAAAAATAAAAGATGACAACTCCCCCAAGTTACACATGAAATATTTTGTTACTATGCATGTGTGTTCAGTGTTGTCAAGCCACTTCCAACTTAGGCGACCCTCTGAATTAATGACCTCTAAACATCCTATTGTTAGCAGCCTTGCTCAGGCTTTGCAAACTGAGGGCTGTGGTTTCCTTGACTGTGTCAATTCATCTTATGTTGGGTTTTCCTCTCTTCCTGATGCCTTCAACCTTTCCAAGCACTATTGTCTTTTCCAGTGACTCTTGTCTTCTCATAATCTGAGCAAAATACAACAGCCTCAGTTTAGTCATTTTAGCTTCTAGGGAAAGTTGGGGCTTGATAATGATCTAGAACCCATTTATTTGGCAGTCCATGGTATCCATAATATTCTCCTCCAGCACTACATCAAGGGATGTATTCTACTATTCACCCAGATGTATCCTACTATAATCATTAAGTTAATAAGAAGGTGGATGAGTGAGAACTGATAGGTTAGCAACTGTTTCTGACTAAATTCTCTCATATCAGAATCAGGATGTATTTTTAAGGCAGAAAAAAAAATTAAGGAAATTTCTGCATATCTAGGCCTAGTTCTTACTTAGATTAACCATCATCTAGGTTGTATCACATAATTCAGTGCAATCTGAAACAAGGTGTTAAGGCTACTGACATCAATACTATTTAGAATTGTGCTATTAATCTCTTTCTACAAAAAGTAATTACTTTCATATATCTAATTCTTAACCTGGCCCCCATGTGTACTTTAAACAAGAGTGATTGGGGCTTCTCTACAGACTTGACTATTGGGTTAAATGAAATAAATAAATTATATATATACTAGAAATAAGGCCCACTGTGGAAATAAATACAACAAGCTCTAGAAAGAGGCTCTGGGAGAGTGTCAAGACCTTGGGCACTCAGTGTCAATTTGCTGTGGTGACCTCAACAGGATATAATGACACAGAGTTGACCATTTTCTCCAGAGGAATTGATCTCTGCTACCTGAAGAGCAGTTGTAATTCTGAGTGATCTCCAACCCCCACCTGGAGGTTGGCAACAGTGGTTCCCCAGGAGGGAATGGCTGGTTGGGAGGGTGGAGTCTATGGCATCATATCTGTCTGAGGTCCCACCCCTCCTCAAACCTCACCGTCTCCAGGCTCCATCCCTCAAACCTCCAGAAATTTCCTACCTGGAGTTGGCAACCCTATGTCCTTCCCAGCCAATCATCCCCCTACCTTTATTTCCCCCTCACTCTTCAGCTTTCCATATCCCCCCCACCTGCAGCCTCTGCCATGCTCTGAAGCCCTGACTGCCATGTCACATTGCCTATCATGGGGGGGGGGGGCATCTCAGCAGGGTATAAAAACACAGAGTCCACCATTTTCTCCAGGGGAACTGATCTCTGCCACCTGGAGAGCAGTTGTAATTCTGAGTGATCTCCAGCCCTCATCTGGAGATTGGCAACAATGGTTTCCCAGGAAGAAAAGTAGTCTTTCCCTGCAATGGGGACCAAAGCAGCTGACATCATTCTCCTCTCCCCCTTTTCACTTGCACAACCACCCTGTGAGGAAGGTTAGGCTGAAAGTCTGTGACTGGTCCAAAATAACCTAGTCAGCTTCCACAGCAAGAACCTGGGTCTAGCAGAGTTTGCTCTGAAGCACTGACTGCTACACCTCAGGTAGCCAACCTCCAGGTGGAGCCTAAAGATTGCCAGGTATCACAACTTAATTCCAGACAGCAGATCTCTCCCCCCCAGAGAAAATAACTGCTTTGAAAGGTGGGCATTCTGTTCAGCACAGGCCCCTCCCCTCCCCAAGCCCTGGCTTCCATAGACTCTACCAGAAAATCTCCAGGAATCTCCCTACCTGGAGCTGGCAACCCTAGTCAGGACTGGCCCCAATTAGTTTTCTTCCAAAGGCCAAAATAGGTGTGGAAAGGGCCTTTTACCAACAGAACCAACCTTGGTTGCCTACTAACAGCCACTGAGGGAAAAGTTAGCGAAGCCAAGCAGGCGAAATGTCTTCCTCAAGAGAGAAAGTGTATTCTGACAGGGAACAGTGGCTGAAGTGGGAGTGGGTGGGGAAGAGGAGCAAACCCAGCCCCCAGCCAATGGCACGTGAGTACTCTTGAGTGGTGGCTGACAGGCCAATGGCTGATGGAGCGCATTGTGGGCGGGACTCAGGCAACGCAGCCAGTGGATAGGGATAGCTTCTGAGTGACACATCATGGAGCCAACTGATTTAGGAGCATGTGGAATGTTCAGAAAGTGCCACCCCACTACTCAATTATATATAAGGAAAGATAATTACTTTATTGTATTTATTAATTGCCCAATCCCTGCTACTGCAGGGCTCTGGGCGATGTACAATATGAATAATAGCATACACTAGATAAAACAATTAAAATTGTTTTAAATTTTTAAACAGATGGCGAACAAATTAATCCCATTTCAGATTGCCAGTTGCTTCGCAGGCAGGGGAGAATGGGTAAAGCAAATGTACAGAGCGGAAGAGGGCACCAGCCAAGATAAAAAACCGTCACTGTCCTCAACCAAAGGCCCAGTGGAATGTCTCAGCCTTGCAGGCCCTGCAGAACTCCATAAGGTCCTGCTGGTATTTCCCAGACAGTTCCATCAGGTTGGGGCCAGGACCGAAAAGGCCCTGGCCCTGGTTGAGGACAGCCAAATATAATGTGCCTTTGGAAACAGAGCAGCTTTACACAGTATCCCTGATCCTCCACATCTCCCAGTTAAGGGGGAAACGCTGTTCAAACAAATTTAAAATAACATCTGTCTCCAATGGTAACAAGAGAAAGAAATTTTACTTACAAAAATAGAAGCACATGGCATATTCATGTAGGTACATTTAATTTATTGCAAACAGATTAACTTCAAAAAGGTTAACTTGCTACAACTCCAAGCCCAGGTAACAGAGAGAAGAGTGGTGCTATATAAGATGAAACAGAAGGCAAGCAACAGCCAAAGAGGCTCAACATCTAACCTATGAGAGGGTGGGGCCAACTACCAAGTGTAACTTAATTGAGAGAATTCTCTTAACTCTTTCCCTCCAAGATCCTCTTGCATTCAGAGTTACAATATGGAGCACTGGTAGCCCCTCCCCCAAGTTTTCAGAAAAATTCAAAAGAGGGGGGGGAAAGATTTTTATGGGAAAAAATCCTTTTGGAAAAAAGGAATAGCTGTTTGCCCACTGTGTGAATTGGGCAGGCTGATGGAAAAAGCAAGAGCTGCTGCTGTGTGAGCCAGCCAGGTGCATAGGTGACTGAGCGGGTGAGGAAGGGCTCCTGCCGCCGCCGCCACCACCACTGTATGAGCCACTGCCTCTGTGCGAGTCACACGGGTGGCAGCAGTAAGGTGGGAGGCAAAGTGGAAGTCAGTTCCACCCCACTACCACCATTGTAGCATCTGCAACAGCAAGGTGGCAGTGGTACGGCAGGTGGTTGGGATTTTGATTTTTAAAATTTATTTTTACCCTGCTTTTGTCCTGCAAAGCAGGACCTAAGGCTGCCTAAAATTAAAAATAAAACCAAACTATACCATGCAACAAACAGCATTAAGAATCAAACTGGGCATAGATGAGCCTGCTTTGGTGGGGAGGGCGGGGTAAAAATCGAATAAATAAATAAATGAGTCACAGTCCTTTCCCACAGACAAAAGTTCTTTCAGGGCCTCAGGCACAGAGGAAGGAAAGACAAAGTAGATAGTCTGTCTTGGTCCTGGTTGGAGCTCTTTCTCCCCTCTGGAATCTGAGATGGGCAGCAGGTGGCTCACTGAGCAAGTGGGAGGAAAGAATGGGACTCCCCCCTCCACAAGTCATTCAGATCCTCCACTGGTACAGAACTAAGAGAGGGAAACTGTTTAGCTTGGCTTAGTGAGAAGTAGCCCTTGATGTTACCTCATGTCTGCATTTTATCTCTGGCATACATAGTTGCTAGAGGAAACCATGAGCATCTGAATACAAGAGTCCCTTTGTGGCTTGGCAATTCCCATTTGTATAGAAAATGTATAGAGGGAAAATTATTTAGAAACTTGATCTGTGGTGGTCATTCGTAAACCCTCCCCCCCAAAAAAAAATTAAATGGCCAACACTTCACTTTTCCCAAATAAGCCATGCAAACAAACTAAATACAAGTCTGCCAGTTTACACAATTTATTCCAGTTGTAGCACTTGCATTTTTGCCCAGAACTCTGGAATTTGTTCAAGTGTTAGTTTAAGGAACTTCACTTATCTGTTTTTACATTTCAGAAAAATAAATGCTAGATAATGGATTCCTTGAAAGTACTAGAATATTAGACATTGTTGATTGTCAAATAAGATAGCGAGAGAGGCCAAGAATTACCAATTATCAGTGCCCCTTCTAGTAAGGGAAACTATGTTTGTATTGACCTAACCACTACTAGAAGGTGCTAGTGGATTTCCTGTGTTTCCCTTCCCCCTAGTAGTCCTCTTTAGTCCCTGAAAAGATGATGCCTGAAGTTACCAGACCCATGTGGATAAAAAGCTATGTGCATCAAAAAACTGCAGTGAGGAACCACCCTACTTCTGCGAGCAGAAGCCAACTACCAGAGAAATCACCCACACTTAACATGAGGGAATCATTGGCTCCAACCGAAAGTAAGCTACTCAAATAAGTTAGTTATAGTTGATTTTTAAATATTACTTTGGCAAGGGTACAATAAATTTTAAAATGTCTTAAATCATACAGTGTAATCTGCCTTGAGTCTCAGAAATAACATAAATAAAATTAAGCTAGGTAGCAAAAAATTCGTAATAGTTTTGACCAATAGAGGGCTCCATCTTTCCACTAATAAACAAGAATGCTTTGAATGCTAAGAGGCTGAAAAAGACCAAGGTTAGGTGTGTAGATCTCTACAGGATTAGAACTTTAAATAATTGTCAAGTATAAAGAATGTACATGAGTTATAAAATCAGCTGCTTTTTTTAAAGGTAGAAGTAATTTACCATTACCATCAAAATGACAAGTGTGCTCCATACCATTGGGAGGGAGATACTTCACTGATGCAATTGATCTAAAGTACACATGAAGATATTTAGTTTTTATTAGCCACATCACATTCTTTTCTGTTGACTCTTTTTAGAGCTTAAAGCAAATATGAGCCAAAGGACAAAATACAGTCAGCTCAGTCAATAGGGATATTTTCTGTGCTTGGGAAGCTCCTCAGAAACTCTTGCCAAAATGTTGATGGTCCATCTGATTATAAACTTGAAGCTGCTTTTTCTAGATTATGTCCAGTAATGAACCCAGACTGGCTTGGATTGGTACACCTTGGAGAATACAATGGCATTTCATAGTGTTTTCTGATATTGCTTTTTCTTCCAATATCCCTTTCCTTACTTGCTTTTTATATCCTGTTCTTGTTTCTCTCTCTTAATCTCTCTGTACTTGGTGAATATGAATGAGCAAAGGCAATTGAAGAAATGTTGCTTAAATAATTTTTTTAACCTTTGAAAATGTGAATGAATGTAATATAAGCTAAAAGGGGTTTGGGGCAACTGCCTTTTGAAACCATATGGCAAAATGCTTTTAAAGCGGAGACTTTCCGATGTGGGTTTTGTTAAGAAATAGCTGGCTATCTCTCCTTATATATAATTGTCATTTGGGGTGGCAAGATTCGATGCGCGGCAAAATCAATTGGCTCCCTGCTGTGCCATTCACCCTGAGTCTATATCCATTGGTTGCCTGCTTCCCTCAGTCCTGCCCACACAGCCTCTGGCCACACTCTTGCCCTCACTCTCCAGGAAGACATCCAATGGCATGGATGCTCCAGTGGTCGCTCCTGTGGGGAGGCAGGAGGGTGGCCCCAGCTGGCCTCACCACGGCCTGTTCGCTCGCTCTGCTCACCAATGTCTCCTTTTCCTTGCCAGCCTCCGTATGCCACCTGCTTGCCCCTCCATCCACTATGCTTGCTGCCTCCACTCACCCTGGCCATGACAGTGGCACCAAGAGGAGGAATCTGAGGTGAAGGGACGTGGGGAGGGGCACCAGGCAGGCAGGATGAAGCACGCTGGCCGGGGATGCGGACAACAGGATGGGCAGGTGGCACTGACAGGAGGGGAGAAGGTCAGGGTCCTAGGATGAGACACTGGAGGGGATAGCATCAGCTCCCTGAGGGGAGACAGACAGAAAAGGGACAGAGGGCTGATGGTCGGACTGCCATGGAGGTGGCCTGCAAGCCACTGGATGCACCAGCGTCTCCCCTGCAATCTCCATGAAGCCGCCAGGTGCTATGGATGCTCCAGCGGGTGCTCTGGCAGGGAGGCAGGAGGACGGTCCTGGCTGGCCTCACCATGCCCTGAGCACTCCTACCTGGCCTGAGCTGCACTAGCCTGTGCCGCCGATGCTGCCTTCTCCCGTGGCAGCCTCCCTCTGCGCCCTGCTCACCCCTCCCTTCACCACACTCACCACCTCCACTCCGCCTGGCCATGACACCAGCAGTACAAGGACAGCTCTGAGGTGAAGGACACAGGGAGAGATGGTGGGCAGCCAGGAGGGAGGGAGGCGGCCAGCACTGCGGCTGCCCCAGACACAACACACTCCAGCTGGGGATATGAATGACAGCACAAGGCCACCGGGATAGGCACATGCAGCTGATGGTGGAGGAGAGGGTCATGGGCCTGGGGGGAGGCAGTGGAGGGGAGACCATCAGATCCCTGAGTGGACAAAGTTTGGGATACACCATCATAGGTCTCAGGGGTGGACCGCAAGCCACTCTACTTGACAGGGGAGGGAAACGCTGCTGGCCCATCCTGCTGAACCTCAACAACAGGCTCTCGGAAGGAAGCAGAAAGCAGGGGGGGCTCTGTCTGCTTGGAGACAGCCTGCCCATGGAACTCCTGTCAGCCCATCCCCTCACCCTGCCACTCACAGCATTGTCACGATGGGGGTCGGGTGCAGAGGGATCGTCCAGTGCCATAGTCAGAGAGAGTTCCAGAGATCAGCCAGAGGTATCAGTCAAAGTCCAAGCAAACGAGTTTCAAAGCAGAGAGCAAAAATGTTGTCAGGCGTACCGTTAGCCAGAGTTCAAAGTGGAGTCCAGAAGCCGAGCTGAGGTCAGGAGCCAGAAGAAGCATTCAGAGACATGCCGAGGTCGGGAGCCAGAGAGTCGAGACGAGACAAGGGAACGAGGAGAGGTGCAAGCCGAGTGGTCTTCCGACGAGTTTGCCAGCATGGTTTGCTCACAGCTGGGGATGTTCTTAAATACCGTGCTGGCTTGTTAACTAATTAACCAGTCGTTGCCAGGTCGCTGTTCCAGTTAATACTCGGGGCTCATTGATCGTTGCCCCATACACATGCCTCTTTTCACTGAGCTGCCAAGTCTCTGTGCCTGTGGTCTTGCAAATGATCTGCACGTGGGGGCGAGTCAGGTGGTGATGTATCCACCCCAGGTGCTGGTTGCCTCGTAACTGGGAGCTCATCCCTCCCAGCACTTAGATCCTCTGAGGACTCCCGGTGCCTTGGAAGGACTTAAAGGCACCGCGTCCCTGATATCTGAGCTCCCTGGTGCCAGGTCCAAGGGGGTCATGGCCAAGCTGTCAGGTGCCAGATCAGGGGTGGAGCTCCCTGGTGCCGAGTCAGGGGGTGTGTCCGAGGTCACGGCTGAGCTTTCAGGTGCCGGATCGGGGGCAGGCATGACAGGCATCTGGGGAGCAGGAAGAAAGCAAGGGATGGGGGGAGGAAAGGCCCCATGTCTATCTAGAGCCCGTTGTCTCACTTCCACAATGGGCTTTGTTCCTAGTAAGAACATAAGAGGGGTGCAACCAATCTAGTCTAGCACTGGGCAACCATAGGTCACAGAAAGCCTAAGCAAGGGTCCAAAGGCCACAAGCTCCTCCTGCTGTTCCTCTATAGCAGTTCACTTTCAGGGTTATACTGCTTCTGAATATGGAGGCCCCATATAGCCACCAATGGCCCTATCTGAGAGGAATTTTTAAAACTGTCTAAACTAGTTGGAATCACTGTACTGCATGGGATGGAGTTTTGCAACTGGCTCTCAAACAGGATGAATGAATGAGAGGAGTATTTTATATAACACGTAGTGGCCATCACCACAATTTATAGCAGTGAATTCTGTCTTATACAATATGCAATTGATAGAATTCACTGCTATAAGTTGTGGTGATGGCCACTAGATACATGGCTTGAAAGGGGGTTAAACAAATACACTCCGGATAGGTCTATCAGCAGGCATTAGCCATGATAGCTTAATGGATCCTCTATGTCATAGAAGACAGAGGGGGAGAGTGAGAGTGCAAATGCTTGGCAGCTTCCCAAAGACTGCTGGTTTGTCACTAGATCAAGATCTTGGTCTAAATATCTTGCTTGGTTTTTATAAGTTTGAAGCCAGATGGAGTGTTTTGCTTTGTGTTTGAAGGTAATCTGCCTATGTACAGTTTAACTGAAGATATGTAAATAGTGATTCTTATCACAGTTGAACAGTCTAGAATGGCACAGAGTGTTGAACTGGATTGGCCATTGACCTGATCCAACATGGCTTCTCTTATGTTCTTAATGTGTTCTCAAAAAGAACAATTAGATTTCAGTTATCTTGGTCTGCAGTATCTTTGCTGGGAGAATAAGACACAGGGCTCTGTTGGATGGTGCAACTTGAAAAACTGCTTATGGTCTTCACCTTTGAGGTAAAGACAATAAGATATTAAGGTGATGAGTTTGAAAGTAGAGTATAATTAAAATACAACTTTTAAGTAACTTTTCAGCTCTTTATTTTATTTGAATCTTAAGAGGTTTTAGATAACTGCTGAATTTTCTAATGCTATTTGGAGATTAAACTGGAACTGAAACACATCAGCAAATGGAACTGAAACACATCAGCAAATATTTCAGCTGTTTTCAGATTATAATGTAATATTTTTATCTTTCATTCAGGAAGAATGTTTCCATCCTTTCACTTTCTTAGATTAAGCAGTTGGAATCTGTTTACTGACAATCACATTATAAGAATACATTCCTCCAGTGGCTCTGTTCTAGTAGGCCATTAGATAAATATACCCATTGCTTCAAAGCCATTGCCCAAATCTTCATCAAGTAGTCATTTCCCTTATGATCCCTTATGAGTGAGCTCTTTGCTTAGGTGTTCATGAGCTTCTACTTTGTTGGATTTCTTGCCTGTTCTCTCCTTGCATGGATGCTTTGTGTGCCTTCTTTCCCAGCATCACTGTACATTTTGAAAGAGAAAACAAAATACTTTTTCATGTGACACATCAGTGCATGAAATCGTTTCAGAGAACAGGCATGTTGATGTGCAGTAGAAGAGCTAGTTTTGAGTCCAGTGGCACCTTAGAGACCAACAAGATGGGGGGGGGGGGTAATAAGCTTAGAGAGTCAAAGGTCTCACAAGGTTATCACCAACAAAGGGGGCTTTGACTCTCAAATGCTTATACCCCAAAATCTTGTTGGACTCTAAAGTGCTCCTGGATTTGAATCCTATTCAATTAGTGTATGAGATTCATTCCCTTAAAATGTGATGGCTTTAAAAGGACAATTTCATAGAGGATCGGCTGGCTAGCTTAGATGACTTTAAAAGGACAGTTTCATAGAGGATTGGCTGGCTATTAGCCACAATAGCAAACTGGAACTTCCAGGTGTGGTGAGCTATTAGCTATGAATGGGGCAATGGGAGACCTTGGAGATGACTCTCCCAGAATCACTTAGCTGATCTCTTTGAGCAATATAGAATCATAGAATGTTAGAGTTGGAAGGGACCTTGTAGGTCATCTAGTCCAGCCCCCTGCACTCTGCAGGAGCATAGTGAAAAGATAGCCCTACAACATACCTGAAAGATGGTCATCCAGCCTCTGCTTAAAAACGTCCAGTGAAGGAGCATCCACCACCTCCCGAGGCAGACTGTTGCACTGCTCAATCACTCTTACAGTTAGGAAGTTTCTCCTGACATCTAGCCGGTAATGACTCCCTTGTATTTCCACCGATTAGATCTAGTCTTGCAATCTGAAGCAAGAGAGAATAGATCTGCTCCATCTTTTACATGACAGCCCTTCAAATATTTGAAGACTGCAATCATGTCCCCTCTAAGTCTTCTCTTTTCCAGGCTAAACATACCCAACTCTTTCAGCCTTTCCTCATAAGACTTGGATTCCAACCTTCTCACCATCCTGGTTGCCCTCTTCTGGACACGCTCGAGCTTGTCAATATCCTTCCTAAAGTGTGGTATCCAAAACTGGACACAGTACTCCAGGTGAGGCCTGACCATAGCAGAATAGAGCGGAACTACCACCTCCCGTGATCTGGACACAGTGCTTCTGTTAATGCATCCTAAGATTGCATTAGCTTTCTTCACAGCGACATTGCACTGCAGGATCATGTTGAGCTTGTGATCAACCAGAACACCTAGATCCCTTTCACATGTGCTGCTGTCAAGCCAGGTCCCTCCCATGCTATATCTGTGCCTTTGATCTTTTGTCCCTAAGTGCAGGACTTTGCACTTATCTCTATTGAAATTCATTTTATTTGCCTCAGCCCACTGTTCCATTTTGAATCCTGACTCTGTCTTCTTCAGAATTAGCAATCCCGCCCAGTTTTGTGTCATCTGCAAATCTGATAAGCATCCTCTCTATGTCTTCCTCCAGGTCATTTATAAAAAACATTGAACAACACCGGGCCCAGGACCGAGCCCTATGGCACTCCACTCAAGACTTCCCTCCACGTAGACGCAGAGCCATTTACGAGCACTCGTTGGGTATGATTTTTCAACCAACCATGAATCCATCCAGTCCACACTTAACCAGCTTATCCTCAAGGATATCATGAGAAACGTTTTCAAATGCTTTACTGAAATCTAGATACACTATATCCACAGCATTGCCAGAGTCAACCATTTTAGCAACTCTGTCAAAAAAGGAGATAAGGTTGGTCTGGCATGACTTATTCTTGATAAACCCATGCTGGCTACTACCAATTAACTCATTTTCTTCAAGGTGCTCACAGACAGAGCGTTTGATAATCTGCTCCAGAATTTTTCCAAGTATTAAGAACATAAGAACATAAGAGAAGCCAATGTTGAATCAGGCCTATGGCCCATCTAGTCCAACACTCTGTCACACAGCGGCCAAAATATACCAGGTGCCATCAGGAGGTCCAGCAGCGGGACCAGGACACTAGAAACCCTCCCACTGCTGCCCCCCCCAGCACCAAGAATAGAGTGCATCACCTGCCCCAGATTGAGAGTTCCTATCTATAACTTGTGGCTAATAGCCACTGATGGACTTCTGCTCCATATGTTTATCTAATTCCCTCTTGAAACTGTCCATGCTTGTAGCTGCCACCGCCTCCTGTGGCAGTGAATTCCATATGTTAATCACTCTTTGGGTGAAGAAGTACTTCCTTTGATCTGTTCTAGCCCGACTGCTTAGCTCAATTTCATGGAGTGCCCACGAGTTCTTGTATTGTGAGAAAGGGAGAAAAGTACTTCTTTCTCAACCTGCTCTATCCCATGCATAATCTTATAAACCTCGATCATATCACCCCTCAGCTTTCTCCAAGCTAAAGAGCCCCAAGCATTTTAACCTTTCTTCATAGGGAAAGTGTTCCAACCCTTTTATCATTCTAGTTGCCCTTCTCTGCACTTTTTCCAATGCTATAATATCCTTTTTGAGGTGTGGTGACCAGAACTGTACAGAGTATTCCAAATGCCTTTATGCTTTTTGCGATATGCTGCTCATATTCCCTTTTTGCTTGCCTGATCACAGATTTGCATTTTATTTGCCACAGCCTGTGTTCCTTTTTATCAACCTCACTGAGACTAGCTTTCCACCGCTTAAAGGAATCCTTCTTACATAGTCATAGTCATAGTCAGGTTTATTGTGTTTAGCCATAGGCCATTACAATACGGTAGAACGTTAAAATTGAATAAGCTAAAAAACATATAACATTAAGAGTCCGAAAGAGAAGAGAAACTATGCAGATAGGTAGTTAATTCACATCAAGCCGACTAAAACCGCTTTTAGCTAGAAACAGCTTTGGCCCGTATTTTCCTTGCCGCCAGTGCGAAAAGTGCCATTCTGTAAGAAACATCAGCGTTAACGTCGGCTAATAAAAATGAGATCTTCTCAAGGACTGAATATAAACTTAAAACTGATAAAATACCGGTTAAAAATTTTCCTCTGGGTTGGGAGTACAACGGGCAATCCAGAATATAATGCGGGAGATCCTCAATACCAGGAGTACCACAAGGGCATACGCGCTGTGCTCTAGGGATTCTATTAAAGCGACCAGCCTGTACAGCCGTGGGCATCGTTTCAAAACGCAAGTGTGTAAAAGCTGCTCTAAGGTACTGCTTGTCTATGTTGATCAAATAAAATGATCTAAAGTGGTCAATCTTAACAAATTTAAACCAGGTAGCAGTTTGAGCTTTTAGAATTAAGTGTCTATCTAATAGAGCGTCTTGCCTAAATACCCAATCTCTGAGATCAGATGTATTTGCATAGGAACTAAAAAGGTCGTCCGGGATGGAATATCTTAGGAGTAGGTTGTTAAAAAAACGAGATCGATCTGAGTCTTTAACTAGCATTGAATTAAAGGCCAATTGGCTAAACGAATCCGTATTGGCAGCTCTGATGTTCTTCGAAAATTTTAAAATTGCAAGATGTGCCCGCGCCCTTAAAGAGGGCATACCGGTTTCTGCTCTCATCAGGGCAGCTGGTGTACCTTTAGGGAGAGCCAAGATACGCCTTAAAAACTGGTTTTGAACTGTTTCAATACTGTTGAGTAAATCCTCTTTCCAGCCCCATACCTCAACACCATACAGAAGGTGGGGAATGACCTTACTTTTGAAAATTTTTATGATGGGGTCGATGAGAAATCCACCCTTGGTATGATAAAACTTCAAGATGGATCCAACGATCCTGGTCGCAGATGCTTTTACAGTGGCCGTATGGACTTTCCAATTTCCAATTCAAGTTCTCACTAAATGTGATCCCTAAGTACTTAAAGGTTCTGCACTGGCTTATGGGGTTACCGAGAATACTCCAAGAGGATATTTGAGCTCTTTTCCTAAAAACCAACATCTTTGTTTTATCAAAGTTAATATTGAGGGACTCTTCCTTGCAATATGTTCCTAATTGCTGTAATAGCCTTCTCATCCCAATTTTGGTAAAAGATAATAGGGCCACCGCTTAAAGGAATCCTTCTTACATTTTACAGCTTCTGTTACTTTATTTGTTAACCATGCAGGCTTTTTTCTATACCTATTTGTGCCTTTCCTAACCTGTGGTATATATTTTTTCTGAGCTTCTAGGATTGTCTTTTTAAATAGTCTCCAAGCTTCCCCAATGGTTTTGACCTTTTCCACTTTTCCTTTCAATTTCTTCCTCACATGTCCCCTCATACCAGAGAAGTTACCCCTTTTAAAGTTAAAAGTGGTTGTGTCAGTCTTTTTGGGCAACTCCCTATTTATACAAATGTTAAACAACATTTGGTCTTCTCCAGTCTTCTGGCACAGCACCAGTACTCCAGGATATCTCAAAGATTAATGCCAGAGGCTCTGAAATAACATCTGCAATTTCTTTTAGCACCCTGCGATGCAAGCCATCTGGCCCTGGAGATCTGAAAGTATTTAAGGCAGTCAGATGCTCTCTAACCATTTCCTTACTTACTCTGGACTGGCAGTTCCTCCTTCCTTCATATGCCCTGCATTCTTCAATTTGTATACAGCTCGCCTTATGGTTAAAGACTGATGCAAAGTGAGACTTGAGTAATTCCACTTTATCTTCATCCCTTGTTAAGACTTGACCGTCTACCTCTAGCAAAGAACCCCTGTTCTTCTTTTTGCTCCAAACATTGGCATAGAAATTTTTCTTGTTAGTTTTAGCATCCCTCGCAAACCTCAGCTCCAGCTGTGCTTTAGCCTTTCTGACACCATTCCTACAGATTCAAACCTGCTTCTTGTACTCACCCTCAGGAATTTGGCTCTCCTTCCATTTCCTGTACATTTCCCTTTTTAGTCTCAGCACTTCATTTTTCAGCATCTCCCATCCTTCCTGTGCAGTTTTCCCCCTCAGCATTTCCAGTCATGGGATCCTACCTAATATTTCTCTGAATTTTTTTTGAAATCAGCCTTCCTGAAGTCCAGGATATGAGTCCTACTATGTCCTGGTTTCACATCCCTCACTATGTCAAATTCCAAGCTGACATGGTCACTATTCCCCAAGGATCCTACAACATTCACCTCATCAACCAGCTCTTCCCTGTTAGTCAGGATTAAATCTAGGATAGCAGATCCTCTGGTTCCCACCTCCACCTTCTGAGAGATGAAGTTGTCCACAAGACTATTCAAGAATCTGCGGGATGCCCCATGTCTAGCAGAGTTAGATTTCTAGCAAATACTGGAAAGTTGAAATCTCCCATAACCACTACATCCTATCTCTGTGAAAGTTTCACAAGCTGTTGTACAAATGCATCATCCCGTTCCTCTGGTTGGTTCGGAGGTCTGTAGTATACCCCCACAACAATATCCCCTTCTTTCCCCCCCTGCTCTATCCTTAACCACACACTTTCAACAGGGCAACTCTCGAAATCTTGAATTTCAGTGCAAGCATATTCATTCTTGACATATAGTGCCACTCCACCGCCTTTCTTGTTTATTCTGTTCTGTTTGAACAAGGTATATCATTCAGTCGCTGTGCTCCATATATGAGAGTCATTCCACCAAGTCTCAGTGATACCTATCAGATCATACTTACTTTCCAATATTTGAAGTTCAAGTTCCTCCTGTTTATTTCCCATACTCTGTGCATTAGTATAAAGACATTTCAGATTACAGACATCCTTTCCTACAGTAGGTCTCTTCGATTTTACCTGAAAATTACTGAACTCACCTCTCTCTTGTTCATTTATTCTCTGGTCACTTCCCTTCTTAAACTTAGTGTTGGGGATGTCGCACAACATCAGGCTTTTTCTTCCCACCCCCAATGTCTTCAGTTTAAAGCCCTCCTGATCAGGTTCGCAAGTCTTGCAGCAAAGACATTCCTCCCATTCTTCGTAAGGTACACCCCATCTGTCGCCAACAGTCCTTCATCTTGGAGGTACATACCATGGTCCAGGAAGCCAAATCCCTCTCGACAGCACCATCTACATAAGCAGCCATTCACCTCGAGTATCCTGTTCTCCCTTCCAGCTCCATGGCCCTCAACAGGTAAAATGGAGGAGAATACCACCTGTGCCCCCAGATCTTTCACCTTCTTGCTCAGAGCCTCGTAGTCTTTGGAGATCCATTCAAGATTTCTTCAGACCGTATTGTTTGTTCCCACATGGATCAGCAGGAGCGGGTAGCGATCAGAGGTCTTGACCATTCTTGGAATTCTCTCAGTCACATCTCAGATACATGTGCCAGGAAGAAAACAAACCTCTCGAGATTCCTTGTCTGGTCTGCATACACCCTCTTCCATTCCTCTCAGTAGGGAGTCACCAACCACCACTACTCGTCTCTTCCTCCATGGGATAGCTGGGTTCCTTCTCTGCTTATGTGCTTGTGTGTCAGTCACATCCTTTTGATCCTGGTGTGTGCTATTCTGATCTTCCATCATCAGAAGTGGCTGGTATCGATTTTGCAGCTCCACTGGCTGTGTTTCCTAATTATCTTACTCCTCAAGGTCACATTCTTTCACTCACCTACCTGTTCCTTGTTACATCCTTCCTCTTGCTTAGGATTTGCTAGCTGTTGCTGTTCTCTCAGGAGCCCCTCTTTCTTCACGTCTAAAAAGCTTTCTGCCTCCCTGATGTTCCCCAGTGTACAGATTTGTGCCTCGAGTTCTCCCACCTTCTCCTCTAGCATTGTTGTAAGCTTGCACTTGCAGCATGTATAATGCATTTCATGGCATGGCAGAAAAATGATCATGGCGCAGCCCAGGCAGGTCACTTGAATAGATCCTTCATTATCCATCTTTCTAGGAACAATGCTATCTTCTACAGCCTTAGGCACTTTCCTCAAACTCCAACATAAATTCTTGTTGTGGTGATGTACCCTGAAAATGTTGAGACTGACCAAATGGCTACCTTACTAGCAGTTCTCTCTCCTGAACTCAGTAGCAGCCCTCTACTCAGGTTCTTACAAGGCCTCCAAGCATGACCCACAGGCTAAGAACCACAGGGCAAGAGCCCTTTGGTTCTCACCCTTTGGCTTGTGCCTCTGGCGAGGAGCAACCCTTTATTTCAAAAGGCCCCTTCCTGCTCAGCACAGCAGAGCCCAGCACAATAGGGTGCAGGGCTTGCAATCAACAGCACTCCACAGCAACTCACTCAGCCTCCAATAACTCCCAAAGCACAAACAGCCCCAAACAGACTTAAACAGAACCACGCTCTCTCAGCTCCCACACAGCGGCTAGGAAGGCAAAGGGAAAAAGAAAAATCCCTTACCTTCTATCAGCAACTCACCAGGTGCTCTCCACTCCTTGCCTCAGCCCGAGTATATGATGCTGAGCTATAAAGACTTTTGACCATTTAATACAAGTAAACATTGTTGCTTACTCCCAAATATGGTGATTTGTCAGAAATAACATGCTGGCATTCAAAATTGTAAGCAAACCCTTGTGCAGTATAATCATCACAGAGAAATGTCTATATAAGCCATATTACTACATGCACCAAAGATGAGTAATGTCTAAACAAATAGATGAGGTACAAACCTGGAAGAAATCAATAAGAAAGGGCATTAACTAATGACAGTAAGGGCAAGGTAATATATATATTTTTCAAGCAAAAATCAAACTTAATTACAGGTTGTGTAATAGAGTATTAACGAGAAACCATCACACATCTTTAGAAGATGTAATTACTTTCAAGGGGTCCTTTTATGAAGGCTACTGGAAAATAAGCAATGAAGCTGCTTTGATCAGCTAACATCAGAATATTCTCTGAGCCCTGCTTAGTTCATTTGAGCCTCAAGCTGTATTTGCATAAGAATCTATTGTGCTTATCAAGATTAAAGGAAAGTTTGTTATGCATCTAATTAATGCTAATTAGGCTCATCAAAGAAAATGGTCTCCTTGGATTTCTATTTTCCCAGTTTCTATTTGTACTTGGTTACATTTCATTAATGTTCCTAGGATGTTTTGGAGACATTTAACATGACAAAACTGAAGCTGGTGGTATGAATACTTACAGTGGGCCTGAGCTTATTTATACTTCTCATAGTTAAAAGTTCATTTCAAAGATAAGGGCTTTGATTGTGTAGTCTCTGGAAAGAGTGAAGTAAGGCTAATATCTGTTGGGTGTAGGGCTACAAAGTTTGGTCAACAATCAATCTGATCCAGACGTCCTCTTGTAATTGTGTGGTCTCCAATGGATGGAGAGTCAGTGTGGTGTGGTGGTTAAAATATCAGACTAGGATCTGGGAAATCCTGATTTGAATCCCCATTCCTGCCATGGAAGCCTGGTGAATGATCTTGATGAGTGACCTCTCAGCCTAAACTATATCACAAAAGTTGTTGTGAGCAGGGGTCATTTTGTAGAAAAAGAGGTGCAGGAACTCATTAGCATAACTCCATAACTCATTAGCGTAACTTATTTGTACTTGCCACACCCCCTGACATCACCAGAAGTGTGTCAGAAGGCAACACCCACTGCTCAGGCTCCACTGGACTGTTTTGGACTGCTAGCTATGGGGGGGAAGCACACAGATCTGCCCTCACAGAGGAGGGAGACCTTGTACCTGAATAAACTTTGGTCTTAAAGGTGCCACTGGACTATTTTGGATTGCTAGCTATGGGGAGCAAGTGCACAGTTCTGCCCCACAGAGGAGGGAGACCTTGTACCTGAATAAACCTTGTTCTTAAAGGTGCCACTGGACTCTTTTGGATGGATGGCAAGTGCAGGAAAGTGCATGGCTGCTCGTGGGTCAAGGAGGGCAGCATGGAGGGCGTGTATGGCCTTCAGCAGGTAGGGGGCCAGGGTGGTGGTGGGGCAGAGGTGCAGGAGGAGGCCGAGTAGGTGCAGGAGGCCGGGGCAGAGCTCTTTGCAGACCTTGTGGGAGTAGCCAGGGTCCACTTTGCACAGGCGCCGTGCCAGGGCTGGCATGAGGACAAGCAAAGCCTGGGTGGGCTGGGTGCCACAGCCCAGGCAGTGGCAGAGCACCTCGAGGGCCAGCTCTTGGCAGTGCTCCACTGGGTTGGCCAGTGGGCTGGGAAAGGTGAGGAGGGGCTGCTGGGAGCAGAGGGCAGGGCTTGCTGCCTCCTGTGCTCCTTACTGCCGGAGCTCCGCTCCTGTGCGCTCCTGCAGGAAATGAGCCCTAGTTGTAAGGATAAAACAGAGGAGAGGAGAATGATGTGAGTCGCTTTGGGTCTCCATTGGGGTGAAAGGCAGGATATAAATAAAGCAAATAAAATAAATAAATAACCCCCCTACTTTTTAAACATCCAGCCAGATGAGTTCTTGAGAACTCAAAAGCTTGCATGCTGTTTTGTGTTATTTTGGTTGGTCTTAATAAAAGGTATTGCCTAGCTCCTTCTTTCAATTTCACTTTTAATCAACATGGCCTCTAGTTACCTCAGTATGTATAGTGTAATGGTTGATCCAGTCCTGGTTAAATCTCCTCTTTCTTCCAAACCAACATATTATTCAGGGCTTTAAAAAAAAAGAAGAAGAAGAGGTGCCAGAACTCTTAAGAGGGAAAGTTTTCAATCTGTATACTGAACTCTCATGAACTTTTAAACATTTTAAAAAGAATTTTGTTGAAGAGGTTCTGAAACTCTGTGCCAGTGTGTTTCCCAGAAAAAAGCCTTCATATTACTGGATGCTTCAGCCTGCTATCATATCCATTTTTCCTTTATTAGGGTTCTCCAATAAGTTAAATGACTTTGTTCTGTTTACATAATTAGAGTCCTCAAGTCACATCCCCCAGTAACTTTCTTTTGTACAACAAATCAGCTTGTTCAACCAAAGCCTGTAAAGATTTTTCATTATTGTGGTTATCCTAGTAAATAGTCTTTTTGTACTTGATTTGTTTTCGCTTTGGAATATAGAGAGCTCCCCTTTATCTCAGCAACACTAATCTCACTTTTTCTACACACATTTGCATCGGTTCTCTTTTAATCATGTCTCTGTTTGCTGTCAGTACCCTTAAATGGTGAAGCAGAGTATTCACTCAGGTGCTGTATTGTATCAACATTAATGTGTTTCATTCATGTGTATTTATTGACCTATGGTCAATTTTTTGCATTTTTACATGAAATCACATTGGCTGTGTGTGTAGGGAGGATCTGTGCTGTGATCTTTAAGCATTCAGATAGATGTGTGGGATGTGCCACCTCTGCTCTGTTTGCCACATTCCCAGACATCTTTAAAGGGACTGTGATGCTTATGAGGTCCTACAAAGGTGTCACGTTTGATTCTATAAAACTACCCTCTTAAGGTTGCACCCAGTCAGATTTCCCACTGGTGAAAGAGGATGTTCCCTTTGACCATGAACAAAAAGTATGTAGTAGGGGCTACAGTAAGGAGGATAATTGGGTGGAATGGCATAAAAATGCTGAATGGATTCAATCCTAAGTGCATATACATGACGCCAGCATTACAGCAATGTAAATGTGTCATAAGATCAGACACAACAGACTGGACTTTCATACCATGCATTGCAATGTTTTTTCCAGTTCCAGATTTTCACTTCCAGATTAGATTATTGTAATTCCCTCTCTATGTGGGGCTTCCCTTGACTCTGCTCCGGAAATTGCAGCTAATGCAGAATGCAGCAGCACGGGTGTTGATGTTGCTGTCTGTGTGGGCACATATCCTCCCAGTGCTGCGTACCCTGTACTGGCTACCTATTGAATTCCAGATCTGTTTCAAGGTGTTGGTGCTTAACTTTAAAGCACTATACAGTCAGTGGCCTGCATATCTTCAAAACTGCCTCTCCCTATATGATCCTGTAGAACGTTGTGTTCTGTCAATCAACATCTCTTGGTACTCCCTGGCCCAAGAGATGCCTGACTTGCCTCAACTAGAGCCAGGGCTTTTTTGGCCCTGGCCCCTGCTTGGTGGAATGAGCTACCATACAAGATCAGGGCCCCGTGGGACCTATTACATTTCCACAGGGCGTGCAAGATGGAATTCTTCTACCAGGCCTTTAGTTGAGGCAGTGGGCATCCATCCTGAGTGGCCTCCTCTCCCAGTGACCACAAATCCTGGAAGTCAGACTGGGACAACACTATCTGCTGTTGAGGCATGTTGTTGTTTAAATCTTGATGATTTTAGGGAATTAGACTGGTGATTTTATAGATTTTAAGTGATTACTGTAAGATGTTTTAATTTGTAAATCTGCATAAATTGCAGATATATGTATATGTTGGTACTAAAGTAGATCTTTGTTACCAAGCAAATGGGAGAAAAAAACAAAACAAAACAAAAAACAAGAAAGTGTTACTTGTTTAATTCATCCTGGTAACAAATATATCATCATATAACTTATTCTATCCAGACATGGTTGTTTTGGGATGGAATAAAAGACTGCACTTCCAAGCGTACGTCATTTCCAGTGTGTCCACGGCTGATTCTGCATTGGCTTTTCCCTCCATTGTTTAACGAAACCCACGTTGGAACAGAAATTCCCTTCTGCATTGCATGCTGGTTTCACTTCCTTTGATTATCAGGTTTTATGTTACCCTCCAGACTGCATGCCACTTTTGAGGTCTTTGATAGTCAGATTTTACTGAACCTTCTTCATAGATTTATGGCCATTTTATGGCTGTTCAGGGGTGACTTTGCAGTCAGTATGCTTGCCCGAGGGTATTGAATGTGGTTTTGAGCTGCACTTTTTCCTCCCAGTTGAGAAAATGTAGAGCAAATGCTAGATGTAGAATCAGCCCATGTCTCCCACTTTGTAGTCTTTGTTTCTACAGGGCTCAGTGTTGCCAGAGGCACTTTGGGTAGCTCCAAAAACAGGAGTGCCCTACTTTCTAACCTGAAGTCCAAAAAAGCCAGGCACTCTCAGCTTGACCACAGTCAGACTGCAAGTGGTCTGCAAAAAGATTTCATATTCAGGTTTCATAAGGTGACCTCAGAGCAAGCCTCCAGTCTTCCCCCCCACCCAGCAGAGATTATGCTTATGGAATGACAATGGGTTCTTCCAGGTAAAGTATATCTACATTTCTAAATGTCTGTTTAGAGGCCATCTGGCAGTTAACTCTGTCTCCAGTAATTCTTTGTCTGAATTCTTTGTCTTTCTTGCTCTGTCACTCAAGATACTGGGGTAAACCAATCAATCACTCAAATGTTTAGCAATCCTTCCTGAAGCTAATCAGGGACGTCTCCCATCTTTTGTCCATCCTGGACAGGACCATTAGTAAGATAATCCATTTAACTAGCTACCCAACACCTGGCTTCTATTGTTAAATCCAGACCCTGCCTCTCTGGAAACTCATTAGTCATACCCCTCCCTACTGGCATCACACACCCCTGGGACTCATCATTGGTCCAAGTAATCTATTGTTCTCACCTGAGACCAGCCCCCAGGGCCACCCATTGGTCTGCATTCTTTGCCAGTGCCTATATCCCAGCACACAGATGGCCTTAGAGTGTGTGTTTTCTGCCATGATCCAAAATGGCAGGCCACCCCTGAACTTTAGGCCAGAATCCATGGACCTCTGCACATCTGGACAGGTTGTATCACCCCTGTATAACCCATCAATCACCTCTGCTTCCTTAGTGCTATACTGTGTGAATATTGTGTGTATGTTTGAGAATATTTAGTAAAGAAATCATTATTTCAGCCACTCAGTTTCTGTGTCTGTTCCTGGGTGCTTGGGAATTCTAACTCTAGTATACACAGGTCAGATCCTATAGATAAGCCTACTGCATATTAATAATTATAATTCTCCATCTTTATTAAATAATAGAGCAATTGGACTAACATCAGCTCATGGAAAACTTTCCTAAACTATCTTGGTCTTGTTTAATTCTTGAATACCTAGCTGGAGTGGGACTAATTTCCCTCTGCAATATGATCTTTAAAATCTCTAAAATTTTTGAAGTAAGTAATAATGAAAATCCTATTATTAATGCAGAAGGAATGGTAATTACCTACATGACATTAGTAGTCACTGTCAAGTCAGCATTTATCAACATACAAAACTCCACCCCCCTTAAGTTAACATTTTAGAGTTACTATCTGATATTAGGTAATGGCCTTATACCTTTGTGGAATGGTAAGCAACAGAAATCAGGTGTCTAAAGCCTATCTATACAGTAATGGAAGATGAACTAGAATTTTTTAAAAAATTCTGCCAGAGGTTTGCCTTGAAGTAAAGTCATTAAATGGTTTTTACTCTGTGATTTTTGGCATATCCACTCCAAGTGATATTTGCTATATGTCAGAGACCTAAGCCTGGGATCCCCCTGGGTCACCACTTCTTTTTACCTGAGCAGCACCCAGCCCTGTGGGCCCTCGAGGTTAAATGCACACCAATAAAGCAGACCTTGGTAAAAATATATAAGCAGTTTTAAAAAGGGTATCACAATGCAGTACAGTCACTATAGCTTAGAAACAGAAAAAGTAAAAAGCTAATTTTTTATCTAATACATTAAGTACCTGATATTAGATGGCACACTTTCTTGCAGCATAAGAATCCAAGCTGTAGCCTAAAGTATTCTATACATTGCAGTCTATCATGATATAGCACATGATACTCAAGTAAAGAATTATAGACCAATATCGCTATTAAATAATGATTACAAATTATTTGCAAAAATAATTTCGGAGAGATTGAAAAAATATCTGAAAGATACTATAGCGGAAGAACAAGCTGGATTTTTACCAAACAGACAAATCAGAGACTAAGAGTGGTGATAGACGCAATTGAATACTATGACAAGCATCCTGAAAAAGAAGTTGGATTCCTCTTCCTAGATGCGGAAAAAGCTTTTGACAACTTAAATTGGGAGTTTATGCTGCAAGTTATTGAAAAATTGGACATTGGACAGTTCTTTTTAAACATGATTGTGGCAATATACTCAGAACAAAAAGCGGCTTTGAATATAAACAAAGAAAGGACGGATTTTTTCCAAGTTCAAAAGGGAACACGTCAAGGCTGCCCGTTGTCCCCGTTGCTGTTTATTTGGATGTTGGAAATATTATTGACAGCAATAAGAAAAGATAATAGTATTGAAGGACTTTCAGTGAAAGGATTCGTATACAAATATAGGGCATTTGCAGATGATGTGATGTTTATGATTCAGGATCCTATTGAGAAAATACCACATCTGATGGAGAAAATTGAAGAATTTGGCTCAGTTGCGGGTTTTTACGTTAATAAAAACAAAACTAAGGTGATGTGTAAAAATATGACGAAGCAAAGACAAATAGAACTTCAAGAGAAAATCCAATGTGATGTAGTTACAAAGACTAAATATCTTGGAATTGAATTAACCATGAAAAATATTGACCTGTTTAAAAACAATTATGAAAAGGTGTGGCACAGAATTCAGCAAGATATGAAGAAATGGGACACTTTGAATTTATCATTGATGGGAAGAATCGCAACTGTAAAAATGAATATTTTACCGCGTTTGATGTTTTTATTTCAGACCATTCCAATACTAAAACAAAGGAAAGTATTGGATTCGTGGCAGAAAGAATTATCCAAATTCGTATGGGCAGGAAGAAAGCCAAGGATTAAAATGAAAATTTTATGCGACGCAAGAGAGAGAGGAGGCCTACAACTACCAAATTTAAGACTGTATTATGATGCCGTCTGTCTAACATGGTTGGAACAGTGGATTAATCTTGAGAATAAGAAATTATTAGCTTTAGAAGGGCATGATAACAAATTTGGATGGCATGCATATTTATGGTATGGAAAAGTAAAAATGGACAAATTTTTTAAACACCACTTTGTAAGGCAATCACTGTTCGAGACATGGATGAGATATAGAAAATTCTTCTCAGAAGAAAGACCACTTTGGATAGTACCAGCTGAAGTGATTAACCCACATTCAAGAAATCAAGGGTTAGATTGGCTACCTTACAAAAATCTTTTAAAATTAGAAGGGAAAAATTTTGTGTTACAAGATAGATTTGATCTTGAATTTGAATATGATTGGTTGAAATACAGACAGATTTATGATTTATTTAAGACCGATAATAGAGAACATGGTTTCAGAGAAAAGAACATTGAAATTGAAACTGTATGGCTTGAGAAAGGTAAAAAAATGATTTCTAAACTGTACAAGGTTTTATTGAAATGGTACACTGAGGATGAAACTGTAAAAGAGCAAATGATAAAATGGGCTGTAAATGTTAATAATGAGATATTAATGACATCCTGGGAATATTTGTGGAAAAAGTCAATGAAAATTTCAACTTGTGTAAATGTTAAAGAGAATTGTTATAAAATGATGTACAGATGGTATATGACGCCTAAAAAAATTGCTATTATAAATGAAAGTATGTCCAACAAATGTTGGAAATGTAAAAAACATGAAGGGTCTTTTTACCATATGTGGTGGACATGTGATAAAGCAGTAAAGTATTGGACTGAGATCCACAATGAGATACAAAAAATTTTGAAATGTACTTTTAAGAAAGACCCACAGATGTTATTGTTAGATCTTAAAATGGAAGAAATAAATGTAGCCAAGAGAACACTACTATGGTACTTGATTACAGCAGCCAGACTGATTTTTGCTCAATGTTGGAAACAAGATAAAGTACCTGAAACATGGGAATGGATTAAAAAGACGTTGTTTTTGGCAGAAATGGACAAACTAACAAGAAAGTTAAACAACGAAGAAGATGAAACTTTCTTTGAAGACTGGAAAGACTTTCAAAAATACTTGTTGAAAAATTGGGACATTAAACGTGGTTTGATTTGCTTTGATAGTTATTAAGAAGAAAATGAAATAGAATTAGATTTTTGAATTGTTACCGTTTGTAAGAGAAAATAAGTTTAGAAGTAATTGTAACAGAATAAGAGAGACATTAATGGGGTTGGAGCAGTGCGGGAAGCCTTGTTTGGGGGGGGAGAAGGGAAATTAGAAAAATGGATATGTAGGTAGGTTTAAATTGTATGAACATGTGATATATCCAATAATAAACTGTATTTACTAAAAAAAAAATGATATAGCACATGATATAGCATAACATATCAAAGCATACTAGCATAGCACAAGCATAAAGTTAGCATAGCTTCTCTCTGGCCTGTAGCCTTATTATAGTCTTTTGCCCTCTGTCACCAGGTGGTTTCTTGGATCAAATCAGGAACCTCCCTTGATAGAACTTTCCAAAAGATGTTAACATCCACACCTAATTCACCCCTCCCATCTGGTTGCACACCTGAGCAGAGGTTCTCACAATTATCAATTACAACATTTCTGAACCCAGCCTTGAAAGAGATACGGATGGTATCTGCAGGAAGGCCCAAACTATGGACACCAGCAAATCAGGCCTACTAATAATCATGTTAACCTTTGAGTAAAGTTAGGGTGCTATGCCTCACACTATAATTTCATTATCTCTGCAGGGATAAATGAAATACCAGTTGCTGCATAGACAATATGAGAAAGTCCAATTGTACAGCAGCAACAACAACAAAATAGAAACAAAAAACACTGAGAATAGCAATGGGGTTCATCAATCAGATCAGGGTACCCATTGGAAGGGGGGTATTCCTCCCTCGCCATGGTATTTCCCTAATTGAATTACTATGTGCCTTACATTTTCTCCTGAAGTGCAGATGCCAGCAACAACATGTCCATTTAAGTTTAGGAAATCGCATGAAGGGAAAGGATTGCTTCCATATGCATTACATCCCAGAACCTCAACCTTCCATTATAAGAATGGCCAAGTGAGATATAATGAATACAGGTACCATGATCCCACCCCCCAAAAAAAATTGCAAGGACCCAGCCACTGTGTCCTCTGACTCTCAGTAAATATTTTTGCATACTTGTAGTTTAGAAAAGTGCACTAGTTTGCCAAATTCAAGAACAAGAGTTTGTTCCACCATTGCTGGACAGCACATTGCTTGAACAGAGCACATCCACTGTGATCCTTGGCAGTTCCCTCTGGGGAGACAAAATACACATCTCCCTGCAGGACTACTTAAGTCCTTAGACAACTCCAGGCTGCTGCTAGAATAACACACCAAACCCTCTGATTGCCAGCTAGGTCTACTATCCACCTTCTTGTTGTATACTGTCACTGGTGTGAAGTATTCATGGTCCATGAACTTGCATTCCTGTCACCAGGGGTCTTTTCATAGAAAAACAGCTGCAGGAGCTCATTAGCATATGTTATGCTAATGAGCTATTAGGCTATTAGCATATGCCACACCCCTTGGCATCACCAGAAGTGATGTCAGAAGGGGAAGCAAAAGGGGGGGCCGCATCTTCAAAAGCCTCCCCTTCCCTTCCCCAGCTGGTCTGGGTGGGGGAGCTAAGAGAGAAAGGGTTTAAAGTTTAAACTCCTTCTCATGAGAGTTGGGCCACAGGAGGAAAGAGGGAAGGAAAGAGAGTAGAGAGAAGGAAAGAAGGAAGGAAAGAGGGAAAGAAAGAGAAAGAAAGGGGGGAAGAAAGAGAGGGAAGAAGGAGGGAAACAGGGAAAGGAGGAAAAGAGAGAAGAGAAAAAGGTGGGAAAGAAAGAAAGAGAGAAGAGAAGGAGGAGGGAAAGAGGGAAAAAAAGAAGGAAAGGAGGGAATGAAAGAAATTTGGCGGCAATTTGGCCCCATTATATCCTATGGGCCATTGAAGTCAATGGTGAAAACATAGGGTATATTCTGGGGGCTGGAGGAGGGGGTTTGAGGGAAAGGCTCCAAACTCACAGGGTAGCTGATGGAGCCTCTCCACAAGATACTCACCAAGTTTCAAGAACATTGGACCAGGGGGTCAAATTCTATGGGTCCCCAAACAGGTTGCCCCTATTCCCTCTATTGTTCTCTATAGTGGGGAAAATATAACTTTTTTCCCACCATAGAGAACAATCGAGGGAATGGGGCAACCTGTTTAGGGGCCCATAGGATTGGACCCCTGGTCCAATGTTCTTGAAACTTGGTGGGTATCTTGGGGAGAGGCTCCATCAGCTACCCTGTGAGTTTGGAGCCTCTCCTCAAACCCTCCCCTCCAGCCCCCAGAATGCACCCTATGTTTTCACCATTGACTTCAATGGCCCATAGGATATAATGGAGCTGAAATTGACATTCGGCTGCCTGAAAGACTCCCCGGGATGCCGGCAGGGGGTGGGGCGCAGCTCTGGTGGCTCCCCCCCACAAAAGACCCCTGCCTGTCACACTTTTCCAGTATGCTCTGTGAGTTTTAGTCTAGAACAGGAGACAGTCCAGTCTGTCTTGTGCTCTTAAGGGCTGCTTAATTGTAGTGGTGGTTTCTTCTTGGTATAGTGATTAAGAGCAGTGGCCTCTCTCAGAACCCTCTCAGCCCCACCTATCTCACAGGGTGTTCATTGTGGGAAGAGGAAGGAAAGGAGATTGTAAACTGCTCTGAGACTCCGAGTGAATGGCAGAGTATAAATCCAAATCTCCTCCTCCTTTTGTCTCACCATTTATAATTTTTGTAGAAGCTGATTGAGTTGTGTTAACTTTATTAGATTATAGTGGTCTGTGAAGCTGGATTTCCCTGGGAATGAAGCAGAAACTGCCCATTTTACCATACAATCTTTTTAAAAAAGTAACTCCCTTCTATAATAAGCTGAGATTTGAAATCAGCAGTGTGAATAACAGTAAAAGCAGTCTCAAAATGGTAGAACCATCATCTTGTTTCCACCAAAAATAAGAAGGATGCATAATAATTTCTACAGAATATTCCAGACTGCTTGTAGTTCTAAATGTTGTGCTACATCCATCAAGAGAAGCCTAATTGATAGGGCAATCCTATAGTTCAGTTTTGAACATTTCTATGCCAAAGCTTACACCATTGTAACTACTTAGTATCCAGTGCTTTTCCTAGCAGCAAATTTATCACCATGACAACAACAGTACCTACACACATGCTGTCAAGTTGCAACTTACTTATGGCAACCCAAGCAAGGGCTTTCAAGGCAAGTAAGAAGCAGAGGTGGTTTGCCATTGCCTTGCTCTCCAAAGTCTTCTTTGGCAGTCTCCCATCCAAGTACCAATCCTGCTTAGCTTCTGACGTCTGATAAGATCTGCCTTCCCTCTCAGTAACAACAGTAGAGAAAACAAAACCATGTCTCACGGCATCCTTAACAACGCTGTTGCCATTGACGAATTACAGTGTCTATCCTTTTTTTATTTTTTATTTTTATTCATTTTTTAACCACACAGTTACAACAATATTTGACACAAAGAACAGTTTCCAGCTCGCTTGAACAATTTTCGTCCCAGTAGCTCCAGGGAATCAAATAGCCTTTACAAATCCACCTAATACAACCACTTAACACGTGCATCAAACATAGAACAAATTAAAAGAACAGCAACTTTTTGTATAACGGGTTTTTTGGGATTGTCTCACTGTTTTCTAGATAACTAATAATAGGAGACCATACCACTTGAAACCACTTCTGGTACTTTTCTGACTGCACAGCTGAGGAATTATATAAAATGCACTCATGAATAAAGCATTCCCAGATCTTCTCTTGCCAGCATGTTAGCGTGGGAACATATTTTTGTTTCCATTTTTGTGCAATTGTTATTTTTGCCAACATCAATAAAGTCAACACTAATGTTTCTGAGCTTTTTCTGCTTACAGATGTACGCCATGTCTCCAGAAAGATGGAATCTAGAGTGCAAGGTAAGTTTATTTCTGTTATTAATGCAATTTGTTGAATTATCAGCATCCAGTAGCCTTTTATTTGTGGGCAGGACCACCAGCAATGCACAAAGTCTGCTATCACACCACAGTTTTTCCAGCATTTATTTGGAATCTTTGAGTTTATTTTATGTAGAACTGCCGGTGTCATATACCACCTATTCAATATTTTGAATGAGGTGAATCTAATGCTGAAAATATTGGAAGTGTTACTAGGCGAAGACCAAATTGAGTTCCATTGGTCCTCTGTAAGTGTCTTTTGACCGTCTAGCTGCCATTGTTTTTGAGACTTTAGGATAGATGCCTTTTTGCCCTTCAGTATAACACTATAGAGCTTACCTATCATTCCCTTTATTTCCCTTTAGTAATTGCTCAAAATCATTTAACGGTCTAGAAAATATCCCTTCTCTCTGAAGCTTGGTCAAGAGATCTTGTATTTGCAGATATCAGAACCAGGGGATTCTCTCCTGTAATTTATTTTCTAAGTCCAATTTAGTCAGAGGAATTCCTTTCTTTGTTAAATCCATTAGTCGTGTTATACCTGCATCTCTCCATGCCTGAAAGGAATTTTCCTCTTGACCATGCGGGAACCATTCTTGGTTGAGAAAGGTTGAGAGTTGAGAGATCTTCGGTAAAAGACTTGGTTTGTATTCCTTCCAGATTTCTAAGGCCGACTTAAGAAATAAGTTGTCTACCTTCGCAATTTGTTTTTTATTATGATTTCTCCAGTATAACTCTGACAGGGAAGGCAAATGCAACTCTGTTTCTTGTATACCTTCCCAGCTGATTGTCATGCCATTGGTCAAGACCCATACAATATTTGTAAGATTGGCTACAGCATAATACTTATGTAAATCTAAGAACTCCATTTTTGGTTTTCCGAGTTAGAGTGCTAAATTTAATTCTTGGCTTCTTATAACCCCAAAAGAAGTCATTTAGCATTTTTTGCCACTTTTTAATTTCCACGCCCGGAATAGAAATCGGATTGCTCTAAACAAAAACAGGAATGTAGGTAAAACAAAGCTCTTCAATATACTGATTCTATCTGCCCAATTGAAACCTAAATCATTCCATTCTTTTAGTTGTTTTTTAACATCCTTAAAGACGGAATGGTGATTGATCTTTACCAAATCTTTTAAATCCATTGGTATTTGAATTCCTAGACATCTCCAGTGTGCTGTTACCCAAACAAACGGGAAAACAAGTAGTTCCTTTTTTATTGTTTCTGATA